>OZ021713.1:9642315-12042315 GCA_963978555.1 Galerucella nymphaeae
TGCACATGAGAATACTAAATAATGCACAAATACACTTTAATATGCTGTAGAACAAAAGTTGGGTCGAAATTAGACTATTTTCCATTCTATTTCAGTCAGATATCAACCAAATCGCGTGAAATCGTTGAAAACAATTCAAAGCACATGAGAATACTGAATAATGCACAAATACACTTCAATATGCTGTAGAACAAAAGTTAGGTCGAAATTGGACTATTTTCCATTGTATTCCAGTCAGATATCAACCAAATCGCGTGAAATCGTAGAAAACCGTTTAAAAGCACATGAGAATACTAAATAATGCACAATACACTTCAATATGCTGTAGAACGAAAGTTAGCTAGAAATTAGACTATTTTCCATTCGATTTCAGTCAGATATCAACCAAATCTGGTGAAATCGTTAAAAACAATTCAAAAGCACATGAGAATACTAAATAATGCACAAATACACTTCAATATGCTGTAGAACAAAAGTTGAGTCGAAATTAGACTATTTTCCATTCTATTTCAGTCAGATATCAACCAAATCGCGTGAAATCGTTGAAAACAGTTTAAAAGCTCATAAGAAGACTAAATAATGCACAATTACACTACAAACTACTGTAGAACAAAAGTTAGCTCGAAATTAGACTATTTTCCATTTGATTTCAGTCAGATATCAACCAAATCTGGTGAAATCGTTGAAAACAGTTTAAAAGCACATAAGAAGACTAAATAATGCACAATCACACTTCAAACTACTGTAGAACAAAAGTTAGCTCGAAATTGGACTATTTTCCATTCGATTTCACTCAGATCTCTACCAAATCGCGTGAAATCGTTTAAAAACAGTTTAAAAGCACATGAGAATACTAAATAATGCACAAATACACTTCAATATGCTGTAGAACAAAAGTTGGGTCGAAATTAGACTATTTTCCATTCGATTTCAGTTAGATCTCTACCAAATCGCGTGAAATCGTTGAAAACAGTTCAAAAGCACATAAGAAGACTAAATAATGCACAAATACACTTCAAACTACTGTAGAACAAAAGTTAGCTCGGAATTAGACTATTTTCCATTCGATTTCAGTTAGATCTCTACCAAATCCGTGAAATCGTTAAAAACAGTTTAAAAGCACATGAGAATACTAAATAATGCACAATTACACTTCAAACTACTGTAGAACAAAAGTTAGCTCGAAATTAGACTATTTTCCATTCTATTTCGGTCAGATACCAACCAAATTGCGTGAAATCGTTTAAAACAGTTCGAAAGCACATGAGAAGACTAAAAAATGCACAATTACACTCCAAACTACTGTAGAACAAAATTTAGCTAAGAAATTGGACTATTTTGCATTCGATTTCAGTCAGATATCAACCAAATCGCGTGAAATCGTTAAAAACAGTTTAAAAGCACATGAGAATACTAAATAATTTACAATTACTGTAGAACAAAAGTTAGCTCGAAATTAGACTATTTTCCATTCGATTTCAGTCAGATATCAACCAAAACGCGTGAAATCGTTGAAAACAGTTTAAAAGCTCATGAGAATACTAAATATTGCACAAATACACTTCTAACTACTGTAGAACAAAAGTTAGCTCGAAATTAGACTATTTTCTATTCGATTTCAGTTAGATCTCAACCAAATCGCGTGAAATCGTTGAAAACAGTTTAAAGGACATGAGAATACTAAATAATGCACAAATACACTCTAAACTACTGTAGAACAAAAGTTAGCTCGAAATTAGACTATTTTCCATTCGATTTCAGTCAGATATCAACCAAATCTTGTGAAATTGTTAAAAACAATTGAAAAGCACATGAGAATACTAAATAATGCACAAATACACTCCAATATGCTGTAGAACAAAAGTTTAGTCGAAATTAGACTATTTTCCATTCTATTTCAGTAAGGTATCAACCAAATCGCGTGAAATCGTTGAAAACAGTTGAAAAGCTCATAACAAGACTAAATAATGCACAATTACACTTCAAACTACTGTAGGACAAAAGTTAGCTGGAAATTAGACTATTTTCCATCCGATTTCAGTCAGATCTCTACCAAATCGCGTGAAATCGTTGAAAACAATTCAAAAGCACATGAGAATACTGAATAATGCACAAATACACTTCAATATGCTGTAGAACAAAAGTTAGGTCGAAATTGGACTATTTTCCATTGTATTCCAGTCAGATATCAACCAATCGCGTGAAATCGTAGAAAACCGTTTAAAAGCACATGAGAATACTAAATAATGCAAAAATACACTTCAATATGCTGTAGAACGAAAGTTAGCTAGAAATTAGACTATTTTCCATTCGATTTCAGTCAGATATCAACAAATCTGGTGAAATCGTTAAAAACAATTCAAAAGCACATGAGAATACTAAATAATGCACAAATACACTTCAATATGCTGTAGAACAAAAGTTAAGTCGAAATTAGACTATTTTCCATTCTATTTCAGTCAGATACCAACCAAATCGCGTGAAATCGTTGAAAACAGCTTAAAAGCTCATAAGAAGACTAAATAATGCACAATTACACTACAAACTACTGTAGAACAAAAGTTAGCTCGAAATTAGACTATTTTCCATTTGATTTCAGTCAGATATCAACCAAATCTGGTGAAATCGTTAAAAAACAATTCAAAAGCACATGAGAATACTAAATAATGCAGAAATACACTTCAATATGCTGTAGAACAAAAGTTGAGTCGAAATTTGACTATTTTCCATTCTATTCAGTCAGATATCAACCAAATAGCGTGAAATCGTTGAAAACAGTTTAGAAGCTCATAAGAAGACTGAATAATGCACAATTACACTTCAAACTACTGTAGAACAAAAGTTAGCTCGAAATTAGACTATTTTTCATCCGATTTCAGTCAGATCTCTACCAAATCGCGTAAAATCGTTGAAAACAATTTAAAAGCGCATAAGAAGACTAAATAATGCACAATTACACTTCAAACTACTGTGGAACAAAAGTTAGCTCGAAATTGGACTATTTTCCATTCGATTTCACTCAGATCTCTACCAAATCGCGTGAAATCGTTAAAAACAGTTTAAATGCACATGAGAATACTAAATAATGCACAAATACACTTCAATATGATGTAGAACAAAAGTTGGGTCGAAATTAGACTATTTTCCATTCTATTTCAGTCAGATATCAACCAAATCGCGTGAAATCGTTGAAAACAGTTTAAAAGCTCATAAGAAGACTAAATAATGCACAATTACACTTCAACTTCTGTAGAACAAAAGTTAGCTCGAAATTAGACTATTTTCCATTCGATTTCAGTTAGATCTCTACCAAATCGCGTGAAATCGTTTGAAAACAGTTTTAAAAGCACATAAGAAGACTAAATAATGCACAATCACACTTCAAACTACTGTAGAACAAAAGTTAGCTCGAAATTGGACTATTTTCCATTCGATTTTCACTCAGATCTCTACCAAATCGCGTGAAATCGTTAAAAACAGTTTAAAAGCACATGAGAATACTAAATAATGCACAAAAACACTTCAATATGCTGTAGACAAAAGTTGGGTCGAAATTAGACTATTTTCCATTCTATTTCAGTCAGATATCAACCAAATTGCGTGAAATCGTTAAAAACAATTGAAAAGCACATGAGAATACTAAATAATGCACAAATACACTTCAATATGCTGTAGAACGGAAGTTTAGTCGAAATTAGACTATTTTCCATTCTATTTCAGTCAGGTATCAACCAAATTGCGTGAAATCGTTGAAAAACCGTTTAAAAGCACATGAGAATACTAAATAATGCACAAATACACTTCAATATGCTGTAGAACGAAAGTTAGCTAGAAATTAGACTATTTTCCATTCTATTTCAGTCAGATATCAACAAAATCGCGTGAAATCGTTAAAAATTTGGCGCTCTTACAATCTTTCAACCGCTCACGCATGCGCGCCAACACAGGCGGGCACGAGAGAGATGTACATCCCCCGTGTTTCCGTCCGGCATTCGCTGCTTGACATGGGTTTGTTAATGGTTGTTAATACATCTAAGAATAAGAAATCTAACATCAGGTGTGGGGTACACGTGCATTTTCTTAACCCATCTGTGCTATTTTGTAGTTCATACATGTAAATAAATATTTCTGTGGGTGAATTGAAATGCATTACGGCAGAAGAGCACCAATTTTGGATAATCTGCAAAACCGTTTGGATAAGACAGTAATGTATGGTAAAAAAATTTATATCAGGTTTTAAACAGTATTTGAGTGGTCAGAGCGAAAAAACCCGTAAGTAGAGTGATTCTTTTTATAATAAAATCTGTACAAAGGTGGTTACAGCATGGCAACCCATTCCAGAAACGTAGATTTTGAAATTGATTTCAAAGTATCTCTTCCCAATGGTGGAATTGAGTTGAAGCAGTCATTTTTATTGATTTTATTGGTGTGTACAAGTTCTACAGGGTTCAAACAGTAAATTCAAGTATTTGCGGTCTGTACAATTGTTTCAAACTATTAGATATTTCAGTTATTCTCGTCATCCCTACGAGTATTGTGGCATGACATGAGTGGCTCGATTGAATTTTATTATAAAAGTTCAAAAGTTTCTATTGCTACAAAAATAATTCATTTCTGGTGAATCTACAACGAACACATCACCGTCTCATAATAATAACAGCTTCGATAACGCCGACAAACCAATAGACAATTTCGGTTCCAGTGATTCATAATTACGTCCTAGCCGGTCGAAATAATAAATACGGTGGGAACAATCTACTCACATTCTCTCCAGCAAGAATTGTCGAATGTGCATTGTTTTCATTGAATGTCAGCCATATGGCGAAATGGCGAAGTGTATTTTCTTGAAACGCTGTCATACATTTTTAAAAAAATTTGAACCGAGTGCTTATGAATTCTTAATTTTTAAAAGGTGATTCAAAAGGTTATTCAGAAAAAATAATCTATCGACCACCATACGAGAGTTCGATGGATAGATCCCTGAACAATGTACATACTGGAGGGGTGTTGCCTGTGCCAGGATGAACAGTGTGTAAACAGTGTTAAGTTTATTTATTTATGTTGCTACATTCAATAGATGTTGCCAAAAGTATTGTTTGAAATGTATAAAATCCAATAATTGGCATAGAATTGAGTTAAATGTGTGAAGATCGATTTGTTCAATATTTGACAGTGTACAGAACTTCTTTCACACACGTTCATAAACAGAATGCCAATTTGAAATTTTATGAAATCCTATATTTTTCAATAAATGTGACAAAGCCGCTCACATTTTTCTCATTATTTTTTTCTAGACAATTGTTTGTTTCAATTGTTATTGGGAAACATTTTGATGTAGACGAAATATAAGTATGCTTTATGGAATAGTTACATTTATAAAATGGCGAATCGTTTGTGTACTAATGTACTATGCAAAAAAAAGTAAGGTTTAAGTGTTGTTTACATTACATCCCTCCACAGGTATACAGCAGGTCTTATAATCTCTGTCAGGTTGTTTTCAGTATTTTTTCGTCTACTAATACAAAATACCCGCATCAATACTGAGAGTCATTTACAGGACTTACGTAAGTAGTATGAGCTATATTTGGTTTGTAGTTAAATTAAATGCTGCTAAACAAATTAGCGTCTTTGAGATATTTAAATAAATCACTTGTGTCTTTTGTGAGCACATCCTTGAATACCGCAAATAAGTTATTCTGTTTTATATGTCTGCAAAATTCAGGACACTAATGATGATGTGTTTCACGGTAGGAGAAGTATGACAGTTTTTACATTCTGGTGCTGGTACTAATTCAACAAAAAAAACTTCAAATCATTTATTTAATACTTTGTTATCGAAATGCACGTGAGAACCTCTGATTTATATCGCTCAATAGTTAAACCGCAACAAACCTTGTAAGAGTAGAATGGAACATTTTTCAGATTGGCCCGAACAAAGTTTAGAAAATTTAAATAGTAATAATTACCACAAATCAAAAAGAAAGGGACTGTTCCTCTGTGTGAGCAATCCCGCTATGTTTCGTCTAATCGGTCTAATCTATGCCGTGTTAGATCATTGGTAGTAGATTGACTTCGATCAACCCATCACAGATACGTATGCGTTAGATTGCAGTTAAAAAGTGTAAAATGACTCATCGCAAATATGTGCTTGTTGCAATATTTCCATCGTGTCACTTGGTAAATTATTAATTAGAATGTATAAAATGACCCATCGCAAATATGTGCTTTTTGCAATATTTCCATCGTGTCATTTGGTAAATTATTAATTAGAATGTATAAAATGACCCATCGCAAATATGTGCTTGATGCAATATTTCCATCGTGTCATTTACTGAATTATCAATTAGAGTGTAGAATGACCCATCGCAAATATGTGCTTGCTGCAATATTTCCATCGTGTCAATCAGTAAACTATTCAAACAAACAAAAAATGTTAATTGTTACAATATCTACATTCAAATAAAAATTAACTTTGAATGGCCCATCGTGAATACTACAGTATTCCCATCATGCCGCCTGCCGAATTATTGTTGTGAGTAACTGTTGGCGCCACAACAGTCTGAGTAATATTTTTCTTTTGGTAATTTTAGAAATAAAAAAAGAAATGTTCTAATGTGTTGCCGAACCTGTCGCAATTTGGCAAATTTCGAGAAAATTTGTGAACCTAGAATACGCGCATAATGATGAACCTAACTATTGAGTGTACTTACATACCTTATGATTATTGGTTAGGATAAAAGATTTCAATTATTTGTCTGCTCCTAACTTCTTTCCCAGGTTTAGAGATTTGTGCATTCCGAGAGCGGAATGATGTCAATTTGGCCGTGTTAGATCTCGTTCAAGATATTCAAATTTGGCGCTCTTACAATCTTTCAACCGCTCACGCATGCGCGCCAACACAGGCGGGCACGAGGGAGATGTACATCCCCCGTGTTTCCGTCCGGCATTCGATACTTGACATGGGTTGTTAATGGTTGTTAATACATCTAAGAATAAGAAATCTAACAACAGTATTTTGAATTGTTATTGCGCATTATTCAGTCTCCTCATATGCTTTGGAACTGTTTTCAAAGATTTCTCGTGATTTGGTGAAGATCTGACTGGAATAGAATGGAAAATAGTCCGATTTCGAGATATCTTTCGTTCTACAGCATATTGGAGTGTATTTGTGCATTATTCAGTCTTTTTAAGTGCTGTTTTCAACGATTTCCCGCGATTTGGTGAAGATCCGACTGAAATAGGATGGAAAATAGTCTAATTTCAAGCTAACTTTTGTTCTTCAGCATATTGAAGTGTATTTGTGCATTATTTAGTCTTTTTAAGTGCTTTTCACCTGTTTTCAACGATTTCTCGCGATTTGGTCAAGATATGACTGGAATAGCATGGAAAATAGTCTAATTTCGAGCTATCTTCTATTCTACAGTGTATTATTTAGTCTTTTCAAGTGCTTTTCACCTGTTTCCAACGATTTCCCGCGATTTGACTGGAGTAGAATGGAAAATAGTCTAATTTCGAGCTAACTTTTGTTCTACAGTATTTTGGAGTTTAATTGTGCATTATTTAGTCCCTTCATATGCTTTTAAACCGTTTTTAACGATTTCTCGTGATTTGGTCGATATCTAACTAAAATTGAATCGAAAATAGTCTAATTTCGAGCTAACTTTTGTTCTACAGCATATTGAAATGTATTCGTGCATCATTCAGTCTTTTTAAGTGCTTTTACCTGTTTTCAACGATTTCTCGCGATTTGGTCTAGATATGACTGGAATAGAATGGAAAAAATTCTAATTTCTAGCTGTTCTACAGTATTTTGAATTGTTATTGTGCATTATTAAGTCATATGCTTTGGAACTGTTTTCAAAGATTTCTTGTGATTTGGTCGATATCTGACTGAAATTGGATTGAAAATAGTCTAATTCCGAGCTAACTTCTGTTCTACAGCATATTGAAGTGTATTTGTGCATTATTTAGTTTTTTCAAGTGCTGTTTCCAACGATTTCGCGCGATTTGGTCAAGATCTGACTGAAATTGAATGCAAAATAGTCTAATTTCAAGCTAACTTACGTTCTACAGTATTTTGAAGAGTAAGAGCATTATTTAGTCTCCTCATATGCTTTTTAACTGTTTTCAACGATTTCTTGTGATTTGGTCGATATCTGACTAAAATTGACAGTATTTTGGAGTTCAATTGTGCATTATTTAGTCTCTTCATATGCTTTTAAACCGTTTTCAACGAATTCTCGTGATTTGGTCGATATCTAACTAAAATTGAATTGAGAATAGTCTAATTTCGAGCTAACTTTTGTTCTACAGCATATTGAAATGTATTCGTGCATCATTCAGTCTTTTTAAGTGCTTTTTACCTGTTTCCAACGATTTCTCGCGATTTGGTCTAGATATGACTGGAATAGAATGGAAAAAATTCTAATTCCTAGCTGTTCTACAGTATTTTGAATTGTTATTGTGCATTATTTAGTCATATGCTTTGGAACTGTTTTCAAAGATTTCTTGTGATTTGGTCGATATCTGACCGAAATTGGATTGAAAATAGTCTAATTTCGAGCTAACTTCTGTTCTACAGCATATTGAAGTGTATTTGTGCATTATTTAGTTTTTTTAAGTGCTGTTTTCAACGATTTCTCGCGATTTGGTAAAGATCTGACTGAAATTGAATGAAAAATAGTCTAATTACAAGCTAACTTCCGTTCTACAGTATTTTGAGGAGTAATTGTGCATTATTTAGTCTCCTCATATGCTTTTCAACTGTTTTCAACGATTTCTAGTGATTTGGTCGATATCTGACTAAAATTGAATTGAAAATAGTCTTATTTTGAGCTAACTTCTGTTCTACAGCATATTGAGATGTATTCGTGCATCATTTAGTCTTTCCAAGTGCTTTTTACCTGTTTTCAACGATTTCTCGCGATTTGGTGGAGATCTCACTGAAATTGAATTGAAAATAGTCTAATTTTGAGCTAACTTTTGTTCTACAGCATATTGAAATGTATTCGTGCATTATTTTGTCTTTTCGAGTGCTTTTCACCTGTTTTCAACGATTTCTTGCGATTTGGTCAAGATCTGACTGAAATTGAATGGAAAATAGTCTAATTTTGGTGGAGATCTGACTGGAATAGAATGGAAAAAAGTATAATTTCGAGCTAACTCCTGTTCTACAGTATTTTGAATTGTTATTGTGCATTATTCAGTCTCCTCATATGCTTTGGAATTGTTTCCAAAGATTTCTTCTGATTCGGTGAAGATCTGACTGAAATAGAATGGAAAATAGTCCAATTTGGAGCTATCTTTTGTTCTACAGCTTATTGAAGTATATTTGTGCATTAATTAGTCTTTTTAAGTGCTGTTTTCAACGATTTCTCGCGATTCGGTCAAGATCCGACTGAAATAGAATGGAAAAAAGTATAATTTCAAGCTAACTTTTGTTCTACAGTACTTTGAATTGTTATTGTGCATTATTCAGTCTTCTTGAGTGCTTTTAAACTGTTTTAAACGATTTCTCGCGATTTGGTCAAGATTTGACTGAAATAGCATAGGAAATAGTCCAATTTCGAGATAATTTTTGTTCTACAGCATATTGAAGTGTTTCCGTGCATTATTCAGTCTTTTCAAGTGCTTTTTACCTGTTTTCAAGGATTTCTCAAGATTTGGTCAAGATCTGACTGAAATTGAATGAAAAATAGTCTAATTTCAAGCTAACTTCCGTTCTACAGTATTTTGAGGAGTAATTGTGCATTATTTAGTCTCCTCATATGCTTTTCAACTGTTTTCAACGATTTCGAGTGATTTGGTCGATATCTGACTAAAATTGAATTGAAAATATCATAATTTCGAGCTAACTTCTGATCTACAGCATATTGAAGGGTATTTGTGCATTATTTAGTCTTTTTGAGTGATTTCAAACTGTTTTCAACGATTTCTCGCGATTTGAAGGAGATCTCACTGAAATTGAATTGAAAATAGTCTAATTTCGAGCTAACTTCTGTTCTACAGTATTTTGAAGAGTAATTGTGCATTATTTATATGCTTTTTAACCGTTTTCAACGATTTCTTGTGATTTGGTCGATATCTGACTAAAATTGAATTGAAAATAGTCTAATTTCGAGCTAACTTCTGTTTTACAGCATATTGAAGTGTATTTGTGGATTATTCAGTCTCTTTGAGTGGTTTTGAACTGTTTTCAACGATTTCCCGCGATTTGGTGAAGATCTGACTAATAGAATGGAAATAGTCCAATTTCGAGCTAACTTTTGTTCTACAGCATATTGAAGTGTATTTGTGCAATATTTAATCTTCTTGAGTACTTTTAAACTGTTTTCAACGATCTGACTAGAAAAGAATGGAGAATGAGCTAATTTCGAGCTAACTTTTGTTTCACAGAATATTGAAGTGTATTTGTGCATTATTCAGTCTTTTCGAGTGCTTTTAAACTGTTACCAACGATTTATAGCGATTTGGTGGAGATCTGACTGGAATAGAATGGAAAAAAGTATAATTTCGAGCTAACTTCTGTTCTACAGTATTTTGAATTGTTATTGTGCATTATTCAGTCTCCTCATATGCTTTGGAACTGTTTCCAAAGATTTCTTGTGATTCGGTGAAGATCTGACTGAAATAGAATGGAAAATAGTCCAATTTGGAGCTATCTTTTGTTCTACAGCATATTGAAGTATATTTGTGCATTAATTAGTCTTTTTAAGTGCTGTTTTCAACGATTTCTCGCGATTTGGTCAAGATCCGACTGAAATAGAATGAAATAGAATTCAAAGATTTCTTGTGATTTGGTAGATATCTGACTAAAATTGAATTGAAAATAGTCTAATTTCTAGCTAACTTTTGTTCTACAGTATTTTGAATTGCTATTGTGCATTATTCAGTCTTCTTGAGTGCTTTTAAACTGTTTTCGACGATTTCTCGCGATTTGGTCAAGATATGACTGAAATAGAATGGAAAAAAGTATAATTTCAAGCTAACTTTCGTTCTACAGTATTTTGAATTGTTATTGTGCATTATCCAGTCTCCTCATATGCTTTGGAACTGTTTTCAAAGATTTCTTGTGATCGGGTGACGATGTGACTAAAATAGAATGGAAAATAGTCCAATTCCGAGCTATCTTTTGTTCTACAGCATATTGAAGTGTATTTGTGCATTATTTAGTCTTTTTAAAAGATTTCAAACTGTTTTCAACGATTTTTCGTGATTTGGTGGAGATCTGACTGAAATAGAATGGAAAAAAGTATAATTTCAAGCTAACTTTTGTTCTACAGTACTTTGAATTGTTATTGTGCATTATTTAGTCTTCTTGAGTGCTTTCAAACTGTTTTCAACGATTTCTAGCGATTTGGTAGAGATCTGAATGGAATAGAATGGAAAAAAGTATAGTTTCAAGCTAACTTCCGTTCTACAGTATTTTAAATTGTTATTGTGCATTTTTCAGTTTCCTCATATACTTAGGAACTGTTTTCAAAGATTCCTTGTGATTTGGTCGATATCTGACTAAAATTGAATTGGAAATAGTCTAATTTCGAGCTAACTTCTGATCTAAAGCATATTGAAGTGTATTTGTGCATTATTTAGTCTTTTTGGCAGATTTCAAACTGTTTTCAACGATTTTTCGTGATTTGGTGGAGATCTGACTGAAATAGAATGGAAAAAAGTATAATTTCAAGCTAACTTTTGTTCTACAGTACTTTGAATTGTTATTGTGCATTATTCAGTCTCCTCATATGCTTTGGAACTGTTTTCAGAGATTTCTTGTGATTTGGTCGATATCTGACTAAAATTGAATTGAAAATAGTCTAATTTCTAGCTAAATTTTGTTCTTCAGTATTTTGAATTGCTATCGTGCATTATTTAGTCTTCTTGAGTGCTTTTAAACTGTTTCCAACGATTTCTCGCGATTTGGTCACGATCTGACTGAAATTGAATGGGAAATAGTCTAATTTCAAGCTAACTTTTATTCTAACGCATATTGAAGGGTATTTGTGCATTATTTAGTCTTTTTGAGTGATTTCAAACTGTTTTCAACGATTTCTCGCGATTTGGTGGAGATCTGACTTAAATTGAATCGAAAATAGTCTAATTTTGAGCTAACTTTTGTTCTACAGCATATTGAAATGTATTCGTGCATCATTCAGTCTTTTGAAGTGCTTTTTACCTGTTTTCAACGATTTCTCGCGATTTGGTCCAGATATGACTGAAATAGAATGGAAAAAAGTCTATAATTTCTAGCTAACTTTCGTTCTCCAGCATATTGAAGTGTATTTGTGCAATATTTAGTCTTTTTAAGTGCTTTTCACCTGTTTTCATCGATTTCTCGCGATTTGGTCAAGATCTGACTGAAATTGAATGGGAAATAGTCTAATTCCAAGCTAACTGTTGTTCTAACACATATTGAAGTGTATTTGAGCATTATTTAGTCTTTTTGAGTGATTTCAAACTGTTTTCAACGATTTTTCGCGATTTGGTGGAGATCTGACTGAAACAGAATGGAAAAAAGTATAATTTCAAGCTAACTTTTGTTCTACAGTACTTTGAATTGTTATTGTGCATTATTTAGTCTCCTCATATGCTTTGGAACTGTTTTCAAAGATTTCTTGTGATTTGGTCGATATCTGACTAAAATTGAATTGAAAATAGTCTAATTTCTAGCTAAATTTGGTTCTACAGTATTTTGAATTGCTATTGTGCATTATTTAGTCTTCTTGAGTGCTTTTAAACTGTTTTCAACGATTTCTCGCGATTTGGTCACGATCTGACTGAAATGGAATGGGAAATAGTCTAATTTCAAGCTAACTTTCATTCTAACGCATATTGAAGGGTATTTGTGCATTATTTAGTCTTTTTGAGTGATTTCAAACTGTTTTCAACGATTTCTCGCGATTTGGTGGAGATCTGACTGAAATTGAATTGAAAATAGTCTAATTTTGAGCTAACTTTTGTTCTACAGCATATTGAAATGTATTCGTGCATCATTTAGTCTTTTCAAGTGCTTTTTACCTGTTTTCAACGATTTCTCGCGATTTGGTCTAGATATGACTGAAATAGAATGGAAAAAAGTCTAATTTCTAGCTAACTTTCGTTCTCCAGCATATTGAAGTGTATTTGTGCATTATTTAGTCTTTTTAAGTGCTTTTTACCTGTTTTCAAAGATTTCTTGTGATTTGGTCGATATCTGACTGAAATTGATTTGGAAATATTCAAATTCCGAGCAAACTCCTGATCTACAGCATATTGAAGTGTATTTGTGCATTATTTAGTGTTTTTGAGTGATTTCAAACTGTATTCAACGATTTCTCGCGATTTGGTGGAGACCTCACTGAAATTGAATTGAAAATAGTCTAATTTCGAGCTAACTTTTGTTCTACAGCATATTGAAATGTATTCGTGCATCATTTAGTCTTTTTAAGTGCTTTTCACCTGTTTTCAACGATTTCTTGCGATTTGGTCGAGATCTGACTGAAATTGAATGGAAAATAGTCTAATTTCAAGCTAACTTCCGTTCTACAGTATTTTGAAGAGTAATTGTGCATTATTCAGTCTCCTCATATGCTTTTTAACTGTTTTCAAAGATTTCTCGCGATTTGGTGTAGATCTGACTGTAATAGAATGGAAATAGTTCAATTTTGAGCTAACTTTTGTTCTACAGCATATTGAAGTGTATTTGTGCAATATTTAATCTTCTTGAGTACTTTTAAACTGTTTTCAACGATCTGACTGGAATAGAATGGAAAATGAGCTAATTTCGAGCTAACTTTTGTTTCACAGCATATTGAAGTGTATTTGTGCATTATTTAGTCTTTTTGAGTGCTTTTAAACTGTTTTCAACGATTTATAGCGATTTGGTGGAGATCTGACTGGAATAGAATGGAAAAAAGTATAATTTCGAGCAAACTTCTAATCTACAGCATATTGAAGGGTATTCGTGCATTATTTAAACTTTTTGAGTGATTTCAAACTGTTTTCAACGATTTCTCGCGATTTGGTGGAGATCTCACTGAAATTGAATTGAAAATAGTCTAATTTTGAGCTAACTTTTGTTCTACAGCATATTGAAATGTATTCGTGCATCATTCAGTCTTTTTGAGTGCTTTTCGCCTGTTTTCAACGATTTCTTGCGATTTGGTCAAGATTTGACTGAAATTGAATGGAAAATAGTCTAATTTCAAGCTAACTTTTGTTTTACAGTACTTTGAATTGTTATTGTGCATTATTCAGTCTCCTCATATGCTTTAGAACTGTTTTCGAAGATTTCTTGTGATTTGGTCGATATCTGACTTGAATTGAAAATAGTCTAATTCCAAGCTAACTTTTGTTCTACAGTATTTTGAAGTGTATTTGTGCAAGATTCAGTCTTCTTGAGTGCTTTTAAACTGTTTTAAACGATTTCTCGCGATTTGGTCAAGATTTGACTGAAATAGCATAGGAAATAGTCCAATTCCGAGATAATTTTTGTTCTACAGCATATTGAAGTGTTTCCGTGCATTATTCAGTCTTTTCAAGTGCTTTTTACCTGTTTTCAACGATTTCTCGCGATTTGGTCAAGATCTGACTGAAATTGAATGAAAAATAGTCTAATATCAAGCTAACTTCCGTTTTACAGTATTTTGAGGAGTAATTGTGCATTATTTAGTATCCTCATATGCTTTTCAACTGTTTTCAACGATTTCGAGTGATTTGGTCGATATCTGACTAAAATTGAATTGAAAATATCATAATTTCGAGCTATCTTTTATTCTACACCATATTGAAGTATATTTGTGCATTATTCAGTCTTTTCGAGTGCTGTTTTCAACAATTTCTCTCGATTTGGTCAGGATCTGACTGGAATAGAATAAAAAAATAGTCTGATTTTGAACTAACTTTTGTTCTACAGCATACTGAAGTGTATTTGTGGATTATTCAGTCTTTTTAAGTGCTGTTTACCTGTTTTCAACGATTTCTCGCAATTTGGTCAAGATCTGACTGAAGTAGAATGGGAAATAGTCTAATTTTATGCAAACTTTTTTTCTACAGCATATTGAAATGTATTCGTGCATTATTTAGTCTTTTTAAGTGCTTTTCACCTAATTTCGACGATTTCCCGCGATTTGGTCAAGATTTGACTGAAGTAGAATGGAAAATAGTCTAATTTCAAGTTAACTTCTGTTCTACAGTATTTTGGAGTGTAACTGTGCATTATTTAGTCTTCTCATATGATTTTAAACCGTTTTTAACGATTTCTTGTGATTTGGTCGATATCTGACTGAAATTGACAGTATTTTGGAGTTTAATTGTGCATTATTTAGTCTCTTCATATGCTTTTAAACCGTTTTCAACGATTTCTCGTGATTTGGTCGATATCTAACTAAAATTGAATTGAAAATAGTCTAATTTCGAGCTAACTTTTGTTCTACAGCATATTGAAATGTATTCGTGCAATATTCAGTCTTTTTAAGTGCTTTTCACCTGTTTTCAACGATTTCTCGCGATTTGGTCTAGATATGACTGGAATAGAATGGAAAAAATTCTTATTTCTAGCTGTTTTACAGTATTTTGAATTGTTATTGTGCATTATTTAGTCATATGCTTTTAAACCGTTTTCAACGATTTCTCGTGATTTGGTCGATATCTGACTAAAATTGAATTGAAAATAGTCTAATTTTGAGCTAACTTCTGTTCTACAGCATATTGAGATGTATTTGTGCAATATTCAGTCTTCTTGAGTGCTTTTAAACTGTTTTCAACGATTTCTCGCGATTTGGTCAAGATTTGACTGAAATAGCATAGAAAATAGTCCAATTTAGAGCTATCTTCTGTTCTACAGCATATTGAAGTGTATTTGTGCATTATACAGTCTTTTCACGTGCTTTTCGCCTGTTTTTAACGATTCCTCGCGATTTGGTCAAGATCTGACTGAAATAGAATGGAAAATAGTCTAATTTCTAGCTAACTTTTGGTCTAACGCATATTGAAGAGTATTTGTTTAATATTTAGTCCTCTTTAGGCCCTCTGGATTATTACCCTTCTTTAACATACTGATCGGAATAGTCCCCTTTAAGATATTAAATTTATTTTTAATGGATCCAATAATCCTCTCTACATGGATTCTGACATGTGCAATTTGTCTCGTTTTTCCAATATCTAAAGGGTGTAATTGTGTTTTCTCTTTTGTAAAAGCAGGCATTCGTAATTTAGCTTGAAGAACACCTAATGTTCCTTTCATCAGAAATCCTCTATCTGCTAAAACAATGTCACCCGGAGTAATATAATCACAGAAGTTACTGCCTTCAACAATTTGCTTGTCTGAAACACGGCACCCCAAGCATCACTAATGAAGCTAATAATTCCTTGGGGAGTAATACCAATTAAAAAGTTTATTGTATTATGATGCTTGTAGTTAGACCAACATTGTTGTTGGGTCATTAATTTTGGGGGTTTTTCCATGAAAATTTTAAAGCAATCAATGATAACAGTAGTTTTATCATGGAATACGTCCTTAAAACAGGATGGAACATTCTTTTTTAAATCGCTTCGTTCTGGCCATATGATAAGAGATTTAAACCTTTGATATAAAATGTCCATCAAGTTTTCAAAGTAACTAGAAGCTGTTGTGGGAGATATCTCAAAATTATGAGCGATTAGTTTAAAATGGAGATCTGAGCGCATCTTAATTAAAGTAAGTACTAATTGACTGAAGTCACTAAGAGCTGTAGTGGCTGTACTTGGAATGTATTGTTCAACTAGTGGAAATATAATAGTCCTAAGGGACTTATAGTCCACGCCTGTGTAATATCTCCATTTTTCTTCATTAGAAGTATTATCCATCAATCCGAAAGGTGAATTATCTACTTGCTTTGTAGATCTGCAATTGTTTTCGATGCAAAAGCAATTTGCTCAAATTTTATTGCAAGTTCTTCCATAGTAATATCTGTCTGAATCGCAGTTCCTCCATCTTCCGAGTCAACATTTGGTTCAGTGCTAGTACCTTGATCCAAATCCATACTCTCCACCTGTAAATGTAAATCACTATTTCAGCTGTCTTGCTTAAGGTTTAAGGTACTGATATATCAAATTTGCATATCCTATTGGAAATAAGCAGAATCTAAACACACAAAAATAAATATTACAAACAAAACAAACAAATCTACAATAAAGTAAAAAATCCTCTTAAATTCAGCATCTTTTGACGTTCATTTCTGTCCAAATATTCAGGCTTTCTTACCACAGTCTGTGCAATATGCCACATATTTTGAGAAGGAACCCAATCTGGATGATCCTTGTTCTCCAATAATGCAGGCTCACCTATTAATCATAAAAATGTATTAAGAGACTAAAACCACTAAAATTTCCTTTTTCAAAACACCGAAGAAAGTTACTTTTCCATAAAGTCTTAGAAACTCACCAGTTATAAATTGTTTGCTGCAGACTCTCTGATATTTTAGCTTTTATTCGGTTAAATCATTACGCTTTATGGCAGCTATCCACAAGTCCCTACGTGTTTTCGATCACTCATTTTTATGTGGCTTATTGGGTAAACTGAGTATGCTGGGAATTCTATAAAACAACACATTGTCACGATCGCCTCGACATCCGCAGTTAACAACAATACAAGTCACAGGCATAATAATAATAAAGGTCTCTAAAAACACATGGTATATTGTCATCATAGATAACCTGATAACCTTTCATATGCCTTTCATATTTTCCTTACAAAAAAGGTGACATTATTTCTGTGAAAATTGTTTATTAAATTTTGCATTAGTAGAAATATTAAAATAATGGAAGTCGACCCATTTTTAATAGATGATGATCTAGATGTGATACATTATTGACTTTGGTTTTCCTCGGAGATTTTATGTTAGAGAAGATTTCTTTGATACAATGGACAATTTGTCTTTCTTTCGAAGGTTTCGTCTAAGGAAACCTACAGTTTTGAATGTGCTAGAACAAATTGAACCGTTTCTCGAATTCGATAATGATTTGTAAGTGAAAGTGGACTGGGCTATCTATCGGGCGCGTCCCCAGGTGGCGGATAGGGGAACGGCCAAGGGACTGTCGCCGGTCCCTTGGTCAGTGGCAGAATAAGTAGAGTGAGGGGAGCTGAACCTCCCCAAAAGTCTTTGCTGAACATGCCACCGCGGACCAGCCTACCCAAGCTAAGGTGGAAGGAATCGTGCCGACAGCTGAATGGCCGCAGGGTATTATGCGGTCACGAACGATCCCCTTGGGGAACCGGGCGGAGCCCCATTGTAATTAGCCTTCCTCTGGTAATGCGGGGCTCTGCCAGAGGTGACCAACCCTTCCCTTGCTACTCGTGGGAACACACATGGAAACGAACAAAAACACGACAAAAACAAATCCCGAGGCTGGACAGAAGTGCTCACCTCGATCAAAAGCAGTAACTGGGGATGAACAGAAATGTCCACCCCAAAATACTGCACAGAACGAGGCTGGACACGGAAGATCACCTCGTGATAGAACACAAAGGCGGAAGCGCATTTGCGGCGCCGAAACCAAAAGGAGGAGGAGAGCGAGGGAATCAGGGGTGGCAGCAGCTACAAGTGCTCCCCCCTCCTCCGTCATTCCACCTCCAAAAGCAAAGGCACTTCCTGCGGCGGGCGCCAAGTGCTCCGCCTTGAATAAAGGCAAGGAACCGGCTGCCCCTGCAGGAAAGCGCCTTCACCAGAGCACCTCCACGGAGGGGACTCCGCGAAGGCTGAAGAAGCCGCGTACCGACAGAAATGTCGCCGCCCCTTCTAAGACCTTTGCGGATGCCGCCTTGAGACACCTCAAGGTTGCTATCATAGATGAAACTAACCCGTACGGTTAGATTACTTCAGAACGGGAAAGAATCATCAAAAACCAACTGCTAGAGGAACTGGACAAGATCATCTTCTTCGCCTCCAGCAGCAACAGCAAAACGCCCACTTTTAAATCGTGGACATACTCTGGTGAAATCATCAGAGTGGTCTGCGATGATGACGGGACGTTAGAGTGGCTGAAAAAAGCCACAAAAAACCTCAAGCCGTGGGAGGAAGCATCACTGGCGGTCGTCAGCGTGGATGGGCTTCCTAGGCTGACCAAGGCCTCGCTCTGGATCCCGGAGGACGTCCATAAGACGGCATCCGGTGAAAAAGAGGAGGTGCTTGGTCGGCTTAGGGCGCAGAACCCTGATCTGACGGTGGCGAGATGGTGCACTTTCCACCATGAGGTTAAGGTGAACCCAGGAGGACACCTCTTCGTCTTCGGGATCGGAGACAAAGATATGGCGGTCCTCAAGAAGAAGTCGATGAGGAAGAGCTATGCGTTCACCTCATTGACCATCAGGGTTTCAAGGAAGGAAACAGGGGGTACCTCTGAAGACCCGAGGTCCTTGGAAGACGAGCCACCTAAAGTGGATACTGACTCCAAGGCCACCACGGGTTCCGGAAAGGACGTCGAATCAGTCGATGACCTGACGGAGAAGGTACCCGAAAATAGCGAGGTCACCTCTCCCCTAGCGGAGGAGCGGATGGACCTCTAAAGAAAACCCAACCCAACCAACCTACTCATGGGCAAGGACGTTGGAAAAAAGGTAAATATCATACAATGCAACCTCCAACACAAAAAGGCAGCAACGGCAACGCTATGTCGGCACCTTGATGTATTGGAGGATGCAATAGCTTTGATCCAGGAGCCCAGGTAGGATGGATTACACCTCACCAAAAGCATTCCGACCAATTAGTCTCACATCGTTCCTCTTCAAAACAATGGAGAGGTTATGCGAGCGGTACATAAGAGATGAAGTGCTTGTTCACCACCCACTTCACCCAAATCAGCATGCATATACTCCGGGAAGGTCCACTGATTCGGCCCTTCACCAAGTGGTTGGCAGAATCGAAAGATCATTGGACAACAAAGAATCCACCCTGGGTATATTCATAGACATCGAGGGAGCGTTTGATAAAACAACCTTTCCAACAATTACCCAGCAACTCAACTCCAAGAATATACCTCTGGTAGTAGGAGAATGGATACTCAAGATGCTCTCTAGTAGAGCAATAAGTATAAATGTAGAAGACATTACAGTAAGAGGACTGGTCATGAGGGGATGTCCCCAAGGAGAAGTCTTATCACCCCTTCTGTGGAACATAGTCCTGGACACCCTGATTAATCACCTCAACAACAGTGGAATCTACACAATTGCATACGCAGATGACATAGTTATCTTGCAGACAGGCAAATTTGTGAACACACTGTGCGATAGAGCGCAGGATGGGCTCAAATTAATTGAAACATGGTGTAAGGAACACTCACTGTCGATCAATCCCAGGAAGACTGAGATGGTCCTTTTTACCAGGAAAAGGAGTTTATCGGATTTAAAATCCCCCGAAATCTTCAAAAGCAAACTAAACTTTTCGGAACAGGTGAAATACCTTGGTATTACCCTCGACAGGAAACTAACATGGAACTCTCATCTACACAGCAGAGCAAAAAGAGCATATGTGGCTTATGAACAGTGTCGGAGAACAGTGGGACGCACATGGGGGCTGTCACCCCGAGTGGTCTCCTGGATCTACACTGCAATAATAAGACCTATGTTAACGTATGGAGCAATTGCATGGGGACCGAAGGTTCTACAAGCAACGGCCATTCAAAAACTATATCAAATACAGCGAATAGCCTGTTTAAACATCACAGGAGCCATGAGAACAACACCAACCGCAGCAATGGAGCTAATTACTGGTCTGACCCCTCTGGACCTGTACGTCAAGGAGGTTTCGTTGATGGCCATGGTACGATTGCGCACGGCTGGTGTAAACCCCGAAGTAGGAGTGGGCCAATTGCGGTTAAGCCTATGGCAGGAAGCGCTTACTGCGCTACCTCTGCTGCAGGCAGCCAATGATGCAATTAAACCCAGGTTTTTGTTTAATAAACCCTACAAAATACAAATAAAACACAACACAGAGCCAGATGCTGCAGATGCAATACGCATTTATACAGATGGTTCAAAAATGAATGAAGGCTCAGGATGTGGAGTTTACTCGAGAGCACTAAGCCTAAGGATCAAGTGGGGAATGGGAAACAATACCAGCGTAGTTCAAACAGAACTGGCTGGTATCTCGATTGCCACAAAAGAACTAATCAGGAAAGGAATTTCTGACAAAAACATAATAATCTGCACTGATAGTAGACAAGCCCTATTAGCCTTGAACAGACAACGTGTTATATCGAGACTAGTACTAGAGTGCCACCAAGATTTAGCTAACGCTTCGGCAGATAACAATATTATCCTGAGGTGGGTTAAAGGGCACGACAGGAGTAAAGGAGATCGCATTGCTGATTCTTTAGCCAGGGAAGCCGCTGGACTGAAAATTCTTGGGCCCAGTGACACCTACGGCCTGACGACTTCGACGATTGCGGAACTAGCCAAACGTTACACCCATGCTCAATCCCTTGAGAGGTGGGAGGCAATCAAAGGATGCAGTTTTGCCAGGATCACCCTGGGCGACCCTGGAAAGATGGCGCCGAAAAAATACTTGGCGATGACCAGAAAAAACCTACGTATAACAGTGGGATTCCTAACTGGCCACTGTCAACTAAGGAAGCACCTCCATACTATGGGGCTAGTGGACACACCTTTATGCAGGATGTGTGAACAGGAAGATGAGACTGTCAGGCATGTCCTATGCGAGTGTCCGGAGTTATCGTCGATAAGAGAGTGTGTGTTCGGTGAGTCTTAGCCTACACCTGCCGATATAAAGGAGAAGTCTCCTGGTGACCTGTTCACCTTCCTGAGAAGGACAGGATGGACGATGACCTAGGAGGACAACTCCTCGGGAGGATGTACAATGGGTCATATGTGGCCTAAGTGCTGTGAGCCTACACTCACCCTCCCTACTCTACAGATACAGATACAGAAGTGAAAGTTGATATATTGATATAGAGATATAAATATATCGACAATTTTTTTTAGAAATAATAGTATTTCGCCAATAAACCAACTTTTAACAACACTGAGATTTTATGCATGTGGAAATCATCAAATTTCGATTAGAGATTTTATTTGAATGCACCAAACAACAGTATCACGGATTATCAAGAAGGTGACCCATGCTTTTGCATCTTTGGCACCGAACTACATTACCCTGCCCAATCACGTTGAATATCTCACGACACAAAACGAGTTTTATTCTATTGCTAGATTTCCAAGGGTTCCAAGGGTTTCCTATAACCGTTATAGGATGTGTTGATGGCACACATATTAAAATTCAGAGTCCTGGTATGTAAATTGAAAGACTCATTTGAGTAAATATAATTTTTTGTGACACTCAGTTAACAAATAATTCATTCTAGGCGGAGAAGATGCTGATTTCTTAATACGACAAGTTTAGGTCTATCTCTTCAAATGAGGAGTGGGAAGAGTGGGAACCTTGTTACGAAAAAACACCTGTAATTCCGGTTCTGCTTGACCGATTTTGATAAACTCAATGTTGTTTAAAAGAGCTATTGTTAATTAAGTGGGAATTTGTAAATATAAAGCAATCTGATCCATATCATAAATGCTAGAGGGCGCTGTTTTATATTTAAAAAAAAATGTGTTTTCTCGTGAAAATTTTGAATATAAGCATACAAATTGATGTAGGTCATTAAAAAGTAAACTAAATTAGTAATAAAACACTACAAGTCACAAGGCGATATCTCTTTTTTATCCTGAGATATCGATAAAAACAGGTAAATGGCGGGAATTGTTCTTGCAACGTCTAGAAGGCTGGTTCGCGTTAACAGAAATTATTAAATTTAGCCTGAATAATAGAATACAACATTGGTCTGTAGCTTTTTAAACTGTTATCATACTAATGTTATGGTCGCCACTACATTACCTAAATGTTGTGCTGCCGCTACTTTTAATAAGTACGAATTTTGAAATAATGTGATAAATGGAACAATTGAAACTTTTAACAATTTATAATTTGAACTGAGAAACCCAAAAATTCTAAATGTTCAAACCACGCTGCCACTGGAGTGGCCGGTTTCCGTTGTAAATCCGCTCAACCCCTTCTAGAAAATATATTTTTCTCCGATTGGCAGCAAATATCAATTTTGCTGACTGATATCAATCAGCAAAGTATTACCTACTTTTCCTGCCTAGGCAGCAAAGTAATTACTTTGCTGCCTAGGCACGAAAATGATTACTTTGCTGCCTGTGATTATACATTTCCATAGCAACCAACTAAAATGAAGATATTGTGGGAATTGTAATAATTTGCAAATACAATATCCTCATGAACAATCGGAGAAAAAATTATATGTAGTAGATTGACTGCCTATTTAAACAAATAACTATTCCAGTCCGTGTCGCTCGAAGCATACATCGTGCCGCTAATTACATAATCATTTCTGCTTATGTTTTACTATTCTTGTTATATTATATATTTCATTATCTTTTATTCTTAGAAATTGTAACTGTTGCTAGAGTAGATGCTAACTCGGCATTTCCCATAGAACCTGACATTTGAACAATTGAAACTTTTAACAATTTATAATTTGAACTGAGAAACCCAAAAATTCTAAATGTTCAAACCACGCTGCCACTGGAGTGGCCGGTTTCCGTTGTAAATCCGCTCAACCCCTTCTAGAAAATATATTTTTCTCCGATTGGCAGCAAATATCAATTTTGCTGACTGATATCAATCAGCAAAGTATTACCTACTTTTCCTGCCTAGGCAGCAAAGTAATTACTTTGCTGCCTAGGCACGAAAATGATTACTTTGCTGCCTGTGATTATACATTTCCATAGCAACCAACTAAAATGAAGATATTGTGGGAATTGTAATAATTTGCAAATACAATATCCTCATGAACAATCGGAGAAAAAATTATATGTAGTAGATTGACTGCCTATTTAAACAAATAACTATTCCAGCCCGTGTCGCTCGAAGCATACATCGTGCCGCTAATTACATAATCATTTCTGCTTATGTTTTACTATTCTTGTTATATTATATATTTCATTATCTTTTATTCTTAGAAATTGTAACTGTTGCTAGAGTAGATGCTAACTCGGCATTTCCCATAGAACCTGACATTTGAACAATTGAAACTTTTAACAATTTATAATTTGAACTGAGAAACCCAAAAATTCTAAATGTTCAAACCACGCTGCCACTGGAGTGGCCGGTTTCCGTTGTAAATCCGCTTAACCCCTTCTAGAAAATATATTTTTCTCCGATTGGCAGCAAATATCAATTTTGCTGACTGATATCAATCAGCAAAGTATTACCTACTTTTCCTGCCTAGGCAGCAAGGTGATTACTTGCTGCCTAGGCACGAAAATGATTACTTTGCTGCCTGTGATTATACATTTCCATAGCAACCAACTAAAATGAAGAGATTGTGGGAATTGTAATAATTTGCAAATACAATATCCTCATGAACAATCGGAGAAAAAATTATATGTAGTAGATTGACTGCCTAGTTAAACAAATAACTATTCCAGCCCGTGTCGCTCGAAGCATACATCGTGCCGCTAATTACATAATCATTTCTGCTTATGTTTTACTATTCTTGTTAATTCAATTCAATTCAATTCAATAATTTATTGCTTCTAAAAAATATACATTTTCATAGCAAGAGTGAACAAATAAAATATAATACATTCAGTAAAAAAAAAAGAAAAAAAAGAAATATACCTATATATACGTACAATCACATACATACATACATATATACATACATATGCACATGTATACATATACATAATATACCCATATAAGAGTAAGGAAACATTTCAAGATTATTCATTCAAGACAAATGCTCGGAGTTTTAAAACATTTTGAATGTGAAATGCTATAGCTTTTGCAGAGTTAATAGATAAATTATCCAATGCGAGGAGTAAGGAATTTGGACTTTGCAAGAATGTCAAGTCAGGGGGCTTCATAGAGCTACATATTGGGCAATCTAATAGGAGATGATAGATGGTTTCGGGAAGCCTTTGATTACAAATTGTACAGATTTCGTCCGGATTAATACGATATACCGCTCCCCTACAAGAAAATTTTATCATGTAATTGTTAGAAAAACGCAATTGAGCTATTGTTCTGGTGATATGGAGTGGAAGTCTCAAACGGAGGTAGTTTTGTGCAGATGTTGATATAGAAAATTTTTTAAATATTGTCAAGAAAGATGAGTTATCTAGAAGGTTACAATCTTTGGTAAAAAGTTTATTTCGGAGACGAACTAGAAGATCTTTTTTGTTGTTTCTAATATTGCAATATGTAATGTTGTCCCAAAAATTCAAAGCATCAATTTGAAAAAAGATTTGTTTAATTTGAAGGGCCCAGTTATACCTTTTATCGCACTCTTCTAACTGTAATTGTCTTTTGAAACAGATTTTTGGTAGTCTTGTGTTATCCATTAATAATATCTTTAAAAGCCAGTTCAACGCTAATTTAAAAATGTTGTATAACAATTTTACCCGGCCGGTTTCAAGCCTCAGTGCGAAGTCAGGGGTGTTAGCAGGTAGGAGGAGAACCCTTTTCAGGAATGTGGTTTGAATTTTTTCCAGGGCATCAGCATAGCGTGATCCCCAAATTGGAATGCCATTGCTCATGGTACTTAAAACTAGCGAATCAAATAGATGCATGCGTGTAGTCCATGAATCAATTTTAGCTTTAGCCATTACTGGGATTACAGCGCCTATGGCTTGTGTTGCTTTTGTTATAGCCGATTCAGACATTATTCGAAACAGAGAAGAAGACGAAAAAGTGACACCTAGATATGTGTATGATGAGGTTAGATCTAACCGATTAGAGTTAAATGTGAAGTAATGATTATCTCGCATATGATAAGTACCTCTCGAGAAACACATGATTTTGGTTTTTTCAGTATTGACTGATAAGATATTATTAGATGTGTATACTTCTAACATTTCAAGTTTGTTGCTTACATCAACTTCAGAGTCTGCCAAAATCACTAAATCATCCGCATATAATAGCATAAGAAGGTCATTGTTGTTGTCGATGTTAATGCCAACAGCCCCACTTTCCCTAAAAAAGTCTTCAATATCTGCTAAAAACAATGCAAAAAGAAGAGGGCTCAGAACTTCCCCTTGAAGAACACCAGTGGTTATGTTATGCGAACTTGTGTATTGTCCATTGCATTTGACACGCATATTCGCATTAATGTAAAAATTTCTACAAATATTGATCAGTTTGGAACTTATACCAAGTTTAAATAACTTATTCCATAAATGGGAGTGATTTACACTATCAAATGCGCGTTTAAAGTCCACGAAAATAGCAAAAACCTTACGTCTACGAAGGCGAAGATGCAATTGTATAGCAGAACTTAGGACAAATATATTATCGTTACAGCCACGCTCACGACGAAAACCCGATTGACATTCTGGGAGGATGTGACATTCTTCAGCCCATGTTGATAACCTGTCAAGTATTATATGCATGAAAATTTTGGCAATACAGTTTACGAGTGCAATGCCCCTGTAATTAGAAGGATCCTCTATCGGGCCCTTTTTGTGGAGCATAATCATAACCACGTCACTCCAGTTTTTAGGAATTACGAGAGTATCTAAGATGGAGTTAAATAAGGAGCATAAATAGAGAACCCAATTATTAGGTAAGGATTTAAGTAACTCATAGGGAATACCATCTAGTCCGCTAGATTTGTTGTTTTTGCACGAGTTGAATACAGAATAAATTTCAGAAGTTGTGACCGGGTAATCGAGAAACGGGTTCCTAGCATCAAAAAATTCAGTATTGTCAATAGCAGAGACAGGATAAAAGTTTCTGTAAAATAATTCCCAGGTTTCAACTCGTAGGTTAGAAGATCGAGAAAAGTTACAACGATAGCCTTTAATGGTTTTCCAGAAAATTTTAGAGTCTCTGCAATTAGAAAGTGTTTGTATAATATTTTGGTCATACTGTTTTTTCTTATTAGCGGTCAACTTTTTGTATTCTTTTTTGGAAGTTAAATACACATCTTTTAATTGATTGTCATTAAATGAGTTTTGTTTACAACATTTTAAATTATGAAGGACTTTTTTCTTTAGTGATATACATTCTTTATCAAACCAAGGGTTCTTAATATGTGCCTGCGAACCTTGTGAAACAAACTGCACAATACCCAAATCAGTAGCGGCATCATTAATTGCAAGTATAAGATTCTCATGAGATTTTTCTACGTCAGAGATAGGTATTACACGAGGAGAATTCTGTAGAAGTAATTTATAGGGTAATATTAAGTGATCTGGTAATTTGAACAATTTGGTAAGGACTTCTTGGCTATTTATGTTAGGAGGAGAATGTAAAAAGTCGAGGTTTAGGGAGCAACAAACTGGAAAATGGTCTGATGAATTGAACAAATTATCTACATAAAAATCCCTTATCATGGAGAGATGCGGGTTATTAACCCAAACGAAATCTATAGTACTTTTGCCCAGAACATTCACTAAAGTAAATTTACCAGGGCGGTCCGAAATACTTCTACCGTTTAATAAAGAAAATCCGTTAGTATTCATGAAATCTATTAGTTGCCGTCCCCTTGAATTTATAGTTTGATCTAATGATATCCTGGTGTCAAACAGATTAGTGTTTTCAAAAATTTCAAGAGGAGCGTAATCTACGTTAGATATGCGCGAGTTAAAATCTCCTCCAATGATTATTAGAGTGTCTTATATAATTCTTGTACACTAGATAAAGAACCTTGAAACATTTCCAGAAGGTATAACAGATCCAAGTTTGGTTTGAAGTAAACATTACATACAATAAAATTAAAGTTACGATCAGAAACTAAACAAAATAACCACCAGGGAGAGTTTTCAATTATAGTGCACGAAAACTTTTTCACACAGAAAGTCGAAATACCGCCACTAGCTCTTCCTGTAGACTTCTCCTTTATAGCAACAGAGCTAATTACATTATACATGGACAAGTAGGAGGGGGATACTTTCATATCAATTGTTATTATATTCTTGTTATATTATATATTTCATTATCTTTTATTCTTAGAAATTGTAACTGTTGCTAGAGTAGATGCTAACTCGGCATTTCCCATAGAACCTAACATTTGCACATCTTTTATTCAGTCTAAATCTAATACTTGATCTTGTAAGTTTGACTATAAATAAAATTAAAGTTTTTAAAAATAAAGTTTTTGAAGAAACTTATATTATTGGCGCAGTCAGTAGGATTGTCACGAAAGGCATCCAACGTGGAAAACTTTCAACTATCTCTATAGTGAAGTGATAAACGAATCGGTCGGTGTTTTCTAAGAACTGTTTATTTTGGATTATCTTCAATCAAGGAAAGTTACCAAACTCCTTCGAAGAAGAAAAGCTGTCCAAGGGCAAATGAAGACCGTACTGTAAGTCAAATTATTTCAAGTATTTGTATATGTCAGACTCCTCTAGTGCTTCCCCTTCCTTTAGTGATAGCGAGAACGATCTAGAGTTAAATTTAAGTACCAAATTACATAATAGTAATTTAGAAATAGATTTAATAACAAGAAATTTGAATTCATTTTCTTTAAAAGATAATTTAATAATGGCGGAATTACCTAATTCTACCAAAGTTCATGCTGAAACCATTCCAGATTTTGATGGTAACGAGAATGAGCTTCAATTTTTTTTGGAAAGTATAGACAGTATTGTAAATCATTTTTATAATAATACAGATATTGATAACTACCAAAATATAATAATTTTTAGAACTATCATTAGTAAACTGAAAGGAACTGCAAGAGAAATCATTAATATTAGCGGTTGTATTACAATAAATCAAATAAAAGAAGAGTTAATCAGAAATTTTAGTGATCCTAGGGATGAAACTTGTTTGTCTCTTGATTTTAATAATTTAAGGCAAGGGCAAAACGAATATCCTTATCAATTTTACGATAGAGTGAGAAAAGTTTTACATACCATTTCAAACTTTTTGGCTTTGCATGAGAATGATATAAATATACGCGCATTTAAACAAAACATGTATAACAATCAAGCATTACAAGTATTTTTGGCAGGTTTAAGGAATCCTTACGGCATTATGGTCCGAACAAAAGAGCCTCGAACCATGCTAGAAGCTATCAATTTTATGAAGAAAGAAGATAATATTAGATATTTACAAAATAATTCCAATTTTCAACCTAACATACGAAACTTGAATAATCAAAACCGTCAAAAATTTTTTCAAGCAACACAACATTATCAAACTCCGAATACTTCTTGAAATTTCAATCAAAATATCAATTCCAATAATAATCAAAGAATATTTCAACAACAACCATCCAGTTCTCAAAATAATAATTCTCAACCCAATAATAATTTTCCACGCGGTCCAATTCATAATATACAACCTCGACAAAATAATAATCAAAGATATTTTACTAATGCTTTTTGGTCCTCCCAAAAATGTGTGAAAACCAAACCCTAATAACAATCAAAACAATTTACCTAAACCTACACCAATGACTACTACTACTAGACAAACTCCAAATAATAATTACTTCAAAGCACAATCACCTCAAAGCCGTAGGTGGGTATCCGAAGAATTATACAATGTAGAACAAGTTGACAATGATAATGATACTGACAATAATTTCGAAGAAAACGAACTAGTTGACGATAACAATGACTATCAAAATGAATACCAAAATAGTAACGGAAATTTTGGAAATTTTTACAAGACGAGGCCTCCCAATCGGAAACAATGATAGAATACAACAACTCTTGTGACAAAAGACAATTACCCTATATTACTATTAAAAATCCTCCACTAAAACTATTAATTGACTCCGATGCAACAAAATCCTTTTTATCTCCAGAAACAGTTGATAAATATTTCTCTGACTATAAATTCCACGAACCTTTTGTTGTCTCTACGTCCTTCGGATCGTCACATCATAATATTTCTGTAACTATTCCTGCATTCGCAGAATTTAACGAAAATAAAAACATAACATTTTATGCATATAAATTTCATTTTATTTTCGATGGTTTAATTGGAGTAGATTTATTACAATCACTAGGTATCAATATTGATTTCCCTAATTCACAAATTATATTAAAAAATGCTATTTTACCCATTATCTATTTAAAAGCTATTCCAAAAAAGGTTGTTTCTAAGATTATACCAGGTAAAACAATTTCAAAAATCGATATTCCGGTTTCAACGAAAACGGGGGAAATTTTAATCCCACAACAAACTCTAGCTAATTGCGTAATACCCGAGTGTATTACAATTGCAAAAAATGGCTGGGCAACTGTCGAAATTCGTAATAATTCCGACGATGACACAAATTTAAACTATTTTATATCCAATTAACAGTGTTCCTGTGGAAAATAATTTTGGAATGTATCACTTAGATTTTAAAGAAAGTAACGACAAATATAGTATTGATGAAATTGACAATTTAATTAGAACTGACCATTTAAATGACGAAGAAAAAAGACATATTCTTAACATATGTAGAAAATATGCCGATATTTTTCACAAAGATGAAAATCAATTAACCTTTACTAATGAAATTAAACACCAAATTCGAACAACGGACGAAATCCCTGTTTACACTAAAAGTTACCCGTACGCGTATTGGCATTGTTTACTATGCTGCAGCACATACATGGTGTTGCAACGCGGTAAAGAATGACTGAAAAAATGCTCTCTCTACCCAGACATATCTTACCACGACTCAGCACAGGCAGGTGTTCAGACGTAGTAACTATTGTATTATGGATACGCTACCATTCTCCAGACATTGTTTACCGCATTCCAACTCAACATTAAGCTTACGCCGTCGCCTACATGGCCTCACACCGACTTTTTGAGGTGTTCTCAGTTACGTTACGCAAGACCGCTAGACAGACGCAGACGTTACGAAGGTTAGAAAAAAAATGTCCGTGGAAAACAATATTTTGTTATCACTGAAGAAATTAAGTGGAGAAGGTACTTTGCTGATTGATATAAGTCAGCAAAATTAATATTTGCTGCCAATCGGAGAAAAAAATATTGTTCGAGATTTTCCATGTGCTGATGCATTTTGAGAGATTAAACACTTCAATTAATTCTATTGAATATAAAACACAATGTGACGTTCTGTCAATGATCGCAATATTTTTGTGATGTGACATATTAAAGCCTGATATTGATTATTATTTATTAATAAGATATTTGGATCAGTATTCGAGTTGAAGTTATCCAACTTCTATTTCTGTGCACCGATTTTAAAGTTTAATGTACCGTAATAAAGTAAAAATATGCGTCTTTTGAAAAATTGCCTAATATACATTGTGTCCCATTTAAAAAATTACAGCTACTGTATTCTGAAAATTCGCCACTTTTCTAGCGGGTGAATCGGAAATAGGCCATTTATATAAATGTGTCAGAACAAACTGTGAGACCGTTCCGTTCAAAACAGTCAGAATATAATGAGACACCCTGTATTAAAATCGCGAAAGCAAGCAAATTTCAACGGGACTGGGACTGCAACGCGGTAAACAATGTCTCGAGAATAGCAGCGTATCAATAATACAATAGTTACTACGTTTGAACACCTACCTGTGCTGAGTCGTGGTAAGATATGTCTGGGTAGAGAGAGCGTTGTTTTAGTCATTCTTTACCGCGTTGCAACACGATGTATGCGTTGCAGCATAGTAAACAATGCCAATACGCTACCCGTCCTCTTACGTTCATAAAGAGGAAGTAAAAAATCAGATTGAAAAAATGCTAGAACAAAACATTATCAGTGTTTCGTTTCACGGAATGTGCACAGTTTGAATATTGTTTATTTTCGCGCTTAATGTAACGCCTCTGACCCGGCTCATCAAATTTCACCCCTAAGTTGCATGCAAGCAAGGGTCATTCATACTCGAGCCGCGGTCATGAAAAGATCATGTTAGTTTATAATAAAGTATTTTACAGTCCACTTTTCTAAGGTTTAATTAATCGCCCTTTTAACAAAATACCCGTTCACTGGGAACGTCTAACATATGGTCATTCGAACCGAAGGGTATTAATCGATGAAAACAGCAAAATAACGTAAAAACAAGTGCACGTGTTGTAAGAATTTAGCGGCGGCGCGGCGAGAGCGGGTGAATCGGAAAGCATTGTGAGCAGAAAAACAAACCACGTGGTGAGTCGATTCCTTTATACTTATTCTGAGTTATTCCACATACATATAAATTTTGACTTGATCTGTGCAAATACGTAGGGTAGTACTTATCTAACAGAAATTTGATCGTACTAGTAGTTAGAACACAAAACAAGCATAATAGTTATTGAGTAATAATCGGATTTACTTGTAAACGGTAGCATGGCGGGAGTATTTATTAGTCGTCGTGGAATTCTTAGGGGACAATTAACGCGATTTGCAACATTTGTTGATGCATTCTCGGAAACTCAAACAGATGAATTAAGGGAAAGATTAAATAACATAGAAGGTCTTTTAAGTGAATTTAATTCAGTTCAAGTAGAAATCGAAAATTTGGTAACAGATGAATTATCATCAGATGCACGAGATGAGTTTGAAAGCAAGTATTATAAATATGTGGCCAAAGCGAGAGCATTGCTAGCCACCCAAATAAGGGAAACCGTAAAGTCAGTAAGCACTGATAGTGAAAGTATCGAAGTAAAGGGTCCGGAATTAGAATTACAAAAATTCAGTTTGCCTATATTCACGGGAGAATACAGCAAATGGTTCAAGTTTAAAAACACGTTTGAGTCATTAATAGTAAATAACTCGAAAATCGATAATGCACAAAAATTATATAGATTACAAGAATGCATAAAGGGAGAAGCAGAAACAGTTATTGATGGGTTAGAGGATTTTAACGTTGCGTGGGATTTGTTAATAGATCGATATGAGGATAAACCGGGCATGATACAAAATCATTTGAAGGACTTGGTAGATTTACCTGTTATTCAACGCGAATCGGTTAGTGAATTAAGGAAATTAGTAGATAACATTAACAAACACACAAGGGCACTAAAATCGTTAGATGAACCGGTTGATCAATGGGGTAGAATGTTAATTTTATTAATGTCTCGAAAATTAGATAAACAATCTCGTGATTTATGGGAACAAGCGCGCATAGTAAAATTTCAAGGGATTCCAACATTTGAAAATTTCTCAAATTTCATCTTAGAAAGATGCAAAGCATTGCAAGCGAAGGTAGACGGGGAAAATACAATGTCGAAAGATAAACACGTCGACAGGTATAATAAATCAGACATTAAATCAGGCATTAAACAACCAAATAAAACGTCGCTTGTAGTATCTGAGAGGGTTCCTAAATGCTTATTGTGCAAGGGACAACATTTTATATATTTTTGTAATAAATTCATTGAACTTACAATAGATCAACGCCGGGAAGAAATTAAAAGGTTGAAATTGTGCTTGAATTGTCTCAGAAGCAATCATTATGTTAGGGAATGTCAGTCAAGGGGGTGCAAATGGTGTAAGGGTCGTCATAACAGCTTACTTCATTCTGATAGCAAGGAAAACGTACACGTGAGAACAGAAGCGAGTCAGAGTCCGAATTTAACACCGGAAACAAGTACAGATATAAACTTACATTGTAGGGAAAACTCGCAAACCTTATTATCAACCGCAGTAATTTTAGTTTTAGATAAAAACGGAACATATCAAAAGGCTAGGTGTTTGTTAGATAATGGTTCACAACCATGCTTCATGACTCAGTCATTGGTAAAAAGGTTAGGGTTGAGAACAGAAAAAATAAATTTACCAATTTCGGGTGTCAATCAATTAGAAAGTTCAATCAAAGCACGGACACAATCTAAAATCAAATCGGTTTACAATAATTTTACAGCGGTCATCGAATTTTTAATTTTGGACGAAATAACTAACTCAATACCATCTAGATCCTTTGAAAAATCAAATCTAAAAATACCATCAAATTTAAATCTGGCAGATCCAGAATTCAATGTTTCGGCAACAATCGATATATTATTAGGAGCATCTATTTTCTTCGACCTGTTATGCGTAGGTCAAATAAAGCTCGGAACAGGGTTGCCAATTTTACAAAAATCTTTGTTGGGATGGCTTATATCGGGACAATTACAGAACTTTCGGAATGAGCGCGTAGTCTCGCATGTTGCAGTTACAAATAGTGAACTAGATCAAAGACTAGAATTATTTTGGCATGTGGAAGTAGACACTCCTAAAAGGGTAGATTTATCCGGGGAAGAATTGGATTGTGAACGTAAATTCGTCGATACAATAGCAAGAGAGGCGGATGGTAAGTTCACCGTAACTCTACCAACACGGGATAATTTCGATAAATTAGGCGAGTCATTATTTGCGGCGGAAAATCGATTTAAAGCACTTGAGCGAAAATTTAAGAAATGTCCCCAATTAAAACAAAAGTACACGGCATTCATGAATGAATATGAAAGTATGGGTCACATGACTGAAATAAGTAGCGAAGAATTGAAACAAGAGAGTTTATCACGAACTGTTAACAAGATTTTTTATCTACCGCACCACGGGGTGGTTAACGAAGATAGTGAGACGACAAAGTTACGTGTTGTATTCGACGGATCGTGCAAATCAGATTCAAATATTTCTCTTAATGACGTTTTGCAAGTGGGAGCTTTTATTCAAGACGATTTGTTTTCAATATTATGTAGATTTCGGACACATACAATAGTCATTACGTCGGATATAGCAAAAATGTATCGAATGATAAATGTAGCAAAGTCCCAACAAGATCTGCAAAGGATTTTGTGGAGAGACGATGATAGTAGAGAGATAGGTCATTTTAGATTAAACACGGTAACTTACGGTACAGGACCGGCGTCGTTCTTAGCAATGCGTTGTTTGTATCAAATTGCGTTAGATATCATGGACGAATCTCCAGAAATAGCACATATCATACAAAACGACTTTTATATGGATGACCTCATTACGGGGGGTGAAACGGTGGAACACGTGACGGGTATAGCAAAAAATATTTATAAAGAATTGGTAAAATACGGATTCCAGTTAAGGAAATGGAACTCGAATAACTCGGACGTTTTAGAAGGATTGTCCACAAAGGCAACCGGAGGGGAAACTCATTTTTTAAAGGATAGCGATTTATCAAAAACTTTGGGTATATTGTGGCAATCTCAAAATGATGTATTAGAATATCGAATTAATATAGTTGAAGGTAACGCGAAAGTAACAAAGCGCTCTATTTTATCAACAATCGCGAAAATCTTTGATATTCTCGGTCTAATCGGACCAGTGATAGTCAAAGCAAAACTATTTATGCAAAGATTATGGCAGCTAAAGGTTGGCTGGGATGAGTCACTTCCCATAGAAATAGTCACAGCTTGGAAAGAATTCGAAAGTCAACTACCATATTTGAACGCGTTACAAATTCCTCGACAAATCGGTATCGGCTGCAGCACATGGGAACTTCACGGGTTTTCAGATGCGTCCGAAAAGGCTTACGGAGCATGTATATATGTAAAAACAAAAGAAAACGATAATGTATCAATAAGATTGGTTTGCGCAAAATCAAGGGTGGCGCCCTTGAAACCGATAACGTTACCTCGCCTGGAATTATGCGGAGCGGTACTGTTAGCAAATTTAATGAAACGGGTTATAAAATCATTAAACAAGCCTGATATAAAGGCACACTATTGGTGCGATTCTATGATAGTTTTATCATGGATCGCTGGTGAACCAAATTGTTGGAAACAGTTTGTAAGTAATCGGGTTAATCAAATCCAAACTATCACTGACATCAAAACTTGGCATCACGTTGGATCGAAGCAAAATCCAGCGGATATAATTTCTCGCGGTATTATGCCAAAATCCTTGAAACACGAAACTTTATGGTGGAACGGACCTAAATTTTTGTATGAAACTTTCAATTATGAATTGGGCCACCAGAGAACAGAAGTTGAGGATTTACCAGAAATCAAACGTCAAAAGGAGGTTGGATTAACGACGACCTACCCAAATTTCGAAATCATTGAGAACTACTCTAATCTGGGTAAGTTGCAAAGGGTTACTGGTTATTGCTTAAGATTTATCAACAACCTTAAGAAAAATCGTGATAGAAATATGTCTAGTAGCTTGAGTACTATCGAATTAGATCTAGCATTAAAGGTTTTAATTAAAATTGTGCAAATGCGACAATATCCCAAGGAATATAGAATTCTGGTCAAAGGCGAACAAATTTCACAGAAAAGCAATATTCGCCCTTTGTCACCATTCATGGGAGATGACGGGTTAATACACGTAGGTGGTAGGTTACGACAATCAAATATAGATGAGAGGTTGAAGCATCCCATATTGTTACCTGATAAAAATAACTTAACCAGGTTAATAATTAGAAACGAGCATGCTAAGCAATTGCATGCTGGGCCACAATCTACCTTGGCCACCATTCGGCAGAGGTTTTGGCCAATAAATGGTAAGAGACAGGTGAAAAACGTTATATCAAAATGTATCGTATGTTTTCGGTGTAAGCCCCGTCCCTTACAACAAGGTATGGGTGATTTACCAGCAGATAGAATAATACCTAATCGACCTTTTTCAATTTGTGGTACTGATTTTGCGGGACCCTTTTACATTAAAGATGGTAAGCTACGCAATAGGTCTCTAATCAAGGCTTACATGTGTATTTTTATTTGCTTTGCCACCAAGGCTTGTCATATTGAAGTAGTAAGTGATTTATCAACACATGCTTTCTTAAATTCACTTAAGCGTTTTATTGCTCGACGCGGACTTTGTGAAAAAATTTACTCCGACAACGGCAAAAATTACGTCGGGGCCTCCAACTATATTAAAGAAATTCGCGATTTTTTAAGGAATCAATCTAATAAAAATGCGATAGCTGATTTTTGTAGAAACAATAGCTTAGCGTGGCAATTTATTCCTGCTTCGTCTCCTCATCAAGGTGGAATTTGGGAGGCGGCAGTAAAATCCGCGAAATACCATGCTACTCGTATCGTAGGGAAAAATCATTTGACTTTTGAAGAACTAAGTACAGTGTTTGCTCAGATCGAGTCTGTCCTTAATTCTCGTCCTCTTACTGAAATCTCTTCTGACCCAAATGACCTTTCCCCACTCACTCCTGGTCATTTCTTGATCGGCTCGCCCCTCAATGCACTTCCGGAAGCAGATTCAACAGGCATAGCTGATAATCGCCTTCCCAAGTACGAGCTTCTCAAGAAACTAATCCAGCATTTCTGGACTAGGTGGTCCAAAGAATATCTTTCTACCTTACAGAAGCGTTCCAAATGGTTTACGTCAGTACCTAATATCAAGATAGGTACACTTGTCATTCTCAAAGAGGAAGATACACCTCCACTACTGTGGCGCTTAGGCCGCATAATTGATGTTCATCCTGGAAAGGACAACCAAGTGCGAGTGGTTAGTGTTAGAACGACTAGTGGTATTCTAAAACGTTCAGTGCAAAAGATTTGTCCTTTACCTATTGACAATTGAACAGTGTTTAATTTTAGTTGTTATTAATAAGTATTCTGCTGCTATATGCTATCAATGTTATGTTTAATCAGTTAATTACTTTATCATGTTCTTGTATCTCGATAGACCATTTGAAAGCCAAGCCTTTCAAGGCCGGCGGCTTATGTTTCGTTTCACGGAATGTGCACAGTTTGAATATTGTTTATTTTCGCGCTTAATGTAACGCCTCTGACCCGGCTCATCAAATTTCACCCCTAAGTTGCATGCAAGCAAGGGTCATTCATACTCGAGCCGCGGTCATGAAAGGATCATGTTAGTTTATAATAAAGTATTTTACAGTCCACTTTTCTAAGGTTTAATTAATCGCCCTTTTAACAAAATACCCGTTCACTGGGAACGTCTAACAATCAGACCAAGTAATTCAACCTGGTCCTCACCTATTTGGGTGGTATCAAAAAAGGCCGACGCTTCTGGCAAAAAGAAGTGGAGAATAGTTGTTGATTATAGGAAAATTAACGAAAAAACTATTCCAGATAAATATCCCATTCCTCGTATAGATTCAATTTTAGATAAATTAGGCAAATGTAACTACTTTTCAACTTTAGATTTAGCGTCCGGTTTTCATCAAATCGAAATGCACCCTGACGATATTCAAAAAACGGCATTTGCCGTAGAAAATGGGCATTATGAATATTTAAGAATGAGTTATGGCTTGAGAAATGCTCCTGCAACATTTCAGAGAGTTATGGACAATATACTTAGGGGTTTACAAGGGGAAATTTGCTTAGTATATCTCGACGATATGTATAATTATTTACTCAACGTCATTACAAGAGCACATGGTCAACTTGAAAAAAGTTTTTCAGCGACTTCGTGAAACTAATTTTAAGGTCCAACTGGACAAATGCGAATTTTTAAAGAAAGAAACATCTTATCTAGGACACATTATTACCACCGAAGGTGTAAAGCCAAATCCAGATAAGATCAAAGCTATTAAATTATACCCCATACCAAAAACTATAAAAGAAATTAAAGGATTTTTAGGTCTTTTAAGATATTATAGAAAATTCATACCAAATTTTGCACAAATTACGAAACCCGTGTCTAAAAAAAGGTTCAGAAATAGAATTTACACCCGAATATATACAGTGTTTTGAAACATGTAAAGAACTTTTAAGTAACGACCCTATTTTAAAATATCCTGACTTTAGTCAAGAATTTACTTTAACTACAGACGCAAGCGGTTTTGCAATAGGGGCAGTATTGTCTCAAGGCTCTGTGGGCCAAGACAGACCTGTGGCTTATGCCTCAAGGACACTAAACCAATCAGAACAGAATTATAGTACAATCGAAAGAGAGTTACTTGCGATTGTATGAGCTACGAAATATTTCAGGCCATACTCATACGGCCGAAAATTTACAATATTTTGTGACCATAAACCTTTGCATTGGTTGTTCTCCATAAAAGAACCAAATGTCTCACAAGGTGGAGACTTAAATTAGAAGAATTTGATTATCAAATTATTTATAGAAAAGGATCATTAATTCAAAATGTAGACGCACTTTCTCGAATTAAAATGAACGAAATCAATGCAAATGACATTTTTGAATACATGGACGATTTTAACAAAAATTTATCTAGTGACAATGATAACGAACAAGCAAATCAACAAAACGCACAACTCGATAATGAATCTATCATAGGACAAATTGACGAGACTCCTGAAATAACTGATGCTGACATAGAAAATGTAATTAATGAAATATGTCCAGACAACGATAACGATAACGAAACCATACACACTAGTCACGAAAACCCAATACTAGAACTACCCATATCAGAAACACCAATCAATAATTTTCAAAACCAAATATTTCTTAAAGTTGTATATCATTCACCAGCAGCACCAAAGGTCACTAGACTTTATGACAATAAAACTAGAACTACCATTCAAATTTCAGAAACAAATTTTGAACCAGAAATCATTAAAATTTTTAAAGAATTCACCTCAACAAAAAAACGTTTTGCGATTAATATTGACCAGTTGAATTTAGTTCCCAAATTGTGTGTAACACTACAAAAAACATTTAAAAATTCTGCTTTTAAAGCTATTATTTGTAATACCGTTTTAGAAGACGTTATACTACACGATTCACAGATCGAAATTGTACAAATGTATCACGAACGTAAAAATAATCACAGAGGTATCAATGAAACAGAAGCTGAAATTAAACGAAAATATTATTGGCCGAATATTAGTAGTACTGTAACTAAATACATTAACAATTGTGAGTTATGTCAAAAAATGAAATACGACAGAAACCCCCCAAAACAAAAATTTGAATTAACGCCAACGCCGAATAAACCTTTCGAAATAGTTCACGCTGATGTTTTTACAATAAAAGGTCAAAAATTTTTAACAATCATCGATAAATTTAGCAAGTACGTATCATTTAGTAGGAGCAACTGCAATACATATAGCAAAAACTTTTATGAACTTTTTAACTCTGTATCTGTATCTGTAGAGTAGGGAGGGTGAGTGTAGGCTCACAGCACTTAGGCCACATATGACCCATTGTACATCCTCCCGAGGAGTTGTCCTCCTAGGTCATCGTCCATCCTGTCCTTCTCAGGAAGGTGAACAGGTCACCAGGAGACATCTCCTTTATATCGGCAGGTGTAGGCCAAGACTCACCGAACACACACTCTCTTATCGACGATAACTCCGGACACTCGCATAGGACATGCCTGACAGTCTCATCTTCCTGTTCACACATCCTGCATAGAGGTGTGTCCACTAGCCCCATAGTATGGAGGTGTGGAGAATCAGCAATGCGATTTCCTTTACTCATGTCGTGCCCTTCAACCCACCTCAGGATAATATTGTTATCTGCCGAGGCGTTAGCTAAATCTTGGTGGCACTCTAGTACTAGTCTTGATATAACACGTTGTCTGTTCAAGGCTAATAGGGCTTGTCTACTATCAGTGCAGATTATTATGTTTTTGTCAGAAATTCTGACAAAAACTTTTTAACTCATCACGGTACACCTAAAATGTTGGTCGTTGATAGAGGAACCGAATCAAAAAATCATGTTATCGAAGACTTTGCAAAGCTACATAAAATCGAACTTCATTATACTACGGCACTTAATCCAAATTCTAATAGTATTATTGAACGATTTCACTCAACTCTCATTGAACACATTAGAATTATTCAAGAAACACATAAAAATCTTAATATCCTCGACCAAATGTCTTATGCAATTTTAGGATATAACAACTCTATTCATAGCGTAACCAAACTACGTCCAATAGAATTTCAGGTCATTTAGACACAAACAGTCCTCTTAACATTGATCTCAACCAAAAATTATATTCCAATTACATGACTAAACATAAAGAAACCACAGCTGAAATTTATAAAACATTAAACGAACAGATGGCAAATCAAAAATCGAAAAAATTAGAGAAAATTAATGCAAATCGACATGAACCATTAACGTACGATCCAGGTACGCTGGTATATCATAAAACAAATCCACGCAATAAAATTAGTCCCAGATTTAAAGCCAGACCAATAAAACGAAACGAAAGAATCAAAGTAAAAACTTACAAAATAAATTCACCCCGTAACAAACAAAAATTAGTTACTACCACTTACCATAAAAATAATTTAAGACTCCTCGCTAATAAAAAAATTGTACCATTACAGAATGCTCCTGTCGCTGATAACAGCCAATTGGACAGAAGAAATTAAAATTACAAGTTTGGAATCCAACCCAGGAATACTTCCTTACAAATTGGGAAAGCTAGACTACAATCTTCCCACCATTCTTTTATCCACTACTTTGATCTAAACCCTATTGAAAATGAATTACTTCATATAACGGATAATTTCGAAAATGTATTACAAGCAACTAATCAAAACCAAAATTTTGCAAATAGACTTAAATTCCTAATAAATTCAATATCATATCAAATCAAGCAATGCAAAGAAAGATTAAATTTTGTACATGGTAATAAAAGAGTAAAAAGAGGAATTATAAACGGTTTAGGAACAATATTCAAAAGTATTTCCGGTAATGACGCAAATGACGGCAAACGTTACGACGATGCCATTGCCCTATTGAATTCAAATCAAAAAGACATAACAAATACACTTAATAAACAAATATCACTAACAAGCAAAATCATTGGTTAGGCTAATGGAACCGCAAGGATCCGCAGCCAATATCACAACCTCACACACACAACAAGCAAAATCATGGACGATTATAATAATAGTATTTCACTAATACAACAAAATGAAAAAGATATAACAGAAAAAATGAACGAGTTAAATTCCGAACTAGAAGAATTTGTTAATGACTTTGTCTCGTATTTCTGTAATAAGTACCAAGGGTGGAATGATGGAAAACATCACCCAGTATAACAAATTTAAAGTATATTCATTACAAAATTAATTTCATAAAAATATAGTTTATATTAAAGTAACGTAGCAAAGTTCAATCAGACTAAACAATGCTGATAATGCACAATGACACAATTACAAAGTAACCCAAAAGGAAACCTAGTTTGGAATACACGAGTTCGCTGATGAAGCAAAGCGATCGTGGGTTACAAAGTACACGTGTGTCCAATAGGAAAGCAAGGAATGAAAAAGTGGTGAAAAGCTGACTGGGCAAAAATTGCCCAAAGCTGGACGAGATAGAAAAAACGACGAGGCAGTTGGGTCCCGAGCACGGTTGCGAGCGGTTGCCTCATAGTGTTCGCGGTTAGCAGTCATCTGGAAAAATCCAGAGTTATATTTTGACTTGTAAGACGAAGGTAGCGCGGAGTCAAAATAAGTTTCGTTACGACACCGGAGTAATTTCTTCGAGAGAGCGTCTACTGTAGCGCTCAAAGTGTAATTCGGTAAAGAGGGTAGCGAACGGCCAAATGAGATTTGCTAGAGGCAAACAGGTTCGATAAAAAGTCTACCCTATCCGATACTGTGTTGGTGTCAGTTAATAAGCCGGATAAGAAGTCTCCAGCATCATTGGAGAGCATCCTACCTGCACTTGGTGAGTCTGATTGATCTTATACTAACTGTGAAACAAATATTTTTGTAGTTTGGTTAGCCCGTATTTATTTGCCACCTCATGCATAGATTGTTTAATATATTTTATTTTCTAACTTTACACATATTTAATTTAATTATATATATGCTTAAATAAGGGATTCAGCCGTATTCCTCAAAACTGAGAGAATTAATAATTTATCAATGTAAGTTATTAAATTTATACACGTAACCTTTAATTACGGTTTCGTTCATTTTCAATTAACTGAAGTTATTACCATAGTAATTTTTTTAGTATTAATATTATCATTTCATTATTTAATTTATATCAAGTTTTATTATTATATTTCATTACTCATTTTCTATTCTCTTTTTTTCAATAAACCCATTTAAATTCGGTAACGTTTAGTTTGCTTTCATACACAGGTAATCCCTAAAAACTACTTAGTAAAATTAGTAGTAATACCTTATCCTAAACCTTATACCAGACGTAACCCTACACACAAAGACCTCTCATTATCAACAACAACTGATAGCAGCGGAGGCCGGATCTATCCTTTCGGACTTTTTTTACAGGAGTCATTGATTCCTGTTTCCCACGTACTCGTGGGTGGTGACAGCCAGCTACGCTGCCTTCCTGATATTTTCAGGGACACACCAGGAGAATTTTACTTTTCCAGGTTCCGGCTCGTGAAACTCGGCACCAAGGTGTTCTCTGGAGTAGCAGCTTTTACGGTGAACCAGCAGTTTTTAGTTTCTCTATCACAGGTTATTGATTACAGTGGTTTTTACCGGTTATTACATTGGTGATTAACGGCCGCCGGTATTACATTGGTGACAGCGGTTTTCGGATTTTTTTTATTTTTCTTTCAGTATTGGTAGATGGAAGAACAAAGGGTTACGTCATTACCACATTCCTCCGTTCCCATAGATATATTTCAGTTTTAATTTTTGAAATCTATTAATTTTTTTCAAGAAAATATTATTTGATAAAATTACCGTAACAATACAGTTACATATACATATATTCAACGTTAGTTCATATGAGAAATAACTAACTTTGTTTTGTCACAGTAACTTCGCTGATGTAGGTATTCTTTACCATTGTCTGTGAAATGCTTATGGGAGCAAGGTCACTAGAAAAATAAAGAGAGTGAAATCATATTAGTAGACAGGGCAGTCTTTTAGAATATATTTAATTATTAAAATAATTATATGCAATTTTTTTATTACATATAAAAGGAAATTTTATTATATTCAAAGTTAAAATAATTAGGCACAAATAAATAAGTAATAAATTACTATTTTATTAGCAAAATATTTTTTTTAATCTTAATTAGTTAATTTTATTCTATTTTTTTTGCACAATTGCGAAGGAATAAACTTCCTAGAGGTACATAATCTCAAACCGCAGAATCAAAAACCCAACTCGCAACCATCCCCAGCTCGCAACCAACCCAACTCAACCCCCTCCCTCCCAAGAGTTTTTGTCTGTTTTGATTCTTTTTCAGAAGTTTCTACAAAAGGTAAGCTAGTTTAGTGCTGTGTGCTTATTAGAGTTAAATATACCAAACTACAAAAATGCCTACTAACACTAATATAGGTGTTAATCAACAAACAACAGGAGCAGCCGTCACAATTGCAGCTGAAGCTTCAACGGCTTCTGGACCGTTGGTGGTGCAATTGCCGCCACAACCACTAGGGGTAATTGCGGCAACATTACCTGATTTTAACGGCAAGGATGCTGTCAGGTACTTGGAAAAACTGGAGCAGCGTTCCAGACTAGATAATTGGCCACAAGCTGACACATTAAGCATTTTAAAATTTTAATTAACAGGTGCTGCATACCAATATTTTAAATCTGACAAACCCTTAGACAATTTAGATTATTATGAACTTAAAGAGAAACTAATACGTAAATTTACTCCGAAATGTTTACCGGGTAATAATTTATTAAAGCTTAGTAGCTGCTACCAACAGTAGCGGACTTTACTACGCGATTACGACTTCTAGCAGCAAAAGCTCTAGAAGAAGACTTAGTTGGAGCATCACAAGATGAAATTCCAGGATTAAAAAAAGGGAACAAAGATTTAGTAATTAACCAATTTAAGATGGGGCTTAGAAAGGATCTTATGAGGGAGACAGGAGTATTGCTATTGAAAGAACCAAATTTGGACCTGGACAAAGCCGAGGAAATAGTTTCCTTGCAAGAAATGACACAGTTGATGCTAAGAGGAAAAACAAACTCAGACACAGTGGCGTATATGGGACAGGAGAAATGGTGCAACAGGTGCAAAACAAACAATCATGAAGAAAGAAATTGCAGATATAGAAGTCAACAAAACCCGCAAAAAGAATGTTACCACTGTGGTAAGACGAATCACTGGACAAAGGACTGCCGACAAAATCCACATTTTAAAGAAGAAGCATGTCGCAACTGTGGCAGAACAAACCACAGAACAAATGAGTGCCAAGCTAATAGGCAAAAAGGAAGAGATCAACCGAAAAATACTTGTTACAGATGTGGACAGCAAGGACATTGGGCAAAGGAATGTAACACACCGCATGATAACAATGGAAATCAACAAAATAAACGGAACCCCAATCAAAACAATAACCAACAAGAGAGAAACACAGGGACGACTCCCAGACAAAGACAAAATGGGTGGTCACAACAAAGGCAATTAACCAGTAACAACTCACGGAAACATTTTTTAAACTAAATAAGGCCACCGGATCTTCCCAACCAGTGAGCCTTAATAAGAATAAATCAAGGGAAATTAATAGTACAATAACACATTTTTATAGATCACAACAAATTCCATATATAGTAACTTTAAAAATAAACGGAGTCTTGAGAACTTGTATGTTAGATACAGGAGGCTCGTATTCACTAATAAAACAGTCACTGGTAGAACCAGAAGAAGTGGATATAAGTAGCATTAGATCACTATGTCTGAGAGGTATCACGGGGCACGAGATAAGATTATATGGATCCACGCAGGCAAACATCCAAACAGAAACAGATGGGAACGGAGCAATATTCGAACTGATAGTTTGCGATGACAAAATGCTGAAAGAGGTAGAGGTGCTACTCGGAAGAGATTTTCTTGCAGAACAAGAAGCGGAAATATCTTACAAAAGAGAACCGGCGTTGATTCTATGGGGACAAGCGTTATTAATGAAATCAACCAGGGAAGTAATGGAAGTGATGTCAGTCCGAGAAGGCAATGGCAATAGAAACAAAAACAATAACTGGAATAAATGGAAGAATTCAGCAAAAAGACCCAAGGATCGGAAACACACAAGGAAGATAGAACAGCTAAAGCAACAGAGAGAGAACAGAAGTATGAAAACGGAAACCGGAACTTCAGCAGAGGATTGGAAAAAATGGTTATTAACAGTCAAAAATTTCATGCGTTCACTCCAGTCATAGTAAAAGAAAAAGAAAAGGAATGCAAGGACACCACCAAAAACAAACAAGATAAAAATAAAGCTACTGAAAAGCAAGCATTCTCATGCCATAAAACAGAAAAAATAAGAAAAGTACAGAATAAAAATAACCAAAATATAACAACGGAAAAAGAAACAATGAGGACAGAGACAGACATAATTCTGGATAAACCATTACTTATACCACCCAGAACGGAGGTGTGTACGATGGCAAAAGTAGATAAAAAGGTTAGTAGCATAAATATTGTCTGCGAGGACACAATTAACGGGAGAAACCTTATACGCATGGCAAACACGTTAGTACCAAATAAAGAAATGATTCCGGTGAGAATAATTAATGCATCTTTTAATGAGATAACACTAAAAAAGGGAGAGAAGATAGGGAGAGCATACACATGCGAGGAAGAACAAGAGCCAGAAATAAAACCAGAAATAATTGCAAAATTTGATATTTCAAACGAGAATTGGATAAAGGAAGGTTTCGACATGTCACATTTGTCAAAGGAAGCTAGAGAAAAGCTAACAAGCCTTCTAAGTAAATACCATCACTTATTCCAGGACGAGGATGAAGTGCTAACAAGCACAACGAAAGTAAAACATGCAATTACATTAGAAACAGAAGCGCAACCAATCTGCAAAGCACCTTACAGAATCCCATATCAACAAAGAGAAACACTGAAAAAGGAAATAGATAGCCTACTCGACGGAGGAATAATTAGACCATCGTCAAGTCCTTGGTCTGCCCCTGCAGTATTAGTGGTAAAAAAGAAACCGGATGGAACGGAAAAAGTAAGAATGTGCATTGATTACCGAGGTCTGAATGCGGTGACAAAGAAGGAATATTATCCTTTACCAAACATATCAGATTTATTACAAGGCTACAAAGCAGGGAAAAAGACTCTCTTCTCAGTGATAGATGTAGCGGAAGCATATCATCAAATAGACATGGAAGAAAAAGACATTCCTCTCACAGGTTTCAGCACATTCCACGGCCACTACGAATATACAAAAATGGCATTTGGCTTAGTTAATGCACCAGCAACCTTTCAAAGGTTCATGAATGTAACTCTAGCCGGATTAACCGGAGTAAGTTGCATGGTATATTTAGATGATATCATAATTTTCAATTATACAGGAGAAATGGAACATATAGAAAAAATAGAACAAATTTTAGAAAGGCTCCAAATGGCAAATATAAAACTTAAACCGAAAAAATGTAGTTTCTTACTACAGAAAGTAAAATACTTAGGACACATAGTAACACACGAAGGAATTTCCCCTGATCCAGAAACAATTGATACAATACAAAAATACCCCTTACCAAAGACGGTCAAGGGAGTAAGAGGATTTTTAGGCCTAGTTAATTGGTACAGGAAATTTATCCCAAATATTACAGAGATAGCCGCAACACTAGTGAATTTAACAAAAAACGATGTAGAATTTAAAATAACTGACGAAGTAATCAAATCAATGGACCAGTTAAAGCAAACGCTAACAACAGATAAATTACTAATTTTTCCAGATTTTACAAAACCTTTTATACTATCAGCGGATGCATCCGGAATCGGAGTCGGTGCAATCTTTAAGTCAAACAAGAGATGGACGTGAGAAACCAATAGCTTACGCAAGCAGAACATTAAACAGAGCCGAACTAAATTATTCTACTACTGAAAAAGAATTATTAGCCATAATATTCGGCGTAAAAACATTTAGATGCTATCTGTACGGTAAACGATTTTCAATAATAACAGATCACACACCACTAAAATGGGTATTATCTCTTAAAGACCCCAGTTCTAGATTAACAAGATGGGCATTGACACTGTCAGAGTACGATTTTGAAGTTATTCACAGGCCAGGTCGTAAACATGGTAATGCAGATTCACTCAGCAGAATGCATGACCCAACCAACAACTTTATAAACACAGATTATAAAGAATATGAGGAACAAATTAAGCATAACGTAAGCACTTTATCAGAAAAAGACCTTATAGTGGAGAAAAATCCTTTAAATACACCCGAACAACAGGCGCTGGCACTGTTTATACCAAGAAAAGGTCTGCCAAACGACGCGAATCTGCGCGAAATAACAAATATAATGGGAATACCAAAAATTAGCGGAGACCAACAATTAACTAGCATCATAGAGTGGAATACACCAGGAAAAACAATATATTACGTTATAGAAAAAACGACAGTAGAAGATCACTCCTCGTACGAAAATGTATGGGAGTGCATTAAACAAATAAAAGAACTGTGTGAAGCAAACAAACAACCCTCAGTAGCATTAGTGAAGTCAAACGGTCAACTTATGGGATTACAATGGGAAGAAATTGCCAAAATGAGTAAATTTATATTTTTCAACTCTAACACCAAAATAGAAATAATTGAGGAAAAGTACAAAGGTAGTAACATCGCACAAATATCGGATGAAAATATAGAATGGGAACCTCTTTGGGACAGAGCCATAGTATTGAAAGAACAGGAAACAGACAGTTTCTGCAACAAGATAACACAGTTAATTAATGCAAAAGATGAAGATACAATGGCAAGATACTATTTAGATGAAGAAAACATATTATACCGCAGTGACAACAAACTGATACTCCCAAAAACTCTACAGAGAAAAGCTTTAGAGGATTTCCATGACACACCGTTATATTGTCATCAAGGACAACAAAAAACCATGGCAGCAATAGAAAAAAGATTTTACTGGCCCACACTCAAAGCAGATATTATAAAATACTGTCAAGAATGCGACTCATGCAATAGACGTAAAACGTCTCCGCACTTTAAGAAAGCGCCACTGCAAAAATTCACCCCGGTAAGCAAACCATGGGAAATTACGTCAATGGACATAGTAGGTCCGCTTGTAACGTCAGATAGGGGAAACAAATATTTATTGACTTTCCAAGACCATCTGACAAAATACTGTGAGGCTATACCAGTACCCGATCAGACGGCGCAAACTATAGCCCGAGCGTTTGTAGAGGATATAGTATGCAGACATGGCTCCCCACAAAAATTACTCACAGACAGAGGAAGTAACTTTATGTCTAAACTGATGAAAGAAGTATGCGAAATTTTAAAGATAAAAAAAATTCATACTGCAAGCTATGCACCCACATCAAATGGACAAATCGAAAGGATGCACAGAGTTATTAAAGATATGCTTTCCCACTACATTTCAGACAACCAGAGAGACTGGGATCAATGGATACCATATGTCCTTATGGCATATAGGGGCAGCATAAACACTTCAACTGGATATAGTACTTATTTTCTATTACATGGTCGCGAACAATCGCTACCAATAAATAAATTTATCGAGCCGAAAAGAAAACGGTACGATAGCCGAGCTAGAAGCCAGGCTAGCCCAAGTGTACGAAAAAGTACAATATAATATAAACAGAGCGAAAGACGATAGCATAAAAAGATTTAACAAGTCGACAGAATACAGGGAATTTAACACAGGTGATCTGGTATACCTAAAAGATTTAAGTAATACAATTGGAGTATCTAAGAAGCTACAAAAGAATTGGATAGGTCCATATATAGTTCAAGAAAAGGTAGGCCCAGTAACATACCTTATAAAAACGATAAAAGGAAAAAAAGAACAAGTGGCACATATAAATAGGTTAAAGAGATATTTTGGAGACGAGGAAACACAAAATAAAGGTTGCGAAAAAGATGAAGAATGGACAAAAGAAGATGCAGCAATTGAGGAAGATACTGAACTCGAAGGAACGGGTGTAACCCCGGCACAAGTAGCAGCGCTACCCCTTTGGGGAAATGCGGCAAGCGCTCAGCCAACTAGACCTATCCCAAAAAGAAGGAGAATTAAAAGCACTCGACAAAGCGTACCGCTTAGAAGGTCGAGCAGAATACGTCAGCGTCACCACAGCCAACCTGACTTCGTGTGTAGCGCCACATATGCATATACGACCAGAGGAGGTCGGAACCGTTATAGAGGGAGAAATAAGAATTAGTAGTCTATTTTCACATTTCTTATTATCGTCGGATGATTTTACTTATATGGTAACTAGAGCCAGGCAAAGATAGAAAATAAAAATATTGTTGGTAGTCTTGATTCTAATCTAGAGAAAAGGACTGATCACCCTGGACTCATAGAATAATCAAGGCGACCCAAAATATTCTTTTCAACTTTGTCCCGTGTCACAAAAAGATTGTAATGAAATAATAAAAAACAAAAAAATATTAATATAAAATAGGGAAATTAATTTGAATTGAAAATTCGCGAATAATTTACATAAGTCAGGTAGTACAGAAAAAGGTACAATATGGCAACGTGTCAAAAATTGACAATGATAGATACTAAATTGCAGTACAAGTAACTAAAGTACAGTGTCTGCGAAGAATTTAGTTACAAGGTGATACCCATTTTGCTTCAAACCCGAGGCCAGCAAATAAGCTGAACGTGTAAATACACGTGTTACGAGGTATCAAAGAAGAAATAATAATTGCAAGTTTAATATTGTAATAAATACCCCATAAAGGGAAGTGCTAAATGCAGAAAAAAAAAGGAAGAATTAAAGAAAATAAAGTTGCCAAACTAGGCAAATAAAGGAATAAATACCCCATAAAGGGAAGTGCTAAATGCAGAAAAAAAAAGGAAGAATTAAAGGAAATAGAGTTGCCAAACTAGGCAAATAAAGGAATAAATACCCCATAAAGGGAAGTGCTAAACGCAAAAAAAAGGTGAATATTTATAAAACGAAATTTCAAAGGAAAAGATTTTGAAAAAAACACGGATCAGTGAATTCGAATTAAAAGGTGCAGAATATGGAGAAAACTACTAGGAGAGTAGATAAGAAGGAAAATTTTAGCGGAAAGTGTCTGCTACAACAGTGAAACGCATTGACCCACCCTCACGACACAGAAATGGCAATCAAAACAAACGTATCCGTAGTAGGTCGACGCTCTACCTACCAGAATTAAGGGGAACTGTCAAAATGAAGTACGAGGGTTAGTTCAACGTACCTGCGCGATGCCCTATGGTTACTGTGGATACTAACAGGCAACATCCCTGGACCACGTTGAATTGACACTCTACTACATTAAGGCAAGCACCCAAGATAAGGTAACGCTAGTAGTAAGGACAACCGGTTCATTATCTTAATAAGATATTTTGATTATCTGTACAAAGGGGTTTCTCAAAGTGTAAAAGTAGGGTTTCTAGTCAGTTGTCTCTAGTTAGGTTAAATGGTGCAGCAGTTTCCTCGTACAGGGGAAACCAAACAATTTCAGAAACGAGCAATTGTTTTAATTTTTTTTCAATTTTGTAAATTAGTTACTTAGAGAAAACTAGAAGGGGTTATTCAACTTAGATAAGTAAGGTTACAGAAATAAATGATATTATATTACTATTATTTTAAATTAGTTAGCAAGTGAAATAAGAAGGGAATATTCAACTTAGATAAGGCTACAGGAAGCCAAGAAAATTTTTTTATATATAAATTTTTTTTTGTGTCAGCTATTGACAGTACACATTAAGGGGATTACTTAATCTATATAAGGCAACAAGAAGCCACTAACAGTTTTAAGGTATTTTTTTCATAATTTTTTTAAGTCAATCATTGACATTACATCCAAAAGATTTTAGGTAATCTGGACAGGGCTACAGGAAGCCATTAACATTTTTTATTTTTTTTGTCTTCCAATGAACATAAAGGGTTCACTTCAGTTAGAGAAAGCTAGAAGCAGCCACAGTTGGTCATAATTCTTTCACTGAAAAAGGAACTTTACTACATTGGGACTTATGAAAGCAAATAGTTACAATTATGTAATGTGATTATAAGTACCAAACAACAGAATACAAGTACATTAATAGGTGCATGTACACTGTTAATATCATTAACTTTTATTTTTTTTATATACATTGTTATGGTTATTTTTTTTATATTTTTGTCACATTTAGAATAAGAAAAGTGCGTAGTGAATCGGAGCTCATTGAACTCAAATTTTATCGAATTGAAGAAAACAGAACCAAAATTAGGAGAAAATGGTCAACCGACACAATACCATGACTACCCTAACGCTAATCTTCGCCATACTACATGGAACACATGGTTTAATAGCCTACAATTGTACGGACGCGAAAACTAACGCAACGGTAATATCGTTAAGAGACATTTAACCGGGCGTGCCCCCAATTAAACATACGTAAGTGGAACAGTGTCAGTCCAAGTGTTTCAACGGAACACAAATGGTATGGAGCTGCAACGTCGAAGTGACAGAATTAATTTTACGTTGTATATTGAAATCTACTTTATTCATGTGGAGTAATAATAAATAGCTTAAGAATTTATCAAACCATAGGCTGCGGAGTAGCTATATTCGCAGGCATATGGTCAAGCCTAACGTCATGGGTACTACACAAAAACGATATGAAGAAGAAATCCAAAGAAGAGATTGAACTCACTGAACACGACGAGGAAAACCCTCAAGAAACCCATGGATAAGCATCCAGCACTGCTCACTGGACTGACTCGCGCGACAATATAAACTCTCCATAAAAAGTGCGCGGTGCAAACTTTTATTACCATAGTCTTAAGTTAATATTTAACAAAAACACTTTAAAGTCAAGTGCAAACAGAGTGCGTGGCAAACAAAAGTCGCAATCGTATGGCTAACAACAAAGGAGTCAACATTACAAGGAAATGTAAATCCCACCAGAACTTGGTGCAACAAGCAACTTATCACATTTTCGGCCCTCAGACCACCCTAAATTAATCCGACAACTGTTTGTCAAATCTCAAATCTTCCTCGCCCCATTCCACGGGCACAGTATTGGAACCATTATTGGTTTCTCCCCCAATGTTTCCGCCAAACTAGTAATGCACTAGCAGCATTGTACTTCACTGTACGAATTATTTTTCAACCACCAAAAATGTATATCCCATTACAATATGAAAGATGGATGAGGCCAATGGTAAAATGGCCCAACCACCCAGCAGAGCCGAGGAGCAGCATAGCGCAACAGGGGAGTCATAGGTATTACATCAAGACAAAAGGAAAAGACTGTGCGGGCAAACAATGAAACAGTGTCTCAGTGCCACGGTAAATTCGCGGTAATATGTAACGCAGTGGCGCAACTTTGTACTTAGATAAGTTTAGCGTAAAAGGTGTTGGAAAGTAAGTCCAACACTTTTTCAAAGGGGGTGGCAATGTAATAAGTACCAAGGGTGGAATGATGGAAAACATCACCCAGTATAACAAATTTAAAGTATATTCATTACAAAATTAATTTCATAAAAATATAGTTTATATTAAAGTAACGTAGCAAAGTTCAATCAGACTAAACAATGCTGATAATGCACAATGACACAATTACAAAGTAACCCAAAAGGAAACCTAGTTTGGAATACACGAGTTCGCTGATGAAGCAAAGCGATCGTGGGTTACAAAGTACACGTGTGTCCAATAGGAAAGCAAGGAATGAAAAAGTGGTGAAAAGCTGACTGGGCAAAAATTGCCCAAAGCTGGACGAGATAGAAAAAACGACGAGGCAGTTGGGTCCCGAGCACGGTTGCGAGCGGTTGCCTCATAGTGTTCGCGGTTAGCAGTCATCTGGAAAAATCCAGAGTTATATTTTGACTTGTAAGACGAAGGTAGCGCGGAGTCAAAATAAGTTTCGTTACGACACCGGAGTAATTTCTTCGAGAGAGCGTCTACTGTAGCGCTCAAAGTGTAATTCGGTAAAGAGGGTAGCGAACGGCCAAATGAGATTTGCTAGAGGCAAACAGGTTCGATAAAAAGTCTACCCTATCCGATACTGTGTTGGTGTCAGTTAATAAGCCGGATAAGAAGTCTCCAGCATCATTGGAGAGCATCCTACCTGCACTTGGTGAGTCTGATTGATCTTATACTAACTGTGAAACAAATATTTTTGTAGTTTGGTTAGCCCGTATTTATTTGCCACCTCATGCATAGATTGTTTAATATATTTTATTTTCTAACTTTACACATATTTAATTTAATTATATATATGCTTAAATAAGGGATTCAGCCGTATTCCTCAAAACTGAGAGAATTAATAATTTATCAATGTAAGTTATTAAATTTATACACGTAACCTTTAATTACGGTTTCGTTCATTTTCAATTAACTGAAGTTATTACCATAGTAATTTTTTTAGTATTAATATTATCATTTCATTATTTAATTTATATCAAGTTTTATTATTATATTTCATTACTCATTTTCTATTCTCTTTTTTTCAATAAACCCATTTAAATTCGGTAACGTTTAGTTTGCTTTCATACACAGGTAATCCCTAAAAACTACTTAGTAAAATTAGTAGTAATACCTTATCCTGAACCTTATACCAGACGTAACCCTACACACAAAGACCTCTCATTATCAACAACAACTGATAGCAGCGGAGGCCGGATCTATCCTTTCGGACTTTTTTTACAGGAGTCATTGATTCCTGTTTCCCACGTACTCGTGGGTGGTGACAGCCAGCTACGCTGCCTTCCTGATATTTTCAGGGACACACCAGGAGAATTTTACTTTTCCAGGTTCCGGCTCGTGAAACTCGGCACCAAGGTGTTCTCTGGAGTAGCAGCTTTTACGGTGAACCAGCAGTTTTTAGTTTCTCTATCACAGGTTATTGATTACAGTGGTTTTTACCGGTTATTACATTGGTGATTAACGGCCGCCGGTATTACATTGGTGACAGCGGTTTTCGGATTTTTTTTATTTTTCTTTCAGTATTGGTAGATGGAAGAACAAAGGGTTACGTCATTACCACATTCCTCCGTTCCCATAGATATATTTCAGTTTTAATTTTTGAAATCTATTAATTTTTTTCAAGAAAATATTATTTGATAAAATTACCGTAACAATACAGTTACATATACATATATTCAACGTTAGTTCATATGAGAAATAACTAACTTTGTTTTGTCACAGTAACTTCGCTGATGTAGGTATTCTTTACCATTGTCTGTGAAATGCTTATGGGAGCAAGGTCACTAGAAAAATAAAGAGAGTGAAATCATATTAGTAGACAGGGCAGTCTTTTAGAATATATTTAATTATTAAAATAATTATATGCAATTTTTTTATTACATATAAAAGGAAATTTTATTATATTCAAAGGTGTATATCCAAGGTGTTCTCTGGAGTAGCAGCTTTTACGGTGGACCAGCAGTTTTTAGTTTCTCTATCACAGGTTATTGATTACAGTGGTTTTTACCGGTTACTACATTGGTGATTAACGGCCGCCGGTATTACATTTCCAAACAAAAAATACTCTCGATCAAATACAAGCATCGCTCAAAATTTTAACAGAAATATTAAATAATATAGAAAATTCTATTGCTTTCGCTAAATTAAAAACATTACATCATAGTGTTTTAAAGTTTGAAGATTTAGAATTCATTGTAAAGTCAATACTAAAATATTATCCAGCTAATACTAACCTAACCTAACCTAACCTAACCTAACCTAACCTAACCTAACCTAACCTAACCTAACCTAACCTAACCTTAATTTTTGGAGATGATTCTCAAAATTTACATAAGTATTATGATATACTAACAATCGAATCTTACTATTCCAAAGACAGAATCGTTTTTGTAATACACTTTCCTTTAGTCAAACCTGAAATTTTCACTTATTTCCACCTGTATTCTATACCTACAAAAAATAACACAATCCTTATTCCACCTAAACCTTATCTGGCAATGCAAGACAACCAGTACGAGTATGAAGATGAGAGATGTCAAAACCTACATGAGCTATATTTTTGCCCCAACGAAAAATCCATGATAGCTGCCGAATCCGACAACTGCATCTACCAATTGTTGCAACTCAAGACCAAAGACCACCCAAAATGTATACCAGTACCTATAATAATTGAAAACGAAACCATTCAAACAATAAACTCAGCACATTACATCGCAATCTTTCCAGAAGAAACCAAAGTAAAAATTATTTGTTCCAAAACTGACTTCACATCGCTGGAGGGTAGCTACTTTATTGAATTACCATTCGGCTGCAGTTTCCAAACACCAAGTAACAAATTCATCAACCACGAAGGAATCATATCAGGCCAACCCTTAATACTCCCAGAAATCAAGACAGAAAATAACGAACTATTCCATCCAAGAAAAATCAACATTAAGGAAATTCCTCTGGACAAAATTCATGAACTCCTAAAAGAAGAAAACAGAATTCAAGAAGTTAGCTTAAGTAATATTCCACACAACTACGCCTACGTATGGTCCACGCCACTCTACGTAATATTTGCAATCATTATTTTTGTTGGTGTGCTCAGATCAAAATCAAGATGCAGACACCAACCTACAACAGATGTTACCAAGAAAATTACCACCAAACCAAAAACCAATACAAGAATGAAAAAAGTTCAAATTGAAGAAGACGAATAATCAATCCACACCCTGTATGGATCTCTCTGGGGATGGAGGAAGTTTTTAAAAATAAAGTTTTTGAAGAAACTTATATTATTCGCTTCAGCAAAAAGGTAATGCATCGATGCAGGTGTTAAAAACCGTTATATAGGAAATTCCGCGAACGGCCAATGAGAGTGAATTTTCTCTCTCCGGTACTCCCTGACGTCAAATATGAAACGCGCCCTAAAACACCGGTCATTAGGGTAAATTTGGCTATCATTCATACATGTAATTTTTTCACCCAAGAGATATCATTTGACTTTGTGGGTGATAACTTTGTGATTTTCTCTATTAAGTTACTTTTTCTCGATCAATCTGTACATTTAATATTGGGTCGAAAATAGGGTCTTACCCTGTGGGTTGTTATTGTGTGTTTTTGTGATATTCGCTACCCTAATTATTGGATCACTAGAATAAGAAAGCACAGATCGTAAATGTGTCAGCTAGGTAAAGTGATCCGATGAAAATAAACTATAGAAATTGAACATGGATTCCATTCCAAGAAGTGATTTCACGTTTTATTGTAAGAGTCTCGACTAATACTTAGTCGACCCCAAACGGTACAGGATATATTTATTCCAGTTTCGTTCACCCTGGGAAGGTGGCGAAAGCACTGACAAGGTGGAGGCCATAAGATACAAAAAAGAAGAACGGTTTGAGTTTGATTAGGTTAGGTTAGGTTCCCAACATATTATATTCTGATTTTCCAGTTTTTGCATGAATGTAGAAAAAATATTGTATGCAACTCTTGCATAACGTGTTTTTTGCACTCGACGTGTTGTCCAATCGACCTCGTTGGACAATTTTACGTCACGTGCAAAAAACACTCACTTTTTGCACTTGTTGCATAAATAACTATTAGCTGTTTAGCTTTATTTTGTGCTATACCTAAACTTTCAATGTAAATGAAGGATAATTCAACATATGAATTAATTGCAATTTACACATACTATACTAACTTATACTCAGATTATTAAATGGTCATTTGAAACATTTTACATAATACAACTATAATATAACCACAATGTTTTCACAATAATGTGACATTTGGTAGCTGTGTTCGCCATTGTCTGTCTTCATGTCCTGGGTCCAATTACGATTAGGTATTCAGACATACCCTAATCTCTCATTGGCCAGGACAAATGCGTGCAGTACAATACGTATTTCACCTAAGTGTGAATTAGTTCAATAGGTCTGTACAGTACGTACACGGCTCTACACCAACTTTTAGTGGTGTGTTTAAGGTTTCTCAAAATGCTCCTCTTGGTTTGAAATCAAGGTATGTCAAACGTTTGACAGAGCTAGTGACTGAATAACAGAAATGGAATATGGTGACATGCCGAGAGTTCCTAAAATTATTGGCCACTGATATGTTGAGTATTCAGCTAAAAAGTCATTTTAAATTTCAAGATACACGCTTCGGGGGTGTATTCATTATGGATGTTCGCAATGATAAATAAACATGCAAAAACTCATGATTTGAACAGTAGATCTTAACTGTTATTCTTGTAAAAAAAAAACAATTTTTGTTGGCTGAACTCCTCTATTGGAATATTATGCTGAAATTTGAAATGCATACTATCTGATATTGGTAAAATATGAAAAAGAATCAGGAATATTGTTTATGTGAAATTATGCATACAGAATGATTTAAAAGTGCGTGGTATGAACATTTTGAGGTGAAGTGAGCACTTAAACTATAACCCTTCATTGAACGGTATTGTCAATGCCATATAAAATATGAAATGGAAAGTGTATTGTTGTATCCTGTCTGGTCCATTAACAATCGATGACGATATTTCTCTATGGTTTTACCTTTACAAGAGAACTATAACTTCATTTAAAAACCAGGAGGAGCGATTTGAATTTAAGTTGGCAATTCTGTAGACCTCTGATTGGTCAGATTCCGCCCAGTTTCACACAACACTTTTTAACATTGACATCTCGTGATAATTGACAGTTCTGACATATAAATGTTGTTGTTTTCATCATCGTTTTCGTTTCCTAGTTATTTCATCATTTTTACTCAGTTTTCCACCCTATTACGCTAAAACAGTTCTTTTCAGAACTTTTGTGTTGAATTTCTGCGATTATGGTACTGGTAACTGGTTTTCCAATCTTCGTGCGCCACTCTTCTTTATTAACAGAGATGGCAGTCCACGCGCATCGGTTATGCTGGCAGGGATGTTTATTGCCAGTGAGTATTCCTCCGGTACGGTGAGCAGATCTTGTCGTTTCTCCGTGGTGACGCCGTATCTTGCTTTTCCGGTACCACCATAAGCACCCATGCAGGATCGGCTACTTTTATTTCCTCATTGTGGTCACCCTCGAATGGCGCTAATCGATTACGGTGTACCACCTTTGGCTTTCCGTTTGGGATCTTGATGATGCGATAAATGACGTCGTTGATTCTTTTATTTACGAGGTACGGACCGTCCCAAGCTTTCTGCAACTTTGGAGAAAAACCCTTTTGTCTTCTTGGGTTATGCAGCCAGACTTTGTCTCCTTCGTGGAAACCTCCTTCTGTAGCTTGCGTATCGTACCTTTCCTTCATCCTATCGCTAGCGATCTGGAGATTCGATCGAACCAACTCGTGTATCTTCACCAGCTATGTCTTCTCCGGGTCGGCATCCAAATTCAAGAACGCAGGGTAACCTCATTTCGCGTCCGAACAGAACTTTTGCTGGTGTTTGGCCGGTAGACTCATTGATGGCGGATCTGTAGGCCATCGCAAATAGCGAGAGATACTGGTCCCAATCTCGCTGATGGTTAGATACTACTTTGGACAAGTATTTGCCAAGAGTTCTGTTCATTCGCTCTACCATTCCGTCCGACTGTGGATGTAAAGCCATAGTTCTCGTTTTCTTCATGCCAAGCTTATCACAAACTTCCTGGAACAGCTGGCTTTCGAAGTATCTGCCCTGGTCGCTGTGTATTTCCAGGGGCACTCCATATCGGCAAATGAACACAAGCACGTCGGCAACAGTTGCGGCTTCTTGGTTTGGAATGGCATACGCTTCCACCCATTTTGTGAAATAGTCCATCACCACCAAAATGTACCTGCTGCCATCTGCTGTCGGTGGAAACGGTCCGGCAATATCCAGGGCGATGCGTTCAAAAGGGCTTCCGACATTGTACTGCTTCATAGGAGCCTTTCTTCTCCCGTGCGGTCCATTGGTAGTGGCACAGGTAGTGCATTTCTTACACCAGTCCTTCACATCTTCGGAACTGTGCATCCAGTAAAACCGTTCTCGCACCCTCTGGAGGGTCTTCTTCACACCTAGATGTCCTCCTGATGGACTGTCGTGTAATTTCTGCAGTACTGCTACTACCCTTGATCTTGGAATCACCAACTGTCTTCTACTTCCGGAACCATCATCGTTCTCGATTACTCGCTGTAGCAAACCGTTTTCCAGAACCAGCGAGTCCCACTGGGCCCAATACGATTTCATCGTTGGCGAGTATCTTGAAATCTCCTGCCAAGTAGGTCGACAGTCTTCCTTTTTCCAATGTCGGATTTTTTTCAAATCGGGATCGTTCTCTTGTTCCTCTTCCAGCTTTTCTGGTGTCCATTCGTCGCTGGTCACCGTGGTTCTCCGAATCGCAGCTTCCTTAGCTTCTGTTTTACTGCAGTAGGAGCATTCTGCAGGACATGGTCTTCTTGACAGGGTGTCTGCATTTCTGTGGCTTATTCCGGCTCTAAGCTCAATAGTGAAATTATATTCTTGGAGCCGCTCTATCCATCTGGCGATTTGTCCTTCAGGGTTCTTAAATTGCATAAGCCACTTAAGTGCTGCATGATCGGTTCTAATCACAAATTTCTTTCCATACAGATACTGATAGAAGTGCTCCACAGACTTCACTACTGCTAGTTGCTCTCTTCTTGTGTCGCAGTAGTTTTGTTCTGGTTTGGAAAGGACTTTGCTAAAATATTCCAGAACTTTCTCTTGTCCTCCTTGAACCTGTGATAGCAATTGATTCCAACATTGCTAGCATCAGTATCTAATATGAATTCTCCCTCTGGTAGTGGATAGCCAAGTATGGGTGCAGTAGTCAAATGCTTCTTTAAGGTTTCGAACGAAGTTTGGCAATCTTCGTCCCAGCAAAACTCCCTTGCTTCCTCTGTAAGTCGTGTCAAAGGCTTAGCGATATCTGCAAACTTCTTTATAAATCGCCTGTAGTATGTACAGAGTCCAAGGAAGCTTCTAACTTGGTGCTTGTCGGTGGGTCTTGGCCACTTTCGTACAGCAGCAACTTTTTCTTCGTCTACAGCTACACCATCCTTGCTGACTACATGGCCCAGGTAATTGACTTTGTTTTGAAATAGTTGACATTTCTTGGGGTTGAGCATCAGTTGGGCAGCTTGCAACCTTTTGAAGACATCTTCCAAATTCTTTCGATGTTCTTCGAATGTCCTTCTCAAGACTATGATGTCATCAAGGTACACTAAGCAGGTCTTCCAGGACAACCCTCGCAATACGTTTTCCATCAGTCTTTCGAACGTTGCGGGGGCATTGCACAGCCCAAATGGCATAACGGTGAAATGCCATAGTCCAGATCCGGTGGTAAACGCTGTCTTTTCTTTATCGGCTGGATCCATTTCTACCTGCCAATATCCAGACTTCAAGTCCAAGGTAGAAAACAATTTGCTACCGACCAGCGTATCCAGAGTGTCGTCGATTCTTGGCAGCGGATAGCTATCTTTTTTGGTAACATTGTCCAACTGCCGGTAGTCCACGCAGAACCTCGTGGTTCCATCCTTCTTTTTTACCAGAACTACCGGAGAGACCCAAGGGCTGGTAGAAGGTTCTATTACCTTTTCCTCTTCCATCTCGCGAACAATTCTCTCCGCTTTCTCTCTTTTCGCCTGTGGTAGCCGTCGAGCCGATTGTCTTAGGGGTTTAGCGTCGCCGGTGTCAATTTTGTGTTTGACAGCAGATGTTCTTCCTGTCTTCCCTCCTTTTGGTACAAAAAGAGATCGATATTGTAGCAAGAGTTTTCTGATTTTTTTCTTCTCTTGTCGGCTGAGGGATTGTCCAGCCACTGCTATCATTTGTTCAAATTTATTATTGGCGTCGTTAGAGGTTGTAGTTTGATGAATTACTGATGCCACTGGTACGCAAGTTCCAATTTTGGTCTCTTTTTTATAGTTACGGGATGGTCATTAACATTTATAATGCGTACAGATATCTTTTCGGCAGCCATGATTAACCCTTTTCCAACCAGGATTCCTCGACCAACCTCTTTATCGTAATTCCATGGTTCCATCATGACCGGTGTTCCTTCTTCGACGGTTCCTTGTAGCCTTGCCACAGTGAAAAATTCACTCCTTGCGGGTACAACCGTATCCTCCTGTACGGCTACCTGAACACTCTTATCCTCATGTGGGTGAAGGAATACTTCCTCAGAACCTCTCTAATCACTCGGTTCTTGAAATCTAGCTGGAAGCCGTGTAGGTTCATAACGTCCATTCCGAGTATTATGTCATCTTCAATATCAGCGACAACGACAGTGTGGGTGAACTTCTCTGTGCCAATTCCCAATTGCACCGGTAGTTCTCCATGGACGTTGGCGCTTTCACCTGTAGCAGTCTTGAGTCGCAGTCTGGTCGGTAACAGTCTTTTTCGGGTGTTGACAGTCTCGGGGCGAATAATAGTCCTCGTTGCTCCAGTGTCCACCAATAGTGTATACTTCCTTCCATTAATTTCACCATCCACGTATACACTATCATCGCGACATTTAAGAGAGGCTATTAGGATGAGAGGGTATTTGGAAGATCTTCGGGTCGAAGCTGCCCTCTGATGGCCGACCCTTTCTAGTTTTCCTGCTGGTCGTCTTTGTTTGTAGCAGTTCTTGGTCGCTTGCACGAACTGCGTACATGTCCCATTTCTCCACAATTCCAGCATCTCACAGCTTTCGGCTTTCCATTTGAAATGCTTTTCATCATATTGACAAGCTGGTCGAGCTTGTTCTCCACTTCTTCGTCTGCTACAGCCCTCACCTTACCGTATACTCCGGAAGCCTGTGTAGCAGCTTCGTACTCCAGGGCTGCAGAGAGTACGTCGACCAATGTCTTATGCAGAGCCAAGCGTAGGGTTCTCTGCATTTCGTTGTCACGAACTCCGTCGATGAATGCCTGTACCCCTAAACATTCCATGACATTCTCCGGTGCCGATGGATAGGCAAACCGCACCAACCTCGCAATGTCCGCTTTGAATTCTTGCAGAGTTTCGTCGCGTTTTTGCTTGCGGTTTTTCAGCTGCGACTGGTACAGATGCTCCAGGTGTTCCAGGCCATATCTCATATTTAGTCGCTTTTTGAGTTGTTCAAAATCATCGGTCTCTTCTACTGGAATGGTCTGAAGGATATCCATGGCGTCTCCTCTCAGGGCAAGAGTTAAATTCAGCGCTTTTTCCTTTTCACTCCAGTTGTTCGCCTTTAATGCCGCCTCGAATTGCTTGAGATAGTTAGGCCATGACGTTTTACCATCGAAAGTTGGCAGTTTCACTCGACTGTTGATATCGTTTTCTATTTTTGGCTTCAACTCAACTTTCTCTGTCAGTTCTTCGTTGTTCGGGGTCTGACTAGTTGTGATATACGAGCTATTACTAGTCTTCTTTCCCATTTCTTCGATTTTTTGTTTCATTTCTTGCTCCATTCTTTTAATTTTTTCTTCTACGGTAGAAATATCAGTTTTCATGGCCGTCATTTTATTTTCTATGTCTTCCGAAAGTTTACTCTCCATGTCCGGCATTTTATTTTCTATATATGCCATTTTATTTTCTATATCTGCCGAAAGTTTACTTTCCATGGATGAAATTTCGTTTTTCATATCCGACATTTCTTTTTTTATGGAGGAGGTTATAGAGGCGGACGCTTCGTCGGTGAATTCAAACGTTTCCGGGTCCAATCCATTATTAATCATAGCCTTTTTCAATCGATCTACTAACACCGACTTGGTTCCACTTGTGTCCAGCTCGTAATCCTCCAACTCTCTTCGAAGTTCTGAAACTTTTAATTCACAAAGTTTCTTCGCCATCTTCCTGTATATTTATTTTATAATCCCACTTCTGACACCAATGTAACGTTTATTTTAATTTATATTTACAACTAATTAATTTATATTTACAGATTTATATGTACGGTCCTTAATTTACTAATTTATATTAAACACTTAACCAACTAACTACACTAATTTATATGAACGTCACTGAATAACACTTTATCGATCGCTTTTCTTCGGTATAAGCACTAGTCCATCTATGTGACTATGTCTCAACTATCTGATGACTTGTAACACTGGTTCTCTCCTTAAGAGACAGATCCCGGCTAAAGACTCTCTCAAGGGTGGATCGACTCCATGCTGATGCCACACTAGGTATGCCAGAGGGTTGACAGACTATAAGAACTTAAGGGCGCCACTACCTTTTTAGACGTCGACAAAAAATAATCTGATTTTAAGAAAAAGAACTAAGGTGAGAAAGGTAGAAACACCTTGTAGAATTAACTGAAATTAAAAATAAAAAAATAACAAATTTACATAAACCCGGACACAGTCCCTATAGCTCTTACAGCCGGGTATAAAAGAAATAAAAAAGAAGAAGTTCAAATATTAAATTTATTCTGCCAATATGAAAAGGTACGAAAGTGAAAGAAGGTAAAAAAAACCTGTACTTCTTTAAAGGTATTTAGCTTGTCGGAGTGGAAGTAGAAGTAGAGATGTCTTGTAGTTGAAGTAGAGATGTCTGGAAGTTGAAGTAGAGATGTCTGGAAGTTGAAGTAGAGATGTCTGGAAGTTGAAGTAGAGATGTCTGGAAGTTGAAGTAAAGTCTAACGGTAACCTGGCAGTATCTTAGCAGTGGTAAACTGGCAGTAAACAGTAATGGTAACCTGACAGGGGTATCCTGGCAGTGGTAACTTAGCAGTAACGATAAACTGGCAGGGGTATCCTGGCCGCTGTGCTTACCACAGCAATTTAAGGTAAAAACTGTTAAAAATTAAAAGAGACGGTAGAGAGATAGGTCCTTGCTTCTCAAGGGTCGGTAACGAAAAGAAGGAAAATCGAGAATGAGAATCGAGCGTTGACATCATATGTCAATTGTCGTAACGATCAACGATCAGAGAAATTTAGATCACAGAACTAAATTGGAAGTGGTTACTATGACGGCAAGCGGTAAAATTAAAATTATTTCGTTTAAATCGAAACAGGTCGATAGACATGTTACAGACTGTTGACTTTTTAACTGAACTCTGTGCGGCGATGCTCATATTTATATGGCAAAGGTAGATTTCTGGAACACTCTCGATGTTCTCTGGCCACCGGTAGGTAGTCTATGGAGGGGATGGCAGTCTGAACTCTCGAAATCTCTGGAATGTTTTCGGCTAGTGGCTTGAAGAGACGCAGGGCTGAGGGGACGCAAGGCAGGTAATCTCGAAAATTCTCGATTACAGTCATAGTCGTCTCACGCGGGAATTTCACTGGGACACTCGCGTAACATTAATTAATCATTTCTTTAGAAAAATAATTTTATTTTTTTGTAATGAAATAATTATATATAATAAACAATTGTAAAATTTACCTACCCACAATCTTAACTAACCAATTTAAATATCCCGCCTTAAAAAATTAGTTCCAACACCCCTGCGCTTCGATCAACATGATGAAAACTGTTACTACAGGCTTGACAACTCTCATTATATTATATTTCTCTATGGTTTCCAGTTTCCACAAACCGTTACATCATAAAGGTTCACCGTGACGTCAAAGTATTGTTAACCCGGTTTGCGTGGTTAAACAAGGCAACAACACTTGTGTTAGAGGTGGCCTTGGGTTAAGTTCAAAGAAAAATGGCTATAGGAAAAAATTAAAAAGTACCTATATAACAAAATGTCTGTGGAACATTTGGAAGCTGCAGAAACGTGTGAAAGGTAATATTTTATTTAGTTATCGAAAAAATACATATGATAATTATTTCAGGATAATTGACAAGTGGGCCTTGCTGAAAACCGCTGGTAAACACCATAAAGAAATATAATATATGATAATAGTAGAGAGTTATTGTAACCTCTTTTTCTTCGTCTTTTAATACAGGATTCCATTATTTTGACATTTACGCATGCGCATTTGACGTCTTTTATTAAGGGATCTTTAATAAATAATAAAATGAAGGCAGCCTGTATTTAAATTAAATAAAATACAGGATAACTTAACTTTAATTGAAGGATCGTTAATTTTGACGTTTTTGACAATTAAATTGAGAAAAGAAGAAATACTTTCCGAAATTGACAGCGACAATTAAATTTAACCTAACATTATTGATTTAAGTTAATTTCGTTCCCAGTTTCTCCAGGTATTTAATATAAAAGGTTCTGGTCGACTTAGCGACCCTCGGAATTTTATGATAATTTTAAATTTGTTTGAAAGCTTACCTTAAATAAAGCAGATTAGAACAAAAATTTTCTTGGATCATCCAGAAATTACTTCAAAAATCACGATTTTAGTTCAAAAATTGGTACTTTTTCAACACTAATTTATGCTATTTCACGATAAATATTTTCACTGCAAACAATAAAAGTTATTATCTTGAACTGAATTTGAATCTGTTTCACAAAAAAAACCGGAAGAAAATACTTTAATTTCACTAATTTTTAGAAATATTTGTGAGCATAAATATTTTCGTTTGACACTTAAGCTTATAAAATGACTCACTAAAATCTTATGTCTAGATATCCCAGGTTCACAAATTATGATCAGGTGATACACCTAACGTCGTTGTCAAATGGTCTACTTTTTCTTTCAGCTGAATTATTTATATTAATGTTATAGATTAGGTACATGAATATATAACAATATAAAATTATTTGCATCTATAATCATGAAAATTTAAATAATAAACATTCTTTTAATGTAGTGATTACCTTATATTTGTTCCATACATTGAATAAATGAGATTAAAACAAACTTTTTGCTGGCCCACAGTCTGTTTCTTTTAGGTATCACGAATTTTAGTTCAATATGATAGAGGTTATTTTTTCTTTTCCTACCTTGCTATTTCATTTGTAGAAAGCTTATTGTATAGAAACTTTTCTTAATTCAAACAATTATCACTCACATTCATAATGGAATCAACAATAAACGACAGATGAAGAAAGGGGAAGGAACATACATATGTATTCCCTTCCCTTTCCAAAAAAGTGTCTAATAATTTGTATTCCACATGAAAGCGCGCCGTGTCGACGTTTCGCAATTGGCGCGCGCGAATTGCGAAACGTCGACACGGCGCGCTCGCTTCGCTCGCAATATCAATGTCTATCTATATACATACATATGTATTCCCTTCCCCTTCTCAAAAAAGGTGTCTAAAAATTTGCATTCCACATGAAAGCGCGCCGGGTCGACGTTTCGCAATTCGCGCGCGCAATAAACGACAGATGAAGAAAGGGGAAGGAACATACATATGTATTCCCTTCCCCTTCCAAAAAAGTGTCTAATAATTTGTATTCCACATGAAAGCGCGCCGTGTCGACGTTTCGCAATTGGCGCGCGCGAATTGCGAAACGTCGACACGGCGCGCTCGCTTCGCTCGCAATATCAATGTCTATCTATATACATACATATGTATTCCCTTCCCCTTCTCAAAAAAGGTGTCTAAAAATTTGCATTCCACATGAAAGCGCGCCGGGTCGACGTTTCGCAATTCGCGCGCGCGAATTGCGAATTGAATTAAATTTTAGTTCAAAAATTGGTACTTTTTCAACACTAATTTATGCTATTTCACGATAAATATTTTCACTGCAAACAATAAAAGTTATTATCTTGAACTGAATTTGAATCTGTTTCACAAAAAAAACCGGAAGAAAATACTTTAATTTCACTAATTTTTAGAAATATTTGTGAGCATAAATATTTTCGTTTGACACTTAAGCTTATAAAATGACTCACTAAAATCTTATGTCTAGATATCCCAGGTTCACAAATTATGATCAGGTGATACACCTAACGTCGTTGTCAAATGGTCTACTTTTTCTTTCAGCTGAATTATTTATATTAATGTTATAGATTAGGTACATGAATATATAACAATATAAAATTATTTGCATCTATAATCATGAAAATTTAAATAATAAACATTCTTTTAATGTAGTGATTACCTTATATTTGTTCCATACATTGAATAAATGAGATTAAAACAAACTTTTTGCTGGCCCACAGTCTGCTTCTTTTAGGTATCACGAATTTTAGTTCAATATGATAGAGGTTATTTTTTCTTTTCCTACCTTGCTATTTCATTTGTAGAAAGCTTATTGTATAGAAACTTTTCTTAATTCAAACAATTATCACTCACATTCATAATGGAATCAACAATAAACGACAGATGAAGAAAGGGGAAGGAACATACATATGTATTCCCTTCCCCTTCCAAAAAAGTGTCTAATAATTTGTATTCCACATGAAAGCGCGCCGTGTCGACGTTTCGCAATTGGCGCGCGCGAATTGCGAAACGTCGACACGGCGCGCTCGCTTCGCTCGCAATATCAATGTCTATCTATATACATACATATGTATTCCCTTCCCCTTCTCAAAAAAGGTGTCTAAAAATTTGCATTCCACATGAAAGCGCGCCGGGTCGACGTTTCGCAATTCGCGCGCGCAATAAACGACAGATGAAGAAAGGGGAAGGAACATACATATGTATTCCCTTCCCCTTCCAAAAAAGTGTCTAATAATTTGTATTCCACATGAAAGCGCGCCGTGTCGACGTTTCGCAATTGGCGCGCGCGAATTGCGAAACGTCGACACGGCGCGCTCGCTTCGCTCGCAATATCAATGTCTATCTATATACATACATATGTATTCCCTTCCCCTTCTCAAAAAAGGTGTCTAAAAATTTGCATTCCACATGAAAGCGCGCCGGGTCGACGTTTCGCAATTCGCGCGCGCGAATTGCGAAACGTCGACCCGGCGCGCTCGCTTCGCTCGCAATATCAATCAGTCAACCTAGATCTCTAAATTAGAAAATTCATTAATAAGTATACTGACTTTCTTTACCCTCTTTATAAAACATGAAATTAAAATCATTTGATATACATGTCTATCTATATACATACATGTATATTCCCTTCCCCTTCTCGAAATTTTTTTCCACTCCCATCATATAACTTGTTAATTGAGTGACAATTTTCAGTTTCATAATGATACTCATTATAACACTGGTTTTGATTATAAAACTGAAAAATTGACCAATGAAAATCTAGATTTCCAAATACCCAAGTATGCAAACACAATATTTTCTGTAGAATGTTTGACAGTTCGACAGGTTTAATCTTTCGCTTGAGTTTTCAAAAGAAATGTCGAGGACCAGTCCAAAAATTCTCAATGACCAAGGTAAATACATATTTAAACTTATTAATTTTTGTTCAAAATAGATTACTAATTTTGTTCACCTATAGGTACCTACCCTTTATGGTACAGTTCAAAGATGAAATAATAATGTGGTTCCGTGGCGCAACCTGTAAAGGCGCCACATAAGATTTTATTCAAATTGTGCATGCCGGGTTCGAGTCCCGAGAAGTACGTTTTTTTTAAACTTTTTTAAATAAAATTTCTTTTCCTAGAAAAAAAGTGTATGTAACTCTCATGTAATGTTTTTAATACATCCTTAGGCTACGTATTATGTTGATTTTTTATCGTTTAACATAAGCTCAGTCTAAGCTTTTTATATTCAAAGGTTAACATGAATAAATCAATTCTTCTTGTTTCGTCTGATCTATCGATCGTTTTATGAAAACTATATTTTCCCATATATTTAAGTGAAAATTTGTCGAATGTGAAATAATATCAATATAAATATAAAATACTATGTTCTTTATAGGACAAATATTTATATACCTACTTATCGGGACATTTAACGTTAATTTTTAACTAAAAATCACGAAAATATACGTTTTCCATTTTTACTCTAACCATATATAAAATAATTATAGTCAGTACCTATGGAACATACAATATTAAAATATTACTTCCAAAAAGTACATTTTGAATACATATATTTTAGATAATAAATACTAAGTAAGTACATCGGTGTTATGTGAGAATCAAATATAAATCTAAAATCTTGGTAATATTTTCAAGCCGTAACGAGTTAGCGAAATAAAAACTGGCAGCATAGCTCATTCGCCGCTCCTTCTAAAATTTGTGACCATTCGATATCTAGACATAATTGTCAAAAAATGTCAAATATTTACGAAAAAATGGCGGATTTTAACATTTTCAATTGCGATTTTCTCTCTCAAAAGTGGATGATCCAAGAATTTTTTTTTATTAAAACGTTCTATATCCATAGGACTTTCTATTAAAAAAAAATCGTTGCAAAATTCCGAGGGTCGCAAACCTTACCGGACCCAATATAAAAAAATGTGCGAAGAGCCTAAAAGGTTGCGATTCAACTACCTGTTATGTATTTTCTTCTTTTTCGGTTCAGAACGCAACTCACGGGGTCCGGTGAACTATAGGGAAACACGAATTTTTGACTAATTTTGCGAAAAATCGATAGTACTCACCTATTTTGAGAATAATCCGTCAAAAAATTTGCGGGTTATACACAATTTACAAAGAAAAATCCATCACTTTTTGGCACGATATTTCATACAAAAAACAGTTTAAATGTATTGCTCTGTACATGAAAGTGATCAACAACATGTGTTCTCGCTATCTATGAAAAAAAAAATGTTAAATTCCTCATAATATTGTTTAAATTACCACTTTTATAAATATTATTTGACAGGCTACCAGTTTGGATATAAATAATTTTAATGACATAACTGACAGATATCCTTTCGTGAAATGTAATGCGTAACCAAAACCATAAATCTAAATAAGCATTCTCAGAAAATTTTATGTATTATGCAATGTAATGAGAACATTCAAAATTTTTAGGACATAAAAAAAAAGAATTCTTCATTTTTAAATAAATATCACGTTTGAGTCTCATTATTTTATACTCATGAAACCAAAACATAAAAATTTATATGAGTATCGCATACACAGATATGCAACCTACAAAACATAGAACAAAATACAATACTTTGTAGCGAGTATTGGACAAAGCAAGGACAAGAAGAGGAAGGGTGAATACAATTATTATATTCTCTTCCCCTTCTTGAATAACTTATTGTGGATTACAAAGTATTCCCCTCAAAAAATATTCAAGAAGGGGAAGGGAGAATCCAATTATTATATTCCCTTTCCCTTCTAGAATATCTTCATAATCCACATCAATTGTTCTAGAAGGGGAAGGGTGAATCCAATTATTATATTTTTTTATGAATTTTGAACGTTCGTCACTTACAAAATAATTAAAAAACAGTTGGCTTTGCACTCAAGCAATGCGACTAACATTTTCTGTTTGAAATCGAACCTAAGGGTGAATTTATAGATTCCGAAACGTAGCATAACGCAAGGATTTCTGTGAGATGGTATTAAGATAAATCATAGGATGACTCACAGAAAATGCACAGAAATCGCACAGAAATCCTTGCGTTATGCTACGTTACGGAATCTATAAATTCACCGTTAGGGATAGAAATAAATTAGTAACAAATTTGGTGTAGGTTTGTGGTTATCACTAATTTTTAACAGTTGTTACACACTACTAGATGAGTACGATAATTACGCACTTTTCTAACTTTTCAACCCGAAGCGTCTTTTAATTTAGAAAAGTGTAGGATTTTCTGAATGAAAAGACGCTTCGGGTTGAAAAGTTAGAAAAGTGCGTAATTATCGTACTCATCTCAAGTTTACGCTAGAGCTTCTATGTCATTTGTCAATTGATTTAATGGACGAGTTCTATACAAGGAATTGCTGCCAACATAACGAGCAAAAAAATACTGAAAAAGGTTAGTCGCATAAGGAAGTGTTTTTTCCAATCTATGTTTAGTTTTTCTTATATGTTTTGAGTGCCTTTACAACCCATGTTGTACCCAAAAAGTTTGGAGGTATTTTTAGTTTGGGGTATTTTGCATCTTACAGTTGACGAAACACAAAGAACACAAACAAAGCCAAATAAACATGTATAGACAGCTGTCATTAGCTGTTCGTCAACTGTAAGATATAAAATTCCCCAAGCTAAATAGACCTACAAACTTCTCGGGTAAAACTCCAAACTTTTCGGGTACAACATGGGTGGTAAAGGGACTCAAAACATATAAGAAAAACTAAACATAGACTGGAAAAACCACTTCCTTATGCGACTAGCCTTTTCAGTATTTTTTTGCTCGTTATGCTGGCAGCAATTCCCTTGTATAGAACCCGTCCATTGTCTTTATACAAATTTGTAGCCTGTCAAATATATATTTATAAAAGTGGTAATTTAAACAATATTATGAGGAAACTAACTGAAATGTTATAATTAGCGAGAATACATGTTGTTGATCACTTTTCTGTACAGTACGTGCAATACATTTAAACTGTGGTTTGTATAAAATAACTAGTCCAAAAGTGATGTCTCAAGTGGCGAAAAAAAAAATCTTTTTTTGGATTTTACTCAGCAAAATATGTATAACCCGCAAATTTTTTGACGGATTATTCTCAAAATAGGTGAGTACTATCGATTTTTCGCAAAATTACTCAAAAATTCGTGTTTCCCTATAGTTCACCGTTTTATTTTGTCTATGGTAAAACTCACCCCTGGCCGTATTCACCATCTTCAACTCTAATCATGATTAGGTAATTGTGATCAAATAAGTAATCTTGATTAAGTCAAATTGCTATTCACCAAATTTTTGTTTGGTAAAATTTAGCAATCAGGGGTTAACTTTAATAATTTACAACTTGGCAACATGGATATACGAATGTTTTAGCTTGTATTGGCAGATAATATTGCCAACACTTTACATTTTTAAAGATCGATTTAACCTTACTGGATTGTTACTGTGAAATAAAAAAACCTTTTAATTCAAAGTTACTTGGTATTTTATTTGGGACTACCCTACTGGGGTGGTATAGTCATCATACTAATTACAAATAGGCTTGATCAGTCTTTAATCTTTCAAGAAAGTTGTATTCATCCATTGTTTGAATATAATTAGTTCTTTCCCACTGAATTCTAGTAAAGTCATCTGCAATAATGTCCAAAACGTCCAAATCATCGTCATACACAGCTAATCTTCAATATTTTCCTTGTTCCAGAAAAAAATAAACCAACGAAAAATCAAAAATTGTGAAGGACAAGATAAATTTGTAGGTTACATTGTTTGATTGTAAATGCCCGTATTCACCAAAGTAAAATATCTACAATTAACTTTTAATTGTGGTTAAGCAGCTAATTTCGTATTCACCAATTTTTTAATCAGAGTAGTGCTTGAGCAAGAAATTAACTTAATCGGCCAAATTTGAGCGGTTTTAAAGATAATCGCCGTTTATTCTGACAGAAGTGAACAAGGTACATTTACATTCAATTACGCGCGTGCTTAAGTTTGAAATTTTCTCGCTCGACATATGACGTCTCCATGTATCCATTTACATTGAAAATTTCAAGCTTAAGCAAAAGTAAAATTTTCAATGTAAATGGATACATGGAGACGTCATATGTCAAGCGAGAAATTAAGCACGCGCGTAATTGAGTAAATGTACCCTTGATCAGAATTTACGGCGATATACGGACCATAGATACGGACCATATTCTCTGTCTCTATTAGTTATGTCAAACTGCAAACGTCAGTTACATTTATTTTTGTTGATATTCGTTTAACATAGCTAATTAATGGTTTAATTATGTACACCATTTTTAAATTCGTTTTTTTGTAGCAGTTCTAGTTAGTTGTATCTCTGTTACTCTATTTTTCTAATTACTTTTTCCACTGAAGGACTAAACTCCTCTGTTTATATTGTGCTGTTCGTTGACTTCGACGTGCTTTTAGATTTTTTTATTGCATAATTTGCCGTGTTTATTTCATGTATTTGTTGCATTGCATTAGCTGCTATTCAAGACTTGGTAAGTTTTTTTAAAAATCATATTCAACCATTTTATAGATTCTCTACTTTTATCATACACATGACATGACATTTTTTATTTAGCTGCCGTTAACAGGAATGCGCTAAACAGCATGTTTTTTGCAGAATAAAATGGGTAAGATGGACAAATGGTCCGGAACATGTGAACATTCAAGGATGTGTTGATTTGGATTCACCTCGACATTGGTTTCAAATTCCAAGAAAAAACATTGCTATATATGAATTGATTTACAGGCTACATAGAGTTTGTGATGTACGCTTTCGAACTTGAGACAAAACTACAAACAATGGTCTTTTACACAATACTGTTCCAACCTGCTTTGGGGTCAATAAGATAAAGGTAATCACAATCACTTATGTTTGTGAATAAAATATTTAATGTAGTTGGGTAGCTACATCCCATTAGGTTTATTTTTACAAAAAAGGATTTACCATCAAACAGTACTATTCTTCAAGTGACACAGTGTGAATTATTCTATGATGTTCATTTAGTAGATCAACACAATTAACATCTTGGGTGCACAAGCACATATAATGTTTTGAGCAATAAATTTTTTTTTCAATATCTAATAAGTAAAGTGTATATTTATATTAAGAAATTGTGAAATGTGTGTGTGGCTGAAGGATTTATTTCCAACCCAGCTTCTCCCCTCCTCCGTGGATTGTTGATATAAGTAAAAAAAATTAATGTTAAATAAAAACACAATTGTTTTTCTTATAGATGTATGTGACCATTATTATTCAAAACATGAAGACAATAAGCATGAAATAAACCAACTGATAATTCATCAGTTTCTGCAGAAATGGGAGAGGAGAACAGTATGTGCCTTGCTTTTCCATAAATATCATTTCAGGCACCTATTGATGATTGAAAAAATCTGATGGCCACCTATATTTTGGTGCAGTGCAAAATGCTGAATTTGTAGATTATGCATACTTTTCTTTTTAATTTCTTGAGAAATTAAACCACTATATTTTAAAATTACTTATTTCAACGTTTTGGTAGCGTTCCAACTACCGTTGTCAAGATAAAATGAGTAGAAATTGATTTTTATCCCTATCTGGAAAGTAGAAAAAAAAAGGTTCGCTGAATCTTTTCCCATGTATGAAATAATTCACATACTACTTTTTGTATTACGTCTCTTTCCTACTCACAGAATCTTAATCCCCGAAATGGAACCGTTTGTTCCATTACAGCGTAATATAACAAACAGAGATAACCATATGATGAATGATTATTATTTTTGTCCACAGGGGCTCTTCTGGAATTTTTCTTTTTGGTGGTATGTTCGGATCCCGGGTTAAGACCATATCTTGAAGCATTTCAATGTTCAAGTTTTTTGCAAACTTCTTGCTTAACTTCATCCATTCTCCCAGATAGGTGTGATGTTGACAGTATTATATAGCCTTTGGTTTGATGGCATTTTTCCATTAACAAATTTTGATTACATCACATAGCTTGTCAATTATTTTCTGATGGTCCTAAAAAACCTAATCTTTCAAGTGTTTTTGTTTCAGAAAATTCAAACGAGCAGGTTGATAAAAATAGGATGATTTTTTATGATTGGGAAGATGTTGTAGCTACATATGAAATTGACAATAATGCTGGAACAAAATTGAACAAGAAAATGTTGATAAAAAGTATGTAAGGAAAGTGCCTCTAGCTGCCCAGGTGGTCAGTCTTAAATTTTCATATATCTATAACTCAGGTAGCAGTCGCCATTTTAAACATGTTGATAAAGTATATATAAATTCAGAAAGTAAGTATTATTTATCAATTATCTCAAATAAAAGTCTGAAGTAGGCAACCCTGGGTTTATACAGAATATATATACCTGTTTGATAAATTCGTTGGTCTTTTTGTATCAATTACATGACATAAGACAAGTCACAAACATAATATAAACATAAGATGTGGTTAGTAAATAAATAGTAATATTTAAACTGAAAATTATCTTGACCAAAAATGAAAGGAAAATATTCATAGTATTGACCAAATGAAATTACAAATGAAATATCGTTAAAATTGAAAGTATAAAAATGCAACAATTGAGTGTAATTGTTCCATGCAATAAAATTGAGAGAGTAAAAACAACAGGTATTCAGTTGAAAACAACTTTAAACTTGGACAGAGACTTGGACTGATGTGAAATTATGTGAAATTATTCCATTACTTATTTTCACTTGCTTGTTTGAAAAAGTATTCTTGGTTTAAGTAGCATGCATTTCCTAATGGAAACAGTTTTTATATGAATGTCTAATATTGAATAGATATTGACCAATCATGCTTAATCATTTTGGAATTGTTGTGTTGAGACCCCTGAGCCAAATTGACATCAACATCAAAATGAAGATATAACCTAATTTTTAGTCACTTAACGCTTCGCTTTTATTATTTTTTATTCTGATTTGAGAGTTGTTTTTTGATACTGTAAATGCAAATTAATGTAAGGTGCTGCTACAATTTCACGTTAAACCACATATCTATTTATTTTTGTCAATTCACTATTTATTTAATGACTCGTTTGATGAAAGTCATTCAATATTTACCTTAGAATCTGAACAAACTGCATCACTACTCCGTTGGTAATTGGTTCAATCATAAAATGTTACTAATTGATAATTTGGAATATTTTGATTAGTTAATTAGTCTTTTAATTACCAAGCTTCTGTTATGAATAGACATTTTAAGTCAAGTTCACAATAATCAAATTTCAATTTATCAATTTTATATTGATTTTGACCTTAAATATTCAAAAGTAAAGGATTAAAATTGTCTTTCTTTAATTAGGGTGAATATTTTTCTAGCTGTGTAAGTACATGTGACTAGAGAGTCAAGAAAACAGTGTAAAATATGCAAGTAAGTAATGGTATTCAAAAAAAAAATTCAAGAAAAATTAGTGAAGAATTACTTGACAAGTACTATTTTACTGTGAACCCAAATATGTTTGAGAAATCTTGTAATTTTCAGAAGTTAGTTTGAAAGCATATTGCTACATGTTGAAATTTCTAAAAACACTACACTTAAACTCTTGTGTAACGTCACCATAATGAAAATAAATAAAAAATGATATAACTATTATGGTGATATTTTACAACTTTTTGAGGGTGGGGGTTTTAGAATTTTTTTTTCATGTAGCAACATGCTTTCAAATTAATTTCTGGAAATTTCAAGATTTCACAAACATATTTAGGCTCATAGTAAAATAGTGACTGTAAACGCAGGATAACTCCATATTATTTAAATGGAAAACTGCAACCCGCTTGGTCAAGATTTAAACTTTTTTTTATATCTCAAAAAATCAAAGCGTTACTTTTCTCGTATTTCGAACTAATTTAAGAAGTGGAAAGGGTGACGTCAATTTTGACCCCAAATAAAGACCACCCTAATGAATATTGATGTGTTTTAGTCATGTCACTTGTGAATAATAATAAAATTGTTTATTGCAATATAATAGTTTTTTCTTCTATTCATGTTTACTAAATGAAGGTTCTTCCAAGAGGTCATTGAGAGTATAAAATAATGCCACCAGTTAGCTCGACTAAAGTAGGTTTATAAATGACTCACTAGTTGTGGCTGCTCACATAAAAATCTTCGGTTACAATCTTTTTTATAGCGAAACCCCAACTTTCTTATTAATTTTGCTAATGATTTAAGTCCGATTTCCAAAACACCTCGAATTTTTAAAGCTTCTTTTAAAACCGGAAGAGCTATATTGGTTTTTGTTCTATACAGGGTGTCCCACGACGAGTGAAAACTATCTGTATATGGCAAAATACTTATAGTAAAATCATGAAAATTTCTACGTTTGGGTTTTCGGATACGATCTTATCAACTAAAATATTTTCAAAGATTACCGACTTTGTTATTTTAAATGCAGCACCCTGTGAATTAATGCATTTTTGAAATCTACGTAATATTTAAGTATACTTTTGTCTAACAACTTTTTTCGAAAAATGCATACTTTTTGAGTTATTGATTTTTTGTAGAAAATTTGACCGTTGGATACCCTTATAAACTATTTTTTTACGAGGAGACCCTTGAAGATATGAAAATGGTTTCTCTTCGGTTGTCTTAAGCGAGGTCAAACGTATACAGGGTGTGTATAAAAAGTGTTCAAAGCTTAACTTCATAAATATCAAATTTCTTCATTTTTTTTTAAATAGAACCACCCTATTTTTTTCTATTTTAATGCATTCATGGGAAAAAAATAAAGCAAGTTTACATAGTTTAAATCTTGACCAAGCGGGTTGCAGTTTTCCATTTAAATAATATGGAGTTATCCTGCGTTTACAGTCACTATTTTACTATGAGCCTAAATATGTTTGTGAAATCTTGAAATTTCCAGAAATTAATTTGAAAGCATGTTGCTACATGAAAAAAAAAATTCTAAAACCCCCACCCTCAAAAAGTTGTAAAATATCACCACAATAGTTATATCATTTTTTATTTATTTTCATTATGGTGACGTTACACAAGAGTTTAAGTGTAGTGTTTTTAGAAATTTCAACATGTAGCAATATGCTTTCAAACTAACTTCTGAAAATTACAAGATTTCTCAAACATATTTGGGTTCACAGTAAAATAGTACTTGTCAAGTAATTCTTCACTAATTTTTCTTGAATTTTTTTTTTGAATACCATTACTTACTTGCATATTTTACACTGTTTTCTTGACTCTCTAGTCACATGTACTTACACAGCTAGAAAAATATTCACCCTAATTAAAGAAAGACAATTTTAATCCTTTACTTTTGAATATTTAAGGTCAAAATCAATATAAAATTGATAAATTGAAATTTGATTATTGTGAACTTGACTTAAAATGTCTATTCATAACAGAAGCTTGGTCATTAAAAGACTAATTAACTAATCAAAATATTCCAAATTGTGGTTTAACGTGAAATTGTAGCAGCACCTTACATTAATTTGCATTTACAGTATCAAAAAACAACTCTCAAATCAGAATAAAAAATAATAAAAGCGAAGCGTTAAGTGACTAAAAATTAGGTTATATCTTCATTTTGATGTTGATGTCAATTTGGCTCAGGGGTCTCAACACAACAATTCCAAAATGATTAAGCATGATTGGTCAATATCTATTCAATATTAGACATTCATATAAAAACTGTTTCCATTAGGAAATGCATTCTACTTAAACCAAGAATACTTTTTCAAACAAGCAAGTGAAAATAAGTAATGGAATAATTTCACATAATTTCACATCAGTCCAAGTCTCTGTCCAAGTTTAAAGTTGTTTTCAACTGAATACCTGTTGTTTTTACTCTCTCAATTTTATTGCATGGAACAATTACACTCAATTGTTGCATTTTTATACTTTCAATTTTAACGATATTTCATTTGTAATTTCATTTGGTCAATACTATGAATATTTTCCTTTCATTTTTGGTCAAGATAATTTTCAGTTTAAATATTACTATTTATTTACTAACCACATCTTATGTTTATATTATGTTTGTGACTTGTCTTATGTCATGTAATTGATACAAAAAGACCAACGAATTTATCAAACAGGTATATATATTCTGTATAAACCCAGGGTTGCCTACTTCAGACTTTTATTTGAGATAATTGATAAATAATACTTACTTTCTGAATTTATATATACTTTATCAACATGTTTAAAATGGCGACTGCTACCTGAGTTATAGATATATGAAAATTTAAGACTGACCACCTGGGCAGCTAGAGGCACTTTCCTTACATACTTTTTATCAACATTTTCTTGTTCAATTTTGTTCCAGCATCATTGTCAATTTCATATGTAGCTACAACATCTTCCCAATCATAGAAAATCATCCTATTCTTATCAACCTGCTCGTTTGAATTTTCTGAAACAAAAACACTTGAAAGATTAGGTTTTTTAGGACCATCAGAAAATAATTGACAAGCTATGTGATGTAATCAAAATTTGTTAATGGAAAAATGCCATCAAACCAAATGCTATATAATACTGTCAACATCACACCTATCTGGGAGAATGGATGAAGTTAAGCAAGAAGTTTGCAAAAAACTTGAACATTGAAATGCTTCAAGATATGGTCTTAACCCGGGATCCGAACATACCACCAAAAAGAAAAATTCCAGAAGAGCCCCTGTGGACAAAAATAATAATCATTCATCATATGGCTATCTCTGTTTGTTATATTACGCTGTAATGGAACAAACGGTTCCATTTCGGGGATTAAGATTCTGTGAGTAGGAAAGAGACGTAATACAAAAAGTAGTATGTGAATTATTTCATACATGGGAAAAGATTCAGCGAACTTTTTTTTTTCTACTTTCCAGATAGGGATAAAAATTAATTTCTACTCATTTTATCTTGACAACGGTAGTTGGAACGCTACCAAAACGTTGAAATAAGTAATTTTAAAATATAGTGGTTTAATTTCTCAAGAAATTAAAAAGAAAAGTATGCATAATCTACAAATTCAGCATTTTGCACTGCACCATAATATAGGTGGCCATCAGATTTTTTCAATCATCAATAGGTGCCTGAAATGATATTTATGGAAAAGCAAGGCACATACTGTTCTCCTCTCCCATTTCTGCAGAAAAGGGTATCCAACAATCAAATTTTCTACAAAAAATCAATAACTCAAAAAGTATGCATTTTTCGAAAAAAGTTGTTAGACAAAAGTATACTTAAATATTACGTAGATTTCAAAAATGCATTAATTCACAGGGTGCTGCATTTAAAATAACAAAGTCGGTAATCTTTGAAAATATTTTAGTTGATAAGATCGTATCCGAAAACCCAAACGTAGAAATTTTCATGATTTTACTATAAGTATTTTGCCATATACAGATAGTTTTCACTCGTCGTGGGACACCCTGTATAGAACAAAAACCAATATAGCTCTTCCGGTTTTAAAAGAAGCTATAAAAATTCGAGGTGTTTTGGAAATCGGACCTAAATCATTAGCAAAATTAATAAGAAAGTTGGGGTTTCGCTATAAAAAAGATTGTGATTTTTATGTGAGCAGCCACAACTAGTGAGTCAGCGAGTTCAGTTTTTAAAGATATACACGAAAAATGACGAATCAAAATTTAGAAAAATTGTATTTTTAGACGAAACAAGGATATTTTCCAATGGAAGTGGCTCAAAATCTTGGCAAGATGAGTCTGTAAAAAGCGTTAAAAGAAAAAAAGGATGCGGTACGGAAAAGCGTTTTATTATTTTGCATGCCGGTTCGGTAACAGGATTTGTTCCAGGTGCGAGCTTAATTTTTTCTTCAACATTTAAAAGCTCTGACTATCATGACAATATGAATTGCGAAATGTTTGAAAAATGGATAAAAGTTAATACCAGTTAATACCAAATTTGGATGCTCTATCTTTAATTGTGTTGGACAATGCTCCATATCATTCAAGAATTTTAAATAAACAACCTACTTCATCTTGGCGGAAAAGTGATATTTATCAATGGCTTCAAGAATGTGACAAAAATCATTCACCAAATATGCTTAAATCGGAGCTCCCATCAATGGCAATATCACTCCAGAGTCCAGAAACCCAAAATATACGCCGTAGATGAAATATTCAGTGAACATGGTCATGAGGTTCTACGGCTTCCGCCATATCATTGCCAGTTTAACGCAATAGAACTAATATAGGCTGGGGCAAAATCTTATTATGAGAAACATGTAGGTGATGGTCTTAAATCCGATCAAGTAGAAACAGTTTGGCAAGATTCATTCATATTACGCAGGAGTACTGGAGGAAATCTGTTGAGCATACAGAAAAATTAATAAGGGATTGGTGGGCTCGAGAACAAGTACTGGATGTTGGAGTAGCGCCGATGATCATTGCTCCATTCGAGGATGACTCAGATGACGAGGATTTCTCGGACTTTATAAGTGACGATGAAAGTTTTTAGTCTACAATTACAAACGGTTTACTTCATTGACATTTTTTGCTATTCTTCGGTACTATATTATGATTTTTTTTATGCACAAATTTCTGTACAGTCCTTGAACTAATTCCCAGTGGTTTCGCTACTGTTTCCTGCACACTGGTTGACGAATTTCCACTTTTTCTTTTTTATGTCTTAAAATAGTTAATAAGATTGTATTTTTTGATTCTGGTAAAACAATTAAAAAAATTAATTTCTCTGTTTATTACTTTCGTTTATATTGAAAGGTTCAATTGATATACTTTTGATTAGGTTAACGGAATAATGATTAAATACAGTGTCTTTTGGGAAGTTCTTACCCAATGGAAACCTTTTTATCATTGATTTTTCAGAAATTTTAATCTTGATAAATTAACTTCAATATTAAAATGTCATATACCTGGAAATGTTATTGTCACTTTGACATCGATAAAAAAGGTGCATCCTTTTTTATCGCGATAAAAACCTCTCTTCCTCAATTTCTAGTATGCGGACGTCACTTTTACACAATGACAATGAGATAATTATTGTTGTTGTTCATCGATATATTCTGTCGTTAATTTATCTTGCCAAAAAACACTCGAGCTTTTCTTCTATCCAGATAAATTTCTTTTCAACTCAAACTTTTGCCAATCACTAAATTTGCTCGAAAAACTGACATTAGATAAAATCGCTCCACCTTCGGTGTCGCGATTTTATCATGTCAGTTTTTCTCGTAAAATTAGTGATTGGCAAAACTGTTTCGTTGCAAAGAGAAATTTATCCGATAAAAAAAAAGCTCTTGTGTTTTTACTGTTGATAAATGTATGTGTATCTTGAGAAAATTATTTGGACGTTTTCAGATCTTCTTTGGTGTAAACTGGGTGAAAATAAAGCACAAAAATGTGACGAGAGTAAATCAAAGCTTTTTTTAAATATATAAACCGAAACAGAAAAATACAACAACTGGAAAAACCGGAAAAAAACTCGACTTTCTGCAATTTTTCGTAAATTCATATTGACATTTCTTAGAAAATATTGGCATTGGATAAAACTTTATTTGACTTCTTATCTCAGATTTGTAAGTCCTTTAATTTGGCTGACTCAGATGCTTATTTTGTGTAATATTTTATCACCACATGTACATACAGACTTTTCGCAAAAATAAAAATACCCGGTACGTCTATGTAGCTATCTTCATGTTATTTATCTTCTTTTTCTTCTCTCCGAGTGTATTTGTTATCTCACATTTTGGTAACCTCTGTGTTTTTTGATTTGATACATATGGTTAGTGATGCTCATAGTACAGTAGAGGAACCCTATAGCAATACCAAAGTATTCAGATTTGATTTAGTATAATTAATTGCATGGTTGATGTGGCATGACGTCTTCCCAGGAAAAAACCATTTACAATATGTTTTGATATGGTTTATAAATAAAACGTCCTAGTTGTCATCTCAAATATGTTTCATTATTACTATCACTATCATAAGTTGGAATACATTCAACATACAACATGTGGTTACTTCACGGTGTCTGTTACTAGACTGGGCATGACACTAATACAGATGTAAAGATTTCATATATTTTTTATTTATTTGACAATCTCACATTTTTTTTATATTAAAATCTAGGAAACGTTACTAAACATGAATACTTAACAACTAAACACCTACACTCGATACAATTCATTCGGAACATTCTCCCACCTTGTAAATTTCCCATTTTATATTGAAAATTACAACAATCATATACATAGATAGGGGAACAATAAATAACTTTGAAATCTAAGATTTAAATCTTGAAGGATTAGTAACAACCCGACCATAACGAGTTTTAATTATCGCATTACTTGTATCATTAACTTGCTTAATTTTATTTTCAGTAGGGTCAGGGACCTTGTCACTTGATGAATACACTTCAAGTGGAAATAGTCTCTGAACTGGTCTAAGCAATTCGCCATTTTTAGTTTTAAGTCGAACTAATCGAACATTATTGTCTTTACCAGGAATAATATCTACTATACGGGCTAGAGGCCAATCTATACGCTTAGAAGAATCGTTACCTATGAAAACAATCTCACCAATTTCAAGTTGCTTTGTAATTTTTTTGTTACATCTTTGTTTGAGTTCACCCAAGTACTCTACACGAAACCTCTTTCTCATATCAGAACATAACCTTTTTCTATAGTTTGCTCGCCTGGAAAGATAATTAGCATCAATGGTATCTAAATCAGCTACACCAGTTTCCCTTATATCTTAAATGAACATTACTGGTGTCAGAGGCTCTAGTTCCAATGATTCTGAGACATATGATAGGGGTCGGCTATTAATAACAGATTCACAATCACACAAAATCGTACATAGCTCTTCATAATTTAACGATGCTTTACCTAGCACTCGTCGCAACAAATTTTTCAATATTCTAATCAATCGCTCCCACCAACCACCCCACCAAGCGGCAGTTGCAGGATTAAACTTCCAATGAATCTGTTGCAAAGAAGTGTGCTTCGTTATTTCATCCCAATTAAGTTTATTCAAATTATTATTTGTTCCAAGAAAATTAGTACCGTTGTCGCTAAACACAGTAGAAGGTCTACCCCTTCTGGCAATAAACCGACGGAAGCCTTGTATAAATACTTCTGTTGAAATCGCAGATAACAATTCCAAATGAATTGCTCTGTAAACACCGCAAGTAAAAAGAGCTACCCAAGTTTTCTGTCCCGACTTCAGAAACAGTGGACCAGCTAAATCCACTCCAACTATTTCGAATGCTGCAGTATCCCGAACACGTTCTACAGGAAGTGCGGCAGGTGCAGCTTCGATCCTTTTAGACGAAAACCTCCTACAAATTACACATTTTGCGATAATACTTCTTATACTACGCCGAGCCCTTAAAATCCAGAAACGTTCTCTAATAACTCCTAAGATAACATGCACTCCAGCATGACATGCTTTTTCATGTTCCCATCTTAGGAGCCTTTCAACTATAGGGTGCTTTGATGAAAGCAGTATAGGATGCCTGAAGTCCACAGTATCTTGTCTTAGTGACAAATTTGTCCGTATTCTCAATACACCTGATTGATCAATGAATGGGTTTAATGACGAAATAGTTTCATCATCCGTACCCCTCGGAAATGTCTCTCGTTGAGCTATCTTAAATAAATATAATTCTGCATCCATAATCTCTTCTGAACTCAGAGTATTACTCACTTTATTATTGGAATTTTAACAATTTCTTACAAATCTATTAGGCCAGGCCAGCATCCTTACCAATTTCGAAAATTTTGAGAAATATCTGTAAAAATCTTCCAACGAACCTATACATTGTGTAACAAGACTGGAAGAAACCACTTTTCTTCTTTCTCTCTCAATCTCTACTTCATCAAAAACATTGTTTTCGACAGGCCAATTATTCATAGAAAGCCTAAGCCAGTCCGGTCCCTCCCACCATCTAGAGGATAATAACTTCCTTGCATTACATCCTCTAGATAATAAATCTGCTGGATTAATTGAACCGGGTACATATCTCCATTGATCCTTATTGGACAAATTCAAAATCTCAACTACCCTATTTCTTATAAAAACACTCCATTTATCAGATCTCTTAATCCATGCCAAGACTGTAGAAGAGTCTGACCAGTAGAAATAATCAGTGTCTTCACTAAAATAGCCTGAAATCTTCATATTTGCTGCTAATCTTGAACCCACTGTAGCGGCCATTAATTCCAGTCTGGGTATAGACATATTTTTAAGTGGAGCTACTCTGCATTTCGCTTGTAATATTTGAATACATACACCATATTCCATTCTAATACGTATGAAACAAACTGCACCATAAGAGGTCTGACAGGCATCACAAAATGTGTGTATACTTGTAGACTTCCACTTTCCTTGAGATTTACCGGCCAAATATCTACTAATTTTAATATCGGACAAATACTTCAGATCATCAACCCATTTTAAAAAAATAGTCGTTATGTCCTTACTAACTTCATCATCCCATTTCAACTTAAATTTCCAAAGACTTTGCAGTTATGTGCTAGTTTTACTTTGGGATAAAGAGAATGACACTTTGAGCATTTCTTTAGAAAGTTTACAGCAGGTAAATTTTGGAAGAATTACTAAAAGAACTCTGCTATCAGTCGCTAATACAGTATTTGATCCATTAGGCTTTATCGCTCCGGTGACTTTATATCCAAAAGTCCTGTCACGGTCGCCAAATGTGAAGATTTCATATATTTTTTGTTTATTTGACAATCTCACATTTTTTTATATTAAAATCTAGGAAACGTTACTAAACATGAATAGTTAACAACTAAACACCTACACTCGATACAATTCGGAACAACAGATGTAATGTTTCTACAGGCTATGCAACCATGCATACACTAGTATTAGACTAGGGCCTACTATAGGTTTGTTCCAACCGCAGTCAGAAACCGTCAGAAACGATCAGAGAATAGTCGACCATTGCAATCAGTGATAGGAATTACGCGGAAATAACTCGTTGTTTGCTATGACCAGTTATTCTCTGATCGTTTCTGACGGTTTCTGACTGCGGTTGGAACAAACCTATTGTTTATATTAATTTTTTGTGACAAAAATGAATAAAGCTGATTTATTTGAAAATAGCAGGAGATAGGTATAGGGAATAGTAATACATATCGATAGTGGGCAACGTATTCTTCTAAAATAAATAATCACTTACAGGGTGTCCCATTTGAAAAAAAGGAATTACGCGAGGATTAAAGAATCCGATTTTATTCCAATTTTGACAGCACCCTGTATAATAAAAAAGGGAACTTCACAGGGTAAACGATAAAGCGGTATGTGGTGAATAGTTCCTAAGAAATTCAAACTTTTATTCAAATTATTTTAGAGGGTATTGAATTTTATGTACATGGTAAAAAAGTGTAATTTTCATATAAAAAACATTACAACTCAAAAACGGTTCAAAATAGGTATAGGGAAGTAACAAGAAAAAATGTTCGGAATAACGTAAATATTTCTAAAATTGAAAAATATACAGGGTCTTCCATTAAAAATTACGAAGTTATGTGCAACTTCCGGTATAACCGGAAGTAGAATGGTGACGGCAATATTTTCATTAAATAGCTTATTATTCAAAACCCCTTCATGCCAATTTTCATAATTCAGATATCTCTAGTTCTCGAGATATTTCTAATTGACCGTTTATCTGCCGCACCCTGTATACATACTACCCGATGACAAACTAGAAGGAGAAGAACTTCTTGACTTAGATTATCAGCTCCCCCAACCATACATAATAGGTTTGTTCCAACCACAGTCAGAAACCGTCAGAAGCGATCAGAGAATAGTCGACCATTGCAATCAGTGATAGGAATTACGCGGAAATAACTCGTTGTTTGCTATGACCAGTTATTCTCTGATCGCTTCTGACGGTTTCTGACTGCGGTTGGAACAAACCTAATAACTGGTGATTTCAACGCACATAACACTATGTGAGGATCTATACGTACATTTGTACGTGGTAAGGTTGTTAAGAACATACTAAATTGCACTAACTCATGCCTTCTAAATATTTATATAAATATAAATTTTTATCCTGGCAAACAGTTGACGACTTACATGATAACAATCATTATCCCATAATTATACGTAATAACTTAAAAGAACAAGCCTGCCTTAGAAGCTATTGGCGATTTAACAAAGATAACTGGTCGGACTTTTCCGTAGAAACCGAATCTCTTCTCCGTAAATTACCTACCTTAAATAATATTGATGATTCCTTAAAGCTATTTTCAGATGCCATAATCACAGCTTGTCAGTTAGACGACGGGGTATAATATAAATTATTTTTATTTTTGTTTGTTTTTAATTTGGCTAGTAGTGGAGAAAATTGTATATCCACCACGGTGGTGAAGATATTTGTAAGCAGCGCACCTCAAAATCATTTTGGTGGTCTGTCAATAATAATAGTGTTCACCACCTTAGTGTATAATATACTACCCTTTTCACCTGTTTTCAATTTGGAAAAAATCACATACCTACTTAAAAAAAATTTATTGTTTTATCATGCTTACAATCAAAAAATCGATAGAAACTGCGTTTTTAAATCAAATATCCAAATGTCCTCTATTGATTTCTCTCGGTCTAATGAATTAAAAAAAAATTGAAAAAATTTCTCATCTTGACTCCATTTTTCGTTTTCATTTTCACACAACCATAAAATAGTATTTTATGCAACGAACATGTAATGATAGCCATTAAGACACGAGCATATTGTAGGATAAAATATATACAGGGTGGGGCAAACTTCTGACATCGGAGGATTACATCGTTGTGGTACGAGATAAAACTTTAAGATTTTGTGTGAGCTGATACAGTTACTGAGGGCACATTTTGAAAATACTTTCGTTTCTACAGGGTGTTCCAAAACCACGTGGCAGCACAAACTTACATTTTTTCAAATGGAACGTATCATATTTTGTTCAAGAATCGAAAAGATCTCACCGAGAGCGTTACAAAAATATAGCATTCTAATATATTATATGGGTGTTTTAAAAAGATATGGCCAATTATTGATAAAAAAGTCCTCCTCTTTAACACTCTGTTAAACAGTAAATCAAAATAAATCAACAGGTCTTTGTATTCAATTGTCATTCACATATCATTGGCTGTGCTCAGTATCAATTACTTTTTTTATCTGTGGCTTCTTTAATACAGGGTGAAACAAAACGCAAATTAAGCAATATCTCAAAAATTTTAAATGAATCACCCTATAAGTCTTTTCACAATTTGTTAGTACAATTAATAATCTTTCAAACGATATAGCACATTTAGGGTATAAGTTTATGGAAAACCGTAAATATTTTATGATAATGATCAAAAACAAGTATTTTACGTACACAAATTAAATGGTTTCAAATTTTTACATGCAACGTGTAAGGCATAAATTTTAATTGTAATTTTGGATGCATCTACAATATTTAATCACTGGGCTACTGTCAAAATAGTATCTACTACTTAATAAATGTCAAAGAAATATTGCTGTATTCTTCGTTTGTTTTCTTAGGTTTAAATAATAGATAACTATAATGAATTTTCCGCAGGAAGACATGATCAATATGTGTACGTAAAATATGTACGATGTCAGAAGTTTGCCCCACCCTGTATAATATGCGAGTGTATTAATGGCCATTACATGAAAGTTGCATACAATACTTTTTCTACTCCGATTAATAAAAATTATCTAATCAATAATTATTAGTTTAAACAATTTTAAATATAGTTACTTTTGAAAATCAAAATTATTTGACAGCTATCAAATTAAGTGTCACTTCATAGGTCTGTTCGCCTGCAATAAAGGTGTAGCACTGAGCTATGTAATTTCGAAAAATTCAGGTCTATCTGTGAAATAATACGTGTGAAATTACTAAATTTGGGAATATCTATGTATATTGCATTTGTATACTGCAAGAAGCATTAAAACATAATTAAAATAAATAAAATCGTATATCTCAGAGCTACACTTTTATTGCAGGGAACAGACCTAATATAATTAATTTCAGAAATGTCAACCAGGTATCCATGAATGTCGCATTCCTATTGGTTTAAAAATCTGTATCATAATGAATATCATTATGATACAGATTTTAGTCTCTTGATAAGTATATTATAAAACAGGAGTGGAAAAATACATATTTTAAATATTCAAATGTCTGTATACTCCCCAAAAACTGTACAAATCTACTTTCCGCACTAGTGCGGAAAAGATTGCGGAAAAGTGGATCTATTGATATGGAAAATAATATCATACATCACTTACACCAAACAAGGGTTATTTCAGTATAAAATTTAGTAATGAAAACTATTTAAAAGGAAAATTCCTCTAATCAACAAAGAAAATTAAATTAAACTAGAAAAAACACTTGAAATTTATAATGTACTCAATACATTTGAAGAATAAAAAAATAAATTTAAGTTGGAATTAAACTTAACAAAATAAAAATTAACAAATCTCCTGTTTGAATTTTAAACATGAACCTTGATGACTTCTTTCTAATAAATAAAAATCCTTTTCACATAATTTCAGAATCTTCAAATTATTTATAAAAGTTTCCTGGCAAAATATGATTAATCTTAAAAGAAATAACCTGAAAAATAAAAAACTTATTAGTTATGGGCAAGGATTCGATGGCTTGGGAAGGAATTATTGTGTTTTCAGTGGACTGTAATTTTTGGTAATTTTCTTCCCTCCTGTTCGAAAACTCCCATTTCTCACTGAGAAAATAACCTTTATTTTGTATATTCTCAACCAAATGGAAACTCTTGACAACGTCGCACTCGTTCTAACAGCGAACGCATGCACCACCAAAAATCAATATTACATACGTACTACCCATCAATTAGCCATCCCTGTTCAACGAACCAAATCTTCTAATGCATCTTCTCCTTCGCACCTTGCACAAAAGCAATATCTGGAACAGACTCTTACCACCCCTACTCTCCGATCAGCTAATCGCCCCAACCCCAAAAATCCAGTTTCTCGTCAGAACTCAAGTTAGAAGCATTGGCTTCTCCCCTATATTTCTTCACTCGTAACCCATGCCGGTTAGGTATAAGTGTTTTACCAATAAAGAAAGAAAAGTGTCGCTCTCAGGTAGTCACCAATTGCTACCAGCTGTATATTTGTGAATAGTTTTATGTACATAGTTCAGTAAATTTAGTGAAATTAAATCCAGTGTTTCATTTCTGAATGAGTCTGAAATGAATGGTGAAACAGCTCATTTTCTCAGTACGGTTTGAAGGGAAACAAAAGAAAATTCCCTCAAATCGCACATGGTCCTTCGAGCCGGATCCCAAAGGAAAATCTAACTTCTCAAATCACAAAGAAACTGACCTCGTGGCATCAAATCGACGCCGGAAGTGCTTCTACAGCCATCTTGGATCCCTCCAGCGGACAGCAGACGAACTAATAGCAGTTCAAAACAGCACAAGCGCACTCTAGCTGTGCTCCACTATTCTCCCGCCTCAATCTCACTCTCTCAGCTCATCACCCGTCTCTCTCCTGGTACGAACATTGATAGGAAGGTAATCAAAACTAATAAACATTAAAAGGTCAGTGATTTTTATACTATTTTCGAACTATTGTTGATTTTTAATTGATGCTTATTATATAAGTGATCTATAGTGATTCTTAACACTTTTATTCTGTTTTATAAACATTTTATCGTTGATTTTAATTGATACTTATTATATAAAGTTCTAGTGATTCGTAACACTTTTATTCTGTTTTATAAACATTTATTGTTGATTTTTAATTGATACTTATTATATAAAGTTCTATAGTGATTCTTAACATTTTTATTCTGTTTTTAAACATTTTATTGTCGATGTTTAATTGATGCTTATAATAAGTACATATATAGATTTTAAGGAAAAGCTTTCAGCACACAATGTCAGAAGACGAGAATAATATGCCATATTTTAAAACTAAAAGAAAAAATGCCAAAGCGCAAATAACCAGAATCTCTAACTGGTTTGAAAATCATAAAGATATTGTAGTAGATTCAAATGAAATCAAAAACAGAATTAGATTATTAGAAACTCATTTTGAGAAATACTCTAATGCCGAAGATGAAATTAATCTCTTGGACATCGACGGCACTGAGTCCGATAATAGAGAAGAATTTGAAAATAAATTTATTACTTTGTTATCGCGCTTGCAAACCAAACTAGAAACACGTTGTCAAAACATAGGTAAAATAGATAACCCATCACAAAAGAATAATATCAAATTACCCAACATACAAATTCCAACCTTCACAGGAAACGCTCTAGAATTCACACCCTTTATGGACCTATTTACAGCATTAATAATAAAAAACCCGAATCTGACATCTAATGCTGAAAAGTTTTTTTATCTCAAAACATATGTTAAAGGAGAACCACTTCAAATAATTGATCAGCTACCTGTGACAGAAGCTAATTTTCAAATAGCATTACAATTGTTAGATAAACGATATAATAATAGTAAACAGCTAATTAATAATCATTTTAAGAATTTGTTAAACGCACCTGTAATCAATAAAAGTAATTGTGTGAGCTTACGGCAATTGGTAACGAACTCTAGAGCAAACACTGACGCTTTAAAAAACACAAATCACACTCCGGAAGAACTTTATGAAAATTTGTTAATTTACATATTAGAACGAAAACTTGATTTCAATTCAAAAAAAGCATACGAGGAGCATAAAAAATCATCATTATCTACTTTAAATGAATTCTTTGAATTTTTGGAACATAGATGCCAAGTCTTAGATAACTTAAACACTACTGACTCTAACTCAGACAATAAATTTGATAAAACTCACTCTTATGGTAATTCGTCTCAAAGTGTCAATCCTCATAAAAACAACAGTACTAACTATAATAATTATTCACAAAGTCATAATAGAAATAAATTCAATAATAAAGTAACCCTTCACACCAGTAAGCCTCAAACTAGTGGTGATGTCTCTTTTCCCAACTCACGAAGTAGCCCCCTCAGGTCGTCTCCATCAAGCTCTCCTACGCGTAATAAAATTTGCAATTTCTGTAATTTGAGAACTCACAAAATTTACACTTGTCCTGATTTCACTTCATTGGTTCCTATAGATAGAGTGAACGCAGCCCGAAGCAAAAAACTCTGCTTCAATTGCTTAGGCAACAAACATCTGATACCACAATGTCCATCTACACTCTCTTGCTCCGTCTGTCATAAAAAGCACCACACTCTCCTACACAATGGAAATTCAAACAACCCAGATTTCGCTCCAAATCGTAATGTCTCACTTAACGACAATGCAAACAACACTACTCATACTCAACCAAGTACTTCAATGCAGAACCAACTCCCACAAGGATCTGCTTCACTCTCCGCAGTCGCTGTAAAAACTCCTTATGTACTATTAGCCACTGCGAAAGTCGCCGTGCACTCAAAACAAGGTCATCCACTAATTTTGAAAGCTTTATTAGACAATGGAAGTCAAACATCATTTATTAAACGTTCCACAGTCATTGAATTAGGAAACATATGTTACCCTCTCAACATGCAAATTTCCGGCATTCTCACTAGTAACAGCATTGTGAATAAAATGACAGACATTGATTTTCACTCAGTCTTTGACAACCAAAAGTTCCAGGTATCGTGTGCTGTCGTGGAAAACATTACCCAAGCTTTACCCCAAATACGAATAGATCCTCAAAAACTAGAAATCCCGTCTTCTCTCTTGCATCAATTAGCAGATGATGAATATTTCTTACCGTCAGATATTGATATGCTCATTGGAGCAGATGTATATTACTCTTTGCTCAAAGGTGGTTTTGTCTCTCTAGGTAAAAACCTCCCTACCCTCGTAGACACTCATTTAGGATGGGTTTTAGCTGGTACAATCCCCTCCGCTTGTATTGATTACCCTACTCAAGAAAGCGCTCTCTCTATTGTCTCTCACACTTTCTTTTCAACTAGTGCTAGTCTCCCACCTCTCGAAGATAGATTAGATACTATGCTCGAAAAGTTTTGGTCTCAAGAAGAAATTCAAACTCATCCTCATCCTTCTCCGGAAAATGAATTGGCTGAAACAATTTTCACATCCACCACCCGAATTATGGACTCTGGAAGATACCAGGTCGATTTACCTCTACTTCACCCCAACGCTCATAAGAAGCTGGGCGAATCGTTTGCTCAAGCTAAAAATAGATTTATATCTCTCGAGAAAAAGTTTGAAAAAAATCCAGAGCTTTTTAAAGAATATAAAAAGTTTATCACTGAATATGTTGAAGTAGGTCACGCTAGGTATATACCTCTTGAACTCACAAATGACACATCTGATCACAAATATTTTGTACCTCATCTGTGCATCATTAAGGAAACAAGCGCCAGTACTAAGCTGCGCATAGTTTTCGATTTTAGTTGTAAAACAAGTTCTCGTCTCAGCCTTAATGATATTACCCTGAAAGGCCCTCAAGTGCAGCCCGAGTTATACGACATCCTAGGTAGATTTCGCCTATTTGAATTTGTCCTAACTGCGGACATCAAACAGATGTACAGACAAGTATTGATGAACCCCCAATTCAACTTTCTCCAAAATGTATTATGGAGAGACTCCCCATCAGAACAATTCTCGTGTATCGAATTAAACCGGGTTTCTTTCGGACAAAAAAGTGCTCCCTACTTGGCATGTCGAGTTCTCAACGACATTGCTAATCGACATTCAAATTTAACACTTGCTTCTGATGCCCTACTAAACCAAACCTATGTCGATGACATATTAGCCGGTACAAATACACCCAATGATCTTGAAATATTACTGCAGGATTTGAAAATGATTCTAGAAAAAGCTGGTTTTCATCTGCACAAAATATGTTCAAACACTAATGAAATTTCTAATCAAAATCCACTTAATCCCGAAACCGAAATTGACTTCAATTTGTCTGACTCCCCCTGTAAGATACTAGGAATGACATGGAACCCTCATACCGACGAATTGAAAATAAATGTTTTTGCCTCTCTTGAATCTAAGGTTCTCACAAAACGAATCATTCTGTCGCACTTATGTCAATGTTTTGACCCTTTAGGTCTTATCAACCCTATTATAGTTAAGGGTAAATTAATAATGCAAAAGATATGGTTACAGCAATTGGATTGGGACGAAGAAATAAAAGATCCATTAATTATAAAAGAATGGAACAATTTTTCAAAAATGATCCTACAAGTAAAAAACTTGAAAATCCCCCGTCATTTGTTTTTAAAAAAGGAAATAGTCAAAATAGAAATTCACGGTTTCTCAGATGCTTCGCAAGAAGCCTTTGCTTGTAATATTTATATTCGCTCTCTTTATGCAGATAATTCTACACATTGCTCTCTTGTCACTTCAAAATCTCGCGTTGCACCCTTGAAGAAGTCAATCACTATCCCTAAATTAGAACTCAATGCTATGCTCCTTTTGTCAAAACTAATTAAGAAGAATTTACAAGTATTTAAAAATAAAATTAAAATAGATTCAGTCAATTTATGGACTGATTCCACCATTGCATTAACATGGGTAAAAAGTCCTCCCTCACGCTGGACAACCTTTGTAGGTAACAGGGTGTCTCAAATTCAAGAGCTCACCAAAAACTGTCATTGGAGACACATACGCTCGGCCTACAATCCCGCAGATATGCTATCTAGAGGTAAATTCGAAAACAAAGACTTCTCATTCTGGTTTTCTGGTCCAGAGTTCCTGAAAGATCCATTTACAGATATCAACTCACTTAATGCTTTTGCTCCAGTCTCAAATCCCCCTGAACAGAAGAAAATTGTTCTGAGTTCTTCACACACAGCCGAAAACTTTTGGCAAAACATTTTTATTAAATTCTCATCCTTTCAAAGGTTGAAAAGAACAGTGGCGTACATATTTAGATTCGTTAACAACTCAACTGCGAAACATCCAAAGATGTCAGGCCCTCTTCAAGTCAAGGAGCTTGAAAAATCTCTTAATTTTATTTTGAAAACTATCCAAAGTCAACATTTTGAATCAGAAATAAATGCAATTGCTCTGTCAAAACCGATAAAAAACAAGCAAATTTTCTCCCTCCACCCATTTGTGGATTCCGAAGATCTTCTTCGAGTAGGTGGTCGATTAGCACACGCACCGATTCCATTCGCCCAAAAACATCCAGTTCTTTTGACTCCAAATAAACCATACCCCATTGTGTAACTTAAGCTCCTCTTCTCAGTTTTTAATATTATTACATTTTCTCTTCATTGTTATTCCTCTTCTCGCCCGCGGGGCAGTATGTTCGAAAACTCCCATTTCTCACTGAGAAAATAACCTTTATTTTGTATATTCTCAACCAAATGGAAACTCTTGACAACGTCGCACTCGTTCTAACAGCGAACGCATGCACCACCAAAAATCAATATTACATACGTACTACCCATCAATTAGCCATCCCTGTTCAACGAACCAAATCTTCTAATGCATCTTCTCCTTCGCACCTTGCACAAAAGCAATATCTGGAACAGACTCTTACCACCCCTACTCTCCGATCAGCTAATCGCCCCAACCCCAAAAATCCAGTTTCTCGTCAGAACTCAAGTTAGAAGCATTGGCTTCTCCCCTATATTTCTTCACTCGTAACCCATGCCGGTTAGGTATAAGTGTTTTACCAATAAAGAAAGAAAAGTGTCGCTCTCAGGTAGTCACCAATTGCTACCAGCTGTATATTTGTGAATAGTTTTATGTACATAGTTCAGTAAATTTAGTGAAATTAAATCCAGTGTTTCATTTCTGAATGAGTCTGAAATGAATGGTGAAACAGCTCATTTTCTCAGTACGGTTTGAAGGGAAACAAAAGAAAATTCCCTCAAATCGCACACCTCCTTTGCTCTCAGGTTCCTCGCAGAAAACCTTTGTTGATTGAACTTTATTTTGAGGTAGGATAGATAATTATACGCTTTTTTTGAACTTGATAAATTATATTGACAATTCGTATAAATTTTTTATAGTGACAACTCATACATAACAACGGTTACTAAGTACATTCTTTTTTTTATTCACATAGATATATAGAGAAACTTTTAGATGTTTTGTCATCAAAGATATTTCATTCAGAAATAAATAATGTCATTAACGAAGAAAATGCATAATATATTTAACAAAACAAATCTGTTGAGAATTCTCTTGAATTCTCAACATACTGCCCGGCTACAAACAAGGCAAAAAAAATGTATATATTAAACTTAGAAATAATGAACCAATTTGAAACTAACATCGCCATTGTGTTCATTAAATTAAAATGTAAGGATTGATAACATTTTTTTATTAAATTGAAAATGAAAATACCTTTCATCAAGAATAAACTATGAATACTTGTGACCATTATATATCTGTGATGCATATTCACAGAAATAACATTTTAAAACGAATACTGATATTAATAATTGATAGGTTAACATAAAGATTACGACACTATATGTCTCATTTTGACAGATAGATGAATAAAAAAAAACAAATGGTAGGTTATTGAGTACAAAATACACAATAGTTATGGTTAAAATTATGAAGGATTTTAGTTCAGCTGTTGCTTGAGACCAAAATAAATATTGAGAAATAGTTGGGTACGCTAATGCGCATAATCGAACTAAATCATTATATTATTATATAAATGATTGAAGATACTGATAATGTGATATAGAAAGAAGTTACCTACTTTCTTACGTACTAATAATAATAAAACAACAAGAGAAAGTAAAATAAGACTGATCTAAATGTGAAATCAGCAAAAGTAGATACTGATACTAGCTACTTTAGCTGAAAAGCAGAACTTGACATAGTCTTCGGTGAATGATATAAACTAGTAAATGTATAGTTACGATAGGGCTGTGATTCTATAGAGGTTCTATAAAACAATTTTTTAAATAAAAATGAAAGATGACTAAGTTGTGATTTATTATGTGTATGCTTAATTGAGTTTAATCTCGATCATATGGGAGAGGCGATATTTTAACGATGGGTCGAGTATAGATACCATCTTTGGTTTTTACTTTTAATGATCTGACATTTCCATCTTTTCCGACAAATATTTGTATTACTCGAGCTATTGGCCAGCTTAGTGGTGGAGTTTCTTGGTCAATAACTAGGACAAGATCACCGTCCCTGATATTAGATTTTGTTTTCAACCATTTAGGACGATTTTGAAGGCGATGTAGATAAGATGTTTTCCATTGCTTCCAGAAACTTTGCTGAACCTTAGTACATTGTTGCCAAAATGATAATCTATTTGTGGAAATTTCTGATACATCTGTCTCCGGATGAGCAGTTAAAGGAGCACCGATTAGAAAATGACCAGGTGTCAGAGGATTAAGATCAGTTGGGTCATTAGACAAGAGATACAAAGGACGTGAATTCAAAATTGCTTCGATTTGAGCGAAGATAGTTGACAATTGCTCGAAAGTTTAAGTAGAATTGCCTACAAGGCGAACTAAATGGTACTTGGCACTTTTAATGGCTGCTTCCCAAATGCCACCCCAGTGAGGAGCACGTGGTGGGATATTTTGCCACTGAGATTCGGTAGCTGAAAGATAATCTCTGATGGAGTTAAGATTTGCTTGGATAGACAGGAAATCATGAACTTCTTTAAGCTCATTTTTGGCTCCTAGGAAATTTGTTGCATTATCGCTGTATATGACTGAGGGACATCCTCGACGAGCTATAAAACGTTTTAGGGTTGCTAAAAATGCTTCTGTGGATAAATCTGACACTAATTCGAGATGGACTGCTTTAGTTATCATGCATACAAACAAAGATAGATAACATTTTGTTATACGTGCTTTTCGAAGGGTCGAAGATTTTATGAGAAATGGACCTCCAAAATCAATACCGACTTTTTGGAAAGGCCTGGTAATGGAAGTTCGATATGAAGGTAAGTCTGCCATAATCTGCTCAGCTGATTGAGCATTGAACCGATGACAAATGATACATTTAGAAATAATGCGTTTTACTTCACGCAAACCATTCAATGGCCAATAACGTAATCTAAAATTTGATAATGTTGTTTGTGGCCCACAATGGCCCAATCGATTGTGTTCTAACTTTAACAGAAGGTTGACAATATGACATTTGGATGGTAGAAGTAATGGATGTTTTTGAGAATAAGGTATGGGTGCATGAGACAACCGACCACCCACTCTTAAAAGTCCATCTCGATCTAAGAATGGCTTTAAAGAGAGTAACTGTTTACATTTTAAATTTTTTTGATTTTTCATCAGCTGAATTTCATTTGAAAAGTATTGGGATTGTATGTTCTTTATGATTAAATTGTGAGCGTAGCTCAATTCTGGGGAAGATAGACTTTCTGAGAGTTTACTGAGACTTTTTTCAGAATGTAGGTTGTTTTTATGAATCACTTTCAATTTGACATTGTTCACGAATCTTAAAATATAAGCTACTACTCGTTGTAGCTTAAGAAAAGATGAAAACTTATTGAAGATGATTGACCAGAAATTTTCTTCTTGAAGAACGACAGAAAGATGTTTTCTTTGATTCGGGTAACGAATTAACAAACGAAAAGGTGACAAGCTGATCGAAATTTATAGCGGCATTAAAAAATATTTTTGGGCCATGAAACCAAAAATCCTGATTTTTTTCATTTAAATTACCTCGAGATAAGATATCTGCGGTGTTATGTGCAGATCTTATGTGACGCCACTGGAAATGTTTTGTTTTTTCTTGTATTTGAGATACTCGATTTGAAACAAACACTGACCACTTGGAAGGATGGCATTTAATCCATGATAAAGCGATTTGTGAGTCAGACCAAAGATTAATAGATGAGAATTTGATTTTGTTTTTGAATATTTGAAGAATTCGGGTGACTAAATTTGATAATAAAACCATAGCACATAACTCCAATTTTGGAATTGTTAAAATCCGACGGATGGGAGCTGCTCGAGATTTTGCAGCTACTAGAGAACAATGTACAGAATTGTCTGTATAGATCGATCTAAAATAGACATTTGCACCATAAGCTACTGAACTTGAATCAGCAAAGGCATGAAGTTCTATACTTTTTATTTTCTTTGTTTAAGAATAGATATCTAGGAATTTTTAGATTTTTTAATTGTTGGATATTGTGACAGAATTGATTCCATTCTTGTAATACTGGCACATGGTCTATTTCCATGTCCCAAGATTTATTGTTGAGAACCCAAAGTGATTGCATAATCAATTTTCCTTGAACTATAATTGGATTGACTAATCCAAGAGGATCATAACATGAAGAGATTGTGGATAATATATTTCTTTTGGTGATTTTTGGCAAATTTAAATCTGATGGTGCTGTGATTTGAAAATGATCTGAAATAGGATTCCAATTAAGTCCTAAAATTTTGCAAGGAGTATAATCGAAATTCATATCTTTGATTTGATATTGAGATGGAAAATTTGAATGAAGAGTATTTGAACAAAATTTATGCAAATTGAACCCTGAAGATTTTAATATTGAAGTGAGCTGTCTGTAGAGGATATCTAGATCAGAAATAGAATTTACACCTGCCAACACATCATCTACATAAGTTTGATTAAGTAATGCATCTGATGCCAGGCTTTGATTACTGTTACGCTGTGCTATGTCTTTCAAGACACGACAAGCTAGAAAGGGAGCATTTCTCAATCCAAAAGAAACACAGGTTAATTCGATGCATGACAAAGATTCAGAAGGAGAATTTCTCCACAAGATATTTTGTAAGAAATTGTGATTTGGATTCATTTGAATTTGACGATACATTTTCTCAATATCAGCTGTGAGAACATATTTAAAAGATCTGAAACGACACAAAATGTCAAATAATTCTGGCTGCACTCTGCCACCAGTGAGAAGAATGTCATTTAACGACACAGATGTAGTAGTTTTACATGAAAAATCAAAAACAACTCTTAATTTGGTAGTTATGCTGCTTTCACGAATAACAGCTAGATGAGGTACAAAATATTTATTTTGATTATTTTCATTGGTAACAGACAAAGGGATACGCCCATGATTAAGAGACAATTATTCATCTATGAATTTTTTATAATTTTCAAATAATGCTGGATTTCGTTGAAATTTCTTTTCTAGAGAGAAAAATCTATTTTTTGCTTTAAAAAATGAGTCACCTAACTTTTTATAGGCTTCAGCTTCGATTAAAGAAAGATCTACTTGATATCTACCCGATGGTAGGATTTTCGTGGTCGAAACGAATGTTTCTTCGGCTAGCATTTCATCTTCAGATGCAATAGGATATGTATGGAGCTCTTCTCTTGAATTCTCAACAAGTTAGGTTATAAAATCTGACATTAGTAAAAGCAGAAAGAGTACAAATATGATCAGAGTTAACTAAGAGTGAACCTAGATCTGTCAACTCGAACGGGAGAAAAGACCTAGCAACAGGCATAAAAACAAATGTAAAATATCATTTTAAAAATTTTAAACTAAACGATAAAAACAACAATAAAGTATTCTAAGATATAAATAATAAACTTGCATATCAGAAAAAGATCATTTAATTAAATATTCAAGTAAAGTAATAAAAATTGAAAACTGACAAATGAATTTGATTGGTCAGCCAATATAAAAAAAACTTAGAACTAAGAGACACATGGTTGTTGATTTTAGAAAAAATTGAAACACGTAGTTATTGATAGAGATCTAAAGATGATACAGAATTGATAAGTAAATTTTTTTTTCAGATTGTTAAAAGAATTTAAAAATTAAGTCACAAAAAAGTAAAAGGTAGAAATATATAGTGAAAAAAAGTTCACTAACCTTCATAACGAGTGGAAATTCTAAGAGGCCATTAATACTGAAAATTCTCAAAAACCGACGATGGAACAAGAACGAAGTAATCACAACCAAGGAATCCCAGAGTGGTCTGAAACAGAAAAAGGTAGTAATTATCCAAGCTTAAAATAAAATTAGAAGAAAAAAGGTATTTAATAAACTATAATTTGAGTGATTTCTTATATGTGTGTAATTGTAACAAACATTTGATATTTCTTTCTTCTCAATGTGGTCGTAGAATCGTCCATACGTCCATTTTGTTAGGTGTGTCTAAATTTGAGAGATACATAATAGTATTTTGTCCACGACCACCTAATAATAAGTCAATATTTTACCTCCTAACAAAAGGTATATGGTACCCATATATCAACTGTCGTGAATTATGGTTCATAATACACTGTAGTGAATTATGGACTAGAGATGGGGGTACCTACAATATTAAATAAACCATTTAATCTGTGTATTTTGTTCAGGAAATTTGTTTCTGACATATATCGTATCGATAAAATATTGTAATTTTTAGTATTGATACTTTTCATAACGATATTTTCTGATATTAAGTATTTTAAAACAATATATTTATAACGGTACGTTGTATTGATACTTTACACAGTATCACCTATCTCTATATATGTCAAATTATATTTTTATGTAGCTGTCAGAACATTTTGAGGTTAGTAATACCAAATCGTTTCAATATTTTATTTATTAAAATAAATTAATGGTCGTGGACAAAGTATAGTATTCTACTCGCAATTTACGGCCATAATCCACTTGGGTGACTTGCGCCCCTCGCCTGCGGCTCGTGACGCAAACGTCACCCATCGTGAATTATGGCTATCATAAATTGCTCGTTTAATAATATACTATTATGCAACGAACATGTAATAATAGCCATTAAGACACGAGCATATTGTAGGATATAATATGGGATTTTTACGATAAAAAGACGATGACGTCACACTTAGTTACTTTCCTGTTCATCAGAATAAATAATAATTTACCAACCGTAAATACAATTTATCCTTAACAGCCAGTGCAATTTACAGCTAACGGGTTGGCAAAACGTAAAATTCCCCAGTTTGTTTTGACGTTTATTGACATTCGATCATCGTCTAATATTTACAAGTATTTTTGGTGCTTTTGAATTCATTGTTTCTTTGAGATTAACTAGATTAAGAAAACAATTATTTCCATAACTAATTATTTACGCTAATCTGCAGTGTGTAGTTAATAAAATGCGGAAGCAGTTGAACAGTAAATGTCAAGAGAAGGTAACATCTTTGTTAAGCTATTTTGAACGAGAATGCCGAAACGGGGGCCCGCTGCTCCCTATAACTGCTGTAAGAGACGTAAGTAATAGTATTAGTTAGGTATTTGTATTCATTATTATTAATATTATTGTTACATATTTAAATGTAAAGGTTGATTAAACTTGATATGTTATTCTTCCATAAATTGAAATAATTATGTTGTAGAGATTTGCAGAAGCATTACAACTTAACCTTACTACTGTTAACCATATTGCCGCCAAGCATAATAGAGGTGAACAGCCTAAAAGCCCACCTAAAAAGAGACAAGGCATAAAACCTACTGTTGAAATTGATAACTTTAAACAAAATGCTTTCCGAAATGTATGGAAACAGTGCATTGGTTTGAATACCAGCTTTTAGTGAACTTGGAAAAGCCTGCCACAATCATAATGGATATTGCAAGTTATGAAAGTATGGTGATCAATAAAGTACCAATAACAGCTACCAAAAAGGCTGATATACAGAACTGGTTGATACAAAATGATATTCCGTTTGAAAAAACTTTCTTCAAAACCGATTTATTGAATTTAGTACAACAGTAAGTTGATATAAACATTTTTCAATATATTATGGTAATACTGAGCTAACTTATTTTGTTTGAAAATATGCATGCTTTAATATTTTTGTAGGGATAAATAAGAAGTTGAAATATCTGAAAAATATGGTCACAAAGTGCTTCGACTTCTCCCTTACCACTGTTCAACCCAATTGAACATATTTGGATAGAGATCATGTGGGATCTGATGGTGCATTAACAGAACAAGCAATTGGTGTATGTAAAAAGGCTTTAGAAAAAGTTACCCCTGTTATTTGGTCCACGGAAAAATTATACAAGATTGGTGTGATAGAGAAGTAGTATTTGATAGACAGGATGTGCCTCCACTTATTATTAATTTTGACAGTGATGATGAAGATAGTGATGATTCTGAGATGGATTAGTGGAAATCTTGTGTTCTATTTTTCTATATTTTTCTCCAATTTGCTTTATTTCCACCTTTTTAATCACTAATAACTATTATTGAATTAATTATTTGAAATAAAATGTATATTCACAAGTTATTGTTTTTATTATTAACATAAGTAAAACTTAGAAATACCTACAATATAATATCAGGAAGGTAGTGACTTAACATAATTGTCATACAGTCTTCAAATTTCAAATTATTATCAGAAGGAGCAGAGATTTTGAGCAAGGTATTCCAGTTGTTGATAAAGAAATGTTCACTAGATATTTCATTATTTCAATTTGCATTGGTCTAATAGCACACCTATATGTAGCCAGCTACCCAAGTCTATATATTTTTGTGAATATCACCTCACACAAAATTAAAACTGCATAATATGAAACAGAGCTACGAATAAAACCATGGAGCATCTTAATTCAACTTCCCAATGTATGATTGTGTAGGAAATAGACTCTTTATATCACAAAATTATTCAGATTACAACATTTAAAGCTGTATGGATATTGGATTCTTTTTACCATAAACTCGTGCAGTGTTCTAGAGGCTCTAGCTAGAGCATAGAATGCTTTTCATATAACCCTCTTCTATGTAAAATCAAATGTTAATTCGAATACAGAATGCTTAATTACTATTTCTTCTTGTATCTTATCCATAGTTTTTCATAAATAAATATTTATATTAAATACAAGCCTTTGATTTTTTTAAATAAATATTTTTGACTTAACACTTAACCTCTACACGAGGCACGTACCATAGATAATAGGGAAAAATCACGAACCGCGAGATGGCGCTGAAAAATCCAAAATGTCGGATCGGAGGGTGAACAACAAATATTCTCTCATTTGATATTAGCTTCGTTTTCGAAATTTTTGTGTTATATTGCTGGATTTGTGTCATAAGATATCTATTAATAATGGCTGTGAAAGTAGAGATATCAATTTCGGATATTCTGGATTATTGGTGAACGTGTTTGGCCAATTATGAAGGTGAAGTTCCAATGAAAAAGTTATTAGAAGCTTATGTATGAGATCTCCAACAATATTACAATCCCCTATTATAAATTTCAGTGAGTCCTGGATTTGTCAATGTTCCTGTAAAGCAGGATTAGGGAGATACTGCAAGGATATTATTGCTACATTGATTTATATTAACAGGTAAATAAGTTTTCTCAATTACCAAGTAGGTAGATGATTTCAAAACCACACCACACATCCCTGTTTGCCTCCTCTCTTTTTCATGTTTCAGATATGAGATGTTAGAACCAGTAAGCTGTACTGATCTCTGGCTCAAAATTAGGGAAAGGAAAAAAGACAGAGAGAATAAGTAGGCCAGAACCATTTCAGTTATTTAGTCACCCATTAATTAAAAAAAAGAAAATACAATACAACAGCTGAACTGAACAAAAAAAAACTTTGATCTTCTTGCCTACAGTTTTAGACAATGAAAACGATCAATAATTAAGCCCTTTGAATATGTTGAACATCAGCACTTTTTTAATACCTGCAGATGTGGGGGATTCTGCTTTGGCAACATTTTTGGCAAGATATCATCAAGTAAAAGAACAAATGGGTGCGCCAGTGTATGATTCAAGTAATAAGCAGATGTTGTATAATTTAGTTTTAAAATGGCATATCGGCCATTTCGATTAGAGAGAAAAAAGCTTCTGTTCGACTTACCTGTTCTCTTTTATGTGCTGTTTGTTTTTATTTTCAGGCATCCAGATCATATTATGCAATATGTATTGTATCACAATAATAAATAAATAATAAAAAAAGTTATTGTTTCATTATATAAGCAAAGGTATATATGTATGGTTTTGCACAATAATTATAAATAGGTGGAAGACTTTATGCAATAATAAAAACAAATTTTGCTTTTCATAATATCATTTAATCTATTTTATGCAGAATACGAATAAAGAAACATGTATAATACTAATTGACTAAATGAAAAAATATAGAATAAAATACATGGTATAGCAAAAATAATAAACCAGAAGTAATTGTTTTGAGTTCTCACCTACTATCCGTCACTATATACCTATATAATATATATTTTTTTGTATGTTGATAATTAGTCACTGGAAGGTTCTGGCTAGGAAAGGATCTATTTTTCAAATGCTCCCACTGTGTTGTGGATATTGAATACTAAAAAATATAAATTGAAGTGAAGAGAATCTGATGGTAAAATTTTTTGAACTTACCACAAAAACAATCCTCTTTCAGAAAGTGCTTGCTGCAAACAAGCATGTATTTTGAGATAGGCTTCCCTACCTTCAAGATTTTTTGCCATTTCTTTACTGCCGTGGGATTCAAAGATAATTTATGTACAGAAATATCCGAAGTACTGTCTGATGCACATTGAGGAACTGAGCACATTTTGCGTGATATTACCTCATTATCTCTTCCAATCCGCTGCATTTTAAGATTTGATGTTTATTTGAAACATCTATTGTTCATAAAATAACGTAAAAATATATCACTTTCGACCTAAATCACTTAAAATTGTATAAAAATCTCACACTTCACCCATATAAACACATATGGGTTAGTTTGTTGTTCACCCTCCGAGTATTTCTAACGATTAATTGTAGATGTCGCCCACTCCGTGATTCTTCCCAATACTAGACACGAACCAACAAAAAAGAAGAATTGTCAATCTAACATCAAATTGACTTTTCTAGTTTTCGTAAAGTAAAGAAAAAAACTACAGTTTGGCAACATCACAATATTTTGTTTTGCAACGTCATCGTAAAAATCCCATATATATAATATGCGAGTGTATTAATGGCCATTACATGAAAGTTGCATACAATATTTTTTCTACTCCGATTAATAAAAATTATTTAATCAATAATTATTAGTTAAATTAATTTTAAATATAGTTACTTTTGAAAATCAAAATTATTTGACATCTATCAAATTAAGTGTCACTTTATAGGTCTGCTCGCCTGCAATAAAAGTGTAGCACTGAGCTATATAATTTTGAAGAATTCAGGTCTAACTGTGAAAAAATACGTGTAAAATTACTAAATTTGAGAATATCTATGTATATTGCATTTGTATACTGCAAGAAGCATTAAAACATAATCAAAATAAATAAATTCGTATAGCTCAGTGCTACACTCTTGTTGCAGGGAAAAGACCTAATATAATTAATTTCAGAAATGTCAATCAGGTATCCATGGATATATTAACTATCGTGCGAATGTCGCATTCCTATTGGCTTAAAAATCTGTATCATAATGAATATCTATCTATCTATCTAACTTGTATAATTTAGATGTAAATTTTCATGAGTGTGAATGTGCAAGGAGCGAAAGATCATTTAGATAAGTGTTTTTAAATTGTTTTCTATTATATTTATTTCTCAAATCTGTATTAAAACGTATCATATCATCAATTAATTAGGTAACTTTTCTTAAAATTTCAAATCCAAAGAATTTTTCTTCTTCTTTAAAATTTGTATACCCCTATTGGGACCGAATTTTTTGCAGTCTACCCTATATCATCGTGTTCAGAATAAAACAGCGCTTAAGCTGATATAAATTTTTTTCTATTATCTAGCTAGAGAAAGTAACTAGTACTGACATACCTGATTATACCTGTCCACCCAGTAGTTCGTCCAGGTAAATAATAGTCTACCCTACGGCTGCACATTCTATATGTTCTATCTATACTTTACGTCCAGTATAAAATTTTATTATTATCTTCATTTTGCAAATAATTATGAATAATCATTTTTTTAAAAATAATTAAAAATATCCTGTCCAGGATTTTTCTCGTCAACCCATTTTTAATATATTCTCTAATATATTCAATTTATTATAAAATAAGTTTGATTCTCTTATCAACCCGGTAGGTCTCGATTTAGATTCGGATCTTCTACTAGCCAATTTTGTCATTTTTACAGACAGCAAAAGTTCTATAGAAGCAATAACAAATAAAGTAACAAGCACCACCCCAATCGCCGTAGTAAATATATTAAAGATGATAAAAACCTTGAATATTAGAGACAAATTGGTTACTCTGGTTTGGATTAGAGGACATCAGGGTATTATAGGTAACGAAAAAGCCGATCAGTTAGCAAAAGCGGCCTCGAGAGATGGGAATCCGTTGGAAGAACCGTTGACTCCAGTGTCTGACCTTCGGCCCTTACACCCGAACATTTTGAACAAACCTTGGTTTTCTGGTATATCAAATCGTCATCTCATTAAAACAATAAATAGAATAAGAAGCAAACATGGGTTATACCCAGAATACAAGTTTAAAATTGGTCTGGAAGAATCCCCAAATTGTCCTTGCGGCGAGATGGGAACTTTGCAGCACATAATTTTCCACTGTAATACATACAATCAAGAAAATGCAGAATTCTACAGAAATCTTCACATGGCGGGAGCAGCACTCCTTACCAACTTAGATGCGCTTTTGTGTCTGCGGTATGTAGATATATATGTAATCATTTATAAGCATTTGAAAAAAGTAAGATTAGATGTATAATAAAACACATATATATATATATAAATAAATAAAAAAAAATTTAAAAAAACAATAAAGAAAATAAATAAATGAGAAAATAATAAAATAAATTATTTATATATGTCACCTACGCCTATGTCCTAGGTGTGGATCCTTATTTAGCATAGTCATCATTATTTTTAGTTGTAGTTGTATAATAATAAATTGCTGAGTTGTTCCTTTACTTAATTCTTTATTAAATTAATTCTCATGTAAACTTATCAGTTTAGAACTTGTATCCGATTAGATAAGTTGTCTTAGTTAATAAATTAATTTTTAAAAAGGCATTTATGTTTTTATATAATTGGCGCAGTCAGTAGGATAGTCAAACGAAGTGTTAGTGCAAATAACAGTCGGTTCGTATTAACGATTTATTGACTATTTCGAGTGAACAACGTTTGAACTCTTGGTTAAGTGAATTTAGTAGCTTGACTCGAAGATTCTCCTAGTTCAAGAACCCAGAAGACCCAAGTGGAAATTGGAGTGTTCCTGTACTTCTGAGCCCATGGAGAAGACGTTGATGATTTTACTGTAAGTGCTTAATGTCGTATAAAGAAAATTTTACTATTAATTGAATTTGAAAACTTTGATTATTCTGATTCAAACTCTGATCAAGTTCTAGCTCAAAAATTATAAAAAAAAAAATATATAGAAAAATATCTTTTCATAAAATTTTGACAAATTTTTTTTTTTGTTCTTTTTTTTCTTTTCATCAACAAAATGGCTATACCAATTTTAAAGAAAGAATTCTTAGATATGATACCAGAATTTTATGGTGATAATGCACTTCTTCCAAGATTTTTGGAAATATCAGAAAAGTTAGTTAACAAATTTTATAATGCAGCAGATGTGGGAGACTTTCAGAATGAATATCTGATGTCTAGTATTCTAGCTAAAATTGAAGGCGAAGCCGCCATAAATATTTCCTCATGCAATATAAGAACATGGGAAAACCTTAAAGATGCGTTAGTGAACACATACGCGGATAAACGCGATATTTATACTTTAAATTTAGAGTTATCTGACTTAAAACAGGGTAACGAATCTCCCTACGAATTTTATAACAAAATACAACATATTTTAAATTTACAGATATCTCATCTAATGACTCATTCTAATTGTAATGAACAAATAATTTTAGGTAGTTATTTTAGGAATTTAGCTCTTAGAGTTTTATTAAGAGGACTAAAGGAACCTTTAGGTACAATGATGCGTACCAAAAATCCGGAAAATTTAAATGTAGCTTTAAGTGTTCTCACAAATGATTTCCAAATATATTTAAGTCAAAATAATTTTTCAAAAAATAGATTCAGTGGCGTAAATAACCAAAATAAAAATAGGAATCAATATCAAAATAATTCAAATTTTTCGCAACAATCCAAGCCAAATCATTATAATCAAATTAATCCTGTAAATTCTATACAGAGAAATCAACCATTAAATACTAATTTGCAAAGTATACCAAATACGTCAAGAGCTTCATCTGAGCAGAATAATACAAATTTTAATAAAAATAGTACTAATGTCTTCAGACCCAGTCAAAATCATCGGTTCCAAAGACCAACACCTATGAGTGTATCTACGGCAAACACATTTAGGCCTCAACAAAATCAATATCACTCACAGAATCAAAATAGTTCTGTGAGGCAACACAAAAATTTTTTTTCTGAAGAATTGCACAATTTAGATGATAATCAATGTTCTAGTGTGGAACAAAATGATTTTTTAGAGATAACGGCCTCGAGACCACAAGAACTAGAGTAGAATTATTGAATTTAACAGATCCAGTAAGTGAATTACCGTACATAGTTTTTCCAGAGTATAACTTAAAAGTTTTAATCGATACTGGGAGCACAAGATCTTTTGTGACACCAGAAATCGCGGAAAAATACTTTAAGAAATCTTTTGTCCGGAAACCATTTCAAGTAACTTCAGCACTTGGTACATCTAGACAAAACATCTGTACGAAAATTCCTACTTCTAGTATATTCAATTATAAAAAACAATTTAATTTAGAATATTGTGTTTTTAAATTCCACAATCATTTTGACTGTTTGTTAGGATTAGATAATTTAAAAAAATTAAAGGCAATTATTGATTTTACAAAAAATTCTCTCGTGACGCCATATAGTCAGATTGAATTAAATTATTTCAGCATAAAAAAAGAGAGCATGAATTGCATAGTAGTGCACCCTCGTTGCGAACAAATAATAAGTTTGAATATAAAAAATGTAACTTATGGTGATGTTATCATCCCATACACACAAATAGGGAAATTAGAAATTCCCGAATGCATAGCATAAGTTGAAAATAATAAGGCTATTTGTACAATTCTTAACCCTACAGAATCTTATTTTAAAGTAGATTTAAATTGTTTTATAGAAGCTGAAACGTTTGATGAAAACGAACGTATTTCAAACTCTAATTTAAATACAATTTTTACTGAAAAATTTAAGTTTGATATTTCTAAAATTAAAACAGAACACATGAATTCTGAAGAAGCTGAAACTATATTAAAATTAGTTAAGCAATATACAGATATTTTTCATGTTGAGGGAAACCAATTAACTTTTACAAACAAAATTAAACATCATATTAAAACTACTAATGAAGTACCAATATATTCAAAGTCATACAGATATCCTGAAATTTACCGTAAAGAAGTACAAAACCAAATCCAAAATATGTTAGACCAAAATATCATACGACACTCAAATTCGCCTTGGTCGAGTAATATTTGGATTGTTCCCAAAAAAAGAGATTCTTCTCAAAAGCCGAAATTTAGGATAGTTATCGACTACCGCAAATTGAATGCCATTACCATTGGTGATCGGTATCCACTACCGGAAATAACAACGATACTAGATAAACTAGGGCGTTGTCAGTATTTTTCAACACTAGATCTTGCCTCTGGTTTCCATCAGATTGAGATGGCTGAGGAAGATATTCCGAAAACTGCTTTTACCACAGAGCACGGAAAATATGAGTTTTTGCGCATGCCTTTTGGAATGAAGAATAGTCCTTCAACATTCCAACGAGTCATGGACAACATTCTTAGAGGTATACAAAACGAAAAATGTTTGGTGTACCTTGACGATATTATTGTGTTCAGCACAAGCCTACAAGAACACGTAAATAACTTGAAAGAAGTTTTTGACCGTTTGAGAGAATCAAATTTTAAACTTCAAATTGATAAGTGCGAATTTCTGAGAAAGGAAGTCGCTCATCTTGGGCATATTGTCACATCAGAAGGTGTTAAGCCCAACCCTGACAAAATATTAGCTATTAAAAGTTTTCCAATACCAAAGAATATTAAACAATTGAAAGGATTCTTGGGATTATTAGGTTATTATAGGAAATTCATTAAAGATTTTTCGAAATTAACAAAACCCTTAACTTTGAGATTAAAGAAAAATGCAGTTATAAATATCAAAGATGTGGACTATACAAATTGTTTTGAGATGTGTAATTACCAAAGTGAACAAATAAAAACCATAAACCCAGAACGTAATACAGCTAAAATTATAACAAGACATAAAAATACTGCCGAAAATATACATTTGTCTAATATTAAACGTCCTAAAAAGAAATTTTATAAATTTATTTCAGATTCGTCGCAGTCGGAAATACCGCAGTCGAAATAAAGGACATAACACAAAATTTAGGAATTCTTCCTATCAATCTTGGACCTGCCAAATTGCAAAAATCCAGTCATACCTTTGTACATTTTTATGATTTAAGCCCACTACTAGTAGAATATGATAATCTTAACTTACATTATATTAACGTTAAACGTAATATTTCTGGTAAGCCTTTTTTTCTGAATCTAACAGAAAATATAGTAAATATTATAGAGTACACGAAGTCTAGTATAGAAGATAAATTTGATAATATTAATATTCATTCGACATTAGATAGACAAAAAAGAGGTTTAATTAATGGCCTTGGATCAATAGTAAAAACTATTACAGGAAATTTAGGTTATGAGGATGGTAAAAGAATTAATTCTATTTTAAATCATTTGAAAGAAAATCAAGAAAATTTACAAAATCAAATAAGTATGCAATATTCCGTTAGTCACCAAGTTATAGAAAATTTTAATAAAACCTTTAGAGACATCCAGTACAATGAAAAGTTATTAAAGACAAAAATACTCGAATTATTGGATGTTTTAAATTACCAAGGGAACGCAGAAAATCTAATATACTTGATAGATGTGTTCAATGAACTTTTAATCACATTCAACGTAATACTAGATACTATGACAACAGTAGAAAATTCGTTAACCTTTTGTAAACTTAGAACTCTACATCCTAGCATTATAAAATCGAACGACTTATTTGATGAATTGCAAATAGTGCATTTTCATTACAAAACAGAATTACCTTTCGAAATAAAATATGAGAATATACTAGATTTTGAAGCAATCATAGACGTAATTTGTAAGTTAGATAATAATAGAATAGAATATTTTTTATCAATACCTATAGACTATAACATTTTATTTAATCTTTTTTATATGTTACCAATCCCTACGAGGGTTGAATCAGAATATTTAATATTAATACCAAACACAAAATTTTTATTAAAATCAGAAAATATGATTAAGCCTTTACACGACATTTGCATACATAGTAATATTTTTCAATGTCCTAATCACTTGCAAGATAACAATAATTATTATTGCGAGGAAAACATATTAATCTCAGGAAACTCTACAAATTGTCAATATACAAAAATTATTATTAAGGAAAACCATATTGAAATAATCCCGGAAATTAATGAATTTTTGGCAATATTTCCAATTGAAGAGAAGATAATTATTAAATGTAAACAAGAGATAGAAGCTAAAATCCTGAAAGGGATATATTTAATAGAGAATTCACAATGTAAAATTTTTTTCAAAAACCAGGAACTCATTTTCCAACAAAAATCATTTGGGCAACCTTTCATCACTAACAATTTAAAATTGAAATTTAATCAGTTACATCTCTCTCCAATGAATATAGACTTGAAAACATTGAAATTTAAGGATATTCCAAACCAGCTAGTAACACCAGTATTTACTGAAACTAGCAATTTCCACATTCCAAGCATCTGGACTTTGACTCTGTACATAGCAATAATATTAGCTCTTGCATGGACCATATTTAAGAAGAAACAGAAATCAAGAAAGAAGCCACCAGTATCCACAGCCACAGATGAAAATATTCAGCTTCCTGGGGAAGCTTCATTCTGAAGGGGGAGGTGTCACCTACGCCTATGTCCTAGGTGTGGATCCTTATTTAGCATAGTCATCATTATTTTTAGTTGTAGTTGTATAATAATAAATTGCTGAGTTGTTCCTTTACTTAATTCTTCGTTAAATTAATTCTCATGTAAACTTATCAGTTTAGAACTTGTATCCGATTAGATAAGTTGTCTTAGTTAATAAATTAATTTTTAAAAAGGCATTTACAGGGTGTTTTTATATAATTTATATAAATATTGTTATATTCTTCTTTTTAGAATATTTGAAATAAAAGAAAGGCTCTCTGAAATATTATACTCACTCTATCTTTTGGGGCGGTTCCTAATTGAATTTTATAGAAATAGACAAATAATTGTTATGATGATTTTTTTTAATAAAGAGTTGGATTTCAGCAAAGTTTTCTAGACTTCTCTAATTCTACATTTATTGTTAATCAAAAAATTGAAGTACATTTCAAGAATAATTGGAAGTGGGGCAATATAAGAAAGGTGGTAATTATATTCAAAGGAAAAGATAATAATTCTTAGTGACGGAACAATCATCATTGCTCAAGGCATTAACTTGAAATTTAAAAGTTGATTGATGGTTGTCTCCATTTCATTGGACTTCTTACAAAAATTAACCTGCAAAGTTTCTGCCATGTGAATTCAAAAATTATTTTATCAATTGTATATTACATATGAATTTCATAACATTTCATGGTTGAATTAAATCTGTGGTTGCGTGCGAAAGGGATATAAGTCAGAAACCATCACTTTTCAGGAGACACTTTTTTCTACTTCATGATATTATTAGAAGAAATTCCTTTGAAATTTCCTTATATTCTGAACCATTTATACATAAATCTCATTATTTCTTTTTACTTAATATGCTCCATAACTGTAACATTTCATAAAATAATATGGTATATGTTCACTTACCACATGATAAATAGACATCCGTTATAGCTAAACAAGACTATGTGAACTTATACCTTTTTTTGCAAATCACTGTTATTCACTTACTTGGAAAATAATCCGCATTAAATATACATAAGTGAACTTACACGTTTTTTCCAAAATGTTATTACTTACACTTGAATAATATCATAAGGTATAAGTTCACTTACAAGTAACTTAATAGGTAGGTACTTGTGATCGTTTAATATTTTTTCATTTTGATGACAAGAAAGTATAAAGGTATTGAGTAGGTACATTGGCGTAAATACTAAAACCATTCTATGGAATTTGAAAATATAATTTTAAAAATTTCAAATGAACAAGAAAAATAAAACATATTCTAATATGTGAAATTTAACAAAAAAAAAATATTAGGCACATATGATATGAACAACAATAAAATGAATCTTCTTCATGACAAACAAAATAAATAATAAAAATAGAAAGTATTCCATATAAAACGATGAAACAATTTGAAATAACATGAATTTCCACCAAAAACAATTTATTGTTCCTCTACAAGCCTGTCGAGGTCTGGATCAACATAATCACTGACATCTTCCGTGGGTAAAGCTTGATAAAAGCCCTTCACATCCGAATCAACGTCCAGTAATGAAAGAAGAGTTTCCTTTTCTGAAGAAATGGGAAGTGGCTCAGTGTATGCCATTGGAAGAGCAAACGACGAAGGCAAAGCAATATTTTTTTTTATATAACATTTCAAAAAAGTCTCCTCTATTCATATCATTTTTGTACTCCTACAGCCCAAAAGAATTTTTATTTGAAAATTTCAACAACCTCAATTGTCTAAAATTGAACACATTCTTTTGTGCGTCGACCTTTTTCTTCGGTAAAAAATTTTTGAATAAAGCTCCAAAATCTAAAATATCACCCTGCTCTATCACATCAACAGAAAATTCTCTGCCTGCAATTCTTACTAGTTGGTACCAATCACGAGGGTGGTATATGGGGAATGGACTGCGCTTACTCTACTTCTCAATCAATGAATGATCTGTATCGCATTCCATATGGGTATGTCCCGCAATGAGAAATTTATGCTCGATCGTTTTGATTGTTGGATGGTTTTGCAATACATACATAAACATTGCAATGACATTGAAGTTTTTATTTCGGCGGCCACAAGTATCCGACCATAAGATCACATGCTCGATTTCACTGGGAAGATCAACCAGGGCTTTATAGAGACAATAGGCTATCTCATTGGATCCCCTTCTAGCCACTGATTCATGCCACATAAAATGTTAAGTTTTTTCAGTGGTGTGGTGCAATCATGTACGGTCAAGTTATATACTGACAACTGTCTCTTATAAAACACTTCGCCGTAAGTTCAAAGTGGTGTCTGTAAAACATGCTGCAAGTCGAAAGTTAATGCCCTGAGACCAAGCTGTGTTTTTGACTTTATCATTTATCTTACAGGCATATGCTAAATCGGCTTCAGTGTTATGCATGGTCAATTTTCGCTCAGCCTCTGTTTTTACGTCTCCAATGTCACACTTCATTAATATTTTAAATTTATCGCACTGACCACAGGTATCCAACGCAGGCTTCTTGAATTTTAAATTAGTTTTTTTGAACTTTCTTCTGTAAATTGCTTTTGAAACTGGATTGTTAACAACTCTTTCACAGTGAAGGTTATACATTATATTTAAGTTCAGGTGTGCTGCTAAATACTTTTTATTCGTGTGCCTTCTCGTGTAATGTGATACATAGGCCGGGAATGACGATATGTGATCATTGATTTTCTTCAGTTCATTTTCAGAGATCTTTTTGTGATTTTCGTGTTTGTCTCGCTTGTCACCAGTTGTAAGGCCAAGTTCACTATTGTTTTTATTGTTATGTTAAAAACCTGGCAGTCTCATCCAAAGTTTTGAAAAAGCATGATTTGCAAACCAAGATCCTATCCAGTCCGCATATTCAAATGTAAATTGCATATCCTTGTGTTTATTCCCCTCTTCTTTTACTCTTGATATTCGCTGTAATACACTTTGCGATATATTCCATTATTTTGTTATAACTCCCATGAGCCCAGTATTCGGAAAAAAGGGTATGCCTTTGTTCCTCTGTTACTTTATCTTTACATCTCTGTTTGCAGATTCCAAGTGGTTTTAAGGATCTACTTTTCATCATTTTTCCTTTGACCGTTGTGTATTCCTGACCTGTATTTCTTCTATGTTGTCTATTTTTCCGCTTATTTAGAGACCAAACACATTTATTGGCTGGAGAATAATAGTTACTGCCAGATTCATCACTCATACTTCCAGAACTTGCTTCATTTATTTCTCCTTGAACTCCCCCGCGGACGGTAATAAGATTTTCAGGTTCATCTTTTTGAATACCCCCATCAACGGTAGATGTAATAGGACTCTTAGGTTCGTATTTATCATCCAACTCAATGTGTTCTTCACTGATAGTAGAGATATCCAAATTTATTGGAAAATTCATAATATCTCTTTGAGTGAATCCAAAATTCTCTAGATCAGATTCATGGTTGGTGTCCGGCATTTCAAAGTCATTGTGAATGATTGGAGCACGGTTTTCTTTAGTGCTGGAAGTGTCTTGTCCTGCAGTTTTCTTTAAAGTCGATAGCTCAGTCAAGTTCAGTCCAACTTCACTAAAAATGGGCAGATTTTGTACCCAATCTGCAGTTCTTGCATAAGACGGATGAGTTGGAAGTAAATTGTCGCGTGCTGGGTTTCCATTTTCTGAAATAAACTCTCCAAGTTTAAAGCAAAAATTACCTATCAGCGTTAAGATGTCTGCCCAAGCAAGGTTCCTGTGCTGCATCAGTGATAGGTGAGCTTGCATTATTTATTTCACGAGTAATACCTAGACACAGAAAGAAGAAATACTGTGTAGTTGAAGTTGAAAAGATGAAAATGAAAAAAACTACGCCTTCGCTGCGAATAATAGTTTTTATTAATCGATCATAAAAATATACTAGAAAAAATTCTTTTAATCGCTGCAAAATGATATGATAAACTTTAATACTAACTCAATACACCACAAGCATTTTGTATGCTCTTGAATTTTCATCCATTACTTACTGCAGAAACTAGCACAAACACACGACTGTTCGCACAGATTATCCTAAACAAAGATTCTACAATAATACACAAGCACTGCATTTACTGGAACAATGATTTAATGGAAGGGAGAAGTAAGTGCGTATGTGCTTGTGTTACTTGGCAGAAATAACCAAAGAATTTCTAACTAGCATTTGCTAAAACATTATAAGTCGACTTGAACGACTGGAGTGCAAGAAAATCAGTTTAAAACGATTTCCATCCATTTATCTATTATTTTTATGTACAGGGTTATTCATTATAAATTACCCATCCATTATCATCGTTATTATTGATCGTAGAAAAAACAGTTATTTATGAAAGTTATATGATTTCAACTGAATTTTCTAAAAATGCTATAAAAAATTCAGTTACTCACCGTATACATATAGGGTGAAATAAAAATGTGATGTATTTTTTCAAATATAACACCCTATATATTATTACATTTTTAAAAAGATATTTTTTTTCGAATTTCAAAAATATATCATATGTTACCCTTATCTTAAACCGGTATTAAGTTATTAACCCTCGAATAGTATAATTACGGAATCATTTGCATTTTCAAAGAAGGTCATGAAAATGACAACTGTCTGTTTCAAAAGTGACATTTATTTTAATAAATCATCAAAATGGTGTATAACAACGAAGAAATAGTTAAAGTTTTTATTTAATAAATTTAAAAAATAATAAACAAAAAATAAACTCATAAAATATGTTCAAAATGTCCACCATTATTTTCTACACATAACTGATAACGTCTTCTTAAATTAAGGAATACATCCGGAATGATATTATTTTCATTATTAACTTTGTTTATTGCCAGTCGAATTCGGTCTTTAATTTCTTGAATATTATTATTGTTATAATTAATAACGATATCTTTTAAAAATCCCCAGAAAAATGAATCCATGGTAGTTAAGTCCGGACTATTAGATGGCCATTTAATAGTTCCATTATTTCCTATCCATATTGGAAACACTTTGTTCAAATGTTCTCTAACGGGTTGGACATTGTGGGGGGGAGCACCGTCCTGCATCCAAATCATATCGTCGAGTTCGTCTCACGCAAAAGTGTTTAAAAGAATATTTTCAACATCTGGGATAATTGCTTCTAGATAGGCAATTCCAGTTAATTTATAATTATAAAATATGGGACCAACAATTTTATTTTTAAATATTCCGCACCAAACACTGACTGTTTTTCTGCCTGATTTTCCCAGGATCTTCTGTTTTTTCTATTGAGGATTCCTGCCGTAGAAAACGATGATTCATCCGTCCAAAATATTTTGTAAAAATAATCAGGATCTTCATTTAGTTTCTGTAGCATATATCGGCAGAAGTCTAGTCTTTGCTGTTTTTGATCATTAGTTAAATATTGCAAAGGTAAGATTTTATATGGTCTGTAATTATTTTTATTCAATGTTCGTTGGATTTTCGAATAACTTTTATTTAGCTCTTTACTAGCATTATTTATGGAAGATTCAGAGTTTTCTAAAATATAATATAATTAAATATAAAATATTAAAAAATCTAAACTATGCATCAGGTTACCTTCGAAATGAAGCAGTATATCCAATTGCTCGTCTTGGTTAATTTCAACTTCTCGTTTTTTCCTATTTAAACTATAGGTATTATTCACTTTTCTGTAAATGTTATAGAAAGTATTTTCTGAAGGGGTAGGAAAATTAGGATATAACACCCTGTATGCTCGTTTGGCAGCACGTTTGTTGGATGGATTGCAGCAGGGTCGATTAATAAGGAATAATTTAGTACAAAACCACTTTCATTAACAATTTTAATTATTTAATTGAAGAATAATAAATTAAAGAATGAAAACATTGATGTAGTTATTTTCAAGATACATTTAACATTAGCAATATTTGGAGATTTCAGCCTGAGCTAATTTTTCCTCAGCATTTGCTGAAATTAATTTAGCCTCGGCGATTTTTTCCATCGCTCTCGAAGAGATAATAACAAGATCAAACGAACTTACCTGTGAAGCTCGATCTTCGATTATATGAAGGCCTCGTCGAAGTAAATAAGATGCTCTGTACTACCCTCGTCTCTGGCGTTATCGTCACATATTTTAAAGTAAACAAAACTTTCTTGTCGCTTACCTCCGGGATGTCAATCGCACTTCAGTCTTCATTTTGGGCGACATTTTTTGCAACTATTCACGGGATTGGGTGTATAAAGGGTGGGACCTCATTTACTTCGACGAGGCCTTCATATAATCAAGATCGAACTTCACAGGTAAGTTGGATTGATCTTGTTATTATATTTGGCCTCGTCTCGTAAATAAGATGCTCTGTAGATATTTAGAGAGAGTTGCAAAAAGGAAAAATCCTAGTCTCAAAGGTAAATTTTTATTAGTAGGTAACCATAAAACAAAAAAGAAAATACTCAGATAATGTTGAGTTTAAAAACCCGACTAAGAACAAAAAGTTGCCTAAACATAAAAGAAGCACTTTAGAACATTACACATTTTCTCAAAAAATTCCAATATAACCGCCGATGACACTGAAGTAATTATCAATACTCAACTGCTGTAAATGAATACATTAAAGAACAATTTTTCATTGATTAGACAAAAAGGACTAATTTGGTATAAGCGGCCTGTTGAAGACCTGTGAAAACATTTTAGATTAACTAGACCACCCCGCCACAAATCTCAACTGACACCCATCGTGTTTTCAGCCGAGGTCGAAGCATGCCTCGTGCTATGAGCAGAGAATTTGTCCGTATCCACACCACATTTCCTCAAAATACTTTTGATCTAGCGAGTGAGTGTGTGTGGAAATTTTCTTTTGAGGTTTTGTAACGGAAATAAATAAGCTTCCGGTTAATCCTCTAGGCGGACTTGTTCTTTCCAAGTATAAGTATACGCATATTTCCGAATCAGAATCCAAAAACGGTATGTTTAACAAGAGTTGAAATCTGTTCTTGGCTGATGTTTTAATTCTTTTAGGTATTGCAATTTTGATATTTCACTTTGTTCTATGTATGTTAGCTACATCTATAAAAGATAATGTTTGCAGGTGTTGATCTGTCGCCAATGCTAACAAGGCATTTTCCAGTTTCCTAACATGACTAAAACTATCGAGGGATCCCAAGGATTTTGATATTTTGGCATACTTAATTGGTCTTAATATGTAAACCTGTTTGAAAAATCTTGAATTCTGTAATCTTGGGAAAGGTCGAGTGCTATCTAAGCTAATGAGCCCTGTTATACGTGTTAAGTGAGCTAGCTGTATGGTATGAGGCCGTGAGGTGAAACAGAAAATGGATCGATTTTTTTTTATGCGCAAAAGTATAGTTTCTGCTCCGATAGGTATTGTTACAGTGTGTTTTCAGAAATATTTACCATGCATATTTTTGAAGATTACTTGGCGCTGCAGTGCTTTCCTGATAATAGACCTCCCATCAAAGAAAGGTGTGCTAATAGTGCCAAAGCAAAGCAGATTGTGCTTAGGAGTAGATATTAATGATTTCCCCATCAAGAGAGAAGAGAAAATCAGGTACCACGGCTGGCTAGTCTACATATAAACCACTTAAATACCTCTCGCTTGATCACCAATAGTTTTTTCTAAGGTATGCAGAATTACCGAAAAAGGCGGAAAAGCATAAAAGGAAACCAATTCATTGTAAAAGCTTCTATGGCGCTTACATATGGGTCGTTAAGCCATGAAACATCAAGATTGCGCTTATTTATTTGAATAAATTTGCGAATAAATCAATGTCCGGACATTCAATCCTTGGAGTAAAGACTGGGAATTTGATTCAACAAGAGACCATTCTCTATCTGCACGATATATGTGTATGCTCCGAGAGGACCTATCTGCTATATCATTGTCCGATGAGCTAATGTACGACGCTACGACAAGGATATCCCTTTTTCCACACCACTGCCAATTTTTTAGAGCAAGACAATTTATCTTAACGTATTTGATACTCCCCATACGGTTAATAAAAACAATAGTGGAAGTATTATCGACCCGGCAAAGCAAAGAAAAATTTCTGACGTAGCATCTTTATCCAAAAAATACAAACAAAAGTTCGAGATAATTCATATGCTCAGATTTCTCTGTTATTTATTACCTCCGAAAATTCGGGGTAACGTAGAATACCTTTAAAAGCTGCTAAACGAGCCGACTACGTGCTGATGTTGGCAATTGGGTATTTTCCCGTAACTCAAGTAGGTGAATTGGGGGGGGGTTCGTAACGTATGACAACGAACAAAATTTCAGTGTAACCCAGGCGCCAGATAAATCTTATACCAAATACCCAAAGACAATTCTAATTCGCGATTTACCAACGATAAGAACTTAATAACTGAAGTCAACCTTATCCAGATTCGACCTGAATACGTAGAGCTAAAAGGAATCTGCTAGAAAAATAAGATTTCAATCTAAATAATAACATGTATTATTATAACTTTGGATACATTCTAATAACAAAAAAAATAACTAATAAATATAGGATGTCCCTCATGCGAACGTGCAATTCTAATGGCGTTAGAGCCTATAATTTTTTTTGTTTTTAAATTACAGTTGAAAACTAAAAGCTAACCGTTTTAGGGTATTACCCTTGAAACCAGAACAAGCAAAAATGGTAACACAAGCATGCTGTGCCCTTCACAATTTCTTAAGGAATGGGACAAATAATGCTTATTCAGGTAATAATCCAGAAGAAGACATTGACAAGAGGTACATGTTTTTCTTTGGTTTGAGCAGGCAGAACTATGGCAGGCCAAAGAGTGAAGCACTTGGTATAAGAGAAGACTTTAAAGAATATTTTAGTGGATGTGGTAGTGTTCCTTGGCAGGATGATTTATTTTAATTTTTTTTCATTCTCTGTTTTTAAATAGTTAGTAGTGTTAGTGTATTTAAGTTTTAAGTATGTTTGCAAAATCTACAATTCTTTTTTCTAAAATGAAACTTTCTTCACGATTCTTATAAAATTTAATTATTAGAAATAAAAATATATCAAATAAATACATTATTTTAATCGAAGGTGTTTTTGTTTCATCTTAGCATTTGCCTTTTTTCCCCAGTAAAAATGGATTCCAAAATTGCTTGTTTGACATCATTTAATATGTCCTTGTCTTCAATGTCTTCTAGCTCTTCTGCTACAAAACTGTAAGAAAGTACAAAACAACATATTTTTAATACCTTTTTCAAATAACAATTGGGTTATAAAGAAATATGTAGAGTTCTTTTCAGCACTCTTGATCCTTTATTATTTCTTTAAGGGATCATAATGGCCGAAAAGAACCATACTGGGGTCTCAATTTAAGTAAATTATAAAAAATCTATGGTGATTTCAATGTTTAGAAACTAATTTTTCAAAAAGCAATTCACCTTCCAAATGTAAAATATTTGCCTCTGGCTTGTTTATGATTGTTGTCAACGTTAATATTTTCTAGTGTTGTTACGGCTGTAGTTAGCAGGGCACTTATGTTGTCTTGTTCAGCTTTTCTCTTTAGTGTTCTTGTTGAAGGTCTTGTGTCACTTTTTGGTGTTGAAGTTCCTGAAGTAGATGGGCATTGAGACTCTATGCTAGCCCTGGACTTAATCTGAGATGTGGGTAAAACAATGTCCATATCCTCATCCCTAACCTGAACATACACATCATAAATTACTTCACATTCCACCTGTTCTAAGTAGAAGATTATTTGTTAATGTTTATGTAAAGTCGTCCCACTAATTTGATGTGTCTTCTTAATTTTAAATAACCAGTTTATTTTTATAGTTTCACAGTTACTGAATATCTCATACATACCTACAATGGGTGACATACTTTATAAAACACTTACTTCATTGTCAACTAATTCCGCTTCACTTGATGTGCTTTCTCTCATATTTGACTCCCCTTGTTGAACTACCTCTGTTCCTTGCTGTAGAAATTTCAGGTGCTCGAAGCACCACAGTTTTGGTTCGTAAACCTCATCAGAAGATGCCCCAGACACCTCGCTTTTTTTCACTTTATTGGCTTCTGCTAAGAACTGTGTCCTTACCCCATGGATTTTTTTAAATATTTTCTGCTGCTAGACTAGTTAAACTTGATAAACTACAAAAACAGAACAGTTCTCATCCAATTATCAGAAATCGTGAAATAAACACAACACTGGTTATGTCACATGTCACACATCACTTCCATCTCGTTCAGGAACTTTTATTTTGTTGGTAACAAAAAAATTACCAACTTCTCCCCCAGAATTGCATGCAAACTGCAATACAGATCGATTTAAGACAATAGTTTCAAATGGCAAGAGACTTGCCAAATTATCCTCTACTGCGCATGCTTTCGATCAAGAATATTGCATATTGCAAGAAGAATTGCGATCTGTAAAGTGGGCTTAACAAATTCTTTTGTGAAGGTATTAAATTGTCTTCATATAGACTGATTACTTATTAGAGTATTTTTCGAAGTAGTTTCTAAAATATTTTTTGTAATTTCTGCATCATAAAAGGTACTCAACCGATAATTTTAACCCATTTTATAAATCGCGTTGACACAATTAGGTAATTATTTTGACAACTATCTGACACTTGCTGGGCATATAAAAGCCACAGTGATTATTCCAAAGAATAATCAAGATTCATTCCCACTATAGTAATGACATAATTAGTTGAAGCTTACCCTTGTGACAAATAAAGAAGCATTTAATTAGTTTTAAGAAACGTTAAAAAATAATTAACTGAACTGAACACAGTACGACAGGCGGTAGCTGGCATATAGGGGCAGGTCTCGCAACGCCTTGGTGTACGGTATACAGGGTGCGGCAAATAAACGGTCAATTAGGAATATCTTGAGAACTTTGTTACAACTCAAAAACGGCTCAAAATAGGTATAAGAAAATATGAACAAAAAATGTTCAGAATAACGTGAATATTTCTGCAATTGAAAAATACACAGGGTCTTTTGATAAAAGTCACAAAGTTATGCGCAACTTCTGGTATAACCGGAAGTAGAATAGTGACGGCAATATTTCCATTGAATAGCTCACTATTCAAAACCCCTTCTTTCCAACTTTTTATAATTCAGATACCTTAAGTTCTCGAGATATTTCTAATTGACCGTAGTAGTAGTAGTAGTTATCTGCTGCACCTGTATAATAGCTTATGTGAGTGCATTCTAGTCGCTTTCGCTGCGCTCTACTCCGAAAACGGATGATTTTACAGAAAAATGCAAAAAACAGTTTTTGTAGATAATTTTATTAGGAACAATTTTCGTCGTGACTGCTATTGACCTTCGAGCAATAGATCGCGAGATATTTGCGAAAAACTGATTTTCGTACACTTTTGACCTTCATAACACTTTTAGCCAGCACGATATCGATGTCGAATTTCCACATATTCATCGGATGTAAACTTACTTTTGGTGTGTTATTTTTCATTACATTACAAGTTAGACATTTTTTCAATATCATCATCGACTTTCGGCCACCAAAAATATGAACGAGCCATCGCCTTACATTTATTTATGCCTAAATGTGCCATATGAATTTGTTCAAGTAAAAACGCCTCTGACCCGGCTCATCAAATTTCACCCCTAAGTTGCATGCAAGGGTCATTCATACTCGAGCCGCGGTCATGAAAAGATCATGTTTGTTTCTATAATAAAGTATTTTACAGTCCACTTTTCTAAGGTTTAATTAATCGCTTTTTTAACAAAATACCCGTTCACTGGGAACGTCTAAAATATGGTCATTCGAACAGAAGGGTATTAATCGGTGAAAACAGCAAAATAACGTAAAAAACAAGTGCACCTGTTGTAAGAATTTAGCGGCGGCGCGGCGAGAGCGGATGAATCGGAAAGCATTGTGAGCAGAAAAGCAAACCACGTGGTGAGTCGATTCCTTTATAGTTATTCCACATACATATAAAATTTTGACTTGATCTGTGCAAATACGTAGGGTAGTACTTATTTAACAGGAATTTGATGGTACTAGTAGTTAGAACACAAAAACAATCATAATAGTTATTGAGTAATAATCGGATTTACTTGTAAACGGTAGCATAGCGGGAGTATTTATTAGTCGTCGTGGAATTATTAGGGGACAATTAACACGATTTGCAACATTTGTTGATGCATTCTCGGAAACTCAAACAGATGAATTAAGGGAAAGATTAAATAACATTTTTCAGTTCAAGTAGAAATCGAAAATTTGGTAACAGATGAATTATCATCAGATGCACGAGATGAGTTTGAAAGCAAGTATTATAAATATGTAACCAAAGCGAGAGCATTGCTGGCCACCCAAATAAGGGAGACCGTAAAGTCAGTAAGCACTGATAGTGAAAGTACCGAAGTAAGGGGTCCAGAATTAGAATTACAAAAATTCAGTTTGCCTATATTCACGGGGTAATACAGCAAATGGTTTAAGTTTAAAAACACGTTTGAGTCATTAATAGTAAATAACTCGAAAATCGATAATGCACAAAAATTATACAGATTACAAGAATGCATAAAGGGAGAAGCAGAAACAGTTATTGATGGGTTAGAGGATTTTAACGTTGCGTGGGATTTGTTAATAGATCGATATGAGGATAAACCGGGAATGGTACAAAATCATTTGAAGGACTTGGTAGATTTACCTGTTATTCAACGCGAATCGGTTAGTGAATTAAGGAAATTAGTAGATATTAACAAACACACAAGGGCACTAAAATCGTTAGATGAACCGGTTGATCAATGGGGTAGAATGTTAATTTTATTAATGTCTCGAAAATTGGATAAACAATCTCGTGATTTATGGGAACAAGCGCGCATAGTAAAATTTCAGGGGATTCCAACATTTGAAAATTTCATTTTAGAAAGGTGCAAAGCATTGCAAGTGAAGGTAGACGGGGAAAATACAATGTCGAAAGATGAACACGTCGACAGGTATAATAAATCAGACATTAAATCAGGCATTAAACAACCAAATAAAACGTCGCTTCTAGTAGCTGAGAGGGTTCCTAAATGCTTATTGTGCAAGGGACAACATTTTATATATTTTTGTAATAAATTCATTGAACTTACGATAGATCAACGCCGGGAAGAAATTAAAAGGTTGAAATTGTGCTTCAATTGTCTCAGAAGCAATCATTATGTTAGGGAGTGTCAGTCAAGGGGTTGCAAATGGTGTAAGGGTCGTCATAACAGCTTACTTCATTCTGATAGCAAGGAAAGCGTACACGTAAGAACTGAAGTGAGTCAGAGTCCGAATTTAACGCCGGAAAAAAGTACAGATATAAACTTACATATTTTATTGGTCGATTTATGGAACCAATAAGGCCTATTGAACGTTTGGGAATACGAAAACACACGATTCGGCCGTATTTATGGAACCAATAGCGCTATTGAACCAATAAGTTTATCGGGTCCTTTCTGAATGCGGAAAACGATTTTATTGAACCAATAGCGGTTTTATGGGATAACTCTTATTTGGCGTTTAGGAATATGGGCAATAGGGTGGTAAATTACATTAACACTTCTATTTTCACAAAAAGAAAGATAGACTTTTATTTACTGGAGCCAAAAGACTTTTAATGGACATAGCAATTTTTTTATTGTATAATTTATTGTAAAGTCGCAGTCTATTAAGTAAGAATAATAAGAAAAGTTCCCAACAGCACCCATGCACTAAACCACATATATACAATTAAGAAATAAAACCTAAAAAACATTTTTATTAACAAAAAAAACAAGGCATTTAAATAATTATCTTGATTTCTGAAGTCACAATCTATTAAACAAGCAGTAACAACAATTTGGATATCACAAGTAGTGGCACCTGGTCTACTGCACCGTTATCTCTCCTGCAAACGATACTATTGAACCAATCATAATACGAATAATACAGTGCATTTGGCTCCTTGAACTAGAGAGGTACTGAAATCTATAGCACCACCCGTCAAATTGACACCTTTATATCGACAGTGAAACTGTCGCCCGGTCTCAGAGACAGGTGTGCCACTACCGGAAGGTTAAAGAGAGAAGTAAGGACCCAACACCAATAAATAATAATTTGATACTATTTTTCACAAAGCTAACAAAAAGAGAAACCATTCACCTGATACAAAACATTTAAAGCAAAAGCAAATAGAAATAATATTAAAAATAACAATAATTTTGAGCAAATAAAATCAAAACCAGTGAGGGAAAAGTAAGAACCCAGCACCAATAGAAAATAATAACTTGATAAAAGAATACTATTTTTCAAGCTAACAAAAAGTTAAGCCATTCACATGACAAAACATTTAGGTAAAGCAAAAGCAATATGTTTGTACTGGGTGTCCCATTATAACATACTAAATGAATATTTTTCTTATTATTGATGCTATTATAGATAGAAAAGTTAATTGTAAAACTAATACAAACCCAGTTTTTCAGTTATACTCACTACTCTTTTTAAAAATTATTCATATCAACTTAACCAACTGCTTTTAAATGATTTGTAACATACCTAACATCAAAAACCTCTTTTGTCTGAAACACAATTATTTATATTGGTAGGTGCACCTAGTTTTTTTAAATAAAATACTTTGAACTGTTACTCAAAAATAAATGTATTCAAGTTTGGAATATTTTAATAATTATTTGATTAATCTTTAGAAACTCACCTAGTTTTAGAAACCCCCATCATAAGTTTTGAAGAAACCTCTTTTCTACATTGCTTGGAAATACGCAAATGCTGGATTTCTTCTTGATAGCTATAATGGGTTGAATAATATTCAACAGAGCACATATTTGTAACAATGTTCCTTGTCACAATAATTTGGCTAGTACAACCAGTATTTAGTTTGGAGGATCCTTGACTCCATTCCCCACGTTTTCTACTTACCTCAGGTACCAATCTTTCCTTCCCTACAAAATATTTCGTGCATGAAATGATTTTATCTCAAACAAGAAACTTCAACCAGTTTTTTTACCTAAAACCCTTCAGTAAAACATGAATAAATTTCCATTTACCTGTTCTTGAGCAATATAAGTATAATTTTTCTGAAGTATTTTCCGCATTTCTTTTTAAACCACGGCTTTTTAAATATCTAACATTTTCTTTTTTTTCTTCTTTACACAACCAGGCCTTAAGTTCTGAAACAAAAATGCAAGTTTTATTAGTAGCTAAGTATTATGGTTTTGTAAAGAATTAGAAAATAAGGCACCTTCAAATCTTGGAAAGCACATCGAGTTCTTTTCTATTCCTAAACCATGCTCAGTTTTTGAATGTATTCTCAACTCCTTGTTTGTTTTGAATGATACGTTACAACAATCCTCCAAACATTTAAATAAACAATCATCAAAACCATATTCCAGTACTCTAAAAAATGTTTCATTAGTTACATAGCTTTTTTAAAAGAACAATAATAGAGCATAGTGTCTTCGCTCTTACCATTTCTGCAATTATTATTTTTTAAGTGTCTGTCGAGATTGTATTTAGTTGAAAAAACTTTTGCACAGAGCAAAAATTTTACTTGCAGCACCTTCCATTCTTTCGATTTCACTATGAAAATTAAAACTAATCAAAACCACGAATCAAAAAAAATATTATAATGAACAAAACTAAATCATGCTTTCCCCAATACCAATTCTATGAATAATGAATAATATACCACAAGAAACATACAGAAGATATACCTGTAAAACTTCTTATCCTTATCTGTATTCAAAAGATCACACAAACTTGTGATCTTGTGTGTGTTAACTTGAACTCCAAAGTCTCGAACATTAACCTTATCTCCATCTGAATTCCCAAGAATATCACTAACATTACTTTCCGTAATATTTTCATTCGAATTTAGTGTTAACCCAACATCTGCTATTAGTTCATTAACTTGTGTGTCAATCTGGGAACAATAATTGTATTGATCACAAGTATGACTTTTTTAATTTCGTTTGGCCAGTCTTTTAGCACGTGTGGAATCCATTTACTTTGTGGTGACTGTAGAAGTAGGTTAATTTTGGAATGGTACAGCCGTTTTCTTCAAATAACGACTTCTTCCACTTCCTGTAAATAATGAAATACATTAAGTGGGTACCAAATCTATTTATTCATAGACACATCGAATATTAATTTTATTATCTTCTGTATGTTCCTTGTGGTATATTATTCATTCTTTTTTTAATTTCTTGAGAAATTAAACCACAATATTTTCAAATTCTTTATTTCAACGTTTCGGTAGCGTTCCAGCTACCGTTGTCAAGAAAAAATGAGTAAAAATTGATTTTTATCCCTAACTGACACAACGGAAAAAATTGTCTAGTTGTCAAATTTTTTCCGTTGTGTCAGTTAGGGATAAAAATCAATTTTTACTTATTTTTTCTTGACAACGGTAGCTGGAACGCTACCTGAACGTTGAAATCAAGAATTTAAAAATATTGTGGTTTAATTTCCCAAGAAATTAAAAAAAGAATTAATTTCATTTTTTTGTCATGTTATGTATATACATACTTTTTAAAAATAAATTATTAGTGTTTTACATAAATACACATCTAATTGAAACAGCATATGACACAAAAGTAAGACATGCATAATTATTATCTAAGCTAAAAACTAACCTCCTTTGAAATAATCCTCTTGCTTGAAATGCAAAGAGCAGACTTTCTTGAATTTAGTTACTGGATTGCCAATTCGTAGTTTCAAGAGTCATGCTTTTCTTCTTGGAAGTAACTCACTTCCCATCTTCGTTTCAAAACAGACACGTAGGCCCTTTTCAACATCTTTTTCAGCCCAAGAATGGCACTGAGGAACACAACAGTAGTGATTGGACCTCATTATTTTAATTTGACTACTTAAATTAAAACTTTTGCAATGAATAACTCCAAAACAAATTTTAATTATGGATTGCAAATGTAAACACAAACAATCCTTAATAAATGTTGGGTCTTAGGTGGAAACGCCGACTTGTACTCGCTGATACTGACACATATTTGTATAATTAATAAAATTAACAATACTTATAGAACTACGAATATAATAAAAATGAAATAAAGCCGAAGGCAAGATCTAAACAAGAATCAGTCAATGGAAATCTTATGTAAAATATGATTGAGGTTATACAACAATGTACAAAGAAATAGTTCAGTTATAGCCGCTATGGCGCTACGATCTTAATTTGAATCCCCAATCGTCAAACATATATTTCTTTGTTGAGATTATTGTCCTTTTTACTACTGGCACCCCATCCTCATCAGACTCTAAATTGGAAGTTAATTCTGCTCTCCTCTGTTTATTGAATGCTTTTAACAGATTAAAAAACTGAGAAAAAAACTCTTCTTCTTTTAAAATATTTGAAGCTTAAAAGTGATATAACGGTAATAAGGTTAGTTATTTAAAATGTAATATCTAATTGATTTGAATGTTACGTACCACTTTCATACAAGCATCTTGCAACTGGGTATAGCGCCCAAGTTGCTTCATTGGGCTGTTCTTTTCTTTCCAAAGATTTTTTGAAAGTATAGTGGTCCTTGTGAGGAGGCCAAAAGCCTAATTTTATCGGGTGTTAACCACTTGTTTGATACAACTCCCACCTCCCCTCCAGACAGATCAACAACTATGTATGACATATCCTTATCTAACTTTTCACCTGACTTACGCAGAATATATCAGTAAAACATTAATATCAAACAAAAGAGATAATTACCAGATAATTACCATAGAATTAATCACCGCCCAGGCGGCGCGTCCCGCCATACATTTGTTTCTATAATTTATCTTCTTCATTTCTCAAATTCTGTCACTTGTCAGCAAATCTAAATTTCTTCTTTTTTCTAGAGCAGCGTTTCTCAAACTTCTTAGACTGGCGACCCAACATATTTATGTTTGAATAGCTCGCAGCCCAAATAATTAAAAGCTTTAGATATTTTAATACAACTAAATTTTATTTATTACAAATTGAAAGAAGTAAGTAAGAAGTAACATGTCCAAAAATTTCTTCTGATGTTGATGTTTCTAGTTTTAAGCAACAGAGCAATTCTTCTTCTTCTTCTTGTTGTGGTTAGCTTCATACGCGACCCAAAAAAAATTTACCGCGACCCAAATTTGGGTCGCGACCCATAGTTTGAGAAACGCTGTTCTAGAGTGTTGGTAGTATCTAAATATACGGCTAACTGATATTTTAAACTATTAACTTTCAAACTAACATCACATGTTCTACAATTAGGTAGGTATAATATTTTTTTAAACTCAAATTTGGAGTAAAAACTTATTTCGTTACAAAATAACGGAAATGGCACTCTTTAAACGTGAAAACCTGACTTAAAAATAACGTTTCAAAACCGTTGACTAACGTTACGTGGTTGCCTGGGACTTTCCTATCCACCGATGAGTTTATGTGGTTCTGGAAGTGTTTGAGGAACATCACAAATTCGGTTTCTTGCATCCACCCTAAAGAATTCCCTGTGCCAATGCACCCAATGGGACCATCTCTTATGAAATACCGTTTGCGTGGAAAAATGAACATTGGCGAGACATAATTTCCTAAGGAACTCACAGCAATAGTAACTATCACAAGAGCTCCACGCTCACCAGATGTAAGTGCACCTACTTGCCGAATTCTTTTTTTGGCCACTACCTCATTGGGTTTCTGGACAGTTGTAACACCCGTCTCGTCAATATTGTAGATATATTTCGCTGCAAAGTTTTCACGATTCATTACTCTGCTCAGATTGTCATAGAAGGCCTTAACATTCGTTCTTGTAGCCCTCGAAGGACTTGTAGCTTGTGCACACCCAATGGATAAATTCTTATGTTTTTTCATGAAGCCGGAAAACCATTCCTCTCCCGCAATCTTGTTAGTAGCCCAAGATGTAGGTGCTTTTAGATGGTACTTCTCAGCCAGTTCATAGGCTAATCTTTGTATTTCTTTCGGAAAGAGACCGAAGTAAATGTCTGCTGCTTTCATGATGTATTTTGACATTTCAACCTCTTGGTTTGCAGAAAAACTTTTGTGTGAAAGTTGTACCTCATGGAAATAGTTTGATCGGCGTTTTCTGCTTCTGCTTTTGCCTCCTTCTTTTTTTGTATCGCATCAATGAGACATGACATAGGCCAAATTCTTTAGCAGCTCTCCGCACAGACTGACCACCAAGAACTTGTTAGTAGCTCATTCATAGGTAGAAATACTCTTCAAATTTCGCATCTATAATAAGGAAGTCAATTGTAACGTTACAATCGACCCCGACGAGAATGGTACAATTGACCCCAATGCGTGTTCAGAATTTCACGAGCAAAAAAGAAAAAATTGTAAAGCAAAGTCGACGTGCAAAACAATCTCAAGATGATCTAAAAGAGCGGCCAAACCCTCAAAGTATAAATAAAATTTATGATATACATATGGAAATAGTTATCGAATATCCACGTAGAATTAACTGTATAAACCCTCACTTCGTGGAATCTACTCATCATATGGTTTAAATGAAACTAACTGTTTCTAAATGACTCCACAATATATTTGAAAAAAAAAAAAAAAATGTGTAAATTGAAAGTAAATTGACAATTGTTTCGATAAATAGGTATATCATCGTCAGAATGACAGAAGTTACTTTTGACATGATGTATACTAGCCAAATATATATCAAGTATACATCATGTCAAAAGTAACTTCTGTCATTCTGACGATGATATACCTATTTATCGAAACAATTGTCAATTTACTTTCAATTTACACATTTTTTTTTTTTTTTTTTCAAATATATTGTGGAGTCATTTAGAAACAGTTAGTTTCATTTAAACCATATCCACGTAGAAAATAAAAACTTACGTTGTCTATATGAAAACAGAACACTCGTCACAGTAGCCGTCTATCTCGTCCGATTGATCGAGCTGTACTAATAGCATGACAGGAGGGACTAGATGCACCACCCGTTGAAGCGACGTTCACACAATTGCGGCGGTTTAGGAACTATTAACGATGTTTCAATTGACCCCTGTTACAATTGCTCCCGGTCTACTGTCTACCCTACTTTTATTGTTACGTAAAACATGTCACAACCAAAATCCTCAACCCAATCCCTTATATCTAAATCCAAATTACAAAACTCTGAATGATCTAATTGTGAAGAAAATATAAAAACTTCAATTTAATATCAATGAAATTTAACCTGTTGTAGTGACTCTTAATCTCACAATTTACCCAAATCTTCTTAGCCTCCATCATTGTATATGTAGAAGTTCTAGTATTAACTCTAGTGAATCCAGTCAACATTGTAACACACCTGATACGTAAAAAGTTTCAATCTTTAGGTACCTCGTTATGTGGCTTATACCATACATGTAACCTACAAGTAACATGGAACGCCTAGCTCAGATGCATAACATGGTTACATATCAGTAGATGAATGTTACTTAACTTACACGTTTTAGGTTACCTACTCATAACCTATAAGTAACATGTATTATGTTCATGAAATATTATTGTTACATAAATATAACAAACACGTGTATATTTGTTATATAACACTAATGTTACATAAGTTACTTATAACTAATAGTAACATCACCTTGTATATAGCCCGTTCATATAGAATTTTAAATTCCAATATTTTCATCACTTTTTAAGATTTTTTCACTTCTTATTTTTATTTCTCATACATTGAACATACAAAATTCCAAGAAATAGCCAATGGCCACACTATACAATATATGTAATTATATAGTTAACTTGATAAAACTTCGGGATATCTACTGCTAAAAATGGATGAAGTGTAGTAAAAAATACGAAAGCCATATCGCACTAATTGATTGAATGTCATAATATGTCAATTATTTCTCCCTCGACATACGCAGTTTGCTTAGCCTAAGCCATTCACCAACTGAGAGCTCGATCGGGAAATTCAAACAAATCACCATCAGCCAAGAAATTACAATCATCTTCAGCTTCGTCTTCAGCATCAGAGAAATTGCTAGAAAAAGAGTTTGATACCTCACATTTTAATACATCATTGTGACTTGAACTTTGTGCCTCTTGGTTTTTATTTTGTAAAATCTGACTACTATACTCGATAGTCGAAATTCTGTAAAGTGAGTCAGAGCTATGTAATCAACACTTTGGTTAAAGCGCAGTTGCCATATGTATTCTAGAGAGAAATGCTTTTTATTTAGGACTATTAAGAGCCCTTCAAAAATGATACGCTCATGAAGTTCGCTTCTGCAACTGATTTTATGGACAGTAAGAGCGATGAGTCACTGTACAGAATTTCGACCTACGACTATAGGAGAATTTTCAGAAAATATGCATGTACTTGAGATGTGTGGAGTATCTGTCAGTTCTACATTGATTATTCGCAGTTTCTGACGGTTTGACAAGTCAAAAAAATTTTTACGTTTATTAGGCATTACTACTGTGATTACTACACCTGTATAATTAAGGTTTATACTTGGTTGAAAACTGAAAAATAAATTTGATAATATATAATCGACTTGTAAAAACTCGTCCCCAGTTATCAGAGTAATTTGATGCAGTATTTGTAGTAATCGTATTAAGAACTATTATATTTTTGAAATAAAGTACATAGCCCAAACAAAGTTAATCAAGAGATACCTACACTTTTATAGTTGGTAAACAAGCAAAATGCCTTAAATTTATAAATTGCCAAAAAAATGGTTTACTTACTTCACTATAATGGCACAAACAAAACTATTACTACCAAACGGCAGAGCAACGTGGAGCAAACCGGCAAACACACAACAAATTTGCAAAAAATGTCCAAGAAAGCGGCGAGATTCTAACATTGACACCTGTATAATTGAGATTTATATACTTGGTTGAAAAATGAAAAAAAATTGATAAGCTTTTATATAATCGACTTGTATTAAAACTAGTCCCCAGTTATCAGAAGTTAATGCAGTATTTGTAGTTATCGTATTAAGAACTAGTACATATATTTTTGAAATAAGTACACAGACAAGGCAAAGATAATCAAGAGATACCTACACTTTTATAGTTGGTAAACAAGCAAAATCTCTTAAATTTATAAATTGTCAAAAAAATGGCACAAACAAAACTTTTACTACCAAACGGCAGAGCAAACGTGGAGCAAACCGGCAAACACACAACAAATTTGCAAAAAATGTCTAAGAAAGCGACGGGATTCTAACATTGACAGTTGACATATAATGTTGTCATGTATTCTTGTCATAGAGATCTCTATGATTCTCAGCTGCAGTAGGAAATCTATGATTGCAGTTACTGGGAAAAAGTTTTGCTATGGTTCGAGAAAGCCGTCAGCACCATAGATATAAAGTATTCAATATCGACAAGATATCGTAGGTATTGAGGATTTTCTTTATGATACGGTAACTAAAATTGACTTCAATAACCTAACCTAATCAAATATAGATATAATATATACCACAACGTATGAAAAACAAAAACAAATTCAAATCCGGAAGTTTAAAATATTATGTGAACAAAAAATCCAAAAAGAACTGAATAATTATCAACAAAACAATGTACCAAACACAATCATTAATTTATCAAACAAAACTTCAAATTCTTCTGACGTATTAGTTCTTTCTAAAGGTTTAAATTTTGCTTTGACTCCAAAATCAATACCGACATTAGACATAATAAGTTCAATAGAACAATAAAGTAACGAATTACCTGAACACGAAAGAGAAGAATATAGGTTAGTCATATTAGAAAAATCTATTCATTCAAAAAACAATACTACAAAAGCAGAACAAAAATCAATTAAAAATCGCAAAGAAGATGATTCTATTATTATTTTACCGGCTGATGAGGGCAATTCTACTGTAATTATGAACAAAGTTGATTATGATTCAAAAGTAATGGATTTATAAATAAAGGGCCTTATACTAAGCTACCAAATGATCCTACCAAATGAATTGAAAACAAAATGTATAAGACACTTTTCAAATTCAAGAACGAATTTGCTAGTCGTGAAAGAACAATGTTTACACCTAAATACAGTAAGCCACCACATTTTTATGGTCTGCCAAAAATTCATAAAGAAAACATACCATTGAGACCAATTTGTAGCACTATTAATTCCCCATGCAGCAAACTATCAAATATATTGAAATTATTATTGAGCCCCTCGCAGAACAGACAAATTCGTACATCAGAGATAGCAATCATTTTATAAAAAAGCTATCAGATTTGAATTTTAACACAAACCATTATTTGGTCAGTTTTGATGAAGTTAGTCTCTTCACGAATGTACCGGTACAAAAAACAATAGAACTTGTCAAATCAAAATTAGAAATTGATCAGACCCTTACAGAAAGGACAAAATTGAGCGTAACAGCAATAATAGAATGATTAAAATGATGTATAACAAAAACATATTTTCAATTCAATAATGATTTTCATGAACAGAATTTCGGTCTTGCCATGGGCTCTTGTCTCTCACCAATTTTATCAAATATTTACATGGAACATTTTGAAGCCAAAATAGTAAATAATCAAAAATTAAAACCAATTGTCTGGTGGAGATATGTAGACGACATCTTCGCAATATGGCCTTATGACTTAGTATCTCTTAATGGTGTGTTGAAATAATAGTAGAAATAATAATAATAAAATTCGCCTGCACTTTTTTCGATATATCGAAAATTGCAGCGAAAATTAATCAAATAAAATTTGAATTATTTTGATAGAAGAAAAAACGTTAGATTTTGTATAAACAATCGAATAAATAGATTAGGGCGAGTTGTATCAAACACCTAAACTCGGTTTAATGATAACTGATGTTTAGACTGTGTCTGATTGATGTATTTATTATCAACAATTACATCAGTCTAATCATCAGTCAACATTAAACCAAGTTTAGGCGTTTGATACAACTCGCCCTAAGTGTTAGTATTAGGTTATTAAAATAAAACAATTGATTAAAGGCGATTAAAACGATATACTTTGCGACGTTGTCAAATTTAAAAAATTGAGAGCAAGATAAAGAAAGTAGATAAGTATATACGGGTGTACCATAACTAATGGGCAATATAAGAACTGTAGAAAGGGGTGATAAAAATAAGTCGTTTGATACAAACATGCACTAGTAAAATGTTAATAGTAAGCGAGATATGGGGCGTTAAAGTTGACAAAATATTTTTGAAAATTCGTAATATTTAGAAAACAACTGAATGTATTGGTCTCAAAATTGGTACACTATGGTTTTTAATGGTAATAAGCATGATATTGCCTTAATTTTTAATAATACTTCTAGATGGCGCTGGTTACACAGTTAAAATTTGATAGATCAGTGGTATTTTTTCCCCCTGTATAATGTGCATTTTATTACAAAATAATAAAAACTGCATCATTTTGAAACAAAAAAGGTATATTTGTTCAATTCCCATATTTTAAGTCGTTTTCAAGATATTGCTATTTCAATATTGCAGTGCATATCATTACACTGCAACTTACTTACTAGAATATTTTAAAGAGGGCTGTGACTATTAAAAGAACTGTCATTAATTTACTAGTTAAAAGCGAAAAGTTGTCATTACTGTGTTTTCAACTTCTGAACTAGAAAAAATTTAATTTAAAAAAATATAAATCAGAATTAGGAATAATGTTTATTTTGGAAAGTATCAAACGCATTAGCGTACCTACATTTATAGGGTTTTTAAGAGAGTTGAAAGTTTAAAAAAAATGAAAGTGGCAAATCCTAATCAAACTAAACGAATATTTGTGCGTGTGTGTGCCTGTTCGTGTATCCAGAGTCGGTTTCATAGGAGGGATGCAGGAGCTTATAAAAAAAACTATGGTATACCGCGTGCACACAACTTTAATAAAAACTACAAATAAATAGAAAATACAATTTATCAAAGGTCAATGAAATATTGTTAAATTTTTACAAATAAAAATACTGTTTTGAGAACTTCAACCACTCTTTGCATTTGTGGTCTATTTATAGGCCAATCACTATAATGGAAACATAGGCCAGTCCAATATTATAACAAATATTACTATTGATAATAAAATTAATAAAAAGGATAAAAAGCAAAATAATAGGTAATTATATAGTATAATTTGTAAAATATATTTTTTTGGCAAGAAGCACTGTAATTTAGATCCACAATGAGATAAGTAGACGTATCTTTCCAATATTACCGAAGGGAAGCGAACATTTTTTATTTAGACGAAACCTGAGTTAACGAAGGACACACCGTGATGATAATTAGAATGGATTTTCAAGAACTTCTGGTAAAAAAGAATTGTAAAAAAAAGAGAACAATAATGGTTTCATAACACGAGTTCCTTTGGGTTAAGTGTAACTGCCTCTGAATTTGGTAAAAATACTGATGGTTTTGTTCCAAGGTGCATGAACTCTCCTGTTTCAGTAAACTTTAAGTAGTTAATTTTTTTACTTGTGATGCCCTCTCTGACACTCATTGTTTTTAGATTTTCGGAGCATTTCACTTCTACAATTGAATTATCAAAATCGATCAATCCATCGGGACTCGTTCCAAGAAAGCATTCATCATTTTTCCCAATAAATAGACCGCATTTCGTAATTTTAAGCCCGGTCAATTCTTCAAATTGGCTTATGGCTATTGATTCGTGTTGTTCGGTTTGTTGATTGCTTCATTCTACATATTCTTCCAAAAGATGATGCCGTTATTCTATATACACGTTCTTGCTGCCATAAAGGATTATTGTTTTGTCCTTCTTTCTTCTTCTGTAATGAGTTTTTTGGTATCTCTATAATCCTCATCTGGATTAGCAGTTCTTGTTATTGTCTTAGTCCTATATCCCTTTTTCTTTTCCATTGAATAGTGTTCAAGCCTACCAACTTCTTTTCTCTCCATTAACTGCTTGGTGTATTTCCCATAAGGCATTCCACTGAATTTTATTATTTCTTCAACATATTTTTCTTTGCAATTATAAGAAAGAGCAGCTAATTCACATCTTGTTTGGTAGGAAGATTTAAATCAAGATGGTTATCAATTGATGGAATTGGGTAATTATTCCTCACAATAAGCTTTTTATTGACTTCCCTGTAATCTACACATAAACGCTTTGTGCCATCTTTCTTATTAACCAAAACAATAGGGCTACAATAAGGAGACTCACTTTCTCTAATAATATTTTTTCCAACTAAATCATCAATAATTTTTTGTAATTCTATTTTCTCTGAATAAGATAATTTCCTAGGCATAAAAGAAATGGGATGGTCATTTTGTATAGAGATCTTCATTTCAAAATCAATATCTGGTACACTAGGTTTTGGAGCTTCCAAGTATTCATTTATGAATAAACTTTCAACCTTTTGAATGGTTTGGGGGTCTAGGTTAGGATTGATATTTAAATTTTGTAATTCCTTGGAACTAGAGCTAAAATCATAGTTTATGAAAAGCATTTCTTGTGGAAAAATATTGACATTTCTGGAAAGTTCATTATTCGGAATGCATTCTATAGATGGGTAATTGTACAAAAAATGGGTAACTTTTCCGGAAATTTTGTTTATGGTAGTGTTTAAATCAAATGCCTACAAATTCGGGTTATGCGATAGCTATTGAATCAATATTATTGCTCATGATAGGGCCAGTCAATTTTCCCAGTAGATTTGGAGATATTTCGATTTTTCTGAATTTGATTGCCAGTGGACTGACGGGGGTGACAAAGTACTGATAAAACACACAACTTCATAAGATATACAAAAAATTTATTAATATTTATATAAGAAATCTCTTAGAAACCAATAGTATCACTCTTCTTTCTCGCTATTAATCCTAAGCAGTCTTCAGTTAACTCAACTACATTGATTTAGTTTAATTTAAAAATACATATTCTAAGTAATCAACAACAAAATTCTCTCTCTCTTCCTTAAATTTACATAATAGCAGTTACCAAGTAATCCTATCACAAAAATAAAAACAACCTTCTGTCATGACTAATATAGTAATAAAAATATGAATCTATGCCTTATGGGCAAGTAATGAAAATGAGATCTTTCAGAAAAAATAAAAATTCTTCTAAATAGCGTAACACTAGAATAATCACTTTTCAAAAACATCAATCTGCTCTTCAAATTTGTAAAATACTTTATTACCTTTTGTAATGATATCAGGTACAGGTAACTTTTTAACCACTTGATCCATCGGAACATCTGCTACATTTTTTTGATTCAATTGGAATAAAGTGGCATTATTTTTACAAATTTTAAGGAAAGTCACTCTCAATTCACCTTCTTCATCTTCAACAGAAGAGCAGATTGCTGCATAACAATATTCTGTATTCCTTGCTTTGTATTTTACCAATACATAATCACCACTGTTGTAAAGACTTCGATGTGAATAACCGCTAACTCCTGGTGTTGATAGATTGCTATCCAATTTGGACTGACAATCCCTGTCTCTCACGTGAGTGGATATTGGTATATCGTCATCTTCAGAGTCTGAATATACGGTAGAAACATTCATACGTGTATCCTGTTTAGCCACCATTTCTGTCTGATAATGTATAGATCCTAGCTTAAAATGATTGCATGCGTCAGCGTCACAGAAACAACTCAGTGACTTCATTGTAAGATGATTGGGAATGTAAGCTGAGCCAGTTACCTGATGCACCAAGAGCGTCCCCTTAAATGCGACTATTTCAGACGACTTTTCGTTAATTAAGGTGTTCATCTGCTCGATATCATAGCCTTCAATCACCGTCACTTTGATACCTGGACATCTCTCGCGGATAACAGAAGCAAACTCCGTTAAGTTAGTTATATCACCTCCCAAAGCAATCACTTGATCAGCTGTTCGTTTACATGTGGCCCCTACACCATCGGGCGCCCCCTTGCCGTGTCCGGCTTCATGAAAGTTCCAGGAATATCCCAAAATATTAGGGTACATGTTTTGCAATTTACAGCCCAATACATAAAACATAGATTTGTTCCTATATTGTGTTACAGGACCATCGCTGAGAAAGTGAATATTTTGAATGTTTGATGGCAGTGATGTCAGCACAGGTTTTAGATGGGCCCAAATTGCTCCGGCGTTATGAGATAAATTAGTAGACATAGTGCAGTGTGATATCGTAGAGTCTTTCAAGTAAACAACCACAGTATGTAATGAAATTTGGGTTCGCGAACCGCCAAAATAAAAGCTTTGTATTTCCTGATTGTATTTAGTACAAAAGTTCTCGGAGAAATCCATATGCACCACGGCTTCGCATTCAGTCAAAGATTCTTTCAGTCGTTTAATTACATTATACTGGTGTAATATGTTGAAAGAATGTCGGAAAAATTTAGCCATGTCATTCTCAAGTTTTTTTATTAGATTTGCAGGTAGGATTTCTTGTGTTTCTTTTTTACACTTCATTACAAATCGTTCTTTCTTGGTTTTGAGATCATATATCGGCACTTTTTTACTCACCCACTGTTGCATGAAGATCGGTTTTGAGTTATCGAATTCTGTATAAGTCAAACTTTTCAAAGAACACTCATTACATGTTCTTTCAAGACAGTTTTCCGAATATCGATCGCAACAGAGAATTTTCAACATACTTTGATGATTATTCACTGTTGTCAGTATATGTGCCTTTTTCAGAGCAGCAAGTTTAAGGTCCATGTTTTCGTGAACCATGCAAGCACAAGTTTCACGGTTTGATAATTTAGGAGAAACTACCCAAAAGGGTCGGAGTCGAGTAAATAGGCAATAACCCATTTTAAATGGAATGGTTTCCAAGAACTTCTCATGCAGATTTTTCATAGTGTCCAGTAGATATCTTTTCTGTTTTTTAATTTGTTCACGAGTCACAAACTCTTTCTTGCCTGCTGCTTGACGGCATCTTCTAAAAACTGCTCAACTAGACTTTGCACTTTTACTTTGACGTTAATTCTTTTTTTGGGTTGGTTATGTCCTGTTTTTTTAAAAGTCACTGCTTTGTTTGGTATTCTCCATAATTTGTATTTGTCCACCACATTTCCGGATATAGCTTGTTTGAACTTTCTTTTATCTTCATGGCTCTTTATTTTAGTGTAGTTTTCCTCCAACTGAATTTTGATAACTTCTCCGAATAGGGCCTTCTTCACTAATTCCTTCTTTTTAGTTATATCTTCGCTCATTTCTTCAATTCTTGTTTTCGGAGTTTTTTCCACAGATTTTACAGCTTTCTTTAACTTCCTTTTGACTCTTCTATATTTTTGACGCTGATTGTTCAGTTTTGTTTTTAGTTTCGAAACCATTGCTTTCATCTCTTTTAATTGCTTATTTCTGAACTTTCTCTGTCTTTCACTTCTTCTTTTTGATTCATTTGCTCTTTGATCTTGGTTCACAATAGGCCTTATTAGTGCTCCAACTATTGGTTGTGCTTCATCGTCAGTAGTTGGAGGAGTATTCTGGACAACATTATGAGTAGCATTTTTCAAAAGTTGTTGTTTTTGCCTATACTTTGATGAATATTTTTTCCATTCTTTTCTAGTTAATCGCTGCTCCCGAGGCGTCATGTCTTTAATATTTTTTCTTTGTCCCTTTTCTTTCTTAAGTATTGTAACCTTTGTTTCTCTTTGTATTCAGCTAATTTAATGGGATCGCTTTTAATTCTAGCTAAGCGAGCCTTTTCAGCTTCTCTTTTTTTCTTCAATACATCTTCTCTATCTTTAGCCATGTTTAGTTTTTTTTTAGGTGCCATAATGTTGTAAGCTGAAATAAGTAAGTAAAAGTGCTTAGAGACACTCAAAGAGTCAGTACCCTGGAAACACGTCAGTCCTTTGGCGCAATATCAGACAACGGACTGACGCCAACGAACTGACGGAACAAACATGAATTTGAGGTTATCTTTAGAAGTAACTTTTATTTTGATAATTTCGAATATCAAGAAGCTACATTTTAACAAATTGAAGTTAACTATGTATTAGTTACAATATAACACATATTTACAAGGATATAGTAACTCACCATAGGACTGAAAATTTGTCTGGATCGGCAAGTAATCACACGACGAACAGAACTCTAGCTCCGGCACATTAATGGCGTATAAACAATGACGCGGTCTGCAGCTTACTCCAGTACCAACCTTGGAATTTAATGCGAATTTAAATTATATTACGTATAAAACTGAACACAAAGTGTCTTATTATTTTTACAACAGCAGTGAGAATATTATATTATGAAATTTGTGATAATTTATTATTATATACATCACAGATTATAATGATAATAGTAAGTTTTACCAAATTGATGGTAATATTTAATACACAGCTTTTTGATTGCGGGATATGCGGTTGTGACACGCCAAAGTACTGACGTTTTGGGAATATATTGTGAAGTTTCACAAATTTGTATTGAAAATAAATAGCTGAAATTGGGTGACCAAGTAAAAGGCTTTTAATTGTTTTAAAATTGACTATAAACTTTTAACAAAATATAATAATACATAGTTTCATTGACTGATGACATCGAGTTACCCATTTTTTGTACAATTACCCAGATGCATTTTTATTTGTAATTTTGAAATTTTCTAAAGATGTAAAATCTCTACCTACAATAGCTGAATAATTCATGGTTTCATCAGATACAACATAAAAAGTTATGGGTACATTTTAAATTGTTTATCATTACAGTACCATCAAAAATACCTATCATATCTAAATTTGAACCATTGATACCACAGTAGTTGCTTTCAATTACAATATTTTTAGAAATACAACTAGCTGGTAAATATTTACTTTTAATAATACTAATAGGGCTACCTGTATCAACCATAGCAATTACACTAACTGAGTTGTCACAGTTGTCAATTGAGTATTTTAATAGTACACATACCTCATATGCACTTGTTTCTTGTATCAGGGTGGCGTTTATCTCTGCTGGTGGTGTATCTACAACCATTGTAGTTGAATCAGCTTGGGGCTGCCTGTTTTTCTTTTGGGGACAATTTTTAACTTGGTGGTCTTGTTTACCACACTGAAAGCATGAACCTCGATTTCTTTTGGGCTTGGGGCATGCATCTACATAATGTCCTGTTTCAAAGCAGTTGTAGCATTGCCTATAGCCCTGAATCTGTTCCGATGGATGTCTTGTAACTACACTGGGGCTAGTTGATTGATGTCTACTATGTGGGTTAGAGTGATAAGACGTGGGGTTTAGATTCATCCTCTCTCCCAGGTTGACATTGCACATGATGCGTAACAAATCATCTAATGATTTAAAGTTTCTCATAAGGGCTTGAGATTGTAGGGTTTCATTTGTGAAACCATTTATAATGTAGTCTATTATTTTTCCATCACTTAATCCAACATTATTGCCTAGCATAACTTTATCGTGAAAGTATACAGAAAATTTCTCACCCTTTTCCATTTCCTTGATTCGAACTTCTTCATTCTGGCTACTTTGTCAGGCCTTGAACCAAACATTTTCCTTAATTTGGTTTTCAAACTATCCCATTCCATAATAACCAACTCTGTTTTCGAATGATACCAAAGTTTTGCTTGTCCAGTCAATTTTCCAACAGCTATCAAAGTCATCACTCTATAAGGTACTTGATATGTCGTTTCGACTGCTTCAACTCTTTGTAACCAGATTTTAACATTTTGGCCACTACCAGAATACTCAGGTAATAATGCAGCTATTTCGTAGTTCGTGAATCCCTTTGATGGGGTTTCTTGTTGGATTGGTAGTTCAGGAGGTCTGTGTCGACTTCCTATTTGTTCTCTGCTTCTGTCGTATGAACGGTCGCTTGAACGATTTCATCTAGGGTAGTAGATGCTTCTGTGCATCTTTCCTCATTTTGCACCGGGCTGTGCTGTAGGTCGGCGGCAAGGTCAGAGGAGGTTGGCGTCCTATACATTTTAATTGGAACCCCATACCTGATTTGTAGTAATTTTATTTATTGTTTAATTTCCTTTTTCTACACAAGTACATACAAACATAATACAAGTTATAATCGGTTAAATAACCCTCATAAAACTCACAGATACACCTAAACTACATGCGGCTTCAACCGCTCTTGCACACTTCCCGCTACGAAGGGAGGGGTCAAGTCTACTGTCATTCCTCTTCTTCTTTCTTGGCACAGAACGCAACATTGTCACATCCACACTACACCAGTCGCGCGAAATTTAAAATAATGAATAATATTCTACATTATATTGCACATATTGCATTTTACAATAAATTTTGAAGAAAGACCATTTCTCACTTCATTGATTATTTGACAATTGGATAAGGAACAGGCAAAACTTGGCATATGCTGAATATTTTGAAGCTGTTAAAAAATGTCAATAATCCTTTTTCCTTCTAAGGTAAATTGTTTGTTTGGAATTTCCTTCTTTCTTCCTAAATTTGGTAAATTATCTTCATTTAAATTATTTATCTCAACCGGAACGTCGTCGACTACTTCCTCATCATTACCCTGCGGTTCTTGACGCAATCGCCAACGAGATTCTGCAGCCCTTAAAATATTTTCAGTAATAAACGATTAAATTTTTATTAAAAAGGTAAGTATTTTAATTTTATGACCATAAGCTATGACAGCAATAGATATTTCAAATGCAAGTAAAACTAATTTATGGTCAACAATATTAAGTTACAAAAATGAAAAGAGTAAATCATTGAGCAATAATTTATTGAAATATTTTCAATAATCCATTTCTGTATAAGGTATGACCATAATAGTACCTACATACATATTTTAATTACCTAGACGCCACAAAAATTATTTCTTAGCTAAAAAGTCTAACCAAAAAAATATTCAACTTACCGGCGTTTTCTGCCTCTCGATAAAACTAAGCTGTTTTTTTTTCATCTGTTGCGTTTGTTGCCCATTTTTTTATAGTCAAAATTTTATTTCCTTTCTGCCTGAGAACTAAACTAAGGCCCGATATATTCACCTTCAAGTAAAGTGATTGCTAGCGTTACTTTATAAAATAGCGTAAATAAGTGTATAGTAAATCTGGCTGGTAAGTCCACTTACCAACAGGATAATTTATTTGGCGGAAATTTTGTTAGGTAGCTGTCACTTGACAGATTAGATTAGATTTTAGGTATTGTTTTTGGTTGTGTTTACATCACATTTTTTCTTATTTGTCGTGTAAGTTTATCAGAGAAATGGAAAATTTAATTGACGACGTTCTAATAGAAGAATAAATTAATATTATTGAGGATATTGAAAGAGAACGTCGTCAATATAATACAAGAAACAGATTACAACACCGAGATCATTTCAACTCCATGGATAATCACGAATTTTTTTCTCGATTTCGTTTGACAAAAGGAACAGTAATGGAATTTTTCCCTCTAATTCAACATCGCTTAAAGCATAGAACTACAAGGTAAGTGGATATTAATTTGTTATAGGGTTTTCGAAGATTGAGAATAATTTTCAAATATTTTACTTTTAGAAATAAACCAATTTCACCATTAGAACAGTTACTTATAATTCTAAGGTTCTATGCTACTAGTTATGTGTGTAGACAACAATAGTTTCTATTATATTATAGAACACCTGCAAATCTGCTGAATAGACAATTATTTAGATATATGAGTTGAATTTGTTTATAATTAAAATTATTATAGTTATAGTTTAAGATAGATTATGTATTAGTTCAGTTCAGATATAATTAATATTATAAGTTTAATCCTTTTGATTCTTGATGTATTTGTAGTTTGTTTTAAATAAATATTTTTCTCTTTTTAAAAAGCAATTTTTGAAGAGAAAATATATAATTGGCGCAGTCACAGTAGGATTCGTGCGAGTTTTAAACAGAAGAAAATCCTTTAGTGAAATTTCGAAAGTTTAATAACTTTTAACGTAACGTATAAGTTATCGTTTTAAGCGCGAATACGAACATTGTTTCATCGTGAAACAAGAAACAACTACAACACCGTTCATCGGAACTCCAAGAATCAAGGAAGAAGAAAAGAATTTTGCCAGCCAGTTTCTTCAGTAAACGTAAGTGCCAAATAATTCCTTTTCTTGCCCTCCTTAGCCTTTCTTTGGTCTTTGAGGATAGTATAATAATTAATATTCAAATAAATAATATTTCAATAATTTATGAACAATTCACATATAAAGGATATATTAGAAACTTTAGTAGATTCAGTAAATTCACTTAATTTAAACGAAGAATCTGATATTGATATAAATACAATGCCTACTGTACCAACTACGATTAATTGGGACCTCTTTAAACAAAGAGTCAATAACATCAAACCTTTCAATGGTGATTGCGATTATTTAAATAAATTTTTAACAAAATGTGAAAGTTTAATAACTTCTTATAATGTTTTTAATGACCCTGAATTAAATGCTCATGTATTTGAATGTATACAGGAAAAATTAGAAGGAAGAGCAGCTTTCATGGTAGGAAATAGGATTGAAATAAATAGTTGGGATAAATTAAAGCAAGCTTTGTTGCAATGTTTCTGAGATAGACGAGATTTAGATTGCTTAGTTCAAGAGTTAACTAGAAGTAGACCTCTTAAAGGTGAACATTTAATTGTGACTTTGGCGGAAGAATTCAATTAATTAGAAATAGAGTAGTACAAAGAATAAGCAATGATATAAATATGAGTCAAGTTGAAAAAGAGTGTCAAACTAGTCATTATAATAAAACTGCATTAAATACTTTTATTGCGGGATGCAGTGGTACTTTGAAAAATAACATGCATCTGAAAAAACCAGAAACTTTGGAAGATGCCATGGGTTACGTAACAGAATTTGAAAATTCCGAAAAAATGTATGGAAATTTAAATGATCGATTTTATAATCAAAACAGATCAAATTTCAGAAATGATGAACAGTCACATAATTTTTCAAGAAACAATCCAAATAATTATATTCCAAATAATTTTCCTCAACGAAATAATAATAATAATTATTATCAACAAGGAAATCATAATAATTTTCAGAATCCTCCTCCAAATAGATCTTTCTCAAATCTTCGAAGAAATAATAATAATAATCAATTCCCTTCTCAACCTATAAACATACAATCAATTCCACAGAATAAAAAATATTTCACAAATCGTCAAGTATTCGGACCTCCTAAGAATGTTTTTAAACCGAATCCGATTCCAGAAAATCAATTGCCAGCACCAACACCAATGTCTACATCGACAAGAAACCCTTCATATCAAACTAGAAATCGTTACAATAATAACAATAACCATTTCAGAAATTTCAATCCAAATCAAAAATCGAATTTCATATCCGAAGAATTATATTCCAATCAATATGCCGATAATGAATTAGAACCTGAAAATAATGAACCAATCAAAGAACCAGATGAAAAAAAATGTAATGAAAATTTTTGTATACCAGGCCCATCCAACAGGAAAAAATAATTGAAATAAATATTCAATCTGATAATGCTTTACCATACATAGAAATTAAAGAACCTAAGTTAAAATTATTAATAGATACAGGAAGTACTAGATCTGTAATTAAACCTTCAATAATTGAACAATTTTATCCAGAAACAATTTATCATTCTAACATTACATTATATACTAGTTTAGGTAGTAAAACTATAAGATATCAAGCATTAGTACCAGCATTCGAAAAATTTGAAGATAATAACCATTTCATTGATTTTATTTTATATGATTTCCACAATTTTTATGATGGAATAATAGGATTACAAGATTTAATTAAAATGAATTTGAATATTGATCTTATTAATAAAAAGTTAATTAGTAAATCAGTAGTGATACCCTTTAAATATAGAGAAAACAATGATATTGAATATTCATTCTCTATAAATGCAAATAAAAGATGCATAAGACAACTCCCTGTCAGTGTAAGTGATGGTAAAATTTTAATAGTCTCAAAAAATAGATAATATTGAAATCCCTCAAGCCCTTTCACGAAACATATCAGATGTAAATGCACTTGAAACAGCATCAGTTGATGTTAACTTTGACGAAAATGATTTAATTGATATAAATCAAATTTTAGAAGAACAAAATTTTGAACAACCTTTACCTATTTTAGATGACGTAGAATTGACGGACATGTTAGATATATATGACGAAAACAGAAAAAATGAACAGAATAAAAAAATAAACATTATTTCTGACATAACAATACCAAAAACCTTAACGACAAATGAAGACGAAATAGAAAAAACTATAGAAACTATACATAGTGCAAAGGAAAATCCAATATTAAATATTCCTATTTCAGAAAAACCTTTAAATATGTATAAAAATCAAATTTATCTTACACTTGGAGAAATATATGTTCCTAAAATAATACGTGAAAAAATATTCGATAATGTTAGACTATATGTAACAATACCAAAATTCAATAGCGAACAAAATATAATACGATTTATTAAAGATTATGTTGACCCCAAACAACATCATGCCCTTTATTTTCAAAATGATTTACTCATGAGAATGTTTGTAGTAACAGCTCAAAACATGTTTAGAAACTCAGCTTTTAAATTTACCCATTGCTCAAAAGTTTTAACAGATATAGAAACCACTGAGGAACAGAATCAAAAAATAGAATATAGCCATATTTATAAATCAGGACATAGAGGTATTAATGAAGTAAAATCTCTTAGTTTATCATATTATTGGCCCAAAATGAATGATGACATTGAAAAATATATTAATAATTGTGAAACTTGTTTAAAAAATAAATATGACAGAAACCCCCCTGTAATAAAATTCAACTTAACACCGACAACTTCAAAACCATTTGAACATATTCATTTAGACGTATTTTATATATCCAATAAATCATATTTAACGATTATTGATTCATTTTCACGATATGGACAAGCTTACCCCTTAGATACTATAACTGGTGTATCTGTAGTCGATAAATTACTAGACTTTATATCAGACCATGGATTACCCCAAAAAATTACTACAGATCGTGGTAACGAATTTAAGAATTTCGATTTAGAAGATTTTCGTAAACTACATCATATCCATTTACATTTCACAACTGCAAAGAACAGTAATTCAAATTCCCCTGTCGAAAGATTCCATTCAACCCTAATTGAACATTATAGATGTTTACAAGAAGAAAATAAAAATATGCAACCTTATCAATCAATAAAAAATGCCATCTTCTGTTATAATAATTGTATACACTCCGTAACAAAATATATCCCATTTGAAATAATTAAAGGACATATTAATAATCCAGATCCCTTTGATTTAAACTTAAACGATCACCTTGTAATTTCAGAATATGTACAAGATCATAAAGAAACTAAGAAACATAATGAAAAAATAAAGCAAAATAATGAAACTATTAAAAAAAGAAATATTCAAAAAATAAATGAAAAACGTAGTGATCCCCCAGACTTTTCAAACGAAGAAACATGCTATGTAAGAACTAAATTCAGAAACAAAAAATCACCTAAATTCAAAAAGACTAAAATAATTAAACAAAAAGGAATACTAATAGAAACATACAAAGGAACTTATCATAAAACTTTAGCACGTAAACCAAGACATAAAATAAAACAATTGTTACAGGAATCCGACAATGAACCTCCAGACATTACTGACAACGACATACATAATATTCCAGGTACTTCAAGTACGCAGCACTGAATAAGACGTAACAATTACAAAAATTGAAAACTTTCTTCTTCCTATCCAATTAGGAAACTCTAGAATAATATATAATAAGCATACTTTCTTACATTATGTAGATTACGATATAATTATTGAACAAGCAAATAATCTTATTAATCATTTTAATATAGTAAAAAATAGTATAACCATAGTTAATGTAAGTAATCCTATATCATATCATGGTTTAGCACAAAAAATGTTGACTAGAACCGAATATTTAATCAATATTATCGAAACTAAATTAAATAATCTCACTCCCCATATAAGAAATAAAAGAGGATTATTGAACGTAGTGGGCAAAGTTGATAAATGGCTTTTTGGAACCCTAGATGCAGATGATGAAATTAAGTATAATACTGCAATAGATTTATTACAGAAAAATCAGAAAAACATAATTCAAGAAGTAAATTTACAAACTTCTTTATATAAAAAATTGATAGAAAATTATAATAAGTCTATAACTGTTTTAACCAAAAATCAAGAAACACTTAAGAATAATTTAGAACAAATACAAGGATCATTTTATGAAACAATCAAAACTCTAGAAAGTTTTTTAAGTTTCCAAGGTATTATTTCAAAAATCAATATAGATTGTCAAACAACAATCACTTTGGTTGATAGTTTAGAAAATGCTATAATATTTTCAAAATTAAACTCTCTACATAATTCTATAATTTCAAGTTCTGATATATTCACTATGATTAAATATTTACAAAATATATATGATCCGAAACAAATTCCTAAATTTGAGAACATATTAACTTATTATCAATTCTTAGGCACTCAAGTATCGATATCAAAATTAAAATTAATTTTTGCAATTCATGTACCTATTTTAAAAGACCAAACCTATGAATTTTACCATTTATTTCCTGTTATCCAAAATCATAAAACATATACGCCTTCTTTCCCTTATTTGGCACGCAAGAATGAAGATATTCAGTTCGAAAAAGAAGAATGCCCTTTGTTAGAAAATACTTACTATTGCCGACAGAATCCTATATCTCAAGATAATTGTACAATACAATTATTACAAGGAGAAAATCCGACACATTGTCACATCATAGAAGTAAATGTTCAGCAGTTAATAGCAGTACAAGTTACAAAAAATGAAGTTTTTATTATACCAGAAAAATCACAACAAATATTTTCAAAATATAGAAGTAATCAATATATTCAAGTCACAGATCCAATACTCATCAAAATACCAGATTCATGCGAAATATGGACCAACAATCAAAAATTCATTAACAAAATTCCAATTAGTAACGGTAAACCATTTATATTACCAAAATTAGAAACAAAAATGTTAACTCCTTCAAGAAACTATCAAACGCCAAACAACGAAGATTGACTTTGAAGAACTTCGAGAAATTAGCCAAATTTCAAAACAGCTTAAACCAATTACAGAAATTCGAGACAATCAGTATACAACAAGTTTATTTGGAACAATTTTCATATTTATAATCACTTTCATTCTAATAGTTATTATAATTAAATTTAGAGTACAATTAAAAAATATTTTAAAAAAGAAACATAAAGAAGAAAAGAAACATGAAGATAAAGAAGAAAAGAAGCATGAAGAAAAAGAAGAAACGAAGCATGAAGAAAAAGGAATTTCGAAAATACACTCCGTGTTTCTCGAAACTTAAAGAAGGGAGGAGTTATGTGTGTAGACAACAATAGTTTCTATTATATTATAGAACACCTGCAAATCTGCTGAATAGACAATTATTTAGATATATAAGTTGAATTTGTTTATAATTATAATTATTATAGTTATAGTTTAAGATAGATTATGTATTAGTTCAGTTCAGATATAATTAATATTATAAGTTTAATCCTTTCGATTCTTGATGTATTTGTAGTTTGTTTTAAATAAATATTTTTCTCTTTTTAAAAAGCAATTTTTGAAGAGGAAATATATAATTTACTGGATGTTTTTATGTTACTGTTGGAGACTTTGCAGATATACATAAGACAACAGTAAGATTAATTGTCAAACGTACAACTGCTGCAATATGCGAGTTAAGAGAACAATATATCTATTTACCAAGAAATGAGGAAGAACGATTGGAATCAATTCTAAATTTCTATAGAATTGCACATTTTCCAAAAGTTTTTGGTGCTATAGATGGAACACACATTCGGATTCAATCACCAGGTGAGTTGAAAATAATATGACCAAAAATATATAGGTAGTGTAGTAATATCCACTCACCAAAAATATTACTCACAGGGAGGGATAATGCAGAAAGTTTTCGTAACAGAAAAGGATTTTTCTCCTCAAATGTCCAAGTTACAGCTGATGAAAACTTGAAAATGTTATGTATTTGTCACGGGACCAAAAATGTCAGCCAGACAGCTAGCGGTAGGAATCGTTAGATTTGTCAAATGTATTTTAAAAATATGAATAACAATTCAATTCAGAACCCACGGTGTTTCATTTAGTACGTAGAAACATAATATTTTGGCGACGAAGATCGGATACGAGTTGAAATTGAAGTCGTTTCTCAATACAGAAAAACCAAATCAAGTAATACCTAATACGTTGGAACAATGTCGATGATTGGTAATATAGAGCCATTTAATGGCGTGGCTGAAGAATTCGAAACACACCTTGAGCGAATGGAGCATTTATTTGCAGTAAATAGAGTAGAAGACGAGCTCAAAGTGTCAATGTTCATAACCTTAGCGGGTACAGGAGTATATCAGATACTGAAAAACTTGGCTGCACCAAGAAAGCCAGGAGAATTGACATATAAAGATACAGTGGACCTGTTGAAGTCGCATTATGCTCCAGTGTCAGAAATCTATGAGAGATTTGTTTTCAACAGATGTAATCAAAAACCTGATCAGAGTGTTTCAGAATATATAGTGGAATTACGTAAGCTAGCGAGTTCATGCAACTTTAAAACATTTCTTGACGAAGCATTGAGAGACAGGTTCGTATGTGGATTGAGATCTGAAAATATTCAGAGAAAATTGTTGGCAGATTTCCAGTTGACATTTCAGAGTGCTTGTAAAACAGCGCAAGCATCAGAAGTTGCGGAAAAGCAAGTGAAAGGTTTATCAGATGACAGTAGTCAGGTAAATTACCTAAAAAGACAAAACTACAAAGTACAAAGCAAGTCAAATGCAAGAAGTAGTTCGCATGGTGACAATAATCGATACAATGATAGTAGTTGTGGAAAATGTGGCAGAGTTCATAGCAAAGATAAATGCCCGGCAAAAAGGTGGAAGTGTTCCACTTGTCAAATGTTTGGTCATGTCCGAAATTTGTGTCCATCGAAGCCAAAGGTAGGTGCAGTCCAGGAAACAGAGGATTATGATACCACAGTAAATGTTGTGCAGTATGATGAGAATGTGAACAATGATTTATACAACCTCAATCGGGTATGTATCGGTAATAGTAGTAGTACTCCACATTACATCACGTTGAAAGTTAACAACCAACCAACTAAATTTGAAGTTGACACAGGAGCATGCAAGACAGTTGTTTCCAAGAAAAAGTTTATGGAAATTTTGAATTTACCATTGAAGCAAGTATATTTCAGACTGAATACAGTGTCAGGTCAAACAATAAAAGCATTAGGCGAGTGTGTAGTCACTATAGATAATAATAATAAGAAAAATCAATTGGTAATTACTGTAATTGAGTCTGAAAAAGATTTTGTTCCTCTGTTAGGTAGAAATTGGCTTAATGTTTTATTTCCAGATTGGCAAAACAACTTTTCAATAAAATCTTTGAGTATTTCAGAAAAATCAAAGTTAGTGGATGGGTTAAGAAAAAAATGTTTTTGATAAAAATTTGTGTAATCCGATCCAAGACTTTGAGGTTAAATTTAACATAAAAAAAAATGTTGTACCAATAGTGAAAAAATCATATAACATGCCATATGCATTAAAACCTAAAGTAGAAAATAAGTTACAGCAGATGGTGAAAGTAGGTATTTTAAAATCAGTAAAGTTCAGTGAATGGGCCTCACCCATCGTAGTTGTTCCAAAAAAAAGATGGTGATGTGCGTATTTGTACAGATTTTCGAGTTACTGTTAATAAAGTAATAAATGTAGATCAGTATCCATTGCCAAAGCCAGAAGATATTTTTGCAAGTTTGGCAGGTGGTAAAGTATTTACGGTATTAGATCTATCCGGTGCTTATCAACAGTTAAAAGTACACCCAGATTTTCAAAAATACTTAACCATCAATACACATGTCGGAATGTATCAATTTACCAGATTAACTTATGGAATATCATGTGCGCCAGCTATTTTTCAATCTGTGTTGGATCAGATTTTGTGTGGTCTCCAAAACGTAAACTGTTATCTGGATGATATACTTATTGCAGGAAAAACGTTGCAGGATGCACAGGAGAATGTTAATCTGGTATTGAAAAGATTAAATTCATATAATGTAAAAGTTAATAGTGAGAAATGTAAATTCTTTGAGTCACAAGTGGAGTATTTGGGTCATAGAATTGACAGTGAGGGTGTTCACCCAACCCAGGAAAAGCTACGAGCAATAAATGATGCACCAGAACCTACAAATATAACCCAGTTGAGGGCTTATTTAGGATTAATCAATTATTATAGTAGATTTTTACCAATGTTGTCTTCTAAATTGCGTCCATTGTATAATCTTTTAGAAAAAGATAAGGATCTTGATTTCGATGAGTCATGTAAATTATATTTTAATATTCGAAACTTGCTTTTTTAAAAACAAATTATATTGAATATTAATTACAAAGTGAAACTTATATACTAAGTGTGAAACTCAATTGAAGAAAAAAGAAACAGTTACAACTATGATTTATGCCAGAATGAATATTAATTGTTCTCCTATCTTATTTATAAACTTTGATTATCCTCGAGACTTGCTGAATTTGCACTATCCGTGTTCTAGTTGACCGCTGTAGAATGAATAGTACCATTGTTCTATTAAAATGTAACTTGTCCATCCCCTGAGGAAGTTTTAGAAGGGACAAATAAAACTGATGAATTTTGAGTGCTTGTTGATGGAACTTCTTGTTCTTCTTTCTTGTCTTGATTTTTGTTTCTTTCAAAGTATCTTCGATATCTATAGATTATTATACATATACAAATTATGAAAATGATGAATATAGGGGGCGACCAAAAGTAAGTGATGTAAGGAGAGCTGTCTTCATAGGAAATTGGTTGTAGAAGCTGTTGTTCTTGATGAATATGTTGTAGTTCGTCTAGATGAATTTTTTCTAACTTGATAGTTTTGGTTTTTGTAGAGGGGTAATGAGCAATTGTTTGAATCTTCGGAAGAGTGAGTGGTTCTTCTACTGTCATTTCTTTGGAATTGAAGTAGTTTTCATCAGGAGTGCTGAATTCACATCCTTGCGGTACTTCAATTAGATAAACTCCATGTAGAACTTGATTGTTGCTTGTTGAGCACTGGGTAGAAATTTTCGTTGATGACGGGAATATGCCAATGTAATGAGAGGTTGTCATCGCTTCTATTAATGTATTATGGATTGAAACTGGAACGTAGAGGCAAAGGGCTTCTTCTTCAGAGACTTGAAGGATTTGGCTAATACAGTCTGGATATTTGTTATGAAGTTGTAGAGAAACTTTTTGACACAGATAAGTAATGTCTAACTTCTTGCAAGCTTTATTGGAATATTGGAAGAGTTCCTTACTTATTGTCAGATAAGGTAAAGGGGGTATAATTGTAGTTAGGTTTTTTGTAGGTATGGAATATAGGTGGTAGTGATTAAAAGATTCAGGATGCAGGATTGGGAAATGCAGAACAAATACAATCATAAAATTTGAAAAATAAGCGTCAATTGAAATAACATCATAATATTTTAATGAATGTTCGTTATCAATGTATAATATTTGTTTAGGGTTATAATGTTCGAGTAGTTTCAAAATAATTGTTTTTATTTCATCTACCTTAATAATACTATTGTGTAAGGTACTGATTCGAGCAAAAGTGATAGCGTTTTCTAAATCAGTTAACAGTTGAATAATTAATTGTAAAGAAAGATTTAGTTGATTCAAGGTATTTTGAATGTAGATAAACTTATCAAATTCAAATACCAATTTGTCCAGGACCGTACTTAATTTTTCTACTTCTTTAGCCATTGATTTTTGATAATTAGTTAATGAGGTTATAGTTTTATTATAGTTATCAATTAAACGTGTTGTTAAAGAAATTTGTTGATTTGCTTTTGAAATAATATTTTTTTGATTATTTTGGAGAGATTCTATGGCTTTATCATATTTTTCAGCGTCTGCTTGATCAAGGTTTCCAGAAATTGTTTTTATTATACTTCCGAGGCCACTAATCAAACCTCGTTTATTTCTATGTGAAGGGTAAAGGGTTTGAAATTTTCGTTGTGCTAATTGTAATTGATAATTAATTCTATTATCTAAATTTTCTAGGCTATTCCAATGTAAAGTTGTATTTTGTGACTTAAAAATAGTATTAGTTATATTTTTATAGTAATATTCTAAAGTATCTAATTCTAATGCTATAGGGGTTAAGTTATAATAATGAATAAAGTCATGTTGACTAATTTGGACCTTGGCTGGGCCCAGGTTACAAATTCTTTTACAAGTCCATTTTTAAATTCTGTACCACTGTCAGATACTATCATATGTGGTATACCGTGGTGAGTTATGAATAAAAGAAGTGTTTCAACTACATTTATTGCTGTAGCTCTGTCTATGGGGTATGCTTGTCCATATTTCGAAAAAGCGTCAATTAAAGTTAGAAATTTTTGTCCGTTTGCTTGAAATGTGTCAATATGTAAAATTTCGAGAGGTTTTGTTGGTGTTGGCGTTAACATAAATTTGGGTTTAGCGGCGTGTCTGTCATATTTATTAACTTGGCAATTTTCACAAGAATCTATATATTCTTCAATATCGTTTTTTAAGTTTGGCCAAAAATATATTTTCCGAATTTGTTGTTCTGTTTCATTAATACCTCGATGATTTGTTTTTCCTTCGTGGTAATTTTTCAATATGTCATTTCTGTCATCTTTGACTGTAACGTCTGTAAGAATTGTGGAACATTTGATAAGATTATAAGCTGTATTTTTGAAAGTACGTTGCAATAAAGCACAAGTTGATTCATAAAAAGTATCGGGTGAAAATTGTATAGCATATTTTAATTTTGGGTTTATGAATTCTTTGAAAAATGTTATAGTATTATTTTCTACATTGTCTAATCCTATTTGAGCATGAATTCTTTTTCTACCTGGAAAAATTTCTTTTATTACAGGTTTACTTGGTTTATAATAAACAAAATCTAATATTATTTGATTTTTATAATAGTTCAAGGGTTTTGTGGATATAGGAATTTTTAATATAGGATTTTCTTGGCTGCTATGGATTGTTCCATCATCAGAGATTTCTCTTTGATCATTTTGTTGCTGATTTTCTTCTTGGTTTATTTCTTCAATAATTTCTTGATTTTCTTCAGGATTCTTTCCTTGATTTTCTTTTGGATTCTTCTCTTGATTTTCTTCGGTTTGAATTGGGTTTGCTAATTCTAGTAGATCTTCGATAGATACAGGTATTTCTGGTACGTCTATATCATCGAAATCTGATAATCTTTCTTCGGGTGGATTATTGTATAGAGATGCATTTTCATCGTTTGGGTTTTCTAATCTTCTGTTTACTTCTTCAACATATTTTTCTAAATCGAATATTTCTTTTGTGTGTATTTCCACTCTTGAAAGGGCGTCGGCGTTTGTGTTAGATTTTCCTTTTTTGTATACAATGTCGTAGTCATATTCTTCTAGTTTTGCAATACCATTATGTGCTTCGGTTAAGGTTTCTCTTAAATATGCATTATTGATTTTTTGATTAGGTAAAAATATTGTTCCTTTATTTTCTTTAACGGGAACACGAATTGGATTTATTGAATGAGGCTCTAATTGAATAAAATAAAATTGCGTTTTATCTGGTTGGTAATATTTGATAGGTAATATAGAATTTTCAGTAATTAATTTTGAATTTGAAAAATCTATGTGTGCTTTTAAAAGTTTGAGATTATCTAAACCTATAAGTCCGTCAAAAATCTTGTGGAATTTGAAAAGTCCAAATTGTAAATTTTTATCATTTTTAAATTCTTTGAAACATGGAATTTGAGCAGAATATTCTTGAGAATGAGTTTGAAAAACTGAGCTTACTATAAATGGCTCGTGTTTAATATTATTTTCAAAATGTTTAAAGCAAATATCAGGATTTAAGAATGATTTTGTTGAACCAGTGTCAATGAGGAGTTTTAATGGAGGGTTTTAGATTACGATATAGGGTAGTTCTGTTTTGTCACAGAGGGCATTAATTTCTGTTACCTTTTCTTTATTGATTTCGGATCCGACCGAAAATTTTCATTATAATCGTCCGTATTATAAACAATATCGTCACTTTCATAATATTCATTTATGTCAGTATTGGTATTGTAATTATCTTGGTCAAAATTAAAAAGTTCTTCAGAAGTCCAAGCTCTTTGAGCAGATTGTCTTTGAGGTATCTGTCTATTAAAATTTGAAGGAGGGTGTCTTGGAATAGGAAGAGTACTTGAAATACTCATAGGAGTAGGTTTAGGATTTTGTGTGGGTCGTTGTTGAGGCGAATTTTTATTTGTCCAAACATTTTGGGGTTTACCAAAAACTTGTTGATTTGTAAAATATCGTTGAGGGGGTAGTTGTCCAGGATTTACGTTAATTGGACCTTGAGGAAATGGTCTCTGTTGATTATTTTGCTATTGTTGTGGTCTGGAATAATTTTGAAACTATGTAGAGGGTTGGAAAAACTGAGGTTGATGTCTCGTAGGAAATTGATGTCTTTTATTAGACGAAGACTGATGTGGGGGTGAATTATGTGAATTACTACCTCTTTGTAAATAGCGAATATTATTTTCTTCTTGTATATATTGTAAAGCGATTGCTAAAGTAGGGGGTCTCATAGCTCTAATTGTTGAACCTAAGGGTTCTTTTAAACCTGCTAGAAAAGTAGTTAAAGCCTGTTGTTGAAAAAATTGTTTTTTGTTTTCTATTATATGCGGATCATGATTATGAAGATCTATATAATTACGTATTATGTTTAAAATTTCTAAACATCTTTGATAAAATTGTTGCGGATGTTCATTGAAATTTTGCCTTAAATCAACTAAATCTCGTGTCAATGAGTTTTCATCTCTTTGATCACCAAAGTTTTGAATTAAAATTGTTTTTAAATCAACCCAATCATTATAACCATAAATTGAAATAACTTCTTTGGCTTTGCCAATAATTTTTGAAACTATACCGTGTAATAATAACATATTTTGAATGCAATTCTCATTACCGGCTGTTCTATCATAGAACTGATTTAATAATGTTGTAGCTACTTTAATAAAATCATATAATTCACTAGGTTTTCCATCAAAAGAAGGTAAAATACAAAGCGTACAAATACAACTGCTGTCGTCCAGGAATTTTTTCTTTTTCACTGAAGGCTGAGCTGCAATTGCTGTCCGTCAGGAAAGTTCTTCTTTTGGATTTTCACTTATTTTTGAATATCACTATGTATTAAAGTTCAAATCGCGAACAAACGTTTAAAAACGACGAGTTTCCACCAAAAGGACTCTTTCGCGATCCTACTGACTGCGCCAATTATATTTCAATATTCGAAACTTGCTTTTTTAAAAACAAATTATATTGAATATTAATTACAAAGTGAAACTTTTATACTAAGTGTAAAACTCAATTGAAGAAAAAAAAACAGTTACAACTATGATTTATGCCAGAATGAACATTAATTGTTCTCCTATCTTATTTATAAACTTTGATTATCCTCGAGACCTGCTGAATTTGCACTATCCGTGTTCTAGTTGACCGCTGTAGAATGAATTGTACCATTGTTCTATTAAAATGTAACTTGTAGAAAAGCTTTTATTTCAAGTAAAGAGTTGATAGCAAATAAACAGGTTCTGGCTCACTACGACCCCCGAAAGACCATAATTATATCATGCGATAGTAGTTCTTATGGGGTGGGTGGTGTATTAAGTCATAGAGAAAATGGTGTTGAAAGGCCTGTGTGTTTCGCATCTAGCTCTATGTCAAAAGCTGAGAGAAATTATTCGCAATTAGAGAGAGAAGCCTTAGCTATAATTTTTAGTGTGAAGAAATTCCATAAATACATTTTTGGTAGACCATTTATTTTAGTATCAGATCATGAACCGTTAAAGATGATTTTTAATCATGATAAAAATATTTCAGTTATGTCTGCATCTAGAATAATCCGTTGGAGTGTTATATTGTCAGCTTATAACTATCAGATTGAATATAGAAAGGGATCACAGTTGTTTGAAGCAGATATGTTATCAAGGTTGCCATTAAGTGATTCAACTGATATAGATAGCTCAATAAATGCTTTCAATTGTACTGATGAACTTCCTATCTGTTATGAGGATATTGCTAAGGTATCAAGTAAAGACCCTGTATTAATGAAAGTAATAAATTTTTCAAAAACTGGGTGGCCTGATAAAGAAGATTCAAGTTTAAAGCCGTATTTTTCAAAACGTAACGAATTATCTATAGAAGAAAACTGTTTAATGAAAGGCATAAAAGTTGTTGTGCCAGAAGCCTTGCAAAAATATATTCTGGATCTTTTACATTAAGATCACATAGGAATAGTGAGATCAAAAATGTTAGCTAGGTCTGTAGTATGGTGGCCGAATTTACAGCAAGATATTGAGTTGTTAGTCAATAGTTGCCATATTTGTCAGTTAAATCAAAGAAATCATGAAAAATACCTAATATCTTGGCCAAAAACTGAAAATGTGTTTTCACGGGTACATATAGACTTTTTCAAGAAACATGATGCATATTTTTTATTGATTGTTGACAGTAAATCTAGATGGCCTGATCTTCATGTTATGACTAAAGGTACAAATGCTACACAAACAATAGAAAAATTAAAATTAACTTTTTCTGTAATGGAGTTGCCAGATACGATAGTGAGTGATAATGGACCTCCTTTCAACTCAGTTGAGTTTGATAAGTTTTGTAAAGTAAATGGTATTAATTTTCTCAAGGCGCCACCCTATCACCCACAGTCGAATGGTAGCGCTGAGCGTCATGTTGATACTGTAAAAACAGCATTTGATAAATATTTGTTGCAAAAATCCACCTTAACTATTGAACAAATGGTGGTAAATTTTTTATTTAGTTATAGAACTACTCCTACTAGCTCTGGTTTGAGTCCCAATGAAATGATTTTCAAAATTAAACCAAAAACTAAATTGGATTTGTTGATACCAAGGAAAGGAGGAAATATATATTCGAAAAATTCTTTCAATTTTGTTAAAGCTCCTATATTTTCAGTGGGAGAAAAAGTGCTAGTAGGAAAACTAGGTCCTTATTGTTATGATAAGTGGAAACCTGGTGAAATTGTAAAATGTGTAAGTGGTGTGACATATCTGGTGAAAGTTGATGATAAAATTATGTATAAGCATGTTAATAGTATCAGAAAAGAAGTCACAAAATGTTCAATCAGGTTCAGCTAGTGTTTTACCACATATGTCTCCATCATCAGTCGAAATTAATTCACCAACAATTAATAATCCCGTCAGTGTTCAAGAAAATATCACAGAAGTGTTGAATAACCCAGGTAATATACCTAAAAATAATATGTTCGTTCCAAGTTCGATTCAAGTTCAAGTGCCTGAAGTTCCTGTTTTACGACGTAGTGCTAGAGTTCGTCAAGCACCACAAAAACTGAATCTTTAGTGCTAAGAGTGTTTATTCTCGTTGATGAAAGAGAGAAAGTGTTATGTATTTGTCACGGGACCAAAAATGTCAGCCAGACAGCTAGCGGTAGGAATCGTTAGATTTGTCAAATGTATTTTAAAAATATGAATAACAATTCAATTCAGAACCCACGGTGTTTCATTTAGTACGTAGAAACATAATAGAAAATACGTGATTTGGTGGTACGGTGGCCTGGATCAACCCACGATGCCAATATTTTTGATAACTCTAAAATAAAACAAAGGGGTGAAGATAATGAATTTTCAGAGACTTTCTGAAAGGGGTCTTTTTATTGATGATGGTGTCCAGCTACTCCAGGGTTTATTTTGTTTTTGCTCTGAAAAAATATATCATACATAAAAATGAAGATAAAGTTGAATATAAATTATAGGTACCTTCACTATTTTCTACAAGGTCCGACTGATTGGCCAGCAACGTAAATGCAGGGAATTGAAAAGGAATATTTGAACTTGGAGGCTTGCTTCACATAAACCTGTAGCCTCAGTTCCAAAAACTAGAAAAAAAATTATTTAAGCTTTTAAAATTTGAATATAGATACATCTTATATCACTGCTATTATTATTATCATTTAACTTTTCGATAAGTATAAAAAATTAACTCAAAAAGTTTCATAAACTTTGACTTTGCTCACAATTAAACAATTGAATTTGGATTTTATCAATAAGTAATTTTTACATGTATATATATATATATATATATATATATATATATATATATAAATGTGTAGGTATTTACCTTCAATTATTTCAATCGGTTGTTGAGCCTGTTCCATAAGTAGACCAGGAGGCTCTTTGTGAATTAAATCAACCGATTTCACTACCTTGACCTTGACCTAAAACTGTAAAAAATCTATTGTTAGTTTGACTGTTCTTTCATGAGAGTATTGAAATTTATGTAGCTAAAGACTTTTTCCATTTTGCATATATTAAGAGGGAAAAATTTTGCTTTTTTGCAGTTTAATTCATATACATACAAAGCTGATAATTACATACCCATATCACTATCATTCACTTGAGCAAGTCCCTCCAAGTTTGACAATACCTGAAGCAATTTCTCTTCATATTCTAAGAACGGTATTGAATTTGAATTGCGACCTTCAGTTTTATACAGTTCTGATCTGTTGTGGGCTTTTTTTCTTTTTAATGCCTTTTTCAAGCCTTCATATTTAATTTTTATTGATTTCACTGACCTCTGTGTCAAATTGTGAGAATTATATTCTTCGGTTAATTTTCTCCACCTTTCCACTTTTTCCTTCCATGTAACAGCATCTGTTCGTTTGTTTTCAATTATTTTGGAGTATTTAACCACCAAATCCACTAATTTACCTACTTTTATAGAGTTGAAATTAGAAGATCTTTCTCGTTTTTCTGTTTCCATCATTTCTACAAACAAAGTCGTTACTTTTTGTTATACAATTATTATAAATGAAATACATACCAAAACAGCGCTCCAATATACTTAATACAACTATAATTAACTGAGAAAATGATTTTCTACGATTCAAGTCAAATATAAGCACACATCACACCCTCATAAATAGACATATAAAAACAGAACATAACCTTACTTGTTCATCGAAATGAAGTTCGTGATAATTTGGTTTTCTATCTTTGTCTTCGTCGTTCACCAATCTCACTTGAAATACCGCTAGTTAACTATCCCTATTAAAAACATATATTTTAAAAAGTAGTTACTTGAAGGAATAATTTGCATGAATATACCGAAGTTGAGTTAATTCTTCCAGTAAATTTAACCGATAGGTAGTTACTTAACGCTTTACTTGAAGGTGTTAGGTGAATATATATTGGGCCTAAGACTGACTAAAATATTTTAAACGACAATTTTTATTGATACCTAATATTTCACAAGGGTTATCTTATCGGGAACTACTGAGTTGTATCACGACTACCTGTGTTAATCCATTTCCGCCTTTATTGGGGATTATACTGACCATTGAGGTGGATCATTACGAAATTACACATGAGCCGTATTTATTGAGGGAATACCCAGTACTATTAATAATGAATTGTATTTAGGCGCACACCTATTTGTTTTTATTTTCTCAGAAATGAAATTCAAGTAATGTGTTCACTTTTTCATTAGTGAGGGCGGGCTGTCTGCATGGATTTTGAAAACTATTGATTTTGAAAGATTTTCAAGGTCGTATCTTTAAAACGGTATTACATCAATTGCTGTACATGCAGCCAGTCCTAGAAAAATACCTGTATTTTAATATGCCTGAATATGAAGCCTTAATCTTCAACCGTTTAAAAGATACGATTTTTTGAAATTTAGACTGGGTATTATGTTCTTCTTAATAAGAGGATTTAGGGATAATATACCTCTGTCGGAAATAGGTTTAGGAATTTCAATTCCGAAATCGTCTTGGAAAAGTATTTGAACTGTAAATTTCAAAGGACCAGAACTATTTCTGATATGGACAAATGGCCCAAGAGTCTTAGTTCCATTCTTTTGGAATTGGATACAAAACGAAGAACATAAGCTACAGCATGTAACAACTTGTGAAAGAAGAAAACCTCTCAAATATGGATTTCCAAAATACAAATTCACAGTTGGTGCTTGCAACCAGCACTTGGAACTTGTTTGCCCCTTGTTCTAGTACAGTCTTCGGAAGTTTCAGTGTAAATTTTGAAACATCCACATTTAATTCGGACAGGAAATCAGGAGCGTGCCACCACAAAAGAACGGGACAGTAAATTGGCAGGATTTTGAGAAGAACGAACATGTCTCCAATTAGCGTGTGGCATAGAAGTTTGAATTTGGGAAACTCTGTTGGCTAGAAATATGTGCCAACGAGAAGTATGTGATTGGATCCAATAAAGGGCTACCTGGGAATGAGACCACAGATTTATGGAGTCGAATTCTAAATAATCCTCAAATATTTTGAGAATCTTTTGGGTTAATTTTGGAAGAAGCACCATTACACATAATTCAAGGCGCGAAAGAGAAGCGGTCCTTAGAGGTGTAACTCTTGATTTGGAACTTACTAAAGTGTTGGGGACGGTATCGTCGGAATAAACGGTTCGGAAATATAAACAGGAACCATAAGCTTGTTCGCTGCTATCAGCAAAGCCATGAATTTGAATATTTACTATCGATTTATCGGAAAACAGATATCTCGGAATTTTTTTACGTTTTAAGGAATCAATTGAATTTATGAATTTTTTCCACTCTTTGGATAATTCGGGAGTCAGAGGTTCGTCCCAGGAAAGCTTCGATAACCACAACCTTTGCATGAAGATCACTTCGACTATGGATGTGCTCAAGTATCCGATGGGATCAAACATCTGAGCTAGAAGAGATAACGTCTTGCGCTTGGGAGGGGTTTCAGAATAAGTAAATTTAGGTAAGGAGATGACAAATTCGTAAGGACGAATTCCAGAACAATCCCAAAACTTTATTGGGAGTGTCATCCATCTCTATTTCATATTGGATTGACTTAGAGGAATCACAATATTATATAATTTATTATATATCACTTGCTGTCTACTAGAAAAATTTTCAAAAACGAATTCATTAGTGATGTTGATTATTTGATTTTTCATTCCAATTATATCATTTTCAAGCCTAAATATTGTTTTTTGATTACATATAATTTCATTATTCAAAAGTTTATTTACTAACCTATTATAGATAAAATAACTATTATTAGTTTCTTCTTCTTGGCGTATCAGAATGTTTTCTATATGTTTGATATTGTTCTGTAAAAAGGTGGGAAGAATGTTCTTTTTTTCTACACTGTAGGAGGAAGCATCTTCTATTGTATTCTTTCGCTAACTTGAGTTTAATTTTAGACCATGATTTCAATTTTTTTACTGCTGTTTGACCATAAGTTATTGAGATGGTTTGGTAATACCCCATATTTGTATATAAATTATTAGAAATATTTGCCAACTCAGTAATGGAGAGGAGTACTCTTTTTAAAATTTATTCCAAGCTTTCGAATATTATATATTCATTCTCAAGGACTAAAAATGTATATGGTCAAACTATTAAATAAATTAATGTATAAATTCACTTACATTATCTAAATGAGGATGTTGGTATAATAGTGAAAAATTGTATGAAAAATTGATATAAAATTCATAATGAAACTCAAAAAACAATATCTATGACATTTCTGATATTAAGGTCTATTCGAATAATGTTAATTAATTTTGATTGAAATTTAAATTTTGTAAAGATTGTTTTTCAAAATCTAAGAGATAGGCATACATCACACTAAGGTTATTCAGGTCAGTTTTTTTATTAATGCAATTATTTTCTTGTGAAATAAATGCGGTTTCTAGAAATAAACGTTTTTTATAATTTTTTTCTGTGATTATTACTTTGGCTGATTGATAATCAATTGAATGACCTCCATAAAAAGCGTGCTCAGCAAGGGCACATCTATCAGGATACAATTTACTATCGCTTTTGTGAGAGGAGATTCGATTGGTTAATGTTCTTTTAGTGTGACCAATGTATTTTTTATCACAGTTGAAGCAAGGAATTTCATAAACTATGTTAGTTAATTTATTAATCGGTGTTTTATCTTTGATTTTACTGAAAATTGATTTTATCGTGAGTTGTTGTTTGTTTGCAATTTTGATATTGATTTATCTTTAATAATACATATTTTTCTTATAATAATAAAAATTACCAACAGCCTTTTGGAACTCCCATGGGATCTTCAATATCACCAATACTAGCAGACTACGTAATGAATTATATCTTAGACTTTGTTATATCTGTTTTACCATTCCAGTTGTTTTTCATAAAAAAGTACGTCGATGATATAATTTTATCTCTTCCTTGCGATGAAATAGATAATATACTATTCTACTTTAATACATTTGATCCTTATATACAATTCACTATTGAAAAGGAAAATTCAGAACAATCTTTACCTTTTCTTGACACCAAATTCATCAGAGATAATAATAACAAAATTTCCATTGACTGGTATAGAAAACCAATAAGTTCAGGAAGATATATAAATTACCATTCATATCATCCTCGCAACACAAAAATCAACTTGATCAAATAGATGAAAAGTAGAGTCCTTCAAATTTCAGATCCAATGTTCCACCAAAAAAACCTAAAAATATTGTACAATCTTTTCCACGATAACTCATATCCTCCATATCTTTTGAGACGAATATTATATAATACTTTTGACAGAAACTCTGACATTACTAATAATAGATCAAATAATATTAAAACTGACAATATTAACCCTCCAATTTATATGTCTTTACCATATATGAAAACAGTAACACCTAAACTTTCAGGAATCTTTAATAAACATAATATCAAAATTGCAAACAAACAACAACTCACGATAAAATCAATTTTCAGTAAAATCAAAGATAAAACACCGATTAATAGAATTTTTTACTATTATACCAACATCCTCATTTAGATAATGTAAGTGAATTTATACATTGATTTATTTAATAATTTGACCATATACATTTTTAGTCCTTGAGAATGAATATATAATATTCGAGAGCTTGGAATAAATTTTAAAAATAGTACTCTCTGGTATTTTCTTGCCACATCCCTACATAAATCTTCTCCATTACTGAGTTGGCAAATATTTCTAATAATTTATATATACAATGTCCGCCATAAAGTTGGAACCATATGGGAATTTTTTTTATTATTGTAGTTAAATAACAACTTTGGATAGCAATCACTTCTGCTTCTGAAATAACTTAAAATGCGCCAAGTCAAAGTTGACAGGTAGCATCTGTCAATTGTCAAGTTCGTTATTTTGGAAAAAATGCCCTAAAAACGGGTCAATTTGTTAAAATTTCGAAAAATATTACTTGGAAATTATGATTCTAATCATATTTTATGCTTATGTGCCGATTTTGAGAGAGAAATTTTGATGTTCAATGAATTTCATATTTTCGTACTTGTTAATTCACCCCCGTATCTGGCTACTTTAAAATCATTTGAAACTCCTTAAAGTAGTATAAAGGCTACCATTCCATTGCATATTGTGATCATAATATTCGTACGTAAGCTGGTTTTGAAGATTATTGATATTTTCAACTAAAAAAGAGGTAGTCTCTGGATTATTTTCCAAATTTCAAAAAAATCAGAAGTTGTTTTTCAACTTTTTCCATATTAAACTTTTGTTGGATAGTACAAAAATAATTTTAGTTATAATCTGAATATCTTAACGCATAACGACTACTTCAAAATTACAAACAATAAATAGATCACTTTAAAGGAAACTACATCTCCGTGTGCCTCCGTGATGATATGCCGATGAATGAAAGGTCGCGTTTGGTTTTTTAACAAGATGGAGCATCAATTCACAGTACTGTAATTTTTAAACATTTTGTTCAGAGGAAAATGGATCGGGAGGTTTTCTGAATTTCTTTGGCCGACGCAATCCCCCGATTTGACCATAATGGGCTATTTCCTTTGGGGTTATTTAAAAGAAAAAGTATACCAAAGTAGGCCTTTTCCAAATGTGGATCATTTGGAAGATGTTCTAAGGGAAATGTGCAAATATACCTAGGCAGTTCTTACTACTTACAGTGAGATAAAATAATGGTAATAAGAGTGATATTTGGGTTCTATCTTTATGAGAGTGACAAACTGATGAATTTAGATGCTGAATTTCACATGAGCCATGGTTTTTTGTTGATAAGATTGTTGCGAATGCGAATTTGGTTATGTATTGTCCTGGGATATAATAAAAATCTCGAATTTTAAAGTGCATTTTTACAATTTACTGACCTTGGTAACAATTTAGATTAACACTACTTACAATAGTTATTGCTCATTTTGGCTTTGTCTTTGACATGGCCATTTTCTTTCAGATTGGATATCGCATATCTTTGGATCCTTAGTGGTGGCAAAATAATTGATCTCGAGATGTGCGATAGATAATGTTTAAGAACAATGGTGAATAGGTGGTGTTTGGTTATTATGTTCATAAGAATGACAAACTTGTGGATGTAATGATTAGACATTGCATGGGCCATGGTTTTGTCATTGATAGAGTTAAATAGGTAATAAAGTTAGGGTTTTCTATATATTTTTTCTTAAAATTTTCAAAAAATAAAAAAATTTTATACATTTGTAAATATCTTCATACTAAAAATTTCACAAACCCTCGTAAATAACTTTCATAGTCCAATACAACTAATAATTTCAGATTGTTTATTAAATATTAATGGTACGCAGGTTAATAAAGAAAAAGAAATATTATTTTATAGATATAAGAAACTAAGAATTTTAATTACAAAAATTTTTGTCTTCATGTTCGACTTCAATCAGATTTATAATTTACTTTTCAAAATGTAACCTTTTTATCTACCACTTATAGTGGAAAATCTATTCATGTTTTTTAATGATGTTTTACTTGATTTGTACAAACTCACTTTGCACGTAAGTTTAAATTTATTATAATTTTTACCTGTAATAAGAACTTGTTCATATTTTAGCCTTGATAAAGGATTCAAATAAATCCGAAAGCTTGGAAGTAGTAAAAAAGAGTTTAATTTCTTAACCAGCCCAGATTGTGACGGAATCCCCAATAATTTATTTGATTATATATATATATATATATATTCGGTAGTATACGCACCCAAAATGCATGTTTGTTGCAATTGTGACTCCCTTTTCTGTGCTGTGGCACCCGAGATCGGGTGCCACTTTGAATCTTCATGAAAATAGCAATTCAAGTTATTGATATCCCTTTAGATAGCGGAAAATCCAGTTATGAAATTGTGTCATAACTACACATTTTATGTAGTTATATATTCGTTAGGTTTGAGGTACTAGCACCAGATGTCGATAGTATAAATACTTCTGTATATATCGTTACAATGATTGTAAATTTGACTCATTAATAAGTAGTGTTAATATTAATGGCACCCATTAAATTGCAACATCGCTTATTGGAATCAACGTGCTCAAGATATTTTATTCATTAACATTAGATAAAGGCGGTAATTTATATGATAGAATAATGTTTTTTTTTCTCAGATGATCTCATTGTTGAATTGATTTTTTCATTAATCAATATATCAAATTATTTCGAAACGTTGAGTCAGTGTGTTGATAGGTTTCTCATAATCTGAATATTAAAATTTGTTAATAATTTTTTTGATGTGTAAATCCAAGAAACTAACTAATATAAACAAGTGCAGGTTGATATCTTCACAAATCCAATAAGTATATCCAATATTTCAAAGGTAAAAATCAATATAATTAATAAAACCGATTTAAATGAATTATAGTTGAAAAAAAAACTAAAAAACACGCTTCATAGGTATTCGTACTAAGTCATTGTGGTAATAGCGTGGGGAGCTCGATATCCATTGTTATAATTTCTCACTAGTTCTATTACGGAATGCAGATATAATGTATAAATAATGTGGTACATTTTATTATTAAATTGAGAATTGATTTTTATTTTTTAGTTCGATTGCCTACAAAGCGTGTTTGTCAGGTGTTTTTCAAACTATAATTTATTTAAACCAATTTCATTAATTACATTGTATTTTAGCTTTGAAATGTTAGATGTGATTATTGAATTTGTGAAATTATTCAATCACTTGTTTATATTGTACCGAAGACATTTTTTTGTTCACAATGCTACAAAATTGAATTTCTGCTCAATTGTGATTACAAAAATTTATTGAATGATCAAATAAAAAGAGATGTTGAGGTGTTATATTATACTATATTATAGTATAAGGATTATGAAGCAAAAATGATAGATATTTAAAAACATTAGATTTCACACAAATTTGAAATCGTTAATAATATGTATTTGATATGCAATATGTCCCACTGAGCTGGAACATGGAAAATTTGTTTTTTATTGAAATTAGTTGAAAAAGTTATTCTCCATAAAAACTTATTTAGTTTCCAAATTTATAATACCATCATCACATATGAATTTTTTTCATTCGTTCAAGCGATTTTGTCGAAAAATATGAATTTTACTGAAGAGTCAAGGGTGAAGTACTTTCATATTTGACAATATCGAGAGTTGATCAGGAATAAAATCTACCTCTAAATGAGAAAATTTATTATATTATTCACTTATATTTGTATCTTCCATCAGGCACTGTAGGCTGAGGAAACATATGCATACAATTGGACTAGCAGAAGACAGCCTATGCAGGTTCTGCCAGGAAGAAGACGAAACCGCAGAGCACGTACTTTGTGAGTGTGAAGGCCTAGCAAGGTTGCGGTTTCACTTATTCGGAGAAGAAAAACCGAAGGCAGAGAGCTACGCGAAGGAGGCGGTAACCAGGCTATTAAGTCTGATAAAAAGAATAGCTCTAATAAAGGGAGGACCACAATAGATCTGCAAAGGTCGCAGTGGGATAGGACAAAGAGCCACTCCAATTCTAATTTAATCTAATCTATATTTGTATCTTGAATGAACATTCATATGTTGGGATAACGAAGCCAACCTATGATAACCTTTCCGTTTCCATGATAATTTTGATAGATTGAATGTAGTTCTTTATCTCCGATCAACATTTTTCAAACTTTAAAACTATTTCCTACAGTAAAACAAAAGAGTATAACTTCGACTATTCCGCTCGAAAATCTCTAGTATCAACTCAGCATTCTATTGATTATTATTTATATTCGTCTCTGTTTGGTACCAACGATATCATTTCTGAAAATAGCCTTATCTATTCATGAAGTTAGAGTGACAGAAACATTTTTATTCAATCGAAATAGCAGAAGCAGAGTCATCAATTGAAAGTAAAAGACGTGTTGCAATAAGCTATTATTAATAGTAAAGTGAAAAGTATGTTCATTTAATCATTTTGATATTGTCATATATACATAAGTAGGTACCTCACTTTTGAATAAAATTCATATTGTTTGACAAACCACATATCCGAAAAAAATAAATATGGAATCTGATGATTGTATTTAAAATTCTGCAGAACTATCTATAGAGATTCTTTTATTAGTATAATAAAAAAGTTTTCCATACAGTCCCAACTTGTGGGACATGTTGTATATGACTTGAACAAATTGTAAAATTTTAAGAACTTCGTAACAGCCTTGACTATAGATGAAGGGTTTGATTTTGCAAAGTTATTCCAAACATTCTTATGTGATTCAACATCATTTAAAGATGCTGGTATTATGGAGACGTGACAAAACGATCAACAAAGAAAATAATATTTGCGATACTCAAATTTGCTTGCAATTCATATGTGTGTATGTATTAGTTTGGGTGTCGTGTCGTTATTGCAAAAAATGTCTTCAAGAAGCCAACGTTTGCTAGCATTAGCTTTAAAAGGTGAGAAGATTTTTTTTCATTTTAATAAAATTAATGAATGTTTCAGTATTTGGCATTATGAGACCATATTAATTTATTTTATACTTAAAATGGTTTAAAAAAATTTTAATTCTCACAAAATTCAAAAAATTTGTTATATTTGTTTATGATACTTTAATTACTTCAAATTTAAAAATGTATTTATCAAATTTTAAATAGTCTTGAAATAAAATTAAGTGTTAACTCAATTTCAACCAATCTTAACTCAATGAAATGTTTACCAAAATTCTGGAAAATATGGATGTTTATGATATTTTTTTTATAAAGGATGTTTTGAAATGACACTTACAACGTTTGCATGTAGATACCTCTCGTAAAATTGGACAAAATGATATAAGGATTGAGGGGTCCAGCTCATTTACTTTTCGGAATACACACAAATGCCAGTAGCGTGAAACATTGGAGGAAAAAAGTGACATATTTTTCCAAATGTACACCACTGGATCAAGAATTGACAAATATTTTTTATCAAAGTATGCATTTTATCCAAATTTACGAGAGGTATGTACATGCAAACGTTGTAAGTAACATTTGAAAACACCCTGTATGGTGTTATAGTGTAAAACGTGAATAGGAGCAATAAATTTTGGAATTTGCGAAGCAGATCAACAATTCTTTCCATTCAATCCGCAAACAATTCTGTTTTGATGGATTTTAATTTTAAGATGAATAGGGAGAAATGACCTCAAATCCATTTATAATCTGTATAATCAAAAATTGAACAAAAAATGAAAAAGTGAAATTTTAGATGAAATAAATAAATGTTAATAGTTGAAAACAAAATGATACAATTATTTAAATTATTAATAGGGCACTAATAAAACTCAGATTTTTTAAAATTTGATTTTTCGAAACACTAAGGACAGTATGTTGTGATGAATATAAAAATAAATTGAATCTATCATTGAAAATTTTCAACATTCATTGATTTTCACGTATTTTTTATACAGGAAAACCGACATACACGTATTTTTCCGACAATGGAAGTGAAGATGAAAATGATAATGATCATTCAGATTATTCACCATCAGTGACTGGGAGCGTAGAAAGTGTAAGTTGGCATGACAATGATAATTTTTGATTTCCAAATCGCTTACATTTTTTTTCAAATTATAGTATATACACAATATGATGTTTATTTCTTCAAATATATTCATGAAAGACCTAAGATCTGCTTTAAATTCATAGCTTCCTCACTTCCAATTCAACGGGGAATTAAAAAATATTTTCAGTAATGTTGAGAAGTAGGTAGTAAAGATTTATTTTTTACTAAAATAGACTATACTTAAATCGTATAAGAAATGTGGGTGGGAAAAAATTGTGGCACAATGGTTTTAGATTTTATTTTGTTTACCTTTTTAAGTTTATCCTTTTTTATGTTTTAGGAAGCTTCAGAAGAGTTTTCGCAAGAAAAACCACTAGTGAGTAATTGTTTATTATTTGAATGTGAATGCTATTACTAATAAATTCTACAGAATCTTGTATGTATGCTTTGGTGAATTTGATTTTTTTCTTATTTAAAGAGAAAATGAACTTTTTGTACTTTTGTGTTTTTGAATGCATATCTATATAAAATCATTTTATGGAAGAATTATGAAAATTAAATTTCAATCAGCTCTTCCATTTTGTAGGCTGAACAACAGGTTCAGAGGTCAAGCAAGAATGAGAAGGAAATACCAAGTATTCCTCTTCACTTAGAATACATGAATGATTTTGGGGTACGAACTTATGTAATAATTTAAAATATTTTGGAAAGTATACAATCATTTAAAAAATTTTATTTAAAAAAAAAAGTTATTTTGTTTTAGAATGAATGTGTATTTGACGAAGATGTTATTGCTAGACTGAAAATATTTGCTTACAAAGCTACATCATTAGATGCTTTGAAAAAGAAAGTCAACAGATTTAAAAAATACAAAAATAACATTTGTAAATTTTGTGATAGTGATGTCGTATCAAAACACTTTGCCAGACATCTTCAACGAAATCATGGAAACGAATGTGAAGTTGAAGAAATATTTTCAAAAAAACCGAGAAGTGTTGAAAGACGCAAATTACTTGCATTACTTAGAAATGATGGTAATCTAGATTCTGCGATTAGGGGTCACATAATCCCAAAAAGACGAGCATTTGACGATGATATAATTGTTAGTGAATCTGATTATGCTATTTGCATACATTGTAAAGGATATTACAAACGACTTTGTCTAAGTAGGCATGTTAAGAAATGTTTCGCAAAAACAGTAAAATCGGATGAAAAAAGTCGAGTTTTAAGCGAATCATTGGTGTTTTCTGCAACTAATAAAAAATACGGTCATTTACTAAATAAATTAACTGCCAAAAAGGAAATATTTGCAAAAATGCAAGCGGATTCAATAACAGCTACGGCACTTGAGGACCCGCTAATTTTATTTTTTGGTGAAGATCTTTGCAAAAAAACAAAAACCAAAAGGAGCACTTACCATATATCTAATAAGCTGCGAGAATGTGGAAAGTTTTTGAATGAAATGAAAAAAAATGGCCATTATACAGATATGTTATCTACTTTAAAACCACAGTGTTTTGATCATGCCATTGATGCAATAAAAGTAATATCAAAATATAATGTTGACGAAAGGAACTTTGGTGCTCCTTCATTAGCTCTGCATTTTGGTACCACTTTAAAAAAAATTTCGGATTTAGCGGAAAAATTGATTTTGCAGCAAAAGCTTCCTTCTGCTACAATAAACACTGAAGAAACTTTAACCAACTTGAAAAGGTTCAGAAGAATTGTAGACAGTCAATGGGCTGTGGAAGTAGGAAGTTTGGCCCTGAAAGATTTGGCTGAAAAATCAGCTACCAAACCAAAACTTCTTCCAGTAACAGAGGATATTATGAAACTCAAAGCGTATGTTGAAAAAATTGCAGAAGATTCATATGCGCAACTTAAAATGACCAAGACAATAAATGCCTATAAAACTTTAGCAGAGACGACTCTAATACTAACTATACTGCATAATAGAAAGCGTGTAGGTGATATTCAGTATTTGGACGTAAACTCTTATAAACAGCAAACTGAATTTGTATCGATACCGACGGTGCAATGTGAACTTAACATGTCATTGTCAGAAAATGAAAAAATATTAACAAAACATTACAAAAAAATAGTTTCAATAGGAAAAGGGAGTAGACCAGTGACTATTCTCATTCCTAAACTTTTACAAAAGTTTTATTCAACTATATTCAATATTAGAACTAGTTCCACTTGGTTTTCTTTAAAAAATACATACTTCTTTTCTTATCCAAAATCACTTCGTTGGATTGACGGCTGCTCTGTAATCAGAAAATATGCCAAACTCTGTGGAGCTACATATCCAGAATTATTAACATCTTGCCGACTAAGAAAACATATTGCAACAGTTACGCAGGTACTAAGTTTGAAAGAGAATGAAGTCGAGCAATTAGCAAAATTCATGGGGCACACCCTCAAAACCCACGAAACTTTTTACAAGTGAGTAATTGAATAAAGAATAATCAAGGTTTGTTTTTATACAGGTGTACTGAAAATTATTTATGAAATAACAAGTGATAAAACTTAAATTTTAGGTTACCTCAGGATGTTTACCAAATTGCAAAGGTTTCCAAAATTCTCCAATTAATAGAAAAGGGAGACGCAGCTCGTTTCACGAATAAATCTTTGGATGAAATTGATATAAACATGGATAACATTGAGTTGGATGGCAATGAGAACGAAAATAAAAATTCTGATGAATGTAGTATAAGTTTTAAACTAATATTATTCATTTGCTATATTTGTTAATTTCATTTTCATGTAAATATCTTTTGTGTAGTTAAATATACAACACGGTTTGAATTTTTCATTTAAAGTTTAATAAAATTATATCTTTTGCAGGTATGAATCCAATTACTATTAATTCAGTTGAAGATAATACTCCAATTACTATTAATCCAATAGAAGATATTACTCCGAAAAATATTAAAACTGGTGGGTATTAAACTCTATATTTCTTTTTTTCCTTAGGTTAGAATTCAATAAATATTAGGTCTGTCTAAAGCTACGCTATTTTGAAGTAAGCAATAGTAGTTTGTACAACTAGTGCGCAATGCGTCACTTTTCCCACGAGCGCAAATCTAGTGAGTGGGAAAAGTGATTTGTGTACAAGTTGCACACAATATTTTTTTTACAACCACATTTATTAATGAAAGAAATAGGTACAGTAATTTCAATGGTTATTTTATTTAAATTTTGAACAGAAAGAACTTGAAATATGGAAATTTATAGAAAAATCATTTTAATATAATAGGTTAATGTTTTGAATAGATAAGGCTTTTACTGGATGTAGATCCATACTTAATTATGAAATCAAATAATTTTAATTTGTTAAATCTACATTATATTTAAACTTGAATGAATAGGTTTCCAGGTAAACTTGTTATAATTACTTTAGCTAATCCCATATTTAGACAAATTCTTTTTCCTTCTTTATTTCATTTTCTTGTAAATAGTTTATAATTTTATTGTTAAATATCCGTATAATTTAGTATTAAGGCACTGTATAAATTGAAAAGTTCTCATTATACCTCAATTCGTTTGAAAAAGCTACTGTGTTAGCGAAACGCGTCACTTCAAGTTTAAATATAATGTAGATTTAACGAATTAAAATTGCTTGATTCCATAATTTAGGTTAATGTTTTAATAATTAATAAATTAAATTTAATAATGAAATAGATAGTTTACTTACTTTTAGTTTAAATTTAGAAATTGTACGTCAATAAGAAATTCAATTAAGTTGAATTGTCAAAAAAAGTTGACAGCTTATAGATAGTTAGTTTGACATTTCGGTGCGGAAGAGTGCCATAGCGTGTACTTTTCGCATTACTTTTACAACGGTTATCAAAAGAATTGAGGAAAGGCCTGCTTTGCGTACCTATGTATAAAAATTTGTGTAGAAAAGCGTGTTTTGCATAGTGGTTGTAGGAAAATGAGTTTAATTTATTCCAACTTTTCCCAACGTTTCTTTATTTGTTTTTTTTTCTCAGTGTATTCTGATTCAAAAAATCTACTTGTCATAGGTACACGGCAAAGATGGTGCCCCAAGCAAAAATCAATAATGTTGAAATTTTTCAAGGAACACGTTAAAAATAAAAAACCACCCAAAAAAAAAGAATGTGAGGATTTTCTTGAGGAGTTTCATAAGGAGTTCCAAAAAGTGTCCTGGCTACGAGTAAAAACTTTCATATTTAACAGTTATCATCATCAGTAAATTCCAGTATAAAATTAAAATTATTATTTTCATTATAGTTAGTAATTTTCATTGAATTTTTATGCTGAAAATAGGGCCTTATTATTTATATAACAAATATTCTTCTCATAAAATATATTAGACTTCACTTATTGTTAATATAAAATTGATAAACACTCAACATTGTAAACATTAAGCAATAAAACATTTTTTTTTATATCTACAAAACTAAAATTGGAAAAAAATTGAAAGATTATGTTTTATAAAAATTTATTTTATAAATCTATATTTTATTTGTAGGGTGTGATGAATAAATGAATGAAAACAATTTCTATCGTATTTTATTTTATTCTTGTATAAGCATTTATCATATTAATATCGATTAAAATATTTATTATTATAAAAATGTATGGTAAATATTTCCAATGAGCTGATATAAAATATTAACTTTCATTATTCTGAAAATAAAATGAAATAAACTGATGTTAGTTTGGGAATCCGGAGCATGTAGACATTTCCGTCATGAAATTTCGGCAACGATTAAAAAAACTTCTTTTTTTTCTTGGATTAATTTTAACACATCCACAGTTTACAAGGTACTCTACAGATATAAATTGTTTATTTGGACTTTCCGAAACTGCAATTTGGCTTATTTCGCATCCTAAAGGACACCTTCTTTTAAACTCCGTCCTAACAGCTATTAGGTAATCGCACTGTTGTCTGTAAACGTTGTCTATACGTTCAAATCTGCAAACCCATCTATGCGGGTTTCTACCTGAAAAGAAAATTAGATTGTTTAAGGGTAACCGCACACAGTCGATTTTTAATTGTACAACAATTTAGTCGGCTTTCTAATCAAAAGGGTGCGACGACTGCTTTTGATTTAAAAATTGAGTTGGTCCACGGTTGTACTGTGTGCGTACTTACATTACAGCTAATACCATTAGAAAGCCAACTAAATTGTTGTACAATTAAAAATCGACTGTGTGCGGTTACCCTAAAGCACATTTCACGAAACTGAACTTATTTTTGAATTTTTGATATAGAGCGTTATAAAACTTTTTATTGAATAATTAAAATGTTCAAAATGAAATCTTAATCAGCTTCTTTAATTTTTGAGAAAAACAATATTCATTGAAACTTCTCCAATGAAGATATAAACATAAAAAGTTTTGTGAAAAATTTCAAAACCGAAGCTGATTAACCTTCACTAGATATTTTTGTTTCAACATTTCAATTTAGCAACAATTTTATAACAAAAAATTGGAATGAGTATAAAATAACTGAGAATAAATTAAAACTATATTAATATGACGGGATCAACAACATACCTGAAAAAACATTTGAATAAAATAAATAATGTAGATACAAGATGAAAACTGTTATTTTATCTTAAGATTATAATTGACTAACCCGTTTGTGTGATGGGCAAATGTTCAATCATTCGATATCCAGGTGGAGTTGATTGCTGAAGTAAACGTTCAGCCAAAGCCATCGAAGCAGCATCTACTCCCTCCGTGCAGGGTAAATAGTCAATCGATTTTCCCATTGCTACAAATGAAGTTACCAAAATAAGTACAGTTCCAAACATTGTTCACAAACACAATAGATTTCTTTGAATCTTGAGTTCGAAATGCTCGTAATCCACAACCACGACGCAGAATTCAAAAAGTTCTGGCAAGTCCTTCAAGAATATTTTTGCACTGTAGAAATAAACACACCAGTATTTTCCATATCTATCGACATGCTGATTTAAAATATAATTTATTGAGGAATAGAATATTGCATTTTAGCACCCTCCAAACTGGCAACACTGGTGGGTGTCTATTTGAATATAATTGACAATTTGTTATACATTAACAGGAGCCACTTATTCAACTATTGTGCGGTGCTAGTATTGTAACTAATTATCTTCTGGTATATACACTGGGCGCCAGTTTTACACGAATTTACATGGGTGTCACTTGAAACAAATAATAGGTATATATATATATATATATATATATATATATATATATATATATATATATATATATATATATATATATATATATAATCTACTAAATTATTGGGGATTCCGTCACAATCTGGGCTGGTTAAGAAATTAAACTCTTTTTTACTACTTCCAAGCTTTCGGATTTATTTGAATCCTTTATCAAGGCTAAAATATGAACAAGTTCTTATAACAGGTAAAAATTATAATAAATTTAAACTTACGTGCAAAGTGAGTTTGTACAAATCAAGTAAAACATCATTAAAAAACATGAATAGATTTTCCACTATAAGTGGTAGATAAAAAGGTTACATTTTGAAAAGTAAATTATAAATCTGATTGAAGTCGAACATGAAGACAAAATTTTTGTAATTAAAATTCTTAGTTTCTTATATCTATAAAATAATATTTCTTTTCTTTATTGACCTGCGTACCATTAATATTTAATAAACAATCTGAAATCATTAGTTGTATTGGACTATGAAAGTTATTTACGAGGGCTTGTGAAATTTTTAGTATGAAGATATTTACAAATGTATAAAATTTTTTTTTTTTTTTTCAAACGAAAAAAAAAAAAAAAAAAAAAAAAAAAAAAAAAAAATAGAAAACCTTAACTTTATTACCCATTTAACCCTATCAATGACAAAACCATGGCCCATGCAATGTCTAATTCTTACATCCACAAGTTTGCCATTCTTATGAACATAAAAACCAAACATCACCCTTTTACCATTGTTCTTAAACATTATCTATCGCACATCTCGGGATCAATTACTTTGCCACCAATAAGGATCCAAAGATATGCGACATCCAATCTGAAAGAAAATGGACATGTCAAAGACAAAGCCAAAATGAGTAATAACTATTGTAAGTAGTGTTAATCTAAATTGTTAACAAGGTCAATAAATTGTAAAAATGTACTTTAAAATTCGAGATTTTTATTATATCCCAGGACAATACATAACAAAATTAGCCATTCGCAACAATCTTATCAACAAAAAACCATGGCTCATGTGACATTCAGCGTCTAAATTCATCAGTTTGTCACTCTCATAAAGATAGAACCCAAATATCACTCTTATTACCATTATTTTATCTCACTGACTACCACACATCACACAATCAATTACTTTGCCACCAATAAAGACAATGCAACATGTGATACCAACAAGGAAAAATTGGTCTTGTTAAAAAGAAGGTTTTAATAACCGGAAACTATTGATGATGTGATTATGCTAAATTCTAAATAAACAATCTTCTGTATGTTCCTTGTGGTATATTATTCATTCTTTTTTTAATTTCTTGGGAAATTAAACCACAATATTTTTGAATTCCTTATTTCAACGTTTCGGTAGCGTTCCAGCTACCGTTTTCAAGAAAAAATAAGTAAAAATTGATTTTTATTCCTAACTGACACAACGGAAAAAATTTGACAACTAAATAAACAAGACTATAAAATTCACTTCATTATATTGACTCTGATGATGTATTATTGAAATTATTACTATCTTCATTCATTTTAAGTAAAAAGGAATAAGTATGTATTAGATGATGTGTGTCTCTCTTTTTATTTAAGGAGTTAATATCCAACACTGTTTGGAACATCTCTAAGCAATTTCTTTTAAAGTTATGTGATTCACTATATACAATTGAAATGTCTTTAAAGTTAGCTTTATGATTTAATAAAATGTTATGTTCAGCTAAGGCACAACTTTGTTTTTCTAACCTAATATCACTTTGATGTTGAAGTACTTAAAAGTCGTGTCACTCAACATCAAAGTGATATTAGGTTAGAAAAACAAAGTTGTGCCTTAGCTGAACATAACATTTTATTAAATCATAAAGCTAACTTCAAAGACATTTCAATTGTATATAGTGAATCACATAACTTTAAAAGAAATTGCTTAGAGATGTTCCAAACAGTGTTGGATATTAACTCCTTAAATAAAAAGAGAGACACACATCATCTAATACATACTTATTCCTTTTTACTTAAAATGAATGAAGATAGTAATAATTTCAATAATACATCATCAGAGTCAATATAATGAAGTGAATTTTATAGTCTTGTTTATTTAGAATTTAGCATAATCACATCATCAATAGTTTCCGGTTATTAAAACCTTCTTTTTAACAAGACCAATTTTTCCTTGTTGGTATCACATGTTGCATTGTCTTTATTGGTGGCAAAGTAATTGATTGTGTGATGTGTGGTAGTCAGTGAGATAAAATAATGGTAATAAGAGTGATATTTGGGTTCTATCTTTATGAGAGTGACAAACTGATGAATTTAGACGCTGAATGTCACATGAGCCATGGTTTTTTGTTGATAAGATTGTTGCGAATGGCTAATTTTGTTATGTATTGTCCTGGGATATAATAAAAATCTCGAATTTTAAAGTACATTTTTACAATTTATTGACCTTGTTAACAATTTAGATTAACACTACTTACAATAGTTATTACTCATTTTGGCTTTTTTTGTTATGTATTGTCCTGGGATATAATAAAAATCTCGAATTTTAAAGTACATTTTTACAATTTATTGACCTTGTTAACAATTTAGATTAACACTACTTACAATAGTTATTACTCATTTTGGCTTTGTCTTTGACATGTCCATTTTCTTTCAGATTGGATATCGCATATCTTTGGATCCTTATTGGTGGCAAAGTAATTGATCCCGAGATGTGCGATAGATAATGTTTAAGAACAATGGTAAAAGGGTGATGTTTGGTTTTTATGTTCATAAGAATGGCAAACTTGTGGATGTAAGAATTAGACATTGCATGGGCCATGGTTTTGTCATTGATAGGGTTAAATGGGTAATAAAGTTAAGGTTTTCTATATTTTTTTTTTTTTATTTCAAGTTTAAAAAAAAAATAAAAAAATTTTATACATTTGTAAATATCTTCATACTAAAAATTTCACAAGCCCTCGTAAATAACTTTCATAGTCCAATACAACTAATGATTTCAGATTGTTTATTAAATATTAATGGTACGCAGGTCAATAAAGAAAAGAAATATTATTTTATAGATATAAGAAACTAAGAATTTTAATTACAAAAATTTTGTCTTCATGTTCGACTTCAATCAGATTTATAATTTACTTTTCAAAATGTAACCTTTTTATCTACCACTTATAGTGGAAAATCTATTCATGTTTTTTAATGATGTTTTACTTGATTTGTACAAACTCACTTTGCACGTAAGTTTAAATTTATTATAATTTTTACCTGTAATAAGAACTTGTTCATATTTTAGCCTTGATAAAGGATTCAAATAAATCCGAAAGCTTGGAAGTAGTAAAAAAGAGTTTAATTTCTTAACCAGCCCAGATTGTGACGGAATCCCCAATAATTTAGTAGATTGTTTTCTAACTAGCCGTCAAGACTACCCTTTACTTCTTTATATATATATATATATATACACACCTATCTAAATTAGCGTTATAATTTCCCATAAACATTCAGCTAATACTGAAACCGACAATAAGTTTTTTTTTTAATTGGTGCAAATTCAATTAAATCATAATGAAAACGTCACATAATTTCAAAATGTGAAATACAAATTATCCAATTATTCCCAATTGCCAACAAAACATAGTACCTAATAAATGTTTTAAAAATTACCAAAGTTCAATCTTTATGAACAAAAACACAAATAGTCTCCATACAAGGTACAACCGCATCAATCGGTGCGTTAATGGTCAAGATTTCACCCCTGGTACGAGTTTACCGGGTGACGTTGAAATATATCTGCGAATAAAGCCTCACAACGAGGCTACCTTCCAACTTGTGGCTTCTAGTCGAAATTATTGCGATGTTGCCAAGTGTGATTTTACGAACACCCGAAATACACAAAGTTCACTTTTCCGCGCAAAGTCAAATTTTCGTCAGTCTGTTCATAACTACTGTTCACTTGTTATAAAGAGTGTCCGAGTAAAACGTAATACGTAGCAGAATATTTACTAATAGAAAATTGCAAGCCGATTCTGTAGCAAACTAATTTCAAATATGTACATATAAAAAATGTGAATTCAGCCAAAGTGACAAGAAATACTATAATGGTTGACAAGCGATAGATAATATCCGGCTCGAAGGACCAAAAGAAATATGTATAAGAAAAATCGGGCAATGGAACTGTAAAAATGTCTATCAGCTGGTTTTAACCAAGCTCAGGTTTATACATATTCTCGGGAAAGAAGCTAACGAAGGACCACCGAAATTTAGTTCGGAAATAATAAGTGCAAAGGTAGGTTGGAAATAAAGTTCAAAAATAACAAATACCTCGTTTATTTGATCGGTCACTCCCGTCACCAACCGCAGATACGGAAATCAGCACTTTATAATTATAATAGTTTCTATATAGTAATGTAAATATACTTCAATTTAAAATGTCACGTGAGAGCTTCCAATCCATTAAATTATTTATAAAAGAGTTGATCTTACCCATCAGATGGTATAAAACACTGATCACTAGAGTTAATGAAAAATTGTTGCACATTATAATAATTTTACTTTTAAATATACTTAAAATAAAAGAAATTAGCGGCATTAGCGATAACAAGCATGTTGACTGTAACTAGAGCAATTTAAGAGAGAGTTCGGGTAGCGGGCGGTGGTTATATTAGCAGTTTCGGCTATTTTTCGTTAAGGGTCGATAAGGTTCGGTCAAAGGTACCTAATAGGCGACTCTATGGATTGGCGCGATACAAATTGATTTTAAAAACAATATGGAACGGACTAGCTCACGCGGAGTGAGAACTTTGATCTAAAACGGGAGTTTTTGAACAGAATTGGTAATATTGGAGCGATTCCAATAGAACTAATTCAAGATTCTAATCTACATGAAGAACGATTAAGTTTAGACACTACTTTGAACACAAGAGGTAGAAAACTTACAGATTTTATGGACGAAAATTCCTTTTCAATTTTAAATGGCAGAACATTACTCGATAATCCCGGTAAATTTACTTTTTTGAGTAGTCAGGGTGAAAGTGTTATAGATCTGGTTTGGTTAAATAATATATTTCTATCAAATATAGACAATTTTTTTGTTACCAACAACGATTTCTTATCAGATCACTACCCTATCAACTTAATTCTTAACTATAGTACTCAATTACATAAGCACATCAATAGAGAAATATTCAATAATATGCCCAATTTTTCATATAAATGGAATAATGATTTTTCTCTATCTTATAAAATGTGTATGAAAAATTCAAATAGAACAATATTTATTCGTGACCCGGCTAGTTCTTTTTCTAATCTTGTGAATGCCATTCGTGAAACATCAACTCACCTAGGTATGTATTCTTCGAAAAGGAATCTCTCTACTCAATCAAATTTTCTCAAGACCAATAAGCTGTGGTTTGATGCCACATGTAGTATTGCCAATAGGAATATGCACAATGCATCAAGAACTTGTTGAGACCAAAACTTTCCGCAAGATTTGAAAGAAATATATATAAAACTGAAATTTGAGTATAAAAATATAATTAAATCTAAGAAAATCGAATATCAATCAACAATTATTACGAAGTTATTAAATTTACAAAACTCAGGAGAATTCTGGTTGACGGTAAAACAATTTCGAAATAGTTCCACTCATAAAGTGTTACCAGTTCAAGTATGGGCAAACTTCTATGGAAACTTGTACCCTCCTCTAGCAATTTCTACGGTTGATCTTGTAGATGATGGTCACCCCTATATGGATATTCCGTTTACAACTCAGGAAATATATGATGTACTGTGTAAATGTAAAAATAATAAGTCTCCAGGAGCTGATGGCATTTCCTTCGAATTTCACAAGAACCTTCCACATAACTGGGTTATATATTTAATTTCTGTGTTCAACACAATCTTTGATTCCTCAATAATTCCTAATTCGTGGTCTAACATTTTATTGTCTATGTTGCATAAAGGATGCCCATCTGATGAACCTGATAATTATAGAGGTTTGGCTTTGGTGAATTGCTGTACTAAAATTTTCACAACTGTTATTCTAAACAGATTATCTTCATGGGTTGATAACTGCGGAGTTATGCCGGAGTTTCAGTCTGGCTTTCGTGCAGGCCGAGGGTGTATCGACAATGTTTTTGTTGCGTGGTCGTGGATTGTAGATTAACTGATTCACTAGTTTAACTTACATAACTTTATTTCACTTAAATTAAGATAAACAAATAGTAAATAGTTAATAAATGGTTGATAGTGGACTGTAATACAAATTGTTACGTGATCCTCTTTTGAGGTTACAAATTTGAATCGTCGTCTCTCTGCTGGCGGCGGTGATTTTTCGGGGCTCTCGCGCCTCGCGGAGAATACGTTGTTGTCACGCGCTCACTAAATTCGAGAAAGTCCATAAAGTCTGAACATACCGCCCCTGTTGAAAAGTCCTACTTTTCAAAAGTTTCAACCGGTAACACACACAATTTTCGGGTTGAACGTTTCAACACGGTGCCGTTTGATAACTTTACCGAAACTACACGCACAATATTGTCGCTTCCGGGATGTAGTTCGATGATTCTTGCTACTGGCCAGCATAAAGGAGGCATGTTATCTTCTACTAGTATCACCAGCATGCCTACTTCAACCTGATTAACGCCATTCTTGATCCATTTGTTGCGATTCTGAAGACTTGTCAAATATTCCTTGTGCCAGCGGTCCCAAAAGTGCTGGTACAATTGCTGAAGTCGCTGATATCTGGTCAGTCGATGAGTTTTAACGTCTCTGAGATCTGATTGGGGAATGCTTGCGAGTGAGCTCCCAATCAGGAAGTGTGCAGGTGTTAAGGGTAAAAAGTCATTGATGTCATTGGAGATGGGGGTAATAGGACGGGAATTAAGACAGGATTCGATTTGAGTGAGTAGAGTGTTCATTTCATCATAATTTATATTTGAATTTCCTAATACGCGCCTCAAATGATATTTGGTAGATTTAACTGCAGCCTCCCACAGACCGCCCATGTGAGGTGCATGTGCGGGAATAAAATGCCAATTTATTTGCATTTTTGATAGAAATGAAGAAATAACGGAATTACGATATTCATCGGTTAAGAGTTCGTGAAGTTCTGAAAACCTATTATTCGCTCCGATGAAATTTGATCCGTTGTCAGAGTAAATATCACTGGGTTTTCCTCGTCTGGAGCAAAACCTTTTGAGTGCGTTTAAGAAACTGTCCGTTGTTAAATCGGGGGCTAACTCGATATGGATCGCTTTTGTTGAAAAGCAGACAAAAATACATATGTAAGTTTTGATTAACCTACTTCTTCGTTGAGTACCCTCTTTAACGTATATTGGCCCTGCGTAATCTAAGCCGCTAACTGCGAAGGGTCTGTTAAATTTTAAGCGGTCACCCGGTAACGATCCCATCAAATATTGCATTGGTTTCGGGTTCGCGCGAAAACATCTTATACATGAATTTGTAATTCTCTTTACCGCGTTTTTACCATTGATTGGCCAAAATTTTAATCTTAATATACCTAACAAATTTTGAACACCGGCGTGTAAATGCTCGATATGAGCCTGTCGTATTATTAAATCTGTTAGTTTATGTCTATAAGGCAAGATTATTGGATGTTTTTGATCAAAGTCTAAATGTGAGTTTGTCAATCTACCTCCTACTCTTAGTATACCCTTTGTACCTAAGAATGGTTGAAGAGATAAAATTTTGCTGTCATTTAAACATTGCGATTTCTCAAGTTTCGATATCTCTGGTTGAAATTGCTCTCGTTGCGCTAGTCGAATTAATATTAATAGAGATTCATTCAATTCCTGTACTGTTAAGTTTGTAGATTTAATTGATACTAAATTTTTCAATCTGTTTTTAAATCGATAAATGTATGAAATGATTCGCTGTAATTCCGTTAAATCAGAATATTTTTCAAACCAGTTTATTTTACTAGTCGAATTAGTGGCATATAGCGTTATAGTTTGTGGTTTTAACTCAGGCAATGTTTCTACGTTTACAACAATATCGTTGTTTATTTCGATACTAGAGTCGCGTTTTAAAAAACTAGGTCGGTGAAACCACATTTCGCATTTTATCAATTCTTCCGGGTTTGAGCCTCGTGAGATTATGTCGGCGGGATTATCTTTGCTTTGTATATGTTTCCATTCCGAAACGTCAGTAAGGTCGATTATTTTTGATACTCTATTACTTACGAAGGGTTTTAATTGGGAAGGTTCAATTCTAAGCCATGACAACACTATCGTGGCATCAGTGAAATATGTTGTTTTGTAGCTAACCATATTAAGAATATTTTTTATTTTATATACTAGTTCAGCTAATAAAACAGCTGCTAATAATTCCAAGCGAGGAATAGTTACCTTTTTGAGTGGTGCTACCTTTGATTTCGCGGTCAAAAGTTTTAGCCTTCGTTCTCCGTTACGTTTAGTCGAACATAAATAAACGCATGCTCCATAAGCCTTTTCCGAGCTATCACTGAAACCATAAATTTCTACTTCGTGAGAATCTTTTTCCAAAACATGTCTTTCTATATTTATATTATTTAAAATGTGTATTTTTGACGTGAAGTTTAACCATGTTTCCTTTACATCATTTGGAACTTCTTCGTCCCAACTTAGTTTTAAACTCCATAATTTTTGTATAATTAATTTTGCCTTTATGACAACTGGTCCGATCAGGCCTAAAGGATCAAAAATTTGCGCTACCATCGATAATATTGTTCGTTTTGTGATATTGGTTTCGTTAAATTTTATATCAATAGAATATTTTAAAAGGTCTGAACTCGCGTCCCAAGCTACACCTAAAGCCTTGAATTCCTTGTCGTGATATAATACTAAATTATCGTCATCATTATTGTTACTGTTTTTTAATATATAGTCGAGAATTGATGTGTCGTTTGACGACCACTTTCTCAATTCGAAACCCGCTTGAGTAAGAATATTCGTTATTTCGTGAAAGATGTTTTTTGCTTCGTGTATCGTATCCACGCTCAATAATAAGTCGTCCATATAAAAATTATTTTCAATTATTTCCGTAGTCCGAGGATATTTATGACGATTTTGTATAGCTAATTCTTTTAGGCACCTCGTAGCTTGATATGGCGCCGAAGATGTACCATAAGTTACGGTGTTAAGCTCATAAACTTTGATAGGTTCGACCGTTGTGTCTCGCCACAAAATTTGTTGAAATTTTCTTTCACTCGGCTCAATTAAAATACACCTATACATCATTTTAATATCTGCGATTAAAACAAATTGTTTAAGTCGTAGTCGTGATAAAAGAGAAAAAAGGTCTGGTTGTATTGTCGGTCCGGTGCAGAGTAAATCGCTTAAAGATATGTTTGTGCTACTTTTTGCACTAGCGTCGAAAACTACCCTGCATTTAGTTGTTAAGGAATCCCTAAATACAGCTGAGTGCGGTAGAAAAAATGACTCATTATCTACAGAATCGTCTTCGTCTAAATTACATTTAAAAGTCATATGTGATGGAAAACTACCACACACGTGGGCATCCACATTATCGGGGGCCAACACCCATAGAGTTGGCCAACAATGAGATCTTCGATGGCTCAGGAGAACAATAAACTTGATAGTTTGTCTTATATATACTTTATTTTCATGGCAAACAAAACCACAAAACCATTTATTACACTTAGTACAATTGGTACATCCTTTTTTTACCGCCAATTCCAACTGCCGGCACACTGAGAGTTTTTTAATATAACTCGTGAATTTGAATGATTATGAACCCAATATACTAGGGTGACTTTAAACGTTACACTGTTACCTTCATGGGTAAAGCAACTAATTATTTTTTACACTTACTTTAATATTATTTAAAGAGGAGAGAATGGAAAGAATCGCCACGAGGCACCATGCTTTTTTGTGCATGAACGGAAGAGAGCGTGTGTGAGAGGGAGATCTTTTCTGCACATGCAGCGAATCTGGCATAGCGCGTGTATGCCATCTAATTTAGTATGTCATCATCGAGTACCGATTCCGCCCTAACAGGGGGTTAGTACGTGGGCGCTACCGCCACGGTCTCACAGGTGGAGCTACGAGTACTGGAGATGATTTTATTTTATATTTATTCCTTTGAGGGAACACTGTTGGGAATTGGACCCAGGCCTTTAGGTTCAAATCCCAACATACTCCCCCGCCGGAGATCAAAAGATAGAAGTACCAGCATAGAGGGGCGCAAAACGGAGTAAGGATAATCCAGAGTGTAAGAGTAATGGTTCAACTTAAATAAATGGAATTCATATAGAATGACAATAAAAACGTATAAGGACTATAACTACTGCTATAACTATATATATATAAAACGTATTAGGACTATAACTACTATATACATAAGAAAATATTGAGAGACAAACTGTATCAAAGTTGGCTGGGGTATACATTGTCATCATGAGCAGGAAGAGGAATCAATTTGACAATGGAACGAGAATAGATTCCTGTTGAAGTTCTGACTTGGACAGCCCTTACTTTTCCATCAGTACCAGGCAACAACTTTGTAATACGGGCCAATGGCCATTTTAAAGGAGAAGTTTCCTCATCTTTGACGAGGACCATGTCTCCAACGGTTAAATTTGGATGAGGGATAAGCCATTTAGGCCTATTTTGGAGCCGATTCAAATAGTCTTTGGACCATCGTGTCCAAAAACACTGTTGGATTCTGGTACACTGTTGCCAAAATTTCAACCTGTTTTCTGGGATTTGAGCACAGTCTCGATCAGGAAGAGTTACTAAAGGCGCTCCTATCAAGAAATGACCAGGAGTCAATGGCTGAAGGTCATGAGGGTCTGATGATAATGGGAAAAGTGGTCTCGAATTCATGATCGCTTCAATTTGGGCTAGTATGGTGGCAAATTGCTCAAAAACATAATGTGAACCTTGTAACATACGAGTGATATGAAACTTCGCACTCTTTATAGCAGCCTCCCATATTCCACCCCAGTGTGGTGATCTAGGGGGTATGTATTTCCAGGTAATAGCTATTGAAGTAACATGATCAAAAATGGGTGAATTAGGAGTATTAAGGAGAGCATAAAGTTCTCTGAGCTGGTTGTGTGCCCCAACGAAGTTGGTGGCATTATCACTGAAAATAGTACTTGGAACTCCCCTCCGACTGACGAAACGCTTTAAACATGCGATAAACGCTTCCGCTGAGAGGTCTGACACCAGCTCGAGGTGAACTGCCTTAGTTCCGAGGCAAACGAAAAGGGCCATGTAACATTTTGTTACTGGGGTAGAGGTAAGAGTAGATGATTTAATGAGGAAAGGTCCTCCGAAGTCCACCCCTACGTGAAAAAATGGTCTTGAGGAAGTGACTCGCTCTGGAGGTAAATCAGCCATCATTTGTTGGGATGTAACTGCTTTAAGTCTGGTACAAATAACACACTTGTGAATAATTCACTTCACCTCGCGGAGTCCGTTAAGTGGCCAGAATTTAGTGCGCACATTGTTGAGTACATTTTGAGGACCGCTATGGCCAAGACGTATATGTTCGTGCCTCAGTAACAATGTAACAAACTGAGACTTAGATGGCAATAAAACAGGGTGCTGTTGATCAATAGGTACATCAGCATGGGACAGCCGACCACCTACTCGAATAAGGGAATCTTGGTCTAAGAAAATATTTAGGGACAAAAGATGCTTGTCTTGAGGGGGTTTGTTGTTTTTAAGCAATCTGATAACATGGGGAAATGCTAGACTTTGAACCTGAATAATGAGAAAGTTCCGAGACTGGAATATTTCAGCTGGAGTCAAGGGACCAATTCGTTTAACAGGGCTTCTAAGGTTACTCACAAATCTAAGTATATAAGCCATTGAACGTAGCATCTTATTATATGATGAAAATTTTGACATAAAATCAAGCCAAATATTAATGGGTGGGTGTACAGCTATCAGAACAGTCTTTCTCTCCTCTGGCAACTGCGACATTTGTGTGAACGAGTCGTATATAACAGTATCTGAGGAAGTGTTACTTAGGAAAGGGGGGCCATTAAACCACAAGGATGAATCATTTGTGAGAGACGTGCCACGGGAAAGCAAATCTGCAGGGTTCAGTTTTGATTTGATATGCCGCCAAGAAGCCTCGGAGGTAAGTTCTTGAATCTGTTTTACTCGGTTACTAACGTAGATTGTCCATTTCTCTGGAGGAGAATTTATCCATGACAACGCTACTTGAGAATCTGACCATAATATATATGCAGAGATTGAAAGATGATTTTTTAAGATTATTGAGATTCTTGAAAATAATTTTGCTAAAAGAACCATACCGTTAAGTTCCAGTTTTGGAATAGTTAGGGGTTTGCTCAATGGTGAGACCTTGGACTTAGCAGCCACTAAATGTGAAGTAGCAGTATTATCAGTGTAGATAGTTCTCAGATAGACACAACCACCATATGCCTTGCCACTAGCATCACTGAAGCCATGAAGTTGAAATAGTAGAATCTCTTTATTTACTCTGATGCACCTGGGAATGGAGATGTTTTCTAATAAAATGATGCTATTTAGGAAGTTATTCCAATCATTCCGAATCTGAGGATTGTCAATTGGTGTGTCCCACTGCAGTCCTAACTGCCACAAATTTTGCATAATTAACTTGCCTAGCACCAGTATCGGGTTCACTAGACCCAAGGGGTCATAACATTGGGAGATGATTGACAAAATTACTCGTTTTGTTAGGACACTATTGTCTAATGAAGGTGGAGTGTGAATTTTAAATGTGTCAGAAGAAGGATCCCACGAAATACCTAAAACTGTACATGGGTTCTCTTTTGAGAATAGCTCTTTGCACGAGGAGTCATTAGAGAATAAGGTTTTAGAAGTGGTATTGGAATTGGTACGAAATTTGTGTAAATTAAACCCAGCAGACCCAAGAGTTTGCCTTAAATCAGAATACAATTGCTCCAATTCTGCTATTGAGTGAGCACCTGTCAATATGTCGTCGACATATGTCTGATTCAAAAGAGCATTTCTTACATGGGGTAGATGAGAGTTCTGTAGGGCTATTTCTTTTAAAACTCTGCATGCTAAATAAGGTGCACTACGTTGGCCAAATGAAACAGTGGTAAGCTCCAAACAAGTGAACGGGTCATGAGAAGAATCCCTCCAAAGGACATTTTGCAAAAAGTGAAATTTCGGATGCATGCAGACCTGCCGATACATCTTTTCGATGTCAGCAGTTAGGGCATAGGGATAAATTCGAAATCGGGTTAAAATGTCGAACAACTCGGGTTGGACTCTAGGCCCTGTCAAAGTTATATCATTTAGAGAAAGAGAACTCGAGGTTTTCGAGGAGAAATCAAATACAATCCGGACCTTTGTACTAGCACTGTGGGTTTTTACGACACTGAGGTGAGGAACAAAGTATTTATGTTCTGATAGAGGAGATAGAAGAGACAGGGGTATTACTTTAGCATGTCCCAATCTGATGTATTCTTCTAAAATTTGTTTATATTCAGTTTTCAACTCAGGATTCTTCTCAAACTTCCTTTCAAGGGACGAGAATCTATTTCTTGCAGAAATGAAAGAGTCACCTAGCTGACAGTGAGCTTGAGGAGAAATCAATGGTAAATGGACTTGGAATCTTCCATTAGGAAGTTTTCAGTTTGTTCGGCTCTTAGATCTTCATCTGTTACCAGAGAGGGAGACGAGACCTCTTCTTGTTTAAAGAATTTTTCTAAAATTGCATCTAGCTTAGTTTCAGTTGCCTCTGGATTCATAGCGATATGAAAGGAGTGAAGGGCTAAATTAACATCAGAATGGAGAGACATGTAATGATGAGGCAAGGTGCCTGAAATTATCCACCCTAGATGAGTATGAATCAATGTAGGAAGCCCGTTTCCTAAATGTTTTATGTCTGACTTTAATAAAAGGTGATAGATGTCGGCTCCTAGAAGGATCCCAATTTCTGACGGAGTGTCAAAAGTATCGTCGGCCAGTTCTTGACTAATGTGGTGGGGAATGTTCAATAGGTTTTTGTTAATAGAGATCTGAGGTAAGTTTTGAGTAATCTGATCAACCACGGCGCAAGAAACTGTAAATTTCGCTGAAGGGTCATGGATGGAGTGAAACTCTATCTCAGTCATTTTATTTATAGTAGTTTGACCATTAAAAATCCCTGAAATTTGAAGTGAACGAGAAACAAATTTACATTTTAAATCCTCCGCTGTCTTACGAGTAATAAAAGAGCATTGGCTTCCGTTGTCCAGAAGACCTTTGACTACCATAGGAGGGCCATGAGTAGGGGAAATCAACAATTTTGCAGTTGCCAATAGTACTTGAGAAGTGCAAACCTGAGTGGCTGAAAGAGAGGTGGTGTTTGCCACCGAACCTTGAGCACGAGAGGAGCTAGAGAATCTATTTTGTGGTTGTGACCTTAGAGAACCACCTCCACGAGAACTTACTGGAGTAGCAGAATCCAAATTAGAGTGTGACCTTAGAGAATCACTTCGTTGAGAGAGAGATTGTGACCTTGGAGAGTCACCACGTTGAGAGTGCGAAGGGGTGGAAGACATTCTATGCGTTGGAGAGGATAATGCGTTTACTGCTACATTGCGTGGGGTAGATAAGTGCAATAGTGAATGATGTTTTCCATTACAAATATCACACACTCTGGATGATCCACACCCATTTAAAGAATGCTTTGTACCTAAACAATTATAACAAAGTTTGTTGAGCTTGACAAAATTCAATCTGTCTGAGACAGACATATGAACAAATCTTTGACGTGAATAAATGCGATGAGTGGTATCATTACAATAAGCACATTGCATAGCCATATGTGTTGTACCTTGATTCACAGCATGTTGATTACTACTTTGATTATTACTATTGGAGGGAGATTCATTAACTGATGTATTATTTGAATTAGAGAGTAATGTCACCCTAGTTTTATTTGAATTGAAATTATTTTTAAAATGTACCCTATTCTCCACTAAATTTCCAGAACTAGAGAGATTTTCTAAAATGGTACACTTACTATTTAAAAATTCAAAAAATGAGTAAGTATCTATCAAATTATTTGACTTAATTTGCTCCTCGAAAGCTTTTTTAGTGGCAAAATCTAGTTTACTTTCCAAAATATATGCAATCAAATGATTAAATAATTGTTCTTTGGAAAAATTTAAAGTCAATAGTGAGTCTAAAGCTGCTTTACTATTAGCGGTGAACTGTTTCAGTATGTCAGCATTACATTTTTGAATGGCACCTATATCCAAAATTTGTTTAAAATAAGAGTTGACCAACTGCTTATTATTGCTGTAGCGTTTATGTAACACATCTAGTGCAATAGAGAAATTTTGCTCAGTAACAGCAATATTATTAATCAATGTGAGAGGCTCACCTCTAAGATGAGCTTTGAGGTAGAAGAATTTCTCAGTATTAGACTGTAAATTAGTATTATTTATAATAAGAGCTGTGAATAAATCAATAAACGACTGATATTCAGTAGGAATACCTGTAAATATTTTAATATTTATGTTGGGCAGTTGTATTTTGTTGTGAGTTACTAGTTGAGTGTTCCCTAATTTATTGAGGCTAGATAAATAATTTTGAAGTTGAGAAAGCACAGCAAAGTAAGTGTCCTCTACAACATCTCGATCCTCTGTATCGGGAGGGTTCAAAGTCAATGTATCTAATTCATCCTGAACTTCACTATACTTTTTAAAATGAGTAGTTAATGAGTTTATCTTAAATTCTAACTTAGCTTTATCTACAATATTATCTTTATTGTTCGTATACCAGTTCACAATCCGTGTAATCTGGGCCTTACTAGTGGTTCGAATTTTAATTAAGTCTGACATGTTCTTTGAATCTGAGAAATTCTTCCACAAAAATAGAAACTACCCTAAAAATATATCAACTAATTTAATCAAAATATATGAGGGAATGTGCATTTATCGAAACAAAAAAAATTATTATTTTTATTATTTAGTAATTGAGAGATTATAAGGTTATTCGAGTAATAAAACCATTACTGCACAGAGCTATTTCCTTGTAAAACAAAAACAGAATAAATTTATTTCTCCTGGCAACAAGGCTCAACCTGAAACAAATAAACAACAAAATCCAAAAGAAAAACAGCTCTGTGACTCAAAATGCACATTCATGTTTTATACGAAAGAGTACCTATGTAATTATTCTTTGAATTACATTTAGAATAGATTGTACAAAACAGTTCTTACAGAGATGTTGCCTATAGCACAATACAAGTACATATCTGTTTATTTATTCCACAATAAGGTAGTATGAATAATTTAAATGTCTATCTGAGTGATTGTGAAATGAGATCCTACTTTTCTTATAAATAGAAAGAATACACTGACCTGTTAGTTCAGTCCTGCTCAATTGTTCTTTTATACTCACACCAAGCACATGTTCAATAGGTACCAATGTTTTTCCAAGCTGATATTTACACAATTGTCAATTATTCTGTTCCTCCAAAAATCCGGCTCGATCTGGACCACTTATGATGGAAAACTACCACACACGTGGGCATCCACATTATCGGGGGCCAACACCCATAGAGTTGGCCAACAATGAGATCTTCGATGGCTCAGGAGAACAATAAACTTGATAGTTTGTCTTATATATACTTTATTTTCATGGCAAACAAAACCACAAAACCATTTATTACACTTAGTACAATTGGTACATCCTTTTTTACCGCCAATTCCAACTGCCGGCACACTGAGAGTTTTTTAATATAACTCGTGAATTTGAATGATTATGAACCCAATATACTAGGGTGACTTTAAACGTTACACTGTTACCTTCATGGGTAAAGCAACTAATTATTTTTTACACTTTAATATTATTTAAAGAGGAGAGAATGGAAAGAATCGTCACGAGGCACCATGCTTTTTTGTGCATGAACGGAAGAGAGCGTGTGTGAGAGGGAGATCTTTTCTGCACATGCAGCGAATCTGGCATAGCGCGTGTATGCCATCTAATTTAGTATGTCATCATCGAGTACCGATTCCGCCCTAACAGGGGGTTAGTACGTGGGCGCTACCGCCACGGTCTCACAGGTGGAGCTACGAGTACTGGAGATGATTTTATTTTATATTTATTCCTTTGAGGGAACACTGTTAGGAATTGGACCCAGGCCTTTAGGTTCAAATCCCAACAATATGATTAAGAGTTTCGTATTCGTGCATAAAGTTAACATACTGTGATTTCATATCTACATTTTTATGTAGCCGTGATATCAAGTTAAGAAATCGTTTCAATGCAGATGTTTTTGAATCGCCTAGCTTATTTTCGAAATTTTATATACTCTTCGTCGGCCAAAATTATATTTTTTGGACATTTAATTTGCGATTTTTCAAATTCTATTGATGGCAATTTATCTGTGATTCGAGGTAATATTAAAAACGATAGTTCTCTTTCAAAATTTTCAATTCTCGATTTTATTTTAGCATTTGTTTTATAAGTTATATTTGTTTCGATTTGATTTACACCTCCTAACGGTATGTTTATTTTCTCACGTTTTAAATTTAATTTATCGCTCAACGATGCACTAATTAAATTTGGTTGACTTCCCGAGTCTAGCAAAGCCGTGCATTTTATCCATTTTTTGTTTTTATTTCGAATCAAAATTGTCGCAGTCGACAGTAAAACTTGATTTGATGCTAAGCACGTGTACGATAACGTTTTTTCTCCGTTTAACTCTGATTCATCATTATTATATTGTGTGTTCGTATGCTTATTTTCATTGAAGCTACAAAGCGTGTGTATTTCCGAAACTCGGCCGGTATCGTTTGTAACATGAGATGTGCTTGCTTGAATTTCGTTTGAATGCATAGATCGCCTAGATTGTTTTTCTTTCGTTAGAAATGTTGTGGTGCCGTTATTATTATTACTGACTACATCCGCTGTTTGTTGATTTTGAGAATTTTGATTTTGATTTCTATAGTTGTCAGTATGTAAGGCTGTATTGTGCTTTAAATTACAATTTTTACAACCTCTTGATCTGCAATCTGATTTTACATGACCGGGTCTTAAACAGTTGCTGCATAGTTTATTTTTATTAATTTCGGAGTATTTTTCTGACAATGATAAATTCATGAATTTAGGACATTGATAAATGAAATGTTTTTCTTTACATATAACACAGTTGAAATAATTATTATTGTAATCCGTAGCGTGACAATTAATTTTTCTGATAGGCTCTCGATTCTGAAAATTTGTTCGCGAATTATCTTTATAATGTTGAAGATTATTAGGTTCAACATCATTCATTTGAACTGCTTCTAAGGTGAAACATTTTTTTGTTAAAAAGTCGGTTAGTTCTTTTAGTGTTGGTAATGTTTTATCGTTTTGTTTAAGCTTCCACTCTCGCTTCGTTTTATCATCTAATTTTCTCAAAATAATCGGTATTAATAATGCATCCCAATGTTCGATTGATAATTTCAATTTTTCTAAGTTTTTCAAATGTTGACTAAAAGTGTCAATAAGTTTCCTCAATCCTTGTGCGGATTCTTTATTTGCGTCTGGAAGGTTGAATAGTAAGCAATTTATGTGATAGTTTATAATTACGCGCTTGTTATCATATCTTTTTTCTAGTAATTCCCTCGCGATTTTATAATTATCTCCCGTGAACTCTAACGGTTCTATGATTTTTTGGGCCGCACCCTTACAACATAATTTAAGGTATAAAAACTTGTCAATGTCATTAAGATCGGTTCGTCGATCTACTACTGAATTGAATATATCTTTAAAACTTAACCAAGTATCATACGATCCGTAAAATTTCGGTAGTTCGATATCTGGTAACTTGGCAACTGCGCCGCTTTGATTTATGTTTTGACCACTGTTACCGGGTGTTGGTTTCGTTTCGTGTTTTTCGGACTCGTTTTTTATATAGGTTTTCCCTTTACCGATAACATTATAAAACATTTCTTCTATGTGATCTCTATGATGAGTTTCCTCGTGATCTAAAAACTCCAATCGTGTCTGACAACGATCAAATTCCGCGAAGTCGTCTCCAATGTTTTTCAACCGAATTTCTAATTGAATAATGTTTACATCTGTTCTCTCCAAATACTGACTGAATCATTCTAAACGTGCAGAAACTACCTCGCGAATATGAAGTAATTCCGATGATTCTTCATCAATAGATTTTTCGCTATTCGATTTATTTTTTGATTTTATTTTGGCATTATTATTCGATATCTGATATAAAACAACAATAAGTAATAAGTTTGTTAAAAGCGAGTACTTGATTATTTAAAATAAAACGTGTTTCAAAATGTTTTACGTTTTCGTGTTAAAATAAACAATAATTAAGTTTGTTATAGTCGAGTACTTAACTATTTAACAAGTTTCGATTTTTTGTTTTTTGTACGAGTAAATATTTTCGTGATAAATTTATTGACAATATATTAAGTTAATCGAGTACTACTTAATAATTTGAAATAAATTTTGAATATATGTGAATATTTCACAGTACATTCGTGAACATGCAATAGATCGAGTACATGTAATTAATTGTTAAATTTGTAATTTTCGAGTTACTCACTACAATTATTTGAAATGAAATGTGTTAACGTGTATGAATGTATGGGAATATGAATATTTAGGAAAATGGAACGAGCTCACCCTTCCTATACGTGTCGTGATTCGTGTATATCGTGATTTTCTGATTTTTTCATCCGGAACGATTGGACCAAAATGTTGCGTGGTCGTGGATTGTGGATTAACTGATTCACTAGTTTAACTTACATAACTTTATTTCACTTAAATTAAGATAAACAAATAGTAAATAGTTAATAAATGGTTGATAGTGGACTGTAATACAAATTGTTACGTGATCCTCTTTTGAGGTTACAAATTTGAATCGTCGTCTCTCTGCTGGCGGCGGTGATTTTTCGGGGCTCTCGCGCCTCGCGGAGAATACGTTGTTGTCACGCGCTCACTAAATTCGAGAAAGTCCATAAAGTCTGAACATACCGCCCCTGTTGAAAAGTCCTACTTTTCAAAAGTTTCAACCGGTAACAGACACAATTTTCGGGTTGAACGTTTCAACACGGTGCCGTTTGATAACTTTACCGAAACTACACGCACAATATTGTCGCTTCCGGGATGTAGTTCGATGATTCTTGCTACTGGCCAGCATAAAGGAGGCATGTTATCTTCTACTAGTATCACCAGCATGCCTACTTCAACCTGATTAACGCCATTCTTGATCCATTTGTTGCGATTCTGAAGACTTGTCAAATATTCCTTGTGCCAGCGGTCCCAAAAGTGCTGGTACAATTGCTGAAGTCGCTGATATCTGGTCAGTCGATGAGTTTTAACGTCTCTGAGATCTGATTGGGGAATGCTTGCGAGTGAGCTCCCAATCAGGAAGTGTGCAGGTGTTACGGGTAAAAAGTCATTGATGTCATTGGAGATGGGGGTAATAGGACGGGAATTAAGACAGGATTCGATTTGAGTGGGTAGAGTGTTCATTTCATCATAATTTATATTTGAATTTCCTAATACGCGCCTCAAATGATATTTGGTAGATTTAACTGCAGCCTCCCACAGACCGCCCATGTGAGGTGCATGTGCGGGAATAAAATGCCAATTTATTTGCATTTTTGATAGAAATGAAGAAATAACGGAATTACGATATTCATCGGTTAAGAGTTCGTGAAGTTCTGAAAACCTATTATTCGCTCCGATGAAATTTGATCCGTTGTCAGAGTAAATATCACTGGGTTTTCCTCGTCTGGAGCAAAACCTTTTGAGTGCGTTTAAGAAACTGTCCGTTGTTAAATCGGGGGCTAACTCGATATGGATCGCTTTTGTTGAAAAGCAGACAAAAATACATATGTAAGTTTTGATTAACCTACTTCTTCGTTGAGTACCCTCTTAAACGTATATTGGCCCTGCGTAATCTAAGCCGCTAACTGCGAAGGGTCTGTTAAATTTTAAGCGGTCACCCGGTAACGATCCCATCAAATATTGCATTGGTTTCGGGTTCGAATTTGTAATTCTCTTTACCGCGTTTTTACCATTGATTGGCCAAAATTTTAATCTTAATATACCTAACAAATTTTGAACACCGGCGTGTAAATGCTCGATATGAGCCTGTCGTATTATTAAATCTGTTAGTTTATGTCTATAAGGCAAGATTATTGGATGTTTTTGATCAAAGTCTATATGTGAGTTTGTCAATCTACCTCCTACTCTTAGTATACCCTTTGTACCTAAGAATGGTTGAAGAGATAAAATTTTGCTGTCATTTAAACATTGCGATTTCTCAAGTTTCGATATCTCTGGTTGAAATTGCTCTCGTTGCGCTAGTCGAATTAATATTAATAGAGATTCATTCAATTCCTGTACTGTTAAGTTTGTAGATTTAATTGATACTAAATTTTTCAATCTGTTTTTAAATCGATAAATGTATGAAATGATTCGCTGTAATTCCGTTAAATCAGAATATTTTTCAAACCAGTTTATTTTACTAGTCGAATTAGTGGCGTATAGCGTTATAGTTTGTGGTTTTAACTCAGGCAATGTTTCTACGTTTACAACAATATCGTTGTTTATTTCGATACTAGAGTCGCGTTTTAAAAAACTAGGTCGGTGAAACCACATTTCGCATTTTATCAATTCTTCCGGGTTTAAGCCTCGTGAGATTATGTCGGCGGGATTATCTTTGCTTTGTATATGTTTCCATTCCGAAACGTCAGTAAGGTCGATTATTTTTGATACTCTATTACTTACGAAGGGTTTTAATTGGGAAGGTTCAATTCTAAGCCATGCCAACACTATCGTGGCATCAGTGAAATATGTTGTTTTGTAGCTAACCATATTAAGAATATTTTTTATTTTATATACTAGTTCAGCTAATAAAACAGCTGCTAATAATTCCAAGCGAGGAATAGTTACCTTTTTGAGTGGTGCTACCTTTGATTTCGCGGTCAAAAGTTTTAGCCTTCGTTCTCCGTTACGTTTAGTCGAACATAAATAAACGCATGCTCCATAAGCCTTTTCCGAGCTATCACTGAAACCATAAATTTCTACTTCGTGAGAATCTTTTTCCAAAACATGTCTTTCTATATTTATATTATTTAAAATGTGTATTTTTGACGTGAAGTTTAACCATGTTTCCTTTACATCATTTGGAACTTCTTCGTCCCAACTTAGTTTTAAACTCCATAATTTTTGTATAATTAATTTTGCCTTTATGACAACTGGTCCGATCAGGCCTAAAGGATCAAAAATTTGCGCTACCATCGATAATATTGTTCGTTTTGTGATATTGGTTTCGTTGAATTTTATATCAATAGAATATTTTAAAAGGTCTGAACTCGCGTCCCAAGCTACACCTAAAGCCTTGAATTCCTTGTCGTGATATAATACTAAATTATCGTCATCATTATTGTTACTGTTTTTTAATATATAGTCGAGAATTGATGTGTCGTTTGAGGACCACTTTCTCAATTCGAAACCCGCTTGAGTAAGAATATTCGTTATTTCGTGAAAGATGTTTTTTGCTTCGTGTATCGTATCCACGCTCAATAATAAGTCGTCCATATAAAAATTATTTTCAATTATTTCCGAAGTCCGAGGATATTTATGACGATTTTGTATAGCTAATTCTTTTAGGCACCTCGTAGCTTGATATGGCGCCGAAGATGTACCATAAGTTACGGTGTTAAGCTCATAAACTTTGATAGGTTCGACCGTTGTGTCTCGCCACAAAATTTGTTGAAATTTTCTTTCACTCGGCTCAATTAAAATACACCTATACATCATTTTAATATCTGCGATTAAAACAAATTGTTTAAGCCGTAGTCGTAATAAAAGAGAAAAAAGGTCTGGTTGTATTGTCGGTCCGGTGCAGAGTAAATCGTTTAAAGATATGTTTGTGCTACTTTTTGCACTAGCGTCGAAAACTACCCTGCATTTAGTTGTTAAGGAATCCCTAAATACAGCTGAGTGCGGTAGAAAAAATGACTCATTATCTACAAAATCGTCTTCGTCTAAATTACATTTAAAAGTCATATGATTAAGAGTTTCGTATTCGTGCATAAAGTTAACATACTGTGATTTCATATCTACATTTTTATGTAGCCGTGATTCCAAGTTAAGAAATCGTTTCAATACAGATGTTTTTGAATCGCCTAGCTTATTTTCGAAATTTTGTACAAAAGGATATGTAACGATAAACTTTCCAGTTTTGTCTTTACGAGTTGTAATTTTGAAATTACTTTCGCAATATTGATCTGTTTTCAATAACACTTTTTGTTGAGACATTTCCTCTAACTCCCAAAACCTTGTGAGAGAATCGTGTAATTTTTGATTTTTTGTATTTGTCGATACGTTGCATACCAATTTATTGTTCGCGTAATTTCTCAAATATAAATTTCCGGTTATAATCCATCCGAAATGGGTTTCTTGAAAAACGGGTGAATCGACTCCTAATTTTATTGTTTGGCCTTTAAGTAGTTCAAAGAAAATTCCTGCTCCGAGTAACAAGTCTATTTCTTTTGAAACGTTATACTCTTCGTCGGCCAAAATTATATTTTTTGGACATTTAATTTGCGATTTTTCAAATTCTATTGATGGCAATTTATCTGTGATTCGAGGTAATATTAAAAACGATAGTTCTCTTCCAAAATTTTCAATTCTCGATTTTATTTTAGCTTTTGTTTTATAAGTTATATTTGTTTCGATTTGATTTACTCCTCCTAACGGTATGTTTATTTTCTCACGTTTTAAATTTAATTTATCGCTCAACGATGCAACAATTAAATTTGGTTGACTTCCCGAGTCTAGCAAAGCCGTGCATTTTATCCATTTTTTGTTTTTATTTTGAATCAAAATTGTCGCAGTCGACAGTAAAACTTGATTTGATGCTAAGCACGTGTACGATAACGTTTTTTCTCCGTTTAACTCTGATTCATCATTATTATATTGTGTGTTCGTATGCTTATTTTTATTGAAGCTACAAAGTGTGTGTATTTCCGAAACTGGGCCGGTATCGTTTGTAACATGAGATGTGCTTGCTTGAATTTCGTTTGAATGCATAGATCGCCTAGATTGTTTTTCTTTCGTTAGCAATGTTGTGGTGCCGTTATTATTATTACTGACTACATCCGCTGTTTGTTGATTTTGATTTCTATAGTTGTCAGTATGTAAGGCTGTATTGTGCTTTAAATTACAATTTTTACAACCTCTTGACCTGCAATCTGATTTTACATGACCGAGTCTTAAACAGTTGCTGCATAGTTTATTTTTATTAATTTCGGAGTATTTTTCTGACAATGATAAATTCATGAATTTAGGACATTGATAAATGAAATGTTTTTCTTTACATATAACACAGTTGAAATAATTATTATTGTAATTAGTAGCGTGACAATTAATTTTTCTGATAGGCTCTCGATTCTGAAAATTTGTTCGCGAATTATCTTTATAATGTTGAAGATTATTAGGTTTAACATCATTCATTTGAACTGCTTCTAAGGTGAAACATTTTTTTGTTAAAAAGTCGGTTAGTTCTTTTAGTGTTGGTAATGTTTTATCGTTTTGTTTAAGCTTCCACTCTCGCTTCGTTTTATCATCTAATTTTCTCAAAATAATCGGTATTAATAATGCATCCCAATGTTCGATTGATAATTTCAATTTTTCTAAGTTTTTCAAATGTTGACTAAAAGTGTCAATAAGTTTCCTCAATCCTTGTGCGGATTCTTCATTTGCGTCTGGAAGGTTGAATAGTAAGCAATTTATGTGAAAGTTTATAATTACGCGCTTGTTATCATATCTTTTTTCTAGTAATTCCCTCGCGATTTTATAATTATCTCTCGTGGACTCTAACGATTCTATGATTTTTTGGGCCTCACCCTTACAACATAATTTAAGGTATAAAAACTTGTCAATGTCATTAAGATCGGTTCGTCGATCTACTACTGAATTGAATATATCTTTAAAACTTAACCAAGTATCATACGATCCGTAAAATTTCGGTAGTTCGATATCTGGTAACTTGGCAACTGCGCCGCTTTGATTTATGTTTTGACCACTGTTACCGGGTGTTGGTTTCGTTTCGTGTTTTTCGGACTCGTTTTTTATATAGGTTTTCCCTTTACCGATAACATTATAAAACATTTCTTCTATGTGATCTCTATGATGAGTTTCCTCGTGATCTAAAAACTCCAATCGTGTCTGACAACGATCAAATTCCGCGAAGTCGTCTCCAATGTTTTTCAACCGAATTTCTAATTGAATAATGTTTACATCTGTTCTCTCCAAATACTGACTGAATCATTCTAAACGTGCAGAAACTACCTCGCGAATATGAAGTAATTCCGATGATTCTTCATCAATAGATTTTTCGCTATTCGATTTATTTTTTGATTTTATTTTGGCATTATTATTCGATATCTGATATAAAACAACAATAAGTAATAAGTTTGTTAGAAGCGAGTACTTGATTATTTAAAATAAAATGTGTTTCAAAATGTTTTACGTTTTCGTGTTAAAATAAACAATAATTAAGTTTGTTATAGTCGAGTACTTAACTATTTAACAAGTTTCGATTTTTTGTTTTTTGTACGAGTAAATATTTTCGTGATAAATTTATTGACAATATATTAGGTTAATCGAGTACTACTTAATAATTTGAAATAAATTTTGAATATATGTGAATATTTCACAGTACATTCGTGAACATGCAATAGATCGAGTACATGTAATTAATTGTTAAATTTGTAATTTTCGAGTTACTCACTACAATTATTTGACATGAAATGTGTTAACGTGTATGAATGTATGGGAATATGAATATTTAGGAAAATGGAACGAGCTCACCCTTCCTATACGTGTCGTGATTCGTGTATATCGTGATTTTCTGATTTTTTCATCCGGAACGATTGGACCAAAATGTTGCGTGGTCGTGGATTGTGGATTAACTGATTCACTAGTTTAACTCACATAACTTTATTTCACTTAAATTAAGATAAACAAATAGTAAATAGTTAATAAATGGTTGATAGTGGAGTGTAATACAAATTGTTACGTGATCCCCTTTTGAGGTTACAAAGGACCCCGCACTTTTTATAGGTAAAATGGTTCTCGGTGAAATTGTCTGAATTTTTAGTATGTTGTAGTATTCGATGTACTGATTGAACGTGCAGAATCGCAAAGTTTGTTGATGGATAGATATTGAAATACAGGTCGTTAAAGTTAAAAATCAGTAAATCTTATTAAATTATTTCTTAGGTATTTGAAAGTGCCAAATGCTTTTTTTTTCGCTCTTATCATCAACGTACCTTAATATTAGTAAATATCATTCAGATAGTGAAGATTATATCATTATGTACAGAGTGAGAAATAAAAACATTTTAGTAATGTCTCAAAATTCGTAACATGTAACATGTAACATGTAACATGTAACAATGAAATATTATTAAAATTATTCTGGCATGCAATAAACTACTTTCATTCCATTATTTATCACAATTCATAAATATCGTACAGGGTGATTCGAAAAATGGGTGAAATGAATGGCCGGTTCTTTCGTACACATCCTGTATATTCAAGTGGATTATCGATGATAAAAATGACAAAATATCAAAGTTCCAGAAATCACCCTGTAATTCACGATTTACCCGGTGAAATTCCTTTACTATTATTTAATATATTCATAATTCTCTACTTAACACTTTCCCAAAAATTCAGTTTCCTACTATGAAACTAGTTATTAATTTTTGACGAGATGGAGGAACCTCGTTCACGCGTACATAATTCTATTAGTGGCCAAGATATTTCATAAAAAGTGAAACGTGAGAATGTGGAGATCAAAACAAATGTGACAGGGGATGAAGATAAGAGATAAAAATTACATCAGATCAGATATATAAATTCAATAATATAAGCTACAGATAGTTGTGAACTTTATTGGTTTAAGCTTTGTCGGAATAAAAAACGAACTATCTGTAGCTTATATTATTAAATTCATATATCTGATGTAATTGTTATCTCTTATATTCATCCCCATTTACATTTATTTTGGTCCCCACATTCTCACGTTCCACTTTTTGTGAAATATCTTGGCCGGTAGTAGAATTAGGTACGCGTGGACGAAGTTCTCTCAACTCATCAATAATTAATAACTATGAGACTTATCATAGTAGGAAACTGAATTTCTGGAAAAGTGTTGAGTAGAGTATGATGAATATATTTGATAATAATAAAGGAATTTCACCAGGTTAATTGTGAATTACAGGGTGATTTCTGAAACTTTGATATTTTGTCATTTTTACCATCGAAAATTTTCATGATCACCCTATATATCCCAACGAAATCATGTTTATACGGTATCAGCTATCTTTGGAGGATAATAATCCACTTGAATATACAGGATGTGCACGAAAGAACCGGCCATTAATTTCACCAATTTTTCGAATCACCCTGTACGAAATTTATGAATTGTGATAAATGGTGGAATGAGAGTAGTATATTGCATGTCGAAATAATTTTAATAATATTTCATTGTTACATCGAATATTGAGACAATACTAAAATGTTTTTATTTCTCTCTCTGTACATAATGATATAATCTTCACTATCTGAATGATATTTACTAATTTATGAAGGTACGTTGATGATAAGAGCGAAAAAAAAAGCATTTGGCACTTTCAAATACCTAAGAAATAATTTAATAAGATTTACTGATTTTGAACTTGAACGCCCTGTATTTCAATATCTATCCATCAACAAACTTTGCGATTCTGCACGTTCAATTAGTACATCGAATACTACAACATACTAAAAATTCGGACAATTTCACCGAGAACCATTTTACCTATAAAAAGTGCGGGGTCCTTTGAATCGTCGTCTCTCTGCTGGCGGCGGTGATTTTTCGGGGCTCTCGCACCTCGCGGATAATACGTTGTTGTCACGCGCTCACTAAATTCGAGAAAGTCCATAAAGTCTGAACAGTTTTCACTTTAAGCTCTGTTATTAATCTACATATTAGACATAAAAGCCGAAAAGTGTTTGCAATTTTTGTTGATTTCAAAAGAGCTTTTGACTCAGTCCAGCACAATTTATTATGGCTGAAACTATTCAATATTGGAGTCTCGTCAAAAATTATTCGCTTAATAAGAACACTTTATTCACAAGCCACTGTCCAAATAAAAGGTTCTGACGGTTTGACAAAATCATATGATCTATCTTTAGGTGTTCTACAAGGAGAACCCTTGAGTCTCCTTTTATTTGCTCTGTTTATCGCCGATTTGGAAGACTAATTTCATGCTCAAGGACCTCAAGGTGTAAATATCGATAATAAAAATGATGTTCTAACACTCCTGTATGCTGATGATCTCGTTATCCTGGCTCATTCTGAAATTGATGTTGCAAGGAAACTGAAAATGTTGGAAAAATATACTGACACCAATCGTTTAACTGTTAATCTTTAGAAAACAAAAATTGTTAGGTTTTCTAAAGGTGGATTCCAAAAACCAAACTATAAATTTTATTTTAAGATTGAGATCATAGAATTGAGTAATACATATACATATTATTATTTAGGTGTAACGTTTTCTTCCTCTGGCTTATTCAGTGAAATGTCAACTGCAACTGTAAAAAAAGGTAAACAAGCCGTTGGCGCTCTCATTCCTGTGATGTGTAAGGCAAAAATTGACATGTAGTACCCTAGAATCAATCTATTCGAATCTCTAGCGTTAGGCGTTATGTTTAACAGTGTCTCTGTTTGGAGTCCTCGTTATTTGGATGCACTAGAAAGGGTGCAAATACATTTCCTAAAACGAATTCTTTTAGTAGCGGTTGATACTCCGGACTCTGTTATTCGGATAGAAACAGGAAGAGTTAACTTGTCGTACAATGTTTTTAAAATGACAATAAATTGGTTACGTAAGATTCTTCAAATGGAAAAATTTCGCTATCCCAGACTTTGTTTTGAGCAACAGCTACGTATTATGAATTCGGCTACCACAAAGTATAATTGCGCATCCCAAATCAAACAATTTTTTGTTGACGTTGAATCACTGCAGTTATGGAATCAATTATCTTATGGTTATCTAACAGTACACAAAAAACTAATAGTTTCCAAATATTATACCTTCCAGCACCAATCCGATATTGCTACATCGTCAGCGTACCCTTTTATGGCTCTATATAATGCTTTCATCACGTGAACACGTGAACCAAGCAATTATTTACTGTTGAAGTCTCCAATTCAGATCACTCGTACTTTAGCTCAACTCCGTACGATTAATCAATTTAAAATGAAGTTCACATTAAACGGCATAACCTATAGTATAGATCCTACTTTAACATGTACTGTTTGTAACCTGGACGAGGAAGAAACTATTTTTCATATTTTGTTTGAGTGTCCGATATATACAGTATGAAACAAAACATATCCTGTCTGCAAAATTTGGAAACATTAGTAAATGCTCTGCAAAATATAAACCTATCTGAGGGAAAAACTATATGCTGCTACCTTTGAAATATTCTTAAATTGAGGTCATTTATACTCGATAAATAATGTATTTATTTTATTTTTGTAATACACGTTGGTTTACTTTGTATTTGTTTATTTACAACTATGTACACTATATTTACAAATATTTATATTATCAATTTGCTGATGTCTGTTGATTTACATCACAAGCACATTTACATGACATGTTATCATTTCGTGATCGCTCACCCTTCCCTTTGTGAATGTCATCCTTCATGTCATCTGTCATTCAGGATGCGTTCGGAATGTGTACTGTACTGTAGCTCATACTACATCTCCCTTCTTTATACAAATATTATTTACAGAGATATACAATGGGTGGTATGAATAACAACGAAGTACATGCTAATACTACAAATTTAAAGATCTACTTCAAAGTATATGCTCCATCATGAAGCATCTGGTCAGTTACGGTAGAATCTGCTTAACGTTGAAGTATTTACTAAACTGCTTGTAGTATCTACTTTTTAGCCCGTAGTACATGCTTGGAAACGTGCAGCATCTTCCACTCCTTCTGCTAAGGGAGCAGGTCATGACAAGTTTATTAGATTTTCTTTTCCATCATTGTTGTTACAAAAAATTTTCAAGACTACGCGAAATATTATTTGCTATTTTTCTTGTCAATTGAAAGTTATAAACAGTGTTCGTGATTGAGTAGAATGTCTTCAGATGAAGAAATGCCCTGTCAAGAAGAGTCCCAAAAAATATACAATTAGCATTTGTTATAATCCTAGAAGATTTCAAGATATTGCTGGATAAAAAAAATGACACCTGCCACCTCATTTTCCGTTACCGGAACATTTTATGATACAAAATATCATCATTAACGTGTCGTTGCACTGTATATTTTCCTTCCATCCATCCATTTTCAAACAAATTTAACCGAAGAATTCTCAAGAATCTGCTATTATACCAACTTCGCTAACGTTAAGCAAATACTACAATTTCTTCTTGGAATCGAAGTATTTGCTGCAAGAAGTCGCTACTCCAAATTGCAGTAAATACTTGAGTCATTTTCACTAGAGTGCTACTTAGTATAGTAACTTCCGGAAACATTTAAAGTATCTACTTTGAAATGTAGTTTCTTCTTAGTATTGAAGTACCCACTTTATAGAAAATGCTTATACTTCTAGTGTTAGCATATACTTGGTTTTTATTCATGGGTGGTATGAATTAAAACGAAGTACATGCTAATACTACAAATTCAAAGATCTACTTCAATGTATATGCTCCATCATGAAGCATCTTGTCAGTTCCGGTAGAATCTGCTGAACGTTGAAGTATTTACTAAACTGCTTGTAGTATCTACTTTTTAGCCTGTAGTACATGCTTCGACACGTGCAGTATCTTCCACTCCTTCTGCTAGGGGAGCAGGTCATGACAAGTTTATTAGATTTTCTTTTCCATCATTGTTGTTGCAAAAAAAAATTTCAAGACTACCCGAAATATTATTTGCTATTTTTCTTGTCAATTAAATCTTTAAAATTTAGTGATTGAGTAGAATGTCTTCAGATTTAGAAATGCCCCATCAAGAAGAGTCCCAAAATGAAGACATACAATTGGCATTTGTTATAATTCTAGAAGATTTCAATATACTGCTGGATAAAAAAAATGACAGCTGCCAACTCATTTTCTGTTACCAGAACATTTTATGATACAAAATATCATCATTAACGTGTCGTTGCACAGTATATTTTCCTTCCTTTCAAACAAATTTAACCGAAGAATTCTCAAGAAGCTGCTATTATACAGTCTGTTCGCTGAATCTTTTCCCATGTATGAAATAATTCACAAACTACTTTTTGTATTACGTCTCTTTCCCACTCACAGAATCTTAATCCCCGAAATGAAACCGTTTGTTCCATTACAGCGTAATATAACAAACAGAGATAGCCATATGATGAATGTCGGCGATAGGTTTAACGCGAATTTGTACCTTGACGTCGTTGACAGACCAAAGACTTTGTTTACATTTTTATTTTATATTTTTATTTATTTTTTCGCCCCTTGCATATAAATTTATTTCAAAAAGAGTTTTTATAATGACTAATTTATACCTGAGTGTTCGAATTATTGAGGTAAGTGAATATTATGAATCTATTTATTTATTATTTACTTCGCAATGAAAACTAACCTTAAATTGACATTTCAATATGATTCTGGATAGAATTCCAGCAAACTAAATTATATGAAACATATTGTGCTTCCATGTAGAAAATAATTATAAATGACCTTATTTTCTGAAAGATCAAAACTATTTATGAATGATTTTTATTTTTAGAATGAAAGAGGTTGAATTCGCAAGCACAGGGGCTGGTCCTAAATGTGTTGGAGTATTTTGAGTTAGAAAAAAGAAATAGAGGACCTTTGGAATCACTTTCATGTGTAAATCAACAGAGTAAATATATTTATTTAGTAAGTCTTTAATTGAAATCTTTTGTTAAATTGTAGGTGTAGGTATTTTGTAATGGGTATATTCAAATCATGGTATAGGTATTCAAGAAAAATTTAGTAAGGTAATCATGTAGATTTTAGTAGTTTACAATTCAATTCAACTATTAAATTTATCTTATTTTTGGACAGTCAGCGTTAAAACATTGATAAAATGAACAATCAGAATATCATTAAAAATATAGTATTTATTAAAATTGAATCTACTATAATTTTGGTTTTTGTTTTAGAGAAGCATATTACTTTGACTAGGTACCTTAAATTGTGAATTAAGGAGAAGAGAAATTGTATCTATTGGCAAAACACCTCTGAGCATTTTGTTGAAAACAATGGGATTCAAATGTAGCAAAGATGACAATTGAAGAGCTTTAATGGAGCGGACAAGTATTGCAGCCTTGAGAGCCACTTTTCTGGGGTGAATATATGGAAAACTTTTCAAGTACTCACCCAAAAGAACTTGTATTTTTGGATGAAACATGGATCTATTCAGAAGGAAATAAAACATTCTTGGCAAGACAACAACACTAAAAGTGTAAGTAAACCAGATGGTTATGATGGAAAATGTTTTATAATTGTTCATACTGGTTCTACCGAAGGATTTGTCTCTGAAGCAAGTTTATTATTCTGTTCAAAATCTAGCAAAGCTGATTGAAGAGATGAACAATGTAACTTTCATGAAATCAATGAGTACTCAATTAATTCCCAACTTAGAAGAGCCATCTTTTATTGTTATTGATAATGCTCCATATCATAGTGTCCTTTTAGAAAAGCAACCTTCTACTAATTCGACAAAACATGAGATTGTTACATGGTTGACAACAAACAACATTAAATTTGATACAAAACCTGAATCGCTACAAACTGTAAAAATGAATAAAACAGGAAACGTGTATAAAATTGATGAGTTACTTCGAGAACATGATCATGATGGATTCAACGCTATTGAATTAATTTGGGCAAATTGCAAGTCATATTACAATAAATATATTGGTAGAGATGGGTATTCAGATAGTTCTGTTATAAATATGTGGAAAGAGGCACTGGAACAATGTGATCAACAAATTTGGGAAAAATGTGTTAGACATATTCAATAAATTATAGAAAAGTGGTATACCCGAGAACAGAATATAGTTGATATTAGCATTCAACCAATTACCATTGACATAAATACTGGTGATAGTTCTGATTCCGACTATGAGGAGATTATTGTATATAAATATACAAGGACAGGAATATTAGGGAAGCAATAAATTTGTAAAAATTTACTCCACATTATTTTCCAAGTTTTTGGAACATCTTTATTTCCATTTTCAAGGATAACATTCAATATTGTATTACAAGTTGTTTTAAATGGTAAATACATCTAACAATAATTTTGATTTCCCCAATATTCCTGTCCTTGCACCTACATTATTATTCGGCAAATGTATATATAACTATATGTAAATGAGTCTTAAATATATATAAATATTTTAAATTATTCATTTTTTATTTTCACAACCCAGATTTTTATTTTCCATTGTTAAGCCGTATGGGTGGGACGGCCCAATAGTAATGGTTGCCAGCCATAACCAAAAAAGGGCAATTCTGATTTGCAACGTTTCTACCAAGGAAATTGTTATTAATACTAACTCTTGTCAAGTAAATTCGCAGAATAACCCCATAAAACAGTGGAATTCTAACAGTTTTTCCAAACTAAAGGTTTAGGTAGCACATGGTTAAATGGCTGTAAAATATTCACAAATATCTATCACACCAGCTTCAATAATAAATAACGCACACCGTAATTTTAGCCACATCGAAATTAAACCATTGAACAACTCTGCATTGAACTACGACCTACGTCTTATTTAATGTATTGATGTATTGCGTGTGTATATTAATGATGACGCATGGGAAAAGATCCACCGAACCAACTGTACCAACTTTGCTAACGTTAAGCAAATACTACAATTTCTTCTTGAAATCGAAGTATTTGCTGTAAGAAGTCGCTACTCCAAATTGCAGTAAATACTTTAGTCGTTCTCACTAGAGTGCTACTTAGTATAGTAACTTCCGGAAAAATTTAAAGTATCTACTTTGAAATGTAGTTTCTTCTTAGTATTGAAGTACCCACTTTATAGAAAATGCTAATACTTCTAGTGTTAGCATATACTTCGTTTTTATTCATACCACCCATTGGGTGGTATGAATTAAAACGTAGTTCATGCTAATACTACAAATTTAAAGATCTACTTCAAAGTATATGCTCCATCATGTAGCATCTGTTCAGTTCCGGTAGAATCTGCTTAACGTTGAAGTATTTACTAAACTGCTTGTAGTATCTACTTTTCAGCCCGTAGTACATGCTTCGACACGTGCAGTATCTTCCACTCCTTCTGCTAGGGGAGCAGGTCATGACAAGTGTATATTAGATTTTCTTTTCCATCATTGTTCTTACAAAAAAATTTCAAGACTACCCGAAATATTATTTGCTATTTTTCTTGTCAATTATATCTTTAAAATTTCGTGATTGAGTAGAATGTCTTCAGATGAAGAAATGCCCCATCAAGAAGAATCCCAAAATGAAGATATACAATTAGCATTTGTTATAATGCTAGAAGATTTCAATATACTGCTGGATAAAAAAATGACAGCTGCCACCTCATTTTCTGTTACCGGAACATTTTATGATACAAAATATCATCATTAACGTGTAGTTGCACTGTATATTTTTCTTCCATCCATCCATTTTCAAACAAAATTAACCGAAAAATTCTCAAGAAGCTGCTATTATACCAACTCCGCTAACGTTAAGCAAATACTACAATTTCTTCTTGAAATCAAAGTATTTGCTGTAAGAAGTCGCTACTCCAAATTGCAGTAAATACTTTAGTGATTTTCACTAGAGTTCTACTTAGTATAGTAACTTCCGGAAAAATTTAAAGTATCTACTTTGAAATGTAGTTTCTTCTTTGTATTGAAGTACCCACTTTATAGAAAATGCTAATACTTCTAGTGATAGCATATATTTCGTTTTTATTCATACCACCCATTAACTTAAGCTTATACACTGGGTGGTATGAATAAAAACGAAGTATATGCTTACATTGACAGTACTAAGATCATAGTCTTTAAGGTGACTTGGTGTCACTATTCTACGTTTGTCTTTTGCACTTGTACTCGGCATCACTGTATGTTGTTTTTTCATTTCACTACTGTCCCTTATCAAATACTTCCTATTACGTTCCAGTACAGATCCACTATCTAACCTAACAGTATAAGTTCTTTTTTATTCTTAGGTGTTTGCATTTCTACAATACTTTTTATTTTATCATTACAAACCTTTACACCTGAGCCTGTAATAATGTGGCCCAAATATTTAATTTCACTAACATTAAACTTACATTTTTGCATATTAAATGTAACACCTGCTTCTCTAGCTCTTTGCAACACTGTTTTCGAAGTTAGATCATGGTCTTGTTGATTTTTTCCAAAGATTAATAAGTCATCTATGTATGTAATTTGACCAGTAATACTTTCAAAAATCTGTAAAAATTGTTTATGAAACACTTCTAGTGCTGACGACACTCCAAATGGGAGCCTACAAAACCTATACCGTCCAAACGGTGTTGCAAATGTGCAAAGTTTTCGACTGTTTTCATCCAACGGAACCTGATAGAAGCCTTGATTAGCATCTAAAATACTGAATATTGTAGAACCCCTTAGTTCAGCCAACAGTTGTTCCACTGTTGGCATTTGATAATGCTCTCTTTTTATAAATTTATTTAAATTTCTCGGATCCAGACAAATTCTAATTTCACCACCAGGCTTTCTTACCACCACCATTGGATGAACCCAGTCACTTGGTTCCTCAACTTTTTCTATGATTTTTAATTTGAGTAATTTATCTATTTCCTCTTTGACTTCATTATTTACAGAATATGGAATTTTTCTTGCATTGTAGACCACCGGTGTAGCATCCTCATGAATTATTATTTTATGTTCTTTTTAAAACAACCTACACCCTCAAACACATCTTTATATTCCAGTAGTAAATTATTAGTTTTAATGACATTATATATTCTTTGTATTAAATTTAATTTGATACAATCATTTAACCCTAATATCGGTGGTCCACTACAGTCAGTGTCAACTATAAAAAACTCTATATCACTTTCTTCATTCCCTGATTTACAATTTAATTTAATTTTACCCAAGTTTTTAATAGTTTCCCCACTATAATTTATTAATTTAAGGTTAGGTTTTTCAAGATTAAGTTGAGGAATTTTATAGAGAAATTTTATTGGAATTATACTAGCCTGTGCTCCTGTGTCTAATTTAAATTTTATATTGATTTCTGGCTCTTCCGATACCTGAATAATTTCCGTCCACTCCTCGTTTTGTTTGTTTGTTTCTACAGTTCCTATGAACAAATCTTCATCGCTGCTAGTTTCTATCTCTTCTTTTCCTGTAGTAACTTCTCTCACTTTCTTTGATTTCTCATTTGTTGTGAGTTGTGGATTATTTTTCAACATGCACATTCTACTGAAGTGATTCTTCCTTTTACACTTATGGCACTTCATTCCATAAGCAGGGCATTGATTTACTAAATGATTTTGTCCACATCGTGTACAGTTTCGGATAGAGTTTGTATTCTTGGCTCTACCTACTCCTTTTACTTGCTGGCTTTTGTAGTCTTTCTTAGTTACTTTATCTACTTTAATTTCAGTTTCACTTGTTATTTCTCTAATTTGAGTTTCAGTTATTTCAAATGATTTACAGATGTCTACACACCTGGACAAGGTTAAGTTTTTTTCACTTAAAAGTTTCTCTCTTACCTTGGAATTTTCGATTCCACAAATAATTCTATCTTTAATTAGGGAATCCTCTAATTTTTCAAATTCGCATGTCGCTGCTAAAGCTTTTAATATTGTCACATAGGTCTCTATAGATTCTCCGGGCTTCTGGTTTCTGGTAAAAAACTTGTGTCTCTCATAGGATATATTGATTTTTGGAATAAAGTGATCATCAAATTTACTTATCAGAACTGTAAAATCGTCTATCTCTTTAGCTTTTAGATCAAATGTTCCATACAACTCGATTCCTTCTTCACCCATACAATGTAGTAGTAAATTGCAAATTCTTTTTTGACCGTTGCTTTCTTCTATTCCAGCCGCAACTAAATAAACATTGAATGCTTTCTTAAATTTCGGCCAATTACTGGCAACATGTGGGTCATTTACCTTGAAGGTTGGAGCTCTTAGGTTGATGTCCATATTTCCTTCTTAGAATTACTGCGCCATGTAATACACGTTGTTTTACTTTGTATTTGTTTATTTACAACTATGTACACTATATTTACAATTATTTATATTATCAATTTGCTGATGTCTGTTGATTTACATCACTAGCACATTTACATGACATGTTATCATTCCGTGATCGCTCACCCTTCCCTTTGTCAATGTCATCCTTCATGTCATCTGTCATTCAGGATGCGTTCGGAATGTGTACTGTAGTGTAGCTCATACTACAATTTTGTTCTTATTTTTCATCACAAACTGTCTTGTAAACTTAAAAAAAAAGAAAAAAAAAATGTATGTTATCACACACTAACCTTGCTGTAAACATTGTTTTCTATAAGCAACAAAGTTATTATTATTATTAGATATTTATTAATAATGCCTGTGAAAAAAGATATATCAATTTCGTATATTCTAGATTATATGGGTGAACGTGTTCGGCCAAATAAGGAAGGTTATTAAAAGTTTATGTATAAGATCTTCAACAATATTACAATCCCCCATATAAAACTCAATGAGTCCTGGATTTGTCAATGTTCCTGTAGAGCAGGAGAAAGCAAGTGGGTAGATGATTTCAAAACCACACCACACATCCCTGTTTGCCTCCTCTCTTTTTCATGTTTCAGATATGTATGAGATGTTACTGATATCTGGCTCAAAAATAGGGAAAGGAAAAAACGACATAGAGAGAATCAGTAGGTCGAAATCATTTCAGTCATTTCGTCACCCAGAAATAAAAAAAAATACAACAGCAACTGAACAAAAAAAAACTCTGATCCTCTTGCCTATGGTTTTAGACAATGAAAACGAACAGTAATTAAATATTTGAATTTGTTGAACATCAGCACTTTTTTTATAACTGCAGGTGTAGGGGATTCTGCTTCGGCAACATTTTTGTAGAAGAACAAATGGGTGCACCAGTGTATGATTTAAGTAATAGGGAGAGGTTGTATAATGGCTAACTCTAGCGTTTTCCATTGACAAGACTAGGGTGCACTGAATCTGAACTGAGTGCAAAATTTGTGTTCCATTGGCTGCACTGCATCAGTGTTCCATATTCCATTGGAAAAATAGTGCAAGCGAATGTGCACTGATTGCAACTTTTTCGGCACCTGCTCAGGAGGTAGTTTCGAGTATAGTGCAAGAGTGCAAAATGGCGGCGAATGATGAACAGTGCGAATTCGGAAGAAGAGCAGCAACCTTTCTATTATTATCATCGTCATCTTCCGATGATATCGACTTGGAAGAACTAAATAATTTAAAAAAAAACGAACATTTGCTCCAAAAATTCAAAACCATATTAATGATGTGAACTGACAACTTTTCTGTGTTCCATTGACCCTGCACTCAGTGCAAAATATCGGTTAGGTGAGTCTGGTGAGTATTTATTTTTGATACCTAATCTACAATAAAAATTATCCTCCACAGAGGGTGTGAACAAAAAAAAGGCAAATTGAACTTCATCAGTAAGTCTTATAATATCCTCCAATACTGTCTACTCAAAATAGCGGATTTCTTGAGAAAGTAAAGTATGCAGGTTACCTGTTGTAAATATAATATGTGAGAAATTCCAAATTATCCGGATGTCACTTGATCGAAAAGAGACAGAACCTTCAGTATATGGAGCCCAAATCGTACCTGAACATTCGAAATCTTTTCTTTCTCAAACAAGATTTTCATAATGCATTGCCACCGGATATATGAAAAACTGTCAAATTTCAAGACATCTGGAAATGGGTAAAGATTAATACTAAGATCTGAGGAATCATTCACTTAATTCTCACGAGCAATTTCACCATAAAAATGATCTAGGATATTTTGATCTTACCTGACATATTTGAACAGGAGTTCGACAACCTACTGATAGTTGCCCTGATGTGGAAGGTTCATTCAAATACGATGGAATTATTCGTATGTCTGAAAATCAGAAAGTTCTTTTCAAATGATAGGTAAGGAAAGCAGTTACTTTTTTGGTCCGAGTTATAAAAAGTTTGTCTCCCATTTGGTGCCCCCAATAGAATATTGATGATCCATTTTGTTGAGAGAATTTTTGTGTTTGAAGAGATATGTTGTGTCATTTCAAGTGACGATCAATTTTAAAAACTTTGCTGTACCAATTTCTATCAAAGCCCCCTTTATACCAATCAACAATGTTTGGAAGGTCAGTAATGGAGACACGTTACCTGTGAATGACATAAAATATTTTTTTCTACAAGCGTGCGGAAAGATCCACTTTTCCGCACTGAAAAGCATGCGGAAAGTTGATTTGTGGAGGTTTTGGGGAGTATACCCACATTTGAATATTTAAAATATGTATGTATTTGTATGGTTGTAGTTTACCAAATCACTGAAAAATCAAGAAATTTATTAAAATTCTGCTATAATTTTTTTATAAAAAGAAACATTTTTTTAACTGAACTCGAAGTGATTTATGTGATCGATAAACCGGAACCGACGAATCCTGACAACAAGTGGAAGAAATCTGAATTAACTGCGAAAAATGTTTTAATTGAGTATTTGTCTGATTCGTATAAGTTATGTGAAACCGGAATCATCGACAAAACAAATTTTCGCCGCGTTGGACAATATCTTCGAACGGAAAAGTGTAGCGAAACAGCTCGGGGCTCGAAAAAAATTGTTCAGTTTAAAACTAGAAGGTGATACAGATTTATATAAGCATTTTATGCAGTTTGATTCGTTGATATCAGAGTTAGCATCAGCCGGAGCAACTATCTCAGAAGTTGATAAAGTGGCCCAACTATTACTGACTTTACCAAGTTCTTACAATGGTGTCATAACAGCTATCGAGACTTTATCGGAAGACAATATGACGTTAAGTTTTGTAAAAACACGGTTATTAGATCACGAAATTAAACTTGTAAATGAAAATCTTGACACAAGTAAAAAGGTTCTCCATGTGGAGCAGAGAATAAATGAAGTGAAACGACATTTCAAGGACTTTAGAAAATCGTCGAAAAATCATCGCAGATTCGTCAAGCCGAAGCAGAATAATGCAAATAATAAAAAGCATTTAAGTGTAATCATTGTGGTAGGAGAGGACATTATAAGAATGAGTGCCGTTACTACCTGAGAACTTTAAAGCCACAAACAAATGCAGAAAGACCTAGGACCATTCAGACCATCCAAGTTGCCCCACAAAACGAAGACGGATTTGCATTTATGGCTGGAAACTTTCGGTTACAAAATGAAGAAAATAAAATATCTTTTCTACTCGATTCAGGTGCCTCTGACCATCTGATAAACCGAGAGGATTTAGCCTTTTCTGACCTGTGGACACCTATCAAAATTTCCATTGCGAAAAATGGAGCTTTCATCACTGTAACCAAAATGGGGACCATCATACTGGAAAGCAACATTGGAGTTCATAGAAAAATTAAGAATGTACGGTAATGACAGGTAAACCGAAGAACAATCTATTTACTCTCGAGTTTTCGGTAAGTAAAAGCTTTATCAATTATTCAAATAACACTTCTAATTTCGATTATAAATTATGGCATCAGCGACTAGGCCATATCGGAAAAGATAAGTTTAATGAAATTAGAAATAAGCAATTAGTAAATGACGAAGAAAAATTAAGCAAAGTAATACCTGATAATGATTTATGTGAAGCTTGCGTTAAAGGTAAACAAGCTCGACTATCATTTAATAAATTTAAATATAAAGATTACATAAAAAGACCATTATTTAATATACATTCAGATGTATGTGGTCCCATTACGCCTTCTGCGATGAATGATAAAAATTATTTTGTATTGTTTGTTGATGAATTCACTCATTATTGTGTAATTTATTTAATTAAAAGTAAATCTGATGTTTTTGCAATGTTTAAAGATTATGTAGCAAAGAGTGAGTCCAGGTTTAACTTAAAAATAGTAAATTTATATTCAGATAATGGTAGAGAGTATTAATCTAACGAGATGAAAAATTATTGTGTAAAAAGAGGCATTAGTATCATCTTACAATACCACGAACTCCACAGTTAAATAGTGTATCTGAAAGAATGGTTAGAACCATCACAGAGAAAGCGCGAACAATGATATCTGGTGCAAAATTAGACAAAATATTTTGGAGTGATGCAGTTTTAACTGCAACATATCTAATTAATATGACACCAACGAAATCATTGAATGCAAACAAAACACCATATGAAATGTGGTATAATAGGAAACCACAATTAGAATACCTAAAGGTTTTCGGATCAACTGTGTATATATACGCACGTTAAAACCAGTGAAAATAAGTGTGATGAAAAATCATCAAAAGGAATACTGGTAGGTTACGAGCCAAATGGGTATAGAGTTTATGAAGTGGAGAATGATAAATATGTGGTAGTAAGAGATGTTATTGTAGATGAGAAAAATTTTATTGAGTCAAGACCAAAAATAAAAGTACTTGAAAACTAGGTCGATTCAGGTAGAAAAACTGTAATCCCTAACGATGCGTTAAACTCAGTGAACGACCCTTATAATGAGCCTAACAATAGTAAAACAGTTAGTGATAGTAGTATTGAAAATGCACACAATACAGTGCCTCAACTTAATGACACACAGACAGACAGTGTTGAAAAACAAACCGATAATGCTTCATATTTTCAAGATAAAAATAGTGTAGTACTTAGGCGAAGTAATAGACTCAAAGATCGTAGCCAAGCTTCATATAATGAAGATAATATACCTGACGATTATTTGTTATGTGCACAATCCATTGTATGTCCTATTCCTAATTCATACCAAGAAATTAAGTATAGGAATGATGCTAAACAATGGAAGCAAGCAATTAAAGATGAATTAGATTCTTTGATATTGAATAAATCTTATACTTTAGTACCAAAACCAAGTAATCAGAATATGGTAGATTGCAAATGGATATTTACTATAAAGAACGATGAGTTCGGAAATCCATTTAAGTATAAAGCTCGTTTAGTTGCCAGAGGTTTTAGTCAAAAATATCTTATAGATTATGATGAAAGATTTGCTCCAGTTGCAAGGATTTCGACATTTAGATTTTTAATAGCTTTTTCAAATCAACATAGCTTGTTAGTCCACCAGATGGATGTAAAAACTGCGTTTTTAAATGGTGAATTAAAAGATGAGAGTACCTGAGGGTGTAAAAGGCCAGGACGGTCAAGTCTGTAAGTTAAACAAAGCATTATATGGTTTAAAACAAGCTGCCAGATGTTGGTTTGAAATATTTGAAAAGACTCTTGAAGAAATAGGTTTTACAAATTCCCATAGAGATCCGTGCATGTACATACTAGATAAAAGAGATGTTTCTAAAAATATTTACATTGTGTTGAATGTGGATGATCTACTGCAGAGGAAATTACAATGAAAAAATGAATAAATTTTCTATGGTTGATTTAAAATAGGTGAAGACTTTCTTAGGTATTAGAGTTACTAGAGAAAATAAAGTAATAACACTAGATCAAAGCATATATATTAAAGCAGTATTAAATAAATTTAATATGGCAGATTGTAAGCCTGTAAGTACACCACTAGTGACTAATTTAGATTATAAGGCATTAGAATCTGATGAGAGGTACGATGCTTCGTGTCGAAGTCTCATCGGGTGTAATGTATTTAATGGTATGTACAAGACCCGATCTAACTTTAACAATTAGTATATTGAGCAGATATATGAATAAAAATAATCAAGAGCTTTGGCAATGTTTAAAACGAGTACCTAAGATATTTACGAGATACCATAAATTTGAAATTAAAATATGTACATGGAACATATGATAATATATTTACAGAGTATGTTGACTCTGATTGGGGAGGAAATGATAGTGAAAATCATGATATATAGATTCTAAAAGAAAAAGTACAACGGGTTATTTATTCAAGTTATATGATATATGTACAATATGTTGGAACACAAAAAGGCAAGCATCTGTGGCAGGTTCATTTACAGAGGCTGAATATATGGCTCTGTATGAAGCTGTCAAAGAGGCAATGTGGTTGAAAATCTTAGCAGCAGGTATTAACCTAGAAACTATAGAACCTATCTTAATTTATGAAGATAACGGATGTATTAGCATAGCAAATAATCCAACAAGCCACAAAAGATCCAAACATATTGACATCAAATATCATTTCTCTCGAGAGCAGTGTGCGAAAAAGACTATAATTCTTGAACATATTTCAACAGGTGAGCCAATTTCAGATATGCTGACCGAGCCGCTGCCAAAGATCAAGTTCCTGGAGTTAAGAGCGAAAATGGGATTGGAGGATTGATTGATACATAATAAATAGTATCTAGATTTAATATTATGATTGTAATTTTTTGTTTATGATCTGATAAGGTTTTTCTGGGTTTCCCTTATCGTGAAGACAAATGTCGGATCATTATGTTTACGGTTAGTAACAGCCGTCCCAGACAAAGAGTTTAGGAAGGTATGTCGATTAAAAATAGAAATAAAAATTTTATATATTGTTTTCAACTATTATATCTAGTTAATAATATTCTTATATGTTGTATTGTAATTGATATTATGGATCTTAAGAGAGATTAAATTTGAGGGGGCGTGTAGAAATATTGAGTTCAAAATCCTTCTCTCTTCAAGATACTATATTTTATATTTCAAGTTTATTTTTATCTATAACATTGTGTAAATATATTTTTCGACCTTTTTAAAAGATTAATGTTATAGTTTCCCAGAAGTAAGAATTGAAGTGCTCGATCTTCGAGTCACATAGACCAGGTATAAATTTAAGCATAATATAGACGATATATCTAGAGTATAACCAGATGTTAAAAAGGACATATAGAGTAACATAGTTGTAAGTAGTGTGTCAGTTCTCTCTGATTCTCGAAATAGCAAAGACATACTTCCGAATCTCTATTTTAAAAAAATAAATCAATTTAAATACATCTGTCAATTATTTAATACCGTTACCCAATCCATAATCCCAACAAACTCTTTCTATATGTAGTCAGATCTATTTTACTAAGCATATTGATTACGATTTATATAAAAACAATTCTGGCATGCCCATACACTACCACACCCTCTTCGAACTTTTTTGGTTCATTTCTTAATTCTACTTCAAACACAAATATACACTGCTCCAAAAAATTAACGCACCACTAACAAATTCGTAATTATTTTATTTACAAAATTTAATTGGAAATCACACATTATATTTTTATAGACCTCATTAAATTGTTAACAAAAGAATCATTTTCTAAAAATGTAACCCTAAAATTTAGCATAGCAAAACTAACACAAAGGAAAAAAGAACCAAAAACGGAAATTTTAAATCTTTAAAGAAAGATTTTTTAGAGTCTTAATATCGGGTATTTCCACCTCTGCTTCTAATCGTGGCCTGGCATCGGCGATTCATGCTTAAAATAAGATTTCGAATACTGTTTTGATCCAGTTCATTCCATATTTCAACCAGAAGTCGCCCCACATCTTCCAAGTTGTTAGGCTGGTTGGGATGAGCTCGTAATTGCCTCCCGAGTATATCCCAAAGATGCTTTATTGGATTAAGGTCGGGACTCCGGGCAGGCCAAATCATAGTTTCAATGCCAACTTCCAATAAATAATCTCTTACTATTCGGGCTGTGTGAGGTCGAACATTATCTTGCATTAATCAAAAATTTCCACCGATATGAGGGGCAAACGGCACAACATGTTCCTCAAGAATATCCAATATGTAACGTTCATCATTAAGATTTCCATTATTTAGCACCACCAAGTCCGTACGACCCGTTAACGAAATTCCACCCCATACCATAACCGAGCCTCCGCCGAATAAGGTGGTATTCGCTATATTGCATTGTGCATATCGTTCTATTGGCCTTCTAAAAACACGAACACGTCTATCGCAAGTATGCAGACAAAATCTGGACTCATCTGTCCAAAGAACTCTTTCCCAGTCAGCTTCCCCCCAGTTGACATGCTCTCTGGCAAAGTTTAACCGGGCTCTACGATGATCTACGGTTAGTGCTGGCCCTCGAGCGGCAATGCGAGGTCTCAAATTATCTTGTCGAAGATGTTGTCGGACGGTTTCCAAGCTTACTCGAATCCCATGTGTTAAAGAATGAGAGATGGAGAGGATATGTTGAAAAGTGAGGCTTGGTTCTGCATATGATCATTATTTATCTTTAACATTTTAGAATCTTCGAGTTGAAAGAAAACACGAAGGACCACTTGAATTGAGGTTCAAGACCTAGTTATCCATGTCAGCTAAGCTTACAGAGGGATAACACAAAATAGTTTAATAGGTGAAAAAGAAAAACTATTATAAGCAAGCTGTAAATTTATAAATGAGAAGAAATAAAACAAATGGTTCAAGTAGTACCTTATTTAATATTACAACTAGTGTGACTTAGGGAAAGGCACTATAAAAACCATATATTCTGAAATCGATCACACTAGAGGGTGATACAAAAGTTCGTTACAAATTCTTTACACAAATTCTTTCCTCCGTTGAACACAACTAATTTAATAGTACCTAATGTTACAATAAGTATTAAGAAGTAAGACAATTAATTAGCAGTCACTTGCGAATAAGATATTACAGCTAACAAATAGGTGGCAACAAAAACGAGTGATAGGAAAAACCGCTGGAAGCACTAAGAACGGCAACTCTGCAGCTGAGTGATATTGGCGCCAGAAAGTTTTACCGGCAGGCCAATGATTTGAAGGATTACAATTAAATAGGATTACTTACAAAATATCCATAACATAAGGTGTCACTGGTAACTATACACTTTAGTTTTAAATTGAAAGTGAAAGAATTATCATAGGTATTTCCAAATGGAAGGTGAATGAAAAGAGGAGACGTGTGAAGCGACGTACTCCTCGGTTGATGAGCTCAAGACTGACTGGGGGACTCATTGCGGGAAACAAATACGTTTATGACCGTTCTAGAATCTTCGGACGTCCAGGGTTGGCCTAAATACTTTTGTAAGGATTAGAAATTCTTACATACTGGGGGGGGAGAAGGAAACGAAGTGTCAATAGGGTTAACAGAACAAAACTGAAAACCTTTCACTCGGTAAGAGGAAGAGGAGCCAGCTTAACGATAGACCTTACATACTCACCATCAGCCGTTTTCAAGCGGGCAGCACGTACTCTACCATCCTTACGGGTGAGTAACTCCATTATTCGGCCTAACGGCCAGCTCAATGGAGGACGATCTTCTGACCGAACAAGGACTAATTGATTGACAATTAGGTTATCATTGGCACGTTGCCATTTGGGACGGTGTTGTAATCTATGCAAATAATCCACCGACCATCGGGCCCAGAACTGCTGTTGCAGCTTGGAACATATTTTCCGAAAGGAAAGGCGATTTTGAGAGACTGACGAAACTTCCTTTTCAGGGTAAGCTGTCAGGGGTGCTCCTACTAGGAAATGACCGGGAGTTAGGGGAAGAAGATCATTAGGATCCTCGGATAATGGGAACAAAGGGCGACTGTTAAGAATCGCTTTTATTAGAGCTAGGACTGTGGACAGTTCCTCAAAAGTCAAGCATGTATTACCTAAGAGTCTTATGAGATGGGATTTGGCGCTTTTAACAGCCGCCTCCCAGATTCCTTCCCAATGCGGGGAGCGGGGTGGTATAAACCTCCATGATATCTCATTGGAGGATAAAAACGTACTAATTTTAGTGAAATTTTCAGAAGATTTGAAAAATAAAGCTAGTTCTCGAAGCTGATTTCGAGCTCCGACGAAGTTTGTTCCGTTGTCGGAAAAAATCAGTTGGGGATTGCCTCTTCGACTTACAAAGCGTTTAAGTGCAGCTATAAAAGCATCTGTGGTCAAGTCCGAGACCAGTTCAACGTGAACTGCCTTAGTGACCATGCAAATAAATATTGCGATATATGATTTCAGAGTAGGAGCCTTTCTCAATCGGGATGATCTAGTTAATATAGGTCCGGCAAAATCGACGCCGGTTCTAGTAAAAGGACGACATTGTTGTACGCGGTCAATAGGCAAAGGTGCCATAATCTGAGATGCGAATTGAGCATTAAATCGAAAACAAGTGGGGCATTTTTTGATAATATTTTTAATTTTTCTTGTACCGTTCAGTGGCCAGTACTTTTGTCTTAGATTACCTAGCACATTTTGCGTACCAGCATGACCTAACCGTTTATGTTCTAATTGTATGATCAAATTAACAACATGATTCTCAGCAGGTAATAAAATAGGAAATTTTTTGTTGAATGGTAGGTCGGAAAATTCTAACCGTCCGCCTATACGGAGCAGTCCGTTGTTGTCTAAGAAAATATTTAAAGGGACTAGTTTTTTATCTGTAACAGGTTTCTTCAACTTTAGAAGACGAATTTCAATATCAAAATGAGTGCTTTGTATCTGTTCGATTATAAAATCGTGGGCGGCTACAAGCTCTTCCACTGACAGTAGGGTTGATGTTTCGATCGATCTTTTAAGAAGTTTGTTAGAAAATTTAAGAATAAAGGCGACTGACCTTTGTAACTTTTTAAAAGTAGAAAATCTAGAAAAATAGGAAGCCCAAAAACTTGGTTCATCTGAGGTAACCGCTAAATTCACCTTTTTACATTCTGGTAAATTATCAACTAATTGAAATGTATCAATAGAATCGAATCCTTTCCTTCACATGAGAAAGGCGGTCCATCAAACCAAAATAAACGGCAATCGGCAGAAAAAGTTCCTCTAGACAAAAGGTCTACAGGGTTCAATTTAGATCTGATGTGAGTAGATGTACTAAGAGAGTTCAGCGACCAGTATGGGGAAAACAGTGTGTTACAGAGAGAGAGAGTCATGGAGTCAATGAGTGTGAGAGAGAGCGGGCCGCCATTTTTAGTCCGCGAATTTTTCCTGCGCGTTGTTTAGGCCGCCATTTTTAGTCCGCGAATTCCTGCGGGCTGACGCGAATTTTAAAAAAACTTTGACTTCAGTGAGATTCGATCCCACAACGTACGGGTCTATAGCAAAGCATTCAACACATGCTGCCATGAGCTCTCATGTATATGAGATGCGAAGAAAGGTATTACATGCTGCAATGTGCGCGTACGCTTCTTGCTGTGTGACGTAATCGAGACAGATTCGTTGCGATGACAGCGGGAGCGCTGATATACCGGGTCGGTTAAAAGTAACTCTTTACCTAAGTCCGTACCCAACAGGGCTTTATTAGAAATGTATTTATATTTTCTCTCTCTCTCTCATAAATGTAAAATATTGCCGCTTAGCAGTAGAAGAAAAAAACAATATTCATGGTATCTCCATCGTCGTTGCGTCAAACGTCACATCGTTACGTCAAACGTCACGTCGTTACGTCACGTCATCACGTCAAACGTCATATCGTTATGTCAAACGTCACGCCAAACGTCACATCGTTATGTCAAACGTCACGTCGTTAAGTCAAACGATCATCAAACGGTTCTACGTATGAGAATGTTCTCTTTCGTAATATGTCTTCAGAAGAGTACAGACGTCGAATTGAAGAGTTTAATAATAGGATTGGTGAATTAAAGAAAGATATTGCTTTCTATGAAGATAAAAGTGAGGTTATGAAACAAATGGAGAATCTTAGTTTATCTGATAAGAAAGTGATTCAGACGTGGAGCAGTCTTCGTATAAACTGGGTGCCTGAAGAGGTTCATCAGTTAGCTCGTAGACTGCCGCAAACTACTTATCCGTTAAGACGTATTCAACCTACACCATGTTCAACAGAACAGAAAAGTAAATAGAAAATGAAATTAATAACGTTTTCGCCATGTCATGTGTAATATTAGTGGCTGTATTTGTTTTAATTTTAAAAATTATTTAAAAAATTGTGAAACGAAAATTCCAATCTTCATGTAATATAAAAATTGATGAATATACAGAGTGTTTCAATAAAACCCATGTTTTTTAGGAAAAACTTTATTTATAATGGTAATACAGTATTTGAAAACCAGTGACGGAGGCGTTGTACATTTCTTTCGGTACACGAATATACTCCAGAGGCGTGGCAGGGGTTGGGATCTTGAGCAAAGTTTCCAGTTTCATGAGGTGTGCCATCGAATTTGCAAACGTCAATAATGTGTGGAAAATACCGAAAATGTGACATTTCTTTTGCAGAAACTCGGCTTTTTGTTGTCCTCGAACGTAAATGTAGTCTGCGGCATGCAATAACTTGCTTCCCAATATTTCATTCACTTTAGAATATTCTACATCTCCTGAAGAATATCGAATGCCATGCACATTCCTTTCCAAGTAGGATGTAGTCTTTTTGTCCGCGTTGCTCAATGTGGAAAACGGTTGCGGTGGTAAAAATATGTAATGCGAACCTTTGAAGCCAATTTCTATGCTGAGTTCTTTGGCAACGAAAAGGTCGTCTACGACAAAACCTTGAATGTCTACGAATGCTACTCTCATGTTGACATCTGCTCGAACACTAACTCACAACATCTAGTTCAAGCTTTCAACAATTTCGGAGAGGGGGAAGTATTCCATTACGCAATCGTGAATTATGATGCAATAGACTTTGGTATTTTCGGGAAAGCCTATGTTTGCTTCAATGTCAAGTTTCACATCGACTGTGGACGCCTTCATGCTTTCCTCCTGTTTTGAACAATCGATAACAAACAATGCTCGTTTCTTGAAAGAAGGATAATCCAGCAGGGGGCGCTTCTGTGTAGAGTTTGCGTAGTTGAGATAGAATTCGGTAAAGTTAAAATATGCCTCATTGTAGTCAGTTTTAGCGAAATCCAATTGCATTCTTTCATTGGGCCAATAATCACCATTAAGTGACAGTTTTATACTTTGTACGTCGGCATTGTCAAATAAAGTCGGGTCAGCTGTACTCGAGTTACGTTTGTCGGTTTGAAAGAAAACAATAACAAAACGAGGTCTCTCAACTGAAGTGGATGTCTTGACAGCCCAAACTTCACGTCTTGCTCCTTTAGTAATTGAAGGTAATTCGTGTAACTCCCACTTCCTGAATGGAATAACTATAGGTTGATCTTTTTGAATGGATTTCATGGGATTTAATTTTATGTCGTCATTAGGAAAGATATGTTCAACTTTCAGCTCAACGCTTGTAATGTTAATTTCAGCTGTTGTGGAGGGCGTTCCAGAGACATTCTTTTCAGTAATATATAAGCAATCATTATCGTTTCGTGCCCGAACTAGTCGTATTGTTTGACGTCCACATGTAATCATGGAATAATCGTTGAAAATGTTGAAAATATGTTTGAGAGGTATTTGAAGGTTGAAGGACTTGTCGCTTACATTTAAAATAGGATCTTTTGGGTAATTCCAGCCGGCTATAGCCATATAATTGGAATCTTCTTGGTTATAACAGGTCATGGCACGTACGGCGCTTACTATTCCAGGATCTCGAACTGTTTCCATTTCCCTGGCACTTTCACTGTACGTACATGAATCGAATAGAAAGGCTCCAACATTATTTGCTAATTTTACGTCACCAGCTCCGTGTACTTCAAGCGAACCTTTGATGCACAACAAAGTTTCGCTCATTGCAAAAAACGAATCAACTTGATTGATGCTAAACTCCACAATGTCACTGCAATTGAATGATTTTATGAATGGAGCATAGGTTCCATATTCGGCCTTTCGAATTGACTCATCAAACATAGGCTTACGATAGATATGAAACATTGGAGGCATGTCGTTTTGGCGTAGACGTTTTCCATACATGGTTGTCATTTTTCAATTTAAAACCCAGCGATTGCAAGACCAATTTGTTTGCGAACGAGAGCTGTTTCAGCTTTGGCGACTGCTCAGCTAATGAAGTTGAAAGTGCTGCAGATTGGCTTTTATGATTGATTATTAGCCCCATCGCGCTCTAAGCTCCAACACCAACGTACTTAGTTCTCCACGAAAGTTTACGGGCTGACCGTCTTGGTCTAAAGCGATGACGGTGATATTGGTTATTTCACTTTGTGGTATAACAGGTAAATAGAGTAAATTATGAGGAATTTCGTATATGGAATATCCCGGATCCACTTGTATGACGAATTCGTATATAGTATGAGCAGGTCTGTTTGCATCGAAGGCTCCAGTGGTAATGTTACAATCGAAGCGTATGCTAGATACTTTAATAATTTTGACGGGGAGATCTGAAGAGTGTAATTTGTTAGCTTCGAGTATTTTCGGTGAAAATCCCAAGATTCTTCCAAGACTATTGGTCTCCTTGAAGGAAATTTTGTATTTACTGGAAATTTCACATTTTAACGTATTGTGATTGGGTTTTATATGAAAATATATCCTCTGTTTGTTTACAAAGAAAACAAGTAGCTTGCGAACTCGGTAGGCCGTCACAATGCGTCGTCCAATCAGGTCGGTTGTAATGGATGAAACAAGGCAGTCGTATCTGTAGTTCAAAATTTGCTCGATATTCATTGGGAAGTTTATGCCATATTTCCAGCAATTCCCAAGGTCTTACACACTCTATTAGATGTTCAATGGGAAAGTGCTTTAGTTCTTCGGCAGTGAAACTACTCAATGTTTTTCCATGGTAGATATGTTGTAGTAATAGTTCCATCATTGCTGTAGAAATTTCAAACACAAATGACCGCAATTGATTTGAAAGCGGATATGACAGCCATTTTTTGATTACAAATTTATGTAAGAAAGGCAAATTGAGCGTACTTCCAATCAACAAAGATAAATACATCTCCTTCACTCTACATTCAGATGAAAATGATATTAAATTGCGGTTTATAGACTCTTTACGATTCTTGGGAACTTCTCTCGACGAATTAGCATCAATTTTAGATCAGTCGGAGAAGAAAATTTTAAAGCAAGAGTTCCAAAATTTAGATAATGTCAAATTTAATTTATTGACGGGTAAAGGGGTTTTTTGTTATGAATATATTGATTGTTTGGACAAACTAAATGAAACTTCTCTACCTCCAATTAAGCATTTTTACAGTAGAATTACCGATGAAAATATAGATGATAAAAAGTATGCTCATGCCCAAGCAGTGTGGCAAAATTTTGGTATCAAAACGTTGGGAGAATATGCAGACTTGTATTTGAAAACGGATATTTTACTTCTTGCGGATGTGTTCGAGCAGTTTCGCAAAAAATGTTTTTCCATATACGGTCTAGCCCCTGCATGTTACTACACTATGCCCGGTTATACGTGGGATTGCATGCTCAAATACACCCGATGTAAATTGGAGATATCTGGACATGGTGCTGTTTTTGGAAAACGCCATAAGAGGAGGAATTTCTGTTTGCAGTGTAATATATGTTGCTTATTGGGTAGAGTAGCCAGGTAGTGTGGTGGTAATTGGCCTCTCAACTGATGGTGTTTCTGGTCACTCGAAGGGTCATCTTATAGTAATCAAACAACTACTTGTAGGACTGGGATATTTATTACTTAAACTCACTATGAAACATTATCCTAATACTTATACTAATTACTGATGATTTAATACTAATACTTATAATGTTACTAACGCATTTAATCTACTAATAATCTAATAATGATCTTATAACGAACTGATCTGATAATAATAATAGTAATGAATGACCAAAATACTTTCGATTGTATATTTTATATCTACGATTCAAGTTCACCGTAAGTAAATATAAATAATGCTATTTATGTTTATTCCACGCTTGAGCTTGAATCATAAACGTGAGACCTTGCTTCGTGTGCTGTTTTATGATCTAATGAAATCAATTCAATGGAATTTGATTCTGTTATTTAAATATTATTATATTGACCAGAAGGCATCACACCTTCCCCTTTTACAAAAAGAATAAATTCCGTTGAACTTCCTTTCCCCCTAATGAAATGAATTTACAAATCTCCTAAAAATAAATGGTAGATGATTATTAAATAATGTCATTAACCTTAAGTTACAATATATATAAAAATTAATGAATGTCTGTTGTCTTTAGAAATTGTTTACGATAACTTAGTTGTTTGTAATGTTTATTTATTTTCACTTAATGTTTTTATCACTTGTTATCCGAATTTATTTACTATCACTAATATTGTTTATGGTGTTTGTTATTACACTTTGTTTATTATTCGCAATTGTTTTTAAACACACTCACACTTTTGTTTCTAACACTTTTACAATTTTCACCTCATTTTACAATAAGGGTACAGTCTGTTTTTGTGTATTTCTTTAATCACACCTGATTCTAATTTGATTTTACAGTTAACTTCACTCACCTCTGTGACTGTAAATGGACCTATATATTGAGATTCGAATTTGGTTCTATTTTCCTTTTTTAATAAAACTGAATCTCCTATTTTAAAATCAACTGGATTAGCTACTTTACTATTTTGACTTTGTCTATTCAGCTTATATTTGATTAAATATTTCTCTGCTCTCTGATGAGCTACCTGTAATTCATATTTTAACTCATTATGATATTCATCAATATTATAGCATGGATCAATGTCATTTGTGAGGTTATCGGGTAGGTTAGCACGTCTTCCAAACAATAATTCAAATGGCGTATAACCATGATAAGAATTAGGAGTCGTATTATAACAATAAGCAAATAATTTGCACCATTCATCCCAATCATCCTCACTTTCATTTATAAAATGTCTAACATACTCGTTAAGCGTTCTATGTAATTTCTCACAACCTCCTATAGATTGATGATGATATGCTGTTGAATAATTATGACTAATATTTAACATTTTAGTTAAAGCATTGAATATTTCATTTTTATATTCTGTCCCTAAATCTGTCCTAATCTGTTTCATCAAACCGTAATTTGGTATGAAATTTTCAAAAATTCCACGAGCTATCGTGTTTGCTCCTTTGTTTTCAATTGGAATTATAACTGCATATTTAGTTAATTCACATAACATTGTTATGCAATAACGGTTACCATTTTCACTCTGTGGAAAAGGACCGACCGTATCTATGTACGTTATATCCCATGGTTTTGCTGCTATATCCGTTAATACAAATTCTTCTTTGTGATTATTCTTTGCTTTATTGATTTGACACTTGTGACATTGCTTAATGTATTTTCTTACGTCTTTTTCCATGTTTTTCCATTTAAAATTCGCTCTTAATTTTTTCAATAGCCTGTTATTTCCTACGTGACCTCCAAATAAAGGATCATTATGGTAAGTTTCTAAAATCTGTTGTTTTTCTTTTTCTTTTTCCACTATCTTTGGTATACCACAAATACATATTTGTATGTTTTTTAACGTATTGTTTCCTTTTTCTATAAACTCTTTTATAGTGCACTGTGTGAAAATCATATCATTCGTATAAATTTTCATTCTTTTTATTCCATTTTTTACCGCTAGCTTATCAAGCTGAACTAACGTTTGACCTAAATCAAAGTTAACTATATCGGTATTTAATAAGGCTTGGCTAAATCTCATTCTGTTTTTGATCCGTATGTTCATCCTTAGCGAAACACGGTTAGTTTCAAATTAATTTTATTTATGCGCCTCTAAATTATCCAGTATTTTATATACTGCTGGTTTGCGAATATCTTTTTTATTTCTGTGGAAACTATTTTATCTTCTCCTGTAGGCTGAGCTTTATTCTGACGAGTTTTTGACCTCGTTATTGCTAAAACGTGAGCATTGTCAATGTACAAATCTTTTAATTCCTTTATGGATATCCTTGAAATACTGTCTGCATAATTTGAATTTCCTTCCAAATATTGTATCTCGAAGTTGTATTCTTCTAAATCTAATCTAATTCTTGTAAGTTTCGAAGTTGGTTCTGTCATCGAAAAAAGATGTGTTGACGGTTTGTGATCCGTTTTCACAATAAAATGTGGAGAACCATATAAATAACACTTAAAATGATTAATTCCCCAATGGATAGCTAACAGTTCTTTCATGATTATGGGTTTATTTAATTCACTTTTCTTAAAACTTCGCGAGGCATAAGCTATAGGTAGATCTATACCTTCGTATTCCTGACTAAGAATTGCAGAACATGCAATATTTGAAGCATCTGTTGTCAATATAAATTTTTAATTGAAATCTGGATATTTTAGAATAGGCGGCTGGATTAATGCCGATTTTAATATTTGGAATGATTTTTCGCAGTCCTTTGACCACTCGAATTTTACCTTTTTCCTGGATAATTTATTGAGAGGTATGCATATTTCAGCGAAATTTGGAATGAAACGTCTGTAATAGTTACAGAATGCTACGAACCTTTTAGATTCTTCTGAATTTTTGGGCACTGAATACTGCTCAATGACTGAATATTTTGCCTTGTCGGGTAGAACCCCTTCACTAGACAAATTGTGTCCTAAATACGTTACTTCTCGCCTGAAAAATTGACATTTTTGTGGATTTAATTTAAGGTTGAATTTCCGACATGTGTTAAACACCCTTTCGAGATTACTTAGATGATGATTTTCTGACATCCCTATCACAACTATATCATCCATATAAAGAGATGCTTTTTCTGGAGTTAATCCTGAAAATGCTATGGACATCATCCTTGAAAAACTATTTGGACTTATATTTAAACCAAATGGTAATCTTATATACTGAAAAGAACTTTTTTCTGTGCTGAAAGATGTATATTTCCTTGAAGACTGTTCTAAGGGAATTTGATGAAAACCTGACATAAGGTCTATGACTGAAAACCATTTCGACCTCCCTAACTGATCTAAGATCGAATCTATTCTTGGTAATGGAAATTTGTCTGTGACTATTTTCTTGTTTAATTGCCTGTAATCTATACAACTACTACTACTACTACTACTAAGTTTGCAGGCGAACCTTGTCCTGGACAAACTCAAGCCAAGGTTCCGGCACTGAGGCCACTGGCGGGCCCATTGTGCCATTCCTGCTACCTAGACATCCATAAAGCCGAGCCCTTCAATAAAGGCCACAACCTTTTTCAATGGATGCCTGCTTGTGTCTCCAGGGGCCAAAACAGGGACTCCGAAGATTCGCCTGCGTAGTACAGCCCAGTGTGGACACTCTAGGAGAACATGGACTGACGTTTCGTCAGTCATGCCGCAACCCCTGCATAGGGAACTTTCCTCTACTCCTAAGTTGTGGAGGTGTTTCATCATACAGCAGTGCCCCGTTAGGAGTCCTGCTATCTTCCTTAGCCTACTTCTTGGTAGTTCAGTAGCTGCTCTAGCGTGTCCATCAGTCCATCCCTTCAGTAAAAGTTTGGATTGCCTAGGATCCTGCAGAGCATTCCAATGAGCGAGGTGCTGATTCTTCAGCCACTTCTTCGACTCCTTGCGTATTCTTTGTTTTGTTAGGCCCAAGGTCGGGCCCGGGCCGCAGAAGGGAGCTTCCGCCCCCTCCGCAGCCAGTGCATCCGCCATCTCGTTGCCTTCAAAACCAGAGTGGGCTGGAATCCATTCTAGCCGCACCACATTGCGCCTTGCAAGATTAGCAAGTCGTTCTCGACATTCATTAGCGAGTCCTGAGTTGCTGGTGCACCCACTCAGGGCTTTAATTGCTGCCTGACTGTCGGAGTATATGGTTATGCGTCGATCCACATAACCTCTGTCTAGGTTTATCTGCGCACATTCCAAGATAGCATATATCTCGGCCTGATATGCAGATACACCATCACCCAATGGTACACGAACTTGTGTTCTTGGGTTCCTAGAGTAAATTCCAGCCCCTGCTCTATCACCGGAGCATGAGCCATCTGTGTACCAGACAGTCCCATTAGGCTGTGTATTCCTCTCTTTTTCCCAGGATTCTCTATCCCGGATCATGGCCCTGTACGGAGTTGCGAAGTAGTACTTTCGCAGGCATTCGTCAGGTGCTCGAGCCAGAACTGGAATATCTTCCAGAAGCCGGAGCTTCTTGACGTGCCTGCACTCTTCCCCTCTTCGCACGTATCCCAGCTGTTTTAAGCGCAGAAAAGCCCTCCCCGCCTCAGCCTCGATCACATGGTGAAGAGGCCGAAGACCAAGGATCACTTCCATCACAGCAGTTGGTGTAGTTCTCATGCAGCCAGTTGCCCCCAAACTGACCACCCTTTGAAGGCGTGTCAGTTGCGATCTAGCCGTCGCCAAGGTTACCCTCGGCCACCAGACCAGAGCCGCATATGTGAGCATAGGCAGCATGATCACTCTATAAAACCATATGATCGTTTTGGGGGTCAGTCCCCACTTCGGACCAATGGCTCTCCTACAGGCCCAATACGTGTTTGTCACCTTGCTTAGGCGACTGTCAAGATGAGCCTTCCATGTCAGTGATTTATCAAGGATCACTCCCAGATACTTCACCTGCTCAACCACAGGCAGTGGTACTCCATCAAGATTCAGACCCTCAGATCTTACACCTCTTTTTTTGGTGAAAGCAACTATCTCAGCCTTGGCAGGATTTACTGCAAGTCCGTGTTCGTTACACCACCCATGTACCCTATTCAGAGCCCTTTGCATGAGGTCCCTGAGAACGGTAATATGCCTTCCAACAACAAGGACAACGATATCATCGGCATACCCAATCGTTAGAAAGCCCTCACCGTTTAAAAGAGTTATTAGCTCGTCAATGACTAGGTTCCACAATGTGGGCGAGAGAACACCCCCTTGCGGACATCCTCTAGCGACGATCACTTTTGCCACATGGTCCTTCCATGTGGCCTCTACTGTACGATTGCCCAACATGGCCCCAAGCCAGTGAGTGATCATTGGCTCTATTCCATGATTTGTCGCAGCCCTACAAATAGATTCTACAGGGGTACTGTCAAACGCCCCCTGTATATCCAAAAAAGCTCCCAGGGCGATCATGCCATTTTCCAGCGCCTTCTCCACCTGGGTTACCAGTTGGTGTAAGGCACTTTCAGTTGACTTGCCACACCTGAACGCATGTTGATTGTTGTGCAAGGGATACCTTAGCCCAACTTTTTCCTTTATGTACCGATCAGCCACCCTCTCCAATGTTTTCAACACAAAGGGTGTTAGGCTAATGGGTCTAAAGGATTTAGCCACCGTATATGTGGCACGACCCGGTTTGGGTATGAAGACGACTCTCATCTGCCTCCACTGTTCAGGGACATACCTGCGTGCCAGACAGGCCCGAAAGATATGCACCAAGATTGTGCCAATTGCATCCCAGCCCTGTTGAAGCAGAGCCGGGAAGATTTGGTCTTTTCCTGGAGACTTGTACGGTCTGAATGACCGTATCGCCCAAGTACACCGCTCGTATGTGACTATTTCTTTTGCTAGAAGATAGTCCTCTTTACATGGTCGCTGTATGTTCACATATTCCATGTCAGGACACTCCCGCTCGATTCCTTCACAACCGGGGAAGTGTGTCTCTAGTAGATGCCGCAAGGTATCCACCGGGGTTTCGGTGAAAACACCCGGTTCGACTTCCATGCTGCCTATAGCGCTGTCCGGTGATTTCGTTAAGATCCGGCGCAGCCTTGACATTTGAGGTACCGATACGATATCCTCGCAGAAGGCCCGCCAGGCATCTCTCCGAGCCAACCTAACAGCACTCTTGTACTCATTCCGTTTCCGGCGGTATTGCTCCCAATCCAGATCCGACTTCGTCTTCCTAGCCCTATTAAATAGGCGCCGGGTATGTTCCCGTAGCGAGTCTAGAGACTTGTTCCACCATTTGTGGCCCTTACTTCCCTTCCTCGTTTTTTCGGCGCAATTTTCTTCATAAGACGAGACAATAATCGAGCCCAGCTCCGCTATGGCCCAATCGATCTCATCATTATTGCTCAAGTTCCTAGGGAAACCACCAAGTCTCCTTCCGAGATCCAGTTTATACTGTTCCCAGTTGGTAGTCTTGGGGTCCCTATACTTGATTGATTGTTCCTCAACAGCAACCCTGTAACTGAAACAAATGTAGCTGTGATCCGACAATGACGGATCATCATTAACATGCCAGTCCTTTACCATACTTACAACGGTACTTGACGCAAGCGTCACATCCAGGACTTCAGCCCTAATCCTATTTCGGAATGTTGGTTTCGTCCCTCGGTTGAGTAATTGCAGGTCAGTGGTACCTAGATAGTCAAGCAAAGCCCCTCCCCTGCTATTGACGCCTGTGCTGCCCCACATAGTGTGGTGCGCATTGGCATCACAGCCAATAAGAAGAGGCAGATTCCTGACCATGCAGTATTCCACCGCCTTGCGGAACTCCTCAGTAGGTGGTAGTTCTGGTGAGTCATAAGGCAGGTAAGCAGAGCATACCACTAAGCTATGCCTAGTACCATTCCTGCCCTGGACGTCCACTCTCACCGCTACTATGTCCCTGAAACAAAGTTCGTTTATTAGTATTGCACTTACACTGGAGTGCGTAGAAATGCAAACTCTTGGATTAGGTTCACCCACTGCATAGAATAAGCTACGCCCGGGTGTGCCTAAACCTCGCACATGACCTTTATACACCCATGGTTCTTGTATGAGGCATATGCCTGTCTGCAGCTTTGCCATCCTCTGCGCGAATACTCCTGCAGCGGCACGGCAATGCTGCAAGTTAATCTGGGTAAATTTCAGGGCCCCTTCAACAGACATCAAAAATCCATAAAGGTACCTCCTTACCCATTAATAATTCACTCCGGGGTAGTCTCCGTAGTTCCCGAGAAGATAATTTTAACCTTCCCGAGCCCATACCGGATTTCCCCCTTCATAAGGTTGAGTGCCCCCACCGATCGAGGATCGAGCCCCAAAACAATGTTCTGCCTCAAAGAGGCAGCATCCCATCGGGAGGCCCGAATCACCCACCCTTCAGTCCTCAGGGTCGGATTACCAATCCGGATCCTTCTGAGGACCTCTTGGGGAGGAGACTCGATCGGCGCTGGCACCCATACCATTGCCTTCTTAAGCTGCTCGAGGGCCGACTGCTCAATGATTTTGAGCGCCAGTCCCTCCTTCTTAATCGTGCTAGCAGCCACTTTGAGCCAAGCCAGAGAGCCCCCATCCGCACAGGTCACCATAACGGCTCCCCGGGCAAACGAGTGTCCCTCAAAACTTGGCACAAATGAGGCGCCAGTCTTGTACATATCCTCATGCAATTGCGCGAGGATATGCGCATACTGCTCCCTGGTGAGCAGATTGTCTGGGTAGCCATCGCGGATGATGGCCACCTTGAGGTCGCTGCTTGCAGCTTCCCCGTACGACTTCCGCTCACCGGGGACCGTGCATACCTTCTTGGAAGCCTGCCTGGCCTCTGGTGGCGTGCTATGCACCCGAGGCCTCTTGGCTCCCCCTTTGGTGACGTCAAGCTTGACCCCGCTGGGACCAGCATTGTCATGCGTGTCCCGGCTTGGTGGTGCTCTTGTCACCTCTTTACAAGGGCCAGTTGGGCCACCTTTCGGTATCCCTTCTGTCGCCCTTGCCGCCCTTCTTCTTCTTTTCTCGGCACCGCAAGACTTGCGGTGCCTTTTCGGTTTTTCAGGTGATGGGGCAGTTGTTCCCGGCATAGCCTGAGCCCTCACCGCTCCCATCATCTGAACTTCTTCTTCGCTGTATTCGGGAGACCCGGTTTCAGGGCACCTCCCAGGAGTCTCTTTCGTAAGGGCCCTATATAGGTCGCCCAACTCCAGAGTCTCCTCAGAGGTCCCTTCTTCCTGAGCCCTCCCCTCTTCTCTATTTTTTGGTGAGTCCATATAGATCCCACGAGTAGCAAGGGAAATCTTGGTCCACCCCCGCAGAGCCCCGCATGCGGAGGTAAGGCTACCTACAATGGGGTTTCGCCCAGTTCCCCAAGGTGATGACCAGTAGATGCCGATCTTCTGTTCGGCCACGCATCCTTTAGGCATCCCACCGAAGGATTCAGGATTTTTGACAAGGTTGTCTCCTCTTGGTCCGGACAGTCAAGTCTAGACCCCCCCCATCCCTCCGGTCCGCGAGACATGACCACAGACCGGGGAACGTTGGTATAACAGGTGATTTCGAGGTAACCTCGAACATTCACCTGGCATCGTAAACCCTATGTGCAGTCCCTTAGCCACGATACTACAGCTGGGATAGGTGAAGTTGGTCCGCGGCAGGGTTGAGGGCTGCCAGTTGAGGTTTTATGCTCAACGAGCCCCCACTTCCCCGCAACCTCTTCCTCACATAGATCATCGTCAGAGGCCCTCCTATCCGCCACCTGGAGACGCGCCGGGTTGGTTCTTCACCCCCTCCGCATCAATAAACACCCGAGAACAGTAACGAACATCGTCTATGCTTACTGATGCGGACCCGGTAATCTATACAAAGTCTCCAAGACTTTTCTCCATTGATTGCCTTTTTGGGTACAAGTAAAACTGGACTGTTATAATCTGAGATTGAAGATTCAATTATACCATGATCCAATAATTTCTGGACCTGATCATTAAGTTCTGAAGATTGAGAATGTGGAGTACGATAATTTTTAATATATACTGGAGTATCATCTTTTACCAATAGCTTTTGCTCATAAAAATTATTATGCGTTAAAATGTCATTTTTTAAAGCAAAAATATCTGAAAAATGTTCACAAAGATTTGTTAGCTTATCCCTGACGTATTCTGGTACCTCTAAATTCAATGTTTTTCTTAACTCTTTCATCCTATTCTTACTTTCATTCACCACTGCGTATACATGAAATAAATTTAAATCCTATATTTTAATATTGTTTGTATTTATCAATTTGCTTTCATAATTTGTGTTTAAAATTCTGACATAAGGATTAGTTTTCGATATAATAGATCTTGCTATGAATATTCCTGGTAATAATTCTTGTTGCTCAACGACTTTCTCTTGTCTTAAATTTTTGAAACTTTCTACCAACCGATAGACTTCACATCTAGGCGGTATTGCTATCGTATCATATTCAGGATTATCAAAAATTTCTAATGTTACTGTATTCCTAGATTTGCAATCTATGTATAATTTAAATTCTGAATAATCTAAAATGCAATTATAATTTCTCATGAAATCCCTACCTAGAATTCCATTCGTAGGTATAGGAAATTCCTCTTCTACTACATGAAAACAATGTTTAAATGCTACACCCTTAATAAAAAGAAAAGTTTCTATTTTACCCAAAGTTTTCGTTTCTCCCTGAGTTATTCCTTTAATATTTGAGATTTGTGTTGTTTTCAATAAGTGATATGGAAAATTATCTGAAATTTTCAATAATGAAATATCTGCACCTGTGTCTAATATAAAAGTATTCGTAGTATCCGATATGTCAGTTTTAATTTGCACAAAGTTTGAAAGAGTTAAATCAAAGTTATCAATATAAAGATTATTATTATGCAAGTTATTTAAAATTTTGGATTTTTCATCTTTCTTTTTCAAAACCCCAATTCTTTTTGTTCATCTTCCTCTCTCTTCTCTTCACTTTCACACATTCTTACGTTTCTATAATTATTATTAAACCTATTGTTAGGTCTTTCCCTATACTCATTCGAACTACTTTTATAACCCTTAAATCTCCTTTCTCCTTGATTCTCCTGAAATTTCCTATTATTGTCGTAGTTACCTTTCCTATGAAAGTTATTTCCTCCATTATGATTAACATAAGAGGGCCTTCGCTGAGGGAAATATCTATTTCCCGACGAAAACTTATTCCTGTCTGCCTTATAGTGCAGAACATTTCCTGTTGGCTGATTGTTTCCCACATTGATGGAAACCAGTTTAGTCATCACCTCTTGCAGTGTCGTAAAATTTCCAGCTGCTATAACGGTTTTTATCCGTTCTGATGCTGAGTTGTCTATCAATGATTTTACTACTGCTTCAGTAGTATACTTCGTAGCTAAGTGTAATGGCATTCCTTCTGCCAAATACGCGGCTTGTAAATTTTCGGTCAGTTTCTCCATCTCGGAAGCATATCCGACGAGATCTTTATTGTTTTGCCTTAGTTTACTTAGTTTAGCGCCTACCAAACTAGCACTGTCTCCTCTGAGTCCTTTCTTATGTGTATTGATTCCTCTTAAGGAATTCTCCGTAGTAATCAAAACCCTGGCTTTTCCGGTTAGTCTTGTTTTCACAAATAACACAGCATTACTCTCATGCTCTGCTGCGTATACTTGTAGTAGGCTAACCGCATCTACAAAAGACTGTAGTTTGCTTGTATCGCCATTAAATTCATTTGGTAATATTTTACTAGCTAAATTGAAAAAATCATTCATACTTAGTGCCATTTTATCTTTACTCATTGATTCTAATACTTCTTTATTAATTAAATTATTACGTGTAATCAATTGAGACGGAACTTTATACCGACAATCTAACACTTGAAATGCTTTCTCTACCTTATCTCTGATTTTGTCAAAATATAAAATACATGTACTCTGCTGATTTCCATCTAACTTATGCCAATTCTTATTTATCAAACTAGAGAAACTATTAAATGAATCACACAGTTTATTTATTATATCTATATGACTTTCCAAACTTTTAGGAACTTCTTTTTTTAACACTCGCTTACTATACTTACGTACATCTTCTAAAATTAAATTCAATCTAATCTCAAATTGATCCCACGTTACTGCATTTCCATCACTCGAGGACATTTAAAATTGATTGATTCATTATCAATGAAAGGAAATTTAGATAAATTATCATATAGTAACACAAAACAGAATATACCTTTAAAGTTTACAGAAAAATTTCTCACCAATCCTAAAAAGTCAGCGTGCTTTGCTGTAGATTTCTTCTTATCTTCCTCTTCATCTGTCTTCTGTACGTTTTGTATACGGACCATACGAATTGTAGTACCAAAACAACCACAATGATGTAGATAAGGGTCTTTACCTCCAGATCTGCTTTCATTTCCTCTTTTTGGACTATGAAATTACTGTTGACCACACCATTTTCTTGAACTGCTTGTTTTGACTCTGTACCACCCATGTTTCACAGAATCCCAATTGTTTGCAGGGTCGCCATGTAATATATGTTGCTTATTGGGTAGAGTAGCCAGGTAGTGTGGTGGTAATTGGCCTCTCAACTGATGGTGTTTCTGGTCTCTCGAAGGGTCATCTTATAGTAATCAAACAACTACTTGTAGGACTGGGATATTTATTACTTAAACTCACTATGAAACATTATCCTAATACTTATACTAATTACTGATGATTTAATACTAATACTTATAATGTTACTAACGCATTTAATCTACTAATAATCTAATAATGATCTTATAACGAACTGATCTGATAATAATAATAGTAATGAATGACCAAAATACTTTCGATTGTATATTTTATATCTACGATTCAAGTTCACCGTAAGTGAATATAAATAATGCTATTTATGTTTATTCCACGCTTGATCTTGAATTATAAACGTGAGACCTTGCTTCGTGTGCTGTTTTATGATTTAATGAAATCAATTCAATGGAATTTGATTCTGTTATTTAAATATTATTATATTGACCAAAAGGCATCACAGCAACAACCGATTTTCAAAAGCTAAAAGCTAACTGCACGACAAACACAAGGACTTTCCATTTGCATCTGAACACAGCATACCACCTGGGGGAGCTAAATTACCAAAATTAATGACAACTCTAACTGATAAAAAAGAATATATAGTACACTACAGAAACTTGAAACAAATGTTGGTCAATGGCTTAATTTTAACTAAAATACATAAAATTTTGAAGTTTCGCCAGGCAGCTTGGTTGAAGCCCTACATCGAGCTAAATACGCGATTGAGGACAGCAGCCAATAATGACTTTGAAAAAAACCTTTTCAAGTTAATGAACAACGCTGTGTTTGGTAAAACGATGGAAAATATACGCAAACACCGCGTAGTTGAGCTAGTAAAATCATGGGAGGGTCGTTATGGGGCTAAAAATTTAATGTCAAGTTTTCGATTTCATAGCCGCACAATTTTTGAGGAAAATTTGGTGGCTATCGAACTAAAAAAGTCAGAAATTATTTTCAATAAACCCTTGTACATAGGGCAGGCAATACTAGATTTATCTAAAATTTTTATGTACAATTTTCATTATAATTACATGTTACCAAAAATGGGTCCGGATCGATGTAAGATAATGTATATGGATACAGATAGTTTTATCCTTGAATTGCGATGTAATGATGCTTATGAGGAGGTGATAAAGACAGATTTATCTCAATTTGATACATCTGATTATAGTGATGATAATCCATACGGAATTCCTAAAGTTAATAAAAAAGTTTTAGGTTTAATGAAAGACGAGAATAATGGGAAAATTATGACTCATTTCGTAGGGCTTCGCTCTAAAATGTATAGTTACAAGGTTCAGGGTGGTAAAGTTGTTAAGAAGTCCAAAGGCGTTAAATATAATGTTGTTAAAAATAACATTACGTTTGATGACTATGTGGAATGTTTGAGAGAATGGAAAAATAAAATAACCACACAACACTGCATTAGGTCATTTGGACATAATGTTTATAGTGTAGAGCAATCAAAAATCGGTTTGAGTCCTTATGATGATAAACGCTATTTAATAGATACCAAATACTTTTGATACTCTACCTTGGGGACATTATAAAATTCCATTGTTGTAGATGGCGCAGCACAAGCAGCCTCTCCGATGACACCGATTATGCATAAAAGCAATGTGTGAAAATATTAATATATTAGCTAATTTTATTAATGAGTCACAGTTGCCATGGTCAATGACATGTAATATTGCAAAAATATTCTCATACTGGAAATGGAAATCAGTAAATGTTCTGGCTCAAAATCAGCCTTACCCTTATCCTTTGGATTATATCGATTGTAGTAGATATATATCGATACCTAGAAGAAATACTTAAAAATTGGGAACATGATCACGACGAGGATGAATATTGTCTATGGGTTTCATATTATAGAACCTTCAATTATAAAATTAACGTTTGTAAGCATTGTTTTGAAATTTTATTAGAAGCTCACAAGAGCAAAGATAAATCATTATTAGCGGTATTTGATAATTTTCATGAAACAACAGATGAAGATTCTCTTCTCACAGATAAATATCAAGCTCATTTTTATTGGTGCCAAAGTTGCTATCATGAAGTGCTGTTTACAGTTAAAAGCAGCGAATCATGTGTAAATGCACTACATACGTACCCACGTAAGTCTGCTCGCATACCGAAGCAATAGCAATGAGCAACTAGCAATAGACGATAAGCAACACGCAATATTATGTTACGTTGATCTCGCATACCAAATCAATAATATTCCTTATTTGCTTATTCTAGAATTTCGTTGTTAGCGCAGACGAAATTAATAAATAATAATAAAATCATTAGTCTCAAATGTCGTCGTCTGATGAGGTTGAAGTAGTTATAATGTGGCAGTATAGGCGAAGAAGAAATAGGAAACGAAGACGATATTGGATTCATCCTTCCTTAAAAGTACTCAAGAATCATGGAGCAAGTTTATGGGCCAATGAATTAAAGGTTCATCCCACCCAGTTTCAGTACTGCTATCGGATGAGTCCAAAAATAAAAACAAACCAACCTATATTTTGTAAATGTTGACAACAAATAGGCAATTATATTGTATTTCAACACGCACGCCGTGTCGCTAGCAATATAGATTGCCCTGGACAGGCGATAACGATATCACGTTGTGTCGGTGTACGAACCCCGATATATGAATATGTGAAATATGTATCGACAATATCATCCCTTATTGCTTGTTGCCTGTAGCTAGTTGCGTATTGCTTTGGTATGCGAGCCGCCTAAAAGTTACAGATTTATAGATTCTGATGATAGTGATACTGAACCAGAATGCAAAATTTTTCTTTCAAGTGATTCCCCACACATTTAATTAACAAACTTCCAAGAGCGGTAATATATAATTGACTAAAATATGACTTCCCTTGTTAACTTTGGTTTTAATTATTGTATTTCGTTTAAATAAATTTGTATGCGTTTTGGGAACATTTTTGTGCGTTTTTGTGTGCTTTTATGTACTTTTTTTATGGAGGTTGCTGTATTAAAGTTTTATGCTGCTTTAAATGTATTTCTTTTTTTAAAATAAATAACATTATTTTGGATAGTTGTTTTTTTTTTTGTCGTCGGTTGGGGGAAGAAAACACAAACACATATCTATATAACTATTTATCCAAATCATTGATGACTTTGAGTTTATAAAAATATACAAATTCTCTAAGAGCGTTGTTTAGCATATCGTTTGGTGTTATGGAACAAAATGCATATAAAATTTGCAAGGAATTTTCGGGGGTGATATTTTTACAAAAATCCAAAACATTATAATAATATTGACAAAAATCCAAATTTTCCAACACAGATATACGTTGTATAATCAAATTATTTACTTCTAAAATTTGGGATACTTCTTCTTCATCCATGTAATACTCAACGTCATGTTTTCTAACAAAAATCACCTTACAATCACCGTAATTTAATGGGGTAATAGTGCAGAAGTCTCCACATGGAATCGAATCAGGTTTGAACTCATCTCCGGTACGAAAGAAATTCATCTGTTGCGTCATTATTGAAATAAAGTTCTGCCATTCGTAAGTGTCGAAAGATATTTTCCTGAACTTGTGCAGCTGAGATAGAATTACAGCAGGCGTAAATGATCTTGCCGGACTAATTCCACATTTTACTTCATAACCGGAAATTGTATATTGTGTTGAAAGCAGGTACACATTTTCAGACTTTGCAGCAAACTCATAGTTTTTCAAAATTCTATCCAGCTCTGCAGTATAGTTATTATCGCTACTACTACTACTGTCGTAACCACTACTGACACCTTGATAACTCATGTTGCTAACTGAGTTTGAGATCTGAAGCGACTCCAATTTATAGCGTGTGTTGCCTTTTACGTTATAAAACATCAACTCTATTAATACAACTGTTATGTTTTTTGTCTAGTCCGAGCCATTTCACAAACATTTTGTTACCCCTTTCTTCTGAGAACTTTTTCCACAAAGTAAATGTCTGGAATCGATGTTTTCTGTAGTTCTTCGTCATAGAAGCAGCCGCTGATTGGTGTACCTTGCATGTCTTCAAGTAAATACGTAGCAGGATTGGTAATTTTAACTTTGGTGATTTTGAATAGTTCTGTAGTCCAATTGGGTGTATATCCTTTTTCAAAGACATGTTTTGCCTTGGATATGCGCACAATGTCGCCAACTTTAAATTTTCGCGGGCCTGCTATCTTCAAATGACTATAGGTGTTATTCAAAATAGATTTTTCGTTGGATTTGTTGACTTGAGAAGGCTTATATTTTGTTGTGGAATGTTTTGTATCGTTATAGTTTTGAGTAATTTCAGGCAGAATATCAATCCATTTGTAGGTGCCATTTAAACTGAAACACTTGTAGAGTTTCGATTTCAAAGTTCGTATGACACGCTCAGCCATAGAAGCTTTCATTGTACTAAATACGCTGTAATGATTGATGTGTTTTTTTATTTCATTTTGAAATTTGCTGTTATAAAATTCCTTCCCCTGATCGGATTGCAGATTTTTCGGTGTCGTGTATAAGCGAGAATGTCCGAGAATGCCCGAGTAATCTCCTCTCCGGTCTTCGTCTTTAGTGGGCGTGTCCACACAAACTTTGAAAAACAATCAATAACGACTAATATCATTTTATGATTCCTATTTTGTGATGCAAAATTCCTCATCTCCGCAAGATCCATTTGCCAAAGATCGTCAAGGCCCTTAATAATGGTGCGTCTGCGAGGGAATTTTTTCCGAATAGGTTTGTGAAGCTCGTTTACCAGTTGAATCTTTTCCTTGGTGTGCATATTATGATGTATTACCGGCTAGCTTCAGCTCCAGACTGTGAATGCGGTTATGGATATTTATATCCAATGTCTTAATATTGTTCACTATGTCTGAAATGTTACGTTTCAAATCCGAAACGGCTCTGATATTTTCTGCAGATTCTTTTTTCAATTCACGTATACTTGCATTCGCACTAAATTCTCTTCGAATGAAGACTTTTGCAGTGGCAACGTATTTCTTCGTAGCCATATCCCTACCTGCTACTGGGGGATTTCGTGAAATGGATGTATTAATTTCGTTAGTTTTATTTTGTAAGTCAGTAATATTCGCCTGTAATATGGGAATTTCAATCTTATGAAGCTCGTTTCTGATTTCGTTCAATCCTACTTCTAAATTCTTTATATTGTGTGTTTGTGGTGAGTTGATAGTACGCAAGTCATCAACATATATTTTGTTGCAGCGTCACTATTTGCTGTCGGTTCTTTAACATTACAAATTTTCACATTTCCAATATCAATATTACCGCCTGGTGTATGAGGGAACGTAATTTTCGCTGGTAAACGCGCATAGGGCGTTTGATGTCTATGTCCGAATTTATCGACTGGCATAATTGAAATGAACAAGTTTCAACTTGTATTATTCTATTATGTCAGCTTCCTTGAGTTCATTGATAATTGCTACTATTTCGTTGTCGTGTAACGTATTACCTGCCTCTTTCGAAGCAATTAGTAGCTGTAAACGTTCAACCAACTCGTTGGGATCATCCCAATAAATATATTCCATAGGGTCTTCATTGTATACCAAACGGGAATCGAGAACGTTTCCGCCACTTTTCGGTATTTTTAATATACGTTCCATTAGTAGCTGTTGTGTTCGAGTAGAGGGACGACGGTTCGATGATTCTGATTTTGTTCTAAGCAAAGGTTTGATAATAGTGTGATATTTGTCGGTGCGTGAACCCTTAAGACGGTTGAGAGTATCTAGGTGAACCTTAGTATACTCTAGAAGGGTTGTATATGCCTCCAAATCCTGCTGGGTGTAACCTTCTGGATCGTGGTAGAATAAAAGTTGGTATAAGCCAGGTGTACCAATCACGGATCCAGCTTCTTTATTTCGTTCTTGTAGTATGTTGATATTGCCGTTTCTTCCATCAAATCCAATTCTACGCGTACCCAAACTCCAACTGAGTTCGTCATTGTAGATAGGACCGTAGTTTTTATCGATTTTTCCATTATCTTGGAAATAGTCTTCGATATACGATTGACTAATTTCAGGATATTGATCTAAATACTCTTGGATGGATTCATGTGTTACCTTAGGACGCATTATTTCTGGAAATTCGGGCATTGGAATATTCCCTGCTTCATCGGTTTCGGCCACCGGTTCCGTTTCGAGAAAAGGTGTAAACACATCATCATCATCGGGTTCTTCTTTCTTTATTTCCTCCTTTGGTTGTGAATTTGTAATCGATTTTGGTAATGTCTTTGAGGATTGCACAATTTCTTCTAGTGGTTTAGATATCGGCTTGAATTTAAGAGACTCATCTTGCTCTGATTTACCCAATTTCAATGCCAAGTATTTTTTTGAATTGATCTAGCAAGTTCAGATACTTTTTCCTTGCGCAATGCAATAGCAACCTTATCGTCAGACATATTGGTGTGGACTGAAGAAGCAGCTTACAATTTTATATATTTATCGAATCCTTTGCGATACCTTCCATCATTGAGGGCGAAATCTTTCATAATTACCAATGTACCATAGCGATCACACCAACACTTTGAACACATATTTTTAAATACGTCAAATGTCATGTCAGGAGATACGTGTTCGTCAAATATATGTTTCAAGTTCACCTCATCCTGCTTGAATAATACAATCACATTACAGTTGTCGCGAATAAGCTGTTTCCGTATTTTTGAGTATGTTTGACAAAGATATGCAGCATCAATATCTTTATGTCTACACATGGAGTAGTATTCACGAATTTTCTGCTGACCGTCACATGCAACGTCATCGAATAAAAAGACAGAATTTGGTCGAGCTTTCTCTGGACTAATTATTTCCTCGTTGTCTTCAAATGGGAAATAGCCAACGCCCTTGACTTGTGCTATAACTTCTTGCAGCAATTGGTACTTTGGTTGGAATAACGATTTTGAATAGACATAAACATTTTTGAATTTCGCGCCATTTAGGTTGAATAGGAGCGCCAGCACGACATTCGTCTTACCACACCCACTGGGACCACATATAATGGCACGGAAAGAATTTGGTAACAATTTACCATGTTTGCTGATCGATGGTGTTGAGGTGAAATCCAGATTTTCAATGGGTATAGTCTGCTCTTGTTGAATTATTTTCATTGTGTGTGTCGTTTTTTGTAGTACTGCTCTTTAAATATGGATGTTACCACTTACGCGTATCAGTCTTAATGTTGGTGTTTGAAGGAGAAGGTCTCTTAAATTCTCTCATCAATAAACTACCTATTGAACTTCACTTACCTAGCTATCAGTACTGTGGACGTAAGTACTACCCCCTCCACCCTTTATATAAAAATTGATTGTTTTTTTTTTAGCCGGTACAAAATTGGAAAAACGTCTCGATCGTGGAGATCCGGGCATCAACCCCTTGGACGTTGCTTGTAAACAACACGATATTTCTTACTGGAAGAATAAGTCTCTCGAAGAACGACACAAAGCCGATCAGATACTTGAAGATAAAGCTTGGGCACGCGTCAAATCAAAAGACGCTTCACTGGGAGAGAAAACTGCTGCATTACTTGTAACAGGCGGAATGAAGGTAAAAAGAAAGCTGGAAATGGGTTGTCGTCGCAAACGTCGTTCCTTGCATCGAGATGTTATTCTAAAAGTGGGAAATTCCATGAAAAAAGGGGCATCTTTGAAAGACACCGCAACGTTTGCCTTACGAGCCGCCAAAGCACTTATTAAAGAATTTGGTGGGAAAAAAGAAGTCGAGTTTCCTCGAGTGATACCTGTAGCGAAATCCGGAGGTTTCCTACCACTTATCCCTTGTTTGCTGGCCTTTCGGCACTTGGAGCTCTGTCAGGTGGTGCTACTGGGATTGCTAAAACTGTCATGGATGCTAAGCATGCTCAAAAGAAATTGGAAGAAGATGTACGTCATAATAAGGCTATGGAACGTGTAGGATCTGGTCTGTATCTGAAAAAGTACCCAAAAGGCGGTTTCGGATTGTATTTGAAAAAGCAAAAAAACTAATAAAGCTACCCAATCACGCATTAACCGACTTTGACATAACACATTACGCAAAATCGCTTAAAATACCGCATTTTCGAGGAGTTTTCATGCGAGACACTCTCCCTAAACACGGCCCTCGAAAACAAGAAAGTGCAGTGGTTAATTTGGATACCTCTAAGAATAGCGGAAGTCATTGGGTGGCTTACAGAAAGAAAAGCAATAATGTAGAGTATTTCGATTCATTTGGTAACTTGAAGCCGCCGAAAGAAGTTGTTAAATATCTCGGAAAAAGTGCGCGAATTTTCTACAACAATACTCAATATCAAAACTACGATCAAATCAATTGCGGTCATTTGTGTTTGAAATTTCTACAGCAATGATGGAACTATTACTACAACATATCTACCATGGAAAAACATTGAGTAGTTTCACTGCCGAAGAACTAAAGCACTTTCCCATTGAACATCTAATAGAGTGTGTAAGACCTTGGGAATTGCTGGAAATATGGCATAAACTTCCCAATGAATATCGAGCAAATTTTGAACTACAAATACGACTGCCTTGTTTCATCCATTACAACCGACCTGATTGGACGACGCATTGTGACGGCCCACCGAGTTCGCAAGCTACTTGTTTTCTTTGTAAACAAACATTGAAAAAAATTAAAATATTATATTTAAATTCAAACATGTCTAGTATTTCATTAGTCATCATGTCGCAGTTGCTGAGAGTTAACAGCACCAATCACGTGTTTACCTTTCAACCTCCTACGCCTATTGAGCTCGATCCGAAGAAGGAATACGAAATAGCTCTACGATCTTTTCATTCTTATCACAGTATACCGAACATTGAAAATTGTAAGTTTTACTACTACGATACCAGGGGCAAGCTTCAAAGTTTTGATTTTCCCACAGGATGTTACGAAATTGCCGATCTTGAAGCGTTTATCCGAGATAAATTGGGTGCAGGCAATCTAACTAGACCAGAGGATATATTTTCACTAAAACCCAATCACAATACGTTAAAATGTGAAATTTCCAGTAAATACAAAATTTCCTTCAAGGAGACCAATAGTCTTGGAAGAATCTTGGGATTTTCACCGAAAATACTCGAAGCTAACAAATTACACTCTTCAGATCTCCCCGTCAAAATTATTAAAGTATCTAGCATACGCTTCGATTGTAACATTACCACTGGAGCCTTCGATGCAAACAGACCTGCTCATACTATATACGAATTCGTCATACAAGTGGATCCGGGATATTCCATAGACGAAATTCCTCATAATTTACTTTATTTACCTGTTATACCACAAAGTGAAATAACCAATATCACCGTCATCGCTTTTGAAATAATTCTCTTCTGAGCTTCCAATTGCTCCGACTGGAATATTTTGATGAGACTGTTAGTGGACTGTATATTATTTAATTTGAAAATTTTCTGCGGTTCCAATTTTGCAGTTTAGGGATAATTAGAATACCTTGTTCAACAAAGTAGACTTTATTAAACAACAACTGATGTAGGTACTACAGCTAGTTAAAGCACACGACACAATACAAAATACATTGAATAAATATGGAACTATTTGCACAACTTGCTTGCTCATTGCTTGTGGATTGCACATTTAGTGGATTTTCAAACACTGTTATTATGAACTTATAAACTACTGTTATTAGGATTTTTACCACACACTTTTTAATATTTAATACTGAGAGTCAGCAGAGAGAGAAAATTGAAAATTATCTTCAGCGCCATTTTTTCACACACCTCCTTTTTCTCTTTTTGACACTATCCTTTTTTTGGGGAGGACGGAAATTACGTCACAAATTGGGAAGTGACGAACAGGAGATAGGATGTGTTCGAATGATTACCGTATTGCTGACCTTATTCATCAGTACATAGTTGAAAAGGACAGCAAGATGATTTTTTGGGTTCAAAGAGATGGGGTGAGATTTTTACACTATCGAACATACTTTAGAAGAGCCAGTTTTAAAGCTAATAGCATAGATGGCGTGAAGAGTACTACTTTTAAAATTAATTATTGATTGTTTAATAGATCAGACGTGACTTTTCAGAGGTGGGTTAAGTTCGCGTATTCGAGGGTTCCTGGTAACATTTAACGAGATGTCGGTAAATTTATCCATACTGCCCACCCGAATGGTGAGGAAAGCTTATTAAAATTAATTACAAAATAACTACATGAAAGAACGGTAAACGAAGAGATGAAAGTTTATCACCAAGCATGACTAGCTTAGCTCTCTACTGCAGAATTACACCGGTATTCAGAAATATCAAATAACGGAGCCGTTACGATAACGGCGCCGTCAGGATAACGGTCCGTTAAATATTAGTTGGTATTCACAACTTAACCAGACGAGATATAACGACACCGTTACAAAACGGCCGGACACACTATGGCAACGTTGTGTCGGTAACTAAATCTGTAATGTAAGTGTCAATCATACTTCAAAGTTTGTTCGATACATGCTGATAGTTTATGTTTATCCATTTTATTATTTATATTTTATACCTTATTTTATATTTGAGAATTAATATCTATATTATAGTATATTATATACGTGTGCTCCCAGTAAGTTGGATTAAATATTTTTTATGTTGCTGTTTTACATAGTTATTTTATAGTTATGGCAGGTAGACGAAATAAATCTAAAAATTATACTCGGCAAGAAAAAGAGTTGTTTTTGAGAATAGTAGAATCGTAAGTATTTAAGGTGTTAAGGAAATTAGGATATAAAGGAAATTCCGTGTAACATTGAGATAAAGAATCATTAGTCAATCATAAAATGTTTAAAATTTTTGTTTTCATTAACCTACAACAAATTATACTATACTATATACTTATAGAACTTCATCAATTTACTACTTTTCAGTATTCAGATTTTGATTTAGATTAGTTTTATGTGTAAATATTACTATCCTCTGATAAATATACCTACTTTAAGGCAAACATGCCAAATATTGATAAATATATCAAATAATATAAATGTCTTGGCAAGAGAATACCCATTTTTTCCTAACCTAATCCTTTTTCCTAAATTCCTCAACTATACAGAAAAAAAGACACAGTGGAAAGCAAATTCACGAATGCCAGCTCAATCAAGAGGAAAAGCGAAGCTTGGGAGAACATTACAAAGGAGTTCAACGCTTGTGCTGAAGAGCCTAGAGATTTCAAACAATTAAAAACTCTGTATGAAAATTGTAAAAGGAAAGCTAGGAAGGATGTTGCAGAAGAGAATGTAAGTTCTACTCAATAATTATTTATTATTTTCATATGTATAAGTTTAAAATGATAATATATACTTTTGCATTTCAAACTGAATTCTTATAGTGTCCAAAGAGTGCAAGTTTGAAAAAGAAGTTACTACCTACTTTTTTTGTTCTGTCAACAATTTTTATATTCTGTATATATTTATACACTATAAATTGTTTGCAGAAGCTCTTCTGCAATAAGTAAATGTATTTGGGATCTTTTGCAGAGAGCGCAATATGAACAAGCAGTTATCATGGATATTGATGTCGAGGAGGAGGATGTACAAGCTGCAATACACTTGGCAAAAGAAGAAGCTAAGCTGCAAAAGGTGAGAGAATGTTTTATTACGAATTATATGTATTTAAGTGAGAAGACACTGTTTGTCCTATCTTTCCCTTGTCTATGGTTCCAGAAAATCAATACTCATTTAATACAAATTTATGCGGGTATCAGTTGAAATGTTTTTAACCATTTTCTTATATTTGCTTTATAGATAGAAATCTTGAAAACTAGGGGAGGTGGCTGTGTTCCTGAAATCAGCAACACTAGTCAGCAGATACTGAGCATAGTGGGAGGTAATATAAAACCAAATGCCAACATGTATGATTCCGCTGCTGACTATTACAATGGTAATGTATTGTCTTGATGAATATTCATTATGTATAATACAAATTATTGTTTACCTATATCTAAAATTTGCTCGAAGTTTATTTTAAAATAAACATTACTAATTAATTACCAATTTATGTTGCAGATGCTGAATACTCACCAATAATTATAAAAGAAATAATATTTTTTATCCATGCTTTTACTCTTGTATTGATGTATTATACACTTTTTTACTTTTCAGACATGGAGCCGATTTTAGAGAGCAAAGTCACTTCTGTTGACCCCAGCCCTATCTCCATGCATATTTCCTCAGAACCAACTCCTGCTTTGACTCTAACAACCCCAAATCCTGTATTCCTTGCCCGGCAGAATAAAAAATGTAATAAAAATATCAGTTCGGAGGAATTAAAAAAAAAATATTTTAAACAAAAATTAAGAAATGCTCAGTATGAGGCAATGTCTCAAAAATCTTTATTTAAATTACAAAGACAAAACCTAATGTGGGATTTAAAAATTAAAAAGAAAAAATATGCTTTACTATTAAAAAATGAAAATTGAATGAAAATAGTTTTATTCCGTTTACTTATGCAGAGTTTTATTTGTGAAAAATGTCAATAGAAAGGAATTGATTTGATAATACAGTTTTTGATAAAATGGAGTATGTACTAGAAATGAAAATTATTTTCAGGTGAAATAAGCTTCGATAATGGAATTTCTCACTGTTGTATTCACATTTGGTTGGCGAATGGGTGCAATATCATTATTTTCAATAATTTCCAGATATTCATCAGGATCATGTTCAAAAAAATCCCCAAGATCAATGGCTATATTGTGTAATACAGCACAAGCAACTATAACTGCTGCTGTGGTATCCACGTGCGTTCTTAAACCCACTGACAAGCAGGCAAATCTTCGCTTAAGAACTCCAAAACACCTCTCCACAGTATTTCTTGTGGCAATTTGGGCTCTGTTGTACTCTTCTTCGGCTGGAGTTCTTGGGTTTATGTAACGTTAATTTTATTCACTCTCCTCATATTTAAATATTTATTAAATTATCTTATGGGTGGCGAGTAGCCAGTCCTTTCTCATGCCCAGCGCTGAGAAATGTATCGAGTTTAACTTTATCTATAGTCGATGAAAGACAAAATTTTAAGTTTATTTGCGGGTCAAATCGATACCGTCTATAGGGAAAATAGTCACTTCGGTTTACTATAAATTATTTGGTTTTCAATTTTAACACAAATGAATGAAGAATCCACTTACGGAATTTAAAATACTTTTTCATTTCCAAACCATGGAGTTTGATACAGATATGCGACGTATGTGCATTATCATTCACATGATTTCATGTTTTATATTTAAACAGAGGCAATCAGAGATTTTGTCTTTTCTGTGACAAAATGTTGAATTAACAACTTCAAATTTATTTGGTGAGAGTTTCACCTAAAACTTTTTTTATCTAAGTGCATTCATGTGAATGGTAAGTAGTTTCGCTTAAATTCATATGTTTCATATTTAACTTTGCTTTCCTCAATATATAGTAGCTTTTCTTATTATTTTCTCTAGCGTTCCAGTACCAGATATATCGATAACGTTTTTTTTATATTTTTTTTGTGTTTTTTTTATCTTGTTGAAGACACTTGATATTATACCTTTTAATATATTTACCGGCATTAATAATACATTTTTATTGCTTTCCTTCATTATTTTTTTATAGTAAAATACAGGATGTTGCTTCTTTTTTGTTTTATGAACCACGTTTTTAAATATTCATTTTCAATCTGTATATCATATAACAACCAGCACCATTTTTATTTCAATCTCCAGATATCCTGCATTTTACTATGTTCATTTAACATATATCTGATTCAAGTGTTCTTTCTAGCACTTTCTTCGTACCTAAAGTAATGCACTTTCTTCGTATCTAAGTTATATATATCTTTATATATATAACCACTACTTCTACTATCACTACTACTACAACTACTACTACCACAACAACTACTACTATTAATATGTTCTGGCAATAAACCTCCATAAGACACCGGATCTCAATGCAGAAGAAACCAGGAAAGTACCGTCACTAAAAATTATTGTTGCAACAAGAATACTAAATACTAATTTTTCTTCAACTGTGATATTTATATATTTTTTTAAAGTCATTATACAACTTGTAAATTTAACAACGTAGTTCATATTCCTTCCCTTCCAACATTTCCAGGTTTGTTGATAGAGAGTGGTGAAACAAGTCAACTAATATTATTCAGGGTGGCGCCCATTTACCTTAACTTCACTTAAATTCCTTAACGTAATTCATTGATTGTTTTGTTAACTTATTAAATTCATTTATTTCAATATAACTTCAATAATTTAAATAAGTAGTATTATCCGCGAACCGGTAAGACTACTCCCTGAATTTTTATTAGTTTGGTATCCGAATTCACGCCTGAGCAGCTCTTTATCTGAGTAGACGTTACAAATTGGCGCCCAACGTGGGGCCTGTTTTACACATCATCTCTCTCATCAATAGATCTTGAAACTTGGAAGTTTGGACAGTAGTAGTTATCTTTTTATTATCGTAAATATCTTTCACTTATTACAGTATTTATCTTCCTATTTTCTATAGTTCACTTATCGTATCATATCGTCACAGTTGAGTTGCAATATTTTATTTTATTATCGTATTGACAATATCTATATCTATATAACATTTTTTTTCTTATCTTATATCTTCACGTATCGTATATATAAATATCTTCTCAATCGTCAATATCAACAGTACTCGATTTTCTAATTTAATTTCGTATACTAAAATGGCAAAAATGTTTAAGCTAAATGTTGATTATCTTTTAACTCATGAACTAGATCATGAAATTTCTTATCGTGGCTTAGAAATACCTTCACTGGTTACAGAGAAGAGGAAATTGTTACGGGGTGTTTTAACTCAAGAGGTATCCATGCGGAGTTCGATCGTATATGTCGATCTTCCATTTCCTACGGAAATTACAGGAATTAAGCTTTCTTTTGCCGACTTGAAGAAGAAGGTTCAAGATTTCGTTGGAACTTCTTCTGACGTAGAGTATAAAAGATTGACTTGTCGGCTAACTCACCTTACGCAACGCATTTCTCGTTTGAATTGCGAGGAAGACGAGCATGAAAAAGTAAAAAAACATCTAACATCAGAAATATTGTTTTTAGAAGGTGAATTAGATGGCAAGCTCAATGTTATTGATGCAGATAGACAATCTACTCCGGTAAATGCAAATCAAAGTTTTTCTTTTTCTAAACCTGTACCTGTACACAAATGGGGAATAAGATTTTCAGGAATTGATTCCAAAGAATCAGTACTTGGCTTCCTAGAACGCGTAAATTGTCTTAAAATTTCAAGAGGTATCACAGATGCTGAATTGTTTTCTAGCTCAGCTGATTTGTTTAGTGATCAAGCTTTTAATTGGTATCTAATTAACAGATGCAAAGTTCAAAATTGGGAACAATTAGTGACCAAATTGAAATCAGATTTCTTACCTTATAACTATCAAGATGATTTACTAGAGGAAATCAAGGCTAGAAAACAAGGTCAACATGAAAGAGTTACCCTATATATTAACGCCATGTGTGGTTTGTTCAATCGTCTTGACGACAAGCCAAGCGAAAGTGCCATGATCCGTATTATTCGTAAAAATCTCTTACCTAATTATGCACAACCTTTAGCTTTAATCGATATTGATACTGTTGATATTTTGACGGAAAAATGTAAACGACTTGAGGAAACATTAACTTGGGATCAACAATTTACATCAAATCATAAGAATAGTCAATATTTACTTGAACCAGATTTGAGCATACCTAGTACCTCTTTTAAGGATAATTCTTGTTTTAAACAAAGACAAAAAAATATATCGGTAGTATCTTCTACTTGGACTTGCTGGAATTGCAAACAAGCAGGTCATATGTATTATAACTGTCAAATTCCTAGGAAATTGTTTTGTTTTGGTTGTGGACATCCTGATACTGTAAAAACTAAATGTCCAAAGTGCTCAAAAAACGAACCAAGCAGTGGTCGAACTTCCCACTCTACCACACTTGCTCAAAACCCGGGAACATCAGGAAAATCCAAAAACATCAAAACAAAGACAAAATCTCAGGAAAAACCAGCAAAAGACGAAAATTAAGGTTACCTGAAATAAATCCTATAAATTCCAGTTCTGTAAAAAATTTTTCTCGTTCTATCTTAAAAAAGGTTCCTACTGTAAGTCGCTCCGACTGGAATTCATGGCTTTTATTTGTTAAAGATTTCTATAAAACTAATTCAAGATCAAATTCAATTGTTTCAAACTCAAAGCCTTTAGCAAATGTAGGATCACTGCTTTATAATGTTAAAGATGATAATCGACCTTATGTCGATATCATAATATTTGATAAAACAATTTCTTGTCTTGTTGATACTGGTTCAAATATCTCATTGATTGGTTCTCGTGCATTAGATTTTATTCATAACTTATCAGTACCTATATTGAACGATGATAACTTAAAAATATCTACGGCAGATGGTAAATTGCAGGACGTTCTTGGTTATATCGAAACATATGTCATCACAGACAAGATATCTAGGCTTATGAAATTTTATTTAATACCTTCAGTCAAACATGATATTATTCTCGGTATGGATTTTCTCAAAATTTTTAACGTAAAAATTAATTTCTCTAAATTATCTTTAACTGTAAATTCACTCTCGTTAGCTGTAGTAAATACAATTCGGGATATATCTCATTTAACTCCTAATCAAACAAGTAGGTTAAATCAAACTATTGATCTCTTTAAGACTATTAGTCCGTCAGATAAAATAGGTAAAACTCATTTGATAGAGCATTTTATTGATACCGGAAATTCTCCTCCTTTTAAACAAACCCAATATCCCTTACCTCAAGCTATGCAAGCTTACCTGGAAAAGGAAGTAGATACTTTGCTAGAATTAGGTGTAATTCAAGAAAGTAAATCTTCATATTGTAGCCCTATCTGGTTGGTTCAAAAGGGAGATGGTAAATATAGAATGTGTTTTGATGGACGTAAACTAAATAGTGTGACTTTAAATAAAGATGCTTATCCCTTACCTTCAATCGAAGTTATACTGAGTCAACTTCGAGATACTCGTTATATATCTAGTATAGACCTAAAGCAAGCATTTTATCAAATTCCGTTGGAGAAATCATCTCGGGAGAAAACAGCTTTTGCAGTAAAAGGTAAAGGTTTATTCGAGTATGTCACTACTCCTTTTGGGTTAGTCTCTGCTCCTGCTAGCATGTGTCGTTTAATCGATTTGGTCATTGGTCCTTCCTTGGAACCATATTGTTTTTATTACCTGGATGACATCATCATTTGTACTCCTGATTTTGATAAACACATGGAAATTCTTCAGAGTGTTTTCGAGAAACTACGAGATGCCGGCTTGACGGTAAATTTAGATAAATGTCAGTTTTGTCGTTCTTCCCTTAGATATTTAGGTTATGTGGTGGATGAAAATGGTCTCCGTACCGATCCTGAAAAGGTTTCTGCTATTTGTGAGTACCCTGTTCCGAAAACTGCCACTCAGGTGCGTAGATTCTTGGGAATGGTTTCGTATTATCGTCGGTTTCTTAAAGATTTTTCTTCCTTATCTGCTCCAATTTCTGATCTTCTTAGTGAGCGAAACAAACATCAATCTATTACTTGGACATCCCAGGCAAATCAGGCTTTCGAAAAGGTGAAAACTGTCTTAACTACCGCTCCTATCTTGAGTAGTCCCGATTTCACCAAACCTTTCTTTCTTATGACAGACGCTAGTGATGTTGGGGTAGGAAGTGTTCTTTTTCAATTGGAAGATGGACTCGAACATCCCATAGCTTATATGAGTAAGAAACTCACAAAGGGTCAAAAGAAGTTTAGTACTACTGAAAAGGAACTGTTAGCAGTTTTGTTAGGAATTGATCATTTCAGATATTATCTTGTAGGTCGTCATTTTACCGTAATTACTGATCATTCTTCTCTTGTGTGGTTGAATAATATGAAAAAACCTTCTCCTCGCTTAGCTAGATGGATATTGCAATTGTCGCAATACAATTTCTCTATCGTTCACCGTAGATCTACCGGAACTGTGGTAGCAGATGCATTATCTCGTATACCTGAAGTTAGTATCTTAGACTTATCTACATTACATCCCGATAAATGGTATAATGACATGATTTCTCATGTTCAAGATTTTCCAGAAAAATACCCAAGTTTTAGAGTTGAAAATAACATATTATATAAACATGTCTTCAATAAATTTGGACCAATTAGCAATGTTTCCGATTGGAAAATTGTCGTTCCTACTAAAAATCGAAGTGAAATTTTACATCATTTTCATGATAGTCCAACTTCTTCTCACTTCGGTGTTTTTAAAACATTAGAGAGAATTTCTGAAATTTATTATTGGCCTAATCTCAGGAAATCAGTTTATAAATATGTTACTCGTTGTAAAATATGTGCATCTTGTAAACCATCTAACTTGCCACAAGCAGGATTAATGGGAAAATATCGTAACATTAACTTCCCTTTTCAATTGATATCGTGTGATCTTTTAGGGCCATATCCCCGATCTCGTAAAGGTAATCAATTTGCACTTGTTGTAGTTGACTGGTTCACGAAATTTGTATTAGTTCATCCCTTACGACAGGCTACTGCTCGTTCTATAGTTGATTTCTTAGAAAATCATGTCTTTCTTATTTTTGGAATCCCTCAAATTGTATCTTGCGATAATGGTAAACAGTTCACGAGTCATTTGTTCAAAAACCTCATGGACAAATATTCAGTACAAAAGACTTGGTATAATGCTAACTTTCATCCGCAAATTAATCACACTGAACGCGTAAACAAATCTATTGTCACAGCTATACGATCTTATAGTTATGAAGATCATAGAACGTGGGATGAAGAGATCTATAAAATTGCTCAAGCAATTCGGCTGTCGAAACATGAAGTTACCGATTTCACCCCTTCCTTCCTTACCTTTGCTCGAAATGTTCCTGTCTCGGGAAATTTTTATGGTATAATTGCAGAAAATGCAAATAATCAGGTTACCATTTCCGATAAAGTCCACCGAATTCAGGATACACAAGAAATGCCTAAAATTTTTGAAGTGGTGAGAAAAAATTTGCAAACAGCATATCGGCAGAGTAGTCAACGTTATAATTTGCGCAAACGAGATCATAGGTTCTACGTAGGTGATCGGGTTTGGAAGAAGAACTACCCAAAATCGGACAAAGCCAGATATATTTCCGCTAAATTTTCACCAAAATATACACAATGTACCGTATATCGCGTTATTTCTCCCTTAGTGTATGAATTAAAGGATGAAACGGGAAAAAACATTGGTCGATGGCACATAAAAGACCTTAAAGCTGGTATCTTGTCTGATGATGAGTGTTCTGATATCGATGAATCCGATTCAACCACAACGTAACCATTTATACTTATATCTTTCCTATTTGTAATTTTTTTTGTGATGTGTGTTGGTGTCTCGAATATTTTTTTTATCTCTCTTATCGTAGAGATTTCCTTTTTCTCTAATTATAAATGTGATAATGACTTCACTTTCTTTCCCTATTGATTGGCAAAATAGCATTCATGTTCTAGGTAAAATAAGTAAAGTAATAAATATTTCCTAGCTGGATGGAATTTTAATCTGAGAATTATAATACAAAATCCGTTGAGAATTTTTTTTAGAAAATTTCTAAATATCCATAAATATTATAATTTTGGAAAACGCATAGTCAAATCAATTTGAGTTTAATAAACATGTTGGTGCACAAGCATTGAGGTTATTAAATATTGGGTCTTCTTGATTTGAAGAAACCTTAAGTGTTAAGGGTGATATTAAATCTTCATTATCTTATCTTCATTATCTTATCTTAATTATCGTATCTTATCGTATCTAAGTGGACAAGGGATGTAACTTGTTTACTGTACTATATTTTATAGTACTTATCTTTATCTTATCTTTGCAGGCAGATAATGTCTTGTCTGTATTTATATACCGAGAGGGTATATAAATTTTTTTTTGAAGACCATTGGAAATTTGACTTTGCAATTAGTGGAATATTAGCTGATATATCATGGGATATCGAAAGTTATTATCTTTTATATTATCTCAACTATCTTAAAATTTTATTATCTTGAAAGTTTGAAATTTCAATTATCCTAAAATTTTCATTACCTTTCTGTTGAAAATTTTATAGTATTTTAATTGTTTTAAACATTTTTATCTACATGCTCGAGATATCAACTTACATTACAAAAAGAATTCGTTTTGCTTATCTACATTCAATACCTTACCTAATATCTTGTCTACCTAATTTTTTTATCTACTTTTTCATTATCTCTATCTATGATCATTCCGAAAGATTGATCTAGATATTTCACTTGTAGACATACCTTCATTTTGTCTATATTTTATTGTATACCTTTCCCTTTGAATTTTTTTGTTGGATTTCTCAATAGTGGGTGTTGGAGGAACTCAGAGTGGTCTGGGATGTGTTTCAGGGTTCAGCGTCGGGGGGTTAATCAGCCTGGGAGGCAGAGGTGGCTGAGGTCTGCTGTCATATAGTTAAATCTACTTGGGGGGTTAACTACTGCGTCTGTGCCAACATGGCTCGCATATCGCTCTGAGGATTTTCCAACAGTACTGTTGTGGGATACCGTTGTTAATTTCTTTCCTCCCTCAAATTTCAGCCTGACAGGGGCTATACTCTGTTAGGGGGTATATCGAGCCTCCTTGGACTAGTTATAGTAACTAGCTCCAAAAACATTTTTTTCTCTTTTCGTTTTCTCTTATCGATAAATTCTTCATTTTGGGTGATTCATGTGTGTTGTCATGGTATTTTAGGTTGAGATTTCTGCTGAAGCTGAGATTGTAGACCACGACGCGACTTAACATCTCTCGCGAGGTCTTTCTCGTTAGGTGGAGGTTGATCTCTTGACCTGGGATGCTGTGATAGGGCACATGATTAGCCTGGAATATTGGTGGTTTTTTTTTATCATATTATATTATGTAGTATAATATAATGGAAATTTTTTTTTGGTTGACAGTTTATTCTGTTAGGGAGTCATATAAAGCTTCCTTGGATTTGCTCCTAAATTATATCTGTAACTATTTCTTTTGTTTTGCTTTGTTTCCTTCTCATCTGAGAACTATTTTTTATATCGTTAAGAGGTTTAACATCTTAGGCTATGGTTATTAATTGTTAGTTTAATTGTCTGCTGCTTTGTGTGATGTTTTTTTTCGAATGCTATACCTGCGCGATGACCAATGGCTACTGCGGACGCTAACTGGCAACCTCCCTGGTATGAGCTCGGAAAAAAAAATTATCATATAGCATTACGTTATTTTCTAATTTTCTTCTTGGATCAAAGATACTTGGAAGTTTTTTTTATTTTGTTTCCTTTCATTTTCTCATATTTTTTTTTTGGGCCAAGATATTCTTAGTAAGTTAGTTATATTGCTTATATTATTATTAGTACTTACTTCCTTATAATATTGTTTATATTATTATTACCTATCGACTGATATCAGGTAAAAATTTTTTTTTAGTTATTCACTGATTCAGTGATATCGATAGTTTATTTTTTTTATTATCTTAAATTTTTATTTAACTACTGACTGATAATCGATACAATCGATCCATCAGACAAGAATTTATTTGTTTATTAAATCTCGGGTTCCTTATTTTTAGTAAATTACTAATTCACTGATTATATATCAGTATATCAGTATTTTTTTTTTTTTTCATAAGAAATCCTCTTAACGATTCGTATATACCTGGTACTGGTTCCTTTCCTCATAAAATTATACCGTTCAAAAATTTTTTTTGCCTCTTCTTTACTTTACTATTTCTTTTTTATGAATTCCTTGTGTGGAAATTCTTTTTCATTTATAAAAAATTTTTTTTTGTGAAAAAAAATTTTTTTTTCCTGGTTGTAAGGGTGTGTAACGTTAATTTTATTCACTCTCCTCATATTTAAATATTTATTAAATTATCTTATGGGTGGCGAGTAGCCAGTCCTTTCTCATGCCCAGCGCTGAGAAATGTATCGAGTTTAACTTTATCTATAGTCGATGGAAGACAAAATTTTAAGTTTATTTGCGGGTCAAATCGATACCGTCTATAGGGAAAATAGTCACTTCGGTTTACTATAAATTATTTGGTTTTCAATTTTAACACAAATGAATGAAGAATCCACTTACGGAATTTAAAATACTTTTTCATTTCCAAACCATGGAGTTTGATACAGATATGCGACGTATGTGCATTATCATTCACATGATTTCATGTTTTATATTTAAACAGAGGCAATCAGAGATTTTGTCTTTTCTGTGACAAAATGTTGAATTAACAACTTCAAATTTATTTGGTGAGAGTTTCACCTAAAACTTTTTTTATCTAAGTGCATTCATGTGAATGGTAAGTAGTTTCGCTTAAATTCATATGTTTCATATTTAACTTTGCTTTCCTCAATATATAGTAGCTTTTCTTATTATTTTCTCTAGCGTTCCAGTACCAGATATATCGATAACGTTTTTTTTATATTTTTTTTGTGTTTTTTTTATCTTGTTGAAGACACTTGATATTATACCTTTTAATATATTTACCGGCATTAATAATACATTTTTATTGCTTTCCTTCATTATTTTTTTATAGTAAAATACAGGATGTTGCTTCTTTTTTGTTTTATGAACCACGTTTTTAAATATTCATTTTCGATCTGTATATCATATAACAACCAGCACCATTTTTATTTCAATCTCCAGATATCCTGCATTTTACTATGTTCATTTAACATATATCTGATTCAAGTGTTCTTTCTAGCACTTTCTTCGTACCTAAAGTAATGCACTTTCTTCGTATCTAAGTTATATATATCTTTATATATATAACCACTACTTCTACTATCACTACTACTACAACTACTACTACCACAACAACTACTACTATTAATATGTTCTGGCAATAAACCTCCATAAGACACCGGATCTCAATGCAGAAGAAACCAGGAAAGTACCGTCACTAAAAATTATTGTTGCAACAAGAATACTAAATACTAATTTTTCTTCAACTGTGATATTTATATATTTTTTTAAAGTCATTATACAACTTGTAAATTTAACAACGTAGTTCATATTCCTTCCCTTCCAACATTTCCAGGTTTGTTGATAGAGAGTGGTGAAACAAGTCAACTAATATTATTCAGGGTGGCGCCCATTTACCTTAACTTCACTTAAATTCCTTAACGTAATTCATTGATTGTTTTGTTAACTTATTAAATTCATTTATTTCAATATAACTTCAATAATTTAAATAAGTAGTATTATCCGCGAACCGGTAAGACTACTCCCTGAATTTTTATTAGTTTGGTATCCGAATTCACGCCTGAGCAGCTCTTTATCTGAGTAGACGTTACACAGGTGTTAATAGATATGTTTTACATGGATATCCACTATCACCTAGGAGAAAATTGTTCCTACCATATCTTCCACGAGTCAAATCAACAACCAAAGGACTATCGTTTAATATAGTTGAATCGTGTACTGAGCCGGGCCAACGTGATATTATGTGTCTTATTTTCAAATGTGCATCACTCACTACTTGTACGTTTAAAGAAAAATATCCCTTTCGATTGCGATACAGTTCTGCATCTCTTCCACCAGGAGATAATATTTTTATATGTGTACAATCCACAGCACCAATGACTCTTGGGAAATTCCTTATTGCATAAAATTGGGTACACACTTCTACAATTTCTTCCCGAGTCGATGGCATTCTAATTTCTTCTCGCCCTAACAGGGCAATATAGTGCGTAACTCTTTTAATTATTCGTGACACTGAGGGCTGCGAAATATTGACAATGTCTCCAATACAATTTTGAAATGCACCAGTTGCATAAAATCTCAATGCAAGAAGTAATTGAGCCATTGGTTCTATGGATCGGTTACCATGCACTTTTGGCTCAAGATGATTACCGATTCTATTTAAAATATTTATAACAATGTCTTTACGAAATCGAAATCTGGCCTTAAAATCAACATCGTCATATTTCTCAAATACATTAATTCGAGGTCTTATGAATCGAATTCTTCGATATCTTGGTACCTCTTCTACATCACTATTTTCCGATAAAGAAGATAGGTCTGTATCCATTATTTATTAATAGTTACTTCAGCGAGGAATCAAATAACTTTTTAATGATCTAAAATAAAATTAGTTTTAATTTCCTATTGTATTTTATTCGATAATTTATTTCAAAGTCGTTCTTTAAAACATGTAAAAATGTTCAAATGTAATGTCAAGTTTAAATAAAAATATTTTATGGAAAATCAAGATCTTATTTTGATGAAAAATAGATAGACAGTTATAAATAATGTTTATTTACCTTTTAAGTATTTCCAAGAGTAATCTCGAACAATATAATAAAGGTTTTATTAGCAATAACTTTTCTCAATTTGACAGTAACAACAATTTAACCAGTCGGTGAGCACTGATTATATTTCAGCTTGATTACGTCAAATATAACGGTGCCGTTAGAGGAAAATTTGGTTTCTGAATACCGTTTAGCGTATAACGGTCCGTTATATCATATAACGGCTGGTTATACTGACGGCTCCGTTATAAGAATTTAACGGAGAGAACTGTCAAAATAACGGCGCCGTTAAAATATAACGGTCCCGTTATAATTTAATCGAGGTTTCTGAATACGGGTGTTAGACTCGTGTTTCGGGAGCACAATAACCTTAGTGATTGGGCGAGTGAGGTAACCAGTTTTGGTACGCAGCTGAACGGCTCTAACTTTTCCATCTTTTCCTGTAAACACTTCGGTAATTCTGGCTAATGGCCAATTTAATGGTGGAGTATTATCCTCTTTCAAGAGTACTAAATCGTTTAGGGACACATTCGGCTGAGAGCGCATCCACTTGGGACGGTTCTGGAGACGATTCAAATAGTCGGTGGACCATCGCTTCCAAAATTGTTGCTGAATTTGGGTGCAGTGTTGCCAGTGTTTCAGTCTGTTCACTGGGGAGAACGAGATGTCTACCTCGGGGTATGACATGAGAGAAGTTCCTATAAGGAAGTGACCTGGGGTTAAAGGCTGCAAATCGTTAGGATCGTCAGACAGAGAAAAAAGGGGTCGAGAGTTGAGAACTGCTTCGACTTGAACCAGAATTGTATAAAACTGTTCGAATGTGTATGAGGAGCTACCTATTATCTGATGAGAGATTCATTTCATAATCTTGAAATCTATCAGGGAGTTTCTTTTCTCTTGTGCTTTTCCTTGATCCAAATTCCTTTTGGTTTTCCTCTTCCTGTTGTTCTGGTCTGAGTTCTGGTATTTTATTTAAACTTTCCTCGTCCTGTTGTTTTGGTCGGAGTTCTGGTATTTTATTCAAACTTTCCTCTTCCTGTTGTCTATCTTGAGTTCAGTAATGTTCTCTTGTAGATTATGGATATTTTTATCTCCAAAAAATACATCTTTTGCATTAATAATTTTATTACTTCCAGGATCCCATAGTCTATAACCATTGTGAGTGTAGCCCATCATTATTGGTGCAAATTTATTTCTTACTTTTTCTTCTGGAATTTTGGCATAAGCCAGACAGCCAAAAATTTTCAAATTATTTAAGCTAGGTTTTTTATTGAAAAACATTCCAGCTGGAGTTTTACCATTGAAGGCTACTGTAGGACTTCTGTTTAATAAATAAGTCGCACAGAGTATTGCTTCACCCCAGAATCCCTTACCTAATTTAGACTGTAACATCATGGCTCTTGATTTATCTAAGAGAGTGCGGTTTACTCTCTCTGCAACTCTATTCAACTGTGGTGTATATGGGATTGTATTTTTAATTTGAATTCCTTTGGTTGTGCAAAAACTAACAAAATTATTGCTTAAATATACCTTACCATTATCATATACTAAAATTGAAATTTTTGATGAAAATTTAGCTGATACATAGGCTTCATACCTCTTCATACTCTCATAAACGTCAGACTTATGTTCTATCAAATAAACAATTGTAAAATGAGTGAACTCATCAAGAAAAGTAACAAAATATTTTTTATTATCATGTGTAGTTGGAATCATTGGCCCACATACGTCACTATGAATAATTTCTAAGGGCCTTTTTGCTCTTTTATCTGAGTTTTTATTGAAAGGCAATCTTGTTATCTTAATTTGGGCACAAATCTCACACTTATTACTCTCATTAATTTTTTCATTTAAAGTTACATTTGTTACCATATTATTATTGAACAATTTTGACAAATTATCATATCCCAAATGACCAAGTCTTAAGTGCCACATATCACTATCTGAACAAAAATTTGCCTGATGTTTTTTATTGATTTCAAGTTCAATTTTAAATAAGTTATTTTCTTTATTTCCTACAGCCAACAATGCTGAATTTTTATGTATTTCTGCTCTATCTTTTTCAAATAAAATTTTTAATCCCTGTTTAACTAAACACTGAACAGATAGTAAGTTATGACGCAAATCTTTAACATAGAGTACATTTTTCAATATTGCTGTTTTATAGGTTTTACAGTTTAAATTTACAATAATATTACCTATTTTTGTGGCTATTAGAAATTCTTTCGATTTTGCAACATAAATTTTTATATGAGTTTTAAGGTCTTTAACATTTTCTAAGTATTCCAGATTATTTACCAAATGATCTGTCGCAGCAGAATCTATAAACCAATGAATAATCTCACCTCTACCTTCTTCTACCATCTTGAAAACTTCCACTTACTGCTGGAAATGCAACATGTTCTTCATCTGATGAATAATGTTCTGCTTCGTGTGCTTGTTTACGAAACCAGCATTCGGATCTTGCATGTCCTTTTCTCCCACAGTGATGACATTTTAGTTGTTTGAATTTTCCAGATGATCCTGGTTTCTTGAAGTTTTCATTTCTTTTGGAATCATTAAAAAAGGCAGTCGAACAGGGAGTTTCAATTTTGTTGTGCTTCCTCTTCATTTCTTGATCTAGTAATTTTCCTTTGACAAAATCTAGTGTCAATTTCTCAGCTTCTATCGTTTCAAGAGCCGTAACAATTGTATCATAACTTTCTGGTTATGACAATAACAAATGACATACTATGTCTGCTCCTTCCAATTTCGCACCTACTGATTTTAACTCTCTTACGATATCATCAAATTTATTGAAATGATTTTCAAGGCTATCTTCTTCTGTTAGCTTCAAGGTCAACAATTTTTTTCTTAAGTACAATTAGCATGCTACTCCTTTTCTTTGAAATACTTTTTGCAAAGCATACCACATTTGGAATGCGGTGGTTTTATCTTTCACATACTGTAGTTGTGAATTTGCAATGCATTGGATTATTAAAGACTTACATTTCTTGTCCTTTCTTAAGAACTCTTCATTAGGTTCTAGATTTTCTTCTTTCTTCTATTACATTTTGGTTGTCTTATATTATTTCCATGCGAAATATCCAATTATCATATGCTCTTCCATCAAATTGAATCACTCCAAATTTTTCGAATACTTCTTTGGAAGACATTTTTGAGATTATATCCACTTTTTTGTTTTTATAATAAATATACTTTTCTAACAGTTCCTCGGCATCAAACAGTGCTTTCTGGGCCCATAGCCTGTTGTAAAAGTGGAAAGAAGGCACTGATGTCGAGTGATTCATGACATGAACAACAACTCTCTAACGTAACACATAAGACAAATTGAAGAGGAAATATATACAGACAAATGACAGAAATGTCAATGCAGTTCTACCTGTTTTAATTGATATTCAACAGGTTCGTGGGCTTACTGCAAAAACCCAACAAGTCCAATAAATTGATTATTGAGATTTTTGAGTTTAAAACTTTTTATTGAAAGGAAAAATCAGTATATCATAGAATTTTATTGGGATAAAAAAAATTAACTGAACTTCGGTCGTAAAACATATTTGCATAACACAAAATCAAAAAAAGATATTTTGGTGCTGTATATTTGTGAATATTTGAAAAAAAAAAGGATTTGTTATGTTTTAGTTTTTAATAATTACTGACCCTTTTCTTACTTCAGCAATCCTTTATTTATTGTCATCAAAAATTAACAAACCAACATTTTTTAACAGCGTGGTCTCAATCTCACTTGTTCTCATCTTCCTAAACTTACAGACTAGCCAACTTATATACAATAATCTGCTAAGGGCAGTTTTTCACGAACCTAATTAGGTCGCTGATTACTTCATTTCAATACTCTCTTCGAATCTGTGACCTATTTAGATATTATCATTTTAGTACACTATAGTTTTGACATTATTTGATTCTTAAATTTGTCAAAAATATTTTTGACGAGACCTTTTGTGAATATATCCGCAATTTGATTTTGAGTTGAACAATATTCAAGGCAAATATCATTACTGTTTACCTTTTCACAAATACATTTATATCTAACATCAATATGTTTACTGCGCTTATTAAAGGCACCATTTCTTATTATTTTTATCGCACTCTGATTATCTATTTTTAAATTCGCACTAATTTCGATATTTAAGATTTCACACAACAATGATTTATAATAAAGCACTTCTTTCACGCACTCAGCTGCAGCTATCAATTCTGCCTCGGCGGTTGATAAGGCAATTATGGGTTGCCTTCTGGAACACCATGCAATAGGTCCCCCACAGTACATAAGTATATACCCTGTAGTACTTCGTCTAGTCTCATCATCTCCTGCAAAGTCCGAATCACTATAGGCCTCGATAATATCTAGTATTCCATTTTTCAAATATTTTATTCCCCAGTTACTTGTTCCATTTATGTAGCTTAGAGTTCTTTTTGTAAGAGGTTGTGGTTTTATCTTTCCTTTTTATTTGAAGTATATAATAAACTTTATTTAAGTGACAGACTTTTTATTTTATTATTTGACAACTAACTAATGTCATAATTAAAAATAAATACATGACAATAAACAAAACATGAATGTAATATTTAGTCGATTCCAACACCCCTTCTCGATCTAAATATTCATAATCTTCAAGCCAATTTTCTCCCGTAGGTACTCAAGTTTTATAGCTACCAATGGTTTGGTAAGGATATCTGCTTGCATTTCTTCTGTCGAACAATATTCGAATTCTATTTCTCCACTTGTGAAATATGCCATTTTTTCTTCTTTCAACTTCAATTCCTAGATCAAACTTCAAATTTCCAAGCATTTTTATTTTGAAATTATCTGATAATACTTTTTCTACTTCTTGAATATCAATTTCTAAATCAGCAGCCAGAATAACATCATCCACATAGATAAGAAGGTAAATAAATCTGTCAGATATTTGTTTTGAAAATAAACATGTATCTGCAACTCCTCTTCTGAAACCATTATTCATTAGCACTTCTGTTATTTTATTATTCCAAACCCTGGCTGATTGTTTTAGACCGTAGATACTCTTTTTTAATTTGCACACTAGTTGGGGATTCTCTTTATTCTGGAAACCTTTCGGTTGACTCATGTAAACAGTTTCCTCTAAGTCTCCATTCAAGTATGCTGTTTTCACATCTAGGTTCTTGACTATCTTGTTTTTCAGTCCACTTATTGTGAGAAGAGCTCTGATTGTTGCTTGCTTCACAACTGGAGCAAATACTTCATCGTAATCTTCTCCATATTTTTGTGAAAATCCTCTCGCTACAAGTCTTGTCCTATATCTAACATAACCATTACTCGGGTCAAATTTTATTTTGTATATCCATTTACAATCAACTATTCGTTTGTCTTCTGGACAATCTACCAACTCCCATGCTTGACATTCCTTCATAGACTCTATTTCATCTTCCATGGCTTCTATCAATTTTCTCCTATTTGTCATTTTCATTGCTTCTTCAAATGTCTTGGGCTCATTATCATCTTCTAGTTTCATGTAGTTATTTGGCTCTATCTCTTTATCATCATCAACTTCTTTGTTTATCACTTCTTCAGCAATTCCAACTGTTTCATTACTTTTCGCTTGATTTTCTATTTCTTTTTGTTGTGACTTTTCTGGTATATCTCTTTGCTTTTCTTGTTTGTTTAAAATGTTTATCTTCACTTCTTCATTTTCTTTCTCTTCGTCTTCATTTTTCTGCTTTTGATTAAATTGGTTATATTCAATAAATTTCACATTTCCGCTTATTGTAATTTTGCATGTTTTTATATCCAATAATCTATATGCTTTCGATTCTTCGCTGTACCCCACAAATGTCATTTTTCTCGATTTGTCATCGAATTTTCTTCTTTTTTCATGTGGTATAAAAACGTAAGCATCACACCCAAATATTCTTGTATGCCCCAAATTTGGTTTTTTATTATTCCATAGCTCGAATGGAGTTTTCTGACAAGCTTTTGTTGGTAATCGATTTTGAATATAGTTGGCTGTCATAACAGCTTCCCCCCAAAATTTATTATCGAGTGATGATTCTAAAAGCATACATTTTGTCATTTCAATCAAGTATCGGTTTTTCCTTTCTGCTACACCGTTTTGTTCTGGTGAGTATGGAGCTGTTAATTCATGGCGTATTCCTTTTTTCTTCATATATTCTTTCATTGAATTTGAAGAGTATTCTCCTCCACCATCGCTTCTTAATATTTTAATGTATTTGTTGAACTTTGTGTGCATCATTTCATTGAATTCCTGAAATTTTTCTAAAACTTCATTCTTATGTTTTAGTAAATAAATATGTGTATATCTACTGTAATCATCTATGAATGTTAAAATATATCTATTTCCACTTGGAGTAATATTTTTCATTGGACCGCATAACTGTATCTGACTGTATCAAATCCAAAATATTATTCTCCCTATTTTCTGATACTTTTGGAAAACTTTTTCTAGTAATTTTCCCTCGAATACATACTTCGCATGGTGTCTTTTCTTTAATGCCTTTCATTTTTATGTCATTCACCAGCTGTTTCTTCTCCAATAAATGAATAGTTTGAATATCCCTATAAATTTATTACATAGAAGACTAGGTTCTATGTAATAAATTTATTTCACATTTTTCAGTATTTTGTTTTGTTAACATGATTTTATTTGTCGTTTCCAGTTCATATAAATTTCCTTTCATATGTGCTTTTCAATCAGAATAGATTCCTTCTCTATTCGACATTCATCATTTTTAAAATTAACTGTCAAATTTTTATCAGTTAATTTCCTAACGGATAATAAATTACCATCTATATCTGGAACATATAGTACATCTGTGATTTTATATTTGTTTGACTTTCCATTTTCAGCATCTACATTGATCCATCCATAACCTACTCCTTCGGATTTTAATTTTGTTCCATCAGCTAGATATACTGGTTCATGAATGTTTTCATCCAAATATTCAAAAAAATCTTTGTCGCAAGCCATGTGACATGTAGTGGCTGAATCAATATACCACTGCTTTCTTGATGAAGGTGTCATCATGAAACATATATGGTATTTGTCATTTCTATCGTCTTTTTCATATTCATCTCCAGGTTTCTCTTCAAGATCCTCTTCATCATTTTTGTTGACTATTTTCTTTGCTCTATGTGTTGGATATTTTCGTCTTTTACTTTCTTGAATCAATTTTTCTTTGACAAGTTCTATTGTCAAGTCTTTTTCGGGCCTTGTTTCTAATGCCATCACAATGGTGTTGTAGCTTTCTGGTAAACTACTCATTATGAATGCTACTACTAAATTTTCGGCTAGATTTTCGCCCATAGTTGTGAGTCTATCTACTAGCTCAATTATTTTCATGAGATGACTTTCCATACTATCAAATTCATTAAGTCGTAGCCTACATAGCTTTTTAAGTAATGATACCTTGTTTGATAAAGATGATTTTTCATGATGTTCTCGTAGAGGTTTCCAGTATTCATATGCAGTTTTCAGCTTTTTAACGTGCATCAACTGCGAATCTTCAATTAACAAACCGATTAAGACTTTGGCTTTGTTATTTTTGTTTTCCCAAGTAGCATTGGTAATCTCGGGCTTCCCTTTTGTAACTACATCCCATACTTCTTCTTTCATAAGTAGAAGTTCCATTCTGTACTTCCAGGTTTCATAGTTTTAATTGTTCAATCTTCTTATTGATGATTTTATGTCATCCATTATATTTTTTTTTAACTGATTCGCTAGTTTCTTTTTATAGACTGGTTAGAATGGTTAGTCTGGTTAGTCTGGTCCCATAACCTGTTAGAGGTTGTGGTTTTATTTAAAGTATATAATAAACTTTATTTAAGTGACAGAATTTTTATTTTATTATTTGACAACTAACTAATGTCATAATTAAAAATAAATACATGACAATAAACAAAACATGAATGTAATATTTACTCGATTCCAACACTTTTCAAATTTACTAAGTATATCTTTTTTCTTAGTTTTGTCTGCAAAACGGCTTTCATAACTTACAGCGTAAGCTATATCTGGTCTGGTTTTATTGGATGCATAAAGTAGGTTTCCAACTGTCTCTCTATAAAGATAAGTATTCATGATTTAGTTCTTCACCTTGGGTTATCATTTGTTTTGTTTCAATAGGAGTGCTCATCGGTTTGCTGTCTTTCATTTTATATTTTTGCAGGACATTTTCTATGTACTTTTCTTGTTTTAGTTCAATTCCCTCTTCTGTCCTGTTTATTTCTATTTCAATAAAGTTTTTCAAGTCATCTACCATTGTTACTCCAAATTCTTCTTGTAGCTTTCCTAAGAATGTTTCAATTTCCATTTCACTTTTGCCCATTATAACCCCATCATCTACATAGATTGCTATTATCATTGTATTATTTTTGTTTTTAAATATACATCTTTCTGTTTTTATTTCTTCGAACCCATTATTGTTCATAAATTTTGTAAACTTTTCATTCCAGTTCATGGGTGATTGTTTTAATCCGTACAATGATTTCTTTAGTTTGCAAATTTCAGCAGTTTCTTCAAATCCCTTTGGTAGTCGCATAAATATATTTTCCCATAGCTCGCCATATAAGAAAGCAGTTTTCACATCAAAACCATAGATGTAATAATTCTTAGATGCTGCTATAGCTAACAATGATCTTGGTGAACCTATGTTTACTACTGGGCTATACGTTTCTTCATAGTCTATGCCATATTCTTGCTGGTTTCCACAGACTACTAGTCGTGCTTTGTAGATACCATTATTCTTCTGTTTAAAAATCCATTTGTTATTTAGTATTTTTGAATTTTCAGCATCTTTTATATCTACTATGTCCCATGCTTGGTTCTTTACTAGTGAAACTTTTTCATTTTCAATTGCTTCTATCCATTCTTCTTTGTTTGGTCCTTCTACTGCTTTTTCATATGTCAAATAAGACTGTTTCATCATATTCACATTCATAATCATCTAGGTATCGTGGTCTACTTTTGTGTCTTTGGGTCCTTTCTAAGGTAATCTGTGAAGGAGTTTGTGGATGGGATTCTTGTAATAAACACAGATTTACTTAATTATATATTGCACCATGTGCATACAAAGGAGTACAACAACTAAACATGACAATGCAATACTGTTTTGTTATTTGTGGGTGATTGTTTAAATAAAAGTTGATTATTGCTGTGACATGTTTTATTCATAATCGTACAATACTCTCCTACACGACAAGTGACACTTCATGATTGCCAACTTACTATGCTTAAGCCTGGTTCATCTAACATCCTCCTTTTTTTTCAATACTCTAACAGTAACTTATGCTAACTTACCAAGAACACTGAGAACTACTACTAACATGTCTCAAGTTTTCACATAGTCTTTTAAATATCCTGGCTGCTTTACTACTCTACCTGAGCGAGTGATATTTGTATCTTCATTTATTACCACTGGTAGTGGCGGCTCTATATTTTCAAGTACCATATTTGGTCTCAGTTCCTCACTACCGTGTGCATTTATATTGTATCATGTAGGTTCAATTATTGTTTCGTCAGTAGAGCAACTAATCAAATACATCTTTTCTCTCTTGAAACTTACTACTACCTGATTCAATCAAATCCTCTCTATTTCTTTCTATCTTTTGACCCTCTTCTAGTATTACTTTATATGACCTAGGTTTATTACTTATCTCTATTATTTTCCCTTCAGGCATAAATCCTCCTTCACTGTTAGGATAATTTTTTACTACCACTACATCTTCCTTTTGTAACTGTCCCAACTCCCTTTTATTATGATCATAAAATTCTTTTTGTTTGTTTGCTCTTTTCTCTAATTTTATTCTAGTCTCCGAATAATCTTTATTATTTTGGTTAAAAATTGGCAAAACCCCTTGAATTTTCCTACCGTATAATAATTCAGCTGGTGAGCGAGTATTATCTATAACTGGTGTATTTCTTAATTCTAACAAAGCTAAATACCCATCTTTTTTATCTAAATCTGCCTTTTTCAATATATTTTTGACATTTTGTACCGTTCTTTCAGCTTTTGCAAACTGCTTAAATTTACTATTTACATAATTTGTACCTTGATCAGTAAATATACGTGAAGGAATCCCATGCCTAGCAAAAATTGACTTTAAACTGGTAATCATATCATCTGCTGACAACGAACTAAGCTGTGCTATTTCTATAAACTTTGTAAAATAATCTATCACCAATAAATAATGATAACCTTTATAATAAAAAACATCACTACCCAAAATCTCCCATGGTTTACTAGGTTGGTCCCGTAAAATCATTGGTATTCTAGAATTAGCTTTCCTGAATATAATACAAATGTCACATTTAGAAATTAAATTAGCAATATCATTACTCATGAAAGGCCAAAACAATATTTCTCTTGCACTTTTCTACTCCTAAATGATTAAAATGAATTCTTTCTAACATTTCTTTTCTTAATACAACTGGTACAACCACTGCTGTATCACGAAATACTAGTCCTTGTCCTACAAATAATTCTTCTTTATATTTTTTATAAGGTTTTAATATCTCAGGTATATCATCTGTCCACCCTTCAACAATGATTTTTTTTAATAATGATAGTTCAGGACATCGTTCAGTTCATTTAATGAATGACAATAATTTAATATTTGTCATGGGTAAACTAGATATTATCATACCTACATGAGCTTCAACTGGTCAACAAAATAATCTGTTTGTTTGAAATTTCTAGACAATGCATCTGACAAGAACATTTTTTGCCCACCTTATACTTTACTTGCAAATCATATTTTTGTATTTGAAGTCTCATTCTTTGTAACCAGGGCCAATCTACTAATGGTTTTTTAAATAAATGTTATAATGGTCGGTGAACAGTTTCTACTACGACTGTCTTTCCATATACAGGGTGATTCATTAAGAATGTCCAATCTCTGAACTGTAGATTCTAGACCTCAAAATATGATGATTCTGCTCAACATGCCTTATGCAAATATTGCTAGTTTCCAAGATACGGGGTGTTCAAAGTTCAAATTATAGTGCAAATTATGATTCCTCATGCCAAAAAACGTAAAATTGCCAATTTTCAAAGGGAAATTGTGAAAACATAAAAAATTATTGCGAAAATCAAAAATTAAATTTAAACTTTGAACACCCCATATCTCGGAAACTAGCAATATTTGCATAAGGCATGTTGAGCAGAATCATCATATTTTGAGGTCTAGAATCTACAGTACAGAGATTGGACATTCTTAATGAATCACCCTGTATATATTGGTGAAATCTAACGCATCCATGCACAATAGCTAGTAACTCCTTTTCTATCTGAGCATATTTTTGTTGAGTTTCATTCAAAGCTTTAGATGCATAGCACACTGGTAGTAAACATCTTGTAGTAAACATGCACCTAAACCATTCTTACTTGCATCCACATTCAAAACAACATTTTTCTCTATATTATAATATTGCAATATAGGTTCACTTGCTAGTGCCTCCTTTTTTTTTTAAACTAATTTCATGTCACTGTTCCCAAGACCATTCTATATTTTTTTTCAATAAATCCCTCAAGTCACTACTCAACTCTGAACAATTTGGTATATATCTAGCAATGTATGTAACCATACCTAGAAAAGTTTGTAGTTCTTTCACATTATTTGGTTTTCCATATCTAAAATTGACTGTATTTTTTGTGAATCTGTGGATATACCTTTTTCTGAAAAAATATCACCCAAATATTTTACTTCTTTAACTGCGAACATACATTTTTTAAAGTTAAACTTTATATTATATTCATTGCTTTCTCTAATACTTTTTTAAGTCTACTATCATGCTATTTTTGGTCTGATCCATATACTAACAAATCATCCATGTACACTTCACATCCTTCCACACTTTCAAATATCATTTTAAATTTTCTTTGGAAAACTTCTGGACTGGTTTTTAAACCATATGGTAATTTTTAAAACAGTACCTTGCAAATGGCGTTGCAAAAGTACATAGTTTACTACTTTTTTCTGTTAACCTAATTTGATGAAATGCTGCTGCAGCATCCAATATACTAAAAACTTTAGCACAATTTAGCTTGGCCACTATTTCTTCAAATGTCGGTAACTTAAAATATTCCCTTTTTATACTATCATTTAAGTGATTAGGGTCTAAACATACCCTAATACTTTCACTATTTACTTTTTTAATATAACTAAAGCATTTACAAATTCAGTTGGTTCTGTAACTTTTTCAATAATCCCTAATTTTCCTAATCTATTTAACTCTACTTTTAAAGATTGCATTAACATAAATGGTATTTTTCTACAAGGTATACACACACCTTGAGCTCCTTCTACTAACTTAATATCATAAACGACCCCTTTTATATCTGAAATCTTCTCCTCAAATACTTCTTTATATAATTCTACTAATTTATTATACCTACTGGTTTTGAACTTATATAGTATTGACATTGACTTTTACCATATTCAGCTTAAATAAAGTAGGATGTCCTAGGACTACTACTGTTGAAGGCTCAGCTTTTACTACTTGAAATACTAAAACCTCATTTTTATTTCTTATGTTACAATTTAATTTAACTTGTCCTAATCCTTGAATATTAGAACCATTATAATTTTTCAAGTCTACCTTACTTTTATCCAACTTAATATCTCCAATTATGTTTTTTTAAATAAAATCTGGTATTACATTACAATCACTACCTGTATCTAATTTTACCTTAACTGGTATGTCTTGTATTATAATTTCTTCCATAAACTTGTTTTGTACCGTTCCTACTAATTTAACTGTTGCTATGAACATTTCTTGTTCCTCTTCTCTGGTATCTTCTCGCACTAAATTTACTTCTCTATTTCTACAAGCATCTGCAAAATGATTAAGCTTCTTGCATTTATTGCATGTTTTACCATATGCTGGACATTTTCTATAGGGATGGTTTCTGTTGCACTTTACACATTTATTTTTAAGTGTACTTTCTCCTGTTGTATGGTTTTTGTTATAACTTCTATATTTGGTTACATTAGGCTTTTTCTTGTCTCTATTTATTGTACATACCTCTGTACTTGGTGTGGACATATTTAATAATTGTACACTTGCTAACTCATTAGCTTTACAAAGTTGTATACATTTATGCAAGTCTAGATTGTCTTCTTTTAACAACCTTTCTTTCAACGAGTTTTCTTTTATACCTCTTATAATTTGATCCCTTATTAAGCTATCTCTCAAGTTTTCAAATCCACAATCAACACTTAGTAATGAATTCATCCATGGTTTCATCTCCTCTTTTATCTCTTGCAAAGAAGACATGTCTAATTACCGTCTCATTCTTTTTTGGCGTGCAGTAATTTTCGAATTTGCTTAGTATTATATCTGCATCTCTATTTTCCTCCTCTGTTAAATCAAACGTTTCATATATTAAGTAAGCAGCTTCACCTATAGGGAAGAATCTCGTAGTGGGCGACATTTACAATTAATCGTTCGAAATACTCGGAGGGTAAACAACAAACTAACCCAAATGTGTTTATATGGGTGAAGTGTGAGATTTTTATACAATTTTAAGTGATTTAGGTCGAAAGTGATATATTTTTACGTTATTTTATGAACAATAGTTGTGTCAAATAAACATCAAATCTTACTTTCCTAGCCAGAACCTTCCAGTGACTAATTATCAACATAAAAAAATATATATATGGAAGTGACCGACAGTCAGCGAGAACTCAAAACAATTAGGTACTTTTGGTTTATTATTTTTGCTATACCATATTTTATTCTATATTTTTCCATTTAGTCAATTAGTATTATAAATGTTTCTTTATTCGTATTCTGCATAAAATAGATTAAATGATATGAAAAGCAAAATGTTTTTATTATTGCATGAAGTCTTCCACCTATTTATGATTATTGTGCAAAACCATACATATCTTTGCTTATATAATGAAACAATAACTTTTTTATTATATTACTTATTTATTTTTTATTGTGATACAATACATCTTGCATAATATGATCTGGATGCCTGAAAATAAAAACAAACAGCACATAAAAGAGAACAGGTAAGTCAAACAGATAAAGCTTTTTTCTTTCCAATTGAAATGGCTGATATGCTATTTTAAAATTAAATTATACAACCTCTCCTTATTACTTGAATCATACACTGGTGCACCTATTTGTTCTTTTACTTGACGATATCTTTCCAAAAATGTTGCCAAAGCAGAATCCCCTACACCTGCAGGTATTAAAAAAGTGCTGATGTTCAACATATTCATATGACTTAATTATTGTTCGTTTTCATTGTCTAAAACTTACTGTAGGCAAGAAGATTAAAGTTTTTTTTGTTCAGTTCAGCTGTTGTATTGTATTTTCTTTTTTTTTAATTCCTGGGTGAGTAAATGACTGAAATGGTTCTGGCCTACTGATTCTCTTTATGTCTTTTTCCCTTTCCCTATTTTTGAGCCAGAGATCAGTACAGCTTACTGGTTCTAACATCTCATATATGAAACATGAAAAAGAGAGGAGGCAAACAGGGATGTGTGATGTGGTTTTGAAATCATCTACCTACTTGCTTTCTTAGGTAATTGAGAAAACTTATTTACCTGTTAATATAAATCAATGTAGCAATAATATCCTTGCAGTGTCCCCCTAATCCTGCTTTACAGGAACACTGACAAATCCAGGACTCACTGAGTTTTATAATGGGGGATTGTAATATTGTTGGAGATCTCATACATAAGCTTCTAATATCTTTTTCATTGGAACCTCACCTTCATTAATTGGCCAAACACGTTCACCAACAATCCAGAATATCCGAAATTGATATCTCTACTTTCACAGGCATTATTAATAGATATCTTATGACACAAATCCAGCAATACAACACAAAAATTTCGAAAACGAAGCTATGGTTCATACAACAGCCTTTTTGGTGTGCGTCATCGTTTGTTAATGTCTTCCTAACACATTACGTGGAAAGAAATGGAAAAAAAGTCAGGTCTTTGATTAATCCTAATCAAAATATCGCAATAATGAAACGTTTAAATGTATTACAAACGTCAACCCTAATCCTTGACTTACCAAAATTTGATTGGTTGATGTTTAGATTAAGCGCAAGCGCGACCTATCAATCGGGAGAAATTTCTTTTTTTTTAAATAGGATGCAAACATACCTTCCGTATTGTCAATGTGTCTTACATCTTTTTCTACTGTCCCACTGACAGTTCTTGTCAGGTCTGTACTTTGTTGTTCACGGTCAATTATTATTTATGAAAAGGGAATATAAATCTTATTGTTATATTTGTTTGAATAATACAAAAATATGCCTAGATACACGGAAAAACATCAGCATTTTGAAAGTTCGCAATTATTTTCAGTTAGGAAAAGAAGCTGGTAACTATTAATTTCATAGCCTTTTCGAATTTTGCTGAATGCGATCCTGATGATTTTATTTATCAAATTTGAGGTGGGATATGTGTCAAAATAGCAAATAAAATAAACGACATACCGAAAACCCGGTTATACGTCACAAACGATGACGCACACCAAAAAGGCTGTTGTATGAACCATAATATCAAATGTATCAAATAACAGAATATTTGTTGTTCACCCTCCGATCCGACATTTTGGATTTCGCAGCGCCATCTCGCGGTTCGTGATTTTTCCCTATTGTGTGTAAGAGAAGTGCTACCTTTTTCTCATTATCCAATCTATCTTGTGCTCCGCTTGCGGTAACATATAGCATATATCTCTTTTTCCATCTTTTAAACTCTTCTGTTACGTTCCCATCTATATTTAAAGGAGGTGGTTGCTTCAACATGTCCATGTTAACCCAATTTTTACTTCTTATATTCAATTCTTGTAATCTTCCCACTATCTATATTATCTTATTATCTATACGTTTTCAATTATATTATTTTGACTGCGCCATGTTATTTGTGGGTGATTGTTTAAATAAAAGTTGATTATTGCTGTGACATGTTTCATTCATCATCGTACAATACTTTCCTACATGACAAGTGACACTTCATGATTGCCAACTTACTATGCTTAAGCCTGGTTCATCTAACATGCTTCTTGTCAATCAGTTGACACCTGACAGCGGAATCAGTTAGGCAAGTTTTAGTGACTACCAATTAAGTTTTTAGCGATATATCAACACCCCTCCTCGCCGAAAACTTATATACAAAATGAATTAAACTCACAGCTAGACACGATGTAAAAGGAAATCTGATCATAAAATAACATAATAATCATTATTATTTAAACAATAAAAAATACATCCCATAAATTTAACAAAAGTAATGTTGAATTCAAACAATATTTCTTAATATCTTCTGTATGTTCCTTGTGGTATATTATTCATTCTTTTTTTAATTTCTTGGGAAATTAAACCACAATATTTTTGAATTCTTTATTTCAACGTTTCGGTAGCGTTCCAGCTACCGTTTTCAAGAAAAAATAAGTAAAAATTGATTTTTATTCCTAACTGACACAACGGAAAAAATTTGACAACTAGACAATCAAAAATATTTTGAAGTTTAAGACTGCAAAATTTTGTTATCAAATTTTTATTAAGGTCCATTCATAGTAGATCATATCCCCGGTAAAATGTCAAATGAAATATTTCATTTTATGACATTCCAACGATATGATAGTCTACTAGAAATGGAATCCAGTGAAGTGCACGTTCCAGGAACGGTTTTTAAATTGGGATAGCGCGTTTTTTCGCTTATATTGGAAATGTTGTTAATAAAACGCGCTATCCCAATTTAAAAACCGTTCCTGGAACGTGCACTTCACTGGATTCCATTTCTAGTAGACTATCATATCGTTGGAATGTCATAAAATGAAATATTTCATTTGACATTTTACCGGGGATATGATCTACTATGAATGGACCTTAATAAAAATTTGATAACAAAATTTTGCAGTCTTAAACTTCAAAATATTTTTGATTGTCTAGTTGTCAAATTTTTTCCGTTGTGTCAGTTAGGAATAAAAATCAATTTTTACTTATTTTTTCTTGAAAACGGTAGCTGGAACGCTACCGAAACGTTGAAATAAAGAATTCAAAAATATTGTGGTTTAATTTCCCAAGAAATTAAAAAAAGAATGAATATTTCTTAAATTAAGTTTTTCCCTGAACTTTGAAAAGGTTATAGTAGGCCTTTTGTCAAGATATCTGCCTGCTGGCATTTTGTATCAACATATTTCAATAAATTGAATTATTATTAACATGTTCACAAATAAAATTATATTTTAGATCAAGATGTTTCTAGGATTTTTCATAATAGCTATTGGCCCTTTATTATCTTCAAATACTGTCATAATAGCAACTTTTAAATCAAAATCATGTATTAGCTTCTTGAGTGTGCATCTACATAACATATCAAGTTTGCATTTAAATTTCCCCTTTTGTATTCTAATCCCATCTCTATTGTTGATTTAAGATATCTTAGTATTCTTTTCAAGTGATTATATATTTCTTCTGTTGCTTTATCCTGGTAACGATTAAAAAGATTTAGCGCGAAACAAATATCTGGTCTGGTACCAAGCATCAAATACATGGCTTTCAATCATTTGCCTGAATGGTTTTGATGTTGTATATTGATCTTTACTACAAACATTTAATTTCAATTTAGGATCTATAGGTATATTTGTACCACTACAGTTTTCCATACTAAACCGTTACAAAATATTTTTAACATATGCTGATTGACTCAATTTTAAAATCCCTTCTTCCCTGTCATATTGAATTTCAAATCCGAGAAAATATATCAGTTTGCCCTTTATTTTTATGTCAAATTTTGATATTAGTTTTGAAATTATTTCATTTATTATGTTTAAATTTGGCCCAGTAATAATTATGTCATCAACATAAATTACAGGGTGTCCCAGCCGAGAGTGACCCATTTTAAATGCTTATAACTTTTACACCAGTTGTGTTAGCCACCTGCGGTTTACGCCATTCCTTTTCTCTAGGCATAAAGTTTTTTCTAGTTGGTTCCCAATTTTGTCTACAATTATACAGTGGGAGTAAAAAAATTGTCTTTTTTCGACATTAAAATTTTCAACTATTTTTAATGGAACACCCTGTATATTGCAACGCCATAATTAGGAGTCGTGTCCAAGGTATCCATATACCAATAAACTTCGGACTTGTACCTTGTGGTTTTAGCAGCAAAAAATTAAAATAGTAGTCTGGATATTTTAGCGAACGTATAAAAAAAACGTAACTAGGTATCCATAGTAAATTGTTCCTTTTATAATGGGCACCGTACTCTCCTGATTTGACAGTTCCAGACTTTTTTCTCTGGAGTTATGTCAAGCATAGGTGCTATAACCCCCTTCCACATAATTTGGATGATCTTGAGAGGAATATTCGTGCAGTAATTGAAGCGATTCCCCTTTATATGTTACACAATTCATTCAACCATTCAATGGTCCGACTTCATAAATGCGTAGAACAGAACGGTCAACATATACAGCAGTTTTTTTAGATTAATATTTATTTCTTTATTAATGTATAGTTCCAAATATGCTAATAAAAAATACGTTTGCTAAAATATCCAGACTACTATTTTAATTTTTTGTTGCTAAAACCACAAGGTACAAGTCCGATGTTTATTGGTATATGGATACCTTGGACACGACTCCTAATTATGGCGTTGCAATATACAGGGTGTTCCATTAAAAATAGTTGAAAATTTTAATGTCGAAAAAAGGCAATTTTTTTACTCCCACTGTATAATTGTAGACAAAATTTGATACCAACTGGAAAAAACTTTAGGCCAAGAGAAAAGGAATGGCGTAAACCGCAGGTGGGTAACACAACTGGTATGAAAGTTATAAGCATATAAGAAATATATATGGTTTTTATTTGTAGCGATTAAGTCGACACAGTTAATCCAAAACAAGCTGAGTTTCTCTGTAAGAAAAGATTTATTGTGTTTTATTACACATGGATTACATAAAACAATTAAAGTAACAAAAATAACTAATTAACTAACCTGTAAGAAAAGAAACGACATTTAATGTTATGAATTACAATGTCGATCCTAAAACACAATTGAAATAACTTATTCTTCCGTTTATAAAAATTAATTGAAAAATGTACTTTGACATTGATACTTTTTCATGTCAGCCAGATAATAATCGTTTACTATAGATTATAGACTATAGCTATAAATGAACAATTCTGCCTCAGTGAAACTTGACGTGCGGACGGAAATATTTAAAGAAAAATCACATTTTTCTTCACATCTTTCCCTCCCAAAGAGTATTATAACAATACGATACGACTATCTATCTTCTTGAAGGTTTTCAAACGCAGGGGCTGGAGTTAGTTTCGAGATGTGGAAAAATGTTGACTCCGATTTCTTATGACTTGTGTTTATCTTGTAAATTGACTTAGATATTTTTTCTAATATTTCATAGGGACCGATTCTGAGTTCGTCGAGTTTTTTCCTATTTAGCTTGTTTCCATTATCCACAAAAACAGTATCACCAACTTTGAAGTCTGCATATTTTCGACTTTTATCATAAATTGTCTTGTTGTAGTTGTGTGATCTTAATGTATTTGCCAATGCTTTTTTTCTGTCTTGGATCAAATCATACTCGGTTCTCTTTTAAGTTTCAGTTCATTTGGTAAAATAGTGACATCTGTACCATTTAGAAGGTAATTTGGAGCATATCCAGTAACTGTGTGTTCAGTTTCATTATAGCTCTTTACACATTTTTGTGCTATAGTTGTCCATGCTATTTTAGCGTTTGTTTCATTTATCTTGCATCTGATTTTATTGACTAGCGTCTGATTTAGTCTTTCATTCAATCCATTCGAGAAGGGCGAGTCCACAGCTGTAAAAATTATCGGAATATTCTGTTCATCTAAAAATTTTTTGAATTCTTTAGAATTGATGCCTGGATATTGGTCTGCTAGAATCATGCCAATGTTGTTTGTTTCCGCGCAGTTTTTCACAAGTTTCGTGAAATCATTTGCATTTTGTGTGCTTGATGTCAAAATATATGCATACCTTGTGAAATGGTCTGATAGCAAGTGCAAGTATCTTTTTGTTGATCTTGTTCCACCAAATCCACCAATTGTATCAATAGAACAAATCTCAAAAGGTTTTGTTGCGGGACCCAAGTGGGACATCAATCCATATTTGTTTTGTCTTCTTGATTTGTTTTTCATACATACTATACAACTTTCACAGATTCTTTTAATATTTTTTGTCAAATTTTTTGCTGTGTACCATGAGCTAATCATTATTTGTATTTGTTTAATTCCTATATGACCCAGGTCTGCATGTACATTTTTAATGAATTGTATACTGAATTTTTCCGATAGGATTATCTTCTCTTTTTTCTTAACTTTCTTGTAATAAACATTATTTTTTTTTATCAACTTGTATTTACTACACTGTATATTATCATTTTTACCTTGGTCTTTTAAGATATCCTCTAATTTTATAATGTTGACTATTTTCAATTGTTCATCCAGATTTTCATTCGCCTCTAGGACTGGGTTTCTGCTAAGACAGTCAGCTTCAACGTTATATTTTCCTGGAGAATATTTAATTTGGAAATCATATTGTGATAAGTAGTATGTCAGATCTCCTAGTTCTTCATCTGTTCTTGACTTTATATTCATATTCTCTAAGGGCTTATGATCTGAAAAAACAATGAACTTTCTACCTATCAATAGATGTTGCCAATACTTCACACATTCTTTAATTGCTAGACAAGGTATACAGCTTTCTTCCTTTTTTGAACTTCATTCAATTTTTTTGAGAAATATGCTATCGGTTTCTCTTCATTGTTTTCTTGTGGCTGTTTGAGGATTTTAGTCTGAAGCCTTCACTTTTTATTGCTTGAAACAGCTGCTCCAGATATCTGACATGTTCTGAAAATGATTTTGAGAATAATAAGATGTCATCGATGTAACATACAGTGAAATCTCCAAGGTTGTGTTTTCGTATTATGTTACACATTATTCTTTGAAATATAGCCGGCGACGTCTTTAAGCCGAATGGCAAGGAGGTCCATTGAAAATGGCCATCTTGGGTGACGAATGCAGTTTTATATCTGTCTGTGACACGCAAAGGTATTGACCAGAACGCTGAATTCAGGTCCAGTGTAGAGAAATACTTGCAATCTCTAGTTTTCACGATTAGGTCCTCAATAAGGGGAAACGGTTGTGATTGTGGAACAACAATCTTATTTAGGTCTTTAAAATCTATGCACAATCTTGACTTTTTATTTTCATCTCTTTTGTAAGCCAATGTAACTGGAGCTGCAAACGGGCTATATGATTCTTCTATTTTTTTTTTTCTAATAATTTTCCAATTTGATTTTCAATTTCCTTTCTATCTTCTATTGTGCAACGATATGGCCTTTTACTGCAATATTTTTCTATTGACAGATCAATGTGTAACCATTCCAATATCATATTTATCCTTGGCAAATGTAGATTTATTTTTTGAAATTAGGTCGTCAATTATTGCTTGTTGTTGATAATCTAGATGATTCACCCATATTTTAAAATTTTCTTCATTGAAGTTCTCGTTGAAATTTATCCAATTATCTGACTTCATTTCCTTAGAAATGTCAATAATCATTTTTTTTGTTTCTTTAGAAGCAACTTCAGTTTTTTGTATAGGAACTTTTTGAGAGATTTCCAAATTTTCATTTTGAACTAGGGAAAATTCTTTTATACAGTCTAATCCTATTAAAAAATCGAAATCAAAATGTTCTTGGTCTATTACAAAAATATTCATTTTTTTCTCTACATTAAATATGGTTATGTCTAGTGTTATCAAGCCATTTGCCTTTCTAACGCCATTAATTGTTTTTAAATTAGTATTGTTTGAGTAACATAATTCTTTGTTGTTTATATTCAATAACTTTGAATTTATCAATGACACATTTGAACCAGAGTCGTAGATGCCATATATGTTAATACTCTTATTCAATAATAATTTTACGTTGATTAATGGCGGCACTATTAGTTTTTTGGTTCTCCACACTGAAGTTCACATTCCAATTCTGAGTTGTTAATATGCTTTATTTGTTTATAATTTCTTTCTTTTCCATTATTAATTTTTGTTTTGAACCAACAGGAATCTTCTGAATGATATCGCACACCTTTCTGTAAACTTTCACAAATATTACATTTTTCCTTCATTGGCTTATCATCTTTTTTTTTAATAAACTTCTTCTTTGCAACTAAATGTTCCAACCTGCCAAGTTCATTGAACAAGTCTTTTGTTTCAACAATTTCCTCTTTGTTGATTCTATCTGTTATAAAGTCCGGTAAGCCAGCGGCAATTATGTCAATGAGAGTCCCGTTATCTATTGTTTTTCTTACTTCTAGTAAAAGTTTTTCTTTTTTTATGGCATATTCTAAAAGAGACCCTGATTGATATTTGAAAAATAAAGCATACTTGCTTGTAGACCATCCTTTACTAACATAGGTTTGCAAAAGTTTGATTTCCATTTAGACCACTCCGATTGTAAACTATATTTGATCATCATGGAAGAATACCAATCAGTACAGGATTTCTCAAGAAATAATCTGAAAATTTCAATTTTCTCTTCTTCTTCTACTACATTAAACCTTGTACATTCTTTCTCAAATGTTTCCATCCAGTTATATGCATTTACACTTTTCCCATCAAACTTCTCAATCACAAACCTATCGGCTAACTTCTTTATACTTTGTTTTTCTTTGTTTTGTTGACTTTCAATCAATTTTTCCAGAATTTTCACTAGAGGTTCCTCCAAATTCTTCTTATTAGCACTAGCCGACTGTTCCTCGGTAATTTCCTCAAGAAATTGGTCCTGGAAAACCATGTTTTCATCTTCATCACAGTATGTTTGTAATAGATCTTCTGTCATTTTTATCCATACGCTTCTGCTTTGATATCTTTTCTTCAATGTATTTCTCATTGTAGCGAAAGCTTTCGAGGCCTGGACATGTTTGTGATACTGTGAAACTTTGTCGTCTTGTGTGGCAATTGAGGTTAAGGCAATGTAGTTTGTCTTTCCGTCTATCATTGCTTTAACTTGAAAGGTGAATCTTAATTTTTCCATTTTTATTTTGACAATAAATGTCGTTTTATAAGAAATATATATGGTTTTTATTTGTAGCGATTAAGTCGACACAGTTAATCCAAAACAAGCTGAGTTTCTCTGTAAGAAAAGATTTATTGTGTTTTATTACACATGGATTACATAAAACAATTAAAGTAACAAAACTAACTAATTAACTAACCTGTAAGAAAAGAAACGACATTTAATGTTATGAATTACAATGTCGATCCTAAAACACAATTAAAATAACTTATTCTTCCGTTTATAAAAATTAATTATAAAATGTACTTTGACATTGATACTTTCTCATGTCAGCCAGATAATAATCGTTTACTATAGATTATAGACTATAGCTATAAATGAACAATTCTGCCTCAGTGAAACTTGACGTGCGGACGGAAATATTTAAAGAAAAATCACATTTTTCTTTACAAGCATTTAAAATGGGTCACTCTCGGCTGGGACACCCTGTATTAAGTAAACCCTTTCCTCCTGTTATATTAAAATATAAAGACAATAGTCATTTTCAGACCGTGTGAAACCAATTTCTAACAAGTAATCGTTTATTTCATTATTCCATTGTTTAGACGAGTCTTTATAAGACCATAAAGAGATTTCCTTAATTTCAAAACTTTGTTTGAGTTGCATTTAAAACTCTTTGGTGGGTAAATATAAACATCATCCTTTATCTTTGCATTCAAGAAAGCAGACCTCACGTCTAGTTGTTTGAAATAGAACGAAAGTTGATTCCCTATAATTAGAAGCATTCTTATTGTTCCCAACCTTGCTACTGGTGAGTATAATAAATCATATTCATTTGTATCCTGTGCAAACCCTCTAACTACTAATCTTGCTTTGTATCTGTTTTATATATCTTTTAACGGCTTATAATTGTAAACCCATTTTGTGTCTATTATTTTAGTATTTTCAGGTATCTCTACCACTTCCCAAGTCTCATTCTTGTTCAATGAATTCATTTCCTTTTCCATTGCCATGAACCAAAATTCCCTATCTTACCTTTTGTCTAAATCTTCATATCTTGTTGGTATGTCATTTATATAGTTGATTGCATAAAAAAACATGTACACTTAATAGTCTTGTTGCCAGCTAGGTGTGTATATTGTTCGATTGCTTCTTATGTGGTCTACCTGACTGCCTCTCGGGTCATTTATATTGTCTGTATCCCTTTCATCTCCTTTTTCTCTTGTTCTCTCATCTTCATGACTTATAATATCATCACCTTCACTTTGAGATTCTTTGTCTTCATTTTCCAATTCTTCTACTCTTTTCTTAGTAGTAAAATGTGTTTTCATCAAACTTGACATCTCTTGAAACTATGATTTTCTGCCTATCTATACTCCATAGTCTGTACCTATTATCTGTGTACCCTACAAAGATACATTTGTCAACCTTGGAATCGAATTTACTTCTGAATTGCTTGTGCCTGAATGGGCACTTGAGAAAGCTCAAATTAGTGGAGGAAGAAGAATGCAGATACTGTAGCATGGAAGGAGAAACCTCCATCCACATACTTTCCAACTGCACAGCACTCCAGGATCCTAGAGCACAGTACCTGGGAGATTACTGGATAGAAGAGGAACAACAGTTGAAGCCTGCAGATATCCTGAAATTCCTCCGGGAAATAGGACTGAAGGAGCTACTAGTTTCAGAGACTCTCCTCAGAAACTAAGTAGTAGTAAGGGGGCACAATATATCTTCTAGGTCTCAGTGAATGTTACCCCAAATATACATACATACATACATACATACATTCCCTGTACCCGTTGCCTCAATATAATTTTCATCTTTGGCTATAGCAATCTTAATTGGATTTTTCAAGTATGCAAAATCAGTAAATATTCCTTTTTATTCAGCATGTGATCAGTGCACCCACTGTCAATAATAAAATGCAAATCATTGTTACCTTCTTCATTTCCACTCACTTGTGTTATAAAACTTACACTTTCTTCATCTTGCTGTTCTACATTGTGTTCATTCAACATCCCTAATAACACAGGTTAGTCCATTGGATATCCATTGGACAGGCTCCTCTGGACAATCTGGATATCCAATGGACAACTAGAATGTGTACACTGGACTGCATATGGACATCCATTGGACGTTCACTTTCCACCTTTTTGGACATCCATAGGATGTCCCGGACGAACATCCAATGGATGTCCACAACGTAGATTCATAGGAACATAATAGTCAATCCAATGGACATCCATTGGACAATCTGGACATCTAAAATGTGTACACTGGACTGCATATGGGTATCCATAGGATGTCAAATGTACATCCATAGGATGTCCACAATGGAAATTCATAAGAATATAATAGTTCATCCAAAAGACATCCATTCGACAATATGGATATCTATATTATAGAATCCATTGGTTATAAAGAGGATGTGATACAATAAATTATATGCGTATATTATATAATAACTATAATAAAGTGAAAACCAAATAGTATCCCAGACAGCACAAGTACATACCTAAAACGTTCCCAGGACGTCCGTTATCAGCCATTCGATGTCCCAGGTACGTCCGTTTCAGACCCTTAGCCGTCCTCAGGACATCCTGAGGACATCTTTTGTTACTAAACCATACGTACCTGGGAAGTCTTAATTAGAACATCCCAAGTACGTCCCTTAATTTTGGTAATGGACCTCCCAAGTACGTCCTCTCATTCTTTTAATGGACCTTTTTAGGATCTTTTAAATGGACACAGGAAAAATCATTAAAAATAAATACCATAATATCTCTATACATTTATTTCAATATTTATACATGAAATCATACATCTCAAAAATGTTATAGAAGGGTACCCTGGTCCTTAGTGGGCCACCCTGTGTGTGAAATATATGTATACCAGTTACCAGTATTACATTTTTTTATTTTCTTTCGCTTGAATTCTCTCGCTACTTCTTTTTATGAAACTCTGAATCGCCCCCTCCACGTCTTTCTGGTTGAAATTACACTTACTTGCAGCACCTGATAATAATTAAATAGCATCACTGAATGAAAAAAATATATGGGCATATAAAAGTTGACAAACTATATACAGTCGCCGCAACACAAAAACAGGTTTCCAGTGAGAACTATATTTTGTTTAAATTATATCCGTTTATATGCAATCCACAATTTTTTTGTTTTATGTTCCTAGGCAAGTGATTATTGACAGCTTTAATTCTTCAAAACTCCTATTAATAAAACCCATATACTCACCTATTTAAGGTTGGTATACTTCTTAAGTAGGGAACCTTTATATTGCGACAACTCTGTAACTTTGAAACAAATTTTTTTCAAAAAGTTTAATGCAGCACAATATTTTGCTGGGGCATCTTGTTTAATACTTACAAATCAAGAGTTTTGCGATGGGAGATTTTTCCATGGGCTTTTTCCCCTTTCTCCCCAACCAACTGTATGTTTTCAATATTTCATCTTTTACAGTAGCTGACAGCGTCCTCTTGATAAAATTATAAGGATTTGAACCACCATATCTTGCCAATTCATTTACCTAAAATCAATAAAATACTTGAGCTGATTTTTTCACGTATCTAAGAATCGTTGGAAGGATATTATGTATTGTTAAAAATTTATTTACCGCATCATTGAAATTTTCTTGGGATTGTAATTCTTCTTCAAATCTATCAATTTCATCCACAGTTCCAATTGGGAAATTAATATTGGGATATCTGACAAAAAATGAAACTTCTACATCTCTAGGAGAATTTTTAAGTTGTCTTAATTCTTGAAGAACATCCACCAAGATGCCTCGGATCATGTGATTTTGGTTTTTAATTTCCTTCAAAATAGTATTTTCTACAAATAAATTAAGTTACTGAAATCATTTCAACTAATTATTAAGAAATTTACAGGGTGTCCACATATATCAGGTACACCAATGCAAACTTTGTTGTTATTGGAGATAATGCGAGAGATAATGTTGTGAAATTAGCAAAAACAGTTGAGAGTAGAGTTCAAATGATATCTACCAAAACACCATACCTTTAAATGTAGCACTCTGTATATTCCTATATATACCCAGTTTAAACAAAAATTTTTTTTAAACCCAACTATTATTCAATCAACTTTGTAGTAGTTGTAAAAAAAAGACGGCATCACAGCAAATTACTTTACATACAATATAGCTCAATATACATACATACCATGCTGTAAACAGCAAGTAGATGTCACATTTTCATTTACAGTGGAATCTAAAACAAAGTGAGTAAAACATTTTGTGAAACAAATAAATGCTTAGTTAAATTTTGTACCATTTGTAGTTAATTGAGGATTTACATCTCGTACACCGATAGTACTTGGAATAGCATTACTCTTTTTAGTATTAGTTGAAATATTTAATCTTTGATCTTCTGAATGCTTCTTCGTTATACTTTTTTTTGTTTCTTCTGGCGAACAATCAAGACTGACAATATCATCTTGGCTCGAATTAAACGACACATCTGAAAGAATTTCTAGTTGTCTTGTATTCTTATTTTATCATAACATATAACAATTGAATTACCAATTCGTTGATTGAGGATACTTCTTGGACACTTTGGTGGTGGAGGCATTTTTAAATTTTTTTGCTCCATAGAGTCATCAGAAGATGAGCTACTGGATAAAAGTCTTTGAATTCTTTTTCTTTTAGAATTATCTTCATCATTACCAGAGTTTAGATCACTAAAATCTTCTGCCATACGCGCTTTGTTGCGTGCTTTTCCATAATCAGCTAGAAAATTCAAGAGATTATATTATAATCGTAACCAGAATACATTACAAATATCACAACATACTAGTATCCTAACTGAAATTATTTTGTTTATACAATAATTAAAAACTACATAAGTTCATTGTGCACATAAATTTGTATTGATTTGTGTGAGTTCTCATTATTATCAACAATAACAGAAAAACACAGGCATCAACATATTAATTTTTACACATAAATTATTAAACCATTTGCAACTTACCAAAAGTACCATTTCTAAAAATTTTAATGGAATGACGGGGCCAATTTGTATTAATGGATTCACATTTCTTTATAGCAGTTGTAAGTTTTTCTAGTTTGTATGGGGGCCAATGACAATATTCACCTTGAATCCAAGCAGTTGGTATTGCTTCAACTGTCAAATCTTCTAAAAACTGTACGACAGTCCAAGTTGCTTCATCCATAGCTTACTCCTAACATATAGAAAATGTAACAACCATTGTATATATTCAAAAAAACGAAACAAGATTTCATTGCCATATACCCACATTATTTTTACACTACTTTATTCAATGCACATGCTAACTAAATAATACTTAATAATACAAAACAAACTATAGCACTAAAAAATTAAAACTACATTTCTGGTGAAATCCCAATCCCATTGCTAACAGAAAACAATACAAATATAATGAAAATTATACAGTGTGAAGTGAAGGGAATACAATAAATTTGTTCTATGTAGAAATTTCATGCATGTCAAAGAATTCTGAACGACAAGTTACAGAAACAGCATATTATATTCCTAGACACGAAGATGGATAAGGATCATTATATAAAAGTTTATTTTTTATTAAAAACTTATTACCTAATAATTTAAATGTTCATGCTAACTAAATACTCAATCATACAAAACAAACTATAACACTAAAAAATTGAAATAACATTTTTGGTAAAATCCCAATCCCATTGCTAACAGAAAACAATACAAATATAATGAAAATTATACAGTGTGAAGTAAGGGGAATACAATAAATTTGTTTTTATATGGAAATTTTAGACATTTACTACTAATTTCATGCATGTCAAATAATTCTAAATGGCCAGTTACAGAAACATCATATATTCCTAGGCATGAAGATGGACAAGGATCATTATAAAAGTTTTCTTTTGATAAAAACTTTCTGCCTAATAATTTGAATGTACATTCCACTAAAACAATGTTTTCAATCAGCACAACATCATTATTGATTAGCAAACAACAATTATCAGGTTCCTTATTGCATAGAGCAAAATTCTCAAAAATAACTTTTTTAAACTGTTTCGAAAATTTTACGTTTAATGTAGGACCAGCATCATGTTCTGATTCAAATAAAGGGAAATGCTTTGATGTTTCTAAAGTAGACTGCATTTTGTTTTGTGCTGTGTGTTCACTGTGTCTTTTTATAATTTGTGACAGTGGTTTCTCTTGTTTTCGCAAGGTTTTTAATATTGATTGCAAGTAATTTTCAAAACAAAAAGCACTAAAGTCATCTAGAGGGCCATGGTTTTTGACATCATCTGTTAGATGTAATAAATTGTGAACATTGTGTGAAATATGTTCAGCACCATATAACATTTTAAAAGTTTGAACAAAGTATTCTAAAAGCTCTGAAGCATAATCTAAGTAATTGAAATATTTTTGACTAGACAAAATAGTGATTGAAATATGCAAAGTTAAAAAGTTGATGTATCTTTCATTACTTAGTTGGCCTCTTAAAACAATAGGCCCAGTATAATATAAAAATTGTCTGAACTCGGTAGCCTTCCATCTCTTCACCTCATTCAGACCACGAGGTTTTCTATTAAATTCTAAAGGTACATGTTTTGACATACTTAGTGAAGAATTAGAGATTTTGTTAATATTTTGAAATGACAATTTGGTAGAAGGTTTTCCACAACACCACAATGATACCAATAATTTTTTCACTACACCAAGACATACTAGGTGCATGTAGTCCAAGGGAAAACTACTAACCATATTAATATTTGGTATTCTTTCTAAAATTGAGGTACCGTTGTGATGAGATTCATGAATTTTGGATCTAAAATCTTGATCAGTGCGTAAATTTAAGTTGTTGATTTCTGTAAAACATATTCTATTAGAAATATAGTCTCCTTCTACTTTACATTTTGTACAAGATGCATAACCAGTATGCCCTTTTGTATATGTTATAAATGACTTAGCTGGGGCATCACATATGAATGAATTTATTTCAACAATGAATTGTCGGCCACTTATTATAATACCATTACTAATTATATCACTGAGATCCAAAACAAAATATTCTAGAAAATCATTAGCATTATTTGGTTTTTCATAACCATGATAAATACCAATCATATCAACATGACAAGTACCTCTAAGTTTGCACAAAATTGGATACACTTGACTACTGCTACTCTTTGATAACGGTAAGCCATCAATGTTAATGTCGAGTTCTAGCATAGTTTTATCCCGAAAACTACTTAAACTTTTCAAGTACAGATTTTCAAGACAGGGTTTTACTCCAAAGTGATAGTATTGCCCAGGAGATACTATTTTTGTGTTAATGTTTCTACAAGTCTTTAAAAGTGTTCGTGCATCTCCTGGTAGATTAGGATATAGTTCTTTTAAAGGTTTTAGTAAGTCATTAACAGCTGTATGTGGAATATTATGTTTTAGTGACCAATTACAAATGAATGAATGAATATCAAGTGTTTCTGTACTCTCTGTTGAGTTATTGGCACTTTGCTCTGAGCCTAGTTCAATTTTTGTAGGAAAAAATTTTTGTAGGTTATGCACTGTTGCATCTTCCATAAGTTCCATAGGGCAATTTAAAATAATTTGTCTATTATTAGATACATCACTACTGCAATCAACATCTATGTCTTCAACACAGAATTCCGGCTCCGCCGGCATATTAATATCGGCAACTTGTCTCTTGGCACGCATATAATATTTTTTCATGAATGCCATGACAATAAATGGGATAATATTATTTTATTAACACTTACGTAAAATATATGTAATACAAGCTTCAACGACACAAAACTAAAAACTACACCAAATATAATAATTATAATATTATATTATAATATTAGTACCATTGACATATAAACAAAGATGGACGCGCCCTTATAGCTTCACTACACATAACTGTTTGCAGCCAACATTAGAAAGAGAGGCCCGTGAGAGAGATAGCGCTAGTACGGGTAAAAAGCCGCGTACTCAATACAAATTTAAATGGAATATCGCGCTAACTTCATCAAAACGAGCAAGTATTTTAGAATAAAACTTAATGTTGTAATTTAATTTGTCTTAGGGAATTGAACTACTAATAAAGGAATTTTTTGTGAATATATTGCCTTAGATTAACAATAATTATATCTTCCGTAATGGGTGGGTATATAATAATAAACAGTTTCTGCATAATTTTTTTAATTATAAAAAAGATACTAACAAAAAACATAAGATGGTTATTTAGGTAACAGGTGTGCCTTTTTCGCAAAGGTATTTCACGCACAAGTGTCATACAAAACTTTATCTACAACCACATGAAGAAAAAATATAGTGCTCGCTTATATTGGAAATGTTGTTAATAAAACGCGTTTCTTGATACTTCTTTTTTGTATGAATATTTAAGTTTTCAAAATATGTATACTCAGTTTTGTGATTTTTGTGTATTGAAATGTTTATCGATTAACAACTATTCAAATTATAAATCATAAGAAAACCTGGATAAAAACTTTTTTAATTCTTTCTCATAAACCGCGAACATATGGTATTGTCAAGTTTTTAAAAATTATGTTAGCTGAATTATTAATATTATTGTTATGGGGTATTAACAATGAGTCCCTCTCTATATGCTTAATCTCCTTATTTACAAATTCTGCAGGGTAATTATTGTTATTTAAAACTTCTTTCAAAAAAGTTTTCTCCTTTGCAAATTGATCATCACTAGAACAAAATAAATGATTTTGGCCCTATCGTATAAAGATTTTAATATCCCTTTTTTAACGCTTATAGAATGATTAGAGTCAAAATTCAAATATCTATTATGCCCGATTGCACCACCTTGGCTTAACAGGTAAGCCTGGCTTAAAAAATGAAACTCGCTGCACCGTCATCAGCGAAGCTTATATGCACGAAATTTAAAGCCTAGCTTGGCTTATTTCTTAAGCGGTAGATAATTATGCGATAGCGCGTTAATTATATTCTGACGTTTTGTGACGTTTCCAATTTGCTTGGACATTTCTAATAGTATAACCTAATTTTAGAGTTGCTTTGGTGTGTACGTAAGCGTGGCTTTACTAAGCGTAACATGGTGCAATGAGAGATTAGAATTATTATTAAGCTGCACTTTGTTAAGCCTTACATTTAAGCTAAACTGGTGCAATCGGGCAATAGAGATAACAAACTTTAAATCATATTTAGGTAGAATATTTTGATGTTATTGGTTACTGAATGTGATAGCCTTCGTTAGATGTTGCCTAATTCTTACTCTCGGCTCATTATTAGTGGAGTTAATGTGATGCAGTCTAATTGTGAAGTATGTTTTTAAAACAAGTTTAATTAGCTGCAAAAAATGGTTCTGTAATGGATCTTGCTCTTTAAAATGATTTCCTAAGCTAAGAAATATCTTATTCATATCAAGTTGTCTTATTGATAAATATATCAAACGTACCATAATATTTGGTGATGTAAAATTTGTTTGCGATCTTATTAAGCTTTCACCGACCAAACACACTTTAACTACGTCCCTTGATGGTTTACAGAGGCCACCTCGATTTTTTTTATTTAATAATAAAGAAAGAGAGTTTTGAGATGTCATAACACTGGCACATTCATTGCAACTTAATACTCTTACTAATTTTCGGCTTACAAAACCTGCAATATATTCCACAACATCACACAAGTATAAACAATTTAAGACACTCTTATAATTATTAATAAAGGTGTTCTCTTCCACATCTGAAAATTCTACATATTCATGCAAAAGGTCTGTAGTTACACTTCCATTTGGAATGTTAGCAGTGACATTTAGAATTGAGGTGTTATCCTGGGCGAGGCAATTGGCACTATCAGAAGAGGCTATTTCAGAATGAATCAAGAGTCTTTTATAGGCACTTTGAAATTGATATGCTGTTGGGTTGTTTGAAAAGCCACCCCTACTACGAATGGCTGAGAAAAACATCTCTAGATGGTCCTGACTTAATTTATATGTTAGAAGAAAGCTTAACACATCATTTTGTACAAGATCTTCAAATAAACTTTTAACACTTAGTAAGCAAACAATGAGCCCAAGAAAACCAGTTTTTCTAGCAGTCGATAAAATATTTTTGCCATCTTGATCTTTTAACAAACTTAGATAATTAACAGATTCATCGACAAAACTATCAACAAATTGACTGCTTTCTTTAAAAAGTGGTTTTTTACACTGTGTTTTTCCAAGAAAATTTCTGACATTTAAAAAGTCAAATATATTATTAATCTTTTTACAAAAATGTATAGTTGCATTACTGCCCTCAAAAGCAGTTATGTTTCTCTCAGAACAATATTCCAGTGCATCAGCAACACTAGCACTGAATGTCTGCACAGCAAGCTTTACTTTCATTTTTTCTTTAAAATACTGTATGTGTCTTGATCTTAACCTTGTTGCACAATGAAGACCAGACTCATTCTGTAATTTCACCAACTCTTTAAAATAATTCCATTTAATAGCACCATTATTGCCATCAAATAAAATGCCCTTATCTCCCAATGCATTTCTTATTAACTTAATCATGTGGCATGCATCTAACAGGATATAAACTTTTTCATTATTTTCTGTATTTATAAAATATGGTTTTGTGTTGGGAAAAGTTAGGTTTGCCCCCAATAAATTGGCCATTGAAATGTTAGATGAACAACCATCAAAAGTAAGGCTCTTAACTAACACTCCAGTGGATTCCAATTGTATAAGACAACCTTTAACAAAAAAAGCCTTTTCTTCTGCAGATAACGTATCTACCAAAAAATAAGCTATAGGAACCTTCCACCTACTGTTATACCCCACCAGCATTAACACCAACACATTCCTCGCTACTGGTAATAGATCACTATCCCGCATGCCAGTGCCATAATCAACATAACCAACATTACATCTACCAGTCCAATGGACATGCTGACGAATGCACATCTCATCCATCATAAGACCAGCAATAAGCTGTCTTCCTTTAGCTTTTTCTACCTCAACTTTAATTTTCACAGCCCTCAATGCCTCTACACTGTATCCAGGTGTACCATCTACCACAGCATACCATTTTGCCAATGTGCGAGGGTGTGGTAAGGAATTTTTCCCAAACACTGTTCTTACATATCGATATGCTGATGCAGAATAAAAGTTTAATGTTAAAGCAAAGCATCGTAATTCTGCAGAATATTTCCCTCCTTTTCTCCCTTTCTTCAGTTGTCTAAACAGTATTGCTTTCTGAACTTCTGAAACACTTTCCTAAAATAAGTTTTTATCCATTAAAAACTGGGAAAAAGGTAAAGCATGAACCTGGGTGTTAGACTAATTAAGTGGAATATTATATCATGCAATTAGTACTTACAATCTATTCTGAAAAAAACAATACATGCAAAGAAAAACAATTTTCTAGATGCAGAAGAAAATGAAGACTAAAAAAAATCCAAAATATTAACTAAAATTAACCTTAAGCACCAATTGCTGTTGTGATGAAATTTTCTCTTGCTTTGTTAAATCATCTAACAAAGAATTTAAACTTTTTATCTTAATTTTTTGTCTTCTGGTTACACACTGGTAGTATTTATTGAGTTTTTTATACTTTGAAACTGTTTGATGTGCAACCTTCCAGAATCTTTTCCTTTTTATTTCATTTTCTAAATCAGTTTCCTTAAAATCTCCAAAGAATATTGGGTCCCTGCACCTTCTAAAAATATTAAAGATGGGTAAATTTCTATTGCAAAATTCTAAGCAAATCATAGATGCAAACAACAATATTTTCAAGTAGGTACCTTTTTGATACAATTTCCTGAACACATAATGACGGGCTTTCAGAAATGGTTCCAGCAGAACTACCTTCAATGGGGTGTTTTGGCAAAGACACAACAGGCGCCTCTAATGAACTAGTTCCCACGTCAGTATTACTAGGACTGGCTTCTATAAAAATTGATAAAAATTATGCAGTAACTCATAAATTTGACTTCTTCAATATTACCTGTGCACGTTAATTTTCTCTTTAGTGGTCTTCTTTCTTTCACCACTTTTTGTAAGTGTGGGGGGAAATTAAAAACAGAGGGCACTGCAGTGATTTTTAGCATTCTATTGCCATGCACATTAAACTCAAAATCATCCTTGGTAAAATGATTTTCACAGATAACTGCTCTGTTACCTGGATTAAAGTTTTCTCTTCTCAGAGCCACTAACCACTGTTTCCTTCGGGCAGGATCTTTGGGTATACTAAAATGAGGTAGGTATTATGAGTAGGTTTTATATGCTGTTAAACTATCAACTTGGATTACCAAGTTTTTCATTATTAGAATCATGGTTTATAATCTTTATAGGAATCGATCAATGTTTTAAAACTTACCTCAGAAATTTTAGTTTCACTCCCTTCTCCCTTTTAGCCGAACAATTTATTGCCGAACACGATTCCACCATTTCAATAAATAGTCTATATACTTTTTAAAACTTATTTTTAAAGAAAAAAGCTCTTTAAATGTAATAAAACTAAAATCTTTTACAACCTAAGTAGATAAGAACATAAACACACCAGTGAATACAGAACCAAACATCTAATTTTCTCCCGTATTAGCTCTATCTTCTACTACCCGTCTCTCTTGCACTGCTTTGGCGTCAATGCAAATCGGCTCGGGCGCGTCCATCTTTGTTTATATGTCAATGATTAGTACACACAAATGACAGAAACCAACAAACAAACGCGGGACAACCAAAATGGCAACTGACGCATAGCATTGCCTAGACCATAGACCAGCATATGTATAGATCATAGAACACCGAGGGTGGGTGGCGAAGTAGCGAATGTGCTGTCACGCAGACGCATTTGATGAATATAAATAATTGTGCTAAATTAAAAAAAATAAGAATAGAGATATCAAGTATTTTTTGGTTTTTGGTTATTATATACCTACAAATTATGGTATATACCTACAAATTATGGTCTCTTATAATGATATGTGTCTTATTTTCCAATTTTTGATTCTAATTTGTACGTCCCTAGGACGTACAAATTAGAACGTCCCTAATACGTACAGATTATAATGTCCCTAGTACGTACAAATTAGATCTGGGACGTTGGGACCAACATAGGACTTAATATGGACGTCCCAAGGATATCCTGTGCTGTCTGGGATATGTCACAATAAAATATATCACATTTATAATACTAAAAAAAATAAAAACAATTCAGGTACATATATTACTCTAGAAAAAAAAAATAAAAATCATTCAAGTACATATATATGGTTCATACAACAGCCTTTTTGGTGTGCGTCATCGTTTGTTAATGTCTTTCTAACACATTACGTGGAAAGAAATGCAAAAAAAGTCAGGTCTTTGATTAATCCTAATCAAAATATCGCAATAATGATTCGTTTAAATTTATTACAAACGTCAATCCTAATCATTGACTTACCAAAATTTGATTGGTTGATGTTCAGATCAAGCGCAAGAGCGACCTATCAATCGTGAGAAATTGCTTTATTTAAAATAGGCATGCAGATATACCTTTCGTATTGTCAATGTGTCTGACATCTTTTTCTACTGTCCCACTGACAGTTCTTGTCAGGTCTGTACTTTGTTGTTCACGGTCAATTATTATTTATGAAAAGTTAATATGAATATTATTTTTATATTTATTCGAGTAATACAAAAATATGCCTAGATACACGGAAAACATTAGCATTTTGAAAGTTCTCAAGTATTTTCAGTCAGAAAAAGAAGCTGGTAACTATTAATTTCGTAACCTTGTCGAATTTTGCTGAATGCGATCCTGATGATTTTATATATCAAATTTAGGGTTAGATATGTGTCAAAATAGCAAATAAAATAAACGACATACCCAAAACCCGAATATACGTCACAAACGATGACGCACACCAAAAAGGCTGTTGTATGAACCATATATATAGTACTGTAGAATGTAATAAACGAATAATAACCAGATAATAAAAAAATGAATGAACTGGAGCACATTGAGGGTCTAATGTCGTCTTTCAAACACACTCCTTTCCTTTGCTCGCCTTAAATATTTTCTAGCTGCCTCCTCAACAGTCGTCTTATCACAACTAATGCTGGAATTATCAGCTGCACCTAAAAATTCATTATAAACTACTATAGAAATCATATGGTTTAAATGAAACTAACTGTTTCTAAATGACTCCACAATATATTTGAAAAAAATGTGTAAATTGAAAGTAAATTGACAATTGTTTCGATAAATAGGTATATCATCGTCAGAATGACAGAAGTTACTTTTGACATGATGTATACTTGATATATATTTGGCTAGTCCAAATAGTGCCTATCTGGTGATTGACTTAATATATATGAATAGAAAAAAGAAGAATTTTCAAATAGTAGCTTTGATATTATTAGCCCTATGGGGATATTCTGGATATCTTTGTCCCATTTAAGATCAGTATAACTGTGCAATGATATAGGAAACCAGGAAAACTATATCTGCTGATCTTTACAATTATTACTTAAGAAGACAGTTTAATAATGGAGAACTTCCTAGATTCAGCTGTTCATTGAGGACTTCATATTGTGGGTCTGCTAAGTGTCTTCTAATTTCTAATTCTTCAAGGAAGTCCAGTTCTTGCTTCCTATCACAAACATGTAGTATTTCTGGTTCTGTGTTAGGTGTTACTGAATGTTTAGTGTCAAGTAGGTGTTTTGCATAATGTGATTTATCTGGTTGTTTTAATCTGTATGCTCGTATGTGTTCACTGTACCTAATTTCAAAATTACGAATGGTTTGACCAAGATATACAGCATTACAATCCGGACATTTAAGTTTGTATATCCCAGATTTTCTTAATGGGGTTATTTTTGTTTTTACATTTAGCAAACTTCTACCTACATTGTTTTCTGTTTTAAAAGAAATTGTTGTATTTGTTGCTGAAGATATTATCTTTGAAATATTATTGGAAATATTACCAGCATAAGTGATGGTTTTGTAATTTGTTACTTCTTTAGTTTGTTTAGGAAATATTAGTTGTAACGCCATCTTTTTCTCTTTTTTATTAAGTAATTTATTTATTAAATGTAAAGGATAACCATTGGATGTGGCTATTTGTTTAATTGTATTAATTTCTCTATCAAAATTAAATTTGTTCATAGGAACCGAAAATGCTCTATGAATCATCGAATTGTATGCTGCTAGTTTATGTGACATGGGGTGGTTGGAATCATATGGTATAGTCACATCAGTATGTGTTGGTTTTCTGTAAATTGAAAAGTCCAGTACATTATTGACTTTTTGAATTTTTAAATCAAGAAAATTAATTGAGTTATTTTCTTCAACTTCTAGTGTGAATTTAATTTTTGGGTGTAAATTATTAATATAATTGAAAAACATATTTAATTGTCGTTCACTACCTACAAAACACGTTAATATGTCATCCACATACCTATACCAAAATAAAATATTTTTTGAAATATCACATTCAAAGATCTTTCTTTCCAAACTGTCCATAAAAATGTTTGCCAAAATTGGTGATATAGGGCTTCCCATTGGTAAACCTTCATTTTGAATATATACCTTATTATCAAAAGTGAAATAGTTCTGATTAATACAAACATCAAATAAATTAAGTATGTCTGATATTATTCCCGGATGGATGTTTTTATCCTCTAGCAACTTTCTTACAAGTGTTATACACTCTTTTGGCGGAATTTTAGAGAACATATTGGTAACATCAAATGAAATGAGTTTAGAGTTTCCTTGTAAGTTGTATGTTTTCAATTTTTTGATTAGTTCTATGGAATTTTGAATTGAGTATTTAGAAATATATCCATAGTCATTGAGTATATTATTTAGTCTTTCAGCTAACTTATTATTAGGTGTATTAATGTAAGAAACTACAGGTCTAATTGGTTTCGAATCTTTGTGTAACTTAATTGTTCCATATAATTGTGGAGATTGTGGATTCTTATTTATTAAGTATTTCTTTTCATAGTCATTGAAAACATAATTAGAATTATTAACAATCTCTCTTACTGTATTAGAAAACTTTTTTGTTGGGTCTGTCCTAAGAATTTTGGCATCACAAGATTCAAGAAAATTATTAACTTTTGACTTGTACGCGCAAGTCTCTAAAATGACAGTTGCGTTTCCCTTGTCGGACTTTGTTATTGCTAGGTTATTATCTACTATTTTCTTCTTAATTGAATTTAATGCTGAAATGTCATTTTTAGTTTGACGTTTAATTTTTGACGGTGGGATTTTATTCAAAAGTTCGGCAATTTTAAATTTCTCATAAAGAAAATTATTAGACTGAGATTTTAAAGCTATTTCTGAATCTGTAGCTAAAATTTGTTTTATATGATTTGTAAATTTTGGAGTTATGCTGTATTTTAAGCCTTTATTTAAAAATTTAATTTCATCATTTGTGAAGTTAGTGTCTGAAAGGTTTTCAAATCGTGGTGCAAAGTGTGTAGGTATGTAAGTACTTACAGTTTCATGATGTTTCGAGGATTGAATGTTATGTTGTTTGTATTCAAGTTTTTTCAGTTTTTGTTCTTGTTTGTGATTTTTGATATATTTCATATTGCTGATACTTTCTCTGATCTTGTCCTCTAAGCAATCGAATTCTACTTGATGCATTTGGAATGTGAGTTCAGAATGTACAATTTTCAAGTAGAAGTCTAAGGAGTCTCTTATTTTGAACCATTTTCGACTTTCTTCTTTAAGCCAGACTCGTTGAGCACATTTTATTGCTTTTTGAGCTTGAGGTGTTTTCATATGGCATTTTATATTTACATAATTTGGTACTAGCTCTCTTTTAAGGCATTGTTGATTGAACCAGATGTTTTGGGATGCCTTACAACGTTTTTCTTGTAACTTCTTATATAGTCGGGTTAAGTCTTCTCTCGAAGATTTTTTAATTGAGTTAACTGTATAAACCCTCACTTCGTGGAATCTACTCATCATATGGTTTAAATGAAACTAACTGTTTCTAAATGACTCCACAATATATTTGTGGAGTCATTTAGAAACAGTTAGTTTCATTTAAACCATATGATGAGTAGATTCCACGAAGTGAGGGTTTATACAGTTAACTCAATTAAAAAATCTTCGAGAGAAGACTTAACCCGACTATATAAGAAGTTACAAGAAAAACGTTGTAAGGCATCCCAAAACATCTGGTTCAATCAACAATGCCTTAAAAGAGAGCTAGTACCAAATTATGTAAATATAAAATGCCATATGAAAACACCTCAAGCTCAAAAAGCAATAAAATGTGCTCAACGAGTCTGGCTTAAAGAAGAAAGTCGAAAATGGTTCAAAATAAGAGACTCCTTAGACTTCTACTTGAAAATTGTACATTCTGAACTCACATTCCAAATGCATCAAGTAGAATTCGATTGCTTAGAGGACAAGATCAGAGAAAGTATCAGCAATATGAAATATATCAAAAATCACAAACAAGAACAAAAACTGAAAAAACTTGAATACAAACAACATAACATTCAATCCTCGAAACATCATGAAACTGTAAGTACTTACATACCTACACACTTTGCACCACGATTTGAAAACCTTTCAGACACTAACTTCACAAATGATGAAATTAAATTTTTAAATAAAGGCTTAAAATACAGCATAACTCCAAAATTTACAAATCATATAAAACAAATTTTAGCTACAGATTCAGAAATAGCTTTAAAATCTCAGTCTAATAATTTTCTTTATGAGAAATTTAAAATTGCCGAACTTTTGAATAAAATCCCACCGTCAAAAATTAAACGTCAAACTAAAAATGACATTTCAGCATTAAATTCAATTAAGAAGAAAATAGTAGATAATAACCTAGCAATAACAAAGTCCGACAAGGGAAACGCAACTGTCATTTTAGAGACTTGCGCGTACAAGTCAAAAGTTAATAATTTTCTTGAATCTTGTGATGCCAAAATTCTTAGGACAGACCCAACAAAAAAGTTTTCTAATACAGTAAGAGAGATTGTTAATAATTCTAATTATGTTTTCAATGACTATGAAAAGAAATACTTAATAAATAAGAATCCACAATCTCCACAATTATATGGAACAATTAAGTTACACAAAGATTCGAAACCAATTAGACCTGTAGTTTCTTACATTAATACACCTAATAATAAGTTAGCTGAAAGACTAAATAATATACTCAATGACTATGGATATATTTCTAAATACTCAATTCAAAATTCCATAGAACTAATCAAAAAATTGAAAACATACAACTTACAAGGAAACTCTAAACTCATTTCATTTGATGTTACCAATATGTTCTCTAAAATTCCGCCAAAAGAGTGTATAACACTTGTAAGAAAGTTGCTAGAGGATAAAAACATCCATCCGGGAATAATATCAGACATACTTAATTTATTTGATGTTTGTATTAATCAGAACTATTTCACTTTTGATAATAAGGTATATATTCAAAATGAAGGTTTACCAATGGGAAGCCCTATATCACCAATTTTGGCAAACATTTTTATGGACAGTTTGGAAAGAAAGATCTTTGAATGTGATATTTCAAAAAATATTTTATTTTGGTATAGGTATGTGGATGACATATTAACGTGTTTTGTAGGTAGTGAACGACAATTAAATATGTTTTTCAATTATATTAATAATTTACACCCAAAAATTAAATTCACACTAGAAGTTGAAGAAAATAACTCAATTAATTTTCTTGATTTAAAAATTCAAAAAGTCAATAATGTACTGGACTTTTCAATTTACAGAAAACCAACACATACTGATGTGACTATACCATATGATTCCAACCACCCCATGTCACATAAACTAGCAGCATACAATTCGATGATTCATAGAGCATTTTCGGTTCCTATGAACAAATTTAATTTTGATAGAGAAATTAATACAATTAAACAAATAGCCACATCCAATGGTTATCCTTTACATTTAATAAATAAATTACTTAATAAAAAAGAGAAAAAGATGGCGTTACAACTAATATTTCCTAAACAAACTAAAGAAGTAACAAATTACAAAACCATCACTTATGCTGGTAATATTTCCAATAATATTTCAAAGATAATATCTTCAGCAACAAATACAACAATTTCTTTTAAAACAGAAAACAATGTAGGTAGAAGTTTGCTAAATGTAAAAACAAAAATAACCCCATTAAGAAAATCTGGGATATACAAACTTAAATGTCCGGATTGTAATGCTGTATATCTTGGTCAAACCATTCGTAATTTTGAAATTAGGTACAGTGAACACATACGAGCATACAGATTAAAACAACCAGATAAATCACATTATGCAAAACACCTACTTGACACTAAACATTCAGTAACACCTAACACAGAACCAGAAATACTACATGTTTGTGATAGGAAGCAAGAACTGGACTTCCTTGAAGAATTAGAAATTAGAAGACACTTAGCAGACCCACAATATGAAGTCCTCAATGAACAGCTGAATCTAGGAAGTTCTCCATTATTAAACTGTCTTCTTAAGTAATAATTGTAAAGATCAGCAGATATAGTTTTCCTGGTTTCCTATATCATTGCACAGTTATACTGATCTTAAATGGGACAAAGATATCCAGAATATCCCCATAGGGCTAATAATATCAAAGCTACTATTTGAAAATTCTTCTTTTTTCTATTCATATATATTAAGTCAATCACCAGATAGGCACTATTTGGACTAGCCAAATATATATCAAGTATACATCATGTCAAAAGTAACTTCTGTCATTCTGACGATGATATACCTATTTATCGAAACAATTGTCAATTTACTTTCAATTTACACATTTTTTTCAAATATATTGTGGAGTCATTTAGAAACAGTTAGTTTCATTTAAACCATATGATGAGTAGATTCCACGAAGTGAGGGTTTATACAGTTAACTCTACTATAGAAATAACTACTGATATTGAAGGATGATTGAAGAGTTATGACCAATATTCAATGAATCACAGCCGATACCAAAAAAAAATTCAAGTCATTCAGAGGAAGCTGAATATTATGTATTTCATCTTTATATTTGATCAACTTGTACTTACTCAATAAAACTGCTGCAAGTTTGGATTTGACTAATGCATCTTTTGATTTGGTCCCAAACCATGTGAAAGATGATGACAAATTGTTTGTCATTATTTGACTCATCACCCTTTTCACAAAGTCGTAGACGGAATCAGGGTAGGGGATCTCTGAAGGCGCATGGGTGCTGCCACATAAAAAGTCCCGTCAGTACTAAAATTTGTAATTTGATGAAAACTGTAACGCCATTTGTGGTAGTTGCAGATTCTTCCACATACATATTAGCGCTGACATCCTAACCTGACAACTGCCTGACAACCACTAACAACTGCTTATTTGTGTGTGTGTTGAGTATTTGTATTTAGATTTTATTGTTCATGGTAGGACTTTTACTTCAAGAGACAATTTCAAGAATATGTTTTGTGAAATACTGTAATGTGAGGTGCATACGGTAAGCTTTATCTTCATTTCAAAACATGTTCGATCAAATGGAAAGTAACAGAAGTAGCAGTTATTCTTCTACACAACTTTGAACTTCCCAGCATTATTGTTGAATTCCCAACATTTTTTTTTTCCTGTTTGTCATTGAGATATGTTTTATTTATTGTATACTTTTTTTATTCAATAAAATATGTAAACTTGATGATTATTGCTTTATTTTTCGCAATTCAGGCATTATATGATCCATTTTTTGACATTTCATTTAATTTTACTTGACTTTTCATTGTTATTATTGTAATATCAATCTAATGTTGAGTAATTTTAAATGAAATATCAAAAAATGGATCGTGAATGTCATTTTGCAATAAAAGTAAAATTACAGTAATTTTGAATATACCGCAAAAAAACTGTAAAATTACAGGAATCTTTTTTTTTCGGCTGTTAGCGAAGTTCACAACCTGATTTGTGCCAGAGGTACTGACGGGACTCTCAAGGTAGCGCCACCCGTATGAATAGAGGGCGCCACGGGTCAGTTTCCCATCTATAAGTAGTTTTTTATCTATGGACGGAATTTCCTCCAATTTTAGAAAATTCATGAACCTAGAAAAAATGTCCTTTAAAAAACATAATAATCAGATATTCAAAGACAGGAAGGAACAAGAGAGAATTGCATCAATACATATTGCTCAGGATATATATTTTTAGCAGATACATCATTACACTGCATTTGGAAGCATTTTGCCAGAAAGATTTCAGTAACTTACAATAATATATAAAAATAAATATAACAAACTACTCACAGATGCTTTGAAATTTGACTCTTCTGACCAGAAATTCTCTGCTTCTTTGAATTTTTCCATGGTGTCAATTGGAAAGGGAAAAATGTTGAATATTGATTCTCTACATTCACTTCCAGTTTCTCCTATTTTTATTGTTTGGATTCCTTCAGAAATTTTATGTCCCCAACTGCATCAGTTACAATATTTGTTGAAATATTTTGTTTTCTCATCATAATTTTAATATTTTCAGAAATGGTGCTCTGCAGAGTACAAATCAATGTTTTAAACTGCTCCATTTCTGTAAAGGATTCATATAATATAAGTGATATACAAATCCATGCCTCCAACTCATTACCTTTTTTATGGATAGGGCAGCAGATACAACTACATATCAATGAAGGAATTTGTAGCTCTATCATCATCTTTGTGTTGCAATTTTCCTCCCGGATTCAAAGATGTAGCATCACTTATTCGACCTAGAATAAAAGCATCAATAAACAGTATTTCAAAAATGAAATGAAACATACCTTCACTGGACAAAGATATAGAATTATTATCCATTACTGTAACACTTTTGGATGGGGCAGTATTTTTATAACCTGAAAACAAGCAAATTCTCAAATAATATTCATTTTTATCATTGAAAAGTATGAAAATATCACATACTTAATATATATATATATGTTATATAGTTAGTTTTCTCAGTGTAGCATAAATAAATTGTTTAGTCAGTATCTTCAATTTCAGTGTGAACTTGTTTTTGCTCATGTTTTATTTTTTAATATTAGTTATTGTAAAACCTTTTTATTCATTTTTTATTCAGTCTAGAATCTACTTCCGATCTTATAACAACTATTGTAATTATCTCAATAAATAAATCTTTTTTAAAAAGCCTTTTCCATACGTGAAAAGATAATTGGCGCAGTCAGTAGGATATGTTAAACGGGCGTTAGCGAAAATAACCACCGGTTCGTTTCAACGATTTGTTAACATACCTAAAAAGTGAAATTTGGGACTCTTGGTTGAGTGAACTGAGTAACTCAACCTGAAGATAGTTCGACCTGTTGAGAAGAGGAATTCCAAACGAATATTGCCAATTCCCTGCTCACAAGTTCCGACTAGATGGAGAAAGCAGTCCTGTTTCTAATGTAAGTACCTTATGTCGTATAGAGATAATAATAAATTGTTTGATTCAGGAAGCTCTGAAAATTCTGATTCTGATTCTGATTTAGATTCTGACTCACAAACTAATTTAAGTAAAGAAATAACCTTAAAAATTGCAGAACCAGTGATTAATTTAAATACAATTTTCAAAATGCCTATGGATAACGTAGTACCCCATTTGAAAAAGGAATATCCATGGCGATAATGCCTTATTACCTAGATTTATTGAAATATCTGAAAAATTAGTAAATAAATTTCACAACCCTGTAGATATAGGAGATTTTCAAAACGAATATTTAATGTCTAGCATTTTGTCAAAAATCAAAGGTCAAGCAGCAATAAATATTTCTGCATGTAGTATAAGTAATTGGCAAAATTTGAAGGATGCTTTATTAAATACTTACGCAGATAAAAGAGATGTTTATACGCTAAGCATAGAAATTTCAGAATTAACTCAGGGAAATGAATCCCCTTTTGAATTTTACAACAGAATACAGCATCTTTTAAACTTGCAGACATCATTATTATTGACACGATCAAATGCCAATGAGCAAGCCATATTAGGCAATTATTTTAGGAACTTAGCACTTAGAGTTTTGTTACGTGGATTAAAGGAACCATTAGGCACTTTAATGCGTACCAAAAACCCTAGTGATTTAAATACAGCCTTAAATGTTCTAACGAATGACTTTCAAATATATATGACTAATAATAATAATAATAATAACTATTCAAAAAATTCTTTTATTAAACCTAGGCCAAAAAATAATTTTGTACCACAAAATAAAGATAATTTCCAAAATAATCAAATACAGAGACCCACATATACTCCAAAATTACAACAAAATTATCAGCCTCAATTTAATAAAAATTTCAACTCAAGTAATGCTCAAGCTCAGACACAATTTAACAGAGGTTTTAATTCAAATAATTTACCTAGTACAAGTAGAGCAACCAATATTCAAACAAGAAATACCAACGTTTTCAAACCAAATCAAAACCAAAATTTTCCAAAACCTACTCCAATGAGTATAACTACAGCTAATACATACAATCCATTCAACGCTCAAAATAGAAACAATGGGCAAAATCAAACACAATTATTTACAAATCAAAGGAAAAATTTCATTTCTGAAGAATTACATATCGACAATACTGAATGTGATATTGAAAATGGAAATAATTTTTTAGAGGAAACGTCCTCGGTCGCAATAGAAACGTAGAACTATTTAATTTTACTAATTCTGAAAGTGAATTACCGTACATTATATTTCCCGAACAAAATTTGAGAGTTTTAATAGACACCGGCAGCACAAAATCTTTTGTAACCCCGGAAATTGCCAAAAAATTTTTTTCAAAATCAATCATGCAAAAACCTTTCAAAGTATCGTCAGCTCTCGGTGCAAGTCAACAAAAATATTGTACAGCAATTCCATGTTCAGAAATATTTAATATAAAGAATAAAATTAGGTTAGAATATTGTATATTTAAATTCCATAATCATTTCGATTGCTTATTAGGTTTAGATAATCTTAAAAAACTAAATGCAACAATTGATTTAGTGAATAACGTCTTAATTACTCCAAATAGTAAAGTTAAAATTAATTATTTTAAAATAAACTGTGAGAACACGAATTGTATAGTAGTGGCTCCACGCACAGAACAAATAATTAAATTAAATATCGAAAATACCAGTAATGGCGATATAATTATACCTTATACAAAAATAGGAAAACTAGAAATTCCGGAATGTCTTACTAAAGCGGAAAATAGTCAAGCTTTATGCACTATTTTAAATCCGTCTGAATCATATTTTAAAGTAGATTTAAGTGCTCCTGTAGAAGTTGAATCGTTCGACGAATAGGAACAAAACTTCTGTCCAAATTTTAATGCAATTTACGCAGAAAAATTTAAATTTGATATAACAAAAGTTCGTACAGAACACATGAATAAAGAAGAGCGCGAAGCTATTCTTAAATTAATAAAAGAGTATTCTGACATATTTCATGTCGATGGTAATCAGCTAACATTTACAAGTCAGATTAAACACAAAATAAGAACTACCAATGAGGTACCTATTTATTCCAAGTCATATAGGTATCCCGAAATATATAGAAAAGAAGTTCAAAGTCAGATAAAAAATATGTTAGATCAAAATATTATAAGACCTTCATGCTCACCTTGGTCAAGTAGCATTTGGGTTGTTCCAAAAAAATTAGATTCTTCAGGTAAACCAAAATTCAGAGTTGTTGTAGACTATCGCAAGCTTAATGAAATAACTTTAGGAGATAGATATCCCCTACCTAATATAACTACCCTACTAGACAAACTAGGTCGTTGCCAGTACTTTACTACCCTGGATCTTGCCTCTGGGTTTCACCAAATTGAGATGGCTCAAAAAGATATCCCCAAAACGGCTTTCACTACAGAAAATGGCCACTGGGAATTTTTGAGAATGCCATTCGGTCTGAAAGGAGCTCCTGCAACTTTCCAGAGAGTAATGGACAACATTTTAAGAGGTATTCAAAATGAAAAATGTTTAGCATATCTCGACGACATTATAGTTTTTAGTACAAGCTTGCAAGAGCACATAAATAATTTAAAAGAAGTATTTAAAAGATTGCGTGAATCTAATTTCAAAATACAAATTGATAAATCTGAATTTTTAAGAAAAGAAGTCGCTTATTTGGGACACATCGTAACACCAGAAGGCGTTAAGCCCAATCCCGATAAAATAAGTGCCATTCAAAATTTTCCAATTCCAAAAACTATCAAACAAATTAAAGCGTTTCTAGGATTACTTGGATATTATAGGAAATTTGTAGCAGATTTTTCAAAATTAACTAAACCATTAACTAATCGCTTAAAGAAAAATGCCATAATTAACATTAATGATCCTGATTATATCAATTGTTTTGAATTATGTAAAAATATGTTGATAAATGATCCCATATTGCAGTATCCGGACTTTTCTAAACCATTTAATCTAACGACAGATGCGAGCAACTTCGCTCTAGGCGCTGTCCTTAGTCAAGGAAAAATCGGAATTGATTTACCTGTAGCATATGCTAGCAGAACACTTAATGATTCTGAAGTAAATTACTCAACAATTGAGAAGGAACTCCTTGCAATTGTTTGGGCCGTGAAATATTTTCGCCCCTATCTTTTTGGGAGAAAATTCATTATCGTAACTGATCACAAGCCGCTTCAGTGGCTGTTTTCCTTAAAAGACCCCAGTTCTAAATTAGTTAGATGGCGTCTGAAACTCGAAGAATACGACTATGATATAGTTTACAAAAAAGGTGCATTAACAGGTTGACTGCCACGGCGGTCGTATACGACCGACATGTAAACATGCCAATATGCCATGGCGGTCGTATACGACCGCTATGCACCATATAAAACTATCGATCCTCATTTGCCAGCGGTCCTATCTATAACGTTTTAAGGTACGGTATACGACCGCTCTGGCCTACGAGGCTCGCATATCACTGCGAGTTTTGGAATTGTCGAAAAATTATTGAAAAAAAACGGCATATTTTATTTTTTACGACCGCTGACAGTTTTTTTTGGAAAACTGCTATTATTTTGATGAATTTTGTACAAACATATAGAATTCTTTTTTTAATTTCTTGGGAAATTAAACCACAATATTTTTGAATTCTTTATTTCAACGTTTCGGTAGCGTTCCAGCTACCGTTTTTTTTTTTTTTCTTGAAAACGGTAGCTGGAACGCTACCGAAACGTTGAAATAAAGAATTCAAAAATATTGTGGTTTAATTTCCCAAGAAATTAAAAAAAGAATGAATAATATACCACAAGGAACATACAGAAGATATTTAAACATATAGAACATATCTTTTAAAAAGTCATTTTTATAACTATTCTTCCCTTGGCGTATGGGTCATTTTTTATCGTTTATATATGGCAGTCAACCTGTTAAATACTAATAGTGACTGTCTATCACGCATACAACTAAATATAAATGAAGTTGATTCTTCCGAAAATAATCCCAAAAACTTAATAGCCTATATGGAAAAATTTAATGATAAATTTGCAAGTACTTCTAAAAACGATAATATAGAAACAGAGTCACTTATAGTAGAAGCAGAAGAAATAAACGACATTGACGATGAAAACAATACTATCCACACTAACATAGAAGATCCTGTAGTGGGAATACCAATTTCAGAATCTTCAGTAAATGTAGGAAAAAATCAAATAATAATTTCTGAAGTAAATTTTGAACCCGCAGCACCAACAATTATTTAGCTGTACGATTCAAAACAAAGAATTCTCGTACAATTTTCAAAAAATAATTTCGAAAATGATGTAATAAATTTTGTGAAAGATTATGTTGTACCAAAATTGAAATATCATATTTATTTTGAAGATCCTCTATATGAAAAATTTAGTGCAGTTCTGCAAACTTATTTTAAAAACTCAAAGATTTCATTTATTAAATGTAACAAAAAATTAATCGATATCCCCTTAAATGAAATGAAAGAAGTCATCCAAAATTATCATGAAGGTAAAAGAAATCATAGAGGTTTAGATGAAACTGAAAATAATATAAAAACACGTTATTATTGGCCAAATCAAAGATCGTTTATTCAAACCTACAAACGAATGCGAAATATGCCAAGCAACAAAATACGATAGGAAACCTTTGAAACCACTTTTTAACGTAACTCCAACAGCTGTCAAACCTTTTCAAATAATTCACTTAGATACTATAACACTAGAAAATACAAAATTTTCAACTATTATAGATTCATTTTCAAAATATGGTCAACTTTATAAACTAAATTCTGCTCAAGGCATAGAAATTGTTAATAATTTAATTGAATATTTCACCCACCACTGTATACCAGAACAGATTATTTCTGATAATGGCACGGAATTAAAAAATAGCCTAGTTAAAGATTTATTAGATACCCATAAAATAAAGATACATTTTATAAGTTCACAGCATCCGGAATCAAACGGCATTGCCGAACGATTTCACTCGACAATTATCGAACATATTAGACTTCTAAATAATCAAAATGAATTTAAGAAAGAACCCATTGAAATTAAAATTAATTATGCACTTTTAGCATATAACAATAGTATCCACTCTACAACCAAACTAAAACCATATGAAATAATTACAGGACATTTAGAAATTAACTCTTCTTTTGACTTAGATATTGATAAGCAACTAGTTAACAATTATATTCATAATCATAGGGAAAAAATGAAGCTACTCTATTCTAAAATAAATTCAAAATTACAAGAAACTAAAGAAAAAGTTATCTCAAAAGCCAATGAAAATAGAGAAGAATTGCCAAACCCAATACCTACAAAGGTATTTATCAAAAATAAACAAATTCAAAGTAAAACAAAAAATAAATACCGACCTGAACAAATTAAAAGTACTAATAAAAATCGAAAAACTGCAAAAATTGTAACCAGACACTTCAATACTACTGAAGATATTCACTTATCTAATATAAAACGACCTAAACAAAAACCATATACTTTTATTACAGCTTCGTCTCAATCGGACAAGCAACAGTAGAAATTAAAGACATCAGTCATAATTTAGGAATTTTACCAATTAATCTTGGACCAGCTAAACTACAAAAATCAAGTCATACATTTGTACATTTTTATAACTTGAATCCGTTACTAGAAGAGTATAACTCTTTGAATAAACATTTCAAAAATATTACACGTGATCAAATAACACATTTTTCATACAACAGACTGGAAATCTTGTTAACCTTATCCAAAATGTTAAAAATAATATTGAAGAAAAATTTGAAAATTTAAATATTCACTCAACAACAATTAGAAACAAAAGAGGCTTAATAAATGGATTTGGTTCTTTGATAAAAGCCATAACAGGCAATCTCGATTCTCAAGATGAAGAAAGGATAAATTCAATCTTAGAACATTTAAAACAAAATCAAGCTAATCTCGAAAATCAAATTAAAATGCAATACAGTGTCAGTCATCAAATAATAAATAATTTTAATAACACTATTTAGGACATTCTAAAAATGAAATACTACTCAGGTCAAAGATCTTGGAAATAAAAGATATGTTAGACTTTCAAGCCGAATATGAGAATCTCATTTATCTAAAGGATATGATAAACGAACTTTTAATAATTTATAACGTAATTTTAGATGTAATGCAAACAGTAGAAAATTCTTTAACCTTTTGCAAACTGAGAACATAACACCCGAGTATTATTAAGTCGAAAGAATTATTTACAGAATTGCAAAAAATATCTTCATATTACAAACTGCAACTTCCGTTTGAGTTAAAATATGAGAATATTTTAAACTTCGAATCAATTTTAGATATAACATGTAGACTAAGAAAAAATCAAATAGAATACTTTTTATCTATTCCTATTAATTATAATATTGAGTTTGAACTATTTTATTTGTTATCAATACCCACTGAATTAGAATCAGAATTCGTAACAATAATACCAAGTTCAAAATATTTTTTAAAATCTGGAAATCAAATTAAACCTCTAAACGACATATGTACACGAATTGAAACATTTCAATGCCCTTCATACCTTCAAGACAATAACAAGCAGCTATGCGAAGAGCAAGTATTATTAACAGGAAACTCTACCAGCTGTGAATACTCAAAAATCAAAATTTTAAGAAATCATTTAGAAGTTATTCCAGAAATAAACCAGTATTTGGCCATTTTTCCAAACGAAGAAAGGTTAATATTCAAGTGTTCACAAGACACAGAAATTAAAATTTTGAGAGGAATATACTTAATAAAAAACTCTCTGTAAGATAATTTTTCAAAATAACGAGCTTACATTTCAAGAAAAAACTTTTGCCCAACCCCTCGTACTGAATGAACTTCAAACAAATTTCAACAAAATTAAAATGTCTCCTATGGAAATTAATTTGGAAAATTTGAAATTGAAAGAACTTTCGTCTCAAGAATTGACACCAATACTTGAAGAAAAATTCAACCTGCATATTCCCAGCGTATGGACCATAATTTTATACACTGGTATAGCATTAGTTATTATTTGGCTACTTTTAAAGAAAAAAACCGAAGACAAAGAAGATTCCAGAACAAATATCCATAGAACTACAAGAAAAGAAAATTCAGCTTCCAGAAGGAGCCTCATTCTAATGGGGGAGGTGTTATATAGTTAGTTTTCTCAGTGTAGCATAAATAAATTGTTTAGTCAGTATCTTCAAATTCAGTGTGAACTTGTTTTTGCTTATGTTTTATTTTTTAATATTAGTTATTGTAAAACCTTTTTATTCATTTTTTATTCAGTCTAGAATCTACTTCCGATCTTATAACAACTATTGTAATTATCTCAATAAATAAATCTTTTTTAAAAAGCCTTTTCCATACGTGAAAAGATAAGTTATATATATATATATATATATATATATATATATATATATATATATATGTTTGATATAGTTCTTAGCAGCTTCGAGGAAATCCGAAGGACCACCTGCAATGCGCTGCAGGAGCTTGTTATCCGTACTAGAAGCAGAGGGATAACCTAGGAACTTGAAATTAAGAGATAAATAAAATTCAATATTTACATAGAGTATTTAATATACTATATAAAGAGAGATTATTTACAGATGGAAAGTTAAGAGTGAAAAATCCTATTATTGGATGAAAAAACACTCTGGTTACACTTATCAAATAACTTTAGAAGTTAATCTAAATCAGTTGCTGGGTCACAACCAGTGTTGCCGATCCAAAAATAAAAATTATCCGATTGTCGAACTCAAATTATCCGAATGTTTCAACTCCAGAAAAAGAAGATTGTTCAACTGACAACTGACAGAATTGAGAGTTGACATTGACAGAATTGGCAGGTGACAAGAAAACAAAATGGGAATGTGTAAAATAAACAATTTATTTAAATAAAAAGATCAGTCCAGTCATGAGTCAATACACATAGAAACAATACAGAAATTACACAATCTTACCTATCAAATTAACAACTAATTCTAAAAAGGTATATTAAAAATGTTTAAATAAACTAAATCTATGATGCTAGTGTGTAGATGAATAAAACACTTTAAAATAAAACTAAAAAGGTTGATAAATTAACGAACAAGCAATAATTCGTAATATGCTAACACATGGAATAAAAAATAGAATTTATGTTTTTTTATTCCATATGTTACAATTGATCATGTTGCTGTCTGGTTCAAATTTAACGCAACCTCCACCTTGTGCAATACCTTGCTTTGAAGCTAATATTGCTTTTAAAGTAGAGGTATGTAATAAATTTCTTTTATCTGATTTAATATTAAAAATATCACTGAAAATTCTTTCTACACATGCATTAGAAAATGGTAATATAAGTAAAAAACAAACAACTTTTTTTAAATTTAGAAATATTTCCACACCAGCAGCATTTTTTAATTTAAAAATGTTTTTCCAATAATCCTCTGCGTCTAAAATTTCTTCTAGATTTAATTTTTTATGGTCTAAAAGAGCATGTTGCCGTCATTCGTTGTCCAATTCTTGCATTTCAATATATTCACTTAGTATTGGAAAGCGGTCAATTATAGGTTTAAGAGATTTGTTTTGAAAAGATTGCGCTTGTTTTGGTTCAATAACTGATAATAATTCATAAATTGGATCATCAAAAATAAATTTATTTTTTATATTACTAACCAGATCAATATAGAAATCTAATACTGTTTTTAAAAACTGGTGACATGCTTGATTGATTTCAGGAACTTTGGTTAGTGATTGAAAACTGTCATGTGCGGATATGCCAATATAAATATTTTCTAACTTGACAAAGTTTTTAGGATTTTTATGATCTAATTGAAAAATATCATTTTTTCTAATAACTTCAATTTCTATAAAATTAGAGCATATTGTTGTGAGCAGTTTTACTGTTTCTGGTTTTAATTTATGTAAAAGTGGTTTGTTCGTTTGAAATAAAATATTAAAATCTGACATAAGACCAAGTACATATGACATGAATTCTAGATACATTTTTGTAAATTGGTTATTCATTGTAGATAAAATTTCATCTGTTGTTAATGAAGGATCTTCAAATAGTAATTCTGTAAAATATTCTTTTAAGGGTTGAAATTGTTCTAGAATTCTGTCAACACATTGTTCCAGGGAAAGCCAACGAGTTATAGCAGGCTTTAATATTTTATGTATATCAGTTTTAAAAAAGGATTGAAATTCCCGTAAACGTTCATTTCTCATGGGGCTCCTACTAAAATGACTTCCTACATTTCTTACAAGATCCTCTATGGATCTTGGTAATTTTAAACATGCACGTGATATGGCTAAATGTGCCATGTGACATGAGCATTTAACGCATAAAATGTTGGGAATTTCGTTTTTCAACAAGGCAAAAACGGAATGATAATTACCAGCCATTACATTGGTAGTATCTGAAGAAAATGCTATTAAATTAGAAATAGGAATATTTTTATCTACCAAAGTTTTTATTAGAGTGTCGAATAATTCGTTGGCTTTACCTCCTTCAGCCTCAACAATATCAAAAAAACTTGTCACAATGTTACAATTAATATAATCATAGTAAATTACGGCAAAAGCGCACTGTTTTTTTGTGGATATATCTGTGGTTTCGTCCATTATTAAGGAAAAAAAGCATCCCGGTTCTCTTAATTTCTAACTCAATATTTCCAAAAAACACTTTCCCAAACTTTCGGTCATGATTGCTGTGCATTTTGTTCTTTTCAAAGTGATCTCCTTAATTATTTCTGAATCCGGGGCAATGCTTTTTAACAATGGTATTAAACTATCTATAAACGAAAATGGCAGGTTGTTTGTGGCAATTAACCCACACAGTTTTAACTCGGCAATTCTTGTTCTTTTTGTTAAATCGGAAGTTCGAAATAAAGATGTAATTTTCACATTTTCTGCCACCCTCTTTGCATTGTCTTTGTGTTTACTGCTATCAGCATGTTTTTTTAACACTGTTTTATGTGAAAGCAACCTAACACTACATACCTTGCAGAAAGATGATTCATTTTTATTTACTTCTTCAGTACTTGTTTGCGGTTGGTCATTTGGAGACATCTTTTCCAGCCATCCAATAAACATTGGCATTTTTAACCATGCATCATTAAATTTGTATACATACAATTTGCTGTCGGGTAAGTCCCTATTATTGCTTTCGGGTAATCCAAAAATTCAAATTATGCTGCACGGAAAGATCGCCGTGTTGTTAGGCATATACACACAAAAGTTTTAATAATATAACTCTGTGGAAATAAAACATTTTTTTATAATACAGAAAATATATTTATTCGATTTTAAACAATTATAAAATATAGGAAAGTACATAAATTTTATAGAACACTGGATTATCCGAAATTATCCGAAAAATTATTGGATCCGAAAATTATCCGATGGTACACGAAATTATCCGAAAATCGGATAATTATCCGGACATTGGCAACACTGGTCACAACAGTTATAAAGGGAAACAATAGATGTTACAAGAGGGCGAACATAAGTAGTATGGAATGAAATTTATGCACTAAGCAATGTTTATACAATTTACAATAGTTATTTACACTTAAAGCTAAACCCGCACTTAGCTTTTTAATTACAATATTTACATAACAGCTTCAACCAAATGTACATAGAAAAATTGGAAATAAAGCGTACCAAATACATAAACCAGTGGCAAAAACATATATACTAATAAGAACGAATCTTGAAATGCGCTTTGCGTTCTCCAGAATTACTAAACGCGCGGCAACCATGCAATATAGAAAACTTCCGACTTCAAGACGAGCAGATAATAGCGGTTGATGGTTTTTTCCTTTATAATAATAATTGAAATTACTTACAATAAGTTCAGATGTAATGAAGCACAATTAACACTAACTATTAAGCGGTATGATCCCCATTTTGAGGAGTAGATAAATGCTGCTGCACATGGTGAGCAGAGGAACAACAGTAGGTCCTTTCTATGGCAAGGTACTATTACTACTAAAATTAAAAGCGGGAAGAAGTGCATTATTGGCGCGAACCCTAGAGCTTGACTTCGCAGTGTTCAACGGTCGCTCCGAAGTAATTAATCAGGGGCGGACCGACCTATTGTAGGAATTTTTTAGAGAAATTCGTACAATATATATATATATATATATATATATATAGGGTTGTCCAAAAAAAACCGGAATTTCCTTTTTTATTGATATTTTTTTAATTTATAGGTCGATTTTATTGATGTCGTTTTTGTTTGAAAGATAATTGATCAAGACACACTACTAATCTAATATTTCGCGTTTTGTTTAAAAAACAAAATGGCGGACACATCCAAACTTTATCAAACTTTAAAACTGATTGGAAATTTTTTGTTTCGCACTGTATATGTTTGCGAATTATTTTACGAAAGTTCAGACATTTGTGAATATAACAAGAGGTCAAATATAGAAATCGGTAAAAAATTGTCTGATGTATGGCTCGAAAAAAACAAGTATGTTATTACAAAGTGAATTTTAATTTCTTTCGACATTTTCCAAAATCAAGTGGGCGAAATATTAGATTAGTAGTGTGTCTTGATCAATTATCTTTTAAACAAAACCGACATCAATAAAATCGACCAGTAAATGAAAAAAAATTCCGTTTTTTTTGGACAACCCTATATATATATATATATATGATGATAACAAACCAATAAGCAATAACATTTAGCTTCTTACCTTTGATGAATTCTTGAGTATTTGACAGATATCTGTTTGGAGGATCTGAAATTTTAGGTTCCTCTTCTGAGGAAAAGGACGAGGAAACAATTTTTTTTCTTCTGGCCTTATCTTCATTAAGATCGCTTCCATATTCGGCGAGTTTGCAGTGTTTCCTGGCGTCCAGGTAGGAGTCTGAAATAAAATTTAATGAAACTGAATTCAAGAAAGTGGCTCATATCATCCCTATTATTTTATTAAGATGCTTCATTCTATAATTATCATTCGTACCGAAAGTTCCATTCTGAAAAAACGAAACTGCATGTAAAGGCCAACAAGTATTGGGCTCTTCTCATAATAATTCAATTTCATGTATTTACAAAGGCCAAGACTGGAGAGGTCCAAGGTGGCTTACTAAGTGTATGCCTAAATCTGATGAATTACATGGTATTTCATAAAAATTGTCCATATTGTAAAATTTTTGGCCAATCAGAAATATTTTTTCATCAACAGTTACGATATTCTTAATAACAATTATATTTGCATCTATAGCACAACAATTATTGGGTTGAGACGAAGTAAGCATAAAATTTTCAGAAGTGATTTTTTTAAATTGTTTATCAACTTTCATATTCAATAATAATGGTCCATCCATATGTTCAAGGATTAATTCAGGAAGATTTTGACTCAATTTAGCACTGTTGATTATACTATCTTGTTCATTTATTCTTTTAACAATCTGTTGAAGTGGTTTATCGCCTTTTCGCACAAATTTTTTGAAATACTGCATGTGATTCTTGAATGGAAATGCACTGTAGTTGTCTATGCTACCGTAATATTCAACATCCTCACAAACATGCAATAAATTGTGAACATTATGAGATACATTGTGAGAACCATACAGAGTTATAAATGTTTCCACAAATAATAGCTTTTATTTTGATGATATATAAAGAACCATTATAGTTGAAGCCGGAGTTCATCAAACTCACATCATCCACAAATAACCTCAGAAAACAATTTGCATTCTTTGGTTTTTCATTTCCATGATATATGCTAATGACCCCTACTGTATTTTTGTTTTTGAAAAGATTACATAATATAGGATATAACTGAACTTTTTGACAATGGTAAACCATCAATATTAAAACAAACTTCAAGGATGTTTGAGTTGAATAAAGAATTACTATTTATAGGTGTCAATTTCAACAATTTTTCCAGACACTTTGCGAATCCAAAATGGAAATACTCCCCAGGCTCTTCTTACTCCAGACTTATATATCTTGGAGTTTGTAAGAGTGTTCGAGAACTCAAAAGAAGATCAGGAACTACAGGTTTCAAAACATGAAGCAAATCGTTCACTGCAGAATGAGATATATTGTGTTTTAATGCCCACATTGCCAACTGTTGTGGAATAGAATCAGTTGATTCAGTATGTGTTTCTAAATTCACTTGATGTGATTGCATATCACTCTGATGCTGGAAGTTTTTATCAGAACTGGATGATGAGATGTTATCATAATCTAGCACATCGGGAACATCCTCAACTTCTGCAAAAACCTTTTCTGGAGTTGGATGAGAAGAACAGTTAGGTTTTCCCTGCGCATTTAATTCTATTATTCTGGTTGAAATGTTCAAATCCGGAGATTTCATCATTGGGGAAACGATCTGTGGTACTGAAGGATAAACATCATCTGATGAAGTACCAATAATATCGTGATATGATGAATTTTCTTGAACCTTTGCTCTTTTGTAGTATTTACTAAGGAATGATTCCTTTCTCTTTATGTTATCGCTCATCATGAAAACTGGAATAAGGTTTGTTATTTTATGAAATAATAAAAATTGTCCTTACGATAATTAAAAATCACACTTTCAGACTCGCCCTGAAATTAAATTCACAACTGATTGTGATTCTGCACACCACACTAAAACAAACTTGTACCAAAACAACTTAAGAACTTTGAGTTGAGCTGTAATAATAAGGACGCTTCCTCACAAGCAAAATGCTAAATAAAAATAAACTCACTTTCTTGGCGCATAACCGCATAGGCCGCCCGCAGTATAGCTACCAACCACTGTCATCTATACTGTGTACCAACCCAACCGTCAGTTCGCTGCAGTAGCGGCAAGTCAAGTGTGCGAGAACCGTAGAAATGCCAGAACCTCGAAATATTTTTCTGTTGGTTCCATGGCGTTTTGACTGGTTGTTCGTTCGAGTCAACTTTTCTGAATTTCTTTCATATGAAATTAGAACGTTTCATTTTCGGGTGGTTAATTGCTGTTATTTTTTTACATCATAAATTTGGCATTCAGACACTTACTTATATAAATATAGGTATATTTCAATTAGGTATATAAACTACTCATATATTATATAGTAATACCACACTCGTAAGTATTATATTCACATTTTTGAGAAGAGGACATCTAATGTACACCTTATGGATTACCTCTATTAGATGTTCAATGGATATCCTTACATGGACATCAGATGAACAATGTTTTATGAACATTTCGGAGGAGGATATGAAATGGATACCATATGGACTACTTCGTATGTACCTCCATTAGACATTTATATGTGGACATCCTATGGATGTCCAAAATATGTCCATTCTGATTACCATAATGAGCTTGATTTCTTCGATAGCCATTGCTTGCTGTATTACTATGGCTTTCATTGTCTCTTCTAAAATTTTGGCTATGTGAATGGATACCTCTATGTCCCCTATATGCTCTACAATCTCGTTTAAAGTAACCTGGTTTTCCACAATTGTAACAACCAGATAAAAATGCTGTATTTTCATTTACATTTGACACAGTTATTTTACTTGTACTTTTTCTTTTTTCTGCCTCAATTTTCAATCGAGCTTTGACCTGTTCATAACTGAATTTTCCTTCTAAGTTTTCTATTACTGTTACAACCATCTCATATGATTTTGAGAGAGCTAACAGAAGGTTGCATATTACATCTTCTTCTTCCAATTTTAACCCACTTGCTTTCAATTGCCTCACTATTTCCTCAAATTTAACCAAAAACTGATCTATTGACTGACCTGCATTCTTATTTGCATCAGTTTTTTTTTCAAAAACAATTGCCCTTGTACTCCCTTCTTCTCATACATCTCTTCTAACGTTTGCCACATTTTAAAGGAGTTACCTTTATCCCTTAGGTTCTCCAATTGTGAGTCTTCTACACATTGTGTAATTATACTTTGTGCTTTAGCATCCTTTTTCAGTACCTTCTCTTTAGCTTCTTCATTTAACCCTAGTGTATCTATTTCCGATTGGATGACGTCTAAAACTCTGTGTTTATCCAATATTCTCTCAATTCTAAATTTCCAATTATAATAATTACGACCATTAAGAGGTTCTACATTAATTATTTTTGAATTTGTTCTGGCCATCATCACGGTTTCTCCTTGAAGTCTTGGAATATATTACTTTTTCTGACTTATTTATTCCTTTCCACGATCTGGGCCCATAACCTGAAGGAGTTTGTGGATGGGATGGTTCTGGTCGACTTCGCGACCCTCGGAATTTTATGATAATTTCAAATTTGTTTGAAAGCTTAAATTAAATAAAGCAGATTAGAACAAAAACTTTCTTGGATCATCCAGAAATTACTTCAAAAATCACGATTTTAGTTCAAAAAGTGGTACTTTTTCAACACTCATTAATGCTATTTCACGATAAATATTTTCACTTCAAACAATAAAAGTTATTATCTTGAACTGAATTTGAATCTGTTTCACAAAAAAAAACCGGAGGAAAATACTTAAATTTTACCAATTTTTAGAAATATTTGTGAGCATAAATATTTTCGTTTGACACTTAAGCTTATAAAATGACTCACTAAAATCTTGTGTCTAGATATCCCAGGTTGACAAATTATGATCAGGTGACACACCTAACGTCGTTGTCAAATGGTCTTTATTTTCTTGCAGCTGAATTATTTTTACATTGTTATAGATTAGGTACATGAATATACTTATAACAATATAAAATTATTTGCATTTATAATCGAAAAAATTTAAATAATAAACATTCTTTTAATGTAGTGATTCCTTATATTTGCTTCATACATTAAATAAAAGAGATTAAAACAAACTTTTTGCTGGCCCACAGTTTGTTTCTTATATCACGAATTTTAGTTCAATATAGTTATAGTTCTTATCTTGCTATTTCGTTTGTAGAAAGCTTATTGTATAGTAACTTTTCTTAATTCAAACAATTATCACTCACATTTATAATGGAATCAACAATAAACGACAGATTAAAAATCTCTTCTAGCGATTTTCATACATTATCGGTTTGTTTTGAAAATTTTGTAGCCAAGATCCTCTCGTTTCGGGTTGCGGTTGCGCCAATTTACAGCTGTAGCAATCTGCGCATGCGCATAATTAACGTCGGCACGCCGCGAAATTTTGATTAAGGTATTCAATAAATTATTCCTTCTCTTTCTACTACAATACGCGTGAAGACTCCTTTGTTATTTCTATATGGATTTTCCTTATAAGTATTCAATGATATTCTAGTTACACTTTGATCTGTGTCAGTTGGTCGGGAAGCGATATGTGTTGAATTATGATAAACATTTTTTGCTCTAGTAGAAATCTCATTAAGTCAGTCATCATTAGGTGAAGAGATGAAGACAGGGGAAGGAACATACATATCGTCGTCTTGGATGTGAATAGGTCTAACACACAAAAATTGTAAATGCGGGTTACAGCTCAGTAGATATACTAAGCCATTTCTAGATCGGAAGTGGACTGCGCATGTGCAAGTTCAGCTAGTCAATGAGTGTGAGAGAGACATCGTTCGCCATGAGGCGAATTTTAAAAAAACTTTGACCTAAGTGTGGATCGAACCCCGAGCCTACGCGTTCATAGCAATACATCTAACATAGTCTGCCATGATCTCTCATGCATATCGTTACCGTTTGGATGATGAGGGGGCGCGCCACGGTCTATAACAGCGCACCGTACGCTTCTTGCTGTGAAATGTGACGTAGTCGAGAAAGATCCGTTAGGATGATAAGGCGGCGCGGCCAGATTTAAAAACATCGCGCGCACCGTACGCTTCTTGCTGTAAAATGTGACGTAATCGAGACAGATTCGTTGCGATGATAACAGCAGGAGCGCTGTTGGCTGAAAGTAACTCTTTGAGTTTTTGAAAATTATATATACCGTTATTGATGTGATTGGGATTTAGTTTTTTGAGGATAGCAGAAGAGTGAAGATCATGTTAATCATTATATTAGCTGCAGTACTATGTCCAGCACTATGCGTTATCGATCAACAGTATGCTATGAAGTAATTACAACGGTTCGGGTACGCAAAAGAAAATGATTTCACTAAACTTGAGGATTATTTGTTAAGTTTTCAAGAAAGATTTAATATCCCTGCAACGGGAGAATTAGATGAAAATACAATTCAACTTCTAAATAGACCTTGATGTAATGTAAGTGAAGCAGCTTCCGACGATCATAATTCTTTTAGAGTTCAATTAAAATGGTCAAAATTTGATTTGAAATGGTATTTCCCTCAGGCAACTCCAGAATATCTTGATTGAATTACTTGGTAATTTGAAATTTTCAGAAGAGATAGAGAATTGCGGAAGATTATTAGTAATCTTTTCTATTAGAGAACAGGAAAGTGAAAAAATTTCATTAGGAGAAACAAGCGATTTAAATCGAATTTTCATAACTTCGGTACTATGGGTACAATTATTACTACCTAGTCCCGAAATATTTAGCGTTTGCGGGCTGCTTGGCATCTTGAGGTTTTGTGCCATCTGCCGAGTCACTAGACTCATTTGACTAGCGGAGTCGAGTAGTGCTCGTGCGGTAAACCATTGTCCATTGGGACCCTCAATAAGTACCAAGGCGGTTGGTAAGAGAACAAATTCATTTGCATTTGACAGCGTAGCTAGAGTAGTGGGGGAAGACAGTATCTGCCCAGAATTCGCAGAATTGTCGTGGGCGCTAATATTTACATTAGGAGTGTTGGTATTTACAAAAGTTGATGTACTGGGGTTATTTTCAGTTGGGGCAATATTTACAGAGGGATTGTATTTGGATTGGCCATGGACAGGAGCTTGCTTAGAAGAATTTCCTGATTTATCCTGGCTATCAAAATGTAAATAAGAATGATGAGATCTATTACAAGAAGTACACCTCTTCAGTGATTTGCACTGAGAAACACTATGGCTTTGACTGAGACAATTCAAACACATTTGTTTACTCTTAACAAAAGAATACCTTTCTTTGGGATTTAAGGAAATGAATTTAGGGCACCCGTATATGGTATGACCTTTTCCAGAACAACAAACACAATTTGGTTTATTGAAACCAATGCGGGAAGACTCAGATTGACTATCATTTTTTTTGTGACGAAATATAAAATTCTTTCAAGTCCGCCGCTGTTCCTTTTGCTATAGACTTAGATGAAACAAGATTTTGAAAAAGACTATTTAGTAACTTGTATTTATCACCGTAAGTTTCTTGGAGAATTTTAAGAGCAACTTCAAGATTCTGATTAGTTAAGCTCAAAGAATCTATCAATTCTAATGGTTGTACCCGTAAAACTTTTCCCCATCTGATTTAAGTTTTGAATTATTTAAAACAACAGCAGTAAACAAATCGAAAAAGGGGTTCCATTCGGAGGCCGTCCCTGTAAAAGGTTTAATAGAAATTTTGGGCAATACAACATTTGAAAGATCAGTGTTGTCGGAAGCGGTTTTCTTTTGAACAATAGAAGTTAGTTTAGCTATACAAATTTCAAATCTATCACATACCACATTTTCCACTATGCCGTCTGAAGACAAAATATCCGAGTCTATATTAGTGATTGAAGAGATATCGAGTTGCACTTGCTGATAACTTTCATAGTAATTAATTAAGCTATTAAGTTTAATTTTTAATAAATGAAATTCTTCATTACCATTGAGGTCTTTAATGAATTTTTCAATGCGAGATAACTGGCCCTTTAATCCCCTACGTCTATTTTTTAAACCTACCAAATCCATTTTTGATAGATTCTGAGAGTAACCAAGTTTTTACAAGCTATTATAGGAAATATAAAAATATTTTAAAACAAATGTACGAAATATTTGATTAATGCAAATACATAACCGTATTTAATATAGAATAGGTAGATCAAATTTCAAAATTCAACATATAATGCGATACAAAACTATTAAGAGCGCTAGAAAATGTAACAATTTTATTCATGAACAAATTATAAACCAATTTATGTGATAAAAGTGAAAAAATATCAGATGCATTTACCAGGTAAACACCAAACTAAAAGACCAAATTTAAAAACAACGATTGTTACAGTAAATTATTATACCACCCAGTATAATACCAAAAATATTTCAATAAATTATGCAAGTAAAATAAATGATGTGTTCATCGTAACACATAAAACCCATTTTCATTCCTATCTACAAACAATATCAGTTTTCATATTCTAAAATTAATATAAAATCCAAAAAAATGTAAACACAAAGTTGTTTGTGCCTTTGATCTTTTTCTTCCAGGTACCTATTGCCGACACTTGATGCCGGCTGATGGGCGCAAAATTTTTGCCGTTGTCCACGGCTGGATACTTAAAACAAGTTGATAATTGCAGGTTGCCGCGTTGCCACGTTTAATATTATTTTTTTACATCATAAATTTGGCATTCAGACACTTACTTATATAAATATAGGTATATTTCAATTAGGTATATAAACTACTCATATATTATATAGTAATACCACACTCGTAAGTATTATATTCACATTTTTGAGAAGAGGACATCTAATGTACACCTTATGGATTACCTCAATTAGATGTTCAATGGATATCCTTACATGGACATCAGATGAACAATGTTTTATGAACATTTCGGAGGAGGATATGAAATGGATACCATATGGACTACTTCGTATGTACCTCCATTAGACATTTATATGTGGACATCCTATGGATGTCCAAAATATGTCCATTCTGATCACCATAATGAGCTTGATTTCTTCGATAGCCATTGCTTGCTGTATTACTATGGCTTTCATTGTCTCTTCTAAAATGTTGGCTATGTGAATGGATACCTCTATGTCCCCTATATGCTCTACAATCTCGTTTAAAGTAACCTGGTTTTCCACAATTGTAACAACCAGATAAAAATGCTGTATTTTCATTTACATTTGACACAGTTATTTTACTTGTACTTTTTCTTTTTTCTGCCTCAATTTTCAATCGAGCTTTGACCTGTTCATAACTGAATTTTCCTTCTAAGTTTTCTATTACTGTTACAACCATCTCATATGATTTTGAGAGAGCTAACAGAAGGTTGCATATTACATCTTCTTCTTCCAATTTTAACCCACTTGCTTTCAATTGCCTCACTATTTCCTCAAATTTAACCAAAAACTGATCTATTGACTGACCTGCATTCTTATTTGCATCAGTTTTTTTTTCAAAAACAATTGCCCTTGTACTCCCTTCTTCTCATACATCTCTTCTAACGTTTGCCACATTTTAAAGGAGTTACCTTTATCCCTTAGGTTCTCCAATTGTGAGTCTTCTACACATTGTGTAATTATACTTTGTGCTTTAGCATCCTTTTTCAGTACCTTATATAGTTATAGTTATAGTTCTTATCTTGCTATTTCGTTTGTAGAAAGCTTATTGTATAGTAACTTTTCTAAATTCAAACAATTATCACTCACATTTATAATGGAATCAACAATAAACGACAGATTAAAAATCTCTTCTAGCGATTTTCATACATTATCGGTTTGTTTTGAAAATTTTGTAGCCAAGATCCTCTCGTTTCGGGTTGCGGTTGCGCCAATTTACAGCTGTAGCAATCTGCGCATGCGCATAATTAACGTCGGCACGCCGCGAAATTTTGATTAAGGTATTCAATAAATTATTCCTTCTCTTTCTACTACAATACGCGTGAAGACTCCTTTGTTATTTCTATATGGATTTTCCTTATAAGTATTCAATGATATTCTAGTTACACTTTGATCTGTGTCAGTTGGTCGGGAAGCGATATGTGTTGAATTATGATAAACATTTTTTGCTCTAGTAGAAATCTCATTAAGTCAGTCATCATTAGGTGAAGAGATGAAGACAGGGGAAGGAACATACATATCGTCGTCTTGGATGTGAATAGGTCTAACACACAAAAATTGTAAATGCGGGTTACAGCTCAGTAGATATACTAAGCCATTTCTAGATCGGAAGTGGACTGCGCATGTGCAAGTTCAGCTAGTCAATGAGTGTGAGAGAGACATCGTTCGCCATGAGGCGAATTTTAAAAAAACTTTGACCTAAGTGTGGATCGAACCCCGAGCCTACGCGTTCATAGCAATACATCTAACATAGTCTGCCATGATCTCTCATGCATATCGTTACCGTTTGGATGATGAGGGGGCGCGCCACGGTCTATAACAGCGCACCGTACGCTTCTTGCTGTGAAATGTGACGTAGTCGAGAAAGATCCGTTAGGATGATAAGGCGGCGCGGCCAGATTTAAAAACATCGCGCGCACCGTACGCTTCTTGCTGTAAAATGTGACGTAATCGAGACAGATTCGTTGCGATGATAACAGCAGGAGCGCTGTTGGCTGAAAGTAACTCTTTGAGTTTTTGAAAATTATATATACCGTTATTGATGTGATTGGGATTTAGTTTTTTGAGGATAGCAGAAGAGTGAAGATCATGTTAATCATTATATTAGCTGCAGTACTATGTCCAGCACTATGCGTTATCGATCAACAGTATGCTATGAAGTAATTACAACGGTTCGGGTACGCAAAAGAAAATGATTTCACTAAACTTGAGGATTATTTGTTAAGTTTTCAAGAAAGATTTAATATCCCTGCAACGGGAGAATTAGATGAAAATACAATTCAACTTCTAAATAGACCTTGATGTAATGTAAGTGAAGCAGCTTCCGACGATCATAATTCTTTTAGAGTTCAATTAAAATGGTCAAAATTTGATTTGAAATGGTATTTCCCTCAGGCAACTCCAGAATATCTTGATTGAATTACTTGGTAATTTGAAATTTTCAGAAGAGATAGAGAATTGCGGAAGATTATTAGTAATCTTTTCTATTAGAGAACAGGAAAGTGAAAAAATTTCATTAGGAGAAACAAGCGATTTAAATCGAATTTTCATAACTTCGGTACTATGGGTACAATTATTACTACCTAGTCCCGAAATATTTAGCGTTTGCGGGCTGCTTGGCATCTTGAGGTTTTGTGCCATCTGCCGAGTCACTAGACTCATTTGACTAGCGGAGTCGAGTAGTGCTCGTGCGGTAAACCATTGTCCATTGGGACCCTCAATAAGTACCAAGGCGGTTGGTAAGAGAACAAATTCATTTGCATTTGACAGCGTAGCTAGAGTAGTGGGGGAAGACAGTATCTGCCCAGAATTCGCAGAATTGTCGTGGGCGCTAATATTTACATTAGGAGTGTTGGTATTTACAAAAGTTGATGTACTGGGGTTATTTTCAGTTGGGGCAATATTTACAGAGGGATTGTATTTGGATTGGCCATGGACAGGAGCTTGCTTAGAAGAATTTCCTGATTTATCCTGGCTATCAAAATGTAAATAAGAATGATGAGATCTATTACAAGAAGTACACCTCTTCAGTGATTTGCACTGAGAAACACTATGGCTTTGACTGAGACAATTCAAACACATTTGTTTACTCTTAACAAAAGAATACCTTTCTTTGGGATTTAAGGAAATGAATTTAGGGCACCCGTATATGGTATGACCTTTTCCAGAACAACAAACACAATTTGGTTTATTGAAACCAATGCGGGAAGACTCAGATTGACTATCATTTTTTTTGTGACGAAATATAAAATTCTTTCAAGTCCGCCGCTGTTCCTTTTGCTATAGACTTAGATGAAACAAGATTTTGAAAAAGACTATTTAGTAACTTGTATTTATCACCGTAAGTTTCTTGGAGAATTTTAAGAGCAACTTCAAGATTCTGATTAGTTAAGCTCAAAGAATCTATCAATTCTAATGGTTGTACCCGTAAAACTTTTCCCCATCTGATTTAAGTTTTGAATTATTTAAAACAACAGCAGTAAACAAATCGAAAAAGGGGTTCCATTCGGAGGCCGTCCCTGTAAAAGGTTTAATAGAAATTTTGGGCAATACAACATTTGAAAGATCAGTGTTGTCGGAAGCGGTTTTCTTTTGAACAATAGAAGTTAGTTTAGCTATACAAATTTCAAATCTATCACATACCACATTTTCCACTATGCCGTCTGAAGACAAAATATCCGAGTCTATATTAGTGATTGAAGAGATATCGAGTTGCACTTGCTGATAACTTTCATAGTAATTAATTAAGCTATTAAGTTTAATTTTTAATAAATGAAATTCTTCATTACCATTGAGGTCTTTAATGAATTTTTCAATGCGAGATAACTGGCCCTTTAATCCCCTACGTCTATTTTTTAAACCTACCAAATCCATTTTTGATAGATTCTGAGAGTAACCAAGTTTTTACAAGCTATTATAGGAAATATAAAAATATTTTAAAACAAATGTACGAAATATTTGATTAATGCAAATACATAACCGTATTTAATATAGAATAGGTAGATCAAATTTCAAAATTCAACATATAATGCGATACAAAACTATTAAGAGCGCTAGAAAATGTAACAATTTTATTCATGAACAAATTATAAACCAATTTATGTGATAAAAGTGAAAAAATATCAGATGCATTTACCAGGTAAACACCAAACTAAAAGACCAAATTTAAAAACAACGATTGTTACAGTAAATTATTATACCACCCAGTATAATACCAAAAATATTTCAATAAATTATGCAAGTAAAATAAATGATGTGTTCATCGTAACACATAAAACCCATTTTCATTCCTATCTACAAACAATATCAGTTTTCATATTCTAAAATTAATATAAAATCCAAAAAAATGTAAACACAAAGTTGTTTGTGCCTTTGATCTTTTTCTTCCAGGTACCTATTGCCGACACTTGATGCCGGCTGATGGGCGCAAAATTTTTGCCGTTGTCCACGGCTGGATACTTAAAACAAGTTGATAATTGCAGGTTGCCGCGTTGCCACGTTTAATATTATTTTTTTACATCATAAATTTGGCATTCAGACACTTACTTATATAAATATAGGTATATTTCAATTAGGTATATAAACTACTCATATATTATATAGTAATACCACACTCGTAAGTATTATATTCACATTTTTGAGAAGAGGACATCTAATGTACACCTTATGGATTACCTCAATTAGATGTTCAATGGATATCCTTACATGGACATCAGATGAACAATGTTTTATGAACATTTCGGAGGAGGATATGAAATGGATACCATATGGACTACTTCGTATGTACCTCCATTAGACATTTATATGTGGACATCCTATGGATGTCCAAAATATGTCCATTCTGATCACCATAATGAGCTTGATTTCTTCGATAGCCATTGCTTGCTGTATTACTATGGCTTTCATTGTCTCTTCTAAAATGTTGGCTATGTGAATGGATACCTCTATGTCCCCTATATGCTCTACAATCTCGTTTAAAGTAACCTGGTTTTCCACAATTGTAACAACCAGATAAAAATGCTGTATTTTCATTTACATTTGACACAGTTATTTTACTTGTACTTTTTCTTTTTTCTGCCTCAATTTTCAATCGAGCTTTGACCTGTTCATAACTGAATTTTCCTTCTAAGTTTTCTATTACTGTTACAACCATCTCATATGATTTTGAGAGAGCTAACAGAAGGTTGCATATTACATCTTCTTCTTCCAATTTTAACCCACTTGCTTTCAATTGCCTCACTATTTCCTCAAATTTAACCAAAAACTGATCTATTGACTGACCTGCATTCTTATTTGCATCAGTTTTTTTTTCAAAAACAATTGCCCTTGTACTCCCTTCTTCTCATACATCTCTTCTAACGTTTGCCACATTTTAAAGGAGTTACCTTTATCCCTTAGGTTCTCCAATTGTGAGTCTTCTACACATTGTGTAATTATACTTTGTGCTTTAGCATCCTTTTTCAGTACCTTATATAGTTATAGTTATAGTTCTTATCTTGCTATTTCGTTTGTAGAAAGCTTATTGTATAGTAACTTTTCTAAATTCAAACAATTATCACTCACATTTATAATGGAATCAACAATAAACGACAGATTAAAAATCTCTTCTAGCGATTTTCATACATTATCGGTTTGTTTTGAAAATTTTGTAGCCAAGATCCTCTCGTTTCGGGTTGCGGTTGCGCCAATTTACAGCTGTAGCAATCTGCGCATGCGCATAATTAACGTCGGCACGCCGCGAAATTTTGATTAAGGTATTCAATAAATTATTCCTTCTCTTTCTACTACAATACGCGTGAAGACTCCTTTGTTATTTCTATATGGATTTTCCTTATAAGTATTCAATGATATTCTAGTTACACTTTGATCTGTGTCAGTTGGTCGGGAAGCGATATGTGTTGAATTATGATAAACATTTTTTGCTCTAGTAGAAATCTCATTAAGTCAGTCATCATTAGGTGAAGAGATGAAGACAGGGGAAGGAACATACATATCGTCGTCTTGGATGTGAATAGGTCTAACACACAAAAATTGTAAATGCGGGTTACAGCTCAGTAGATATACTAAGCCATTTCTAGATCGGAAGTGGACTGCGCATGTGCAAGTTCAGCTAGTCAATGAGTGTGAGAGAGACATCGTTCGCCATGAGGCGAATTTTAAAAAAACTTTGACCTAAGTGTGGATCGAACCCCGAGCCTACGCGTTCATAGCAATACATCTAACATAGTCTGCCATGATCTCTCATGCATATCGTTACCGTTTGGATGATGAGGGGGCGCGCCACGGTCTATAACAGCGCACCGTACGCTTCTTGCTGTGAAATGTGACGTAGTCGAGAAAGATCCGTTAGGATGATAAGGCGGCGCGGCCAGATTTAAAAACATCGCGCGCACCGTACGCTTCTTGCTGTAAAATGTGACGTAATCGAGACAGATTCGTTGCGATGATAACAGCAGGAGCGCTGTTGGCTGAAAGTAACTCTTTGAGTTTTTGAAAATTATATATACCGTTATTGATGTGATTGGGATTTAGTTTTTTGAGGATAGCAGAAGAGTGAAGATCATGTTAATCATTATATTAGCTGCAGTACTATGTCCAGCACTATGCGTTATCGATCAACAGTATGCTATGAAGTAATTACAACGGTTCGGGTACGCAAAAGAAAATGATTTCACTAAACTTGAGGATTATTTGTTAAGTTTTCAAGAAAGATTTAATATCCCTGCAACGGGAGAATTAGATGAAAATACAATTCAACTTCTAAATAGACCTTGATGTAATGTAAGTGAAGCAGCTTCCGACGATCATAATTCTTTTGGAGTTCAATTAAAATGGTCAAAATTTGATTTGAAATGGTTTTTCCCTCAGGCAACTCCAGAATATCTTGAAGTAACCAAAAAGGCTTTTGAAGTGTGGAGTAACAGTTCAAAGTTTAAATTTGGATTAATACACAAAACACGGCCTCATGCTCCCGATATAACTATTACAGTTGTACAGGGAAAGCACTATTTTCGAGCAGATTGCCAAGGTAGAGGTGAGTGCTCCAGTACATTTGATGGTCCCGGGAAGGTGTTGGCACATGCCTATTTCCCAAAGAGCAAAAGTTGTACAGAGCTTCATATTGATGGTGATGAGAAGTGGGATTTAAGTTTGGATGGATCAAGTTCAGAAGATCAGACTAGTCTACTTATGGTATTAATTCATGAAATCGGGCATATCCTAGGAATTGGTCACAGTGATATTGAGACAGCAATAATGTATCCATGGTATCAATTCAACATTGCTCCTTAATTGGATGAGTATGATAAAATGGCAATAACTAATTAGTTATTTCCTGATGTAAACTTCTTTTCATTGAGGTAACTATTATTTTATTTTATATATTTTAATTATAACTAATTTAACTAGTTTCATCACTCTTCAATCATAACAATATTGAATTTCAAATTGTAAGGTTCAAACTTTTTGTCTCTTTCTTGTAACTTAAAGATTTTGAATTTTTGTAATTGTAACATGATTAAATCTTAAGATTTTCATTTGCTAGATTTATATCTTAGCTATGGATATTACACTATGTTGTGTTTTTTTCGCTCTGTATGAGATTTGACACGTTTCTGTGTGATCTTTATTTCTAATTGTACCTTTATAACCTTTTTTGTAGCCTGATGATGGTAATATTTTACCGAAACTAGTAGCACCTTTTGTCCCCTTTTTCGGACAAGATTAAAGTTTGTGGTTTGGACTTCGAGTTTTATTGAACCTACTTTAGTTTTCAAAAACCACATTTGAGATATGGATGAACTCTTGGAGTTGAAATGAACAAGTTCCAACTTGTATTATTCTATTATATCAGCTTCCTTCAGTTCATTGATAATTGCTACTATTTCGTTGTCGTGTGACGTATTACCTGCGTCTTTCGAAGCAATTAGTAGCTTTAGACGTTCAACCAACTCGTTGGGATCATCCCAATAAATGTATTCCATAGGGTCTTCGTTGTATACCAAACGGGAATCGAGAACGTTTCCGCCACTTTTCGGAGAAGGTATTTTTGATAGACGTTCCATTAGTAGCTGTTGTGTTCGAGTAGAGGGACGACGGTTCGATGATTCTGATTTTGTTCTAAACAAAGGTTTGATAATATTGTGATATTTGTAAGTGCTTGAACCCTTAAGACGGTTGCGTGTATCTAGGTGAACCTTAGTATACTCTAGAAGGGTTTTATATGCCTCCAAATCCTGCTGGGTGTAACCTTCTGGATCGTGGTAGAATAAAAGCTGGTATAAGCCAGGTGTACCAGTCACGGATCCAGCTTCTTTATTTCGTTCTTGTAGTATGTTAATATTGCCGTTTCTTCCATCAAATCCAATTCTACGCGTACCCAAACTCCAACCGAGTTCGTCATTGTAGATAGGACCGTAGTTTTTATCGATTCTTCCATTATCTTGGAAATAGTCTTCGATATACGATTGACTAATTTCAGGATATTGATCCAAATACTCTTGGATAGATTCATGTGTCACCTCAGGACGCATTATTTCTGGAGATTCGGGCATTGGAATATTCCCCGCTTCATCGGTTTCGGCCACCGGTTCCGTTTCGAGGAAAGGTGTAAACACATCATCATCATCGGGCTCTTCTTTCTTTATTTCCTACTTTGGTTGTAAATTTGTAATCGATTTTTGTAATGTCTTTGAGGATTGCACAATTTCTTTGAGTGGTTTATATATCGGCTTGAATAGTTTATTAAGAGACTCATCTTGCTCTGATTTACCCAATTTCAATGCCAAGTATTTTTTTCGAATTGATCTAGCAAAGTCAGATACTTTTTTCTTGCGCAATGCGATAGCAACCTTATCGTCAGACATATTGGTATGGACTGAAGAAGCAGCTTAGAATTTTATATATTTATCGAATCCTTTGCGATACCTTCCATCATTGAGGGCGAAATCTTTCATAATTACCAATGTACCATAGCGATCACACCAACACTTTGAACACATATTTTTAAATACGTCAAATGTCATGTCTGGAGATACGTGTTCGTCAAATATATGTTTCAAGTTCACCTCATCCTGCTTGAATAATACAATCACATTACAGTTGTCGCGAATAAGCTGTTTCGGTATTTTTGAGTATGTTTGACAAAGATATGCAGCATCAATATCTTTATGTCTACACATGGAGTAGTATTCACGAATTTTCTGCTGACCGTCACATGCAACGTCATCGAATAAAAAGACAGAATTTGGTCGAGCTTTCTCTGGACTAATTATTTTCTCGTTGTCTTTAAATGGTAAATAGCCAACGCCCTTGACTTGTGCTATAACTTCTTGCAGCAATTGGTACTTTGGTTGGAATAACGATTTTGAATAGACATAAATATTTTTGAATTTCGCACCATTCGGATTAAATAGGAGCGCCAGCACCCACTGGGGCCACATATAATGGCACGGAAAGAATTTGGTAACAATTTACCATGTTTGCCGATCGATGACGATGAGGTGAAATCCAGATTGTCAATGGGTATAGTCTGCTCTTGTTGAATTATTTTCATTGTGTGTATCGTTTTTCGTAGGACTACTCTTTAAATATAGATGTCACCACTTACGCGTATTAGTCTTAATGTTGGTGTTTGAAGGAGAAGGTCTCTTAAATTTCTCATCAATAAACTACCTATTGAACTTCACTTACCTAGCTATCAGTACTGTGGGAGTAAGTACTACACCCTCCACCCCTTTATATAAAAATTGATTGTTTTTTTTAGTCGGTACAAAATTGGAAAAACGTCTCGATCGTGGAGATCCGGGCATAAACCCCTTGGACGCTGCTTGTAAACAACACGATATTTCTTACTGGAAGAATAAGTCTCTCGAAGAACGACACAAAGCCGATCAGATACTTGAAGATAAAGCTTGGGCACGCGTCAAATCAAAAGACGCTTCACTGGGAGAGAAAACTGCTGCACTACTTGTAACAGGCGGAATGAAGGTGAAAAGAAAGCTGGGAATGGGTTGTCGTCGCAAACGTCGTTCCTTGCATCGAGATGTTATTCTAAAAGTGGGAAAGTCATTGAAGAGAGGAACATCTATAAAAGACACCGCAACTGGTTGGAAAATGACCGTGTTCTTCAACCACTTTATCCACACGCCTATTTATCTCTAAGCGTGAGGAGCGCTGCACGTACTTGTTGACTGTACAGCACTTGGACTGTAACAGTTGCTGATATTTGGTAGCTCAAAACGGTATCGTAGTATAAGGCTAAAAGACATTCGCCACAATGAAAAATCTTTTATTTAGCAGCTACCATAGGTCGTAAAGCTACAGTAGTTGATGCCTTATTGACTTCTGTCGATAGAAATTGAGACACTTTCAGAATAAAAAATTATAATAAAATATGACTACACTAGACTACAAAATGTTGATCTCAAAACTTGTCCTGAGCTCAAACACAGTAAATAATACTTTAAAACGTAAATTGAATAATGGAAATATGTAAACTAATCAAAAGAAATTAATTCGACTTTTCGTTTGAAAAATGCACTGACAACTCTCGACATTTTCGGGACGTCAGGTTGACAGTGATGAAAGTTTATTAATTATTACTGAAAGATCATCGATTCTTAAATCGAATGATCTTCCATTGGTTTGAGAATATAGTTCTCGAACAGCAACGTTTGCCTTACGAGCAGCCAAAGCACTTATTAAAGAATTTGGTGGTAAAAAAGAAGTCGAGGTTCCTCGAGTAATACCTATAGCAAAATCCGGAGGTTTCCTACCGCTTATTCCTTTGTTTGCTGACCTTTCGGCACTGGGAGCACTGTCAGGTGGTGCTGCTGGAATTGTAAAAACTGTCATTGATGCTAAGCATGCGCAAAAGAAATTGGAAGAAGATGTACGTCATAATAAGGCTATGGAACGTGTGGGATCTGGCCTGTATCTGAAAAAGTATCCAAAAGGCGGCTTCGGATTGTATTTGAAAAAAAAACCAATAAAGCTACCCAATCACGCACTTACCGACTTTGACATAACACATTACGCAAAATTACTTAAAATACCGCATTTTCGAGGAGTTTTCATGCGAGACACTCTCCCCAAAGCCGCCCCCGAAAACGAGAATGCGCAGTGGTTAATTTGGACACCTATGAGAATAGCGGAAGTCATTGGGTAGCTTACCGAAAGATAAACAACAATGTAGAGTATTTCGATTCATTTGGTAATTTGAAGCCTCCTAAAGAAGTTGTTAAATATTTTGGAAAGAGTGCGCAAATTCACTACAACAATACTCAATATCAAAACTACGATCAAATCAATTGCGGTCATTTGTGTTTGAAATTTCTACAACAATGACGGAACTACTACTACAACATATCTACCATGGAAAAACATTCAGTAGTTTCACTGCCGAAGAACTAAAGCACTTTCCCATTGAACATCTAATAGAGTGTGTAAAACCTTCGGAATTGCTGGAAATGTGGCATAAACTTCCCAATGAATATCGAGCAAATTTTGAACTACAAATACGACTGCCTTGCTTCATCCATTACAACCGACCTGATTGGATGACGCATTGTGACGGCCCTCCGAGTTCGCAAGCTACTTGTTTTCTTTGTAAACAAACATTAAAAAATAAAAAATGATATTTAAATTCAAACATGTCTCGTATTTCATTAGTCATCATGTCGCAGTTGCTGAGAGTTAACAGCACCAATCACGTGTTTACCTTTCAACCTCCTACGCCTATTGTGCTCGATCCGAACAATGAATACGAAATAGCTCTACGATCTTTTCATTCTTATCACAGTATACCAAACATTGAAAATTGTAAGTTTTACTACTACGATACCAAGGGCAAGCTTCAAAGTTTTGATTTTCCCACAGGATGTTATGAAATTGCTGATCTTGAAGCGTTTATCACTGATAAGTTGGGTGCGGGCAATTTAACTAGGCCAGAGGATATATTTTCACTAAAACCCAATCACAATACGTTGAAATGTGAAATTTCCAGTAAATATAAAATTTCCTTCAAAGAGACCAATAGTCTTAGAAGAATATTGGGATTTTCACCGAAATTACTCGACGCTAACAAATTGCACTCGTCAGATCTCCCCGTTAAAATTATTAAAGTATCTAGCATACGCTTCGATTGTAACATTACCACTGGAGCCTTCGATGCAAACAAACCTGCTCATACCATTTACGAATTCGTCGTACAAGTAGATCCAGGATAATCCATTGACGAAATTCCTCATTATTTGCTCTACTCACCCGTTATACCACAACGTGAAATAACCAACATCACTGTCATAGCCTTAGACCAGGACGGTCAGCCTGTAAACTTCCGTGGAGAACTAAGTACGTTGGTGTTGGAGCTCAGAGCGCGATGGGGCTAATAATCAATCGTAAAAGACGCCTTTGCGTGATCGAGCTACGGCATCCATTTTCCATATTTCCGCAACTAAAATAGCTAAAACTATAGACCTGACGTCATATTTTGTTGCTAATTATATATTTACAAATTTCCGATTGATCAACAAAAGCTCTTTTGAACAACATCAAGTTTATTAAAATCGGTCAAGCAGAACCGGAATTACAGGTGTTTTTTCGTAACAAGGTTCCCACTCTCCTCCACTCCTTATTTGAAGAGATAGACTTAAACTTGTCACATCAAAAGTATGCAGAAATTGTCGAGGAATCTGATTATAATGTTCAATATGCTCGTTAATGGGGTGAATTTTGAAAAAAATTCCTATATTAAAATTTGAACTGTCAAATACGCCCTCTAGCGGTGGACCTACAATTCTGAAAATAATTTCCAGGCTTTTCTCGAGGCCACTTTTGTCATAAAATTTTTTTTCCCGAGCCTGTGCTATAATCCACTCCTGAGATATGGCCCACGGCCGTTCTTAGTTGGCCACCCGGTATATTCATCAACTTTTATATTACTTGAAGACTGTGGAATTGCGGTGTGATTTCCTGTTATATCTTTTTGTGTTTAAATTTTACGACCAGTTTCTTAATTAATTTAGAATAAAAGTATCCATTGAAATTTTTGTTAGTTAACGTAAGGATGTGGTGTATTTTAAAAAATCAATACCTACTTAATTTTTCAAACTGGTTGTTAGATTGTAACTTCCTATTTACAACGGTTATTGTAGATATAAAAATTTCTTATCTGTAACGTTCGTGAGAATTTCAGAAAAACAATTTGATCATTTGCAAAGTTAATTTCATAAATATTATTGATAAAAAGAAGGCAAAAACATTAATTTCATTTTCTATATCCTTATCTGTTCTGTTGAACATGGTGTAGGTTGGATACGTATGGATAAGTAATTTGGGGTTATTGTCTGCAGGCTATAGACAAACAGCTTATACGAAGTCTGCTCCACGTCTTCACTTGTTCTCCATCCGATAAACTATGATTTTCTATTTGCCTCATAACCTCATATTGTTAATTTGATTATTAAAAATTGTAAGACGAAAATTTCGCTAATCTTGTAATATAAAAGTATAACGTATAAATAAAAAAAAAATTTTTATCAATGTAAGGTATCACACACGTAATCGAAACATATTCGTTGCGATAACAGCGGGAGCGCTGATATACCAGGAAAGTATAACGTATAAATAAAAAGAGATTTTTATCAATGTAAGGTATCATACACGTAATCGAGACAGATTCGTTGTGATGATAACAGCGGGAGCGCTGATATACCAGGTCGGTTAAAAGTAACTCTTTGGGTTTCAAAAATTATATATACCGTTATTAATGTGATTGGAAATTAGTTTTTTGAGAATAGCAGAAGAGTGAAGATCATGTTAATCATTATATTAGCTGCATTACTATGTCCAGCAATATGCGTTGTCGACCAACAGTATGATATGAAGTATTTACAACGCACTATTTTCGAGCAGATTGCCAAGGTAGAGGTGAATGCTCCAGTAAATTTGATGGTCCCGGAAAGGTGTTGGCACATGCTTATTTCCCAAAAGACAACAGTTGTATAGAGATTCATATTGATGCTGATGAGAAGTGGGATTTAAGTTTGGATGGAACAAGTTCAGAAGATCAGACTAGTCTACTTATGGTATTAATTCATGAAATTGGACATATCCTAGGAATCGGTCACAGTGATATTGATACAGCAATAATGTATCCATGGTATCAATTCAACATTGCTCCTAAATTGGATGAGAATGATAAAAGGGCCCTTGAAGCTCTTTATGGACCAATCAATACATATGTAAATAATCCTTTCAAACCCACATCTCGTCCAGCACCACTACCACCGACTACAAAGACACTTGATCGTAGACATCAACCAAATGAACCGGATAAAAATTTATGCGACATAACACCGGAGTATATGTTCATTGCCATGGCTGGTGAATTTGGAAATTACCATTTATATATTATTAATGGAAATTCCCTATGGAAAATTGATTTGAACTCGAAACTTATTCCCTCGCAACCAGAAATACTCGATGATTATTTACCTGAAGAATTGGGTCACGTAAATCAAATTTTTCAAATTTCTTCAGATAATTTAATAGCAGTCAATGGCCGTGAATACTACGTAGCAAATTTTCCCGCTCTAAAAATACTTGAGGAAAATAATTTAATTATACCTAAAAATTCCCAAATAAAAACAATGTTCCAAAGCAATCATGGGGAAATACATGTATTTTATAATAACAGTAATTATATTGAATTTGGCAAGAACTTGAAAACTGTCCAGAATAGAGGACAAATAAAAGATATTTTCCCTGGACTACCCACAGATGTTACAGGAGCATTCCAGTACATTGACGGACACATGTACTTTTCCAAAAACACCACATACTACAAATATAATGAGTTTACCAAAAAACTTGTTGCAGCCGCACCCTTTAATTGGAACGTGTTCGATATTGCATGTCCAAATGGAGACCTTTTAAATCATCTTAAAATTTTATTAACAAAAATAATTTCTTTTTATCAATGATGTATATTTTCAATAAACTCTGTAAATAATTAAAAAATTATTTTTAGCTTAACCTAATCAACATATTATACAGTTGAGGTTCAATAAAAATTCTTAAAAGTCTATATTTGTTTTATTGAGAGACCAAAAATATTATCTCATGTTCTTAGGCGTAATAACATCCGGTACGGCACTGTCAAGACTTCGATTCCATCATCTAATTATGTAATTATCATCTCCACTGACCGCTGGAATCACCTTGAATATAATCAATTAATTTAATTCCAATTTAACATTGCTTGTCTCTCACACGTGTATTCGACTTGATGGAATTCAATTTTTTAACTATTAATTCCAAAACACTGCATCCAAAGCAAGTTCTCAAGTGAATCAGGTTGAATTAAGTACCATGGTTACCACTCGAGCATGTTACTTTTTTTTCCATCCCCGTATATAATAGTTAAGGTCTTTCGCGCATGTTACTTTTGATCCACCCAAGGCCTTTCGAGCATGTTACTTTTGATATATCTTGTATAAGGCCTTTTGAGCATGTTACTTTTTATCCGTTCTGTATATAATAGTCGTTAAGACCTTACGAGCATGTTACTTTTGATCCACACTGTATATAATAGTTGTTAAGGCCTTTCGGTTACTTTTTATCCATCCTGTATATTTTAGACGTTAAGGCCTTTAGAGCATGCATGTTACTTTTTATCCGTTCTGTATATAATAGTCGTTAAGACCTTACGAGCATGTTACTTTTGATCCACCCTGTATATAATAGTCGTTAAGACCTTACAAGCATGCTACTTTTGATCCATCCTGTATATGCGTATGGATGATTTACCCCCACCACTTTTTGAGTAAATTTTGACGTTTTCGGACCTTGGCTTTTTTGATGATTTTCTTATGGAAATTTGTTTCAACCGGTTTTTTGAGGAGCTGGCAACATAGCAACTAAAAATCATCAAAACGAGTTATTTCCGAGAAATTCCTATCACTAATTGCGGGAATTACGCGGATTTCCTCTGTTTTTAACGGTTTCTGGTTACGGTTGGAACAAATCTCATGTTGGCGCCTCCACCATGAGCCAGAACTCTTGCTGCCCATTTACTGTTGTCATAATTTTCGGAAAGAGTTCTGCTTAACGTTGTGATTGATGGAAGACCTTTGGAAGTACTCGAACCTTAAGGACTTCATGCCCGCGTCGTAAATTTCACGAATGTCCAGTATTCTAAGGTTAAATATATTCTCATTCAAAGATCTCAGATTTGTGTAAACAGAATGATTTGTTCCAAAATAAACATTGGTATTATCTGCACCATAGGAGATTTGTTTTAAAGGTAAATTACGCTTTTCCAAATTGTCACAAAATAATTTCATTGTCATCTGCATTTTCATTGTTGCTTACGACAAAATCTAACAGTTTATTTTGAATGCCGTCCTCATAACTAAAATATCTCACACATATCGGGAACATTTTTTTGTTCCGTCATCGCATATACTTTTGAGTAAATTATTTTGTGATTCTTTCGCTGAAATTTCACACACTCAAGCCTCACTTTTTGTTTCCCCACATGCAAATTTTTTTACAATATTTAAGTCAGAGAATATCAAAGGGAACATTTTGTGGTAGCAGTCCATACTATTATAACTTGAAGAGTGAAGATATTTCCGCAACGGCTACTTTAAGGTTGTTTCCCAAATCCAGATCAGACGTACTCCCCTTAGCGAAGTAACTCATCAGAGAATTAGATGAACGCGAAGAAACTTTTCTTGGAGCTTTCGTTGCTCATGCCAGGATTCGAATTCGAACTGCCACTCATCTTAAAAAATAAAACAGTATTTTACATCTCTATTCTTTGAACAGTACCTAACCTATGTAAATATTACAAACCCACCCCATCATAAAAACAAAAACAATAATACCTAATTAACGTTATTAGGTAACTGAATTATATACTTACATTTAAACTTTATAGTGAATCTGACTATGGCCTACAAAACGGAATATTTCGTAAAGCTCACGGCATTCATACGTTCACGCACAAAGCGCAAAGCTGACTGGAAAACAAAAAGTATCTCTGAGGGCGAGTTGTATCAAACGCCTAAACTCGGTTTAATGTTGACTGATGTAATTGTTGATTATAAATATATCAATCAGACACAGTCTAAACATCAGTTATCATTAAACCGAGTTTAGGTGTTTGATACAACTCGCCCCTACTAGTCCTACTCCTACGCGAGTCGCGTAACTCGACACACGAAGGCATAGGAATGGGCAGTTTTATCAACTGCAGTAAGTTTCGATTAGGGTAAATAAGTTATTTTCAATTAATCTACCACGTTTTTGATTAAATTATTCCTGTATGAACAATGTGATTATAAAATCGGGACATTCGTTGTCCCGCGCGGGACGGGACAATAGTATTTTGTTAAAATTTCGGGATGTCCCGCGATAATCGGGAAGTCTGGCAACGCTGATTCATCACCATGTGTAGTCAAATCATGATACTGACTGCTTATGTTAGACGCACCATCAAACGCATTTGCGACGCAATCACGCAAAGATATTTCAAGTTCTATCAATACCACAAAACATACCCCCTTAGAAGTGTAAGCTAAATAGAAGCTAGTTGTTCCATGTTTTTGGTTAAGCGAACTACGGTGAGAGGCGCTGAACACATTTACAAATGACACTTGATAAATGAATGATTCAGAAGGAAAGCAGCTGTTAAATACGAGAGATTTTAAATTTATGCTTATGAAATTTCATACATCAATCGATATGGCTTCCGAAAGCCAAGTAGAAACAGTTTCCATATTTATCAAATTACTGATACAATGCATTAAATGATGAATGTAAAAACCGCCACCACTCAAGCTTTCACAGGCCTAATCAATTATAATTATAGAATATTATCTGCGACAATCTGATCAGTTAATCAACTGATGTTTGCACTAAAAAAACTAAACTGCTTTATTATTCAACTTATTTCACAAAAATACACAAAAAACATCCTTTTCATAATATACTGAGAATCACTTACGGGCTTTTTTAGTGCTTTTGATCTTATTACTCTTGTTTAACTTTTTATGTGCGTACATTTTAATTGGGTCAATTCTCTCTGGATTTGGATGGTTATGTAGAAATCTTGAGAATTTCTCATCTTTTCCTCTAGTGACTAGGTTTATCCTTACACCAAAAATGAAGACAATTATTTTAATGAGTTTGTTGGCGGAATCTTGTATGTTCTATACAATTTATGACATTGGAACTTAATTGTTCTTTGAAAATATGTTCTAGAACAGAAGAAATATTCAAACAGTGACACAGACGAGGAATCAGGTAAAATAAAAAAATAGAAACAGTTGCCAGGTTTCACCAGTTTTGATTTTTTATATTGTCTGGCATCTATGAAGTCTGTATCACTATCTGAATGTCTCTTCAGACAATTGTCCCTACAATTTGAACATTGAATTGTGCGAATCTTTTGCAATAAAGCCAGAAATATATCTAGCCGTACATTTCGAGATTTTATTCCTTTTATATAATAAAATATTTGAGGGTATTTCAGGTATGTCCACCTCTAAAGAGCTAACTGCTTCAATTTGAAGGTTCACTGAAGCACCAGGGCTCTCATCTTCTTAGCTCCAGGTGAGTGAGCCGACATAAAATTGTTTATCACTAATGATTTGAAGGAAGCAATAAAATGAGAAGCACTGGGCATGTTTTCCTTCCCTGAATAATTTCGGATACACCCAAAAAAATTTCAAGTGCATCTTGCTGAAAGACCCTCATGGTAATATATTTATTTTTATATGCATTTAAAAAATTTCTTTATAAATAAATGAAACCTCGAAGGGTTACTACAAGATTTTTTATTATTTTGATCGAGTCATTCCAATATGTCAGGCGTCCAGAGTTGGCCATGACACTAGCTTTCATTGGTTTTCCAGGTGGGCCAGTTTTTCGACTGCTATTGAGGCTATCAAATGATGTCTAAAAATAGAATCAACTCAGCTGTCTCCACTGCTTCTGGATCCAATTTAACTTGAGACAAATTAAAAATGTAATAATTATATAAATAGATATGCCTTAGTTGTTTTTAGGCATACTCCAAGTGATAATTTTCTTCATAATCATTCCAACTTGGTAGCTGAAGACTTGGGTGCAACAACTGACTTTCATTTTATTAATTTTTCCCTTCATGATATGTTGATCTGTCAGTTTGTCCCACTTGACAACAACTAGTTTTTTATTATTTATTGAAAAATATAAATCTTAAATTATTTCTCAAACCCTTAAATAAATGCGTAGTGTCATAAAGAGGAACAATTTCCTTATCATCCACCAGGAATTCAGACAGCTTGTTCTCAGCGTTTTTCCGTTTATGGAAATCATCAGTTTCCTTCAATAACATAACAGCAGACTTGTTGGTACTACCTTGATCACATACAGTAGCAATCACATTGATGCCAATTTCATGTGACTTTCTAATAATTTCAACTATTTTTTAGTACTGCAGCTTTAGATCCTCCACTGAAGGTATAACATACAGGTTGTTTCCACTGCCTGAATACACCCTTTAATAGGAAAACATTGCCATGGTCAGCAAGTTCACACTTTCTTCTGCCATCTCTTTCATCATGAATACCTGTAATTACATCATCTTTAGGGTTATAATGAACCAAACTGGAAATGGCCATTTCATCGAATACTAAAATTGCTGTTTGGTCAAGCAGCTTCATCATGGACACTAGCCTTCTGAGGCTCTCAAACATATTGTTGCAGATGCCTGCGTTGGAAGGAACCCTGCAAATTTGTTAAAGTTCGTTTCGAAGGAAGTGCAAATAGTTTGGACAACAAACGATATCCTTTTCGTACTTGAGACAATATAAACTTATATGTCAAAGCATTAACGTAGTTCAACGAATTCTCAAATTTTTTAGAATCAGACAATTTTCAGCAGCTTTCATTCTGATTTCAAAACTGTTGATTTTTTCCGTAAGCCTATTTATTCTTTTTACCGATTCAATAACTTTTCTGTAGAAGTATTTTGCCACTGGTGTTAAATACTTCTGTCTTGTGACATTCACTTTTCTGAGAATGCTTGTTCTTTTTCTAGCAGCCAAAAAAAGATTTGAAGGTGTCAAGTTTTTTATTGTAACCCACTATACCAAATACCAAATAATATATGATGTAAGCAGAGACAACCAACGAGACTAGTAACTCAATGATGAAATTTTGATCGGTGAAAACTGCACTGGCGAAATGTAACGAAAGCCATCTGTAGAGGGCGTGCAGCATAGAACTAACAACCCCAGACTTTGGTTTTATGACACGCAGTGAAGTTGCATAGCTTCGGCATTATTCGTGTCCTCTTCAGAAATTTTAAAGTGTGGCGGGAAAATTAAAATATTGCGCCAGTTATTGTAGTCCCCCGTTTAAACTTCAGTTGCTTGTTATAAAAACTCAACAACTCCACAATTATCAGGAATTGAATAAGGTCTCGATTCTAGTACTAAAAATAGAATAACATCGATTGGATACAAGTATTTTAACTTATATCCATTCGATGTTATTCTATTCGCGATACTAGAATAGAGTTCTATTTCAGACAATTGACTTGTTATGTTTCACAGGCAAACTACTGATCTATGTTTTCGATTCTTATGAAATATTTTTAGTCATGTGTAGAATTATATCTGGTCCAAAGAAATTGAAGTCATTGAAGTCATTTGTCTACTTGCTGCTATAATTAATGTTTATTCAAATAAAAAATATTTTTATGGTTATACATAATAAATAAGATATAATAAAGACAACACAATATTTTATTTGAAAAAATACAATTCAAGTTATTATTATGTAAATGTAAACACATCTTTCAATTTATTGTTTTATGAATGCTCGAACTTTTGCAATTTTTTAGCATGTGTATGCTGTTTTTGCTCTGTATGTTCACGCATTTTTCTCTTGCACCACCAGGGTATGCCTATTTTCCAAACTCCTCTAATAATAGCTTTTTTGAAAAGAATTGTATGCTCAAGGCAGCTAATCCAACTAAAATTAACATTTAAGTTGAGATGGTTCTCAATTGCCCGGCTTAAATTGGAACTTATGCAGTTTTTTTCTAAAAAGTCTTCCAACAAAGTGATTGCACACCCAACAGCTACTACTGGATGTTCAGCTGGATATATCAGCTTTTCTGTTACATCCGACCACTCTTTAAAACCTATTAATAAATTGTAGGGTGCATCTGATGAGCCCAACAAATTTTTTGAACATTCTGCACAATTAGTTTGTTCTAAAATTTTGTTTATGATGAATCCCCTAACATACGCAACAGAGAGTGTCTGTGTTTGTCCTATATTGACAGCATCAGCAATCTGTTGAGAAACATCCTGGTTCTCTAACCGATTACCTGTTATTACTTCCATATTAGAGATATCTGCAGTTTCATCTGTAATCAAAAAATTACATTACCATTTTATCTATTGTTATCTTGAATTGATTCCTATTTCTCATAAAATATGGCATTTGTGTATGTCAAATATATGTTATAAACAATTATAACTTCAAATTTCACAACTGTTTAGTCGTATTCAGGTGTCAAGCATTGGTCATTTAAATAATTCATTTTATCGACCGTTACTAGAAATCTTTATATATAATTCAAACAAATCATACACCTGTATGTAAATAACACATATAGTCAAAATGTATAGAAGTGTCAATGAATTACCTTCAGGAACTTGCTTTACACTTAAGAAAGTGTATAAATTTGAAAGAAGGATGCTTTCATCTTTTTCACAATTGCCTCCCACGACTAAATGCATCAATCCATTTAAAATTTGGGTCTTTAGACTGCCAATAAATTGGGTTGTTGTAGGATTATCATTGCATCCTAGCCCTCCTCTAATAGATCCAAATAAATTTTCCAGACAATCTTGGTTTAAATTTCTAGGCTTCAGGGAGACAAAATGTTTATCTGATGATTAAAAATTCCATAATTTTTCCATAGCTTTCAAAGTGGTCATCCAAGCAATTTGGGATGGTGGTTTGCTTGTTCTTAGAGCTCCTGTTTTTGTCCTTCTCGAGTATTTTCAGGTACAGGGCATTTGATGGCCCGATTCACTTGTAATGGCACATTTCAAAGCTTTACCATCTGGAGCAGATAGCTCATCAACTTGATGGACAAAAGTTGCTGTCGCTATTGCCCTTTGATCCAGTTCACCTGAAAATATTTTTAGAAGTAAACAAATAAAATTATAATTTTTTAATGGTCATTTAAATAATATAATAATATTCTTTAAAATATATTTATTACTATTGCGGAACAAATTCACACAGTAAGGGCGGAGGCTATAAATAGTTTTGAATAAAAATTGATTTTAACTTACCTCTACTGAGTAGTGTGTATAAGAAGGATGATACAGTCCTGCTCATTATTTGAGCAGCCAAGTTAACTTTTATCGAAAATTTAATTTTTGGATTAATGTGGTTAGCATTAATTTTATGCATGTGCCTAAAAATTAATGGTGTTCTGAAATCAATTTCATAAGCTAACCTAATATCACCAAACCGGGCTTCCATGACTGCATCATTTAGACTAGAAACTGGTAGTTCCAAATTATGCCTGCGGAATAATGACGTTGTGCATTTTAAAAGGTGTGGTGGATCAAAAATGGTAAAAATGGTTTTTTCTCCAACCAATATAAATGGATTTAAAACAAAGGATCCCATATTTCGTAATGCCTTCACGTTGGGTGTTCCACAGTCACAAATTGTTGATACAACTTCTAATTTGGCAATTTTATGGCTGGCTTCAATTACTTCAATGAATATTTGTTTTAATTGAACTCCTGAAACTGCTTCATGAGAAAAATAAAAAGCGATCGGCTGCTTCCAATTACGATGCAAGCTTTTCACCATAAACACCAATGCCTTATTCGCTAATTTATTAGTGGAAACAGACACTTTTTCTTCAAATCCCCTTATTCGGTCAGCATGAGAATCATATTATATGTGCTCCTTTATGTCCATTTCATCAAAGCAAAGCACAAGCTCTATCCTCAATGTTCGTGATACTTTCATTATGTAGGAGAATGTGTTGGTTAATGCCCGATTCAAAAGGAATATTTTCCAAAAGATCCATTAATGATTTTTTACAAGGCATTGCTACAAACTTCCTTAATAAATTGTAGCATTTAGGACCTTTTTTAAATAAGGCTAATACTAAAATTTTATCATCTAATGTCCATCGTCTTCCTCGGGGAGATCGTCTAGCACATTTTAATTGTGAAATTAAAAAGTTCGCTGTTGATGATGGTAAATCCTTAAAAAGCTCTCGAACTACCCTAGAATCATTCATATTCGACAGTTGCCTCATGCTATATGCCCGTTCTCTGGCAAGTTTCTTCAGCTTTCGAATGTGCGTCTCTTTACTCTCGATGGTTTTCATTAGCTTCACTTTTCGAGGAGTGGAGCATACTATTCCTCTAAAAATTTTTTCCTTTATGTTCTGGAGTAGCTTTTCTGTTTGAAATGACATGCCGCATATTTCTTTGCTTGGACCAGGAATAGGCTCCCCTGGTTCAGTTACCACAATATTCCTATTTACTGGTGACAATGGTAAAATAATGTTATAATCCAAAATATCTGTAAAAAAAACTGTTACAACCATAAAATAATGTGAATTTTACAGTCACTGACAAAATAGTAAGTATATGATTTGACATGTTGAAAAAGTGAGCTTACAAAGATTTTTTTCCAAACATATTTATATAGTAGATGGATTACAATACCTCAAAAAAAATAAATTGAAAATATACACTGAGAGAAATTGTTGAGATTTGAAAGGACACTTCGCAAAGGACTGTCCATCCCGAGAAGAAGGAAATACGTCAGCATACGGAAAGCCAATCAAGAAGGCATTTTTGACCACAGCACTCTCGACAGTGGACAACGACATCTCCAAAGACAGAGAAGCTTCATGGACTCTGGAGCCAGTCAACACATGACGTCGCATCGCGAATGGTTTGTACAGCTTGCTGAGTTGGACGAGCCCATTCCAATTGTGATTGGAGACGCAACCAAATTAGATGGCGTTGCAGTCGGGAACATTGAGATGGAGGCATATAATGGTCAAGAGTGGTATCCAGTTGTACTTAAAGATGTGATCTATGTACCAAATCTTAACTTTAATCTTTTCTCAGTAAGTCAGATGCTGGACAAGGGACATGTACAGAAGGCGAATGGAAAAGAGTCAACATTTTTCAGTCTGGATGGCACAGAAGTTGTGGCAATAGCAAGACGTAAAGGAAATCTCTACAAAATGATGCTAAGAAGAGACAAGTTTGATGGCTCAGTCGATCAAAGTATGGCACGAGAGACTGGCCCATCAAAACGTGAAGTATGTGAGGGACATATTATTGAGAAGAAAAGAAATCAACTACATTGATGATTGGAATGACTATGTGTGCACAGGGTGCTCATATGGTAAGCAACATCGATCCTCACATCCGAACAACCCCAAGACAGCCCAGCAGCCATTAGATCTTGTTCATGTGGACACCGGTGAGATGAACATCCCGTCTCTAGGAGGAAACAAGTATTGGCTCATGTTTAAGGACGATTTTACTCACTACCGAAGCTGTTATTTCCTGAAGACAAAAAGTGAGGCCCCTGAGAAGATTAAAAGTCTGAGATCTGATAACGGCACTGAATTGAAGAATGCAAAAACGAAAGAGCTGATGGACAAGTTGGGAATCTTCCATACCTTCACGAATGTACACACGCCAGAACAAAATGGAAGGGTAGAAAGAGAGATGAGAACGATCGTCGAAGCAGCCAGGGCAATGATACAGGCAGATGGTTTGGACGAGAGACTATGGGCAGAGGCAATGAACCACGCGATCTTCACGATCAACCAGACAGGAACCAGCAACGTACCAGGAAAGAGTCCAGCAGAACTGTGGTTTGGAAGGCAAATGAGAATTGAAAAGCTGCGAACATTTGGATGTGAATGTTATGTGCTTACACCAGCACAGAAGAGAGGCAAGATAGACAGAAAATCAGAAAAGGGAATTCTAGTTGGCTATGACATTGATTCGCCTTGCTACAGGATTTATATGAAAGAGAAGAGAGAAGTGATCAGTTCAGACAATGTTATTTCTGATGAAGAAAAGATGAGACTGAGGCAAGGCACTGAATTTGAGACATCGGCAACAGAGGGCACATCTGAGAAGCAAGAAGAAAGCAGCAGCGAGATAGACGAAGAAGAGAACAATTAGACAACCGGAGAAAGTTCTGAGGAGCTTAACGACATCGAAAGTGAGACACAAGAGCTAACAAGAAGAGCTTTGCGAGATCGTCGAACTTTGCAGCCACCACCGAGACTGATAGACTATGTACTTGACACCAGACGTGGGAGAAAAAGCGCGAAAGTAGCCATGATTGGTGAAACAGAAGATATCTCCGTGAGAGAAGCACTCAAAGATGAGAAGTAGAGAAGAGCGATGATACAACAAGCACAAGAGCATTATGCTATCACTCTTCGTGGATGATGGATTGATAGCTGGGAAAGACGAAAAGGAGATATACAGACTTTTGAACGAGATAAGCAAAGAATTCCAGATCACATTCAGCAAGAAACCACAAGACAAATTGACGTACTTGGGCATGGAAATCAAGATCGACAAAGATGGCATCTTCGTGAACCAGCCTCGTTACACGGAGAAGATCTTGAGAAAGATGAAACTGGAGCAGTGCAGCCCAGCATATACACCCATTGAGCAAGGAATGGTTACCAGGGCGACTGATTTCAAGAACGACGAGGCACTTCCAGCGAACAACAACTATCGTGAGGCGATAGGGAGTTTGTTGTATCTAGCTACAATCACTCGGCCAGACATCAGCTTCGCCGTGAACTATCTCAGTCGATTCTGCAACAAGCTCATGAAAAGCCATCAGGCGATGGTGAAACGTGTATTTCAGTACCTGAGAGGGACAGTGACAGCAGGAATTTACTTAGGAGGAGGCACAGACATAGTGGCTTATACCGATTCAGACTTTGGAGGAGATTCTGAAACAGGAAAGTCGACGAGTGGAGTGTTGGTGATGAGAGGAGGACCAGTGATTTGGTACTTACAGAAGCAGCGACTGGTAGCGACTTCAACTGCAGAAGCCGAGTACCGAGCCGCGGTGTCTGTCATTGACGATGTATGTTGGATAAAAAGAATTGCACTGGAACTTGGTATCCTGGAAAGTGATCAGCCGATCACCCTGAAAATCGACAACATGTCAGCAATTCACATGTTGAAGAATTCTCACGAAGGAAAGACAACCAAAGGAAAGAAACATTTTGAAATACCACAAAAGCACATTCAGCAACACGTCGGCAACACTGTGACACTGCAACACGTCGAGAGCAGCAAGCAGATTGCAGACATCTTCACCAAGCCACTCAACAGAAGAATTTTTGAGAAGCTTCGCTGTGAATTGATCAAGGAGGAGTGTTGAGATTTCATCAATTAACAGCCGATCTAAACCTTGTCAAGTTGATAGGCAACGAGCATTTTTTTATAAATGAATAATTTTATTTTTTCATGTGACAGCGTCAAAGTATAAAAAGCAAAGGCGAAAATTGTTAATCAGTTCATTTTTTTTGTATTGTATTTTTGTGATGCACTTTATGGAAAACTGTTCAATAAACTGAGTATTTGAAACTTTGGACTAAGTTTATTTACTCCAACAAACCCAAACCCACTGGAATTCAGAACAGAAATAAAAGATTGATCTTCAACTGTTACATTTTCCTGTACTTATTGCATATTATACTTCACTATCTTGATAGTATGTCAAGAAACATTAGTTTATATAAGAGATACCAAAAAAAAAATACAAAAATACACTAATAACTATGAATAATACATAATAACAAATAAAAGCTAGTGTTGCAAAAAGAATTTTTGTTATCTTCCCTCAACATAAGGGGGCTCAAGATTTATTTAAATGCAAATCCCGAATGTGGTTAAGTGGACTTTATACCCACGCCACTGGTAAAATGAAAAGTCCGTAGATCAGTCCTCAAATAGTTTAATACAATCTATCCCTTTCTTACATGAAATGATTGTCACATAAAAAGATAACGCAACTACTTAGCTGCTAATTACACAAAATAATAATATAAAATAATACAAGAGAAAAATAAATTTCCCTCCGTGAAACCGCCTAGCTCCTGGACATCCAATTTGGGAAGTTCCTAATAAAATAATTTTTTTTTATGCAAATACAAAAAAATATTTCCTTTGTAAAAAAATAAACAATAAACAATAAAGAAATGATATCAATTATACATTATACATAGATTGGTCACGCCCTTGAGAGGTGTCCACGTTGTTTTTCTTCGCGGGAAAAGTCTTCTTTTTGCTACTTGAAGAATAATTGTCAAAAGGATTTTTACATTACCCCTCTAGAAGAATTTCTGGCTCTTTTAACAATTCTATTAATTAGTCTGTTAAATGCAACCGTCGATGATGAGGCTTTATGCACCTTAATTTAATTATTAAAATTTTAAATCGTTGAACAGCACTACAGCACTTCAGAAAAATAAACAGTTTTTTGTGGTATAAGAGAATAAAAAATGTTTAAGACACGAACTGGAAAAGTTGGAAGGTTGTCTCCTATATAGGGTGTTGTGAGAGACTGTAAAAGCGGGTGCTCTCTTGGACTCTCTACGAGGCTCGACTTGTTGGGTGACGCCGGTCAGGCAGGCGCCGGGGAGGTATTTTTCAAAATGTATAACCCAAATGGTTAATATATACAGGGGTGCGCATAAAATAAATAAGTAAAAATTAATAAATATGAAGTTTAAAGTAAATAAAAAATTAAATTAGGATTGTTCAAATCAAATTTGAACATACTGCCCCGCGTTGAAAGGCTCCGGCTTTCAAATGCAGAGCAAAATAAAAGTGAACTTAAAGATTTGCGTTATCGGTTTCTTTCATTTGAGGGGTCGATATGCGGTCCTCAAATGGTAGCGGACACACCTTGGTCACTGGGCGCATATACTCTCCCGAAGAGGTCTTGAGCTTGATTACCCGAACTTTGTTGTCCGGACCAGAAAAAATTCCTAATATTCTGGCTAAAGGCCATTGTAACGGTTTCATGTTGTCCTCTTTTAGAATAACTAAGTCGTTCACAGCGAGATTACGCGATGGAGTTAACCATTTGGGACGTTTTTGGAGAGTATTCAGGTACTCAATAGACCATCGTTTCCAGAAGGTATGCTGAATGTGGGAAATCTTATGCCATAAAGATAAACGGTTGTCGGGAGTTGATGTAAAGTCTTTTTCTGGATATGAAGTTAGGGAGGTTCCAAGTGGCCGGGGGTATGAGCTTGTAGATCGTTCGGGTCATTAGAGAGACTACAAATAGGCCGCGAGTTGAGAATCGCCTCTATTTGCGTTAAAACTGTGTAAAACAATTCAAAATTTAGATTTGCATTACCTACAAGACGCACCAAATGAAATTTGACATTCTTTACGGCCGCCTCCCAAATTCCACCCCAATGTGGTGAGTTTGGAGGAATGAACTTGAAATTTATTTCATTTGATGAACAGAAATTAGATATGAATTGGTTTGTGCAATTCTTGACTAGAAATTTATGTAACGTTGATAATAAAGTTGATTTCGTGCACCAGAAAAGTTAGTGCCGTTATCACTGAAGATGTATGAGGGATTGCCCCTTCTAGAAATAAACCTCTTCAAGGCAAGGATAAAGGCCTCAGAGGTCAGAGATGGATGGCTTGGGTGACCATACATATAAAAACAGCAATGTATGCCTTCTCGAGGGAAGCCTTGCGTAATGACGACGACTTTAGAAACACAGGCCCGGCATAGTCGACACCTACTCTGTTGAAAGGTCTGTCCATGGTTACCCTGTCCTTAGGTAGGTCCGCCATTATTTGGGTATAAGAGGTGGGTTTCAATCGAAAACAAGTGACGCAATGATGAATAATGTTCTTTACTTCTCTGAGTCCATTCAGAGGCCAATATTTAAGTCGAATGTTTGACAATAGAGTTTGGGCTCCTCCATGTCCAAGACGAATATGTTCACGTTTAAGCAAAACAGAGACCAAATGATTTTTTGAGGGAATTAGGATCGGATGCCTTTGATTTAAGCTTAGATTCGAGTTGTTTAAACGGCCGACTACTCTTAACAACCCGTCTTCTTCTCTAATAAATGGTTGTAATCGGAGTATGCCTTTGTTTGACAGTGGTTTATTGTTCTTTATTTCAAGAATTTCCTTAGAGAAATAAATACGTTGTAGAGATTTGAACATGGAAACTTCAGTTCACCATCAGAGTCAAAATTTGTTTCAAAATATTGAAAATGAGCAGGTAACTTTCGTTGCCTTTTTTTACTAATCACTGCAGATGAACCAGGTAGATTTGGTGCTTCTACTACTAGGGTAGTTTTTGTATCTTGTATGCTAGTTACGTCACTAGCATTATTATCTGGGATATTCTTATTGATATCAAACCAGTCATTAAGATTATAAGTGTTATCCACGATTTCATTTCAATAGGTGACCTGTTGTTAACATTAGATGATTGTTCCAATGTATTTAAATTGAAATCATATAATGAAGAATTATTGAGATATGGTAAATTGGTCTTATTTAAAAATATTTTATTACGCACAAGTGTGTTACCTTGAGAGTTTTTAACTATATAAGAGCGGTTATTTAAAACACCTTCCAATCAGTCTTATTTTTATACTTCATTTGGGATTTAAATAAATTAGAATGATTCAGTGTTTAAGCTTTATTTTCGATGCCTCGTGTCACTTCTACGTTGAACAACACATATTTTTTTATTCTCTTGGAGTATCTAACGATGCCTTCTCGTTAGTTGATGTCTATTATGTGTCCTCCTTCAAGGGTTGTTTTTTGTGCACTGAACTGACTTCCAATTGGCTCAGCATGAACAAATATGTATGCTAAGCAGCAATAAGCTTTATTCCACTTTTGGTTTTTGGAAATCTCAATTAGTACATGTCTAAACGTCTTGGAAACCTGTCTCCTTTGAGATCTCAGATATTTGACTATGGGTGAGGTTTCCTATTTCATATAGAATTCAGATATTTGTCTCCTCGCCTCAGTCCAACTCTGCATGTAGATTTGAAATTTATTCGAATTCTAAATAAAGTATAAAAATACGACTGAAACATGGTGTCAGGTGTGGGGTTTTTTCCAACTTCTGCCATCACCTCTTGTTCCATTTCTGGAATTGTTTTCTTTCTGCTTAGAGTGAAAGAGTATCGAATAGTAGCTGATATCCTAGCAATGGTTTCTGTTAGCTCTCTTTTTGATGTATAGTTGCAGCTTATATTAATTAAAGATCCTTCACTATGAACAAAAGTTCCCCTAATGTCCCCAAATTTGAAGTTTGTTGTTTGTTTTCCGCTCTGGTAGTGGATGGTGACTCATGCTCCATTTTTCTTCCTTAGTATCACTCTCTATTCACGTGAGGACACGTGACGAATCCTTTCTTGATAATGACTTCTAAAATTTTTGTTTGCTCCCACAATCCTTTCATTGCTTCATAAAGGATGGTTCTTATTACATTTGTAGTTGTCTTTTCAGAATTCATGTTATCCTTGTCCTTCGAGACTGTTTCTAGAGGAATATTGGTTACCATCAGATTTAAGTAACACATAGCGTATTTGTAACTGGCTATTGAGTCATGGGACCCAAATAGAACTTGTTTAAAATTCCTTTTTCAAACTTAGTGATTCCCTTTCTACAACTGTACCAATTAATATATTCTCAAAGTCGGCCGCTACAAACGATCCCGAAACTAATAAAAAAAAGGCGCAAGCTTTTGCCTTCCCTTAGCCGGCTAACGATGTCTATACTAGTATTCACTCAACCGTCTAACAGTAAACATGTATTATACCTAGTTCGCCACCATAATTATTTAAAGTAGTGTTTTAGTGATTTGAGTAACCAATCGAGTAGGATTAGATTTTCCGCAATTATTTCATTTCCACAATACTTATTGCAATTGAACATTTTTCAAGATTTCATAACAATTTATTTCATTCTGCATAGTTGTCGGCTCTTTTCCATCAGTGTTACTTATTTGTTTGTGCATTTTGTAATAACTATAGTTAATTATTGATTCGGAGAGAAAATCTCAGCAAATAGTTTATTGTGAAGTGATCTTGCCACGTTTTCTTTTTGTTCTCTAAAAGTACTCTGCCAGAGGTCTCTCTACTGGCAAATTATGCCCGAGCTCAGCCGTAGAGGGTAGAAGAGAAAAATATATATAAAAGTGAGCCGCGCCACCGACTAAGACGGTTCAAGTCGGAAACCCCTTGGTCTTGTAGGCACTAGCAGAGCCACACGATAAACAAATGAAATTATGGTAAACTAAATAAATAAAACTATAACTAAAATGTATCAGATTACTTTACTCAATCAATAAAAGTGAATCAAATTGAATTTGAATTCCAAAATGTATAACAATTGAAAAAAAAATAAAAAAATTGAAAGATCAGATAATATAAATCTTGAAGCCAAGTGAATACAAAAGTAAGTACAACAACAAAAATACAATTAGATAGAGAAATGAAAATTCATTTAGAGCGTACGTGTGATCACACTAAATTTCAATTATAATACATAAACAAAAGTTAGATAAGGTTATCTGTGATACTTGGTTTACACGGTGGCCCTCTTCGGGGAGCTAGACTCCTCTTCGGGAAACGTTAAGCGTTCTAGGTGCTCAGTTTTCTAGTTGAGCCTTCTGACCAAAGCGTTGGAGTTGGAACCCTCTAGTAAGTCTAGTACCAACTAGAGAAGGTGGATCTTCCAAATAAGTATAGGGATGGATGCTCCAGGGAGAAAAACCCTAGATAATTCAATTCAATTAGAACTTTCCGTTACAAAATGTTAATATAAAAGTAACTTCAACAACACTTGGGAAGTTAAATTACAATTCAGTTATCAACATAATATATAAAGGTAGAAGCTACTACTAAAATTATATGCTTACATATCCAATCATAGTAAATTAATATAATAATGGAACGCTACCGAAACGTTGAAATAAAGAATTCAAAAATATTGTGGTTTAATTTCCCAAGAAATTAAAAAAAGAATGAATAATATATCACAAGGAACATACAGAATGATAATAATATATAAAGGTAGAAGCCACTACTAAAATTATATGCTACATATCCAATCATAATAAAGTAATATGAGAATGATCAAGGCAAATAACATTGCAAATTTCAATTAAAATACAAGGCCTCAAGTTTTACTTATAAACTGAAGAACTTACGGAAGCTACTAGAGTAAATACTTACATCTTCCAATAACCGTATAGTAATATAACAGTGAGTTGAAACAAATTACATTGAACATTGACAGAATAGAATACCTGAAGTTTTATTTATGAAATGAAAATTTAAAAAGCATCATAGTAGACTCGAATAGTTTGAAATGAACGAAATTAATTGATTCAATAGCTATTGCGGTGTTAATACAAATGAGATATAGACAAAATAATCGACTCACCTAAATGTTATAGGGTTTTAGTCAAACTCTTCAGCAAGAATAACTTTACTGTAGCCGGTTTGGTTATGGAACGGCACCTGATAATCAACAATGGCTTCCCTCAAATAAATCCCGCATGCGGTTATTTTAACTCGACACCAAAATCCAAAAATATCAACAACTGAGGTGAGATAGAATGGTCAAGTTAAAAATCAAATGGTTTTTCTTCAAAATCCAATTAAGATGGCCCGAATACAGCCAGATATGAAAGGAAAACCGTAGAGGTTTAGCACACTTGTTAATATCACCCAGACCAAAATTCTCAACAACCACCTGAACAAGACACCTTCCCAAGCCGGATATCAAGAATGACACGGAATTGACGTCAACCAAGAATATTCGCAAGTCTATGTTTCACACTGGGAATCCCGTTCGTCCGTGTTGATAACTAGTCTCATCTACACAGAAATGTAAACCAAACAATAATATAATCAATAATACACGATAATCGAGGCGAAATAAAACTAAGGCGAAATCTAATAATGAAAATACCTTACTCAATCTCCAGGGATCAACAAAATGTCATAGATATTAACAATCGAATCTTATCACATTAAGGTATGCAACACTATCTACAACGAATGAGATATTTAGTTACAACAAAATACGGTACGCAACACTATTCACGAGTGCTTGAGAAATATAAAATTATCAGAGATATAATTATAATGGAGCTGTAGAAAGAAGAGAAAAGAGCACGTTACAATCCTAACATCCGGTCACTTCTGGTTTTTGTATACCTTTTCCTATATCCTAGCAATAGACGAATACATCGTAATATAAGGTATATTTATATCTTGTCTAGCTTTAATTAGTTCCCAATTAATCCCGTTTTGATTTTATACCGTCTCTAACGGTCAATTTAGAGTGGTCCTTCGAGAAGAAAATAGAATTAGTTTACGCATCGCTCAAGGATATGTAGGAAACGGAAAAGATGATGTTGGATTCCTTCTCATACCACTGAACCAGAGCAGAATTAATCGAAGTTTTATTCCCTTCCTATTCATATTCTTTTTGGTCCTTCGAGTCGGATATAATCCGTAAAATAGCCTCTTCCAATTCCTATGTTGATCCTTGGTTACAAAACCAGAAGGTCTACGTCGCGAAAATCAAATTATAAACTTGCAACGCGAGTGGGACATCAGTCTCAAGCTAGTTTTATAATCAGCAGTCGAATTCCGGTAAAGTTATCGAGTGCTTAATTCGCAATCGTTATTTTACAAACTCATATGTTAGCGAGTTTAGATTTCGGAATATTTGGAACCGGCAATTTCGAACTCGAGACAAGGGGTTCGACATGAACAACTAGGATAGCTGGCACCAGCCGGCAATTGTTTTTCTAAAAGATGAAACAAAACCGCACCCTTCATAGAATACTTCAGCAGGTGTTCAAATGAAAACATTTGTTTTTATCTACATCCAATGGAATGTAGGATTTATGGAACTGTGAACAACTATTTATAAAAAATAACCCTTTGTAATATTATAAGATTATCATTACCTACATTTTCTACTTGGTCATTTGTATCTGTAGAAGGTAGAATTAGATTTTTATTGATTTGGAAAAAGAAATATTTGTCAAAGTTATTTCGCTATCTACGCTCCGCTAATATTGTCGAATCTTTTCATCGTCATTTATACAAAACAGGTATTTGCTATATTTGATTTCTCTCGATATTATACGCTGATGTTTGAAAATTGGTGAAGATAATTTCTTGGTTACTTGGTTCAAAACGTCAAGCTTAAAGCATCTTAAAAATAAACTCAGGGGCTGTAAAGCACAGCTTAGTCGATTAGAAAGTTTTATCAATAATTTGGACGGTAGCGAGGAGGCTCATCTATTGTCTGTCAAGCTGAATAGTCTCATAGGTTATTACGAAAATTATCGTCAAATACAAGGTGAAATTATTTCATTAACTGATGATGAAGACTCCTCGGAAGGTATATCTGAGGAGGATGCGTATGCAGATCGGTTTGAATTCAATATCGCCAAGCTGGAATCACGTCTTGATAAATTCAAACATAATTCGGAAGCCTTACTGGAAACCAGCGCTTCCAACGTGTCTTTGCCTAAAATTAATATCAAACCTTTTTCGGGAGATGCCTCCGAGTGGCATTCTTTTTGTGATTTGTTCTCCGCCTTAGTATTGAATAATTTAAAACTCAAGTCAGAAGGAGAAAAGTTTTATCATCTAAAATCATTGCTGCGCAATCAACCTTTGCAATTGATAGATTCGTTAAGTGTGACAAACCAAAATTTAGAAGTTGCATTGACTATTTTGAAGAGTACGTATGACAATCCGGTAACTTTATTACATACTTTGTATAAAACATTGGTGGAACAGAAACCCGTAACAAAAAGTAATCCAACGGAGCTTCGTGAATTTTATATCACAACGAAAAAAACGCTAGACTTAATTAGAAATGTAGGATTAACTTCTGAAGTGAATTTCGAGTCGCTTATAGTTTTTTTGCTTGAACAGAAATTAGACTTTCAATCAAGAGAAGAGTTTGAAGGTACTAGGGATGCTGAAAAAATTCCTTCTTGCGACAATTTCTTCCAATTTCTCAAAAAACGGTACACTCTGTTAGAGGGCTTGAACTTGTTCGAAACCAATAGGTCCGTTAAACCGCTTGACCGACCTAAAGAAAAGGTGAACCTTTCCAATCAGATTGATAATTCCAATAGTAGCCATACTTCTCATGCAAACAATTGTCGTAGTTCCAATAGTTATAACTATCAAACTAAAACTTCATGTCCATGTTGCTCTGAGCCAAATCATACGCTGTATAAATGTAGAAAGTTCCTCTCCCTGAAACCCCAGGAGAGATATAAATTAGCCAAATCTAAAGGTTTATGCCTAAATTGTCTTAGCTCCCAACACTTGTTTGCGTACTGCAAATTTTTGAAACGCTGTTTGAGTTGCAACAAGCAGCATCATTCCTTTTTGCACTTTGAATCTAGTCAAATCGGGCATTCACATAAACAACATAATAACCCTAGTAATAGTAATGCTGAAACCAGAATAAATAGTCGTCAACCAAATAATGTAAATTTCGAATCCAGAAATTCTGTGAATAGGTCAAACAATAATTCTAGCTCCGTCACTGTTCAACCACCAGAAATTAATAATAGCCCTGATAACTCAGTTTTGCCAGTGGATAATGTTACTTCCTTTTCCACAATGTCTTTCTCACGCAAAATTGTTCTTTCACCTACAGCCCTTGTAAACGTCTTTTGTGCAGACGGTCGGGTAATTGTCACCCGTGAGTTATTAGATTCGGCTAGTCAAATGAGTGTAGTTTCTTCACATTTAACAACGTGCTTGGGCATAAATAGACAGTAAAGAACTGTTAATATTGTTGGCCTTGGTGAAAAAGCTTGTACGCAGAGTTTTGACTCTATCCAAATTTCATTCGGTTCCCAAGTCTATCCCGAAGAGACCTTCACTGTATCCTGTGCAGTCATTGAAAATATTACAGACAAACTGCCACAATTCTCAGTTTCAACGGAAAAACTTAAATTGCCAGAAAATGTCAGGATCGAGTTAGGTGATCCTACCTTTTTCCAGCCGGGCAGAATAGACATTTTGATCGGATCTGACATATGATTCAGCTTATTACGTAATGGAAATTTCAGTTTGGGTATTGATATGCCCTCGTTAGTGAACACACACTTAGGTTATGTAATTGCTGGACCTATCTCTCCATCAGGGGCTGACAGACAGTCGTCTGAAAACAATTTTATGTTGTCCATTTTATCCATGCAAGATGAATCCTCAAATAGTACTGATAACCTTTCTCATCTAGTAGAAAAATTCTGGGAAATTGAAGACATGCCCGAAGAAATTGGAATGCCTAAAATAGAATATCAAATTGTAGAAAACATCTTCCAGTCAACTACAAAAGTCTTACCTCCTGGTAAATTCCAGGTGAATATGCCGTTTTACACTGAAAACAATAAAAAACTAGGTCAATCCTTTTGTATGACAAGGCAGAGATTCTTCGCACTAGAGAAAAAATTCTTACAAAATTTCAAGTTTTTTGAATCTTATAGAAATGTGGTAGCCGAATATTTGACAATGAACCATGCCAAAGTAATACCTTCGAATTTAATGGACCGTTCCGGTACTGAATTTAAATATTTCATTCCTCATCGGGCAGTAATACGAGAGGAATGCACCTCCACCAAATCTGCAAAAACGGAATCTGGAGTAGCTCTTAACGATTTAACTCTTAAAGGCTACCAAGCTCAACCTAACTTATTTGATATATTATGCCGTTTTCGATATTTTTGCTTTGTTCTTTGTGCAGATATCAAGATGATGTATAGGATATCAACCCAGAGCAACGCCACTTACAGAATATTTTGTGGCGCGATGACCCATCCAATTCATTTGAATGTATTGAGTTAGCCAGTCTTAGTTTCGGACAAAATTGTGCTCCATTTTTGGTCACCCGTGTTCTCAAGGGAATAGCCATGAGAAATCCTCAATGTTCAGAAGCTCAAAATGCGCTTTTGAATCAAACATATATGGACGATATTTTGAGCGGTACTAATGACTACCGTAACCTAGATAAATTGTACATAGAAATAAAACAAGTCCTAAATCGACACGGTTTCGAGCTACATAAGTGTAAATCACACTCTGTCGCATTTTTGAACAAGCAATCTTTAGTTTCCAAGTCTGAACTCGATCTCACCTTATCTGACAGGTAAAATTTTGGGTTCCAAATGCGCACATTCTTACCAAACGTATCATACTATCGATTCTAAGTAGTGTTTATGATCCATTAGGAGTTATTAATCCTTTAGTGGTTTCAGGCAAATTGATTATGCAAAAACTCTGGCAATTGAATCTAGGCTGGGACTCTCCCATTTCTGATGCTGATATCCCTCTTATTGGAAATAACTAATGTATCTATTCCACGAAAGTTAGTTGAGGACAAAAAAGTCGTTTCCATATCCCTCCACGGGTTTTCTGATGCAAGCCAAGTAGCTTATGGCGGTTGCATTTATTTTGTAGTTATTTACTCCGACCATTCTAGGTCATCTAGTTTAGTCGCTGCCAAGTCGAGTGTAAACACACTGAAAAAAGTGTTGACAGTTCCTAAGCTAGAACTGTGTGCTATGGAGTTGGTCTCCAAACTAGCTAATCGAATAGTTCAAATTTTTTCTGGTTTAGTTCAATTTGATAGTCTTAATCTTTGGAGTGATTCCCTTAGCTGGATAAAGCACACAGCAAGTAAATTTTCACCTTTTGTATCCCGACGAGTTCTCATCATTCAAGAAAATAGCTCTAATTTCATTTGGAGACACATTAATACGCATCTTAACCCTGCCGATAGCTTATCTAGAGGTTGTTTTTCAAAACCAGAATGCTTTGGTTCAATGGCCCTCATTTTCTTATAGAAACTGATGAATTTGATTCATTAGACACTTTTCGTATGGTCGAAAGTTTACCGGAAACAAGAAAGGTAAATTTAGTCGGTTTATTATCCCAGGAAAGTTTTTGGAATTCTATTTTATTCTATTTTCAGGAGACTACAACACATAATTGCCTATCTACTTCGATTTGTCGCGAAGGCTCGGCGACTTTCAACAGAAGGTAGAACTCTGTTGTCTGTTGAAGATCTAAGATCAGGCCATGACTTCATAATTGGACAAATTCAAAAAGAGTGCTTCTTTGAAGAAATTGGTTTGTTGAGGAATAAAAGACCTATTCAAAATAAGCTTCTATTACCACTTAACATTTTCCTAGACGAATCTGGTCTATTAAGGGTCGGAGGACGTTTGCAATATGCCGATCTAAATTATGACCAGAAACACCCGCTATTGTTACCATCCAATCATTTTGTGGTAAATTTGTTAATCTCGCAAGAGCACAAACGTCTAGGACGTAGGGATCCCCAAAATGTTCTCGGAAACCTTCGCAGACCATATTGGCCTCTGGGAGGAGTTCGTCAAGTGAAAATGCTTTTAAGAAAATGTGTATTGTGTTCAACGCGAAAATGGGCACCCACCTTATGGCTCCACTACCTCCAGATAGGGTTCAGATTTCCCGACCGTTTTCTAAGTGTGGAGTTGACTTTGCCGGCCCCATATAAACCCGATCTTCTAATCTAAGGAAATCTCCTTTATTGAAATCTTATCTAGCTATTTTTATTTGCATGGTCACTAAGGCTATGCACATTGAGGTCGTCAGCGACCTCTCAACTCAATCTTTGGTAGCCGCCCTCAAACGATTTATTGGGCGAAGAGGAAATCCAAATACAATCTATAGTAACAAACTTTCATTGGCTCCAGCATAGGCCTAAATGGACAAAACCCCCAAAAAAGGAGATCTAGTACTAGTAAAGTCAGAAGATAGACCTCCGCTCAATTGGCCGTTGGCCAGAATAACGGAAGTTCTCACAGGCAAGAACGGTAAGGTCCGAGCAGTCAAACTGAAGACTGCCGATGGTGAATACACCAGGCCGATTGTAAAATTAGCACAACTTCCTTTAACGAATTAACTATTGCACTTTTAATTGTTTAAACTACAGTTTAAACCTTGCCCCTCCCAGTATGTTTAAAATTCCTTTTTCAAACTTAGTTATTCCCTTTCTACAACTGTACCAATTGATATATTTTCAAAGTCGGCCGCTACAAACGATCCCGAAACTAATAAAAAAAAGGCGCAAGCTTTTGCCTACCCTCAGCCGGCTAACGATGTCTATACTAGTCTTCACTCAACAGTCTAACAGTAAACATGTATTATACCTAGTTCGCCACCATAATTATTTAAAGTAGTGTTTCAGTGATTTGAGGAACCAAGCGAGTAGGATTAGATTTTCCGCAATTATGTCATTCCCACAATATTTATTGCAATTGAACATTCAACAATATAACAATTTATTTCATTCTGCATAGTTGTCGGCTCTTTTCCATCAGTGTTACTTATTTGTTTGTGCATTTTGTAATAACTATAGTTAATTATTGATAGATTCGGAGAGAAAATCTCAGCAAATAGTTTATTGTGAAGTGATCTTAACATCTGGTCACTTCTGGTTTTTGTATACCTTTTCCTATATCCTAGCAATAGACGAATACATCGTAATATAAGGTATATTTATATCTTGTCTAGCGTCAATTTAGAGTGGTCCTTCGAGAAGAAAATAAAATTAGTTCACGCATCGCTCAAGGATATGTAGGAAACGGAAAAGATGATGTTGGATTCCTTCTCATACCACTGAACCAGAGCAGAATTAATCGAAGTTTTAATCCCCTTCCTATTCTGAACTTGTAAGTATCTTGATCTTGGTTCCATGCTATTCATTGGAATTCTAATCTGTGACATTAGGCTCATACGGTCAACCACATTTAGCTCAACCAGTTTCTTCTCTTTTAAATCAGGTGTTGTTCAAGAATCTGGGATTGTAAGCTCAGGACAGAGGAAATTTTTTATCAGTGGCTCATGTAGATTTCTTTTGGTGTCCGTCAGGATTGTGTTGGTTGAGACGCTCCTTTTCTCTAGTAGTGGTGGCCCGAACTTCAATGTTGCTTTAGACCAACCTACTGAGTGGTATTTCACAACATCCTCCAGGTGTCTCTTGAACAGGATGTCAATTGCTTTCTTTGTGCCATCGCCAGGAATGGGATCTGTGAAACCCACCAATTAATAGCTTCTTTCTGCTAAATTAAGTAAAAAAATACGATTAAAACATGGTGTCAGGTGTGGGGTTCTTTCTAACTTCTGCCATCACCTCTTGTTCCATTTCTGGAATTGTTTCCTTTCTGCTTAGAGTGAAAGAGTATCAAATTGTAGCTGATATCCTAGCAATGGTTTCTGTTAGCTCTCTTTTTGATGTATAGTTGCAGCTTATATTAATTAAAGATTCTTCACTATGAACAAAAGTTCCCCTAATGTCCCCAAATTTGAAGTTTGTTGTTTGTTTTCCGCTCTGGTAGTGGATGGTGACTCCTGCTTCATTTTCCTTCCTTACTATCACTCTCTATTAACGTGAGGACACGTGACGAATCCTTTCTTGATAACTTCAAGATTATTTTGTATGCAATAGAGCTCTACAATATTTTTATTCTATATTGTTATACTTTGAGAGCTGTTCAACGATGGTTTTTAGTGGTGAGCATTTTATCTTGAATCTTCCCATGACTTCTAAAATTTTGGTTTGCTCCCACAACTCTTTCTTTGCTCCATGAAGGATGGTTCTTATCACATTTGTAGTTGTCTTTTTAAAATTCCTGTTATCCTTGTACTTTGAGACTGTTTCTAGAGGGTCCATGCTATTCATTGGAATTCTAATCTGTGACATCAGGCTCATACGGTCAACCACATTTAGCTCAACTAGTTTCTTCACTTTCTCTCTCAAATCAGGTGTTATTCGAGAATCTGGGATTGTTAGCTCAGGACAAAGGGAATTTTTTATCAGTGGCTCATGTAGATTTCTTTTGATGTCCGTTAGGATTGTGTTGGTCTCCAGTAGTGGTGGCACGAACATCAATGTTGCTTTAGACCAACACACTGAGTGGTATTTCACAACCTTCCCCCGGTGTCTCTTGAACAGGATGTTAATCACTTTCTTCGTGCCATTGTAGAGATGGGGCTCTGTGAAACCCACCAATTAATAGCTTCTTTCGGCTTTGTTTCAGTCGTATTTTCATACTTTTCCAGAATTTGAATAAATTAGAATGATTCAGTGTTTTAGTTTTATTTTCGATGCCTGGTGTCACTTGTCACTTCCTGATGACACCGAGCTTAAAACATTTTATACATACGTATATGAACATGGAACAAAACAAACTCAACTCTATAAGCTATACAGCCATTACACTTTTCACATATCTATTTTACTCCATGATAAAATAAATTCATGAAGAATATGACGAATATGGAGAGGCATCAGGATAATCTGGTTCACCATCAGAGTCAAAATTTGTTTCAAAATATTGCAAATGAGCAGGTAACTTTCGTTGCCTTTTTTACTAATCACTGCAGATGAACCGGGTAGATTTGGTGCTTCTATTACTAGGGTAGTTTCCGTATCTTGTATGCTAGTTACGCTACTAGCATCATTATCTGGGATATTCTTATTGATATCAAACAAGTCATTAAAATTATAAGTGTTATCCACGATTTCATTATCAATAGGTGACCTGTTGTTAACATTAGATGATTGTTCCAATGTATTTAAATTGAAATCATATAATAAAGAATTATTGACATATGGTAAATTAGTCTTATTTAAAAATATTTCATAACGCCTAAGTGTGTTACCTTGAGAGTTTTTAATTATATAAGAGCGGTCGTTTAAAACACCTTCCAATCAGTCGTATTTTTATACTTCATTTGGGATTTGAATGAATTAGAATGATTCAGTGTTTAAGCTTAATTTTCGATGCCTCGTGTCAATTCTACGTTCCCCTTATCTCCCCAAATTTGAAATTTGTTGCAGGTATTACAACTATGAACATTCATGTATTTTTCAATTAAATAACAACAAATATAATAAAAAGAATTTTTTATAATTGAGCGTTCTTGACGATAATAGTTATTTGGAAGTGATATTGCTTTCATAGAATTACTTGCTTCTGGTGGTTGAGATTGAATTTGAGTTTCTTTTGATTGTTGAGATATTAAATTAAATGTGAGAATATTTTGCAAATAAATTTTTTTAATGCTCTTCGAAATTTTATGGGAGCTGGATTTATTGAATTACCACCTTGTTGTCTTATAGAACTTAAGAAAATTATCCTATAAAAGTCAATTCCAAGGGATCTTCAAAGATTTTATTGCTATGACCACTTTTTGCTTTTTCATCTATCAGTAACATCTACATCATTTTTATCAAAAAATTTGTAATAAATTCCACCATTTTATTCAAAAATTTCAATTGAAAATATGTGCCTTCAAAAACAGTTTTGTAAGGATTCGAATTCTTCAGGTCCACTGAATTAAGCATGTCGAAAAGCTTATCAAAATTTCCACTTAATACTAGAGTACCTATGACTAGCGTCTAGCCGTTCAGGCAGCATCGATCACGAAGATGAACGAAAGGTAGTAGTTGAGGTGCGCATGCGTCCAAGCAGCTAGTAGAGTTAACTTTCGTAACACTTAAAAACTAATTAAAAAAAATTTATTTACTTTTAAATTACACTGTATGAAATAATTAAAATATAATGATTAACAATACAATATTAATGAACTACTTTGGATAAAAACGAATGCCAATTGCCATAAACAAAGGCGTCCTCTTCTATTTATAATATTTAGAAGGCTAAGCTTGTGGTCTTCTATTGTGTACAGGAACGTAACTCCTCCATCCCTAGAAAGAAGTATAGCCTGCAAGGGTGTGCTTCTTAAATGACGAATTCTTCTTGAATTTCTTGTACCTGGGGATGTCTTCTTTGGTGACGTCTTTTTATGAGTTTCCATAGCCAATATAGACAAAAACAAAGTATTATGATATAGATAAGTATGGTCCAAATACTGGAGCAATTATAATAAACAGGAATTTTAATTTTCTCTAAACTTTGTTTTTGAATTTCTAATTTTTTTTTCGAAGTTCTTGTGTTGTTTTTTAATTGATAGAATTGAGATTTATTGGAGAAAAATAATTGTTTTCTCCGATTGGCAGCAAATATTAATTTTGCTGACTGATATCAATCAGCATAGTATCACTTTTCCTGCCTAGGCAGCAAAGTGGTTACTTTGCTGCCTGTGATTATACATTTCCATAGCAACCAACCAAAATAGAGATTGTCGGAATTGTAATAATTTGCAAATACAATGTCCTCATTATGAACAATCGGAGAAAAAATTATATGTTCAACTTGGCAGCAAAGTAGATTGACTGCCTTAGCTGGATCCCTAGCCTCGCTACGCTCGGCTATGAATTCAGCTTCGGCAGTCAATCTACTACTTTGCTGCTTAGTTGAACAAATAACTATTGTTATTTGGCAGAGTTTTGAAGTTAGAGTTAAATTTTATTTTAGGAAGTTCCATATGAACGAAATTAATTTTACTTTTTCTAGAAGTTTGAAATATTATTGATTCTATTTTCACAATGCAATCTGGAGTAGATTCCAGTAGATAGTTCCTATGAGTGGTTTATTGATTTCTGAATTAGTACAGTCGATCGTAGCAATTTTTTCAAAAGGTAACGTTATTATCCATTTTCCATAATTTATTCTGGTAGTCTGTATTTCTTGCAACTGAATTGGAAATGTTCCACATCTTGAAGTTTTGGATTGGAAATTGATTAGTTGAACTTCACAAGGGGCATTCTTCGTTATCAGTGATTTGTGGGCTGGTTCACAGATGTACTGATCGTCTTGAATATTCTGGCAGATTTGGTTCATAAAAGAGAAACTTCCATCTTTTAGTGCTAGGAAAGGTTTACGGGGGAGGTGAAAATTGAATTCTGAGTGATTTAAAGGAACTGGAATAGGAAACAATTGATAATAATGATATACCTCCGATTCAACAACTGGTATCTCTAAAATGAAGGTAATTATTGGTCCAATAGAATAACTTTTGATTCCAATCAATTTTTCAAGTTTTAAAATATTATCTAGAGTAATTTCAAAAGGAAAAGAGCTACTAGTTGACATAAAATTACTTTCTTTCATGGGTTTTAATAGATCTGTTAGATTTATTATTGAGTTGTGTAATGTGTTAATTTTTGCGAAAGACATAGCTACTTCTATTTTCTCAAAAATGTCATATATGGTCTGATATAGCATAGTAATTTGATTGATTACCAGAAATGTTTGAATATAATCATTGACTCCATATTCATATATTGCTACTTCCTCTCAACGTTTTTGTACTGAATCTATCGATATTTTCGAAGTGTCTTGATTATGCATAATATTACTAATAAGGTTATTGAATTTTTCAATAGTACTTTGTAATAAGGTTATTTGCCTAATTGAATTCGTTTTTAATTTATTTTGACTTGATTGTAATTGTTTAATTTCATTTTCTAAATTATCTGCATCTGATTGGTCTAAATTGCCTGTTATACATTTTATTAAAGAGCCTAAGGGATTAAATAATCCTCTTTTTTCCCTATGGTTTGCATTTATTGATTCTGGGTTGATTTGATTGATTTGTGATTCGATTTTATTTTGCATGGACAAAAGGGGAATTGAAGAGTTTTCGAATTTTGCTAAAAATTCTTGAGATTTGAAATTTTCATGAAGCTGTTTTGCACGGGTTTTTATTCAATAAAATTCTGAGAATACTGAAGTTAAATTATAAATTTGAATAAATGACCAGTGTGAAGGAATGAGTTTAGCTGTGCCCAATTTATACGGTAAAATACCAGGATATTTGTTTAGGTCGTGGAATTTGACTGGATTTGTTCTGATAAGATTGACGACGAGGATTCCGACGAGGAATCTGAAATTTTTGAAATAATTTCAGCTTCGTTTATGTGCACTATAATTTTATTTTTTGTTTCCGGATTTTCAATTTCAATTTTTTCGTTTTCTAATATTTTTGTTAATATGTACGGTCCAGTAAATTTATTCTTTTGTTTTCCTGCTCGAGTTCCAATTTTTCTATATACTTGAGCACCTAACAGGGTTTTTTGGAGTTCGCTTTTCATTTTGTCTACTGATAATTTTCTGTTTTTGTTTTAGAGACTTTTCTTGAATAGATTGATATAAGGCTTGTGTATTATTTTTATGGGCATTCACATATTGGGTATAAGCTTGAGTTGGTATTATTGACATTGCGTCTCTACTATCTGTGTGTCCTAATGTTAGTTCAAAAGGTGTAAAGCCTGTTGATGAATGAATTGTATTATTATATGCTATAACGGCATAGGGCATTATTATAACTAAGTCTGAGTTTTTGTCTTGTTCTTTCAAAATTCTTATATCTTCAGTTAGAGTGGAATGAAATCTTTCCACAGGGGAGTTTGATTCATGATGGTAGGGTGTCGTGAAATGTATGTCAATTTTGTGAGTTTTCAATAGTTCTTTAACAACGTCATTGTTAAATTCTCCTCCACAGTCAGCTATGATTTGCTTTGGAATTCCGAAAAATGTGAAAAAATGTAATAATTGTTGATAAGCCGATATGGACGTTCCAAAATATGACAACGCTTGTCCAAATTTTGAAAATTTATCTATAATTGTCAAAAATCTATTATTTCCTATTTTAAACGTATCAATATGTAATATTTCGAATGGTCTAGAGGGGGTGTTAGTTAACAGTAAAGGTTCATTAGGAGGATTCCTATTATATTTTGTTCTTTGACAAATTTCACAATTATTGATATATTTACTAATATCTTTTTTCATTGATTTCCAATAATAATTTAATTTCAATGCTCTTAATGTTTCGTCAATACCTCTATGATTCGTTTTTCCCTCATGCTTATATTTAATTAATTGTTCACGTTCTTCCGGTAACACATTATTAACTAATTTAGTACACTCTACTATTTTTAATCTCGTGAAATGCTTATTCCATACTTCTTGGAAAGTTTTTCGTAACTCGGGTGATAAGAAATAAATATACAAAGTGTTTTTACCAGCGTTTTCTTTTAAAAATTGTATTATAGTGTCTTTATTGTCAGGAATAATAGCTTTTATTATTGTATTACCATCAAATACTTCTAAGTCTCGTTTAAGATAAGAATAATAAGGAGCTTCCTTTACTATGACTTGATAGGCTTTATTGTTAATAATTTCGTCTATCAAAGCAAAACTTTGTTCTGGTGATGATTCTGCACTATGAGCTGTATCAGTTTCAGAAATATTATCATTCTCCGGACGACGAATTGCTTTTAGGAACTAAACCAGCCGAGGTCAGAAAGTCGTTAATTTAATGTCAATAAATGACATATAAATTCTCTACTCTATTGAAATAAAACAGTGGATTTTATTACATTGAATAAACTTTCATATTTGTGTTAAAATTTGAAACAGTACAGTTCTATATACAGAGTGATTCATAAGTAATGGGCCAAATTGTAAATTTACGTTCAGAAGGCCAAAATAATAATATTTTCATTAACAATAATGGGTCTTAGTCTGCTCCTTACTGAGGTACAGGATGTTGAAGCGAAAAAAATAAAATAGATTTTTGTTAATAGATACTTTGCTACCTTTATTTATAAACAAAAGCTCATTTCCCACCGATCTTTAAAAACCGTGCAATTGTGAAAAAGCTTGTAAAACTAAAGTGTGATAAGTACCAAGAGTGGAATTATGGAAAACATCACCCTGTATAACAAATTTCAAGTATATTCAAAACAAAATTAATTTCATGAAAATATAATTCATATTCAAGTAGCGTAGCAAATTTCAATCAGACTAAACAATGCTGATAATTCACAATGACACAATTACAAAGTAACCCAAAAGGAACCTAGTTTCGAATACACAAGTTCGCCGATGAAGCAAAGCGATCGTGGGTTACAAAGTACACGTGTGTCCAATAAGAAAGCAAGGAATGGAAAAGTGGTGAAAAGCTGACTGGGCAAAAATTGCCCAAAGCTGGACGAGATAGAAAAAAAAGAGAAGCAGTTGGGTCCCGAACATGGTTGCGAGCGGTTGGCCCATAGAGTTCGCGGTTAGCAGTCATCTGGAAAAATTCCAGAGTTATATTTTGACTTGTAAGACAAAAGTAGTGCGGAGTTCAAAATAAGTTTCGCTTCGACACTTGAAGAATTTCTTCGAGAGAGCGTCTACTGTAAGCGCTTAAAGAGTAATTCGGTAAAGAGGATAGCGATCGGCCAAATAAGATTTGCTAGAGGCAAACAGGTTCGATAAAAAGTCTACCCCATCCATTTCATAATCATCTCTTTTTTTATATAAGTATTATTATTATTATCATTTCAATATTTAATTTCCAAGTATTTATTATTATATTCCATTATTTATTTTCTATTCTTGGTTTTCTTTTTTTTTAATAAACCCATTTAAATTCGATAACACTTGGTTTGCTTTCATACACAGGTATCCCCTAAAAACTACTTAATAATTTAGTAGTAATACCTTATCCTGAACCATTACCAGACGTAACCCTACACACAAAGACCTCTCATTATCAACAATAACTGATAGCAGCGGAGGCCGGATCCATCCTTTCGGACTTTTCTTACAGGAATCGTTGATTCCTGTTTCCCACGTACTCGTGGGTGGTGACAGCCAGCTACGCTGCCTTCTTGTTATTTTCAGGGACACACCAGGAGAATTTTACTTTTCCAGGTTCCGGCTCGTGAAACTCGGCACCAAGGCGTTCTCTGGAGTATTAGCATTTACGGTGGACCAGCAGTTTTCACTTTCTCTATTACAGGTTAATCACATAGGTTTTTTAACGGTTATTACATTGGTGACTAAACGGCTGCCGGTATTACATTGGTGACAGAGAAAGAAACATTTATGCTCCTGGGTCTGGCTCCAACTCTCCCATGGAGCGTTGGAGCCAAACCACGGTGCAATGGCCCACCTACCTTTCGGCATATGACCTGGAACTACACGCTATCTAACCAATTCACTGACAAGTAGAACACCATCCCATCTACCACACTCCAAAAATTAGCGGGAAAGAAGAGTGATTCTTTATTCCTAATCATTAGTCTACAGAAAGAAACACAGTAATTGTTATGTACAAAGCAAATAAAATAAATAACAAAAATAAATAGACATGAATAAAAATGTTGTGTTGTGGTGTATGTGTGTATTAGTTGTCTTCGTCATCGTCAAGTATCATGTCATCCTCCCATTGGTTTATCCAACTGACGACCTCTTGGTCATTCAGATCGATATCCTCTGGGGGTATGTCATTTGTTTCGTAACTAGTCTGTTCGTCAATAGTTGTCTGGCATTGTGTCTCCGGGGTAATGTGCAGTCGTGTATTATATGTTTTTGGTCTTCCGGTGTGTAGCAATATGTACAGAGTCCGTTTGTCTGTCTGAGGTTGAAGCGTAATAATCGTTCATGTGTCCGTGTCCCGTTATTGATTGTGTCGTCTTCCAAGTTAGCGACGGATTTGTCCTCCTAACTGTTTTGATTAAGTAATGTGTTTTCCTACTCTTTGTGTCCCTGTCCCACCTGTTTTGCCATGCTGTCATTTTGTCTGTTTATGTCTGTTTTTGTAATGATTGTTATAGTGTGGTCTGGGTCGTCGTGAGCTAGTGTAGCGAGTTTGTGTGCTTCTTTGATGCCTGCACTGGCCATTGGCTGTTTCATTATATTGTACAACACATTTTGATTTTCCAAAAACTCTAGATTTTTCTTAATTTTTATTATATTAATATCTCGGCTGTTGCCGTTTTGCAGTGCTTGAAGAGCAATGTCTGAGTCTGTGTCGAATGTTATGTTTGTGTTTCTATGTTATTGGATGCTATTGATTACTAAGTCTGTGCCTGTCATGAGTGCTATTATTTCTAGTTTGTTAATGTGTAGTGTTGTATTTATTTTGTATTTCTTTTTTATTGACTCTCCCTGTGTTTTGATGTAGACCCCTATTAGTCCAGCAGCCCACGCCTGAATTTTTTTTTATTAACAACAGGCTAAATTTTCGTAAGCTCGTTCGGTTTGACGAGACGCCCACGTTTTTATTCCTCCGAAAATCTGGAGGAGGTATCTAATGTACCGCGCAGGCGGTTGATTTGGTAGGGAAAAAAATTGATGACCAACAGCAAACTTTTTTTTTCGAATGTTGAGATAATAGTCAAATGATGCCGGAAAAACAATTGTCCTACAAATTGGATGGTATGAGTGGAGGGTCCTCCACCTCGAATATGTCAAAATAACAAGTGAAAAAAATTAACTAACAACGAGATGATTTTTTGTGTGCAGCTTACTATATATTTATATAATTGAATGGCCAAAGAGTCCTACAAATTTAGCGGCACCTTTCCCTAGTCCTACGCAAGAATGTTGTCGATTCTACGGGGACAATTTTCTTATTAACAACAACCTGGTTTTGATTTTGGGTTTAGGAAACATCGAAGCTGAGAAGATAATATATTCATCCTAAACTCAGTCCTACAATTCCACCTTCGGTTACCAAAAAGAAAAGTCTTTGCTGTTTTCGTAGATTTCAAGAGAGCGTTTGATAGTATTAACCATTATGTTTCGTTCCGAACCGAACTTCTTGTAATAAGAATTGTAAATTCTTTTTAATGCAATAAAATGTATCTATCTATCTATATCTTTTGATTTTGTCCTGTCGGGAATGAAGTGTGCAACACAATTGTACCACTCTCCTACACAAAAAGTGGTATGTGTTTTCAGGAATCGAGATATTGTGTCCACACTTTTCACGGCTCTCATCTCAGAAGTCAATGTTCGATCCCGGGGGAGAGCAATTTTTTTTTTCATTTGGTCGAAATTAATTGTTAATAATGTTTGTAAAATTGATTTTCCTCAAGCATTGGAGGAATTAGTTTATATCTCAGCAATTTTTGCACATGCTAAGAATGAATAATTCCTCTCTGATGAATACATTTTTTCAAACATAATAAATAATTGATTATATGAAACTATTGAAGAGGTTGAATATTGTTAAGTAATAATTGTTATTAATTGTTCAGTTTTTCAATATATTTTTTTAATTTTTTTAATGAAGTCAATGATATTAACATAATTGACTCGATGCAATCTTCTCAGCAAAAAAATGTTTGTACATGTAACTAAATATTTATAATAATAGAAATAATACTGCTATTGCAAGTTAAAATGTTCGCGCTATAGAAAGGAGCCGAGTGGGGGCCTTGAATGAATTTTTCGGGAGAAACTGAGAGAGGTTTGAGGGGGAAGCCATGCCGGCCACGTGGCAACAATGCTCACTGCTCCGAGTTTCGGGTTCCCTTCCCCTTCCCAAGCCAGTCGGTTACAAGCGTCCATACAGAGCAGACATATTTCTGTCGAAGTGCCGTTTAGAACGTGAAACCTTAATGACGTAATATGGATTGCTTTCTGTGCACTGTACTTCGGGAAAATCCAAAGTTTCGCGAAAAAAGAGAGGAAATAAAAAACTTTTCGAAGGAAATTCTGCTCTTTTGCAAAGAGTTTTTAAAGGCTAGGAAACATCACAAACACAAATATAACGATGTGGTACTGCCGGACAGTTGGGATGACGAGATCATCGGATACCATTCCTCTTGCTACAAGGAGTTCAGAGTCAAGGCTAAATATCTATCTTATGAAAGGTAAGACAATAAAATATTTCTAAGGGGGTATCTGGTCAAATCGATATGAAAAATCGCCTGTATAACCTAAAATTCTTGCTGCGGTAGAATAGAGAATGGAAAATTCCACCCAGCTCCGAGTGTCTTTATCTGAGCAACTGCGCAGTATTCGTATATTCCATTGTCTGGGAATATACAGTTATGTTGGAGCAGATGTTTACTTTCGAAATGCCGTTAGGCTCGGGGAACTCGGTGTTTGTATATGTATATATATATATATATATAGGTTTCAAATTTTGTGGGGAATGCGGCAATGTAAATGAAGTGTACTCTTTTTAGTTAATTCTGAGCTTTCGGTTTATTATTCTAACCATTTTCAAAGAAAACTAATTGAGATTACAAATATCTATAAATTGTATACATGGAGAATTAACTAAAAAGAGTACACTTCATTTACATTGCCGCATTCCCCACAAAATTTGAAACCTATCTAGTTTTGGCAACGAACTACTTTCTTATATATATATATATATATATATATATATATATATATATATATATATATAACTAACTTCCAGTGATATTTTTTAGGGAGTGCAGCAATAAAACGTAAACGTGTACTCTTTTAAATATTTAATCCAAGCTTTCGAGTGAATTTTCACCCATCATCAGGGAAGCTACATAAAAATATATTGTTAGATTTTTTAACACATTTTTTTTAAGTTTTTTATACTTACAAACTTATTGAGATTAAACGTGAAGATAACAAAATTAAAAACATAGATGGCCATCAGTAACATTAAAAAACTACGTCTATTAAATATATTATCACATTTTATTACTTAAAATAACTATTTAAAATTAACGTTAATTATGTTGAGTACCGTGCTTGAAATCTCAACTTCACAATGACATATAGTTTGTGGAGTCAATTATTATAGTTTCTTCGCCATCTGGCCTGTACCTATAGCACAACCAGCTAATGGCTTGAATTTAATATCATCTTGAATACAATTTTAATTTAAGGTTATGAAAAGAAGAAGAAAAATGGACTTTTTTTGTACAATTTAGTTAGAGGAAAATATGAGCGATCAGGACCACTACGGAAACACCACAATCAAACATTGCATCAATAGCAACCCCTTGACTAATGAGATCAATGGTTACGTATGTTTACAATGCCTGACCATGTAGAAACCTTCAGCTTATGAGACTGAGATTCCCATAATGTACCAGAGAGTCTCCTATCCTCATTTTCACCTCTTTCATGAGAATCTAAAAGCAATAAATAAGCAAAAATATCACTTAGATGTTTAGTATCAATTCCTAACAATATAAACCATCGAATTGATACTAAACATCCAAGTGATATTTTTGCTTATTTATTGCTTTTAGATTCTCATTATTAACTATTTACTATTTGTTTATCTTAATTTAAGTGAAATAAAGTTATGTAAGTTAAACTAGTGAATCAGTTAATCCACAATCCACGACCACGCAACGTTTTGGTCCAATCGTTCCGGATGAAAAAATCAGAAAATCACGATATACACGAATCACGACACGTATAGGAAGGGTGAACTCGTTCCATTTTCCTAAATATTCATATTCCTATACATTCATACACGTTAACACATTTCATTTCAAATAATTGTAGTGAGTATCTCGAAAATTGCAAATTTAACAATTAATTACATGTACTCGATCTATTGCATGTTCACGAATGTACTGTGAAATATCCACATATATTCAAAATTCATTTCAAATTATTAAGTAGTACTCGATTAACTTAATATATTGTCAATAAATTTATCACGGAAATATTTACTCGTACAAAAAAGAAAAAATCGAAACTTGTTAAATAGTTAAGTACTCGACTATAACAAACTTAATTATTGTTTATTTTAACACGAAACATTTTGAAACACATTTTATTTTGAATAATCAAGTACTCGCTTTTAACAAACTTATCACTTCATTGTTATTTTATATCAGATATCGGATAATAATGCCAAAATCAAAAAATAAATCGAATAGCGAAAAAGCTATTGATGAAGAATCATCGGAATTACTTCATATTCGCGAGGTAGTTTCTGCACGTTTAGAAAGGTTCTCTCCAGTATTTGGAGAGAACAGATGTGAACATTATTCAATTAGAAATTAGGTTGAAAAACATTGAAGACGACTTCGCGGAATTTGATCGTTGTCAGACACGATTGGAGTTTTTAGATCACGAGGAAACTCATCATAGAGATCACATAGAAGAAATGTTTCATAATGTTATCGGTAAAGGGAAAACCTATATAAAAAACGAGTCCGAAAAACACGAAACGAAACCAACACCCGGTAACAGTGGTCAAAACATAAATCAAAGCGGCGCAGTTGCCAAGATACCAGATATCGAACTACCGAAATTTTACGGATCGTATGATACTTGGTTAAGTTTTAAAGATATATTCAATTCAGTAGTAGATCGACGAACCGATCTTAATGACATTGACAAGTTTTTATACCTTCAATTATGTTGTGAGGGCGAGGCCCAAAAAATCATAGAATCGTTAGAGTCCACGAGAGATAATTATAAAATCGCGAGGGAATTACTAGAAAAAAGATATGATAACAAGCGCGTAATTATAAACTTTCACATAAATTGCTTACTATTCAACCTTCCAGACGTAAATAAAGAGTCCGCACAAGGATTGAGGAAACTTATTGACACTTTTAGACAACATTTGAAAAACTTAGAAAAATTTGAATTACCAATCGAACATTGGGATGCATTATTAATACCGATTATTTTAAAAAAATTAGATGATAAAACGAAGCGAGAGTGGGAGCTTAAACAAAACGATAAAACATTACCAACACTAAAAGAACTAACCGACTTTTTAACAAAAAAATGTTTCACCTTAGAAGCAGTTAAAATGAGTGATGTTAAACCTAATAATCTTCAACATTATAAAGATAATTCGCGAACAAATTTTCAGAATCGAGAGCCTATCAGAAAAATTGATTGTCACGCTACTAATTACAATAATAATTATTTCAACTGTGTTATATGTAAAGAAAAACATTTCATTTATCAATGTCCTAAATTCATGAATTTATCATTGTCAGAAAAATACTCCGAAATTAATAAAAATAAACTATGCAGCAACTGTTTAAGACCCGGTCATGTAAAATCAGATTGCAGGTCAAGAGGTTGTAAAAATTGTAATTTAAAGCACAATACAGCCTTACATACTGACAACTATAGAAATCAAAATCAAAATTCTCAAAATCAACAAACAGCGGATGTAGTCAGTAATAATAACGGCACCACAACATTGCTAACGAAAGAAAAACAATCTAGGCGATCTATGCATTCAAACGAAATTCAAGCAAGCACATCTCATGTTACAAACGATACCGGCCGAGTTTCGGAAATACACACGTTTTGTAGCTTCAATGAAAATAAGCATACGAATACACAATATAATAATGATGAATCAGAGTTTAAACGGAGAAAAAACGTTATCGTACACGTGCTTAGCATCAAATCTAGTTTTACTGTCGACTGCGACAATTTTGATTCAAAATAAAAACAAAAAATGGATAAAATGCACGGGTTTGCTAGACTCGGGAAGTCAACCAAATTCAATTAGTGCATGGTTGAGCGATAAATTAAATTTAAAACGTGAGAAAATAAACATACCGTTAGGAGGTGTAAATCAAATTGGAACAAATATAACTTATAACACAAATGCTAAAATAAAATCGAGAATTGAAAATTTTGAAAGAGAACTCTCGTTTTTAATATTACCTCGAATCACAGATAAATTGCCATCAATAGAATTTGAAAAATCGCAAATTAAATATCCAAAAAATATAATTTTGGCCGACGAAGAGTATAACGTTTCAAAAGAAATAGACTTGTTACTCGGAGCAGGAATTTTCTTCGAACTACTTAAAGGCCAAACAATAAAATTAGGAGTCGATTTACCCGTTTTTTAAGAAACCCATTTCGAATGGATTATAACCGGAAATTTATATTTGAAAAATTACGCGAACAATAAATTGGTATGCAACGTATCGACAAATACAAAAAATCAAAAATTACACGATTCTCTCACAAGGTTTTGAGAGTTGGAGGAAATGCCTCAACAAAAAGTGTTATCGAAAACAGATCAATATTGCGAAAATAATTTCAAAATTACAACTCGTAAAGACAAAACTGGAAAGTTTATCGTTACATATCTTTTTGTACAAAATTTCGAAAATAAGCTTGGCGATTCAAAAACATCTGCATTGAAACGATTTCTTAACTTGGAATCACGTTAACATCATAAAAATGTAGATATGAAATCACAGTATGTTAACTTTATGCACGAATACGAAACTCTTAATCATATGACTTTTAAATGTAATTTAGACGAAGACGATTCTGTAGATAATGAGTCATTTTTTCTACCGCACTCAGCTGTATTTGGGGATTCCTTAACAACTAAATGCAGGGTAGTTTTCGACGCTAGTGCAAAAAGTAGCACAAACATATCTTTAAACGATTTACTCTGCACCGGACCGACAATCCAACCAGACCTTTTTCTCTTTTATTACGAATACGGCTTAAACAATTTGTTTTAATCGCGGATATTAAAATGATGTATAGGTGTATTTTAATTGAGCCGAGTGAAAGAAAATTTCAACAAATTTTGTGGCGAGACACAACGGTCGAACCTATAAAAGTTTATGAGCTTGACACCGTAACTTATGGTACATCTTCGGCGCCATATCAAGCTACGAGGTGCCTAAAAGAATTAGCTATACAAAATCGTCATAAATATCCTCGGACTTCGGAAATAATTGAAAATAATTTTTATATGGACGACTTATTAATTATTGAGCGTGGATACGATACACGAAGCAAAAAACATCTTTCACGAAATAACGAATATTCTTACTCAAGCGGGTTTCGAATTAAGAAAGTGGTCGTCAAACGACACATCAATTCTCGACTATATATTAAAAAACAGTAACAATAAAGATGACGATAATTTAGTATTATATCACGACAAGGAATTCAAGGCTTTAAGTGTAGCTTGGGACGCGAGTTCAGACCTTTTAAAATATTCTATCAATATAAAATTCAACGAAACCAATATCACAAAACAAACAATATTATCGATGGTAGCGCAAATTTTTGATCCTTTAGGCCTGATCGGACCAGTTGTCATAAAGGCAAAATTAATTATACAAAAATTATGGAGTTTAAAACTAAGTTGGGACGAAGAAGTTCCAAATGATGTAAAGGAAACATGGTTAAACTTCACGTCAAAGATACACATTTTTAATAATATAAATATAGAAAGACATGTTTTGGAAAAAGATTCTCACGAAGTAGAAATTTATGGTTTCAGTGATAGCTCGGAAAAGGCTTATGGAGCATGCGTTTATTTATGTTCGACTAAACGTAACGGAGAACGAAGGCTAAAACTTTTGACCGTGAAATCAAAGGTAGCACCACTCAAAAAGGTAACTATTCCTCGCTTGGAATTATTAGCAGCTGTTTTATTAGCTGAACTAGTATATAAAATGAAAAATATTCTTAATATGGTTAGCTACAAAACAACATATTTTGCTGATGCCAAGATAGTGTTGGCATGGCTTAGAATTGAACCTTCCCAATTAAAACCCTTCGTAAGTAATAGAGTATCAAAAATAATCGACCTTACTGACGTTTTGGAATGGAAACATATACAAAGCAAAGATAATCCCGCCGACATAATCTCACGAGGCTTAAACCCGGAAGAATTGATAAAATGCGAAATGTGGTTACACGGACCTAGTTTTTTAAAACGCGACTCGAAATAAACAACGATATTGTTGTAAACGTAGAAACATTGCCTGAGTTGAAACCACAAACTATAACGCTATACGCCACTAATTCGACTAATAAAATAAACTGGTTTTAAAAATATTCTGATTTAACGAAATTACAGCGAATCATTTCATACATTTATCGTTTTAAAAACAGATTGAAAAATTTAGTATCAATTAAATCTACAAACACAATGAACACAAACAAAAACACAACAAAAACAAATCCCGAGGCTGGACAGAAGTGCTCACCTCGATCAAAAGCAGTAACTGGGGATGAACAGAAATGTCCACCCCAAAATACTGCACAGAACGAGGCTGGACACGGAAGATCACCTCGTGATAAAACACAAAGGCGGAAGCGCATTTGCGGCGCCGAAGCCAAAAGGAGGAAGAGAGCGAGGGAATCAGGGGTGGCAGCAACTTCAAGTGCACCCCCCTCCTCCATCACTCCACCTCCAACAGCAAAGGCCCTTCCTGCGGCGGGCGCCAAGAGCTCCGCCTTGAACAAAGGCATGGAACCGGCTGCCCCTGCAGGAAAGCGCCTCCACCAGAGCACCTCCACGGAGGGGACTCCGCGAAGGCTGAAGAAGCCGCGCTCCGACAGAAATGTCGCCGCTCCTTCTAAAACCTTTGCGGATGCCGCCTTGAGACACCTCAAGGTTGCTATTATAGATGAGACTAACCCGTACGGTAAGGTTACCGAAGAACGGGAGAAAATCATCAAAAACCAACTGCTAGAGGAACTGGACAAGATCATCTTCTCCGCCTCCAGCACCAACAGCAAAACGCCCACGTTTAAGTCGTGGACATACTCTGGTGAAATCATCAGAGTGGTCTGCGATGACGACGGGACGCTAGAGTGGCTGAAAAAAGCCACAAAAAACCTCAAGCCGTGGGAGGAAGCATCACTGGCGGTCGTCAGCGTGGATGGGCTCCCTAGGCTGACCAAGGCCTCGCTCTGGATCCCGGAGGACGTCCACAAGACGACATCCGGTGAAAAAGAGAGGGTGCTTGGTCGGCTTAGGGCGCAGAACCCTGATCTGACGGTTGCAAGATGGTGCACTTTCCACCATGAGGTTAAGGTGAACCCAGGAGGACACCTCTTTGTCTTCGGGATCGGAGACAAGGATATGGCTGTCCTCAGGAAGAAGTCGATGAGGATGAGCTATGCGTTCACCTCATTGACCATCAGGGTTTCGAAGAAAGAAGCAGGGGGTACCTCTGAAGACCCGAGGTCCTTGGCAGTCGAGCCACCTAAAGTGGATACTGACTCCAAGGCAACCATGGGTTCCGGAAAGGACGTCGAAGCAGTCGATGACCTGACGGAGGAGGTACCCGAAAATAGCGAGGACACCTCTCCCCTAACGGAGGAGCGGATGGACCTCTAAAGAAAATCCAACTCCATCCATCCTACTTATGGGTAAGGACGCTGGAAAAAAGGTAAATATCTTACAATGCAACCTCCAACACAAAAAGGCAGCAACGGCAACACTATGTCGGCACCTTGATGTACTGGAGGATGCAATAGCTTTGATCCAGGAGCCCTGGATAATAAAGACCAAAGTTACTGGTTTTAGTAGTCTAAAGGGTCAAATTTTCAGCCTACCAAGCAATCAGCAGCCTAGGACAGCTGTTTACGTCCCAAGGAAATATAGAGCCTCTTCGATGGCACAATTCTGCACCTCAGACCTTACTGCGGTTAAAGTGGAATGTCCAGATGGAAGAGGCAAATATACGGCGTTGGTACTAGCATCGGTGTACCTACCTTCAGATGCAGCCACCTTACCACCGACTAAAGAGACGGAGATACTAGTGGATCACTGCCACAACCAGGGAGTGGAGCTGATATTGGGTTGTGACTCAAACTCCCACCACCTGAGCTGGGGCAGCAAGGATATCAACGCCCGAGGTAAGTCTCTTTATGAATATATAATTAAGAAAGATCTAACAATCTTAAACAGAGGCACGGAGCCGACATTCATTAACGCCCGTAGCCAAACATTAATAGATATTACGCTGGCGACAGCCAAAATATCAAACCAAATTAAGGACTGGCAAGTGTCAGATCATATCTCTATGTCAGACCACCGCTGGCTGACCTACACGGTAAGCCAGGATCTCAGGACCACTGTAAAATCTCGCGACCCGAAGAGGACGGATGTAGCTCTCTACAATCGACTCTTAAAAGGTGCTCTGCGGGAAACAGAGGTCCTGACTCCTAGCAATAATGAGGAACTGGAAAGGTACACAGTATCTATCCAAAACAAAATGGACATTGCCTATAAGGAATCCTGTCCGATGAGGACGGTTCAGACAGGTGGCACGACCAATAGCTGGTGGTGCCCTGAACTGGAACACCTCAGAAAGACAGCGAGAACGACCTTTAACAAGGCAAAACGAACAACACTCAAAGAGGACTGGGGAATATACAAAGCCAACCTCAAAGAGTTCAAAAAAGTCTGCAGACAAAAGCAAAGAGAAGCCTGGAGAGCTTATTGTGAGGCAGTCGAAGACTTCCCACAAGTTTCTAGGCTACAGAAGGCGCTCTCAAACGACCAACATAAGAGTATCGGCATCCTTACAAGGGAAAATGGCGACAAGGCCGCCAACCTTCAAGACAGCGCTGAGATTCTTATGGAAACTCACTTCCCAGGTTCTGTCTCTCCCGGAACGTCAAACTGGATGGAAGTACCAACAACACCCTCACAATACGACTGGCAATTTGCTAGTTCAGTAATTGACGAGGACAAGATAAGGTGGGCCATATCGGGCTTTTCCCCCTTCAAGTCACCAGGACCTGACGGAATAAGACCAGCCCTACTTCAATGGGGAATGGATATTCTTATGCCGCACCTGGTTGGAATTTTCAGAGCCTCTTTGGCTCTGAGGTATATTCCTCGTAAGTGGAGAGAAGTACGAGTGGTATTCATACCAAAACCAGGTAGGATGGATTACACCTTACCAAAAGCATTCCGACCAATTAGTCTCACATCGTTCTTTTTAAAAACAATGGAGAGGTTATGCGAGCGGTACATAAGAGATGAAGTGCTAGTTCACCACCCACTTCATCCAAATCAGCATGCATATACTCCGGGAAGGTCCACTGATTCGGCCCTTCACCAAGTGGTTGGCAGAATCGAAAGATCATTGGACAACAAAGAATCCACCCTGGGTATATTCATAGACATCGAGGGAGCGTTTGATAAAACAACCTTTCCAACAATTACCCAGCAACTCAACTCCAGGAATGTACCTCTGGTAGTAGGAGAATGGATACTCAAGATGCTCTCTAGTAGAGCAATAAGTATCAATGTAGAAGACATCACAGTAAGAGGACTGGTCATGAGGGGATGTCCGCAAGGAGGAGTCTTATCACCCCTTCTGTGGAACATAGTCCTGGACACCCTGATTAATCACCTCAACAACAATGGAATCTACACAATTGCATACGCAGATGACATAGTTATTTTGCAGACAGGCAAATTTGTGAACACACTGTGCGATAGAGCGCAGGATGGGCTCAAATTAATTGAAACATGGTGTAAGGAACACTCACTTTCGATCAATCCCAGGAAGACTGAGATGGTCCTTTTTACCAGGAAAAGGAGTTTATCGGGTTTAAAATCCCCCGAAATCTTCAAAAGCAAACTAAACTTTTCTGAAGAGGTGAAATACCTTGGTATTACCCTCGACAGGAAACTAACATGGAACTCTCATCTACACAGCAGAGCAAAAAGAGCATATGTGGCTTATGAACAGTGTCGGAGAACAGTGGGACGCACATGGGGGCTGTCACCCCGAGTGGTCTCCTGGATCTACACTGCAATAATAAGACCTATGTTAACGTATGGAGCAATTGCATGGGGACCGAAGGTTCTACAAGCAACGGCCATTCAAAAACTATATCAAATACAGCGAATGGCCTGTTTAAACATCACAGGAGCCATGAGAACAACACCAACCGCAGCAATGGAGCTTATTACTGGTCTGACCCCTCTGGACCTGTATGTCAAGGAGGTTGCGTTGATGGCCATGGTACGATTGCGCACGGCTGGTGTAAACCCCGAAGTAGGAGTGGGCCAATTGCGGTTAAGCCTATGGCAGGAAGCGCTTACTGCGCTACCTCTGCTGCAGGCAGCCAATGATGCAATTAAACCCAGGTTTTTGTTTAATAAACCCTACAAAATACAAATAAAACACAACACAGAGCCAGATGCGGCAGATGCAATACGCATTTATACAGATGGTTCAAAGATGAATGAAGGCTCAGGATGTGGAGTTTACTCGAGAGCACTAAGCCTAAGGATCAAGTGGGGAATGGGAAACAATACCAGCGTAGTTCAAACAGAACTGGCTGGTATCTCAATTGCCACAAAAGAACTAACCAGAAAAGGAATTTCTGACAAAAACATAATAATCTGCACTGATAGTAGACAAGCCCTATTAGCCTTGAACAGACAACGTGTTATATCAAGACTAGTACTAGAGTGCCACCAAGATTTAGCTAACGCCTCGGCAGATAACAATATTATCCTGAGGTGGGTTAAAGGGCACGACAGGAGTAAAGGAAATCGCATTGCTGATTCTTTAGCCAGGGAAGCCGCTGGACTGAAAATTCTTGGACCCAGTGACACCTACGGCCTGACGACTTCGACAATTGCGGAACTAGCCAAACGCTACACCCATGCTCAATCCCTTGAGAGATGGGAGGCAATCAAAGGATGCAGTTTTGCCAGGATCACCCTGGGCGACCCTGGGAAGATGGCGCCGAAAAAATACTTGGCGATGACCAGAAGAAATCTACGTATAACAGTGGGATTCCTGACTGGCCACTGTCAACTAAGGAAACACCTCCATACTATGGGGCTAGTGGACACACCTATATGCAGGATGTGTGAACAGGAAGATGAGACTGTCAGGCATGTCCTATGCGAGTGTCCGGAGTTATCGTCGATAAGAGAGTGTGTGTTCGGTGAGTCTTGGCCTACACCTGCCGATATAAAGGAGATGTCTCCTGGTGACCTGTTCACCTTCCTGAGAAGGACAGGATGGACGATGACCTAGGAGGACAACTCCTCGGGAGGATGTACAATGGGTCATATGTGGCCTAAGTGCTGTGAGCCTACACTCACCCTCCCTACTCTACAGATACAGACAGAATCTACAAACATAACAGTACAGGAATTGAATGAATCTCTATTAATATTAATTCGACTAGCACAACGAGAGCAATTTCAACCAGAGATATCGAAACTTGAGAAATCGCAATGTTTAAATGACAGCAAAATTTTATCTCTTCAACCATTCTTAGATACAAAGGGTATACTAAGAGTAGGAGGTAGATTGACAAACTCACATTTAGACTTTGATCAAAAACATCCAATAATCTTGCCTTATAGACATAAATTAACAGATTTAATAATACGACAGGCTCATATCGAGCATTTACACGCAGGTGTTCAAAATTTGTTAGGTATATTAAGATTAAATTTTCGGCCAATCAATGGTAAAAACGCGGTAAAGAGAATTACAAATTCATGTATAAGATGTTTTCGCGCGAACCCGAAACCAATGCAATATTTGATGGGATCGTTACCGGGTGACCGCTTAAAATTTAACAGACCCTTCGCAGTTAGCGGCTTAGATTTCGCAGGGCCAATATACGTTAAAGAGGGTACTCAACGAAGAAGTAGGTTAATCAAAACTTACATATGTATTTTTGTCTGCTTTTCAACAAAAGCGACCCATATCGAGTTAGCACCCGATTTAACAACGGACAGTTTCTTAAACGCACTCAAAAGGTTTTGCTGCAGACGACGAAAACCCAGTGATATTTACTCTGACAACGGATCAAATTTCATCGGAGCGAATAATAGGTTTTTAGAACTTCACGAACTCTTAACCGATGAATATCGTAATTCCGTTATTTCTTCATTTCTATCAAAAATGCAAATAAATTGGCATTTTATTCCTGCACATGCACCTCACATGGGCGGTCTGTGGGAGGCTGCAGTTAAATCTACCAAATATCATTTGAGGCGCGTATTAGGAAATTCAAATATAAATTATGATGAAATGAACACTCTACTCACTCAAATCGAATCCTGTCTTAATTCCCGTCCTATTACCCCCATCTCCAATGACATCAATGACTTTTTACCCTTAACACCTGCACACTTCCTGATTGGGAGCTCACTCGCAAGCATTCCCCAATCAGATCTCAGAGACGTTAAAACTCATCGACTGACCAGATATCAGCGACTTCAGCAATTGTACCAGCACTTTTGGGACCGCTGACACAAGGAATATTTGACAAGTCTTCAAAATCGCAACAAATGGATCAAGAATGGCGTTAATCAGGTTGAAGTAGGCATGCTGGTGACACTAGTAGAAGATAACATGCCTCCTTTATGCTGGCCAGTAGCAAGAATCATCGAACTACATCCCGGAAGCGACAATATTGTGCGTGTAGTTTCGGTAAAGTTATCAAACGGCACCGTGTTGAAACGTTCAACCCGAAAATTGTGTGTGTTACCGGTTGAAACTTTTGAAAAGTAGGACTTTTCAACAGGGGCGGTATGTTCAGACTTTATGGACTTCCTCGAATTTAGTGAGCGCGTGACAACAACGTATTCTCCGCGAGAGCCCCGAAAAATCACCGCCGCCAGCAGAGAGACGACGATTCAAATTTGTAACCTCAAAAGAGGATCACGTAACAATTTGTATTACAGTCCACTATTAACCATTTATTAACTATTTACTATTTGTTTATCTTAATTTAAGTGAAATGAAGTTATGTAAGTTAAACTAGTGAATCAGTTAATCCACAATCCACGACCACGCAACAATTACAAGAATCCCATCGGGTGCGGTAAGGTTTGCGACCCTCGGAATTTTGCAACGATTTTTTTTTAATAGAAAGCCCTATGGCTATAGAACGTTTTATAAAAAAAAAATCTTGGATCATCCACTTTTGAAAGAGAAAATCGCGATTGAAAATACTAAAATTCGCCATTTTTTCGTGAATATTTGACATTTTTTGACAATTATGTCTAGATATCGGATGGTCACAAATTTTACAAGGAGCGGCGAATGAGCTATGCTGCCAGTTTTCATTCCTCTAACTCGTTACGGCTTGAAAATAACACCAAGATTTTAGATTTATATTTCATTCTCACATAACACCGATGTATATATAAATATTTGTACTATCAAGAACATAGTATTGCTGATGATATAAAAGAAGGGTTTTTAAAATAATCGCGAGACCACAGTTCCAGTGGATTGCGCTATTCAATTTAAGCCATTTTTTAAATTATATTGATATTATTTCACATTCGACAAATGTTCACTTGAATAAATGGGAAAATATAGTTTTCATAAAACGATCGATAGATCAGATGAAAAAAGAAGAAGTTATTTGGTCATGTTAACCTTTGAATATAAAAACGACAAGCTTTTAACCTATATGAAACGACAAACAATCAACATATAATACGTATCCTAAGTGTGTATTAATAACCATCACATAAGAGTTATATATATATATTGATTTGAAAAAAAATATTAAAAAAATGTACTTATCGGGACTCGAACCCGGCATGTACAGATCGAAAATAACCTTATGCGGCGCCTTTACACACTGGGCCAAGGAACCACAATATTTTATAATTGAACTTCAGCATGAAGCGTAGGTATACAGGGTGAATCACGACTAACGGGACGGAGGTTTATGGCGAAGCGGTGAAAAATTTGAAATGTTTGTCACATTGGTAGTCTGTACATCCATATAGGCTACATTTTAAAATTATTTTGAAATATACGGGAAGTTCCAATAAAGTGTGGCGTATTAAAGTTATATTTTTTCTTATGGAACACCCTATATTTGATTGCATTTTCTGATTGCACTCAAAAAATAAAGTACTGTTTCATAATGATTCCCTATACCTAAATACAGAGGGTTCCGAGTTATGCTGACTTTTTTAAAAATGTGAACATTTCGAAAAAAATTAATAACTCATTGATATAATAAATTCTTACAGGGTGTTCAGAATTATCAGTTGATTTATTAGATCATTAAATGTGTTATAACGGGCTTATTTCAAATGACACACCCTGTATTTCAATAATTCATCATATTCAAAAAAATGTCATCTTTCGAATGATATAAGGGTGTCCTATACCTAGGTACTATACTTTTCGCGCAATTTACAATTTTTTAAAAATTGTATGCTTAATCGATTTTAAAACGTCTGCAGTGTTCTATCCATAGACGTATGAATGAAGATGGACCTAGCATGCTAGAATTTATTTGAAGCCAATATAAAAGTAAACATCGCTGTTGTCACATTTCGTTTTAAATTTTTGTTATATCATGCCAAGTTTTAGTTTGAATAGTTTTATTCAAACAACTTAATTTTATCAAAATCCAAAAAGACTTTCAATTTTGAGACTTTTTATCTGTTTTAAATGTAAAAATGTACAGCATTTAGCTACTACTATAATTTTAAAGTGATGTACACGATGTCCCTAGCCTGTAATATGGCGAAACAAATGTAAACTAAGCAACACTGTTTGTTTCCCTCTGGTGTTTGTGAGAAGATGGCTGCCTTTGTTTATCAAATTTTCGGTGCGTGGTTTGTTATATTTAATCCAGTTAATTTATTATAAAAGCTTGGATATTGTGATAGTGACTCAACTAACACTACAGTAATGGTGCGACAATGTTTAGTTTGTTAAAAACTTGATTATTTGAATTCTAACCTCTCATTTCATACGTGAGTATCAGTGGCGTTCATAAACATGCAAAGTTGTGTTTATGGATTTGAAAATTATAATAAATAAAAATTTAAATTGTGGAAGAGCAGGCTTCGTAAAAATATGGAACAGAGAAGAAAGTGGCTATCCTGTACTTGAAATTCTGGAAGAAGATATGTTAAAACTATCTTCTAGTAAAAAGTATCAGATATTAGCTGTATGAATTGTTATTATATCTTGATTATTTAAACTTTCAATAACATATACTTATTATATTGAATATTTCTTACTTTTTTCACAAGATTGAATGAAATTAAAAATTATATCATGTCACTTAAGTATGCGGTAATCATCCCATTTTTGATTTAGGTAGAAAAGCTGGATTTTTAGAGTGTATAGAGAGCCTTTTGGTTTTGTACAATAATTATGTTCACTCAAACCAAATTAAATATATTTTAACCTTCGATTTTAACCAGGATCACTTAGAATTATTTTTTCGTGCTATGCTCCAGTAACAACCCAACAACACAACAATTTGAACATGCTTATAAGAGACTTCTAATCCAGATGTTGAAGCAGGTAATACAGAAAGTGTTATTAGGCTTGATTCTACTGGAATATTACACTGTAGTAGCAGAGTACCTAGTAATATTGAAAACGGTGTTATTGTAGAAAATACAGAATTTGGAACCTCAATTGAAGAGCTTGTTAAAGAGTTTGATTATTCAGTTTCAAGTACATGGAACTTATGTTTTAGATGTAGTTGGTTAACCAATGCGTCACAGTTAGCCATTACAGTGTGCATCTGCTGAAAAATATTTCAGATTTTTTAACAAGGCAAAAAATATTTTTATTGGAAATATTAAAAATTTGGAGTTATCCTTAATTTCTGGTATAATTGCCAATTTGCTAAACTCCATTTAAGATGATTTTAAGGACCCTATAGAAAATCATGGGATTCAAATGGTGAAATTGATATTGAAAAAGTATTTTAAAATTCGTATCCACCATGAAGCTGCCACAAAAACAGAGAAAACACTATTCGCCAACATCTCACAAAAGCAATTTTATTCAAAAATCAGTTGTCCTCCTAGGAGGACAACTCCTCGGGAGGATGTACAATGGGTCATATGTGGCCTAAGTGCTGTGAGCCTACACTCACCCTCCCTACTCTACAGATACAGAGATACACCCTGTATAGGTGTACGAAATTAGTAATCAATTATTTTTGTATTATCTGTATTATTTTTTACGAACTACTATTTTTTTTATGTATGTTACCTTTAATGATCTAAATAAAACATCTAAAACTTTTGTGGTATAATTTTGTTTGTAGCTTTTCTTGTTTTAGTTTTAAAATTAACATTACCCTTACCCTTTCATTAATTTATTATTATAATAAAAAAGTTCATATTCAATTTTAAAGCTTGAAATGTGATTGTATTTATATTCCTACAATCATGAATGTATCCATCCCAATGAAACGCCACTGTCCGCAGTATGTGAATTCCCACTCCGACTGCTAGAAAACAATAACAAAGCATCGTGTATTTGGCTTCATAGGTCTGCATGTAGTGTGTATTGCGATGCTAGATCCATCTTTATTTATACGTCCATGGTTCTATCTTATTTTATACTAACTATCTTGAATTAGTTATTGTGAAGAAAAACAGTGAAGGTGCTAATAAATATGGACACTTGTAGTTCCTGTGGTACACTAACTCTTTTGTTACCGATAGGTATTTGAGTACTACATAATAAAACAAAAACTCATAAAGCTAAGGCATAAAAACTACGAAACAAGCAACAAATTATTAAAAGCAATAAATGAAAAATTACTATAATAGCCCTAACACGGATGAGTGTGAACGTTTGGGGAGGGATTGTGGGCTAATATGTTATCGGCCCGTATGTTTTTGACGGATACCTGGATAAAAGAAAATTTTGGAGTTTTTTGGAAAATATCTTCTGGATCCTTTTCGAAAACTAAAATACTCAAATACTTATCGGTAAAAAGAGTTAGTGTACCTCAAGAACAATAAATGTGCATATTTATCAGCAGCTTCACTGTTTTTCTTCACAATAGCTTTGTCAAGATAATTAGTATAAAATTTAGAGAGAATTGCAGATGTTTTAAAATCAATTAACCATACAATTTTAAGAAAATTGTAAATTGCGCGAAAAGTATAGTACCTAGGTATAGGACACCCTTATATCATTCGAAAGAGGACATTTTTTTGAATATGATGAATTATTGAAATACAGGGTGTTCCATTTGAAATAAGCCCGTTATAACACATTTAATGATCTAATAGTTCAACTGATAATTCTGAGCACCCTGTAAAGAGATGTTTAGTACTCAATCGTGGAATACATTCAACGAATGTCCGACTATTGAGCTAGGAGCGGAAATTCGCAAGAATTTATTATATCAATGAGTTACTCATTGAGTTACGCATAACTCGGAACCCTCTGTATTTGGGTATAGGGAACCATCATAGAACAGTACTTCATTTTCTTGGTGCAATCAGAAAATGCAATCAAATATAGGGTGTTCCATAAGAAAAAATATAACTTCGATACGCCACACTTTATTGGGACATCCTGTATATTTCAAAATAATTTTAAAATGAAGCCCATATGGATGTACAAACTACTAAGGTGACAAATATTTCAAATTTTTTACCGTTTCGCCATAAACCTCCGTCCCGTTAGTCGTGATTCACCCTGTATAGGATGGGCTCAAATTAATTGAAACATGGTGTAAGGAACACTCACTTTCGATCAATCCCAGGAAGACTGAGATGGTCCTTTTTACCAGGAAAAGGAGTTTATCGGGTTTAAAATCCCCCGAAATCTTCAAAAGCAAACTAAACTTTTCGGAAGAGGTGAAATACGTTGGTATTACCCTCGACAGGAAACTAACATGGAACTCTCATCTACACAGCAGAGCAAAAAGAGCATATGTGGCTTATGAACAGTGTCGGAGAACAGTGGGACGCACATGGGGGCTGTCACCCCGAGTGGTCTCCTGGATCTACACTGCAATAATAAGACCTATGTTAACGTATGGAGCAATTGCATGGGGACCGAAGGTTCTACAAGCAACGGCCATTCAAAAACTATATCAAATACAGCGAATGGCCTGTTTGAACATCACAGGAGCCATGAGAACAACACCAACCGCAGCAATGGAGCTTATTACTGGTCTGACCCCTCTGGACCTGTATGTCAAGGAGGTTGCGTTGATGGCCATGGTACGATTGCGCACGGCTGGTGTAAACCCCGAAGTAGGAGTGGGCCAATTGCGGTTAAGCCTATGGCAGGAAGCGCATACTGCGCTACCTCTGCTGCAGGCAGCCAATGATGCAATTAAACCCAGGTTTTTGTTTAATAAACCCTACAAAATACGAATAAAACACAACACAGAGCCAGATGCTGCAGATGCAATACGCATTTATACAGATGGTTCAAAAATGAATGAAGGCTCAGGATGTGGAGTTTACTCGAGAGCACTAAGCCTAAGGATCAAGTGGGGAATGGGAAACAATACCAGCGTAGTTCAAACAGAACTGGCTGGTATCTCAATTGCCACAAAAGAACTAATCAGAAAAGGAATTTCTGACAAAAACATAATAATCTGCACTGATAGTAGACAAGCCCTATTAGCCTTGAACAGACAACGTGTTATATCAAGACTAGTACTAGAGTGCCACCAAGATTTAGCTAACGCCTCGGCAGATAACAATATTATCCTGAGGTGGGTTAAAGGGCACGACAGGAGTAAAGGTAATCGCATTGCTGATTCTCTAGCCAGGGAAGCCGCTGGACTGAAAATTCTTGGACCCAGTGACACCTACGGCCTGACGACTTCGACAATTGCGGAACTAGCCAAACGTTACACCCATGCTCAATCCCTTGAGAGATGGGAGGCAATCAAAGGATGCAGTTTTGCCAGGATCACCCTGGGCGACCCTGGGAAGATGACGCCGAAAAAATACTTGGCGATGACCAGAAGAAACCTACGTATAACAGTGGGATTCCTGACTGGCCACTGTCAACTAAGGAAACACCTCCATACTATGGGGCTAGTGGACACACCTCTATGCAGGATGTGTGAACAGGAAGATGAGACTGTCAGGCATGTCCTATGCGAGTGTCCGGAGTTATCGTCGATAAGAGAGTGTGTGTTCGGTGAGTCTTGGCCTACACCTGCCGATATAAAGGAGATGTCTCCTGGTGACCTGTTCACCTTCCTGAGAAGGACAGGATGGACGATGACCTAGGAGGACAACTCCTCGGGAGGATGTACAATGGGTCATATGTGGCCTAAGTGCTGTGAGCCTACACTCACCCTCCCTACTCTACAGATACAGAGATACACCCTGTATAGGTGTACGAAATTAGTAATCAATTATTTTAAACACAAATTAATAAGTTTAAATATGTATTTACCTTGGTCGTTGAGAATTTTTGGACTGGTCCTCGAAGTTTCTTTTGAAACCTCACGCAAAAGATTAAAACTGTCAAACATTCTACAGAAAATATTGGGTTTGCATACTTGGGTATTTGGAAATCTAGATTTTCATTGGTCATTGGTTTTTCAGTTTTATAATCAAAACCAGTGTTAATGAGTATCATTATGAAACTGAAAATTGTCATTCAATTAACAAGTTATAGTATAGAAGTAAAAAATTATTAGACGCTTTTTCGAGAAGGGGAAGGGAATATACATGTATGTATATAGATAGACATGAATATCGCGCGCGCGCGAATTGCGAAATGTCGACCCGGCGCGCTTTCATGTGGAATACGAATAATTAGACACTTTTTGAGAAGGGGAAGGGAATACATATCGTCGTCTTGGATGTGAATAGGTCTAACACACATATATCATGTTTTGCGTAAATCAGGATTGAAATAATATTGAGCTGTATAATTTTAGGTTTTCGCAATTATTTTATTGTTTATTTCATTATTAAAAGTTATGAACCTCTCACAGACCTAATTATTTTAAAAACATGATTAGAAAGTGGCTTAGAACTTTTCACCTCTATTGAAATTTAATATTTTCGCTTAAAAAGTATAGGCCTAAATAAAAAATGCACCTTCATTTTTATACATAGGTATTTAAAAAATAAGCTTTTTCTTCATACAGGTTTATTACAAACAAAAAATATAACAGTTTATTAAAGTCTTTAATCTTCATCAGACTCTAAAGAATTATTAGTTTTTTTTCATGGGATTTAAGATTCTCATAGAAGTTATGATAAACTGAAGGAATAACATTGAATGAACATAGCTTTAATAAGGTTTCCAGTTTTTTTTTCTCAATAGGTAGTGTTTCCGTGTATAAGGCTGCAATTTTGCCTGCCAATGAAGAAGCATCATGTTGTCTAGTTATTTTCACCTTAGTGCTTAAACTTTTGAAACTGGCGTCATTTAGCCTTTCCTTAAAAAATATTTTTGTTGCTTCCTGCTTTCTGTACTGCAACCACCTAACCTTTAACCAGTTTAATGTCCCTTCATCAGCTTTATTTTTATTTGTAATCACTTTTTTCGCAAAAGATTTATAGTCAAAAAAGTCAGTATAGTTCATTTCTATCACTTGGTAGAATGGTGGCTTTGTCTTGGCAGTTCGCGCTGTCATATACCATCCTTCAGGCGTAAATATGTCTATTTTGTTTCCTCTATTTTCTATGCAGGAATGAACGCTGTCACACTCCATCTCCGAGTGGCCAGACTCCATGTACTTTTGATTAATTATCTCGATAGGTAACAAACTAACCGCCCTCAAAAACAGCAGAGATAATACTATTACGATTCTGTCCCGTAGCTGTATCAGAAAAAACGTAACTTCCCTGATATCTGAGTTTAAATTTGACAAGCAGTGCCAAATACATGACGCTATTTCAGAGGCACATTTTGTTCCAACCCCCTCGTGCCACATATAATTTGTAGCGTCAGAATTTCCTAGGCTATAAATCGTGAAATTAAAAGCCTTTAATTTTTTCGTATAGTACAGTTTTCCCACTTTTAGGGAAGGCGTAATCAAAATCTTTTCCATATCCATACAAAACGCTACATAGGTGGTGTCGGATTTAGCTTTATCCTTATCATTGAGCTTGTGATCTCTGGCCTCTTGTTTCCTTGAGAGGTTTAAATTATACTCTTCTTGCAAAGTCTCTTGATCAGCGGTACTTTTATTTTTATACTCAGTGCAATAGCCACACTGATCTTTTTTAGGCCTGTGTAAGCCAAGGTTAAATTCTGTAGTGAAGATGTGTTTATAGTAACTGGCCTTCTCGGGTTCTATGCCAAGTTCACTGCAGTATTCCTTGTAATCATTATATAGTCTGGCTTCTGATAGACCGGACGCAAGGTACTTTCTTTTGGTTGTACTGCGACAATAATGGGAAGAAACGACAGGCACTGACCTAATATGATTCCGTATTATATCTTTGACGTCTTCACCTTTTTTTTGAGGGGGCAATTTTCTTCCGCGCATATCTTTTTTAACAGTGTTAGTTTCTATCAGCTTAGATATTGCAGTTTTAACTTCTCGGTAAGAAATGTCTAAGGTTCCAAGAAAAAACTTTTGACATACTTGGTGTTTTTCATTGTTTGTGGTAAATGTATAGATTAAAGTAAAATTTCTTCTGCTGGGTGCAGATGCGTAGCTGCGCTTTTTTGGAACTTGTTGTACATGTTTAGCAATGTAACACCATCGCAGCTCTTCAGTTTCCAAACCAAGGTAATTTTTATGAATCTGACCTCTCACTTCTGCAGTAATATGCGTGTGACATTTGTAGTGGCAGTGACTACTTTAACACCTCGACCGCGTTTTGCTTTTCCTTTCTGTGTTACATATTCTTTGCCCTGCAGCCTTAATTTTTTTTGTATATTTCTTCTCCATGTATTCGAGTTTCTTGTCCTTTTTCTAGTACCAGCATTATTAGTGTCAACTTCTTCCAATATTGGTGTGGGATTTTCTCTGACACTTCTTTCGCTACCCGAGTCAGAAGAATTTTTATTTACCTTATGTGGATGATAGGTAGGATCTTCTACATCACTGATGTCCAAAAATTCCTCACAATCTTCTTCAGTACCTGGTGAATGTATTTTTTCACAAACCATTTGCTTGGAGGATGTTGTTGCTTCTGAAATAGCTAATTGCGAAGTTTTGTCTAAAAATATTGGCTTTGTTTTATTTCCGAACTCTGCGTTTTTAATAACGGTTGGAGTGTCCGGTTCCTCGTCCAGCCCTCTACAACTACCTAAAAACAATAAAACAAATAAAAGTAAGAACACTGTAAAGCAGTGAAAAAAAATTGAACAGTATTATTATAAATTTAGACATTCTTCATTTTGTTATGGAAAAATTAAAAAAATTCATTTCAACAATGCGGTGGCATAGGCAAACAAAAATGTAACCAGCGTAAAGCAAACAATTTAACATTAAATACAGGTAAAAACCCAAACAAAAGGAACCGCTGTCAAAGTTGTGTATTGATTGATATTTTTATTATCCTCCAATTCATCCTCTTCCCCACTTGAATGTACGTTGAACTTTATAAGCGCTTCACTAACTAATAGTCTACTTCGGGTAGAAACATTTCCCGCAATAAAAGACATTATTACACTATTTTTCGATTTAACCAAATTTACCTCTTACTACTACCTTCCTGTACGGTCAAAGTAAACTAACACCACGTGCAATTATTTTCTTTTTAATAACGGATTTTACCACGCGACTTGTGGCGTATGCCTATTCACCACTATTTACCAAGGCGCGAAACTTAAAACCTGCCAATCGTGAATAGCGGTAAATGATCTTAGACCGTTTTATCGTAACGGATATGTGGGATAAATTTATTAGCAAATTTTCAGTTCAGGTGGTTAGAAACAGTCTATCACATAGATTTCTTCACTATAACAAAATTTAACCATTTAAAGATCGTTTTCAGCTGAGTAGATATACTAAGCCATTTCTAGATCGGAAGTGGACTGCGCATGTGCAAGTTCAGCTAGTCAATAAGTGTGAGAGAGACATCGTTCGCCATGAGGCGAATTTTAAAAAAACTTTGACTCAAGTGTGGATCGAACCCCGAACCTACGCGTTCATAGCAATACATCTAACATAGTCTGCCATGATCTCTCATGCATATCGTTACCGATTGGATGATGAGGCGGCGCGGTCTATAACAGCGCACCGTACGCTTCTTGCTGTGTGACGTAATTGAGACAGATCCGTTGCGATGATAACAGCGGGAGCGCTGATATACCAGGTTGGTTAAAAGTAACTCTTTGGGTTAGGTTAGCTGTTACGTCAAACGTCACATCGTTACGTCAAACGTCACGATCATCAAACGGTTCTACGTATGAGAATGTTCTCTTTCGTAATATGCCTTCAGAAGAGTACAGACGTCGAATTGAAGAGTTTATTAATAGGATTGGTGAATTAAAGAAAGATATTGCTTTCTATGAAGATAAAAGTAAGGTTATGAAACAAATGGAGAATCTTAGTTCATCTGATAAGGTAGGTAAGACGTGGAGCAGTCTTCGTATAAACTGGGTGCCTGAAGAGGTCCATCAGTTAGCCCGTAGACTGCCGCAAACTACTTATCCGTTAAGACGTATTCAACCTACACCATGTTCAACAGAACAGAAAAGGAAATAAAAAATGGAATTAATAATGTTTTCGCAATGTCATGTGTAATATTAGTGGCTGTATTTGTTATAATTTTAAATATTATTTTGAAAATTGTAAAACGAAAATTCCAATCTTCATGTAATATAAAAGTTGATGAATATACAGAGTGTTTCAATAAAACCCATGTTTTTTAGAAAAAACTTTATTTATAACGGTAATACAGTATTTGGAAACCAGTGGCGAAGGCGTTGTACATTTCTTTCGGTACACGAATATACTCCAGTGGCGTGGCAGGGGTTGGGATCTTGAGCAAAGTTTCCAGTTTCACAGGGTGTGCCATCGAATTTGAAAACGTCAATGGAGTGTGGAAAAATACTGAAAATGTGACATTTCTTTTGCAGAAACTCGGCTTTTTGTTGTCCTCGAACGTAAATGTAGTCTGCGGCATGCAATAACTTGCTTCCCAATATTTCATTCACTTTAGAATATTCTACATCTCCTGAAGAATATCGAATGCCATGCACATTCCTTTCCAAGTAGGATGTAGTCTTTTTGTCCTCGTTGCTCAATGTGGAAAACGGTTGCGGTGGTAAAAATATGTAATGCGAACCTTTGAAGCCAATTTCTATGGTGAGTTCTTTGACAACGAAAAGGCTGTTTACGACAAAACCTTGAATGTCTACGAATGCTACTCTCATGTTGACGTCTGCTCGAACACTAACTCACAACATCTAGTTCAAGCTTTTAACAATTTCGGAGAGGGGGAAGTATTCCATTACGCAATCGTGAATTATCATGCAATAGACTTTGGTATTTTCGGGAAAGCCTATGTTTGCTTCAATGTCAAGTTTCACATCGACTGTGGACGCCTTCATGCTTTCCTCCTGTTTTGAACAATCGATAACAAACAATGCTCGTTTCTTGAAAGAAGAATAATCCAGCAGGGGGCGCTTCTGTGTAGAGTTTGCGTAGTTGAGATAGAATTCGGTAAAGTTAAAATATGCCTCATTGTAGTCAGTTTTAGCGAAATCCAATTGCATTCTTTCATTGGGCCAATAATCACCATTAAGTGACAGTTTTATACTTTGTACGTCGGCATTGTCAAATAAAGTCGGGTCAGCTGTACTCGAGTTACGTTTGTCGGTTTGAAAGAAAACAATAACAAAACGAGGTCTCTCAACTGAAGTGGATGTCTTGACAGCCCAAACTTCACGTCTTGCTCCTTTAGTAATTGAAGGTAATTCGTGTAACTCCCACTTCCTGAATGGAATAACTATAGGTTGATCTTTTTGAATGGATTTCATGAGATTTAATTTTATGGCGTCATTAGGAAAGATATGTTCAACTTTCAGCTCAACGCTTGTAATGTTAATTTCAGCTGTTGTGGAGGGCGTTCCAGAGACATTCTTTTCAGTAATATATATGTTTGCTTCAATGTCAAGTTTCACATCGACTGTGGATGCCTTCATGCTTTCTTCCTGTTTCGAACAATCGATAAGAAACAATGCTCGTTTCTTGAAAGAAGAATAATCCAGCAGGGGACGCTTCTGTGTGGAGTTTGCGTAGTTGGGATAGAATTCGGTGTAGTTAAAATATGCCTCATTGTAATCAGTTTCAGCGAAATCCAATTGCATTCTTTCATTGGGCCAATAGTCACCATTAAGTGACAGTCTTATACTTTGTACGTCGGCATTGTCAAATAAAGTCGGGTCAGCTGTACTCGAGTTACGTTTGTCGGTTTGAAAGTAAACAATAACAAAACGAGGTCTTTCAACTGAAGTGGATGTCTTGACAGCCCAAACTTCACGTCTTGCTCCTTTAGTAATTGAAGGTAATTCGTGTAACTCCCACTTCCTGAATGGAATAACTATAGGTTGATCTTTTTGAATGGATTTCATGAGATTTAATTTTATGTCGTCATTAGGAAAGATATGTTTAACTTTCAGCTCAACGCTTGTAATGTTAATTTCAGCTGTTGTAGTGGAGAACGTTCCAGAGACATTCTTTTCAGTAATATATAAGCAATCATTATCGTTTCGTGTCCGAACTAGTCGTATTGTTTGACGTCCACATGTAATCATGGAATAATCATTGAAAATGTTGAAAATATGTTTGAGAGGTATTTGAAGGTTGAAGGACTTGTCGCTAACATTCAAAATAGGATCTTTCGGGTAATTCCAACCGGCTATAGCCATATGATTGGAATCTTCTTGATTATAACTGGTCATGGCACGTACGGCGCTTACTATTCCAGGATCTCGAACTGTTTCCATTTCCCTGGCACTTTCACTGTACGTACATGAATCGAATAGAAAGGCTCCAACATTATTTGCTAATTTTACCTCATCAGCTCCGTGTGTTTCGAGGGAAGCCTTAATACACAACAATGTTTCGCTCATCGCAAAGAACGAATCAACCTGATTAATGCTAAACTCCACAATGTCACTGCAATTGAATGATTTTATGAATGGAGCATAGGTTCTATATTCGGCCTTTCGAATTGACCCATCAAACATCGGCTTACGATAGATATCAAACATTGGAGGCATGTCGTTTTGGAGTAGACGTTTTCCATACATGGTTGTCATTTTTCAATTTAAAACCCAGCGATTGCAAGACCAATTTGTTTGCGAACGAGAGCTGTTTTAGCTTTGGCGACTGCTCAGCTAATGAAGTTGAAAGTGTTGCAGATTATCTTTTATGATTGATTATTAGCCCCATCGCGCTCTAAGCTCCAACACCAACGTACTTAGTTCTCCACGAAAGTTTACAGGCTGACCGTCCTAGAGTGAATTATGAGGAATTTCGTCTATGGAATATCCCGGATCCACTTGTATAACGAATTCGTATATAGTATGAGCAGGTCTGTTTGCATCGAAGGCTCCAGTGGTAATGTTACAATCGAAGCGTATGCTAGATACTTTAATAATTTTGACGGGGAGATCTGAAGAGTGTAATTTGTTAGCTTCGAGTATTTTCGGCGAAAATCCCAATATTCTTCCAAGACTATTGGAAATTTTGTATTTACTGGAAATTTCACATTTTAACGTATTGTGATTGGGTTTTAGTGAAAATATATCCTCTGGTCTAGTTAGATTGCCTGCACCCAATTTATCTCGGATAAACGCAAAACTTTGTAGCTTGCCCTTGGTATCGTAGTAGTAAAACTTACAATTTTCAATGTTCGGTATACTGTGATAAGGATGAAAAGATCGTAGAGCTATTTCGTATTCCTTCTTCGGATCGAGCTCAATAGGCGTAGGAGGTTGAAAGGTAAACACGTGATTGGTGCTGTTAACTCTCAGCAACTGCGACATGATGAATAATGAAATACGAATAATGTTTGAATTTAAATATCATTTTTTTTTTCAATGTTTGTTTACAAAGGAAACAAGTAGCTTGCGAACTCGGTGGACCGTCACAATGCGTCTTCCAATCAGGTCGGTTGTAATGGATGAAACAAGGCAGCCGTATTTGTAGTTCAAAATTTGCTCGATATTCATCAGGAAGTTTATGCCATATTTCCAGCAATTCCCTAGGTCTTACACACTCTATTAGATGTTCAATGGGAAAGTGCTTTAGTTCTTCGGCAGTGAAACTACTCAATTTTTTTCCATGGTAGATATGTTGTAGTAATAGTTCCATCATTGCTGTAGAAATTTCAAACACAAATGACCGCAATTGATTTTATCGTAGTTTTGATATTGAGTATTGTTGTAGAAAATTCGCGCACTTTTTCCGAGATATTTAACAACTTCCTTCGGAGGCTTCAAGTTACCAAATGAATCGAAATACTCTACATTATTGCTTTTCTTTCTGTAAGCCACCCAATGACTTCCGCTATTCTTAGAGGTATCCAAATTAACCACTGCACTTTCTTGTTTTCGAGGGTCGTCTTTAGGAAGAGTGTCTCGCATGAAAACTCCTCGAAAATGCGGTATTTTAAGCGATTTTGCGTAATGTGTTATGTCAAAGTCGGTTAATGCGTGATTGGGTAGCTTTATTAGTTTTTTTTGCTTTTTCAAATACAATCCGAAACCGCCTTTTGGGTACTTTTTCAGATACAGACCTGGGTGCCGATTCTCGGGCCAGGGAACAGCGCTCTCCGAGAGAAGAGATCTTTTGTCTCCATTTCGCTTGGTTACTCTGTCATTTCAGTGACAAGGACAAAAGATCTCTTCTCTCGGAGAGCGCTGTTCCCTGGCCCGAGAATCGGCACCCAGATCCTACACGTTCCATAGCCTTATTATGACGTACATCTTCTTCCAATTTCTTTTGCGCATGCTTAGCATCAATGACAGTCTTAGCAATCCCAGCAGCACCTCCTGACAAAGCTCCAAATGCCGAAAGGCCAGCAAACAAAGGGATAAGTGGTAGGAAACCTCCGGATTTCGCTACAGGTATCACTCGAGGAACCTCGACTTCTTTTTTCCCACCAAATTCTTTAATAAGTGCTTTGGCGGCTCGTGAGGCAAACGTTGCGGTGTCTTTCAAAGATGCCCCTTTTTTCATGGACTTTCCCACTTTTAGAATAACATCTCGATGCAAGGAACGACGTTTGCGACGACAACCCATTCCCAGCTTTCTTTTCACCTTCATTCCGCCTGTTACAAGTAATGCAGCAGTTTTCTCTCCCAAAGAAGCGTCTTTTGATTTGACGCGTGCCCAAGCTTTATCTTCAAGTATTCGATCAGCTTTGTGTCGTTCTTCGAGAGACTTATAGGAGTGAGAGGGGTCCGTTTTGAATAGGCATTTTAAAGAAATTATTTAGATTAGTATTTAAAGTTTCGGATAATAAGTCTGAATCTATATGTAAAATGCGCCTATGATAATGTGAAATTTCTCTGGATTTTCCCAATTCCTCGGCATAATAACCATTATTCGGAATGCTCTGGATCTTGAGAAGATGTCCCTGGGATAGGGTTAGACTGTAAAGAAGTTTTGTCTTGAGCTTTTTTATCAGTCAGTTTCCGAATTCTTTTAACACATTTTAAATGAGTACTAGTTAATTTTTGATCTTTGGTTTTTCCGATAATTTTTGTTTTATCTTGTTTTTCAGGACGAATAGTTGCATAGGGTTGTAATTTAGGTCTATGCTTTTTCTTGGATACGTACAAAGTTTGTGCAATGTTTATATCAGGTATAATTTCGGCATTTTTATTTTGTTCATTTAAAATTTTCTCCCTTTTTTCTTTTTGTTTATTATATAAGTCCTTGATAAAGGGTTGTAGTTCGTCTTTATGTCTTTGATTGTATGTTTCGTATACCGGAAGGTCAAAATCAAAATGAATCTCTTCGGCATATGGGCTGTACAAAATTGAAAAGGGAGAATAATTGGTTGCAGAATGAATTGATTGATTATAAATTAGTATAGCATGAGTAAAAATATCGTCTATTGGATCATTTGGATTTTGTTCTTTTAAGGTTCTAATTTTTTCAGAAATAGTCGAATGAAATCTTTCAACTGGGGAGTTTGAAGAAGAATTGTTTACTGTTGTAAAATGCATTTCAATTTTATGCATTTTCATGAATTCTTTAATTAGAGAGGAGTTAAATCCAGTACCACTGTCGGATACAATTTTCTTGGGATAATTATGATGTGCAAAATAATGTCCTAATTCACTTAATATTGAGATTGACGTTTTGTCAGGTATTTTATAGCATTGTCCATATTTCGAAAATGAATCCAAAATTGTTAAGTACAAGTTTTTATTACAATGAAATAAATCTATGTGCAAAATATCAAAAGGTTTTTTACCAAGAAGTGGTCCTAGTTGGGGAAGTTTATAAGGGTGTCTTTCATATTTGTTTTTTAGGCATATTTCACATTTATTAATGAAGTTAGAGATTGTTGTTTGCATAGAAGGCCAGTAAAATTGATGTCTTAAATGTTTGTAGGTTTCTACTATTCCGTTATGATTTTCGGAATGGTATTTTTTCACGCACTCTATTTGTCTTTGTTCGTCTTCAATGTCCTGTAACTATTGTACAAAAAATAGCTTCAACAGTTGAGTCTAAATTTTCTCTAAAGTAATTGCAAATGAAAAGTCTGTATTCTTGGTCTATTTTTATTGAAAACTTTTTATTTGGTCGTAGAATTTCTTTAAAAACGTCTATTATTTCAGATTTCCAATTTTCCAATTTTCCAAAGTTAAATGTATCGTCCTAGAACTAACGTGCTAACCGTGCTAACGTGCTAACCGTGAAGTGCTAACCTAGAAGTGGGGTCTTTTATTTTATAGATCCAAACAAGAGGGTTGTGATTTGTTTCGATGAGAAATTTTTGTCCGTATAAATATGGACGAAAATGTTTACAAGAGTCGACAATCGCTAATAATTCTTTTTCAATTGTTGAGTAGTTTTGCTCTGCAGAATTTAAAGTCCTAGAATAATATGCAATTGGGTGATTATTTTGAGAAAGTATTTTTCGAGTACATCTAGAAAATGGGGATGTGACTTTGGCGAAATTTGGGATAAATCTTCGATAGTATCCGATAAGTCCTAGAAATGATTTAATTTCTTTTAATGTTTTCGGCAAAGGAAATTTTTGTATAGCTTCTATCTAACAAGGGTTCGGTTTGATACCATCGACTAAGTGGCCAAGAAAAGAGACTTCTTTTTTCAGAAATTCGGATTTGTCCAATTGAATTTCAAGATTATTTTTTCTAAAAATATCAAAGATAGTGGCAATATGAACAAGGTGTTTATGAAGAGATTTTGAGAAGATAATTACATCATCCATATAAACAAAACAGGATTTATATAAGAAGGGCCTTAAAATGTTATCCATTAATCTTTCAAATGTTGCTGGGCTATTTTTTAGTTCCATAGGAAGTTTCGTATATTCAAAATGACCATGTGGTACAGTAAAAGCTGTTTTTCCGATAGAATTTGGATGAAGTTCGATTTGATGAAATCCTTGGGCTAAATCTAAAGTTGTAAAGTATGTGGCTTTACCTAAATTATCTAAAATTTCATCAATTTTGGGTATCGGATATCTATCGTCTACAGTATTTTCGTTAAGTTTTCGTTAATCAATTACCATTCGGAATTTTTTCTGACTGGAAGCATCGGTCTTTTTTGGGACAATCCACACAGGGGCGGAATATGGAGATGTAGAGGGTCTTATAATATCATTATCTAAAAGCTTGTTTACTTGTTTAACAATTCCTTCTTGCATTATTTTGGGGCGTCTGTAACTTCTAACATAAATAGGGTTTTCATTTCGAGTTTTTATTTCATGTTTAATAGCAGAAGTAAAAGTCAGTTTGGATTTGTCATTATAAAATAAATCTTTAAATCTCCTACACAAATTTGTAATCTTTTCTTTTTCTTCAGAATTTAAATGGTCTGTTCGAATAGCAGACTCATCAAAATTGCACGTGGGATTTTTTATCTCATAATTAAAGTTAAAGTTATCTACTATAACTGTTTTCATGTTAACGGGTGTTTGAAATGTAATATCGTCTATAAAACCATGCTTCACCGTGTGAAGAGACTCTGGAATTTTTATATTAATATATTAATTACTGTTTCCGGGAATACTATATCACCACTGCTTATGCTAACAGGAATTTTATTATATATTCAATGTAATTGTTATACTTAATATAATTTCTTAAGGTTAGAGTTTTTGTGGAATAATCTAAAATTGCATTAAATCTTTCTAAATCAGAATTACCAAGTAAAATATCGAAATCTTCACTCCATTCAGCAATACGAGCATCAATAAATTCGGTTATATTGTATTCTTTAAATATAGGTGTGTTAATATTTTGATTGCATTTATAAGTTAATTTCATAGAGGTTAATGTGAAAGGTTTTTGATAAATATGAGATTTGTCAAAAAATTTTGCGGCATTATGAAAAAAGGTAATTGGGGGTATTCTCGAATATTATTTATGTTTATACAGAGGGCGGTTGTTTTTCGGAAGGGTTCTCGTGAAAATCCTGAAAATTTTCTTTATCGAAATTTTCATTTCTTCATTATTGAATTATCTAATAAATCTGATGTTCTATTACTAGGAGAAATATTTATGGAAAGATTATCAAAAATTAAATGCAAATTTTCCCTAGAAATATCACTAAGAATTCTCATAAAGGAAAGAAAGGAAAAATCACTTACAAAAGGATGATCACTGATGATTTCCTCAGCATGCTCTTCTTTCTCTTCCCAGGCTCGTAGGACTCTCGTCAAACACTTGAAATTGACCAGGAAACGGGTGGTTTCCGTACGAGGATACTGTTCGCAGCGCCAGAAATGTTTGTAACTTTTAAAAAAGAACTTTATTTTCAAATTACAAAAAATAAACTGATTTTGGAATTTATACAAATAATGATTTTTGTAAAAAAGCGTGACAACACATGTTGAGCTTGAATTTATAATATTTAGTTGCTGACTCTGCAGGTTGTTGTCTTGTGTCATCCATGTCGTCCATTGAGGCTACATGTCTATATATAAAAATATGTGTGTTTCAGACAGTGTTGTAAGTAATGCATTTTTGTAATGAATTGCAGTTTCATTAATCATTAACTATCAATGATTATTGAAAATTATTTTCCATTAATCATTAATTTTAATGATCAATAGACAATTATTTTCATTAATAATTAACTGTAATGATCAATGGAGAATTATTTTATATACAAACATACTTCAAATAAGTTAATTATTAGTACTTTCATAATTTTGGGGGAGTCTGGTCGACTGAGGCTAGTATTATTTGGAAATATATGAGCACGTACATCTATATATATATATATATATATATATAAATTATTAGAAATATTTGCCAACTCAGTAATGGAGAAGATTTATGTGGGGATGTGGCAAGAAAATACCAGAGAGTACTCTTTTTAAAATTTATTCCAAGCTTTCGAATATTATATATCCATTCTCAAGGACTAAAAATGTATATGGTCAAATTATTAAATAAATTAATGTATAAATTCACTTACATTATCTAAATGAGGATGTTGGTATAATAGTAAAAAATTGATATAAAATTCATAATTCAACTCAAAAAACAATATCTATGACCATCAATATGACATTAAACAAAAAAAAATTTTTTTCTTTCATTTTTTTATTTATTATTAAGGTATTAAGATATTAAGGTCTATTCGAATAAGGTTAATTAATTTTGATTGAAATTTAAATTTTGTAAAGATTGTTTTTCAAAATCTAAGAGATAAGCATACATCACACTAAGGTTATTCAGGTCAGTTTTTTTATGAATGCAATTATTTTCTTGTGAAATATATGCGGTTTCTAGAAATAGACGTTTTTTATAATTTTTTTCTGTGATTAATACTTTGGCTGATTGATAATCAATTGAATGACCTTCATAAAATGCGTGCTCAGCAAGGGCACATCTATCAGGATACAATTTACTATCGCTTTTGTGAGAGGAGATTCGATTGGTTAATGTTCTTTTAGTGTGACCAATGTATTTTTTATCACAGTTGAAGCAAGGAATTTCATAAACTATGTTAGTTAATTTATTAATCGGTGTTTTATCTTTGATTTTACTGAAAATTGATTTTATCGTGAGTTGTTGTTTGTTTGCAATTTTGATATTATGTTTATTAAAGATTCCTGAAAGTTTAGGTGTTACTGTTTTCATATATGGTGAAGACATATAAATTGGAGGGTTAATATTGTCAGTTTTAATATTATTTGATCTATTATTAGTAATGTCAGAGTTTCTGTCAAAAGTATTATATAATATTCGTCTCAAAAGATATGGATGATATGAGTTATCGTGGAAAAGATTGTACAATATTTTTAGGTTTTTTTGGTGGAACATTGGATCTGAAATTTGAAGGACTCTACTTTTCATCTGTTTGATCAAGTTGATTTTTGTGTTGCGAGGATGATATGAATGGTAATTTATATATCTTCCTGAACTTATTGGTTTTCTATACCAGTCAATGGAAATTTTATCTCTGATGAATTTGGTGTCAAGAAAAGGTAAAGATTGTTCTGAATTTTCCTTTTCAATAGTGAATTGTATATAAGGATCAAATGTATTAAAGTAGAATAGTATATTATCTATTTCATCGCAAGGAAGAGATAAAATTATATCATCGACGTACTTTTTTATGAAAAACAACTGGAATGGTAAAACAGATATAAAAAAAGTCTAAGATATAATTCATTACGTAGTCTGCTAGTATTGGTGATATTGAAGATCCCATGGGAGTTCCAAAAGTCTGTTGGTAAGTTTTATTATTATAAGAAAAATATGTATTATTAAAGATAAATGATATTAATTCTAAAAAGGTTTCTTTGTTTAGTTTGCAGTTTTTACTTATATCATTCCATTTGTAATCAAGAGCAGTTAAACATATACTTAAGTGAACATTACTAAAAAGTGATACTACATCTAAACTTAAAAGAACATAGTTCGGTGGCAATATCATGTTATTGTATGTTTTGTTAATTTCGAAGGAGTCTTGTTATATTCCTACCTTTTACCCCAATTGAAATAGGTAGGGAATGGAGTTATCTTTTCAGTAATATTAATACTACCTCAAATATTAAATGTTGGCTAGCTGCTTACCTTAGTACTTTTCGGAGAGTGGTGTAGGTTTAGCAAAAATCTCTAGTTCAAAGCCTATTAAGTATGTATTAGGTACTATATACAGTTGAAGAAGATATAAATCATAACAATCGTGCTGTGCTATAGTATACAAGTCCCAAGTAGTACTATTTGGTTTACAGTTAGTTGAATTATACGTATTATTAAAATTAATTGAAGCTAGTACCTCTACCTAAGGTAATATATAAGCTAAAACATTCATCTATACCAAAAGTGAAGTGATTATATATTTATATACATATCTTCATATTAAACTATATGAATAAAAGATTATGGATTATACAATCCCTTATAAATGAGCTTGAGCTAGAGATAAGACAGCCAAGTGCACAGTCTAGGAAGTGCCCCAAATCAGACCAGATAATTCATTACATCAGGAAAGTAAAGATTAGATCTTACTTGTTTCCCAGGAATATAGCTTCCAGATGTAGGTGTTCTTCTCCGCAATACTAATTATTTATGAGTGAGTCTCTTACATTTGATGCCAGTGCATTTATATGCTTTGAACACATCTAGTAGGTCATGCATCCGTTACTGTCTCCAGGAGGTTGCAGAATGAGCGGTCCAGAGAGTTTGCTGGGTAGCAGTGAGAAAAACAAAAGAAGGCCGTAGTCGAAATTTGGCCTCTAAGGTAGGTAGTAAAGTATATAAATCCACTAAGGTGGGAATCAACCTATGATATTCTACAAAATACTTTGTCTACTTTTCCAGTTTTGGCTATAAAAATCCGATTTCAATCGAAATTCACTGAGACCACATGGCCCAAAGAAAACCAGCCTTATTTTACGACCAAAGCATCAAAAAAACCGGAACAACCAACGGAAAGTGTCAGTTTGTTTATTTAGGGAATTAGTGGTGATCGATTGATCAACTAAACCATAACCAAGGTAGGCACAATTTTGTTAATTTGAAGATTTTGGACTAGAAGAAGATCCTTCCTCAAGGTCAACCTGTTTTATAATTGACAATGTAAACATTGTAAGAGGTTAATAAATTATTTAAAACAGTTTTAATTACTTTTTAGTTACTTAATTATTAGCAGCGGTAAGTGTTTACCTCTTAATTTAATCTAAAATAATGAACAATAAGCATTGGAAGTTTATAATCTTCTTCAAACCGTAACACACCCCCTCTTCCTCAAAAAAAAAAAGTTGTTTTTTTTTTCTTCAAAAAAAAACTTTTAAGGTATTACACACACAAATGTTACCAAAGAGAAATGAAAATAACTAAGCAAATAATCGTACAAAAAAATATAGGAAAAATATCTAGATACTATCTCTACCTATTAGCTACTATATCTACCTATTATCTACTCTATCTATCTATTATCTACAAAACTAATACGATTTAAAAAAAACTAGTCGTTGTGAGACCTAGCGTTGTCGGGTGGATGAGCCTTAAGGTCTTTAGCGTGCCAGATGCCCAAGTCGTCCCCAGCATCATTTTCCAGTTCATAGGTCCACGGAGACACGATTCGTTTAATTTTATATGGCCCCACAAACATATTAGCAAACTTTGAGGTAAATCCTTTTGTTGCATCAGATATTGCGAAATTCTTTTTCCACACTTTTTGACCTACGCACAGTTTCTCCTCCCTATGGCGTAAGTTGTAGTGTTTCTTGCTCCGTTCGTAAGCCGTTACTAGACGTTTGGATACCTCTTTGTAAATATCTACAGCCTGGTCCAAGGTTGGATTATTGTGGTCGCGGTCGATCATAATTAAATCACCCACAGGTAATTGTGTTCTACCAGAAAGATTCAGTTCACGCCCAAACATGAGAAAATTAGGTGAAAATCCCGTCACTTCGTGCCGTGCAGAACGTATCGCCCACGCCACTTTGGACAACACCTTATCCCATTTATTATGTTGATTAGATATATAGGCGGTCAGCATAGATTTGATGACCCGGTGGACACGCTCCACAGGGTTACTCTGCGGATGATAATTTGCTGTAAAGGATATCTCAATATCATATCCCGACGTAAGTTTTCGAAAAATTTCACTGCGGAACTGAACTCCATTGTCAGTGATCACTTTACGTGGTGCACCGTAGATTAAAATGACTTGTTCCTCAAAAACCTTAGCCATATTTGCCGCAGTCGCCGATCTTAAGGGGAAAAGTAAGACATATTTGGTGAAGCAGTCACATACTGAGAATATGAAAGAATATCCTGCACTTGTCCTCGGCAAGGGACCGATGAAATCTAAACTCAGCAACTGGAAGGGCTTTGACACAGTTGGTGTTTTACTTAACATCTGCCCCGCTGGAACTTTTTGTAGGGGTTTAGTCTGTAGGCACACCACACAATTTCGGATGTATCGGACGACATCATCCCGAAGTTTAGGCCAATAGTATTTTTGAGTTATACGACCAACGGTCTTGTATACTCCTAGGTGTCCACAAGTAGGTGGGTCATGGTGATTTTGAATTACCTGTCGACGGTCGGGTTTGGGAACTACTTCTAGCCAGGGTTCCTCTGCACCATCTAAGTATGTAGTAAAGCTAATTCTTCCTTTCTTGAATTGTTTAGGGCCTTCGGTCCGCCATAACGGGTATTTAGAAGGATCTTGGGTAACCAACTTCCACATCTTACGGTACCACTGGTCGGTGGTAATTGGTTCTTCTACACTAACAACTCTGACTTCATCCAGAACAGGGACAGCCCGAGACAACGTGTCAGGAACCACATGGTCTTTTCCCTTCCGATGTATAATATCGAAATCATACTGTTGTAGGCGAAGAGCCCAACGAGCTATTCGTCCTACTGGATCTTTTATATTATATAACCATTTTAGGCTATAGTGATCTGTTATGACTGTGAACCGAGAACCCTCAAGGTAGGGTCGCAGTTTTTCCACAGCAAAAAGTACGGCCAAGCACTCTTTCTCTGTTGTACTGAACTTTCGTTCACTTTTAGTTAAAGAGCGTGACAAATAACAAATTACTTTCTCTTCGCCATCCTGAAGTTGACTTAACACTGCTCCCAATCCATAATCAGAAGCATCCGTTTGAACAAAAAAAGGGATTTCAAATTTGGGACAGGACAGGAGCAGACACCAAGTATTCTTTGATGGTGTTGAGAGAAATGTCACAAGTTTCGTTCCAGACGAATTTCGCATTTTTACAAAGAAGTGCGGTTAAAGGGGATATAACAGATGAAAAATTTGGCACAAAGCGTTGATACCAAGAAGCTAATCCAACGATTCTCCTGACCTCGGCTACATTTTTCGGAACAGGTATACGCATGATGGCTTCCACCTTTTCCGGATCAACCAATAGCCCAGAAGAGTTTACCACATACCCAAGATATTTCAACTCATCCTTACAGAACTTGCATTTCTCCCTATTTAAAGTTAATCCTGCTGCTCGAATTCTTTTCAGAACTTCGCGCAGGACTTCAAGATGTTGAGCAAAAGTTGAGGTACAGATAATAATATCATCTAAATACACGAGAACGAATTTTTCATAATCCACGCCGATGACCCTGTCAATGAATCTCTGCCAGGTGGCAGGAGCATTATGCAGGCCGAACGGCATTCTTTTGAATTGAAACAGTCCTCGAGTAGGGACGACAAAAGCAGTCAAGGGCCGTGAACTCTCGGCCACAGGAATTTGCCAGTAGGCGGACTTGATGTCTAAAGTAGTTAAATACTTTGCATCGCGAAGTTTGTCTAATGTAGCTCCAACAAATGGGAGAGGGTATGCATCGGGTAGGCTGACTTCATTCAAACGTTTGTAGTTGACGCAGAAGCGGTACTTTCCGTCTGGTTTTTTGACCATAACAATAGGCGAAGCCCATGGAGATTCTGAAGGTTCCACTATTCCATCCTTTAGCATTTGATCTAGTTCTTCATTCACAAACTTTTGTAACGCGGGCGATAGCGGATAATGTCGCTGCTTTATAGGTTGACTATCTGTTCTGATGATATGTTCTACCAGATGGGTACACCCAGGTGTGGTAGGCATGTTACAAAAAGTTTCCTCTATTAAGGAAGTTAGCGCTGCACGCTGAACAGAATCTAAATGTTCAATGGTCTCAATTGCGCACATATGCTGCACTTCAGTGGCATCGCAAGGACGAAAACTCCATTGATCCGAATATAAGTCAGGAACCACACCCATACGTGACCAAAAATCAACCCCTAATATAAGTCCATGTGGTATAGAAGGAACTACCAGTACTTCAAAAACTTTAATGCGTCCTTCAAGCTCTAGTGGGAGGGTAACACTTCCTGCAACTGGACAGGATATCCCATTTGCAACCGTACACTCCTTGTCTGAACAAATATCCAGCTTACAAAAATTCTTCAGGAGTTCCCAGCCTTTGCCGCCAATAACCGTGATACTAAAGCCACTATCTAACAGACCTGTAAATTCTTTTCCATAAACTTTTACCTTCAAGTACGGGCGAACGTCACCTTTGGCATGGGCCAACACATAGTTGAGAACCGCCATAGTTGAAGTGTAAGAGGTCGAGGTTTGAAAAGAGGAGGGGGGCATTCGACCTACTGCTGACCCTCCTTCACGTTTTTTGATTGGCAAGACGGACAAGTCTTTAGAATTACACCTTCCTTTCCGCAATGATAGCAGAATCTTCTTTTAGGCTGTGGACATCTTCGAAATCGGTGACCTGTTTCTTTGCAGTTCCAGCAGAGGGGTGCAGTGTTACCACTTGTGGCTTTGAGCACAGGTAACCCTTGATCCTCAATTCGGGAACCACAAGCATACAATTCTGGTTCGGCTAACGGAGATGCAGGCATAACAGAGTATGTAGTATTTTGTATACTACTACCAGGTCTTTTATAAGCCAATTCGGGCTCCAGTAACTGCCTGATATTCGTGGGAGGAGGGCAAAAGCGCGTAGCTTTCAAAGAAGCCTCCTCAATCATCCGACATTTGGATTTTAACTCTGCAATGGACGTAGTGGTATGAAGGGCAAGTTGTGTTTGTATATGGAGTAGAAGATTGCGTCTGATGAGTTTAACACGCGTCGATTCATCTGGTCTACCGGTACCAAGTTTAATCAAGAGGTTCTCCATGATAGCGATGTAGGAAACTACCTTTTCTTTTGCTCCTTGGGTCCTTCTGCGAATTTCTTCCCACAAGTCATTGTCATAATCGTATGGTAAATAGTCTTGTCGTAATTGGTGGCATAATTCATCCCACGATGTGAAAGTATGAGACCGGAACCATGCCAAAGCATCTTTCTTGAACAGCTCAGAGGCAGACCTCAACAGCTGATCCTTGGAGACGCCTCGTGATACTCTCAGCTCTTCGACTCTCTCCAAGAAATGTGTCACACTATTCTCGCCATCAAAGTACATTTTCCACCTGGTCACATCAAAATATTCCGTAGACGAGTCGAAATGAGATGGGGATTGGTATTTTGACGACATCTCCAAATTTCGAAGACGATTCTCTAGATCCACAGTAGAGTCGAATGTTGGTAGAGTCCGAATTTGGTTGATTGTTTGCCGATTTCCATTGGGAGATTGTACATAACGCGGAGGTATACATTGTTGATCCAAGTCTGGAACATCCTGTGGGTCCATACGGGTTAGCTTGGGTGGATATACTGCTTCGGCTTGCCAGTTGGGCTTGAAACGACTAAATGTACTATGGTCGGGTCCCTCATCAGGAATTCGAACAGAGGTAGATTTATTATTCGATGGATATTCGCATGTGTGATTCTGTCTAGAAGCCGATGTGTCATACTGGCGGAGCTCTGAATGTGTACTTGATCTCGGTAAAACAGTATCTCGTAATTGTTTTGAACCCTGGTCACGGGAACGTCGGAATATCTCGCGAGTGTCACGTGCCTCTCTCAGTAGTGACGTGGCCAGATTACTCAGGGAGTTGGGTGGATTTACTCCCTCAGGATCTTGTCCAGTCGATCGAGGCGGAAAACGGATATCACCGGCAGCGGTGTCAGAATCCCTACGCTGACTTCCATGCCTATGAGCTTCAACGAGTTCTGGAATGAGGGTATTAGGTTCATCCAGTATGGATCCCTCCAGTGCGTTAACCGAATCGAGGATACTAGCAGAAGATTCACGAACCTGCGTTACTCTTTCTTGTTTTCCTTCATCATCCATAATAATACCAAGATCTTCCATATAACACATGCATCTTCCTATTAACTTTTTCCGAATTTCTTCCAGCTCTGAATCTTGTTTTGGAACCCTTTCCAGTCGGAGAATAAGATGCGTTAGTCTTGATGATATTCGTCGATATTCATTGTTTTTGTTTGTAAAGTTGAATGCTCTTAAATCATTCCCTAAGCTGTCCAACTTTTGATGGCAGGTCTCTATCTCATCAAATGGGACTAAATCAGAAATCGAAATGTCTTTAGAAACAAGTCCCATTCTTTCCCTGCGTAAGGCAGTACTTAATATAGTTCGGTTTTCCTGTACTGTGGGTCGTATAGGTAAATCTCTTATAGTTAACTCATAGGCTACCTCATCGCCTAAAAGTCGGTTCACTTCAAACATTTTCAAAAGGTGTGCGTGAAATATCCAACCTATTTCCCTAGACTATTAAAATTTTAACTAAATTTCTACCGTATATCTCTTGCCTCTATGAGATCAACTGTAAATACCTACCCAGTTTTTAAAGTCGCTAAGTATTTACTTTCTATTTTTTTTTAAAGCTATATGTGAGAGAAGAAAAAAAAATAACAAATCCCACTATGTTCATTAACACTATAATTAATTATTAAATCTAAAATGTTATTTATAATTTTTCTTATTACACCAAATAACTTACTCTTGGTGTAAATCTGGAGATCAATTTACTAAAATTAACAGCTTAGTTAAAAAAATATGGACGTTAGCTTGAAGCTTTTTAAATGAATATATTTTTTTTCATATAATCAATAAGAGCCCACTCGTATAGTAGTACCTTTTACGAAGGTAGAGACTAAGTGTAATATTTATTTCTGCGTATATAGCACACACTTAACCTATACTAATCAACTAAACTAGCTAACCTAATAGTATACTATAATTGAAATGTATGTGCAAAGAAAAATAGAAAAAAAAAAAGGTCTCCTTTCCACCTCCCTTTCCTACAGAAAGAAAAAGCGAAACAAACTAAGCAAAAACTATCAATAAGACCCTCAAAATATAATATGTGGGTTTATGCAGCAACACAACACCCAACAACTACAACAACTCACTGAACCGCTACACTGTGAAACATAGGTAAAGGCCAACTGAATTAACTACTGAGCCGCATAGCAAAAGACCACTCACAATCCTTATCAACTCAAAAGACGTTGACAATTGACAATTTGACAGTGGACAAAACTGAAATATGGTTAAGGTTAGAAGCACATGGAATGGAAGTAAGATTAAAATGAAAGAAAAAAATAGAAATGTACATTGGGAAAGTCCTTCAAAGACCGTGCACCCTTCAATCAACACGTTATGGGCGCCACTTGTTATATTCCTACCTTTTACCCCAATTGAAATAGGTAGGGAATGGAGTTATCTTTTCAGTAATATTAATACTACCTCAAATATTAAATGTTGGCTAGCTGCTTACCTTAGTACTTTTCGGAGAGTGGTGTAGGTTTAGCAAAAATCTCTAGTTCAAAGCCTATTAAGTATGTATTAGGTACTATATACAGTTGAAGAAGATATAAATCATAACAATCGTGCTGTGCTATAGTATACAAGTCCCAAGTAGTACTATTTGGTTTACAGTTAGTTAAATTATACGTATTATTAAAATTAATTGAAGCTAGTACCTCTACCTAAGGTAATATATAAGCTAAAACATTCATCTATACCAAAAGTGAAGTGATTATATATTTATATACATATCTTCATATTAAACTATATGAATAAAAGATTATGGATTATACAATCCCTTATAAATGAGCTTGAGCTAGAGATAAGACAGCCAAGTGCACAGTCTAGGAAGTGCCCCAAATCAGACCAGATAATTCATTACATCAGGAAAGTAAAGATTAGATCTTACTTGTTTCCCAGGAATATAGCTTCCAGATGTAGGTGTTCTTCTCCGCAATACTAATTATTTATGAGTGAGTCTCTTACATTTGATGCCAGTGCATTTATATGCTTTGAACACATCTAGTAGGTCATGCATCCGTTACTGTCTCCAGGAGGTTGCAGGATGAGCGGTCCAGAGAGTTTGCTGGGTAGCAGTGAGAAAAACAAAAGAAGGCCGTAGTCGAAATTTGGCCTCTAAGGTAGGTAGTAAAGTATATAAATCCACTAAGGTGGGAATCAACCTATGATATTCTACAAAATACTTTGTCTACTTTTCCAGTTTTGGCTATAAAAATCCGATTTCAATCGAAATTCACTGAGACCACATGGCCCAAAGAAAACCAGCCTTATTTTACGACCAAAGCATCAAAAAAACCGGAACAACCAACGGAAAGTGTCAGTTTGTTTATTTAGGGAATTAGTGGTGATCGATTGATCAACTAAACCATAACCAAGGTAGGCACAATTTTGTTAATTTGAAGATTTTGGACTAGAAGAAGATCCTTCCTCAAGGTCAACCTGTTTTATAATTGACAATGTAAACATTGTAAGAGGTTAATAAATTATTTAAAACAGTTTTAATTACTTTTTAGTTACTTAATTATTAGCAGCGGTAAGTGTTTACCTCTTAATTTAATCTAAAATAATGAACAATAAGCATTGGAAGTTTATAATCTTCTTCAAACCGTAACAGTCTTTAATATAATATTCATTATCATAGTCATAAGATTTTGTTAATATTTCAGTTAACAAGAGAGTAAAAGGCTCAATCGGAGTATTTATAGAAGCTACAATTGGTCTAGCTGATAATGTGGGTTTATGAATTTTTGGTAAACAATAAAATTTAGCTGAAATACCGTTATAGTTCGTTAGTTTTTTTTTCGTATTTTTGTCTATTTGTTTTTTATTGAATAATTTTTTAATTAAATTGTTACAATTACTAGTTGTTTTCGCAGTTGGGTCATTAGTAAGTTCTTTATATGTCGTGTTATTATCAATTAGTTCTTTAGATAGTTGTGAATATTGTACATTTTCCATTATAACATTTCCTTTGTCTGATAGATGTGCCCTTGCTGATCACGCATTTTATGAAGGTCATTCAATTGATTATCAATCAGCCAAAGTATTAATCACAGAAAAAAATTATGAAAAACGTCTATTTCTAGAAACCGCATTTATTTCACAAGAAAATAATTGCATTAATAAAAAAACTGACCTGAATAACCTTAGTGTGATGTATGCTTATCTCTTAGATTTTGAAAAACAATCTTTACAAAATTTAAATTTCAATCAAAATTAATTCACCTTATTCGAATAGACCTTAATATCAGAAATAAAAAAATGAAAGAAAAAAATTTTTTTTGTTTAATGTCATATTGAATGTCATAGATATTGTTTTTTAGTTGCATTATGAATTTTATATCAATTTTTTATACAATTTTTTACTATTATACCAACATCCTCATTTAGATAATGTAAGTGAATTTATACATTAATTTATTTAATAATTTGACCATATACATTTTTAGTCCTTGAGAATGAATATATAATATTCGAAAGCTTGGAATAAATTTTAAAAAGAGTACTCTCTGGTATTTTCTTGCCACATCCCCACATAAATCTTCTCTATATATATATTTATATATATATATATATAAGAAAGTAGTTCGTTGCCAAAACTAGATAGGTTTCAAATTTTGTGGGGAATGCGGCAATGTAAATGAAGTGTACTCTTTTTAGTTAATTCTTAGCTTTCGGTTTTTATTCAAACCATTTTCAAAGAAAACTAATTGAGATTGATAATATCTTTGAATCTTAAACATGGAGAAAATATTCATATGTAAAAAATATTGTAAAAAATGTTATATATATGTAAAGGTATAAATTTAATGAAAAATATAAAATTTCAATTTTATATTTTAATTTCAATTTTATATTTTTCATTAAATTTATACCTTTACATATATATAACATTTTTTACAATATTTTTTACATATGAATATTTTCTCCATGTTTAAGATTCAAAGATATTATCAATCTCAATTAGTTTTCTTTGAAAATGGTTTGAATAAAAACCGAAAGCTAAGAATTAACTAAAAAGAGTACACTTCATTTACATTGCCGCATTCCCCACAAAATTTGAAACCTATATATATATATATATATATATATATATATACTGTTGCAGGCTATTGTGAACTCCGTTATATCTGCAGTCTAATTTGGGCTCCTAGCGTATATTTGATGTATATTACCATACAGGTTGACGTCGTAGTGGGATCCGGTATATGTAGCGGCTACAGTAGGCTCCGTTGGTGTATATTTGTATACTTCAAAACAAAGTAGGATCCATATATGAAACATTTCAGGCAATATCGACTCCTTGCGGCGTTGTCACTATCGGCTATCGATTGAAATTGTTAATAGGTCCAACTCAATTTTAAGACTTATTTTCTAGATACGATGTGGTGAAGTTGGAAACTCGCCTAATTTTCTGATTATTCTTGAAAATTTAATTTATGTAGATGATTACATCTATGCTAGTAATACACTATCACATATGTAAAACAAAAAGAAAAATTATGTCTACCCACAAATTTATGACGCTAGGTTTTTACAAAATTCAATTTTTTCATCGTGAGATCGAAGAATAATTTTTGTTCTGATGCTACTAATTATCCAGAAACAAAACTTTATGGTGGGTAGCGACATAATACATTAAATACCTGTCTTGTCGATATAATTGAGGACACTATGTATAATACTTGCCTCTTTTTATTTAAATTCATACGCAATGAAATCCTGATTGACACTAACTCCAAAAATGTATATTTTATAACCTTAAGAATATAGCCGGTACCAGAACTAAAAGTAATAACACAAAATTGCAGAGTTAAGCCGTCGAAATTTCTAAACATAGAATGATTGATAATAAATTCGCATTTTCGGAATATTCATCGATACCCATTTTTTGTCTCACACTGTATGAATTAGTATTGCAGAGAATCCTAAAAAGTGAGAGTTATCAAAAATTTAATTTTTAATATTTTTTTACTAACCCTTTAACTATCAATGTTCATGCGTCTAAAACAAATGCCTCATGAGTAAGGATTAACTTCCCTGCAAACCATTTATAATAGAGAGGGTTTTTAAAACGAAACATTACTTTTGGAAAACCGCTATTTTTCAACTTTAAAAGTCTTGTATCTCAAACCTCCAACTAGACTTTTTTGGTGTTCAGATTATTTTAAAAGATCATCTTTTATCTTAGAATTGTAGAATAGTTTTTGGAAAAATTTAAACAAAATATTTAAGTGCTTTTAATGACAGAAATAAGGAATATAAAAAATAAGGCTGTTTTTGCTGGTTTATTTTATATTATAACTTTTGGAAACGTGCCCTAAGGAAGATATTGTAGTTTCGGAAAGCGGTTTTTATAAGTATAATGATGTTTTAAACAGTTTGTAGGTACCACTCTGTATATAAATCTTCTTCCTCCTAGATTTAGCGGAAAATATACTATTATTGTTCATTTAATTTTGTTGCAAACATAATGTGCGTTTGAATTATTACGAAAATCAACTACAACAGTCTTTACGCACCATAGTTTATAAATCGTTTTTCTCTTTTTTTTCCTAGAAATAGTAATTGTTTTCCATCTTCGCTGCAAATTTTGAGTTCGTTTAAATTAGAAAAAGTAATATATTGTATGTGTCATGGATGAGCTGTTCATTTGATCTACCACAATCTTAAATATCACACCACACTCATATTGATATATTCAGTTTCAAATATTGAATTTGTTCGGATTTAAAAAAAAAACGATAAATTTTTCTGCAGCAAGATGAATTACAAATCTATATATTTTGTTTGACGATCTACGCGATCTACAAGCTAATGAGTCTATATACTTGAAACGTTCATTTCAGTATCAGATTCGCTTTCCATATTAAATTATCTTGTAATTTAAATTTAAATTCAGTGTTATAATTGAACTTCTAGCTATCACTATATTGTAATCGCTGAAACTCGCCTTGTGGCGGCCGGTCATTGCATCACCCTGTAGATGCGGATACGCCCGAATCTCTCAGCAATTGTCCTTCTCTCTTGAAATATAGACCGATAAGTTGTTAACGAAAAAACGCTTGACGAAGGGATGTAGTTTTTTATGTTAACAGGGAGCAATTTTTTTTTTGTTATCTGTAATCTACTGATTTAAGTTACCAACTTTCATTTAATTACTTATATTATTATTATCATTTCCCTATTATGAAATAAAAGGAAATTACTAACCTATTCAAAACTTCAATTGTTTGGTCTTGAATTTGATATACATATAATTGAACAATAGATAGAAGAACTTTCAACTGTATAGGGCATGTCCACGCGAAGTCACAAACTGCCTGGTGGTGGAACAATAAACAAAGGGTTCAGAACACGTGGTACTTAATAGTGAGGTCATAATGCTAGTTTATAGATAGATCGTTTTTGAGTTTAGTTGGTTTTGCTTCAGTGTACTTTTGGAGTTATTTTAATTGTTGAGCTTGTATATTAAATAATATATAATACAGGTAAATAGTTGTTTGTTGTTTGATAATTTTTCATCGTGTCTATTGTTTATTGTTTTACCACCAAGGTATTGTCAACTGTCAACTGTGACTGACATGCCCTATATTTGTGTAACAGCTTAGGGCAGGATAATTCATAAGTAATGGGCCATATTAACCATATGTTCAGAAGATGAAAATAAAATTATTAGACCAAATAATAGGTCACTTCTTCCCGAGATACGGGGTGCTGAAGTTGAAAAAAATCCACTATATTTTTATAAGTTATTCAACCATTTTTTTAGATACAGGCAGGAAAATACTTGAGCTATTTTTTGTAACGACAAATAAGAATATAGTATATTCAAGGTATATGCACTGTATTGAGTGAAAGCCATCTTCTCTGCTATCGTCTAATATCAGTTTTCACTGAGTAACATAATATTTGGTTACATTCATACAGTCTATGTGAGGACGATTAGATTATAATAAATCCAATATTTTTTTGTCTAAAGCAATTATAACAGAATGTTTTCACAGGTTTATTTTTGTATTCAATTGCGTATCGTACTCAATAATTGGAAGTACGAATGACGTCACCACTTTCGCTTTGGGGTTATAATCCAAAGCATTAGTTTGTTAATTAGTGACAAATGTATCAGGAATTTTCAATCTTATAATTCTATTGAAATGACTGGACTAATAAAATAAAAATACCATTGAACATACAGAAGATATTCATTAACATGGTTTTTTTGAATATATGGTCCTCAGAGGTAAATTCCGTTCCAACACAAACCTTAGTGGAATGATCAAGATACAGAACGAACGGATAGAACCTAAAACTTCGGTAGAATACTTGGGTTATATCATTCAGCGCAACACTTTGCATAACTTGCATGTTCAAGCTCAAATATCAAAAGCCAAAGTGGCTATGCGGCAGCTGTATCCATTTTTCTGTGGTTATAGCCGCCTCTCAATCGAGAATAAACTACTTTTATTCGACCGACGATGACATACGGCTACCCAGATTTCTGGGAAACCAGTAATGCACCATACAACAACATGCAAGTTGTGTAAAACAAATGCATTAGAATGGCGGTGTGGAAGGGCGCACTTAATAAGCTCCCGAGAAACACACTCATTCACAAACAAGCGAACATTCCCTTCATAAAAGAATACGTATACGATCCTTCAGTTAAATATTATAACTATAGTCTGCCAGATAGTATAAAATCCAAAATCAAACAAACACGCGCAAGAAGATATAAAGGCTATAACCTCTTGCAGGCGAATCTACCAATAGAGCTCCTACCGGAGAATAACAGCAGCTAAATCACTAGCACTTCTTGTAAATTTGTGAATATTGTACATATTTAACCGTCCTTGGCGGTGGATATTCAAACCTTATAAGGAACAAAAAATCAATGGAAAAAATAACAAAATAATCGATCTCTCAGCCATTTTTGAAGTCAAGAAAAACATCTGCATAGAACCAGTAAAATTGTACTCCGAACAAGTAGATTAATAATTTCACATTCTCTTATTCCAATACGATGAAAAATATTTCTATTCCCGAGTCGTAATTGAGACGATTTTGATATTTTTATTAAAATAACTTTCAAGATTAAAAATGATTGAGAATGTTATCTAAATTGATGGAAGTGACTGTAATTTAAATTCATATTCAATAAAAAACAGCCAACTACAAAGATCTCCCGCTTCTGAATCGTTCCAATCGTGTGCAATTACTCGAGAGCTCCTGTATGATATAACTATAATAAGCAATTACCAATGCTGTAATTCTTTATCCATTTAATGAAATACCACTAGAAGGAGCTTACTCTGACCGCTTAATTGATGGTGTATTCAACTGCGGCGGTGCCAACGTTATCGGATCCCACTTCGACCTAGATATATAACATAAAATGTATATTAAGCTTTTAACATATCGCCATCTAGAAATATACACGCGCACTACAAAAAAATACAAATTCACAAAAACGGCCAGAGCTAGCTCCTTCTAAAAACTCTGCCAAATCAATCTAGACATAAATATAAGGTAGCTGATGCAATTTTTAGGACTTGGTAAGTTAGGCTCCGTATATCGGAGCCCATTTTACCGCGGAGCTCACTTATACCTCAGTTTTAACATGGGTGGAGGCTATATATATATATATATATATTTAGTTAACATACAAGGTATATATATATATATATATTTAGTTAACATACAAGGTAGCCTCCACCCATGTTAAAACTGAGGTATAAGTGAGCTCCGCGGTAAAATGGGCTCCGATATACGGAGCCTAACTTACCAAGTCCTAAAAATTACATCAGCTACCTTATATTTATGTCTAGATTGATTTGGCATAGTTTTTAGAAGGAGCTAGCTCTGGCCGTTTTTGTGAATTTGTATTTTTTTGTAGTGCGCGTGTATATTTCTAGATGGCGATATGTTGAAAGCTTAATATACATTTTATGCTATATATCTAGGTCGAAGTGGGATCCGATAACGTTAGCACCGCCGCAGTTGAATACACCATCAATTAAGCGGTCAGAATAAGCTCCTTCTAGTGGTATTTCATTAAATGGATAAAGAATTACAGCATTGGTAATTGCTTATTATAGTTATATCATACAGGAGCTCTCGAGTAATTGCACACGATTGGAAATTGGAACGATTCAGAAGCGGGAGATCTTTGTAGTTGGCTGTTTTTTATTGAATATGAATTTAAATTATAGTCACTTCCATCAATTTAGATAACATACTCCATCATTTTTAATCTTGAAAGTTATTTTAATAAAAATATCAAAATCGTCTCAATTACTACTCGGGAATAGAAATATTTTTCATCGTATTGGAATAAGAGAATGTGAAATTATTAATCTACTTGTTCGGAGTACAATTTTACTGGTTCTATGCAGATGTTTTTCTTGACTTCAAAAATGGCTGAGAGATCGATTATTTTGCTATTTTTTCCATTGATTTTTTGTTCCTTATTAGGTTTGAATATGCACTGCCAAGGACGGTTAAATATGTACAATATTCACAAATTTACAAGAAGTGCTAGTGATTTAGCTGCTGTTATTCTCCGGTAGGAGCTCTATTGGTAGATTTGCGTGCAAGAGGTTATAGCCTTTATATCTTCTTGCGCGTGTTTGTTTGATTTTGGATTTTATACTATCTGGCAGACTATAGTTATAATATTTAACTGAAGGATCGTATACGTATTCTTTTATGAAGGGAATGTTCGCTTGTTTGTGAATGAGTGTGTTTCTCCGGAGCTTATTAAGTGCGCCCTTCCACACCGCCATTCTAATGCATTTGTTTCACACAACTTGCATGTTGTTGTATGGTGCATTACTGGTTTCCCAGAAATCTGGGTAGCCGTATGTCATCGTCGGTCGAATAACCTGCCTGTATAAAAGTAGTTTATCCTCGATTGAGAGGCGGCTATAACCACAGAAAAATGGATACAGCTGCCGCATAGCCACTTTGGCTTTTGATATTTGAGCTTGAACATGCAAGTTATGCAAAGTGTTGCGCTGAATGATATAACCCAAGTATTTTAGGTTCTATCCGTTCGTTCTGTATCTTGATCATTCCACCAAGGTTTGTGTTGGAACGTAATTTACATCTGAGGACCATATATTTCGTTTTGGAGGTATTAAGCACCAGCTTGTTTTCAATAAGATACGGAATTATTTCAGTTTTAAGATGGTTTTCAACTTTTTTAAGAGCAAGGTCCGCTGTCTTCGCTGTTTGTACGAGACACACATCGTCTGCGTATAGAGTAGTTAAGAGAGAGCTGTCCGTTGGGAAATCAGCCGTGAATAGCGAGTACAGGGTAGGTGAAATTACCGAGCCTTGCGGTACCCCAGCCTGCGTAATATATGGTACTTCTTCTGAGTTGCCAATTTTAGTGTATAATCTCCTGTCTTTTAAGTACGAGCTTTACCTATACACCTGTTGAGAGAAATAATCACGCACTATTAGCGCATAATAACCATAACCATATCAAATTGCTAGGAATGTTTGGATTTTGATTGTCTGGATAAAACGCGGCAATGGCTATAATCATATAATTTTTCGTGCAACCGGACGCAAAATAGCATTTTGCAGCCGCAACAGAGGCCGTTCTATACAGTTGAAAGTTCTTCTATCTATTGTTCAATTATATGTATATCAAATTTAAGACCAAACAATTGAAGTTTTGAATATGTTTGTAATTTCCTTGTATTTCATAATAGAGAAATGATAATAATATAAGTAATTAAATGAAAGTCGGTAACTTAAATCAGTAGATTACAGATAACAAAATAAAATTGCTCCCTGTTTACATAAAAAACTACATCCCTTCGTCAAGCGTTTTTTCGTTAACAACTTATCGGTCTATATTTCAAGACAGAAGAACAATTGCTGAGAGATTCGGGCGTATCCGCATCTACAGGGTGGGGCAATGACCGGCCGCCACAAGGCGAGTTTCAGCGATTACAATATAGTGATAGCTAGAAGTTCAATTATAACACTGAATTTAAATTTAAATTACAAGATAATTTAATATGGAAAGCGAATCAGATACTGAAATGAACGTTTCCAGTATATAGACTCATTAGCTTGTAGATCGCGTAGATCGTCAAACAAAATATATAGATTTGTATTTCATCTTGCTGCAGAAAAATGTATCGTTTTTTTTTAAATCCGAACAAATTCAATATTTGAAACTGAATATATCAATATGAGTGTGGTGTGATACTTAAGATTGTGGTAGATCAAATGAACAACTCATCCATGACACATATTACTTTTTCTTATTCAAACGAATTCAAAATTTGCAGCCAAGATGGAAAAAAATTACTATTTCTAGAAAAAAAAAGAGAAAAACGATTTATAAACTATGGTGCGTAAAGACTGTTGTAGTTGATTTTCGTAATAATTCAAACGCGCATTATGTTTGCAACAAAATTAAATGAACAATAATAGTATATTTTCCGCTAAATCTAGGAGGAAAAAGATTTATATACAGAGTAGTACCTACAAACTGTTAAAAACATCATTATACTTATAAAAACCGCTTTCCGAAACTACAATATCTTCCTTAGGGCACGTTTCCAAATGTTATAATATAAAATGAACCAGCAAAAACAGCCTATTATTTTTTTATATTCCTTATTTCTGTCATTAAAAGCACCTAAATATTTTGTTTCAATTTTTCCAAAAACTATCTTACAATTCTAAGATGAAAGATGATCTTTTAAAATAATCTGATCACCAAAAAAGTCTAGTTGGAGGTTTGAGATACAAGACTTTTAAAGTTGGGAAATGGCGGTTTTCCAAAAGTAATATTTCGTTTTAAAAACCCTCTTCATTATAAATGGTTTGCAGGGAAGTTAATCCTTACTCATGAGGCATTTGTTTTAGACCCATGAACATTGGTAGTTAAAGGGTTAGTGAAAAAATATTTAAAATTGAATTTTTGATAACTCTCACTTTTTAGGATTCTCTGCAATACTAATTCATACAGTGTGAGACAAACAATGGGTATCGATGAATATTTCGAAAATGCGATTTTATTATCAATCATTCTATGTTTAGAAATTTCGACAGCTTAACTCTGCAATTTTGTGTTATTACTTTCAGTTCTGGTACCGGCTATATTCTTAAGGTTATAAAATATACATTTTTGGAGTTAGTGCCAATCAGGATTTCATTGCGTATGAATTTAAATAAAAAGAGGTAAGTATTATACATAGTGTCCTCAATTATATCGACAAGACAGGTATTTAATGTATTATGTCGCTACCCACCATGTAGTTTTGTTTCTGGATAATTAGTAGCATCAGAACAAATTATTCTTCGATCTCACGATAAAAAAATTGAATTTTGTAAAAACCTAACGTCATAAATTTGTGGGTAGACATAATTTTTCTTTTGGTTTTACATAATTATGTGATAGTGTATTACTAGCATAGATGTAATCATCTACATAAATTCAATTTTAAATAATCAGAAAATTAGGAGAGTTTTCAACTTCACCACATCGTATCTAGGAAATTAGTCTTAAAATTGAGTTGGACCTATTAACAATTTCAATCGATAGCCGATAGTGACAACGCCGCAAGGAGTCGATATTGCCTGAAATGTTTCATATATGGATCCTACTTTGTTTTGAAGTATACAAATATACACCAACGGAGCCTACTGTAGCCGCTACATATACCGGATCCCACTACGACGTCAACCTGTATGGTAATATACATCAAATATACGCTAGGAGCCCAAATTAGACTACAGATATAACGGAGTTCACAATAGTACGTTGTGACTTCCGAAACAGATACTCAATATACGTTCTGACCTCATATATTACGTTGTGACTTCCGATTTCGGAGGTCACAACGTTTACCCATGTAAATTATGTTTTTCATAATGCTGGTGCGCAGATCGGTCGAAATCCGAAAATTCGTTTGGAGGTCAAAACGCTCTTCCAGTATCTGCAAAGGAGGTGGTGTAGTTCCGCTATAAGGCACTGGCGCTGGTGTCGCTCTATTGGAGATACCACTGACTTGCTGTGACTTCCAGCCTGTTACCATCCTCCTTCCACTTCAATGAACGAGTATACATCTGTTCCTGTCGAACTATATCACTATATACAGATGTCACAGCGTCTTTTGCGATCTGGCATCATAGCAAATTGCTTTGAAATAAATAGAATTAAACGTATTCTTATGCACAGATGCTACAAAGACGTATCTATCGAATTCTTATCTGCAGTTTTTAGTGTTATAATTAATATTCTTTTTCCACCTTTTTACATAGCGAGGGACTATTTTACAATTTTATCACGAACTCATTGATTCTCGCAATGATATATGTTTTTCGTTATTCTTTGGAAATAAGACCACAATATTATATTACATCTTCACCTAATTTTTTCAATTTGAAATTTTCATGGTTCATCCACAGTAGTAATTTTGTGAAAGAGGATTTTGAATGGAATATATATTTTTTTAATAATGCTATTTTCATGGAAATAAAATCCACCATGGGATTTAGTGACTTGCATGCTCCAGGAACGGTTTTTAACGGATAACACTTTTTTGTTTACCTCAAATTTCAGCTAATGAAACGCGTTTGTTGTTCCTTTTCTGTGGAAATAATTACGTTTGTTCGAAAAAATGTGCTGCTTTGTTTTGTGCTGTAGTGTATCAAAGTTTGAATTGATTAACAATAAATCCAATAATAAGTCATAAGAGGACGTATATGAAAACTTAGTATAATACTATCCTGGGAAAATAGGCATGATGACTGTCACTAAGAATCACCGAAATATTGATTTGATATAATTATTTAAGATGCAGAGATTCTACAGAAATCACTTATTTTTCATTTTCATGTGTGATTACATTTATTTTAGTAAAAATATAAGCACAAAATTTAACCATCCGCCATCTTATCTCAAACGCCAATCAGAAGAGAGTGACGTCATGCTTTCGCAGATATCCATTATCCGACCCAAACCAAATCCGAACATCTGTTTTGTCGTCTTTATATTATCTATGGTTTTGTATTTCCTTTGTTGCTGTTGGCTTTTCTTGGTTCATGTGATATTTTCTCGTTATAAACTATCAAGTATCTCTGTTTTTATTACCACAAAAAACCGTTTTTGAAATTATGTTTATGTATCAAAATAAACTTTTAACCTGTAAGCTGTCAAGTGTTTGAAGTTTGACTTTGACGATATTACTACATGACACAGATCATAGATAATCTATCGACAGTTGACACTGTTAAGAATTGATGACGTCATAGAAGGACGCCATTACTATTATAGCGTTTTGGCGCATAATTTAAAATGTGTTTTTAAAAGTTGAATTTTTCCTTTAAAAACATCTTTTTTTACAAAAATAACATTTATTGTAGATAAAGTATATACGTGAAAACATCGTGGAGCAGTTTTTCAAAATCAGTCATCATGCCTATTGATTATTGGAGATGTCAGATAGGAGATAAAATTTTGAAAACCGCAATTGTTCTTGATAACGGAGCGCTACCGGAACGTTGAAATGGGAATTTTAAAAAATATTGTATTTTCATGGCCTGAGAAATTAACGAGAAATATACTGAATACAGGATGAGTCATGAGGAACTTGACACACTTCTACCATATGTACCTACACATGTAAAGTCTCTCAAAGAGGGACGTGGCTATTAAAAACTGTCAACTTATTTTCTTCATCAATTTACAGGGTGATTTGAGAAATTGATCATACATTTTAATTGGCTGTAGTATATGTATAATAAAGTATTAATTTGAACAAATTTCAAGTATTTCTAGAACATAATCTAAAATGTATAAATTGAACTACATCTTTAGTATTATGGGGTAGAATCGATTCTTTCAATCGATAATTTTTAAACAAAAATCGCATTGGGTCATTATTTTCGAAAAGTAATAGATTGAATTGATTGAAAAATTGAATATCTATGTGTTGATTGTGAATGATTAAAATTTTTTGTCAGATAATACATTGTATAAAGTGTACCAAATAAAAATAACGATGAACTCTAAACAGTATATTGTGTCACAAGGGAACAAAATGGGTTTCAGCAGCCCAGGACTATTGGATGCACGAGCGAGCGTGTATGTATACAAGAGAGACTGGCAGTCAATACTAAGAAAAAACAAATTATTAACTTAACGAAAAACATAACACTGCCTGGTCTAAAGCAAATGAAATAAATTTTGATTGAAGGCTTCCATGGAACATTCAGTCCAACCACACAAGAAGTTATCATCCCTGATGGTAGATGCAAACATGTGGAAACAGCAGTGTACAGACTAACTGAAAATAAATAATGCTCAAGTCAGACTCAGAGTGCTGACTATCGAGAGCTTATCCATGAGTAGAAAGTGGATTACTTGATGGGTAACCCACTGATGCAATATTGAGTTCTATTGATTTGTTCCACAGAACTTCACCAGATGGTGAAAACTATGGAATATGTACCCATACAGACGATCGACTCTAGGCAGATGATCAAGGTGCCGGAATCGTGTGTCAAAAACAACTGATAGATATTTCAATTACCACATAATGACCACATTCAAGAACAAAACAATTTCCCGAAAGTTACCGCGTTTCACCTCTGCGTTGGAAAAATTAGAATGCTCCAAGAAACATTATCGTGTTACATGTAATTAACTTTGTCATGCATTATTTTTTCTTTACGCTCTACTCTTTCGATAAAAATCAAAAATCCGAATGAAATGGGACAAATCTCTAAATTTGTTGTGGAAAACAACTGTTTGCATGAACACGAATTCACACCACTATTATTTATTACCTTTATGGATGAAATTATGAAACAATGATCCCCCAAGATGAAAAAGCTACACAATGGCTACAGAAATTTACAAAGAATAAACTTCGCTAAAGGAGCTTTTGGAGATGATTCTATTATTATGACGGGGATAGAAAAGGACCTATAGAATTCAGACACATGGAATAAAACTTTAAAAGAAAATGGGATGAAAATAAATAAGAACAAATTAAAAGTGATTCACATATGTAGAAACAGTAGGGAAATAAATATTGTAATATATGGAATAAATATTTTAATAGATAGATCATATATTGTACAGATAAAAAGCTTACAATGGAAATTCACGTGAATGGAAAACGGGATATTGGAATTGATAATAGGATACAAAACGCTTTGAAATTATACCATGCAATGAACAGGTTAATATGGATCATGAGTGCTCACACAGCGACAAAAGAGTCAAATTCAGGCCGTAGAAAGGGAGTATCTTAGAAGAGTCAGAGGTGTTACAAATAAAGAAAAAATGCCAAATACAAAGATAAGAGAAGACCTGTAAATACATCCAATGCTGGAATTTATTGAAAAATGGCAACTTATCTGGAGGATGCATTTCCAAAGAATGAATGAATGAACAAAAAAGTGTGGCAATCTTTGGTTCAAAGAGCTATGGAAAAAGCACGGCCGAAGCAAACATGTGATGGAATATTAGAAGGAATATTGAAGAAACGGAAGCTGGTTAGCTGCCAAGGCACTAGCAAAAATCAAAAAAGCATGGACAAAATTCGTATACAGGGAATAAAATATATTGTTAACAAGACAGAAATTAATACTTATTTATGGTGTACAGTAAATGGTAACAGGGAATCTTGATTTGATTATACAGTGTGGAAACCACTTATGGAATAAAATCCTTCGCATTATTTTAGGAAATTATGAAAAATGCCGAGACACGTCAACTTTTTATTGAGTTGTGCGTTATGTTAACATAAATTTAAATGTACAGGGTGATTCACGCGAGTACGCCATAGTCGGTGTTTTTTTTAACGAAACACCCTGTATATTTGCATATTTTTGAAATTTCCCGGAAAAACCGATTTCAACAAAGTAAATAATGTATGGTCAATTATGAATTATACTTTATTCCATAAGTGGTTTCCACACTGTATATGTTTCTACTGAATAATTAATTTTTTCCATTAAACTACTATGGACAATTATTGTAAACATATTGAACTAAATACAAAAAAATAGGAAATAATTTCTTGCCTTGAAATTTATGGAATAGGCACGAATACAGTTAAGTAAATGGTACGCAGTTACAGGCGGTGTTGCCAATTTCCACTTTGTGCGACGTTGTGGCCTCCGTTTTCACGGAGGTTATACCGCATAGACTGTATAAAATATGAATATAAAATTTTTGAGGAAACTGCTACCCCTCTCTTGATATTCGGATTCTGTGGCTCTCCCCCAATAAAAATCTCTTTACATATCTGCTCTTAGCCCGCGGGAACACCCGGATGTCAGGACGCCTCATATGTATATCGGAGGTCACAACTTAACAGGCACCAATATATATATATACAGGGTGGGGCAAACTTCTGACATCGGAGGATTACATCGTTGTGGTACGAGATAAAACTTCAAGGTTTTGTGTGAGCTGATACAGTTACTGAGGGCACATTTTGAAAATACTTTCGTTTCTACAGGGTGTTCCAAAACCACGTAGCAGCACAAACTTACATTTTTTTAAATGGAACGTACTATATTTTGTTCAAGAATCGAAAAGATCTCACCGAGAGCGTTACAAAAATATAGCATTCTAATATATTATATGGGTGTTTTAAAAAGATATGGACAATTATTGATAAAAAAGACCTCCTCTTTAACACTCTGTTAAACAGTAAATCAAAATAAATCAACAGGTCTTTGTATTCAATTGTCATTCACATATCATTGGCTGTGCTCAGTACCAATTACTTTTTTTTATCTGTGGCTTCTTTAATACAGGGTGAAACAAAACGCAAATCAAGCAATATTTCAAAAATTTTAAATGAATCACCCTATAAGTCTTTTCACAATTTGTTAGTACAATTAATAATCTTTCAAACGATATAGCACATTTAGGGTATAAGTTGATGGAAAACCGTGAATATTTTATTATAATGATCAAAAACAAGTATTTCACGTACACAAATTGAACGGTTTCAAATTTTTATAGCATTCTAATATATTATATGGGTGTTTTAAAAAGATATGGCCAATTATTGATAAAAAAGACCTCCTCTTTAACACTCTGTTAAACAGTAAATCAAAATAAATCAACAGGTCTTTGTATTCAATTGTCGTTCACATATCATTGGCTGTGCTCAGTATCAATTACTTTTTTTATCTGTGGCTTCTTTAATATAGGGTGAAACAAAACGCAAATCAAGCAATATTTCAAAAATTTTAAATGAATCACCCTATAAGTCTTTTCACAATTTGTTAGTACAATTAATAATCTTTCAAACGATATAGCACATTTAGGGTATAAGTTGATGGAAAACCGTGAATATTTTATTATAATGATCAAAAACAAGTATTTCACGTACACAAATTAAATGGTTTCAAATTTTTACATGCAGCGTGTAAGGCATACATTTTAATTGTAATTTTGGATGCATCTACAATATTTAATCACTGGGCTACTGTCAAAATAGTATCTACTAATAAATGTCAAAAAAATATTGCTGTATTCTTCGTTTGTGTTCTTAGGTTTAAATAATAAATAACTATAATGAATTTTTCGCAGGAAGACATGATCAATATTATTTATGTGTTAGGAGAATGTTCAAAAAATTGTTTACTTGCTCCAAGAGTATATCGTGAAAGATATCCCAATCGAAGACATCCAAATGAAAGAGCTTTCTTAAGGCTTAAGGAAAAAATCGACACATCAGGTAATGTTTCCTATCAACCTCATGCTCTTCCAAAACGTGTTTTCAATGGAGACAACAACTTTTTAGTAATGACAAATTTTTGAACATTCCCCTAACACATAAATAATATTGATCATGTCTTCCTGCGAAAAATTCATTATAGTTATTTATTATTTAAACCTAAGAACACAAACGAAGAATACAGCAATATTTCTTTGACATTTATTAGTAGATACTATTTTGACAGTAGCCCAGTGATTAAATATTGTAGATGCATCCAAAATTACAATTAAAATTTATGCCTTACACGTTGCATGTAAAAATTTGAAACCATTTAATTTGTGTATGTGAAATACTTGTTTTTGATCATTATCATAAAATATTCACGGTTTTCCATCAACTTATACCCTAAATGTGCTATATCGTTTGAAAGATTATTAATTGTACTAACAAATTGTGAAAAGACTTATAGGGTGATTCATTTAAAATTTTTGAAATATTGCTTGATTTGCGTTTTGTTTCACCCTGTATTAAAGAAGCCACAGATAAAAAAAGTAATTGATACTGAGCACAGCCAATGATATGTGAACGACAATTGAATACAAAGACCTGTTGATTTATTTTGATTTACTGTTTAACAGAGTGTTAAAGAGGAGGTCTTTTTTATCAATAATTGGCCATATCTTTTTAAAACACCCATATAATATATTAGAATGCTATATTTTTGTAACGCTCTCGGTGAGATCTTTTCGATTCTTGAACAAAATATAGTACGTTCCATTTAAAAAAATGTAAGTTTGCGCTGCTACGTGGTTTTGGAACACCCTGTGGAAACGAAAGTATTTTCAAAATGTGCCCTCAGTAACTGTATCAGCTCAGACAAAACCTTGAAGTTTTATCTCGTACCACAACGATGTAATCCTCCGATGTCAGAAGTTTGCCCCACCCTGTATATATATATAATCAAAAACCCAATTACCATAGTATATGGTGTAGGGTATACTTATACAATTATATTTATTTCTCGCATTATACTTAAGACATGTATTTATTTTTCATCGATGCTCTGGTCCGGATAGAATTTTATTCATGTACAAATTTGGCCCATGGTTTTTTATCTCTTGCTATTGTTTTTGCCTCTGTCCATGTTTTACCTTTTTCTTGCAGTATGCCTTCCATAACACCATCCCATGTTTGTTTTGGTCTTCCCTCTTTCGTTCTTTTTTGTATTTTTGATTGCCACACTTTTTTAACAGGTCTTGTATCGTTCATTCTTTGCAAATGACCCCACCAGCTTAATTGTCTCTTTTCAATAAATTTAAGTGTTGATTCTATTTGAAGGTCCTCTCTTATTTTCGTATTTCTTAGTTTATCTTTCTTTGTGACTCCTTTAACTCGCCTGAGATACTTCATTTCAACTGCTTGTATCCGACTCTTTTGTCTCTTTGTTAACACCCAAGATTCACATCCGAATGTTAAAATTGGCCGGTAAATTGTTTTAAATATATTTATCTTCGTTTTTTTTTTTGGAAATTTCTTTTTTATTTATGAATGTCGTGTGATACAGTTTCATCGTTTTTTGTACTCTATTGGTAATTTCGACTTCCTGGGTGCCATTTTCTTCTATTTCTACTCCCAAGTATTTATATCTTCTAACTTGCTCAACTTTTTTTCTACCTAGCTGTATATTTAAATGTTTTTGTTTCGGTCCTATAACCATAACTTTAGTTTTACTTATATTAACTGCCATTCCAAATTTTTCAGATACCGTATTCCATATTTCCATATTCTTTTGTAAATTCTTCTCTTTCCCAGCCATAATTATTAGATCATCTGCAAAAGCTGCTTCTGATATATCTACTCTTCCTAAATGTCTGTATCCAACGTGTAGTTTTGCCATTTCGGTTGACGATTATCTCATCAATAAAAATTGTAAATAACAATGGACTTTGTCCCTCTCCTTGCCTTAATCCTTCTTGTGTTGAAAATGGTTCTGATGTTTTATTTTTGTATATTACACAATTTTTATTATTTTTGTAAATGTTTTTGATTATGTCTATTATTTTGTCGTTTAATACCCTTCCTTCTAGTACTTTCCATAACTTCTTCCTTGGTACTTTGTCAAAAGCTTTTTCCATGTCTATAAATCCAATATATACCTCTTTTTCTTGTTGTGAGAACTCATCAATTATTTGTTCTACCGTAAATATGTGGTCTTGAATGCTTCGACCTCTTGTAAATCCACTTTGCGATTCTTCTAGAGTATTTTCTATCATTGGTCTTAACTTACTGTCTATAATCTTCTCGTAGACTTTCATAGCTGTACTAAGTAGATTAATTCCTCTATAATTATTGCAGTCTTGTCTATCTCCCTTTTTATATATTGGAACTATTAAGGCTGTCTTCCAATCTTCTGGAATCTGTTCTTCTCTCCACGCAATGTTGTATATTTTCAATAATATTTTTGTTCCCGTTTCCCCTAAATTTTTGAACATTTCTGTTGTTAATTCATAAATTCCTAGAGATTTTCCATTTATCAATTCATCTATTATTTCCTGTAATTCTTTTAGAGTTACAATGTCTCCATTTTCTACTATTTCTTTTTTTTTTTTTGTTAATGTCCTGAATTTTTCTGTCTACTCCTAATAATTCCTCAAAATGCTCTTTCCATCTATCAATAACTTCGTCCTCATTCCTTAGCGTATCTCCTTTTTTATTTTTTATCCATGTTATTTCTTGTTTCTCTTCCTTTCTTAATGACTTAAATGTTTTGTAAAACAGTTTTCGATTTGATTTACTATTGCTTTCCATTTTTTCGCCAAATTCTTTCCACTGATTTCTTTTAGCTACTGCTACCATCTCTTTTACATTTTTTCTCTTTTCTTTGTACATTCCATAGTTTTCCGTTGTTTTGTTATTTATATATATTTTCCACGCTTCTTTTTCCAATTTTACTTTCATTTTAATTTCGTCCGTCCACCAAGCTGTTTGTTTTTTCTTATTAGTTTTCTTGCTACATCCACATATTTCTTTAGCGGTTTCTAATACTGTTTTTTTGAAATAATCCCACATTTCTTCTAAATTACCCCTTTTCATTATATCACAATTATTTAAGAACTTTCCTGATAATGCTAATTTGTATTTCTCTGCTATATCTTTGCTTTGGAGTTTATATGATCTGACCGATTCATATTCTATTGTTTTTTCTAATTTTTGGTTAGGTTAGGTTAGGTTAGGTTAGGTTAGGTTAGGTTAATTTTTGTCTATTATGGTTTGTAATTTCTACTTGTTCTCTCATTGTTGATAAAAGAAAATAGTGGTCACTTCCTATTTCTGGTCCTCTTTTAACTTTGGTATCCAATACTTCCTTTCTATCCCTTTTTTCCACTAAAATATAATCTATTATTGACCTTTCATTCCCGCTTTCCATCACACGTGTATATTTTTATATGTCTTTATGTTGGTAGAATGTATTAGTTACAATAAAATTGTGTAATATGCAACAATCTAATAGTCGTTTTCCATTATTATTCCTAACTGTTTCACCATGTTTTCCTATGACTGTTCTATAAATGTCATCTTTTGTTCCCACTCTGCTATTCAAATCACCAAGTATAATTATTTTTCCTTTTGCGTTTTCTGTGCCATAGTTAAATCTTCCCGAAACTTATCTTTATTTCTTACTGTATCGTCTTCATTTGGTCCATATACAATTATTATCGTTTTTGTGTTCATATTTTTATGTTTCATTTCCATTACCAATAATCTTTCCGACCATCCCGTCCATCCAGTAATTTGTTGTTTTAAGTCTCTATGTATTATGCATGCAACGCCTGCTGCCGCTCTTTCCTCATTTTCAATACCACTATATATGAGTATATGACCATTATCCATTTCCACTATCCCCTGTCCATTTTTTTGTTTCTGTTAAAGCTAATATTTTCAAGTTTGCATTTTCAAACTCTTCTTCTAATTCTTTTTCTTTTCCTAAAATACTTCTGACATTCCACGTTCCAATTCTCCACATTTCCTTTGTCGTTACTTTATTCGTATCAAATTTCGTTGCCGTGTCTTTTTCTCTGTTACCATGAATAACTGTTTCTTTATTTAGTTTTTTGAATGTATTTGTTCCAGTATTCTCATTCTATTTGCTTCCTTATCCCATCTCCATTCTTGTCCATTTACTGTTACCTTATTGTATCCCATTTTCACGTTTTTTCCCTTTTGGCTTTCCAGTTTTGCAAACATCCTGATCTCTTTTTGTTTTTCTCTTTCCTTCTTAGTCATATCATTATTTATAAAAACTCTTTCTTTTTTCCTCCCCTTCCTCTCATTTAGCTTTATTTGCCATAATTTTTTCCTTATCAACTTCTTTTTGACATTCCACTATACACATTTCCTCCCCTATCCTGTTAACTGCTTTAGGCTCGATATTTATTTTTAGTTGTTGACTCAAAAAGTTTTTGACATTTTCTACCAATTTCGAAGGCTCATTAGTATCAAGTTTTAATCCATTTATCATTACATTATTCTTTCTTTTTTCTTTCTCTATAATTTCCATTGTTTTTTCAATCTCTTCCATTTCTATTTTTATTTCTGCATTTTCTTTTTTAATTGCTTGGTTTTCTTTCCGCAATACTTCGTTTTCAACTTTAATATTTCCTCATTAAACATAGCCTGTAGATCTTTGGTTTCTTTGATCTCATTTTTAATAAGTTGTTGTTCCCATTTCATATCCTTTTGATCTGCAGACATTTCCTTCATTAAGGCTATGATTTGATCTAACTTTTCGTCTTTTTCACTTTTGGGTGGGGTTCTGCTAGTCCTCTTGCTAACTCCAAATAGACCATCCATTTTACTTTTCTTTGAATCTTCGGTTGAATAATCATCACTATCCATTTTCTTTATATTTTGTGTTCAATTACTTTTCATTTATATTATTTTCGTGGTAGCGTAAGATCAAGATACCCAGATCTACTCTTCGGAGATACTTGATCTATCCAGCCACTTATTATATATACTTATATACTTTCTTTATTTTGCTCTTAATTTTTCAAATTTGACAACGTCGCAAAGTATATCGTTTGGAATCGCCTTTAATCAATTGTTTTATTTTAATAACCTAACACTAGCACTAACCTATTTATTCAATTGTTTTTACAAAATCTAACGATTTTTCTTCGTTTTTTTTTTGTAGCACTACGTACTTCACCTTTTATCAAAACAGTTCAAATTTTATTTGATTAATTTTCGCTGCACTTTCCGATATAACGAAATAAATGCAGGCGAATTTAATTAGCACTTTATTATTTCAACACACCGTTGCCAATGTCCGGGATTAGTACCATGTAAAATTACGCATCCGCTTACGCTTTTGCGGTACTTCTGATCAGTTGTCCAGTCAGCATCTGAGTACCCATTCAGTCTTAGATCTGAGTTCATATTCTTTTTGAATATTAGTCCGATTTCTTTGGTGCCTTGTAAATACCTTCTTTGAATCTTCGGTTGAATAATCATCACTATCCATTTTCTTTATATTTTGTGTTCAATTACTTTTCATTTATATTATTTTCGTGGTAGCGTAAGATCAAGATACCCAGATCTACTCTTCGGAGATACTTGATCTATCCAGCCACTTATTATATATACTTATATACTTTCTTTATTTTGCTCTTAATTTTTCAAATTTGACAACGTCGCAAAGTATATCGTTTGGAATCGCCTTTAATCAATTGTTTCATTTTAATAACCTAACACTAGCACTAACCTATTTATTCAATTGTTTTTACAAAATCTAACGATTTTTCTTCGTTTTTTTTGTAGCACTACGTACTTCACCTTTTATCAAAACAGTTCAAATTTTATTTGATTAATTTTCGCTGCACTTTCCGATATAACGAAATAAATGCAGGCGAATTTAATTAGCACTTTATTATTTCAACACACCGTTGCCAATGTCCGGGATTAGTACCATGTAAAATTAAGCATCCGTTTACGCTTTTGCGGTACTTCTGATCAGTTGCCCAGTCAGCATCTGAGTACCCATTCAGTCTTAGATCTGAGTTCATATTCTTTTTGAATATTAGTCCGATTTCTTTGGTGCCTTGTAAATACCTTATCACCCTTTTAGCCGCACTCCATGTATCTTTGGTTGGTTTGTCCAAAAATCTGCTTAGATATGAAACGGCTTAAGTTATATCTGGTCTAGTTGTTGTTGATAAATATCAATTGTCTATATGGAACATCTATTATTTCACTATCTTCTTTATAATGAAAACCTCTTTCCATTGGCGTTGTTTTTTCATTACACCCCTCCATATTAAAATTCTTTATTAATTTGTCTATGAACTGTGATTGTTTTATTACAATTTCATTATCGGTTCTCGTTATACACATACCCAAGAAATTTTTGATTTTGCCCAAATCTTTTGCTTGAAAGGAATCTTGTAACAATTTTATTGTATTTTCCACGTTATTCTTCGGTCCAACTACTAACATGTCGTCTACATATATTAAGATAAATATCTCGTCTCCACAATATAAACAACAATCATGTTTCGAACGAATGAAATTGTTTTTCAGTGCAAATTCATTAAAAGTATCGTTCCAAACTTTTGGTGACTCCTTCAGTCCATATAATGCTCTGTTTAATTTTAACACTTGTGTATTTGACTTTATTCCTTCTGGGCAATGAATATATGTTTCACTTTCCAACTTCCCATTCAAAAATGCTGTGGGAATATCCAGTTGCTGAATTTCCCAGTCTGTCTGTAATGCTATTGAGATTAATAATCTTATTGTCGCAATTCTTGCTACTGGTGCGTAAACTGGCTCAAATTCATTCTCCTCCTTAAGTTGAAACCCTTTTGCTACTAGTCTTGCTTTCTTGGTATTATTTTCTTTGGTTCTGAAAATCCATTTTGTTTCTATAGCTTTTCTTCCGTTTGGTAGATGTGCTTCTTCCCATGTTTCTAGCTTCTCATGCGAACTCATCTCCTTTTCTATCGCTTCACGCCATTCTTCATCTTTTATTGCATCTCTATATGATATTGGATCTTCCTGAGTTGTGAGTAGGCAATATGCTGAATATACTTCATATTCACTAAGGTGTTTAGGTACATTGATTTTTCTTCCTCTACTTGTAGTTTGTATTTCTTGAAATTCTTCTTCGTCTGAACTTTCTTTATCTTGATCTTTTCTTTCATTTGTCAACTCCTCTACATCCTTCTCTATTTTTTTCTTATTCTGATTGTCTTCTTCATCTCTTTGTATCATTACTTGGTCACTTCTGCTTCTATTTTTGATAATCTGTTCATAGTCAGTTGATTTTTCATCAAATTTCACATCCCTTGAGCTTATTATTTCATAATCCCATAATCGGTATCCTACAGCATTATATCCAATCATTATACAAGGCTTAGCTCGCTTTTCCAATTTGCTTGTTCTAGGTAAGATTACTGCCCAAGCTTGACTTCCAAAAACTCTTAACCTTGAAATATCATTTTTCTTATACCATCTACTAGCAGGAGTATCTCCATTGTTAGCTTCTGTTGGGGATCTGTTAAGCTCATAAGCTGAACACTGAATTGCTTCTCCCCATAATTCTTTGGGTAGATTTGTTTCACTGAATTTAGTTCTTACTTCGTTTAATAAGGTTCGATTCATCCTCTCAGCTTTTCCATTTTCTTGTGGAGTATACAACGTATACTCAAGTCTAATACCTTTTTGATTACAAAATTTTTTCAAATAATTAGATGTAAACTCACCTCCATTATCACACCGAATTCGTTTTGTTTTTGCCCCAAATTGTGTTTTTATCAACTTTACAAAGTTTATGACATTTTGTTCTGCTCCACTTTTTTGCTTCAACAGTTTGACAACTAAAAAATTTGAGAAGTCATCAATAAGAACCTGAAAATATTTATGACCTTCAGGTGTAGCTATAGTTACCGGACCTGCAATATCGCTATGAATCAACTCTCCTATGTGTGCAGTTTTTGTATTACATTTGTTAAAACTTTTTCTTGTGCTTTTACCTTCCATACAGTTTTTACATACAGTATGATGCAAAAGTATGGAATAAATTCATTATTTCAGAAACAGACGACTTTTAAAAAAAATCTTAAAACACGTCAATTTTAATTTTTGAATGGCCATCAACTGCTATAGATGTGTTGGACATTACGTCATTAGTGATGGCGTAATGACGTCATCGACGATTTTTTTAAATACAAACCGAGGTCACGTGACAGCTCATTTGAAAGGTCTCCTTATCGCCTTTGCAACAATGTAATCATTTAAATATTTATTTCTACAGGGTTGACCAAAACTGTTGGTTTATTAATACAATTAACTTGGAATAAATGTTTACTTACATACAATTAAATTACAACAAATGTTCAAATTGCCGACCTTCAGCAATGATACAATGAGAAAGGCGAGCAAATAGAAATGATTTATGGTACCAACAGGATGGGGCTCCCCCACACTATGGCGTTGAGGTACGAAATTACCTTAATAACGTTTTCCCAGGAAGGTGGATAGGAAGAAGGGGGCCTATCGAATGGCCACCAAGGTCTCCAGATTTGACTCCGTTAGACTTTTTTTTGTGGGGATATTTAAAGAGCAGAGTATATCAAAGTCGACCGAATAATGTAGAAGAGTTGAGGGAGCGAATCCGAACGGAAATTGCACAAATAACACCTGAAGTCCTCGAAAACGTTACGAAAGAATTTACTGCTCGCCTTTCTCATTGTATCATTGCTGAAGGTCGGCAATTTGAACATTTGTTGTAATTTAATTGTATGTAAGTAAACATTTATTCCAAGTTAATTGTATTAATAAACCAACATTTTTGGTTAACCCTGTAGAAATAAATATTTAAATGATTACATTGTTGCAAAGGCGATAAGGAGACCTTTCAAATGAGCTGTCACGTGACCTCGGTTTGTATTTAAAAAAATCGTCGATGACGTCATTACGCCATCACTAATGACGTAATGTCCAACACATCTATAGCAGTTGATGGCCATTCAAAAATTAAAATTGACGTGTTTTAAGATTTTTTTTAAAAGTCGTCTGTTTCTGAAATAATGAATTTATTCCATACTTTTGCATCATACTGTATATCATTACTAAATGGCAATCCTAACTGTTTTAGACTATATCTATTTAAATGACCTAACCGTCTATGCCATAGATTATCATCAATTTCTGACACACAGTTTTTATTTGAAACAGTACTTGTATTTGCTTGAACATCTATATTTTTAAAATCTATGAATGAGTAAAATAAATTGTTAATTGCATTACAATAAAATGTAAATTGATTCTTAATTATTTTAGCACTTGTCTTTACAGATTTATCATTTTCAAATATTACTTTAAAATCCTTACTCAATAATTTAGAGACTGAAATTAAATTACGAGACATACCTTTTACTATAAGTGCTTCTAATTTTATTTCTTTGCCTTGGCAAATACCGTTTAAAATACCTTTCTTTTTGGCATGTAAAATTTCATTATCTTTAGCTGATCCTATCTTAATTTCTGTATCCAAGCTTACTACATTCGACATGTACTTTTCTAGTTCTCCTACAACCATATGCTCTGTACAACCAGAATCTAAAATAAAATTGTGAAAACTTCTTGGTGGTGTAACACAGTTTAATGCTATAAAGGATATCTCGTCTGTTTTGTTTGCCTGTGTTCTGTGTACGCTTCCACTATCATTTTGACCTCTGCTACGTCCTCGATAGCTGCCTTTATCATTACTTCTGACTCTGCAATCCGCAATTTTATGACCAATTCGACCACATTTAAAACAGGTAAGTTGATTTGCTTTGAATGAAACCTCTGGTACATTACTGCTAATGCATCCTTGCCTGTTTTTTATTTTCAGCTCCTCATCCAATAAGCGTGACTTTACAAAGTCCATAGTTACTTCAGTGTTTAATGTTTCAGTTGCGGTAATTACTGCTTCAAATTCTTCTTTAGTGATAACAGCAAGTGGCAAACTTTGTTTGTTTCTTCAACTTTGGAACCGACGTTCTCTAATTCTCTGATTAAACTATCAAATCTTTGAAAGTGATCTTCCAATTTCTCATCTTTCTTATGCTTTAGGGTTAGCAGCTTTTTCTTTAAAGTTAATTTGGTAAAAACACTTTTTCTTTGGAAAACATCTTCAAGAGACTTTATCATTTGTTCTGCTGTTTTCGAGTCTTTTATTATTTGTCGCTGACACATTGTACGATTATTGATTTTGCTTTCGACTCTCTGATTTTGAATTCTGGCTTGTATTCATCTTCTATATTGATTAATTCTTTTTCTAGAGTATCCTCTATTTGTTTTTCTTCTAGAATTGCTCTTACCCTGAATTTCCAGTTACCGAAATTGTCTGGGTTCAATTGTGGTATAACTAGCTGCTGGCTCATGTTTCTTTTTTGAGATATTTCGTTTTTCTTATTTTACACAGAATGGATCTGGGCCCATAACCTGTTAGAATTTTACATTCATGCAAATCGGTACGAATTGGTTATCACTCTATTGATGATGAGAAATACAACTTAACATTTTAAAGGATTTTATAATAACGAACATGTAACTCTAGTAACTCTGATACATCGTGGTTTTCAACAGTCAACTGTCTTTTTCTTCTTTTTTATAACTTAAATCTAACAAGGTGTCTACAGTTGGTTCGTTGGATCTTTTCCCATGCGTCATCAATAATATACACACGCAATACATCAATACATTAAATAAAACGTAGGTCGTAGTTCAATGCTGTGGATGCCGTCAATTGCTTGTGGATGTGGCTAAAATTACGATGCGCGTTATTTATTATTGAAGCTGGTGTGATAGATTTTTGTGAATATTTTATAGCCATTTAGCAATGTGCTACCTAAACCTTTAGTTTGGAAAAACTGTTAGAATTCCATAGTTTTATGGGGTTACTTGCACAAGAATTAGTATTAATAACAATTTCCTAGGTAGAAACTTTGCAAATCAGATTGCCCTTTTAGGGTTATGGCTGGCAACCATTACTATTGGGCCGTCCCACCCATACGGTTCAACAATGGAAAATAAAAATATTCTAGGATGTGAAAATAAAAAATAAATATTTTAAATATATATATTTAAAACTCATTTGAATATAGTTACAGTATATATTTGCCGAATAATAATGTACAAGGACAGGAATATTGGGGAAATCAAAATTATTGTTAGATGTATTTACCATTTAAAACAACTTGTGATACAATCTCAAATGCTATCCTTGAAAATGGAAATAAAGATATTCCAAAAGATTGGAAAATGATGTAAGAAAGAGTAAATTTTTACAATTTTGCTGTTTCCCTAATATTCCTGTCTTTGTATATATATATTATTTAATCTTCCTCATAGTCAGAATCAGAACTATCACCAGTATTTATTTCGATGGTTATAGGTTGAATGCTAAAATCAACTATATTCTACTCTCGGACATACCACTTTTCTATAATTTCATGAGTATGTCTAACACATTTTTCCCAAATTTGTTGATCACATTGATCCAGTGCCTCTTTCCACATATTTATAACAGAACTATCTGAATATCCATCTCTACCAATATATTTATTGTAATATGACTTGCAATTAGCCCAAATCAATTCAATAGCATTAAATTCACAATGATATGGTGGTAGTCTCAGCACTTCATGACCATGTTCTCGTAGTAACTCATCAATTTTATACACATTTACTTTTCTATTCATTTTTGCAATTTGTAGCAGTTCAGGTTTTGTAAGTTTTGTATCAAACTTAATGTTGTTTGTTGTCAACCATGTAACAATCTCATTTTTTGTCGATATAGTAGAAGGTTGCTTTTCTAAAAGGACACTATGATATGGAGCATTATCCATAACAATTAGAGATGGCTCTTCTAGGCTGGGAATTAATTTAGTACTCATCCATTCCATGAAAATTTCATTGTTCATTTCTCCATGGTAGTCAGCTACTTTAGATTTTGAACAGAATACTAGACTTGCTTCAGAGACAAAACCTTTGGTAGAACCAGCATGAACAATTATGAAACGTTTTCCATCATAACCATCTGGTTTACGTACACTTTTAGTGCTGTTGTCTTGCCAAGAATATGTTTTATTGCCTTTTGAATAGATCCATGTCTCATCCAAAAATACAAGTTCTCTTGGGTGAGTACTTGAGAGGTTTACCATATATTCACGCAGAAAATTGGCTCTCAAGGCTGCAATACTGGTTCGCTCCATTAAAGCTCTTCGATTGTCATCTTTGTTATATTTGAATCCCAATGATTTCAACAAAATGCTTAGAGATGTTTTGCCAATAGATACAATTTCTCTGTCCCTTAATTCACAATTTAATGTAGTCAAAGTAACATGCTTCTCTAAAACAAAAATTATAGTAGATTCAATTTCAACTAATACTATATAATATATTTTTAATGATATTTTGATTGCTCATTCCATCAATGTTTCAGCCCTGACTGTTAAAAAATAAGATAAATTCAATATTTAAATTGAATTTGTAATGTAATCGCAAAACTACTAAAATCTATACAAATACCTTCCTTAAGTTTTCTTTAATATACTATGATTTGAATATACTCATTACAAAATACCTACACCTACATTTTACCAAAAGACTTTAATTAAATAATATTTACTTTGTTGGTACATATCGTATAATGTATTCCGTACTGCCATCTTAGCTCCCTCAGGTAGATCAGTTGTCTTAGATTTAGAACGAGTTCTGGTTTTGCCTGGGCTTGAAAGTATTGGATTATTTTCCTTTCTTGTTTTTATAGCATATACTGTCCGGCGAGATATTTTCAAAGCAGCAGCTACCCTCTAACATGAAAAAAATTATTAATAATAAGTATATTCCTAAACAAACATGCACTTAAGTATTTATGTTACCTCTTGAACACATGAAAGTGGTTCCAAAGGTCCTCCATTTCTTTTTTCCAACTCAAAATACTCCAACACATTTAGGACCAGCTCCTGTGCTTGCGAATTCAACCTCTTTCCAGGCATATTCTAAAAATAAAAATCATTCATAAATAGTTCTGGTCTTTCAGAAAATAAAGTCAATATTTTCTACATTGGTGGAAGCAAAATATGTTTCATATAATTTAGTTTGATGGAATTCTATCCAGAATCATATTGAAATGTCAATTTAAGGTTAGTTTTCATTGCGAAGTAAATAATAAGAAATAATATTTACTTACCTCAATAATTTGAACACTAAGGTAAAAGTTAGTCGTTATAACAACTGTTTTTGAAATAAATTTATATGCAAGGGGCGAAAAGGTGAATAAAAATGTAAAATAAAAATGTAAACAAAGTCTTTGGCTGTCAACGACGTCAAAGTACTAATTCGCGTTAAACGTATCGCCGACATTCATCATATGGCTATCTCTGTTTGTTATATTACGCTGTAATGGAACAAACGGTTCCATTTCGGGGATTAAGATTCTGTGAGTAGGAAAGAGACGGAATACAAAAAGTAGTATGTGAATTATTTCATACATGGGAAAAGATTCAGCGAACAGATTGTAACAACCCGACAGGTGGTCAACATTATACAAAATCCTAACAATAAAGACTCTGTTGGACTTCTGTTCAATATATTTGTTGCATCTCTTGCAGCTTCACCCCAAAACTTTTTGTTCATATTTGTCTCAAATAATAGTGTTCTCACTTTTTCTATCAGAGTTCTGTTGAGCCTCTCTGCCTTGCCATTTAGTTGTGGTGAGTATGGTATTGTGAACTCCATAATTATTCCTTTTTCTTTGTAGTATGTTTTCAAATCATTATTCTTAAATTCGCTGCCATTGTCACTTCTTATTGTTTTGACTTTAGCATTCATTTCTTTCCATTTCTGCTATATATTCTTTGATATATTCTGTTTCAATTTTGAATTTGACACTATAATGTGTGTAATCATCTGTTATTGTAAAAATATATTTTTTATTGTCCCATGTTGGTGGATCTATAGGACCGCATAAGTCAGTATGAATAATTTCCAGAGGTTTTTGTGCTCTGGTTCTTTCTGTATTAAAAGGAAGTCTCGTCTGTTTCCCCTGCATGCATATGTCACATGGGATCTCAAGTAAATCACAATCTTTTGAGTTTATGTCTATTCCTGTTACCATTTTGCCATCAATCAGTATTTTCATACTTTTTATGTTAATATGCCCTATGCCAGTTTTGAACTTTTACTTCTTTTGTTTCGGTCAAATAAATTTCTTCTTTGAAGATTGTCTTGTTCAAAATTTATCATATATAAACCATTTCCATTTTTCTTGCCTTCTGATATTTTTGATTCATTTTTCATAACATAAACTTTATCTTCTTTAAAAATAACTTCTCCTTCATTTTCTGTTATTGCGGAAACAGATAATAGATTTTTGCTTAGTTCTGGTACATACAAGACTTCATTTAAAATACATTTGTCCATTTCTATGTTTCCAATTCCTTTAGCTGTTATTTGTGCATTTTTCTTAGCAACACATATATCTACATTTGTTTTTACCAAGCTGTTAAACATCTCTTTGTCATTCACCATGTGTGATGTGCTTCCTGAATCCAAAACAAAGAGTTTTTTGTATGAGTTAATATTAATTTTTCGTGTTGCATTACTACTTTTTATAGTAAATTAACAAATTATACTTTTTTTTAGAATACAGAAACTGATAAGGGTGAATTACCAACAGCTTCCTCCGAGGGCACAAGTTACATTCTCACACCTGAGCACCCATCAGATAGTCAACCCTATGAAATAGAGTTTATTGACCTTTTGACTTCACCACAAAGGTGGTGTCCAGCCGTAGCAAAATGCTTCATTTGGTTCACTCTTCTTTTCGCCTAATGTGTTGTTGGTATTCAGCTTCCAGAGACTGTTTCTCCTCAACATTTTTAATAGAATTGTACCTCGTGCACAGTTGGCACTGATCTTTCTTGGGTTTGAAGAAAGATAAATTATAATCATTGCAAAAGATCCGCCTGTAAGTTATCTCACTAACAGGTTTGACATTTATCTATTAGACACTCGTCCTTATACAAACTATACATTTTAGTAATGCTGAGCTGAGGGTCGAGGTATAAACGTTTTGTATCTTTTCTAGAATAATGTGACTCTACTGTAGGAAATTTTTCGATGTGGTCCTTAACTTTTTTTAAGCTTTCTGAGGCTGTCTTATTGTGTGGAATTTTCTGTCCCCTATTATCTTTGCCTACAAATATTTTCCCTGTTTCTTTTCCTTTATAAGCATTGTCAATAACATCTCCAGTAATACATAATGTTTTAGTAAAAAACTGCTTACACACTCTGATCTTTTCAGTGTCATTGCTTAAATAGTGAAGTTTGGTGTCTTTTCTTTGCCTTGTTGATCCGTTTTGTCTAACCCTTCTTCTTGCTGGTGGTATAGTTTCTGTTGTCCCAAGAATAAACTCTATTTGTTTACAATAATCACTTTCCCAAAAGTAAAACTCTAACTTCTTCACTAAACTTCGTATTACACTGGAATATACACTTTCCACAATTGACTACTTTGGGGGATTTTGATTCGATTTTTTGTTTTCTTTTTATATATTTTTCCATTGTGTAGGATCAGCTTTTTTCCATCTACTCCTCTTTTTATCTGTCTCTTGTTTAGGTAAATCTTGCTGCACGATTTCTGCTTCAGTCTGTTGAATGTTAAGTTCTTCGTCAGAGTCTTCACTCTGTGGTTCAGGTTCATAATTTGGATCTCTTATTGAGCAATCCGAATCATAATCAAAAACCTGAATCTCGGTAGTTTCTACAGTAGTGGGGCAATTTTCTTTATAGTTTATATTATTTACAAAGGTTTGAAAAGTTTTAGAAGTGCTTGGTATATTTTCAAAGGACGTGTCAGTACGCGGGTTTTCTTGATAATATGCTATATTTTCAAGGTTTTGAGGAGTTTTAGAAATGTCTGGTATATTTTCTAACGGCGTGTAAGGAGGTAGCACATTTTCTTGATGGGTTATATTTTCTAAATTTTGAAAAGTTTTGGATGTGCCTGGTAGATTTTCAAGGGACATGTCAGGTGACGGCGATACCCTACGGACCATAATATTCTCGAAATCTGTAATTAAACAACTGTGAGTAATTAAACGCATATTTGACAATTCAATTTTCACTGAAAACATAAGAATATTTTACTGGGTGAATGAAAATCAAGGTAGGTACTAGTTTTTGTTTTTTACACATTTTAGTTACGCCGCTGTATTCTTTATTCAGGAAAAACGAAATGGTAATTAACAGCGAAAACCAAGTCCATTATCCAATAAAAATACACAAGAATGTTAAACTTCATTCTATAATTTAGCAAACATTCTTTAATGACCAAAAATAAACGTAACACTTATATTAATAAAAAAATTTGGGTCTAAAGGTATCTTTTTTTACCATACATAACATTTTGAATAATCATAACCTTAAAAATATTTCAATTAAGAAATTACCAGAAAAAAACACTTACCGGGTTCAATTTCTTTCTTTTTCAGTACCATCTCTACCATTCTGGCAATTCTTGATTTGTATTTTCCCTCCATTTTATTTCATAATTGTTTTTAATTGTTAATAAAAATAAAAACACCATACCACGTCGATAGGACTCACGTTACTACACGTTTGGGGACGTTTAAACGAATTTTGACTGTATAAAATATTTCCTACGCCGACATGCATTATCAGCAAAAAGCCGCTAAGAACCTTTGGCGGGTTTTTGCAGGCGAACGTTACGCGGTTTCACCAATAAGTACTTGTCAGCTAAAAGCAGTTAAGGTCACATATCAGCTTTTTACTGTATATAATTTTATCAATTAGATTTAAAAGTAACGGGTGAAATCTGTCAAGGGCACTTAAGGTATTTTTGTTGAAGATATAGGCTAGGTCAGGAACTACTGGTTAAAAAAAAATAGAGTAAGTTAAGTTGAAGTATTTTAGCTGTATGAGTTATAACCAAATGGACTTAAGCAAAATATGATGTTATAAAATAACGGTTTAAATGATTACCGGGACTTATGTGGTTTTTGCAGTAGAAACTAAGGATGTTTTTGGACCCAGCGGTGTAAATATCAAAAAAAGTACATACGTGGACTTACCGGCTTTTTGCAGTAAGCCCACGAGTTGAACTTTCTTGAAGATGGAAAATGTTTGCTTCGAAAAAATATTTATGAGTTATTGAAAAATCATGATGATATGGTAGAACAATACCAAGAAAGAAATTAGTTGGTTCATTATAAATTCAGAGAGTGAGTATCATTTATCAATTATTACAAATAAAAAGCAGAAGTAGACAATCCTATGAAGAATATAGAAATCACAAATGTGTAAAATCTTTTTCAGAATTATCCTTAATATGTACAATGTATAAGGATAGCTTTAGATTTGGTTTCCAGTACAGCTCTACTGATTGCTTGGATGATATAATTGGTCGGTTTTCATTATTTATTTATTTTTTTAATTTTGAATAACAGCTGCAAAACTTGTTGACAGTTACTTGTTGACTTGTTACTGTCCCTGTTTATGGTAAACAAGTAGGTAACCACTGCCATCACACCTTTCTTATTTATGTTCACATTGGTAGTTATTTGGTTCTGCTGATTAGTTTTATCTAGTGTCAACTTTCTTGATATCTACATTTTTACTGATTGCAGGTTTGTACTTATTTTCTAATTTAGCATTCTTCTATTTTTCCAATTTTAAATCGCTCTCAAAAATCTTAAACTTTTTCTTTTAATAAATTATATTGTTGATATGTGTGATCTTTATATTTCAGTTCTGTAATTTGTTGTGTTAATGAGTTTTCAATATCACTTCAGTATGTTTCATCTTTCAAGAAGTTGATATTTTCACATACCTAGATCCATTTTTGTTGTTTATATTGTGATACAAGTTTGTGAATATCTTTGTGTAACTCTGTTTTTCTTTGTTTCAGTGAGTTTTCCATCATTAATTCAGATAATATAGTATTGATTTTTTTAATATAATTTGTACAGCTAATTTGTCTTGCCTTTATTAATTCCTCAATTTTCTTATTGAAATTTTGATCTGTTGGGAAATTTAGCGTCATTAATGTGAGGATAGAGTTGCAGATTGAAATCAAACAGTAAAGCATGGTGATTGCTTCTCAGGTAGGGGGTAAGTACATCTGTGATATAGTTTTCATTATTTTTAAAGCATAAAAATGGTACTTGAGTTGCCTGTAGCAGGAATTGTAGATATTTTACAAAAATTTAAATTTTGGAGGAAACCATTGATCTGCTTCGTATAACGGAACTTGACTTAGGGTTGAAATCACCAATGATTTTTGAATAGTCATAAATAGATGCTTTAGTGAATGTAGCTTCTTGATTATTGATGAATGGTGAATGTATACAACAAAAATGTGTAGTCGTTGTAAAGGAATAAGGAATAATTATTTAGAGAGTTGTTTATTTTTGGGGGCTTTCCCTATCCATTCTCAATCTTTTCTTATATTGTACATGGCTGCCGCCTTTGAATTTTTGTTTTGATATATATTATCTTTTTGTTGAATTATAGACCATAATACTTAACTACTTTTGTGGTTGAAAACTGTTGATGTTGGAGTAGAGATATCTTACCTTATGAGACATTATCCTGAAATATTGTGTGTAATTCCTGTGGCATTGTGGCCCTGTCGAATTATTTCTAGGTTGCCTAATTTATTGGTGTATGTTTCTATTATAGAGATCAGGATCATCAAAGCTACTGTGTTAGCGAAACGCGTCACAACTTTAATGTTGAATATTATGTAGGTTTTAACAGATAAAAATTGTTTTATTTCATAATTTATTAAATTCCCTTTTTAACAGCCCATACCTACTTAGTAACATTAATTTCATTGTTCCTGCAAGAGGCTCTAGATCAGCTAATATGTTTTATAAATCTCTCTTTTGTAGGGCTTCTCCGGGTTAAGCGCGGAATGACGTTACTAATATTTTTGGTTTTAATTATTTATTTCACAACTTAATTCACATAAAATACATAAGACATAATATGGTGGATGCGCCGCTCACACATGCGTACAACCACCCTTCATAAGATCATAACACATAATGACCACTGCCCCTAACCTAACCGCACTATTGTCTTAGGGCGAGAGTAGGACAATAGATATTAGTGTCCTACCGAGCTTACCTATAGGCAACCAATAATACACAAACATAATAGAATTGCCACCCTCAAAGATACCTACAGCTCGGTCATCCTGACAATCGATCAACTATAAATTTTAATTATTGCTCATAAACATAATTAATTAGTTTTTCAATTGTACATAACAGATAACATAATTGCATAGGACAAACAAAAAAATGGTCTCAACATCAGGATGCCATAAAATCAAAACATAATATGGTTACAGCATAAATTATGAAACATAAAGCAATTCTGAATAATTATGAAGTAATAAACTTAAACCTAAATGTAGCATGATATACCTAACCTAGAACATAAAATGGAAACATAAAATTTTTCTTTACGCACTAGTGCGTAAAGAAAATGTTCCAATATTATTATGTATGTAGTTATAGGTATTTGAATAGGTATAAGTTGGCGGTGAGTGACTGACATTTCTTTAATTGTGAATTGAATCTTTCAATTGAAGTTTAAATTGAGATCTTCCGACTATACCTAGGGTAATCAATTGTATTTTGATGTAAGTATTGAATATTTTTAGGAAACTATGATGTTATTTTAGATTATTATAATTATAAAGATGGATCTCTCAGAAGATTACTTCGCAAATAGTGAAGGAAAAATAAAATGATAAAATATTCCGAAAATGTTCTAGTGGCATATTACTTAAACTTCTGTATTTTGATAAAGTTTTCGATAGTAGAAAAAATTTTGTATGCAATTCGTGTGTAAAGGCCTTTTTTTCGACTCATGTGATTGTCGCATGAGCCGCAGAACATTCACATTCGTCAAAAAAAAGGCTACTTTACACACTAGTTACATAAATAACTATTATGCACTTGACTATCATCAATCAGAGGTTTCGTATGGTTTTAATCGTGAACTTTCAATAACTCCATCATAAGGCATTTGAGTAGTCTGAAATCCTATAATATCTGTAACAACATAACGATCATTCGGTAAAACCTTACTTATAACATATGGTCCTTTGTATTTTGGTATTAACTTTTTATTTATTCCTGGGGTAGTATCATAATTTGATATCATTACATACTGTCCGGTTTTATATTCCGTTGCAGGTTTGCGATTGGCATCATAATAATTTTTATCCTTAATCTGATTATTTTCTATTCGCTCTTCAGCTTCTGATCTGACCTTAATTAAGTCTCTATCGCTTTCATGTAAAAATTCTAAAATTTCCCTAATATTATCTTTAACTTTCCCTCTCTGATTCCTACCGTATAAGAGCTTAGCAGGTGTTTCACCTGTACTTCTATTGACAGTATTGTTTATACTAAATTCTACTTCACCTAGAGAGCTTTTACCCAATTTATTTGTTTCTCGTCTGTAATCTTTGCTAACATAGGGGTTAATAACCTGTTCATTCTCTCTATTTGTCCATTTGCTTTAGGACTGCCAGTAGCTATGAGAATATGTTGAATATCATATTCTTCAACGAAATCGGAAAATGCTTGGGACGTAAAACATGAACCTCGATCTGATACAATCTGTTTCGGAACTGAATAATATTGAAAGTAATCTCGTAAGTGTTTAATTACTTCCTGACTATCAGTACTTTTACAACAATAAAATTTAATGTACTTAGTAAATCCATCAATAATTTCAAAAATATGTTCTCTATTTACAGGGGAAAGAGGTCCATAATGATTTATGTGAATTGTTTCAAAGGGTAAATTTTCTTTGGGAATGTTATGCAAAAATCTCTCCCGTTTACCTGACTTGGGGTTATATTCAATGCATTTCAAACAATTGCTTATAAACTCATTAACTTTTGCCTTCAATAAGTTCGCGTTACTAGTTCATAAGTTTTGTCAATACCAAAATGATCCATATTATTGTGATACAAGTGGTACATAAAACAATAGTTTATTTTTATACTTCCTATAAACCAATCCGCTTCTTAATTCAAAGAAAGGGTGTTCTGATTCTTCCTACAATCTTCGAATACGCACAATATTCTCGTCGGTTGTCTGTTTTATTGCTAATGTTTGCTCTAAAGTATCCCCCTATAACTAAAATAGAGTGAGCACGGCTTAAGGCGTCTACATGTTTCATTCGATTACCGGGTCTGTGCTCTATAGTATAACTATAATTTTGGAGAACTAAACACCAACGCATCATACGAGGGTTTATGTCTCTTTTTGCTAAAGTAAGTCTAAAGCTGTCACAATCAGTCAAGATTTTAAATTGGATCCCCTGCAAATACACATGGAATCGCTTCAAGGAATAAATTACTGCAAGGCATTCTAGTTCATAGATATGGTAATTTAATTCGTAATTGCTTGTTCGCTTACTGAAAAAGAAAACTGGATGGAGCTTACCATCTATCTGTTTTTGTAATAGGATTGAGCCATACCCGTGTGCTGATGCATCACAATGCAATTCAGTCTCGGCTTTTGGATTATAAATTGCTAAAATTGGTTGAGAAGTCAATAATTCTTTCAAAGTTTCAAAAGCTAATAAGTGTTCCGCATTAAAAATGAACTTAGCATTCTTTCTTAATAAGTCGTAAAGAGGTTTTGCAATGATTGAGAAGTTTTTAATAAACTTCCGGAAAAAGCTAGCTAAACCAAGAAATTGTTGAACATTCTTATTCCTCATTACCTGGAGTTGGATAAAGCTTTATGGCTTCAGTATTAGCTGGATTTGGGCTTTTACCCTTCTCATGAATTAAATAACCTAAAAAGTCAATTTGTGTTTTCAGAATTGAGCATTTATCTAACCTAAGCTCCAATAAATTTTGGTTCATTAGATCTAACACTTCTCTCAGCGTTGCAAGGTTTTCTTCAACCGTTTCAGTGGCAATTAAAATGTCATCGAAATAAATTAAAATCTTACCCTCATCACATAACTGTTTGAAAATTTTATTTACAAATCGAGCAAAAGTTGCTGGAATATTACTAAGACCAAAAGGACATTTCAGAAATTCGTACTGTCCCGTAGGTGTAATAAAAGAAGTATATTTGTTTGAATCTTTGTCTAGTGAAACATTATAGGAAGCATTCTTTAGATCTAACTTTGTAAAATAAGTTTTATTTCTTAATCTATCTAATTGATCTTCAATCAAAGGTAGAGGAAATTGATCCTTAATCAAGTTTTTGTTTAAAATTCTATAGTCTACACCATAGAGTAATAAATAAAAGAGAGATGTTGAACGTGTAGCGTTCTGTGGCACAAAGTTACCACTAGCGCCTACCTTGTCGACTGGCATGAACTAACATACAAGACGCGCGCTTTTTGAATTTGCAAGTTTTCAGTATATGCGTAATATTGTATTATTAGGAGTAGGAGAATAAAAAAACCTCTGCTAGTGAGAAATTACTATATTAAAACAACATGTTCCATACAATAAAAAATAAAATATTGAAAATAATAACACAAAAATAGTGAATAAAAAAAACACAAACAAATAATCCATTTAACAAACAGTTCGAATGAAATAAATCTAATACATAAAAAACAGCCTTAAACAAATAATCAAATAAATCACAAATTAAGAACAAGCTAGGTTTCATTTATCATACAATAAAATAATAGAATATCCAAAATAATACAAAAACAGTCAATAAAAATGGAAAAACAGACAAACACTTCGAACAAATAATCCAACTACCTAACAAACAGTTAAAATAAAATTAATCTATAATACATACAAAACATCCTTGAACAAATTATCAAATGAATCACGAATTCAGTCTTTAGTGAACAAGCTAGGTTTCATTTTTCATACAATAAAATATTCAAAATAAAACAAAAACATTCAATAAAAATGAAAAAATAGAAAAACAAATAAACCAAAACATTTATACACTAATCTACCACTAGCTGGAGGCATCTTCAAGCACAAACTGAAATACCACTTTGTCCTCGACTTTTTCACACTTTTAGCAAATTTGATTGTCTGCAAAAACAAACGATAAAATTAAAAACATTGTTGTTTCCATTATTTTACTTTTTTAACTTACCTATCATGATAATAAAAATAGATATCAAAAGTTACTATATGTAAATGTATTATTAACCTCAAATTTCTTCTTCTTCTTCCTTCGTTTTTTGGGCTATATCCTGTGGGATAATTTACCCAACTAACCTCAAATTTAAATAATATTGACAATTTTCATGTGGTACAGTCGACAGAAGCAAACATGAGCCCCGGAAAATATGCGAACTAAAAGAATTTCATCGCAACGAGCCAATCAGGAGCTAATGTTAACGAACCTACATTAGTAATTTGTTAAAATAATCGAACTAATATGATCGAGTGATTTCATCAACATACATCAATTCATTCACGCTGTATCGGTGTTGTCAGTGCGAGGTGATTATCCGAGTTTTAGACAATTTCGCTAATTTTGATTCAATACTTCAACGAATATTGTACAGAAGTGATATATAAAATGTCTATTGTTTTGGATGATTTTCCATATTGACGGGGGTCGAAGACTTTATTTAGATAACCAATTTGTCCTTTTGGTAATTTTGATAAATTCTGATAATTTGAAAAGTAAGTTCGGGTAATTTTTATTTTTGCATCGGCAACACTGGACTGCATTCTATTTTCTATTTGATGTGAGCTGCCATATAATCTGATTCTATACTTTTATACTTTATTTTATTATTTCCTTCATAAATTACAGAACAATCAGTTTTGTTAAAACTAATTTGATAATTAATTCAACATAATAAGGTATGTACTATAATTATTATTAATAAACATAACCTAGAACAACACAAAATAACCTATTACAATATTAAATATTCATCTAATAATGTTTGTTTTTCTTGCAGTTAAATTTGTCTCAACAATATGTATAGGAAATCGAGGAAAATAGTGCACACGGAAGCTCGCAATATTATTAAAAACGTTGTGGAATTTTTTGATAAACAGAAAGCTGCTGGTGTGTGGTCATTCCCTTCAGACAAAGCCACAGAATTAGCTGCAGCAGCAACAGGAAAATCAGTTACCTGCATAAAACGTATAAGAAAGGAGAAATCAATGTTGCAAGAAGGTGCTTTACTAGGGTCACCTTCAAAAAAACAAAAAAGTCGAGGTACCAATAAGATACAATTGGATGATTGTGACTTGGGTATTTTGAAAAGAACCGTACATGAATGCTATACTGTTGATAGACAAATTCCAACAATAAAGATTTAAGTAAATAAAATGAAAAATAAAGTCGATTACTCTGGCAGTCCAGACACCTTAAGAAAGCATTTAAAAAAAATTGGTTTCCAGTATAAAAAGTGCCACAATAAAAGAAAACTTTTAATGGAGCGTAATGATATTGTGGCTTGGCGAGCTCGTTATTTAAGAAGTTTGAGGGAAAATGATGCTCTTGGTCACAACAAAAGGCCAATTACTTATTTGGATGAAACTTATATCCATCCATCATATGGGGTTAGTAAATGCTGGCAATCGGAAGATGAAGCTGGAGTGTATACATCCAACAGAGCTGGTCAACGGTATATAATAGTACACGCAGGAGGTGGACGTTATGGGTTTGTTAAAAATGGACTACTAATTTTCAAGTCGAAGAGCAAATCAGGGGATTATCACGATGACATGAACCATACAAATTTTATGAACTGGTTAGAAACCCAACTAATACCAAACTTCCTGAGGGTGTAGAGGCCTACCAGGCGCGTCCCCGGGTGGCGGATAGGGCAACAGTCAGGAGTGGAGACATCTATGTCAAAGTTTCTGATTGATGGCAGTGAAACGTTAACTTTGTAAGTTAACATTTCAGGTATTAATAATTGCTAAAATCATTTTAGAATTTTGATTTTTGGTGGAATGGTTTATAAATATTTCCAAAAAATTTTTCATTCAAATAATTAATAAATTATTTCTCTTTTCTGATTCGTGGTGGAATAAACTACGAGACCTAAAATCAAGATTCTTAATGTATTTTACCGCGAAATTTGAAATTTGGAATGATCCTTAAATAATAATGAGGAAGGTCCCGGCGTGGCTTCTCTCATCGTTTGTCGACGATACAACAACTGTGCAGTAATCCACGTGAAACTTAGTTTGTTGAAATTAAAATCCTTCCTGCTTTTGTTACTTAAGTATCTGGATTACTGGTACGTTTTTTTTCTATTTGCTAATTTCACATTTTAATAATTTTTTTTCTAAATCACTAATTTTCTATAAATATTTTATTACAAAATGGCTACCCATTTTGAGAGCCACATTTCCTCTCCTATCCAGCCAAGGATATTTTTAAGTATTATGAAATTGTTTTTTTTTAATAATTCAGATATTTGTCCAGGATGAATCCTTAAGTTCAATCAGTAAATTGTAATTTTTTGCACTGGACAGATATCCTTGTTAGCTTCATATTTTTTTTGTAACCTTTTTTTCTTATATACCGGTATGTTTTATAGCACAGTTTCTGGGGTACCTAGTACCTGGAAAATTAATAGTATCTGGAAAACAGTACCTGAAAAAATACAGTACCTGGAAAACTAACAGTACCTGGAAAACTAGCAGTGCCTGGTAGACAAAAAGCTTCTTTAAACCTGCCAGAAGCGGTTTCATGGTGAAACTTCAATAGTTCAATAGTGGAAGACCACAGTCCCAGACCAAGTTGCAGATTTCTCCAGTTGTACTGGATAATATTTCCATCGACATATTTAACAGCATATTCCAAAGTAGTCGATACTCTAAGTATTTTTTTTATTTATAATTTACTAACCATTTTCTTTGTAATTTCCTGATTATTATATACATTTTTTCACTTCTTTAGTTTTATTTATTATACAGAAACATATTTTTTCATATTTCTCTTATCAGATTAAAGTTAGTTGATTTTGTTTCTAATTTTCTTTTAGGAAAAAAAATTAGTGGCGCCCTAAAATTATCTTCTCTTTTCTTTTCTAATTTTTTTTGTTTAAGATCAATTAGTAACTAAGTCCTGCGAACTGGCCTAGTTGCTACCAAATTTAAGTGGTTAGTTAGGCAAGAACCTACAATTCATTATAAAATCATTTTTTTTACGTCAATCTAAAAATCTAGTTTAATTATCATCCAACTTTAAACTTTATTGTTTCATTGGCGCCCAACATTTATTGTTTCATTGGTGCTCAAACATTATTGTTTCATTGGCGTCCAACATTTATTGTTTCATTGGTACTCAAACATTATTGTTTCATTGGCAGCCCAACGTGTTATAACTTTAATCTGTTAATATAAATTTTTCTCTTTAAAAAAATTTTTTATATCTAAAATTTTTTTTCTTCCTGCTTTTTGGGGGAATTTGCATTAACTTTATATTAACTTCTCTTAACTTTCTTTCTTTTAAATAATATAAAACTGGTGTTTCTGTATAGTAAATATCTCTTTCTCTCTGAAAATCAATTGTATCGATAAAAGTGTAAAGCTTAAGGATTCGCATATTCACTAATTAGTCAATTTACTCATTATTTACTTAATTATGTATTTATCGTTATAGTTCAGTGACCTTCAGTCGAAACATACTTTTGAATAGTTTGCTGTGAGTTTGCTTTGAATTTGTTTTTGGTAATTCGAGTTTTAATTACTTTCTCTTTATTTTACTATTTGAAATTTTTTCTAAATAATTGTTTAAGATGTCTTTGCCTTACAAATTGAAGGTTGAATATTTGTTAAGCCATGAGTTGGAACATGAATTAGCTTATCGGAATGTTGAAGTATTACCGACAGTGGCGGAGCGTAGAAAATTATTAAGGGGAATTTTAGCTCAAGAAACTTCCGGCCGTAGTTCTATTTTATTAGGAGATAGTCATTTAAATTTTGATAAAGAAGTAGATGGTATCGAATTAACTTTAGCAGATTTGAATAAAAAAATTTCTGAATTTGTTGGATCAGTTAGGGATCAAGAATACCTTAGGTTAACCTGTAGATTGGCTCATGTGAGTAATCGGGTGTCGCGTTTGTCATGTAATAATGAAATAGAGGACAATAAGAAAAAACAATTTTCAACCCAAATTTTGTTATTAGAGGGAGAACTTGAAGATAGATTACCGGGTAATAGTCAAGCTCATTCAACTCCGGTAGGCCAAAATCAAAGTTTTACTTTCGCGAAACCGGTAATTTTATAAGGCCCCCCAAACTTAATGGGCGTTTTTTTTTGTAACTTCTTTTCGCGAATTTCCACTGCCGCTCCACAATACCAGATCACCAACTGAGTAAGAAACCGCTATTTTTCTTTTTTTGTCGAATAATATTTTCATTTTCTTAGCTTGTTGATCCATGTTTGCTTTGGCTATTTTTCGTTCATTTATTTTATCTGACGTTGTATTATTAGATTTTTCCAAATCTACATGTTTTGGGGATTCAAAACCGAACATAAGTTTGCACGGAGTAAAACCTGTGCTCACGTTTACAGTATTGTTTATACCCCATACTGCGTCTGGAAGCACAAAATGCCATTCATTTTCATCATTAACACTAGCATTAATAGCCGATTTAAGAGTCAAATTGTACCTTTCCACTTGACCATTAGATCTGGGTGAAGAGATAGCGTTTAAAATATGTTTAAATTGATATTTTGTTGAAAAATCTTTAAATTTTATGCTAGTAAAGGCTTTACCGCGATCAGAAATAATTCGTTTGGGAACTGTAAACATACTGAAGAGATCTTTCAAAATATATATCACTTCTTTGGAGTTGGTAGATTTAGTTGGTCGCGCAAATAAGAATTTTGAAAAAGAATCAACTATCATCAAAATATAACAAAAACCACCAGGACTTTTGACATATGGACCCAAATGATCAATATGCCAGGTATGCAAGGGTTCAGTGGGCTTATCAATAGGATGCAAGAATCCTGACTTTTTTCCATATTGGTCTTTTTTATAGGCACAATCAATGCAGGAATACACATATTTTTTAATAAAGCGTGTCATACCCTTAAACCAAAATTGGATGGTTAGCCACCATCGTGCTACACGTGGTAACATATCACGTTTTGTAAAAGTAGACCGGACTGCTGCGCAATCAGTTACAATTACAGAATGTATCCCGGTTAAATAAATTTTAAATCGTTTAATCGATTCCACTATAGCAAGGGTTTCCAGCTCATAAGAATGGTATAGCATTTCATCTTTAGATGTCATACGACTATAATATATCACAGGTTTAAAGTTTTCCCCATGTTTTTGTAATAAAATGCTAGCTATACCCTTGCTACTGGCATCTGTATGTAATTCAGTTTCTAAATTTGGATCATATATACAAAGTACAGGCCTTGACGTTAATTGTTTTTTCATTTCATTAAATGAATTTTCCTCTACAGATGACCACTTCCATGGTACTGATTTTTTTAAGAGATTCGTCAATGGAGCTACTATTAGCGCATGACCCTTGACGAACTTCCTAAAATATGAGCACAAACCAAGAAACTGTCTTAATTGATGCAAATTTTTAGGTACTGGAAAATTTGAAACAGCCATAATTTTATGTGATCCTGGACGCATTCCCTTTGCATCTATTTCATATCCAAGATAATCGATACTAGTTTCGAAGAAGAAACATTTTTCTATATTCAATTTTAAATTTGCCGTTTTTAACAACTTCAAAACGATTTCCAGCATTTTAAGGCCTTCCTCTACTGTCTCGGATGAAATTAATATATCATCTAAATAAACGCTTACATTTTTGTGACTCAGATCGGAGAATAAATTGTTTAATAACCTTTGAAAAGTCGCGGGAGCATTCGATAATCCGAAGGGCATCCGTAAAAATTCGTATTGTCCGTCCTGCGTCACAAAAGCTGTTTTATTCATTGAATTTGATGCAACACGTATTTGGTAGTACCCTTGTGTCATGTCCAAACTAGTAAAATATTGTTGTCCTGCAAGACGACCGATTTGGTCTTCTATATGTGGAAGAGGATACCTGTCCTTTACTGTTATAGAATTTAATTTTCTATAATCGATACATAATCTATGATCACCGTTTTTTCTTTTTAACCAAAATTGCCGGACTTGAATAACTAGACCAAGACTTCCTTACTATTCCGTTTTCCAGCATTTCCTTAACTTTGTTACGAATTATATATTTTTCTTTTTCCGAGTATCGATATGGCCGGTAGAAAATGGGTTAATTTTTCTCTAAATTTATTTCAAATTCTATTAGATTTGTAAAACCTAATTCAGAACTGTTTTTAGCAAAACAGTCTTGAAATAGTTTCAACATATTATAAAATTGGGTTAAATAAGGTTCTTTTAACACTTTTAAATCTACCTTAACATCAGTTAAATTTAAGGACCATGTAAATTGTATGGCTGGTTGTGAAAAATCGTCTTTATTTTCGGAAAAATGTATGTCGTGGCCCCTTGCTAAAATTCTCCCTTTATACAATTTCAATTTATTAGAACCTGTGTTGGTAATGCTAAGAAATTTATTAGTTTCGCTTAATAAACAAGTAGGAATGGTATAATGTTCTGAAAAATCGCAGGTTTTTGCTGAAATAAGTAGGCATTTACTACTATTTGTACTAACGGGAACTAAAGAGGTACAATGAGGCTTTATTGAAACTTAACCGTTTTGAATATTTAACATTATCTCATTATGATTAATAATTGGTTGACCTATTATCACTTCAATAGCGCCCATATCTACGTCTACGAAATGTAAAGCCGATTTTATGGAAAAAGTATTGAATTTAAATTCAACAAAATTCATGCCTTCGGGAAATATAATATTATTTCCAAGACTTTTGATAATAATGTTCGATTGATTTAATTTAATATTTAGCTTTTTAATCAGAGAAGTATTAGCTACGTTTACTTGACTACCTGTATCTAGATAGCCCTTGCAATTTATATTATTTATACAAACATTAATATTATAAGTAGAATTTGGTACTTGCCTTTGTAACAGTTGTACTTTGGCTGGATTTAAATGCCAACAGTTTTCCTTAATATGACCTTTTCTTCCGCAATGACTGCATTCTTTTGTTTTGGCTCTGGCACCACCGAAGCTTGGAGTTTTGTAGTCACTGGGTTTTCTGTCTTCCACTTTCTTGTTTACTCCAGATGGTCCCGCGTTTGAATCTCTGAAGAAACAATTTCGAGAGAAATGTCCACTTTTCTTGCAAATATTACACTTCGTAAAATCATCTTTGGATAGTCTTTCACGTTTTTGTGACAATGGCGGTGTATTATCCAATTTACATAAAAACCCTTGAAATAATTCCTCGGGTGTTCTAAAGTTGGCGGATTTTGCTGTTGCTTGATGTTCGATGGGAAGTCAGTCCATCGATAATACAAAAAGTTGCATTAAGATCAACAATATCACACTTCCTAATCAGCACACATTTGGAATAATAGTAATGTAACATTGTCTCTTCGGGTTGTTTTTTCCTGGCAATCATTGACTTTAGGTTTTCCATAAAATTTTCATTTGAAGGAAAAGCTCGTAAATAATTCAGTTTTCCAGTCTGTCCACGATTTATTATATTCTTGAAGACCGTTATACCAGACTTTAGCGATTCCTGATAATTTTGACTGCATAAAATAGGATTTTGTTACATCATTCCATTGATGAATTTGTCCAAGTTGTTCAATCTTATTTAGCCAATTTTGTGCATTCATATCACCAGTTTCGGGGTCAAAAATTGGTACGATATCACTCTTGGTTAGGTTAATATTATTTGTTGCGGATTGACGATGCACATTATTTAAAAAGGAATCGTTTACAACCGGTTGAATCGGAGGTTGCATTTGTTGAAGTATTTCACTAACCTTTGTGGCTATAAGCTCTTCAATTCTGCGCTTCTTCGCTGCTTTTCTGTGATTAGCTTCGACTTGAATGTTTTCTTCGTCCGATGAACACTCAGGCTCTTTTTGCCTTTCCGCAGAAAAGTTCCTTTCTAACTGACAGCGCCTACGTGGCCGTTGTTTCGACAATTCATCGCGGTTATCACTATCACTACTTGTATTCTCACAGTCACTGCTCATCTTTGTCAAATTGTTTTTAATAATAATTATGTCTTTAATCAAAGGCGTGCGGTATATGAAAAAAAATAACAACAAAAATTCTGATCTCACTTCTGAATTGTAACGGCAGAAAAATAAAACGATTCTTCTTACTCAAAAGTACATTTTATTCTAATCTTTTTCAAACGTATTTAAGATTTAAGTTTCCCTTTCTTTATCTACAGGCATAAACATGAGAGATAAATCTATTAATAGAAATAAGTACCTGGAACGACCCTCGTTCAGCCTCCCTTTTAAGAAATGTTTATTCAAAATATAAGCAAGAAGAAATATTATACATAGTAATTATATTACAACAAAACGTAGAACGTAGAATTTCATCACACTCCTTATTGTTCACCTATCTGTTTAACTCATAAACCAGATGGCAGTATAAGATTACTTCTTGATGCTAGATATTTAAATAAACAAACTAAGGCAGATTCATATATGATTCCAAATATTGAGGTAATACTAAGTCAACTCAGGGATACGCAATATATATCTAGTATTGATTTAAAACATGCTTTCTATCAAATTCCTTTAGAAATGTCATCTCGTCCAAAAACTGCTTTTGCTATTCGTTCTAGAGGTTTGTTCCAGTTCACTAGCACACCCTTTGGCTTAATTTCGAGTCCAGCTTCCATGTCACGTTTAATGGATCTCGTAATAGGTCCATCTTTAGAGCCTTACTGTTTTTATTATCTTGATGATATTATAGTTTGCACATCACAGTTTGATAAGCACTTAGAAATTTTAACTAAAGTTTATGAGAAATTGAAAGAAGCAAATTTAACGATTAATATAGATAAATGTCATTTTTGTCGTCCTTCTCTGCGTTATTTAGGTTATACTTTAGATAAAAATGGCTTGAGTATTGATGGAGAAAAAACGAAAGCTATCAGTAACTATCCTGTACCTAAAACAACAACAGAAGTACGTAGATTTTTAGGGGTGGTATCATATTATAGACGTTTTTTAAATAATTTCTCAACATTATCGGCTCCCATTTCAGATCTTTTATATAATAGAAAAAAACATCAACCAATAAGTTGGACACCAGAAGCTCAAAAAGCTTTTGATGACAATAAAACTGTTTTAACTACCGCTCCTGTACTTTGTAGTCCTGATTTTAACAAATCTTTTTATCTTATGTGTGATGCAAGTGATGTAGGTATTGGAAGTGTTCTTTTTCAGTTAGAGGGTGGCTTGGAACATCCAGTTGCTTATTATAGTAAAAAATTGAACAAATGTCAAAAGAAATACACAACTACTGAGAAAGAGGCTCTTGCAGTCCTACTATCTATTGATCATTTCCGTTATTATCTTCTTGGACGACATTTCACTGTCATCACTGATCACTCTTCTCTTATTTGGTTAAATAATATGAAAAAACCATCACCGCGATTAGCTAGGTGGATTCTTCAAGTATCTCAATATAATTTCTCCATTGTTCATCGTAGAGCAACAGGTACTGTTCCTGCAGATTTTTTATCTAGATTGCCTGAAATTAATGTTTTAAATTTAATAAATAGATTAAATAGATTAGAATTATTATCTAAATTCCATGACGATCCAACAGCAGCTCATTTCGGAGTTTATAAGACTTTGGAAAGAATCTCAGAATTGTATTATTGGCCTAGAATGAGACAGAGTGTTCAAAAATATGTTAGAGGTTGTAAAGTTTGTGCTGCTTGTAAGCCTACAAATTTACCTCAGGCTGGTTTTATGGGTAAATATCGAAATATTGAGTTCCCTTTTCAGCTAATTTCTTGTGATTTAATAGGTCCATATCCTAGATCTCGTCAGGGAAATACTTGTGCCTTAGTCATTGTAGATTTCTTTACTAAATTTGTTTTAATACAACCTTCAAAACAAGCAACCTCTTCTGCCATTGTTAAATTTATCGAAAACAATGTATTTCTGATTTTTGGAGTTCCTCAAATAATAGCTGTAGATAATGGGAAACAGTTTACTAGTCAGTTGTTCAAAAATTTGATGTCTAAATATGATGTGCAAAGCATTTGGTTCACTTCAAATTACACTCCTCAAGCTAATCATACTGAGCGAGTAAACAAATCCATAGTTACTGCAATTCGTTCTTATTGTTTTACCGATCATAGATCTTGGGATGTAGAGTTACAGAAAATTGCTCAAGCAATTCGTTTATCCAAACATGAGGTTACAGAATTTCCGCCATCTTTTCTGGTGTTTGCTAGAAATGTGCCTGTTTCAGGATCATTTTATGGGAATATTGTAGATAATGCAAATAATCAACCTGCAATTTCTGATAAAGTACACCGATTACACGATAAGCAAGAAATGCCGAAAATTTTTGAAGATGTTAGGAAAAGATCACACAAAGCTTACATAAAAACAAGTAACCGGTATAATCTTCGAAAACGCAATATTAAATTCCATGTAGGTGATCATGTTTGGAAAAAGAATTACCAAAAATCAGATAAAGCTCCATTCATCTCTGCTAAATTTATGCCAAAATATTTACATTGTACTGTTAACCGTGTAATATCTCCCTTAATTTATGAATTAAAAGATGACAAGGGCAAAAATATAGGACGATGGCATGTTAAAGATCTTAAAGAATATAGTTTATCTACTGTTGACGATTTAAGTGACTCAAATGATAATGAGAGTAATCCCGATTCAGAATCTTCTGATAGTGAATAACTATTTGTTAGATAAACACACTTTTTTACTTTTTTATATCTGAACAGTTATTTTATTGAATATTTTACCAGTTGTATGTTGTGCAGTGAGTAAAAATTATCAAAATTTAATTTGTGGGGTGAACTATGTTTATCTTAAGTAAAGCAAAATGAAACTTTCAAGTATTATGGAAATAATATTTGTTGTTATAATCAATTAGAGGTATATAATGTGGAAATGCTGCTTAGTATCACTAAAATTAGAATGTTCCATATTTTATGTATCTGAGTTGGATACTCATCTTTCCAGTGAAATATGTGGTTACACATACTGAAAAAATTACCTTATCTTACCGTTTTCAGAGAAGTTGTGTCAAAAGTCACAATCTGAAATACTTTATCTTACCTAGGGTTTTTGTGTGCTGTAAGTGGATGCATACAAAAATTTATCTTTATCTTATCTTTTTCTGTGTCGAAGAAGACATGTTGTTTAGGTCTAAATAGACCTGTATCTTGTTTAAGCTTTTATCTAATAAATGTCGAAAATTTTACTCTTAACTTTTAGTGCACAACAAAATATTTGCTTCACTGGGGAAATTAGTATCTTAAAAATAAGTTTTATCTTTATCTAATTTTCAAATTCCTCATGAATCCATTTTATTATGAGGAAGTATTATTAGTGTGTTCAGATTGAAATGTTTACCTCTATCTAACAAACAGTTGTTTTTACTATTTAATGTATCTACAAGTATCTTGTTATATCTTATCGTAGTAATGGGAATTTCTATTCAAGAAAAAAAAAACCTATGTTTTTTATCTTAAAAGCAGGAAAATTTGGGAGAAATTGAACAAATAAGTTTGGAGATTATTGCCTCATCATTGGAATGACATGTTGATAGATATGTTAATGTAGGAATATTCGTCCATACCTTTGTTACAGTATTTGTATTTTCTCTGAGAAAATTTTTACTTCTCCTTTTTATCGTCTCTGAGGATTCTTATGAATTCTTATAGTTATCTATTACGAAAGTAACAAATGTTTTTTTTGAGATGCCTTTACCTGACTTGACTTGTATATTCTTTAGTAGAATATTTATCTGTTTATCGAAAACACTTTATCTGGGCTTTTGAATCTTGAAGTCAAGAATGATTGAAAGAATAATACAAATAAGTTTGGAGTTTCTTACCTCACCTTTCGATTATGACATGTGTTAATATGTTAGCGCAGGAATAAACGTCCATTCCTTTGTACAAGTATTTGTATTTTCTTTAAATTTTTCTTTTATCTTTTCTGAATTTTTTTTTAGTGTTTTTGATAACATACCTGATTGTGACTTAACTATTCTCTTCGAGAATACTTTTCTTTTTCTGTACTTTCTTCTTTCCTTAGTTATATGTTACGGCAATTAGTCATGAGTTTTATCGATCTATTCACTGAGGCATATTATGTTATCCTTTCCTTTTCCTGTTATAATCTTTATTTAATATTTTTTATGATTTAAAGAATTTGTCTGGGGTGTTATTTTTGTGATTTTATGATCACCGGAGTTGTTTGCAGTTCGGTCTACGGATAACGAGGGGCAACACTGAAATCTCATTCCTGGTCAAACGTCTTTTCCTATATACCTTACCCTCAGAACAATGATATGCACCAGTGAATAAGGTTCGTAACAAATACCTAATCTGTCTGACATATAATGGATGGTTGTTGTTGGACCATCATTTTAAAATTCCAACTTTTAATCTTTTTTATTTTTATTTTTTTTCCCGATTATGACATTGTTTTTCAATTCCTGGGTAACCCTTCAGGTTATCATTTCAGCGGTAATGGTATGCTAACATATCATTGAGTTTGCAGTACTCTGAACTGGACGTTGTGTAATGTCTGAGATTGATATCCTTTGCGGTGTGGGGTGGCTGGAATTGTCATGGTTTGGTATAGTAACAGCTGTATCGAAAACAGAGGCTCCCTTTGCCTCTAAGGGAACGCAATTTCGATTATGTGGTGCCATTTACAACTAGGCTCACCTTCTGTTTCTGTATTGAACTGTGATGGTTTTTGTCATCGTGTATGGCGGTGGATGTCAGGATCAGACAGTGCAGAACTTGTGTGAGTGTGTTGTTTTCTTTTCGTGTCTTTACCTTAGAGCTATCCATTTTTCTTTGTTTTCTTTATATGTTGTCGTAGTTTGTTATGGCTTTGAGTGAGTTCAGTTGCTGAAAAGGTAGACTGTTCCTTAGGATCAGCGCTTGAAGACATTTACAAAATTTTTTTTCTTTTTTTTCTTGATTGTGTCGTATCTAAGAGTTCCATTATATTAAATAAGTTCAGTTGCTAATTGGGTGGACTGTTCCATTGTTAAAGTATTTAATATAATAGGAATCTTAGTTTTGTCTCATAGTATCTTAGGGAAATAGAACTGTCTGGGATGGGGATATAAAAAATTGGTTATTAAGGTATAGGGTTGTTAGCTTATATAATTTTTTTTGTGGATTTTACATTTTAAAGATTTACTTATCCACTTTAGAGTGGACTTTAAGATATTTGATTTGGGAGGAGGTGGCAGATGACGGACCACTAGTGGGATTCGTCAAATGCACACAGAAGCCCAGGTACCTTCTAGTTACATGCGCGGACGTGGCGAGCGCTGACTGGTTGGTGGGAGTAGTTCCTTCGTTGGTTCCCTGGGACAATGCAAGTCTCAGGACCCTTCGGGGGGACAGCCTACCAATGCCGGCAGCTGCCTGCTACGTTCATGTCCCAGATGAGGATGACGTGAGACTAGAGGGTAAGCGAATCCTAAACAGGCTGAAGGTAAGCAACCGGAAGCTAAAAACATCTCTCTGGACCATTTGGGGAAACACCCTGATGGAAAAGGGGCAAATGTGGACCTTCTCCATGGATGTTCAATAAACTGAGTATTTGAAACTTTGGACTAAGTTTATTTACTCCAACAAACCCAAACCCACCGGAATTCACAACAGAAATAAAAGATTGATCTTCAACTGTTACTTATTGCATATTATACTTCACTATATTGATAGTATGTCAAGAAACATAAGTTTATATAAGAGATACCAAAAAAACATACAAAAATACACTAATAACTATGAATAATACATAATAACAAATAAAAGCTAGTGTTGCAAAAAGAATTTTTGTTATCTTCCCTCAACATAAGGGGGCTCAAGATTTATTTAAATTATTAAAAAAAAATCTTCAAAGTAAAAGTGTTCAGACTACGAATCTTTTGGCGAAACTTTTATCAATTTAGAAGATACTTTTCAAAGCTTAAAATTAAAACAGAATAGATTAAATTTTCATTCAATGTTATACTAATCACTTCCTTTTCGTTAGTGAATAGGTTGTACAAAAATAGTTCACAGACACGAGAAAAAGTTAGGTTATGAAACCGGCAAGTAAACCGTAATTGTAGTTTATCGGAGAGTTTAACACGCACACCTTTGTATGTTTTTGCGCCACAAAGAATTTACTTAAATTGAACAATTCCTATCTCAAATGAGTAGAACCTAGATCATTAAACGATTTGATTTATTTAGCTAAAAATGAGAAACATGAAATTTACCATTCACCTGGTAGGAGTAAAGTGAGAAAATTATACGAAAAGAAAAATTGTCTAGCAATTAACCATTGAGGTGAAAAAACTGTCAGTTTGACATATATCCGGCTCGAAGGACCATTTTATGTTGCAAAAAGAATTTTTGTTATCTTCCCTCAACATAAGGGGGCTCAGGATTTATTTAAATGCAAATCCCGAATGTGGTTAAGTGGACTTTATACCCACGCCACTGGTAAAATGAAAAGTCCGTAGATCAGTCCTCCAATAGTTTAATACAATCTATCCCTTTCTAACATGAAATGATTGTCACATAAAAAGATAACGCAACTACTTAGCTGCTAATTACACAAAATAATAATATAAAATAATACAAGAGAAAAACAAATTTCCCTCCGTGAAACCGCCTAGCACCTGGACATCCAATTTGGGAAGTTCCTAATAAAATAATTTTTTTTTATGCAAATACAAAAAAATATTTCCTTTGTAAAAAAATAAACAATAAACAATAAAGAAATGATATCAATTATACATGGTATAACGTTACATAGATTGGTCACGCCCTTGAGAGGTGTCCACGTTGTTTTTCTTCGCGGGAAAAGTCTTCTTTTTGCTACTTGAAGAATAATTGTCAAAAGGATTTTTACATTACCCCTCTAGAAGAATTTCTGGCACTTTTAACAATTCTATTAATTAGTCTGTTAAATGCAACCGTCGATGATGAGGCTTTATGCACCTTAATTTAATTATTAAAATTTTAAATCGGTGAACAGCACTACAGCACTTCAGAAAAATAAACAGTTTTTTGTGGTATAAGAGAATAAAAAATGTTTAAGACACGAACTGGAAAAGTTGGAAGGTTGTCTTCTATATAGGGTGTTGTGAGAGACTGTAAAAGCGGGTGCTCTCTTGGACTCTCTACGAGGCTCGACTTGTTGGGTGACGCCGGTCAGGCAGGCGCCGGGGAGGTATTTTTCAAAATGTATAACCCAAATGGTTAATATATACAGGGGTGCGCATAAAATAAATAAGTAATAATTAATAAATATAAAGTTTAAAGTGAATAAAAAATTAAATTAGGATTGAGTTAACTGTATAAACCCTCACTTCGTGGAATCTACTCATCATATGGTTTTAAATGAAACTAACTGTTTCTAAATGACTCCACAATATATTTGAAAAAATGTGTAAATTGCAAGTAAATTATTGACAATTGTTTCGATAAATATATCATCGTCAGGATTGTTCAGATCAAATTTGAACAGCTAGAGATGAAATAATGTATTCAATATTTAATAGTATCACATATAACCTCGATATAAAATAAGACTGTTTTTGCCTTTGAAAGTAATTTAAAATATAGGATTATAATTATAAATGTAATAAAATATACAGCCCATTCAATACTACTTACTTATCCTTTTCTCCTCATTTATTTTGACATTTTTTCCTTCTCCCATAAATTTAATTGAAAGGGCGTTTGATTTCAACTTCCATGACTTCTCTATATAATCAGCTTTGTCGAAATGCAGATTCTCAAATGTCTCATATTTCCTGGATAGTGAATTCCCAGACTATCCTGCCATAACTTACACCTAAAATTTTTTAACCATAGTTACAAACAGAAGAAGTAAAGGCAACTTTCTCAATATCCCACCCTTATGTACTACAGTTCAGGCATGTGATTTTTTCAGAACACGTTCTAATCTTTTAAATAAGCATTGAATGAATGAATGTTTATTTATTTAAGCCACAAAAAGTTTTGGTAGTAATTACATGTCATTAAATATAATACATGGTAAATAATGTATGAAGAACGATGGCTCCTTGCTGATCGCATTATCCAGTCCAGTATGGTAAGCTGGGGTCAATTGTGTATGTAATGGTCTGTGCTGCGGTAGAGATTTCGGCTGTTATGTTCTTGAAAAGGCATTGAAAAACAGGATTACAGAGAAGGGCGGGGTGATTATCTTTGTCGAGTGAACAGTTTGCCTTGGAGGTGCTTGTAACCTTGCCTGGTATCGTGAGCAGCTCCTTCGGCATTTTTGAGTTTATTGTGTAGCGCTGGTGGTAGACAATAATTGTAAAAGTTTTTAGCTATTTTGTCGATGTATGTCTTTATGTCTGGGATTCCTGATTTGTTATGGAGTGTTTTGTTACTGGGATATTTTTCTGGTGGTCGCCATAGAGCCGCGCGGATACACCTGCTCTGCACAGCTCGTAAGTTTTGGATTAATTTTTTGGGGGCGTTGTGGTAAATTGGTGCTCCGTATGTTAGTATTGGTCTTATGATTTGTTTGTATAGTAATATTTTGTTTTGTTGTGTGAGTTGGCTTTGTCGGTGTGTTAGTGGGTATAATTGGCATATTGCAGATTTAGCCTTTTTAATTTGTGTTCGTACGTGAGTCTTGTGGCTGGTGGCTACGTCAATGTGGTAGCCCCGATATTTTATTTTGTCGTTAGGTTGGAGGGATTGCCCTTCAACCTTGAGGTCTGTTTGTAGAGTACAGTTTTTTCGAAAGCGTCCTCTGCATGTAATGTATTCTGTCTTGTCTGCGTTGATCGTCAGTTTATTCTTTTTGAAGTATGGAATGATTGTGTTTTCGAGGTAGTTTTCAATTTGTCTGCATGCTGTTTCTGTGGTGTTGTTTGTAGCTATGAGGCAGGTGTCGTCCGCGTATACGGCTGTCATTATTTCTGGTGAAGTTGGAAAGTTTTTTATGTATAATGCGTATAGTGTGGGTGATAAGACCGACCCTTGGGGGACTCCAGCTTGAATGCTGAAAGTGCCCTCAATTTTCGGTCCTATTTTGACGTTAAATTTTCTGTATTTTGTGTATGAAGCGAGTAGTTTTGTGATGTATTGTGGTATGTTTGAATTCATTAGTTTGTAGGTTAGTCCGTCGTGCCATAGTGGTCTGAGTTTAAGTCGGTTAGTGTTGTAATGTTTATTACGTTATCTGTGTTTTTACCTATTGCGATGTCAATTGTACTAGGTGTGTAGTTGTTTTGGTACGGGTAGCAGGTTGGATTGTCTGTGTGGTAGACCTCGCAGCCCGTGCGGTCGCAGAAGTTCTGGAGAGTATTACCGTTATAATTCGGGCGAATGCAGTTTGCATCCCAGTTGGGGTGTCTACTATTGAAATCACCTACAAGTAGTGATCTTCTATGAGTGGAGGTGAGACTTTGTAGGTCTGCATATTGAAGTTTGTGAAGTGGTGGGCAATAAACTCCCACGATTTTGATTTTATTTTCTATTATTATTGGAAGATGTTCTATAGGAGAATTGTTTTGATGAAGGATATCGAATTTGATGCCTTTTTTGATGAGTAGTGCAATTCCACCGGCTGCGGTGTTATTGGAGCGGCCTTGTCTGAATAGACGATAGTTAGGGAGATGAAATTTAATTTTGATTTTATGTTTGAGACGTGTTTCGATAAAAAAGAATATGTCTGGTTTTTGTACTTTTATGAAGTGAGTAATGATTTGGAGTGTATTAGAAATGCCATTGACGTTGGCAAAGATAATTTTGATGGTTTCTCGATTTTGAGTAGTTACACTATTTGCCTTTTCAGATATCATAACTGTCGATGTTTTGTGTGAATTTATTGTAGGCTTCGAATTTCTCCATTTTGGTGTTGGCGTTTTTCATCATTGTAATTAGGTCTGAGAGCGCGTGCCATCTCTTTCATATTAACGAGGCTGTTTAATTCCTCAAACAGCTCTTTGATTTCGTTAATTTCGTTAAGTTGGCTAGTTTCGTTGCCATGGCTTTTGTGTGTACTTGTCGGCCTCTGGATGGGCTTTTGTGTTGTTTGATTGATGCGAATACGTTCGCTCAGGGGCGGGAACTGGTCAGCGTCATTTGTGTTGATCTTCGGCGTGGCTATTTCTGCTTGTTTTTGTTTGTTGTTGTTCTGCCATGGGTTGGTGGTAGGTATAGGCGCGTTTTTGTATCTTGGCTGTTGGTTATTTTTGGCTTTTTTCGAGTCTATCCAGTCTTTTCTTTTCTGATATATTGGACAGATTTCTACGTTCGCCGGGTGGTCACCACCGCAGTTAGCGCATTTGGCTGGAGTGTTCTTAGGTTTCTGGCATTCTGGCGTGAAGTGGTTACTTGCACATTTTAGGCATTTGGGAGCTCTATTGCAGTTGGTGGTGGCGTGTCCCCATAGTTGGCATTTGTGACATTGTAATATTGGTTTGCCGCTGCGTCTGAGCTCCCATTTTATTCGTGCATGATCCAATGATTTTACTTTGTTGTTCAGTTGTGCCAGTGTGGTTTTCGAGTCGATGATTACTAGATATAATGGTCTGCTTTGTGTTGTCATTCTGTATACATGTTTGATTTCCAGTTTGTGTTCCTGTATTAAAGCATCTTTAATTTCGTCTATTTGCATGCCTTCCGATAGTCCTCTTAGTACGAAGGAATGTGTACGCTCTTCCCGTCTAGCGTAAGAGTGATATTGTATGTTATCTTCACGTAGCGCTGTTTTAAGTTTTTCAAAGTCAGCCGTGTCGTTGGTGAAGATTATTAGTGATTTTTTATTGTATTTCACTTCGAATCTGTTTTTGACGTATTTCTTAATTGTGTTAATGATATCACGGTGCGAATTTACACTTCCTTCAACTACTATCGGAGGGCATGCAGCTTTCTGTACAGTTTTTTTATTGTTTTCAGTATTATTGCTGCTTGACTTAAGTTGTGATTTTGTCTGTTTTTGAGTGTGTTCTTCCTCGCTGGAGCTGCTAATGTCGTAGTTTGTTTTATTGGTTTTCGTTAAAGTTTTTTTCCTTTGTGGGTGTTTTTTCCCCATTCTGGACAGTTTTTCATCGAAATCGTCTATGTCTGAGTAGTCACTGAGCGATTGATATGTGTTATTTGTTTCGATATGGTCGTTGTCTTTCTTGTGTTTAATTAGTTGTTTAAAATTTGTCGTTTTTTTGGGGATGTAGAATTTCTCTGGTGGCGTAGTATCGCTCTGTAGGTCGGCATTGTGTTGTTGCTCAGACGTATCTAAGTTTTGGGATGCTTTGGTGATTTCATCGTAGTTAGTTGGAACTTGTTTGATGATGTTTCTGGCTTTTATTTTCTTGGGTTTGGTGGTGATTTCTTCATATTGTGATATCCCTCCTCCGAAGGTGGAGCGATTTTATCTAATGTCAGTTTTTAGAGCCAAATTAGTGATTGGCAAAACTTTGAGTTGAAGAGACATTTTTCTGATAAAAGAAAAGCTTAAGTGTTTTTGGCAAGATAAATTAACGACGGAATAACAACAATAATTATCTCATTGTCATTGCGTAAAAGTGACGTCCGCTTACTAGATATTGAGGAAGAGAAGTTTTTATCGCGATAAAAAGTGATGCACCTTTTTTATCGATGTCAAAGTGACAATAACATTTCCAGGTATATGACATTTAAACATTGGAGTTAATTTATCGAAACAAAAATTATTCGTTCATGTTTTTATCTTGCATAATGAATGAAGTTTACGTTCCATACCTGTAATAGGACTATTATTTAAAACTTGAGCTTTTATTTCACCCTATATATAGTATATACTTATTGTGTGGTCGCTTTGTGTGTGTAGGTGGAACGATCTATCGAATAAAATATAATCCTATAAAAATCTGGTATGTACAACAAATAAATAAATTAAGTTCATACAAGAGAAAGATACATCGTAGTATATTGCATACATAATTGCATATCAAGAGGATTAATGGCCATATGCACCGTTTTCCAATAAAGCTTAGCTTATGTAAGCGGGCTTAAAGATATAATCTGCGCTTACAATTTATCACTATGCACCGAATTAAATTGAGCTCGGCTTTCGTAAGCCACAATTATTACTGGCAACGTCGCAATTTATGGAGGAGCATATTATTGTTGACAGTGTTATCTAACCTCACAATTGTTGAAATTTGAAATTGTAACGTGAACAGAGGCAGTAATTGCGTTCTAAAAAAAATATCGACAATCATGAGCCAACAAAAAGTTAGAGTGCCAAATTTTACGAGTGCAGAGAAACTCCATTTACTTACTCTAATTGCAGACAAGTATTCTAAGATTCTTGAGGATAAGAAAACCGACAGAGTTTCGGCTATCCAGAAAGAAAAGGCTTGGACCGACATTGAGAAAGATTTCAATAGTTCATCTGTAACTTCCATATATAGGAATGCAGCCTGCCTGAAAAAATGTTATGAAAACCGAAAGAAGGAACTACCCAAGACTGTAGCCAGAGAAAAACAAGAAGCATTATTAATTGGTGGGGGTCCACCACCAAAAAAAAAGAAAGACAATGATGATTCATTAATGGATGACATGTTGATGTCGATTCTTAATGAAAAAACCATAGTTGGGCTTCACAACCCATTTGATGATGATGCCGTTGATGATGAAATTTCAGCTGTCAGTAAGGAAAACAATTCATTTGAATTGGTTTTAGAATCAGAGAGTCAAACTGAAGATGTGACTGTTTTGGTGAGTTGATCTATGGTTTATTTTGAATATTTATTACATTTCTGATTTTTCTACTTCTATTCACTCAATATTAACTAAAACATTATATTATTCTTTTAAGGATAACTGGGACCATAGGCAGATGCAGGCAAGCACTTTATCTGATGTAGATTGGAGAAAGTTCACTGGAAAACAGCTCCAGAACCCAATAAATCCAGCCTTGAGAAAGACCCATAGTAACACATCCATTAAAAAAAATGATGAAACTCCCAGAAAAGAGGCAAGTCTATTTTATATGTTTCTTTTTCCTGGGTTGTAGTGTATAATATTTTTTTTCAGATTTCAATTGCAGCAAAAACCAGCAATAGAAGAAGACCCACAACTGTTATCAAAACATTAACTTCTTCTGATTTGTCCAAAAAATATGACATTCTGTTGGACAAAAGGCTCACAGTAATTGAGAGCCAAATAGAACATTCGAGAGCTGAAAATGCTCTGATATTGGAAAAAAGACAGTTGGAAATTGCACTATTGAAGGAAGAGCTGAACCAGAAGAGAAAAAAGTGATTTAGACTTGCTCCGTATTGTGCAATTCAAATGTTTTTTACACGATGAAACTTTCGATTTTAGTTTTACAGATATATTGTTTTAGTGACTTAATTATCACCTCAGAATATTTATTTTATTTTTTGAGAAAAGATTTTTCTATTAGGATTTTGTTAATGATTTGTTAATTTTATTTTTCTACATTCATGCAAAAAACAACACTTTTGTGAACCACATTTAATGCAAAAAGTGGTACTTTATTGCACTAGTGCAATAAAATATTTTATTGCACTCATCTGTCATTCTTGTGTCAGTCAGTGATGATTAATGACAAACATAAACATTTAAATTAAATAAAAATCCATAGCAAGTATCTGATCCTGCTTTAATACAACAATAATATATGTATATCTTACTACTTAGTCTCAACGAGTTACAATTATTGCAAAAATCTTTAATTATTTAAAATTTAAATGGTCAAGGCGAAAACCAGCTATGATTGAGTGCTGACAAGGTGGAGGCCATAAAGATACAAAAAAAGAAGAACGGGTTGACTTTGATTAGGTAGGATAGGCTCTTGACATATTTATATTCTAATTTTCCAGTTTTTGCATGAATTTAGAAAAAATATTGTATGCAACTCTTGCAAAACGTGTTTTTTGCACTTGACGTGTTGTCCAGCTCGGCCTAAAGACCTCGTTGGACAATTTCACGTCGCGTGCAAAAAACACTCACTTTTTGCACTTGTTGCATAAATAACTATTAATTTCAGTTGTGTTAAAAATACAGTATTGTAGTAGTTGGATAGAATGCACTGTATTTCATTAACTGCAATATTATTTTTTGCATAGTATTAGCTGTTATATTACCTTTGGCATTAGCATATGTATTTGCATTGCCTTGTATGATAAATTCTTAGAAATACAAATTTAAGTTCAACTTTTCTTCTGTTTTATTATTAGGTAATCCTTCTGTAAGTAACAATTTCATGTTAATTTCAAAAAATATTCGGATACCTATGTAAGAAGACTTTTTTGGATATAGTTGGTCAGAGAAAAACAATTGTTTATTAAATTTATTATCTGTGTCAGAACTAAAGAAACATATTATTTGAGAAATCAAAATGAGACATTCAAACAAATAATTTCTTAGTTTGATTAGATTTTGTAGGTCAATAAAAATAAACTTTAATGTTATAAATGTTTATTATTGAACAAGGTAGAAGAGCATAGTCACAACCAATATTTTTTCTTTTCTATTCTAATGACTGTTGAAGAAAGCTTGTTATAATTTCTCACTATTATTATTAAATTTTGAAAATAACTCATAAATTGGAAAAATAGTTATTCACTAAAACACTCCGGTAATCCTGGTTTACATTTTGATGTAAATTTATAGCTGGAACTTGTCCTTGCTGGATAAGGTAGTCCAACTCTTCTGCGTTTATACCTATTGGTGGAGGTGGGATATCTTCATGCATTGCCAAAGCTATATTGTGCAATACAGCTGTAGCAACAATAACACTCAAGGAAGTTCCAATTTCACAGCGAAGTCCATAACACAATGCTGGAAATCTTCTCTTCCATACTCCATTAGTGCGCTCAATGCAATTTCTTGTTCGAATGTGAGCTTCATTAAACAGTTGTTGTGGTCGTGTGAGTGGGTTTAGCAAAGGTGTAATGAAATATGGTTTTAAGGGGTATCCACTATCACCTAAAACAATTTAAAATTGTTTGTTGATGCTAGTTGATAGTTATAGTTTACTGATCAAAAGTAGATCAATGATCATTTTGGCTACATTTACCAAGCATTATTGAACTGCCAAATTCACCAGCCTCAAATCTTATTTTTAGACGAGAATTGTTAAAAATTGTGGCATCATGGGCTGATCCAGGCCACCTAGCTACAATATTATTAATTTTCAGCTGACCATCACATACCAACTGCACATTAACAGAAAAATATGACTTTCTGTTTCGATACACTTCTCCATCTTCCCCACCTAGAAATTGCAATTTATAACTCCATACCATAATCACGAGCATAATCATGAATGCTGAAAAAAATTACCAGGAGAACGAATTTTAACATGTGTACCATCAATGCATCCGATAATTCTGGGAAAACGAGCGATTCTATAAAAAGTGTTCGGACAGGAAAGGATCTCCTCTGCAGTCTCTGGCATTCTGATAAATTGCTTCCGGAGTCCAGCAAGTGCCTGTGAGACCTTTTTTACAATTCGAGATACAGTGCTCTGATGCATGTGCATGAAATCTCCAATGTTGATTTGATGAGAACTGCTGGCATAGAACAGAAGTGCTGTTAACAGCTGGTTCATTGGTGATACGCTGTTATTTCTGAAAAAATAATGTTATTCATTTTTTGGTAATAGAATCAGACGGATTATTACAAGTCATGGTCAAACTCCAAATCATCATTGATAAGTTCTAGCACTTCAGATGTTGCCTCTTTAGTTAGACGAAATCTTCTAAAAAAGCTAAGATCATCTAACTCTTCTAAATAATCAGGCCTTTCATTAATGCGACGAGGGAATCCAAAATCGATCATGTCCAAAATGTCCATATCATTGTCCAAAAAAATTTCTTCTTCAACTTCCATCTCACTTAGCAAACCAAATAAACCAGAATTGGAAAGGGAAAATGTATCAACCCTTATATTATAATAACAATATATAAGAGTTGAGTGTAAGCCAATAAATAAAAATTTGGTTATTTGTGGGTAAAACTGAGTAAAACCTCAGGAACAGGGACCAATAGTGAGGTTATATCACGAACGACACGAACTTATGGTTATATTTTCACAGAAACCAAGCTTAACAAATTTAAGCCACCAAAACTGATCGCTTAACATAAACTGAGCTTAAGCACGGATTTTTATACGGTGCATATGGAATACAAGGCTTAAGCGACCTCCTAGGTTAAGCCTGGCTGGAATCTATACGGTGCATATGGCCATCAGCAGTATCTGAAGGATTGATGAATTTGACAGTCTTTTAACCTTAATATTTCATCTTCAAGTACTAGTTTTCTTATCAATATACACATAAACTAGTTTTAATAATTGTAGTCATAAGTAAATTTATAATAAAGCCGTCCACACACAACTTTCTACGGTGAATGAAATGGAAAATATTCAGACTGTTACTTTGGAATTATTAAGAGACGAGATTTTACAAAACAGAACTGAGATTAAAGCTCAAATAGAAGCCTCAGAAACTCGTCTGTTGATGGAAGTTGAAGATTTAAAAAACAAAGTGCGGAGTCTTGAAACTGACAAACAAATTCTCAAAGAGGAAGTGGAACAGTTAAAAAGAGAAAATAAAAAGTGCTCAATAGTGGTCTTTGGACTAAATATTCAGCAACCGATAAAGGTTGAATCGATTTGTGCTGAATTGGAAGATTTGTTGGAAGTCCAGATTACTCCAAACGATATTAGCGATATCTATCAACTGGGTAAACAGAAAAACAGTCCTTTAAAGGTTGAATTTTCAACCAATTGGAAAAAGAAGGAAGTATTAAAAAACTGCTTCAAATTGAAAGGAAAAAACATATCTATTGCAAACGACCAAACGAACCAGCAGAGAGAAGAGAATACAATCCTGAGGAAACACTTGAAACTGGCAAAAGAGGACAATAGAGAGTGCTACATCAAAAATAACATTCTTTACGTTGATAACAAACCTTACAGAATTGAAGACTTGGTCGAGACTGATAAGAGAATTAATAAAAGTACTAGTGCTCCATCGACACCAGATCCAGTCAAAAAACCAATACGACTCCTAACACAGGTAGAATCTATAACGAAACCTAACGAGAAGAAAAATTTACAACGAAAAACTGAAAAACCAAATACTATCACACATCTTCGTAGCAACAAAGGCAAAACAGGCTCCAGCTCTAAATAAACTTCAAAGTGATCATTTTAATTTTAATATTATTTAGTAGTTTTTACATTTTAAATTTAGATTCAATTAGTACATAAGATTTTGCACTCGTTCTTTTATTCTATGATTTATTTATCTATTTTACGTGGTTTGTCTTGTTTGTGTTCGGATTTGTTCCAGTTGATCTCTTCTTATTTAAATCACTAATTTTGAATAGTTTATTGTTAATGTCGCATTGTTGTGTCCGGAATTGAAAATAAAATTTTAAACAAACCAAATACACACTTGAAACAACATCCAAAATATATATATATATATATATATATATATATATATATATTAGGAAGATGGACCAGTATTTAAAATATTATAATAATGAAGATTTTAAAGCTCAAGTAGTCAACACAACAGATGATTTCACAACTAGCAGACTTTGAAATTATAGTTTTCACTGAAACATTTCAAGTGTATGATGTAAGTATATTTGAAATTAACGGATACGATATTATATATAATGAGGAAAAATATAATAAAAATGACGGGGTAATTGTTTATGTGAAAAAGGGAATGCAATATAACTATAAACTTGTAAAAATTCATGAAAGTCAAGCAGTTGAAATTCATATAAACGACAATTCCAATAAAATTATCATAACAGCATTATACAGATCCCCCCACTGTTGTCCAAAGAAATTTAATACGCTTTTAAATGCTTACTTGAATAACACTGTGAAAACAGACGTACATATCTTTTTAGGAGACATAAATATGGATCTTTTAATAAATATTGACTTAGTAGAGGATTACAAAAATATACTTAATACAAATAATTTTGTGTCGTATATAAATCAAGTCACTAGACCAAGTAGTAATACATGCTTGGATCACTTCTTTGTAAAAAAAGCAAGTTACTGGGGGAGCACACTTCAATCATATATTTTCAATTTTGAAATAACTGACCATTATCCGATAGCTTTGAAAATTTCTAATTCAAATGTTTCGTGGAAGGTTAAAAAAAATAACGAAACAAGTTTTAAAAAATTTATTGACTACAGCAAGTTAAAAATACAGTTGCAAAACCAAACTTGGCAGAATGTATACAATTCACGAGATATTGATTCAATGACTAATGAGTTTATCAATATTTTGAAAACAGCTATAAACGATAATACAAATTCTGTCAAAATTTCTAAAAGGGGATTAAGAAATAAAAAACCGTGGATCACAAAGGCTTTACTAAGATCAATCAATGAAAAAAATATGTTATACGTAAGAATGAAAAATGATCCGGAAAATATAAATCTAAGCAAGATGTATCGAAAATATAAAAATAATTTAACAAAACTGATACAAAAATCAAAAAAATCTTACATTAGTGATATAATTGCTAAAAATGGAAATTCGTCTTCAAGTCTTTGGAGATGTATAAATAAAATATCTAGTCCAGTACGTCCAAATATTGAAATTCAAGAGATTCAGAAAAATGATATACTTATAGAAAATGAAGAAGATATAGCTAATGAGTTCAATGAATTTTTTGCTAGTATAGGAAAGAAATATGCCGACAAAATCGATCCTGCACATAATTGTATTGACAATATTGAAAATCTTGACAAAACCATGTACATTTTCTCAACAAATGAAGAAAAAGTTAAAAACATCATAAAATCGTTGAAAAACAAAAAATCACCTGGAATAGATGAGATAAGATCGGAAACCCTGAAATATCCAATGAAATTGTAGCGCCATTGACTTTTTTAATAAATAAATGTTTAAGTGCTGGTACTTTTCCTATGTCACCAAAAATAGGGTTAATCAAACCAATATATAAAAGTGGAGATAGGAAACTAACTACTTATTATAGACCCATAACATTAACATCATCTATTGGCAAAATTCTGGAAAAAATATTTAAAAACCGCTTAGTAAGTTTATATACTTTCTAGTAACCAGTATGGATTTCGAAAGGGAAAAGCCACAGAGGATGCTATTATGTCTTTGGTTAAAAACGTCTACAATGCATTGGATAAACGAGATCCTTCATTATGTGTCTTTGTTGACCTATCTAAAGCCTTTGACACAGTGGATCATGAAATATTGCTTAAAAAGTTACATTCTTATGGAATAAGAGGTGTTGCAAATGATTTTGTCAAGAGTTTCTTAAGTAACAGATTGCAATATGTTCAGGTTGCTGATGTCCTAAGTGAAGCTGAGACTGTTACTTTTGGTGTACCTCAAGGTACTGTACTAGGACCAGTTCTATTCACAGTGTACATTAACAGCTTACTACATCTAAATTCTAAAGGCAAAATCATAAGTTTTGCTGATGACACCGCCATATTTTATACTGAGAAAACGTGGAGAGCGCTCAAGAATACAGCTGAAAAAGATCTCCAGACTGTGACAAAATGGCTTGAATGTAACAAACTTACACTAAATGTCGAAAAAACAAAGTATATGCCATTTGCATCCTACACCACTGGACTTCCAAATTTTGGTTCACTCGAACTTCATAAGAGTATGAAAATACCTGAAACAGAAAGTATTAAGTACTTAGGTGTTATAATAGATCGTCACCTAAAATGGGATTGTAGTGAATAGACAAAAATATATTTCGTAAAATATATTGTTTTAATTGATAATTGGTCAATACTTAGAAATGCGCGAATTATGTAGTTGAATGAACTACAGGAATTTAGTACACGTCCCTACTGTTGCCAGGTGTTTATTTATTTATTGTAGTGTAAGCATTTTTGGTTAGGTTATAGATTTGTAGACATCAATTTTAATGATTATTAAATAAAGTTATGCTGAACGAATAAGTTGCTTTATTCATTGGAAGTATGTAATTAGAATCAACAGAACCTGAAGATATACTTTGAACATTTTTAAACAAAGTATATCACATGGCGATCCTGCCAGTTCTACAAATTGTATAATAGTTTGTAGTTATGTGTAAGTGACAGTTTGGATTGTGAAATATTATCAATAATATGGGACAAGAGCATTCTAAGGAAGAAATTATCATAGCCCAGGCTGGTAATAGTGGTGGTCTTACGAATACTCCCAAATTAAACGGAGGGAACTCTTTTTCGACAGCGGAGATTCTGGGAATTATTGCATTTGCTGGGTCGTTGGTGACAGTGATCTACTTCGTGATGAAGACATTCAAAAGGCATTTGGAAAATAAGATAAGAAGAGAAATAAGGATGAGTCAAGAGCTAGTATAGTAAAACAGTGCTAGTGAGTGAAACATTAATGGAAGAAGGTATTTTTAACTCTAATTTTTAATTATATTGTATTCTTTTATTTGTACAAATGAGTAGTATAGACTTATTTAATGATTTAAATGAAAGTATTAAGAGATTTAAACGGACCTTAGGTAAAGATAATCAACAAAGGCGTTTTAATTTAGGAGTTAATAAGCAGCAAAGTAGTGAATTAAGTCAGTTTCAAAGAGAATTTGTAGCTTTAAAAAGGGCATTTAATTTAAAATCTCATAGTACAGAAACTACTGATACTGTTAAATCAATTGTGGAGTCAATTGAGAAAACAATTGACGAAGTAAGTAAAAGTTTAGAGGAGAGATTGGCGATTATCATAAATTCAAAGGAGAACTTAATCAATATGGGAGAGAAATTTGATTTAAAAACAGCTTCTAGTTTAGTCCCTGTAATTGACGATACGGAGGAATCGGTAAAACAACTAATTGATGCCATAGAATTATACGATAGCATTTTAGATAATGATGGTAAAAAGTTTTTGATTAAATATGTGTTAAAAACTAGGTTGACACAATGTGCAAAATTAAAATTGAATTCAACTTACAACTCTAATGCAGATTTAATTACAGATATTAAAAGTAATTTGCTAACAAGGCAATCAGCAGCTTCTTTATCGTTAGGTTTACATAATATGAAACAAAAAGACAAATCAATCGACGACTTCGGTAAATCTATCGGAGAGTTAATGGTAAATTTAACACTAGCGCAAGCTGATGGGGATGCAAGCGCGACAAAAATTTTGAAAATTACGAATGAAAAATTGGCTATTAATGCTTTTGCAAATGGTTTACGTAACCACGATTTAAAAACAATAGTTAAAGCACGAAATTATAATTCGTTAAACGAGGCGATAAGAGGAGCTAAAGACGAAGAAATAACGAATAATTCAAATTCCCACATTTTTAGTATGCGCGGTCGATCCAAATCTAGGGCAATTAATAATAGAGATAGAGGATTTGGCCGAGGAGTTAATAATTACTCTCAAAATAGAAATTTTTCCCAAAACCAAAATTATTTCAGAAATCAAAATGCTTCGAGATACCAAAATTCGTCCAGATATCAAAATTTTCCTAGACATCAAAATCGAGGTAATAATCGCGGGATGAGATCTCGTGGAAATCCTTATCGTGCTCCACGCAATTTTTTCTTGCATAATGAAGACCAGAGGAGCGAAAATAACAGTGAAAACGTTTTTTTTCGTCCCTAAAGGTAATGATCAAGATAGTCATGTAGTACTGAATGTAAACGGTTTAAATTACATTCGAATGAGATATCAAAATAGAGATTTAGTTTTTTTGCTGGATTCTGGCGCTTCTATTAGTGTTATTTTTCCATCTAGTATTAGCGAGAATCAGTTTGTTGACACATCAAACCGGATTAAAATAAAAGGTATATCTGGGTCAACAGTTACAATGGGGTCAGCAAATATTTTATTACAGTATGATAATATTAAGATAGGTCATAAGTTCCATGTAGTAAAAGACTTTGAAGGTAATATAAATGGTGTAATTGGATCGGACTTCTTTGTTAAACACTATGCAGTATTAGATTACGAAACATTCATGTTCTATTTTCACGTGAACGATAAGAAAATAGCTATTCCTTTAGAATCCGAACACAATAATTTTACAATAATTCCACCTCGTTGCGAAATAATTAAATATTTTGAAGTCAAACATAAAAATGATAGCTTAGTAGTTCCAGAAGAAATTTCACAAGGTGTTTTTATAGCAGGTATTATTACTAGAGCTTGCAATAACAAAGTACCGGTTAAAATCTTAAATATTAATGATAGAGAAATTACACTTAAAAATTTTAAACCTAAATTAGAAGATGTTTCGAATTTTAACATTCATGAATTTGGAGATATTCCCTTTTCAGTTGACCGTTTAGATAAATTATTAGGTATAATAAATGTTAATGGATTAAGTGAAGAAGAAAAGATATCTATTCACAAAATATGTGCAAAATATGCAGATGTTTTTCATTTAGAGAACGATCCATTTACAGTGACTAACGTTTATAAACAAACAATACATCTAAACAACGATTCAAATCCAGTTTATATTAAACCGTATAGATTACCTCATGCACAAAAATCGGAAATTCATAAGCAAGTAGATAAATTATTAAATGATGGTATAATTGAACCGGCAAAGTCACCATTTTCTAGTCCATTATTACTAGTGGAAAAGCGAGCTATAAATGGTCAAAAACGCTATAGAGTAGTTATCGATTACAGACAACTAAATAGACAAATTACCGATGATAAATTTCCTTTACCATGTATAGACGAAATTTTAGATTCTTTATCAGGAGCAGTATACTTTTCTCACTTGGATTTGTCTCAGGGTTACTATCAAGTAGAGTTGGAGCAAGCTTCGCGACCTTGCACAGCTTTTACGACAGACAGAGGACAATTTCAAATGACTAGGTTACCTATGGGTCTAAAAATTAGTCCTAGTGCTTTTTCGAGAGCTATGACGATAGCAATGGCGGGTTTGAATTACGAAAGATGTTTTGTATACTTAGATGACCTTGTAGTTTTTGGAAACAATTTAACAATTCATAATCAAAATTTAATAAAAGTGTTGCACCGCTTACGAAAAGTTAACTTAAAATTAAATCCACTGAAGTGTGAATTTCTAAAAAAGGAAATATTATATTTAGGACATGTAATATCTTCTGAGGGAATTTCACCAGATCCACAGAAGATTAGTGCGATGCAATTATATCCAACACCAAAAGATTCAAGCGAAACTAAACGTTTTGTAGCATTCGCTAATTACTATAGAAAATTTATTAAGCAGTTTGCTGAAATTGCAGCACCTTTAAACCATTTAAGTAAAAAAGGAGTAGTTTTTCAGTGGACTCCGGAATGCGAAAAAGCATTTCAAACGTTAAGACAAGCATTAATCCAACCCCCTGTTTTAGCCTACCCAGATTTTTCCGAAAGAAATCAATTTATTTTAAAAACGGATGCTTCAAATTTGGCTCTAGGCGCCGTTTTATCAAATGGTGATGATAAACCTATAGCTTTTGCGAGTCGGAAATTGAATAAAGCCGAAATAAATTACTGTACAATAGAAAAGGAGCTGTTAGCCATCTGTTGGGCAGTGAAAAAATTCAGGCCTTACCTTTTTTCTAGAACCTTTTTGATTCAGACAGACCACAGGCCTTTAGTGTATCTTTTTGGAATGGTAAACCCGTCTAGTAGACTTACAAAATTTAGATTAACTTTAGAAGAGTACGATTTTGTTATTGAATATGTTAAAGGCCGCGAAAACGTCGTAGCGGACGCATTATCACGGGTAACAATTAGTTCGGATGATTTGAAAACGCTTTTGTCAGCCAAAGATGAAAATATGAAAGTAATAACAAGATCCCGAAAAAAGGAAATGGAAAAAACCGATAATTCTGAGATTGATTTTAACAATTCTTTAAATGAAAGGCTTGATCACCCTGGAGTTGTAGAATTATTGAAATCACCGATAGAATGTGTCGAATTAAGATTTGTGTGTGCTAATGATTTTAATGAGAAACTTATCAAGGGAACATGTAAAAGAAAAAATAATGATTGCAAAAAGGTTAATACCTTATTTGATAAAAAAGCAAATATTATTTATATAAATCAAGCAACTCTATCAAAGACGGACAGCCTAGGCACATCTTTGAGAGCCTTGAAAGAAATTTGCGAAACTGAAAAAATTCCGGAATTAGTTATAATAAAAAATAAAAGATGCGCATCAATAATAAATGAGTTTTTAAAAGTTCCCAATGATATAAGAAATGCAGGTATAAAAATAACTGTAATTAATAGTTCTCAAAATATTAATAATAAAGAAACACAACAGTTAATTATCAACGACTATCACATGCTCCCAACAGGAGGTCATACCGGTGTTAATCGGATGTACAAAAATATTAAGAAATTGTATTTTTGGCCGGGACTTCGAAAAGATATTGAAGACTTTGTTAAGCGTTGCGATGCTTGTCAAAGACATAAGTATTCTAAAAATACAAAACATCCATTACAAATTACAACTACTGCTACCTCAGCTTTTCAGAAAGTTTTCCTTGACTTGGTTGGTCCCTTAGATCAAGACAAAGAAAATAATCGATACATCCTGACGTTACAGTGTGATTTAACTAAATTTGTCGAGGCATATCCGATACAGAATAAAGAAACTGTAACAGTTGCTAAAGCATTTGTTGAAAATTTTATACTTCGTTTTGGCATACCCGAACAGATCTTGACGGATAAGGGTTCCGAATTTATTTCTTCCACTCTCGAGGAAGCTTGTAAATTCTTAAAAATTCAAAAACTTAACTCTACAGCCTATCATCATGAAACTGTAGGAGCTTTGGAAAATTCACATAAAAATCTCGGCGCCTACTTACGCATATACGCGTCAAATCATGTTAGTGATTGGAGTTCTTGGGTTTCTTTTTGGTGTTTTGCATATAATAACACGGTTCACACAGAAACGCGTTATACCCCTTACGAGTTAGTTTTCGGAAAAGCTAGTAGATTGCCTTCAAACGTGTTAAATGATATAGACCCGATCTATAACTTCGATGATTATCCGAAAGAATTAAAATATCGATTGCAAGTCGCTTGGAATGACGCGAGAAATAATTTGTTGGCATCAAAAATACATCGTAAAGCGAAATACGATACAAAAATAAATATTGTTAATGTTAAAGTAGGAGATAAGGTACTAATTAAAAACATGGGTAGTTCCACAAAATATGATCCTCTGTTCAAAGGTCCTTATGAGGTCATAGAAAATAAAAATAGTAACGTAGTTGTGAAAATTGGAAATAAAGATGTAGAAGTTCATAAAAACAATATTAAGCTTTATAATTCATAATTCTGTTTTAATGTTAAGTAAATCATGTAATATAATTTTGTTGTACTATGTATAGGATATGAAAATGAATTAGATAATTTACAAAACCTGATATGTCTTTGTGTAATTATAAAAAAAAAAAAAAAATATATATATATATACTATAAATTTTTTTTTTGGTCAGCGAGGGAGGTGTAGTGAATAGACAAAAATATATTTCGTAAAATATATTGTTTTAATTGATAATTGGTCAATACTTAGAAATGCGCGAATTATGTAGTTGAATGAACTACAGGAATTTAGTACACGTCCCTACTGTTGCCAGGTGTTTATTTATTTATTGTAGTGTAAGCATTTTTGGTTAGGTTATAGATTTGTAGACATCAATTTTAATGATTATTAAATAAAGTTATGCTGAACGAATAAGTTGCTTTATTCATTGGAAGTATGTAATTAGAATCAACAGAACCTGAAGATATACTTTGAACATTTTTAAACAAAGTATATCACAGGATCTACATATTAAAAATATAGTTTTAAAATTACGGGGTCTCCTGTCTAAATTTAGATACTTAAGAGAGTTCTTAGATACTCATAGCTTGAAAATTATATATTACTCATTAGTACAGTCCCAATTAACTACGGAATTCTTGCATGGGGAGGAGTAAATAACTGCCACCTACAAAAATTGAATAACATTCAGAAATGGATAATGAGAATAATTTTTGGAAAGGGTATCACTTTTTCCAATCATGATATTTATAATCTAAGTGGTTTTATGGATTCTAGACAAATTTATTGTTTGAAAATGTTGATGTACTTTCAGAAAAATAAAAATAACCTGATTTGTCCAGAACACCTTCATGATACTCGTAATAAGAAAAATGTATATATCCTACCTAGACGAAGAAAAACTGTAGGGCAGCGTTGTTTTGACTACTTGGGCCCCAAACTTTATAATCAAGTTCCCATAGAGTTTAGGAATTTAAAAAATATTAAACATTACAAATCAAAAATAAGAAATTGGATATTAACTCAAAATGGAGATATATTGAATAAAATAATAAATAACCAATAGTATTTTCAATACTAACGGCACACACAAAAATATACGTCTATGTGTTTATATATATATAAAAAAAAACCGATGTTGTCCTAAAAACCCAATATTGTCCTAACACCAGAATATGGTCTCAATACCTGAATATGTCATAAATCAATGTAGCCATTTATGAGCTTATCACATACAAGATGTAAGAAGCGTCCAGCTACTTACAACTTCAGTGATTTTTACTGTTTGTTTACATCTTTTTTTCAACTTTACACTGTACTATTTTATATTTAGTAAATAAACATTATTATTATTATTATCATTCCAAGTATGCACTTGCTCAGCACTTGCTGGTAATGTTCACCTATCCCGAGCGTGTGTAAACGCAAATGGGATTAGGCTCGGAAGTCACATATTTAGAAATTTACGGACAGTGTGACAGGTATTTAGGATGGCAGCCTTCTGCAGATCGATGTAAGTATTTTTGTGAAGACCCAGTTTGGTAAGGCTATCTTGTAGAGTTTTGGGAATTAGTCCCGTAGATGAAACGATGATCGGTACCACGTCTATTTTCTCTGCATGCCACATCTGTCTTACCTCAATTGCAAGATCGGTGTATTTTGCAATTTTCTCGTTGTATTTGTCCAGAATATTGTTATTATTGGGTACTGCAACATCCACCAGATAAACCGAGTTAGCTTTTTTATCCACAACTACAATATCAGGCCGGTTATTCGTCACCCGTCTATCGGTGATAATTGACCTATCGTAGTATAGTCTAAAATCAGCATTCTCTAGCACCGAATTCGGATGGTAATTGTAATATGGGGTGTAGGTGTTCACTAATCCAAATTTGTTGGCCAACTTCTGATGGATGATGTTGCAAAGTTGATTGTGCCTGCGTAGGTAATCAATGTTAGCTAAGGCTGAACATCCCGACGTGATGTGTTGTATCGTCTCTGTTGTTTGTTGGCACCTTCTGCACTTGTCCGTAGCGATGTTTGGATCTTTCATGACAAATTTCTTGTAATTGTTGGTATTAATTACTTGGTCTTGAATTGCCGTCATAAATCCTTCTGTTTCTGGAAATAATGTTCCATCAGATAGCCACTTATTTGATGCTTCCTTGTCGATATGAGCTTGATTGAGGTCGTGATGATGTCGACCATGAAGCGCTTTCTGAGCCCACTCCACCTGTTTGTCAGAATCGGTAACGATTTCAAGTCTCATATCAGGGCTTACAAGATTTAAGCTGTTTCAGCCTTGACAATGAAGAATTCTTGGAGTCTAGATATTTGTTTGTTATGTAAATTAACTATGTCCACTAGACCTCTCCCTCCCTCTCTTCTTGGTAGTGTTGTCCTGATAACTGATGATGTCGGATGGTGACATTTGTGTTTGGTCATCATGGTACGGGTTGTTCTTTGAATATCCTCCAACTCTGTCTTTGTCCACTTCAGAATTCCAAATGAGTATGTCAGGATCGGTATGGCGTAGGTGTTAATTGCTTTTGCTAGATTTCCTGCGTTCAACTGGGATTTCAATAAAGTAGTTACCCTTTGAGTGAACTGGCTCCTAATTTTGATTTTTGCTTGCTTTTGGTCTAATAGCTTAGCTTGCTGAAATCCTAGATATTTGTAGGTCTCGCCATTTTGCATGGCAGTTATAATATTCCCATTGGGTAGTAACACATCTCCGTTAACGATTTTACCCTTCTCGATATTTAAGGTTTTGCACTTGTCTAATCCAAATCCCATTTGTATATCACTGGAGAATTTTTCAGTGATATTGAGTAAATGTTGAATTTGACGCTGGTTGGATGCGTATATTTTGATATCATCCATATATAGAAGGTGGGAAACAGTGCAGCTAGTGTTCCTGTTGGCTTTAAGTTTATAGCCGTAATCCGTATCGTTGAGTAGATTGGAGAGTGGGTTCATTGCCAAACAGAACCAAAGTGGACTAAGGGAGTCACCCTGGAAGATCCCCCTACGGATGGAAATTTCATCAGTTTGGAGGTATTGGCCCTTTATTTGTAAATGAAGGTTCGTTCGCCAGTGCTTCATCGCTGATTCAAGAAAAGTAACAACAGTGGGATGTACTTTGTAAATTTGCAGAACTTTCACAAGCCAGGAATGTGGAACGCTATCAAATGCTTTCCTGTAATCTACGAAAGCCGTGTGGATGTTGCGCTTTTCCTTTTGCGCCTGTTTCAGTATAACTGAATCAATGATAAGTTGTTCTTTGCAGCCTTGGTGATCTCGTCTGCAACCTTTCTGTTCTTCTGACAGGATGTTGTTTTGGTCCACATGTCTGTAAATACGGTTAGTGATGCAAGCCGTTAATATTTTATATATAGTTGGTAGGCAGGTTATGGGCCTATACTGCGGAGGATCGTGAGTTTGATGTGTTTTGGGAAGCAAGTGGGTCGAGCCCAGTGTCAGAAAAGGTGGTGTATCTTCTGGATGTTGCAAAATATGTGAGAATGATGTTGCCATTGCTTTATGTAGACTGTCAAACTTCTTATACCAAAAGTTTTGGACGTGGTCAACTCCTGGTGTCTTCCAATTACTGGTACTCTTTATAGCTTCGGTTACCTCGCTTGTTGTCAAGTCAACGAAAGACATCGGTTCAATATTGATTTTTTCCTCCTCAGTTCTTATCCAGTGAGCGTTGGATTTATGTTCGACAGGCTTCGACCATAATGAAGACCAGTATTCCGTCAGCTCATCTTTATTTGGAGGACCTTGGTTCTGATTGTTTTCTGTACCGCTCAGTTGCCTGTAAAATAACTTCTGATTGTTATTGAATAAGTAATTTTGTTGTTTCCTTTTCGTGCACTTGACATATCGAGATAAACGTTTGGATTTTGCCTTCAACTTTTGTCTGAGTGAATCCATATATTCAAATACATGTTGTTCATGTTGTGGGTGACCTGTATAAGTTTTGATTTTTCGATAGATCTTTCTCACTCTGTTTGTTAATCGCCTCGACGGTTTCAAGCTGTTCTTAAACTCTGTCAACTGCCCCAATTCCCTCCTGATGTCATCAATGGAACTTTCGAGCCTACGTTGCCACCAGGGCTTGAGCTGTTTGTAGTCCTTACTCTGATTGTTTCCAGGGAATTGGATTCGTTGATTATGAATTCGAAGCACTGCCACCGCTCCACAATAGATGAGAGTGTGAAGTTGTTCCAGTGCTTTGCAGTCTTTGGCATGGTTCTGCAATAGTAAGTTCACTGCTGCTATTATGCTGTTGGTACTCTTATTGGTTCGCAGCTTGGGTAGTTTGGGCCGGTGTATTGGGTTGGTGCCATTAAATTCTGCTAGTGCTTTACAAAGCTCTGTATTATAGTCATTATCAGGTGTTTTGTCGCAATCAATGTTTGTTTTCTCAACGCCATTGTTGTCTTCTTGTGCATTCTCCGGTTCATGTGTATCATGATCGGTAATTATGTCATTCTCCTCATTTTGTAGGTCAAGAAGGACTTCTCCTCGAATTTGTTGCAACGTCGGATCGGGTAGTAGATTGTTTTTCACAATACTTAGACGCTGGTCAGCAATACGTTGTTACGTGAGATGCTGGAATTCTGGGAAATGTTCAATGAATGCACGGTGGAGGGCGTATCTGTACGTTGTCATATCAGTTTCCATCTTGGTGATTTTGAAATAGGAGCGCATAATAAAAGAGTTCAGCTCAATAGTCCACTTCATGCGCTTCCTGGGCTTTCCGGCTTTTGTGGTCGTGGATGTGCCGACTTGCGTCACTCCAGAAACAGCAGAAGCCGGTGGATGAGGATTGATGTTGTTTTCCTCATGAGTGTGGGTCCCAGTAGCCCTACTCGGTGTCACGCTGCGCCTACCGCTAACCGAGGAAGAAGTTGATTCATCATTTTTCGAAGAAGCCCTTCTAGCACCAGCTTGAACGCGACAAGAGTTTAAGGTGTTGCAATGTCGATTCACCTGACGATTCCTGAGATTTAAAGTCCCGGAATTTACAATCGAATTATTGCTCCCCCCAGAATCCGTGGAGCAGACAGCCGATGTACTAGGTACACTAGCAGTGTGGGACTCTGAGCATTTCGCTCTACCCACCTGGGGTAATCTAGTTTTACAATTCGACATCGTGATTGTTGCATTTTAGACCTACTGCCAGGTGATGATTCAGCCGCTCCTTCCATGGAGAACAGACGCTGTCGGAGTACCGCTCCTTACATGGAGTCCGTCGTGTCCTGAAACTTACTGGTTTTGGTTCGCTCCGAGGTATTTAATTTCCCCGATACCTTTTATATCTAAAAGGCCTTCCCCTATCCACCACCTGGGGAAGCGCCCGATAGGGGACCAGCACCCCCACTTATTATTATTATTATTATTATCTCCAAGAGTTCATCCATATCTCAAATGTGGTTTTTGAAAACTAAAGTAGGTTCAATAAAACACGAAGTCCAAACCACAAACTTAAAGTTTGTGGTTTGGACTTCGTGTTTTATTGAACCTACTTTAGTTTATTATTATTATTATTATTATTATATGGAGAGATCGATATTCGACCCCCTTCCCCTACCAAATGTCCTTGTCTATTGAAAAATTGTAACTTTGGCCTTATACTAAAAATACAAGAAAAACAATATACCTAACAGTAATTGAAAAAAAATCAATTTAATAAAGAAAGGAAGTTGGAATTTAAGTAACGAGTTATAATATAACATCTAGAGTGGTGAGAATAAAATCTGTGACAAAAAAAATAACTCGTTACAAGTCTGAGCTTAGAACTAATGTATAAAAAGGTAAATGTTATATACTTTTATTCAGAAAAATCTTCGGAACAGCATTCCACTTCAAGCATCTTCGGGTACCATCTGATATTTAACTGGGCTCAAAATGTCTTGCACACTCTAAACTACTTTTAAAGAGTTAACTGTATAAACCCTCACTTCGTGGAATCTACTCATCATATGGTTTCAAATGAAACTAACTGTTTCTAAATGACTCCACAATATATTTAAAAAAATGTGTAAATTGCAAGTAAATTATTGACAATTGTTTCGATAAATATATCATCATCAGAAGTAACTTCTGTCATTCTGATGATGATATATTTATCGAAACAATTGTCAATAATTTACACATTTTTTCAAATATATTGTGGAGTCATTTAGAAACAGTTAGTTTCATTTAAAACCATATACTTTTAAAGAGTTTATCTCGTGAAATCTCAAAAATTCTTTTTATTTCCTATGGCGGTAACCAGACTAACTGTGGTTTTTTTTTGTATTAGGAAAACGATAAAAGCTACCGTTTTTCATTTCGCAGCCTCCAACACAACACTTTTTCTTGGCTGGTCTAGCACTATCGCATACATCCATTATAAAAAAGTAACACTACAATAACTTTGACTGTTTAAAATAAAACAATATGGCGACTCAAAAATCAAACGTAAAGAAAACAAACTAGAACACAACACAAATGGCGAGAAAATGAAAGATGGAAACACAGCACACACCCCCTAGCAGGATAACTCATGTACTACCGTCCGCGCTAGTACACTTGGCGGGACATTTAAATAATCAAAAGAGAGGGAAATTTGAATAAATATAATTTTACACTGCCGTCCTTGAATATTAATTTAGCTGATAACACATATCCCGATGTACGTCACCCATAAGCAGTTTATATTTCATTGTTGGCTTCAACCACAATAAAAATGTTAATGTTTAATTTCAAATTGATTTGTTCACTTTTGGATGTCCCTTGACATATATGTGAATTTTTATTTTGAATTAGATTTAGTAATGGGTTCTCATTAGACCCTTAATCTTTTTTCAGTATTTTATAATTTGATAGGTTCCCATTAGACCTTAATATCAAATTGTCTTTAATTTCATTTAAGAAGTTTACACGTTTGTTTTGGGACATTTGAATAGGATTTCTATAGTGTCATTTTTAAACTTTTGTTAGATTGATTGAGTTCTATGTTCACTGTCATTTGTCATTTGCTAATTTTTTGAAATTGAGGTAGTGTCACTTCAACTTCCGTTAGATGAACACGTGTTCGGAGTTCATTTTTTAAATAATTTCAACAAGAAAATTTTCAATAATGTTTTAAAATCTAGATTCAACAAACCCTAAACAGGGGATCATTTTAATTTTAATTTAATGTAATTTTAATTCATGACGTCAATGTGTTGTCCAAGTTTCTTGTATTACCTGACGAGTAAGTAAAATTTTTTATCCACTTCTTTTATATGTTCCATAATTTTTTTACTTACTTACAGGTAAGCACTGAAGATGGCTTAATAGCCGAAAGCGCTCTGCTATTTTAATAAATTAATATTTACACAGAATACGAATATGTTTTCTTGACTTTCGAGTCATGTGTACTCAGCTATAAAGTATTCACCTTCAAGATATATTCCTTCTTGACAGCACTTGGTGCAAGATGAATAGCCACTGTGACTTTTCACCTTCAATAAATATGATTTGGCTGGGGCATCGAAGAGAAAATACTTTAACCAAAATTCAACCAACCTTCCTCCTATTTTCAAACAATTCTGGGATACATTGATTATGTCATTTACAAAAACTAACTAAAAATCATTAGCATCATCGGGTTTTTGGTACCCATGGTATATACCAATCAAAACTACATTTTGAACTGATATGTTCAGATTCAAGATAACTCCTAAAATAGGATATACTTGGCTGCCAGAACTTTTACTCAATGGGAGTCCATCAATATTCACAGCAATTTCAATTTTGTCTGGAGGTACTAGTTTATGAAACTTGGAAAAATCACTCATCAATGCCCAGATGGCAGTATGTACCAGGGCTCACAACTCTAGTATTTACTTTACAGTTGATAAGAAGGATAGGGCACTTTTTGGAATACCATCCAAGACTGGTTGTTTTCGTAGAAGAGTCATTAACTCATTAATAACTTTATGTGTTATTTGATTGTGCACAGCCCACAGCTTAATCTCTTCCTGAAAACTCAGGTGATAACTTTGGCTTGGTCCTGAGAGACAAGTATTTTCAACTGAAGTACTTGGTAACTGATGATCATGAATCAATTCAGTAGCAATCCTTCGGTTTTCTGGTGGAGTCGAGGCTTGAATCATTTCAGTAGAACATCTATCTACTGTTTCTTCAGCGTTCTGATCACACTCTGAAAAATCAGTAATATTGTGCTCTTTATTGTTTCGAGAAATCAACAAGGTTTGGTTGGTCAACCTTTTCACTTTTCTCAAAAAAAATTTCTTCATTGCTGCGAAGCAATACACGGACTGCAGGTGAATAGGCACTCTGTAAAGGTCCTCTCTTGATGTCTTCCACAGGCTGATATTAATATCAGGCGTATTTTATTTATCAGAAATAGTGGTATAATAATATGGTAATACTTACGATAACAACACTCGAGGGTTTTCACTTTCACTTCACCAAATCAATATCAAAACAGATTTCAAAAGTATTTTAATTATCAACCTGCATTTAACAGACAAATTTTTCCTCATTTACAAAGGAGGACAATTTGCAATGACCGTTGACAAGATCATCTGTCATATGTCGATGATCCATATACCTATGATCACAATGCTTTAACAATAGAGGAGTTCAGTCTAAGGTCAGTGTGGCCAACAAAAAGTAGTTTTTTCTGACATGAATGACAGTTAAGATCTACTGTTTAAAACATAAGATTTTGCATGTTTTTTTATCATTGCGAACATTTATACCTATTGCTTTATTAAAATAATCAATACACACCTGAAGCGTATATCTTTAAAATGACTTTTTAGCTGAATACTCAACATATCATTGGCCAATAATCCTAGGAACTTCTTGCAAGTCACCATTTCATTTCTGTTACTCAGTCACTAGTTATGTCAAATGTCAATGAATAAAGTGATTAGAAGAATAGAGATACAGCTAATTAGAAATGCTACAAAAATCTGATCGAAAATGGACATACTCGAACAAACAAACAAAAATGAATATATCTGACATTTGACATAACTAGTGACTGAATAATAGAAATGAAATGGTGACTTGCCAGAAGTTCCTAGGACTATTGGCCACTGATATGTTGAGTATTCAGCTGAGAAGTAATTTTAAATTTCAAGATATACGCTTCGGGGGTGTATTCATTATTTTAATAAAGCACTATAAATGTTCGCAATGATGAAAAAACATGCAAAATCTTATGTTTTAAACAGTAGATCTTAACTGTCATTCATGTCAGAAAAACTGAACTCCTCTATTGCCAATCAGCATTGAGTTTGTCAATCTCCGGCGTACTGCGTACACGATTGAAAAATTTGATTGGTTGAAAATAAAATGGATGAGTGTTTTTTCATTTTTGATAAAATATAAACGAGGAATTTTCAAAGTTGTTTATCAACAAAATGTTCCCAATTGATAAGAAAAACTTCCAGAAAAATATGATATCAAAATATAACCTTTTGAATATTCCCGGAATATTCAAAAAATTACATTTTAGCTTGAATATACGATTAATATTCGAAAAGAATATCTGATGAATATTCGTGAAAATATATTCCAGGAATATTTTCAATGGATATTGGATGAAACCCATATTCATGAAATATACCAGGGATATTGCAATATCTATTGGAAAATGGGATATAGTAGGCATATTTCAAGAATATTGGGTGCCTCCTGGGTATAAATATAATGTGGATTCAACAAATCATAATTGTTTGATTCAATAATTTAGTATGGATCTACATCAAGTGGAAGCCTCATCTATATATCTATAATATACCTAATTTTTTTCTTTTGACCCTATTCAGATAACTGTTATGGGCTTGTACCTTTATAGAGTCTTATGAATATGCATCGATTCAACAAATTTTGAGTCTTCACCTGCCGCTATTTTGTTTACCTTTTTACACCAAAAAAATAACAATTGATCGGCAGGCTTTTTCTCCACTTGCATGTTCATTGCAGCAGTTGAAAATATCAAAATTTATTTCTTTTGTCAACGAATTGAATAGATGAGTCGATATTTCTTGTAAATGGCATATTCTTGGTATCCAATAATATACACATAGATTTAAAAGTTTTGCATCACCCTAAATCTCCGAAAAAAAAATGTGTTCATTATAAATGGATCAGAGATTAATCGAATAATTAGTTTCAGTAAAAAAAACGTGTATATTTGTCAAAAAATTTTATTATCCAATAATAAACTTGCCTCAAGCATAAAAAGTATTCTTAGAAATTGGATAAATTGAATACAAATTGATTCTATTGAAAGAAAAGGTTAGGTGAGAACTTGCATGAGAACCTCTAGAGTTTATGCAAGTTTGAAGTCGCCAAATTATTGATATTCTGTTGAGGAATATTTCGCCATTCTTCTTGGGACGCATGAACAAGCTCTTGTACACTCCTGAGTGGATTTCTGCATGCTGCCACTGCCCTGGCTAGCATGTTCTATGGGATTCATGACAGGAGATAGGGCAGGCCCGGCTCTATGAGATACCTATCATCAGTTATCGTTCCCTCCATATGAATTAATTCTGTGCGATCATTAAACATGATACCAGACCAAAAAATAGCACTTTCTCCTCTGAAGGGTGGCACGGGTCGAGCATGGGCAAGCTGAGCAACTCTCGTTGGATCCCGCCACACACGTATTCGATGGCTACCTTGTACCAAACAAATCCTTGTCTCGTCGGAAAAAAACAACGAATTCCAAAATTCTTCAGGCAAGGCCGCGTGTGTTCTTGAGCCCACTGTAGTCGGCGAACTCTCTGCTCAGGCTGTAGTCTGGGCACTCTCATTGGTCGGCGACACCTCATACCTGTCGCAAGTATTCGTCTTCGTAATGTCGAGATCGATACTTGAACTCCCAACGCATGTCTCATATCTCTTTGGTGTGCTGGTATTGCCATGGTCGGGTTTCTTCGGATAGTTAAGTGGATATAGCAGGTCTGCCGCTGATTAGTAATCCGCCATCTACCGCTTCTAGGTCTATCACAAAGAGAATTGTTGGAGATAACGGTTCCCCATACACGAGACACATCCCTTTGCCAAACGCCAACTCTGTTTGCCACGAGCCTTTGAGAATGACCTTCATCGATTAAAGCCACTATTCTTGCACGGTCAATCTCATTTATAACTTGACGATTTCGTCAATTGCTTTCTAAGTGCTTCAAACTACCTACTCTACTGACTAATCCTCTTCATGAGAGAACCGACCTGATAGCAGAACACTTGCGTACAACAGGAGACCGTCATTTTTTTTATTTTGTCTTTTTGCAGCATCTAATTTGTAAAATTGCTCAATGTCGGCCCATCTTTCAATTTTTTGTGCGCAATGCATCTTGAAATGAAGGTCTTCGTTCAACAAGTTGTTGCGAAATCCTTTTATCAGGTGTGGAGGATCATATAGAGGAATAATTTCTTGCCCTCCTATCTCGAAGCCAAAAGGTGCTTCTTTATTTCCCTCTCGCCTGTATTTTTCAGCTGTTTTCTTTAAAAGAAGGTAACTGCAGATGCACAATATTGGTCACATACAGTGGCCATAAGTTTAAAACCACTATTGAAACATTCTGCAGTCACCTCTTTTACAATATTATGTAATTCTATTTTCTTAATTGGCCTACTACTAAAATGGTATGACAGTGGTTGTTTCCATTGCGTATGCACACCTTTTAGCAGAAAAGCAGTCACATGATTGGCCAAATGAGGAGAATGGGAATATGATGCTTTTCCCACTAATTATACAATATACTATTCTATATATTCATTTAAATTCCTAAGGTTCAATGCCTACCTCTACTTTCGGTGATACCTCCTTTTTATTGTGCTCTTGACGACGTGGGCGATTCCGCTGGTAGAACTTGGCGGTTAGACCACGAGGCTGGTAATGTCCACTCTGTCTTGCTCTCTGAACTTTCATGAGTGGACTTTTTAAGTATGGAAGGTTGTTGAATGTTTCTGGCATTTTCGAGTCCATCCTCCCAAACTTCCCCAAACAGCCATTCATCACTGAACGACTGTGATATTGTGGTAAAGATCAAAGAAAAGCCGACCGGCATCGCTTAGACGAAGCAGACTCACGAGCTGCTCTGTCGGTCGGCGTGGTAGTCGCATTTTTCTGATCGTGCTTCCCAGGCCCATTCTCCTCTGCACAGAGAAGAAAAGCACTTGGATCGGAAAATCCTGTCATCCAAAATCAAGCTCGGGTCCATTATAGTGTTGTTCCATAGGCATGGCACGACCTTAAAGCGTGCCCAAACTGATGTGTGCGTTTCACCAAAGGAACAACAATACATCCTGCTATTAAAAGCAGGTATTCTGATATCAAAATCAGACAACACATCCCGATATCCAACATCTTTAACACCTAAAATATGTATCTGTGGATATAAAAAAGTAAAATATTACCTTCACTAGAAATTCGTTCAGAAGATGTATCCCTGGAATACATTATTCTTCTTCTCACACGACGTCTATGACTTCTTTCTAAAGAGGAATTATAATCCGAACTATAACACACATTTACCCAAGCTCATGCTTTTCTAAGCATTCCATTCTTTGTCCCAATTTTTTTTCACATTTTAATAATGTTCCCGTTATCTCCAGGCGGAAAAGACTTCGCGATATTTCAGGCTTTGCACAAAAAACATTCAAATTATCCAAGAAATACGCACTATATGAAAAATAATCGTTTTTGTATTGTGAATAAGGATGAATATCATGGAGAGGGTGACCCAGAATTAAGTGACACATCAAATATACACTCCAGGAATAGGGAAAATTCAATAGGTCGTCGTTGTATCGTTGAAAACTCATATGTGATAGAAATTAAATTTCACAGGAAAGGCAATAAACAGTTTAAAATACATTTTGTTGAATAAAATTGCGAAATGATTAGTACATTATACTAATTATTTCTTGTTAATATTTTTCAGTGTTGTAGAAGTCCTGTTAACCTTCATATTTCAACAATAATTGGTTTTCGTATTTAAGTACCACATCAGAGGTTTCAATTAAGTTGAATACCTCCTATGTGCAATTATTGGCACTTGGTAGAATTATTCATTTAAAAAGAATATTTAAAACCAACACATAGAAGTTTTGTTTGTTAAATGGGTATTGTTTTTAATTTTCAAATTTGACTAAAATTAACGTTTACTTTTGAAATAAAAAAAAATATTTTATTGTTCACAAAAACTGGAAAACGTAATAAAAAAAACACTTTTTTCTTATCCTACACTTCACAATCAAAACCAAATTTCAAATTATTATTTTTTGATCTTGATATTGCTTGTGGTAGGTTTTTCCAAATTACACCTTTTTCTTGCCTTCTCTTTCTTATTTTTAGAATTAACGGTATCTGTTTTGTTTTTTTTAGATTTAGACTCTTTTAATTGTGTTTCCTTTCCTTGTTTTTTCGGAATTTCCCTTTTTCTTATAGATCTTTTTGAATGGAAGGGTATCGTGAAATATGTGAAAATCTTTTTCTATTACCTTGTAAATGATTGAATTTAGTATCGCTAATAGGGAGTTTTTCCAAGTATAGTCTTTGTGGATTGGTAGTTAACTTTTCCTGTCCCCCTACTATTCTTTGTTCTAAGACTGTGAAGTCATCATGGTCCAAGTTATACATTATATCTCCGTTTGGCAAATACAAAAGTTGTCTAATATCAGTCACACAGCTTTCCCCAACTTTATTACCAGGTCTTAGGGATTTAAGATTTGTTTCAAAAGCAGAATATTTAAAAAAACAACTTATAATCAAGAATTTTTACTTTATATGGCTGTTCTGTACGAGCAATTCTCATTCGAGCAACATAATCAGATGGGGCATTAATTGGTGGATAAAAATATCCCTCCAAAGTAGAATGAACGGAGTCTGTCTCCATTTGTGTATGTCTTTTTTCTAAAATAAGTTGTAAAATTTCTGCCGAGAATTTTTCTGCAAAATCTCTCAGGCCTGAAGCCAGTACTCGATTTTGATCATTGCATCCGTCGGATATAAGAGCAATTTTTTCAAAACCCTCTTCAATTTTTAAAGATAGGTAATCAACTATGCAAGTTGTAAATTCATCACTAGTTCTTACTACCTATTTCATAAATGGTCATGTACTTGTAGCTTCTGCTTGTAGTACATAGCATAGTCTTTGGTGTAAGCAGTACACTTTAGAGGTCCATGGTTACCACCAATTTCTTTTATTTCAAGTATTTGCTTCTGTTTTCCTTTTAAAAAATCTTCCATTTTAGACATACCGATCCTTATCGACTCGAATTCGCGATATCGGTCGGTGAAAAGGTACACAGAATGCCGCACTTGCGACTTACCGACGGCTGTCGATAACTGAGTCTTACCGATACCGATTTCTCTCGGAAACGTGTTACAGAATAGCGCTCCTGTAAGGAAGTTCAATCATAATTATACGAGTTTCATTCCATCAGTCTAGAACAGCCCACCCCTCCAAAAGCATAATTTTCCTCCCAAATTACATAATCGACTATCACTAACGTAAGAATGAAGGGTTTGCCAGGTTGGCGATCCAGGTTCGTTTTTTCTTTTAACTAGTGTGTATCCCACTGCAAATGCAACGTTGCCACTTGTGTTCTAGACTGATGGAATGACACTCGTATAATTATGATTGAACTTCCTTACAGGTAAGTCGTTTAATCTTAAATTATTTACATAACGAGGAAAAAAGTGCAATTGAAAAGCTTTGTATCGTATCGGTTACCCTTTGCCCAAAAAGATGAAATTCATCGTCGAGTAGACAAAATGTTAAAAGACGGTATTATAGAGGAGACGAGATCAAAATTTTCGTCGCCTATATTACTTGTTCCAAAGCCATCGTTGAATGAGAATAAAAGATGGAGATTAGTTTTAGATTACCGATTATTGAACAAACAAATAGAAGATGATAAATTTCCGTTACCTCCAATTACGGATATTTTAGACTCCTTGTCCGGTGCTATTTATTTTTCCCATCTTGACCTTTCCCAAGGATATTATCAAATAGAATAAGACCAACTCAGTCGATCCTGTACAGCCTTTAGCACAGACCGAGGGCAGTACCAAATGACCAGATTACCTCAAGGATTAAAAATTAGCCCTTCTTCATTTTCACGAGCTATGACCATTGCAATGTCGGGATTAAATTACGATTCTTGTTTCATATATTTAGATGACCTTATAGTATTCGGTAATAACTTAATAAATCACAACAAAAATTTATCTAAAGTTTTCCAACGATTAAGAGATGTAAATTTAAAACTTAATCCAAATAAATGTGAATTTCTGAAAAAAGAAATTTTATATTTGAGACACACTATTTCGGCAGAAGGTGTCTCACCAGACCCTAGAAAAACCGGAATCATAAAAAATTATCCCGTTCCCAAAGACTCCAATGAAACTAAGAGATTTGTAGCATTTGCTAATTATTATAGAAAATTTGTTAAAAATTTTGGAGATATTGCTAGACCTTTAAATAAATTAACAAGAAAAGGGGTACAGTTTGAATGGACCTCAGAATGTCAAAAATCCTTCGAAATTTCAAAACAAGCCTTACAAAATCCACCTATTTTACAGTTTCCGAATTTTTCAGAAAATGATTGTTTCATCTTAAATACCGATGCCTCAGGTTATGCCATTGGTGCCGTTTTGTCTAATGGAAATGATAAACCTATTGCATATGCCAGTAGAGTGAGAAAAATTATAGTACAATTGAAAAGGAACTTTTAAGTATATGTTGGGCAGTACCTGGGCAGACCGTACCTGTATTCTAGACGCTTCGTTATATATAGTGACCATCGTCCGCTTTTGTATCTTTTTGGAATGACAAACCCTTCGAGCAGACTTACTAAATTTAGGTGATTGCTTGAGGAATACGACTTTACTATAAAATACGTTAAAGATAAAAATAATGTAGTAGCAGACGCTTTGTCCCGTGTCGAATTATCGTCGGATGATTTGAAGGAGATGAAGCCAAATATGAAAGAAACTACTTATATGGTAACTAGAGCACAGGCAAAGCTAGCAAATCAAAATATTGTTGGTAGTCTTGATTCTAATCTAGAGAAAAGGACTGATCACCCTGGACTCATAGAATTATTAAGGCGACCAAAGTATTCTTTTCAACTTTGTCCTATGTTACAGAAAGATTTTGAGAAAATGGTAAAAAATAAAAAATATGATTATAAAATAGGGAAATTAATTTTAATTGAAAATTCGCGAATGAACATAAATCAGAATACTCTATCATCGTTAGACTTAGGTACTACGTTGAGAGATCTGAAAATAATGTGTAATAAATTTAATATTCCGGAATTAATTATTGTGAAAGATGAAAAGTGCATGTACTTATTGAATGAACTTATAAAATTCCCTGAAAAAATAAAGAAGTTTAATTTAAAAATATCAATTGTAAAATCTAACGAAGAAGTTTTAGAATTAGAAAAAAGACAAATAATATTAAATGACTATCATTTGTTACCTACCGGAGGTCATGCTGGAATAAATCGTATGTTTAATAATATAAAGAAAACATATTTCTGGCCAGGCCTGCGGAATGATGTGAAAAGTTTCGTGAAAAAATGTGATGATTGTCAACGACACAAGCATTCACAGCGAAACATTGAGCCACTGAAAATCACTACCACTGCTAAATCAGCTCTACAAAAAAATATATCTCGATTTGGTGGGTCCTTTGCAGGATATCGATAATAACAAATACATTTTAACTTTACAATGCGAATTGAGTAAATTTGTTGAATGCTACGCTATTACAAATAAGGAATCTTATACAGTAGCAAAAACATTTGTTGAAAATTATATTTTGCGATATGGGGTTCCTGATGAAATTGTAACAGACAAGGGCACAGAATTTTTGTCGTCTATTTTAGAAGAAACGTGTAAACTTTTAAATATCAAACATTTGAACTCAACCGCTTATCATCACGAAACTTCAGGGTCTTTAGAAAACTCACATAAAATTTTGGGAGCTTATTTACGTATGCAGGTAGCTAAACAACCAAATTCGTGGAGTTCATGGGTGCCTTATTGGAGTTTCTCTTACAATAATACTGTTCATACTGAAACCAAATATACACCACACGAACTTGTATTTGGAAAAACAGCTACTTTGCCATCTAACTTAACTGATCAAATTGATACTATTTATAATTTTGATGATTACCCTATTGAACTGAAATATAGAATTCAAACAGCTTGTGATGATGCGAGAAATAATTTAATGTTATCAAAAGACAAAAGGAAAGAAAGGTATGATAAGAAAACGAAAATTGTAAATTATAAAGTAGGCGATAAAGTTTTATTAAAAAACGAGGCTGGGACTAAGTTGGAACCATTATTTAAGGGTCCATATATAATTATTGAAGAAAACTCTCCTAATGTAGTTATTAATGTTAATGATAAGCTTATAGAAGTACATAAAAATAGGATTAAGTTATATCATGAATAGTAAATAATAGAAAAAAATGTTTATAGACGTCTAAACATTTTTTTCTCGCCCTTTGGAGGTGTAATGATATTCATTATTTTAGATATTCAGTATATATATATTTCACAATTTCCTCTATCAAGTGCATCGACTTCAGGTGTAGTATTATTGACCTGTGTATACTGTTTAATCAGCAATAACACTGTTGCTATCTGAAGTACTTTGCGCTGATAGATCGAATTTGATATAATGTTTCAGGTTAAATGGATTATTGTAGATTATTATAATTTGTGCATTCAACTAGTGTAGATGTAAATAAAATGGGGTTTTATAAAAATGTGTATTAAAGTCAAAATAAAGAGAAGTTAGTTTATCAGAAATCTTTTATGTCCATGGCCGTAACCAGAAGATTACCGGAAGAAACCTTTCTTCTGCCATTAGCCAGTCCAGTGTGAGTCGTTGTATTGATGAAGTGACAATGGCATTAAACAATAATAATATCGCAAACCAATGGATTCGTTCTCCACAAAATATAGAAGAACTACAAGATCTGAGAACTGGGTGGGTATAAAATTCTTTATAATAATAAAATTTTGTGTTGTGATAGAAATTTTATAAACTTAATGTTGATTTTAGGTTTTACAGACAGCATGGATTACCTGGTGTGATTGCCTGCCTAGATTTTACGCATTTAGCGATTGTTGCTCCAAACGAAAATGAGCACATTTACGTTTATAGAAAAAACTACCATTCTTTGAATGTTCAGTTGGTATGAAATTAAAGATACATTAGATGATATTGGATTTTGAGTATTAAAATTTCTAGATTTGTGATGAAAAGTTGAAAATAATTAATATGGTTGAACATTTTCCTGGAAGCACTCACGATGCATATATTTGGAGGCAGAGCAATATGTCCCAAATAATGGAAAGAATTTATAGAGAGAATAACGGAAATTTATTTTTTATTGGGAGACTCTGGTACTATTTTGTCTTTTTGAATCTAATTCACTCTTAACTGAGTATGAGTTTGATTTTTTAACGGTGTCCGCTAAGACCTTGGTTACTAACTCCACTTAGACTTACAGAACCTGGTACTCCTCAAGATAGATTCAATAATCACTTGAAAAGTATTAGGAGTATCATTGAAAGATGTAATGAGATGCTTAAAATAGGTGGAGGTGTTTACTAAAACATAGAGTGCTCCATTACAGCCCAGAAAAAGCTGCAAGAGTTACGAAAGCTGTTGTGTGCTACACAATATTTGCATCACAAGAACTATTCTAGAACCTCAAATTGATGATGATGATGAGGAAGATCATTGAGTGTATATAATTCAAAAAAATGAGGCAGTACATGGAATTGCAAATAATACAGACTTACTAGTGGTTCGTGAGATTCAGCAACAATTGGCTGTTAACTATCATAATCAGTAAATAGTATGTGTATGTATTATTAATAATAAACTATTTTATTTTTGTAATATGTTAAATATGTTAAATATCTCCTAGAACAAAAAACAAAGTAACTAAATATGATAAAAACAAATATTTCTTAAAGTAAAAGCTCATAACGGTAAGAACAAAATACTAACATTTTATAAAAACAAATCTTTCTTAAAGTAAAACCCCATAACGGTAAAAACAAAATCTTGAAGTGAAAGCTCATAATAGTAAAAACAAAATAACTTAATTTTATAAAAAACAAATATCTCTTAAAGTGAAAGTTCATATCGGTTAGAAAAAAATGTGGTGACTCAGAGAGATAATTTATTTCAAATGATTTGAAATATTTTTAATTTCAGACAGTGATTCTGAAATTTTCCCATTTAAAATTCCTGTTGACTTTATGTATTCTGTTTTTTCTCTATAATAATTTTTTACCTGTAGAGGTTATATTTTGACCAAAAAATGTTCAACTCTCCTTTGGATTCTAGTTGGTCCCCTTCCACCAGTTTAAAATATAACCTTAACATTTTTTTTGTTTTAATTTTGAGCATCCTCTAAAAGAAAAAATGATTCTGCCGAAGATGAATTTATTGTTGTGGCGCAAGCAATTGTGAGTGGTCCTAGCGACTTCAAAAAACACAAAAGCAATGTGAACAGAACTCTTGAAAAGTACCTACATTTTTTCTGAGTTGGAAGACATGCCACAATAAGCAAAATTGGGAAGGGAGGAATTATTAAATGTAATATCCATTGGAATTGGCGAACATTACTCTGGTAGAGTATCAGCAATTAACCAAATTTGTCCCGAATGAGAACCTGGCAAATTTTATAAATGATCGAATATGCGAAAGTAGGAAGAAATCGAAAGTTATTCTACGGAATATGTCACCAAAACTTGATTATAATATTCCATCAAAAAAATTTTGTTTGCCTTCCTACAGCTAATTAACAAAGTTTATTCAACACATAAAAATGACAGCAGGCTTAAACTCTTTGATACTTAACATGCTAGGGATAAAATCAGAAAATTTTAGTGCAAGGTTAGTGTCTTTTATGTGTAGATGAAATTGCCATAAGTTTTTTTCTACATCCTAGGTACTGATGCAATTGTGGGGGTTGAGGATTTAGGAGGAAACAGCAGAACAAGCCACGAATGTCAGTTTTTATAGTCCGAGGAATTGATGAGTGATAAAATTATATATTATTTTGATCCACCACATTTGATTGAAGTGAGAAATAATTTGAAAAATCATATTTTCTTGTTTGAAGATGAAACAACCTCATGGGATCATACTGACTCTCATGTATATCCTAATTACTTCGACAAGATGAAAGTTAAATTAGCTACACAGATACTTGGTGTAGCTATACTTGCTGCTGCTGTAGGAATAGCTTAATTTATAGACCTGCTAGATGAATTATTTGATTTATTAAATTTTTCAAAGACATTACATGCAAAAATGTCAGAGCTATCAAAGGTTTTCCATGCCAAGATGAACTTTTAGAAATATGTTTTGAATTATTTCGAAATCTGAAATTTTACAATCAGATGGGAGAATAAGTCACAAATGAATAGAGTATTTGACAAAGGTAGAAAATTAATTTATATTGATTTTCATTTATAACTGAAACTTTCAAGAATGGGGAAAACAAATAATTTCCCTCATTAATCTGTATGAAAAAAAAAAATTAACTTAATTTAACCATAGTCACGTGATCATAAACAGACAATGCACCAATCAGATGCGAGTGACGTCACTTGATAGTAATTTAAATAATTTACTTTGTCGTAGCTTGGCTTGCAGTATACCAGTGGTTTTATTTTCTAATGCTTATTCACGAATTCAAACCTAAATTAACTTTGTGTTCTGTGTATTGACAGTCATTCAAAGAGAAGATAGTGGCAATCGCGGGAATTTTCTGTTAGTTAGTGCACCTCCTAGCTAAATACGACCCTCTTCTAATGGAACACCTGACAAAGATAAAGCTGGGAGCAAGAGTCTCGTATCTATCTTCAGAAACCCAGAATGAATTTATAAATTTACTGGGACAGCAAGTTCGATCCTCCATTATCCATCGTATTCAAGAAGCTAAATATCATTGCGTGATCTTCGATATTACACCAGACATCTCCCACAATGACCAAATGAGCCAAGTTCTGCGATACGTACATATCGAAGGAGAAAAAGTCGCTGTGGTAGAATCTTTCATTGACTTCTTCGAGCCAAAAGGAAAAAATGCAGAAGATCTCAGCAACGATATAATCGCAAAGATAACATCAGACGTACTGGACATACAAAATCTGAGAGGACAGGCTTATAACAATGCTGCCACAATGTCAGGGATCCACAATGGAATTCAAGCCCAGATTAAAGCACTGAATCCGATAGCTATATTCGTAGGGACCGTTTCGTGCAAGAAGCAACGGACTTTGCTAAGACTCTCTGCGAAAAACTCGGAATAGAACTCAAAACGAGAAGAATTCGTAGGAAAAAACGCATGCATGGCGATGAATCTTCTGAAGCGTCTCCAGCAGTTTGTTTCCTGTTCTGAATCAGAAGAAGATATAAGTGGGAAAGGACCACTGGAGCTCCTCCAGTTCATTAAAAAACTGAATCTTGGAATTTCGGTACCAAATAGTCATCTTGATTCTCATATATTCGACTTTGGCGATTAGTGTTGCAAGTTGTGAGAGAAGTTTTTCGAAGTTGAAGCTAATAGAAAATTACCTCAGATCTACTATGAGCTCCGCTAGACTATCAAACTTGGCTATATTGTCGATTGAACAAGAATTGGCTGCTAATATTGATTATTTCTGACTTCGCTGCTCATAAGGCCCGTAGAATCCGCTTGTTAAACCGCTCATCCTATTTTACCTTCAATAAAAAGTACCTCATTGCCTGTGAAATTTAATTTTAATTAAGCACCTATAGAATGGGGGCGGCAAAAGTGGTTTCCCGCCCCAGGCGCCAAGATGGCACGCTACGCCACTGCACTAGTGTTAGAGTTCAGGCTGGTCCTGGTGCGCTTTGGTATGGCAATTAACGGCGATGACAAATAAGGCCGGGAACAGACGAGCGTTTATTTTACGTGCGTTAAAACGTACGTTTCAGCATTATTATACTTACAATATAACTAGTCACACAGCAGCGCGCGTCTGGTTTAACGTCAGTTTCAACGCAGACGACGTCCGTAACATGCTGAAACGTGTCAGCGTGCGTTGTAGCTTTCTATTTGCTTATACCATTTCGGTCACACACAGGTCTAGTGTTTATTCAACGGCCGTTTTGTCGTAATATAGCATATAATTTTTCGATTTCAGTGAGAAATAATATTAAATATGGTTGACCCTGAACTTGTAATAAGTGAAGTTGAAAAACGGGTAGTTTTGTGGGATCCTTCTTCTGAGGATTATAAAGATAAGAATAAAAAAGACAATGCGTGGAAAGAAGTTGCTTCATCTTTATTTGAAACTTTTGCCAGTAAAACAGATGCAGAACAGAAAATATTAGGTAAGTAGATTATCTCTCTATATATATATCATTTTGAAACACAATTGTGACCAAATAAACACCAAATTTGAATATAGGCCCTATAGTAAATATCGAGGTAGATATCAATTGATAGAGAGAGCTTTATTCTAGATTTTATTATACTGCCAAGGCAACTCTCCAGCTTCGCTAACAAAATAATTTGCAAGTGCATCTCGATAGCGATTAATAGATCTATTTACGGTGATTGTCTCATCATTAATAAAATCTTCTAATAAGCCAACAATAGTTAGAGTATCGTCAAAACTGTAACCGTCGCGTTTGCGTACAAAGTTGTGCAATACACAGCAACTCTTTACTATGTCAATAGCAAATTCTACATCTACATCAATTGCCCTGTGAAGAATGCGCCACTTATTGCTCAAAATTCCAAAGGTACATTCCACATAACGCCGAGCCCTTGATAACCTGTAGTTAAAAACTCTTTTTGGCACTGACAAATGTTTGCCAGAGTATGGCCGAAGAAGATTAGGTGATAATCCAAAAGCCTCATCTCCTACAAACGCAAACGGTAAAGGTATCGCAACACTGGCACTTCATTTGGTTTAGGAAGCATTAATGTGTTATTTTCTATCCCTCTATATAAAGACGAATTTCTAAAAATCGTAGAATCAGAGTCTTTACCATAGGATCCAATATCAACGTAAATAAAATTATAATTTGAATCAGCTATAGCTAATAAAACGATGGAAAAGTAATGTTTGTAGTTAATATAAGAAGATCCACTTGCGATTGGCTTTATAATTCGGATGTGCTTTCCGTCTACAGCCCCCACGCAGTTGGGAAAATTAGCTCGATTTCGGAAACCCTCCGCTGTATTATTCCAATCCAATTCGTCAGGAATAGGTATACATTTTCCTTTCATTACATCCCAAATTGTGCGACATACAGTTTTTACAATTTCGCCTGCTGTTGAACGTCCAATTCTGAAGTTATAGTGTAAATCCTTTAAACTACACCCACTGCCAAGATACCTGAAAATTTACAATAAATTGTTTGATTTATGTTTTTCAATCTGTTTATTGATGTTATTATTGTCTTACAGCACAAGATTTGGAGAAGAAATGGAGAAGCATAAGAGACAATTACGTCCGAAATCGAAGAAAAAATAATGAAGCGTGCAAATCGGGATCTGGCGCGAGTAAAAAAAAGAAGTACATTTATGAAGAACAACTACGTTTTTTAAAGAAGACTATGGAACTACGGACGACAAACACCAGCATTCCAGAAGATCCAACACTGGATAATTGTTCTGTCGATATTCAAAGTAATGGAAATAATAGCGGCCTTGAGAATGGTGAAGAAAGTGTAGTTGAAGTTACCCCAACAACTTCTACAAAACGTGCATCAGTAAACGCGAAAAGATGTACACGAAAAAGTAACTTCATTGAAGAAAAATTGGTCAGTTTTATGGAGGCACATCAACCAAGGCAAGATTTATTGATTGAAGATGAAGACCTATCATTTTTCAAATCTTTACTGCCCACAGTTCGAAAACTGAATGCGGACAAGAAATTTACATTTAGAATGCAGACTATGCAAATTTTGCAAAATTTGCAACAAGGTACATCTGCGACTATAGAGGCTAGACCAAATAATTTTATTTCGTTCCCTCCACAACATTCTACTGCTTCGTATGCCAACACTAATACAAATTATCAACCTGAATCTAGACCGTCATCAACGGCTACATATTTTTCAAATTTTTCACCAAGCTACCATTCTACTGATGATTCACATTCGCGAGCCGAATATGACCGAGACAATCCTCAATATTCAAACTTAGACCTTCAATAAGTTTTTTTCTGTGTTCTTATTTTGTATAATCAATAAGAATAAATTTTATAATCAAAAATTTATTTGTACTTAAATACTTATTTGTATAATCGAAATAAATTTAATGTTTATGTAACAAATTGTATTGACTGTCTTACGTACCTTAAAGTAACAGCGAGCATTTCTTCTGGTGGAATTGAGCTTCTCATGTTGGTATCCTGCTTTATTATGTACTCTCTTATAGAATACAACAATTCATCGAAAGATTTTATAGACATCCGAAAATAGTTAAAAAATTTATCTTCATCTGCTTCAAGACGTGCATACAAGGTGTAGAAATGACCACGTAAATGTCTTTCAGAATTGATAGGGTGTACCCACCACTTTCTGTTGCTGCACTTCTTTTTATTTCTTAAGTATTTTACCACCAGATATGAAAATTCACACATTTGAACAGCGTTCATCATGAATCAAGACCGTCGAGTCGTGTGCGTTGGTAATTTCCTGTACATACAACGTACGTTAGAAATTACGCACGTTTACGCATTCGTGTGACATCCTTTTCGACGTCCGTCAGAAATTACGTGCGTGCGAGACGCACGTAAAATAAACGCTCGTCTGTTCCCGGCCTAAGCTGACGAATATGTTACGTGCTGTTGTTTAAATATTCGTTTCTAGAAATATATAGCAGTTGATATAGATTCTTTGTTTAACCCTTTCGGTCCCGATTTTTTTTTATTTGGAATAAAATTATGAAATGTGGTACATAATATCTTTATTTTTTTAATTATTTTCAGTTTCCTTCAAAAAATCTCATCTTCATCCAATTTTGACATTTGATATGTACACCGTAGTGAACACTGGGACTTGGCGGAATCATAACCCACCAAAACAAAAAATATCAATGTTTAGGATTTCTTGAAATGTTAGCAATGAAAAAATTGTATCTACTTATCGAGTTTTTATTTTCTAGTATGATACAAGAAAAAACAATTTTGTTTCTTTGCAATACATAAATGCACATTGCATTTTTGACACATATTATGAGTTCTGCTCTTACATTCGGGGAACTTGCTACGGGATGCAAAGCTTTTATCATCAATTGTGGGTAAATGATTGTATCCATCTAATCGGACTTCATCCACAGGCTGTACTTCCTGTGGTCCATGTTTAACAGTTACAGAAGGCGAATACGATAATGATGAAGTTGAGGGCCTTCCTCGTTTCTTTTTTTGCATATCTTTATTGGTACCAATAAGAGCCTCAGCAATGTATGCACGAAAATGCAAAAGGTCCATAACATCCTTCCTTCCCAGTCCAAGGGCTATAGCTTTAGCTTTATATTCAAGCCATCCATTTATACAAGCTAAATCCATGGCATGAGTAAACATTCGAAGGGTCCATTTACGTGACCGAATAGTAGTTCTATAAATAGTTATCAGAAAGTCCATTTTATCGACGCCACCCATATTGATGTTATAGTTTCTGATATTTTCTGGACGAGGAACATTATGTACTCCTTTGATTGTTCATCCCATCTTTTGCACTGGTCTGTTGATCCGATACCCATGTAATTAGAAGCCATAGTTACTGGCTTATTGTCAAACCATTTGGTTAGAATAACTTCTCCATCTCCACTTATGAGCTCCTCTGCAGTACCGCGGCCCTTCTTTTTCATCTCAGAATCTTTGGAGAAGGTAGGATTTTTGAAACGCTTTATTGGTGCAGCACCAGCAACATAAATGTCTCTGTTTCTCAAATACTGGAGAATATTATAAATTGAGAAATAGTTATCAAAATATAATTGTACATTTTTCTCATTGATCCGCTCAGTAAGCTTCAAAACAACAGAGGCTCCTCAACCAAAAACTTCCTGTTGATCAGAACTAAGTTCTGTTGTAGAACCTTGATATATTATGAAGTCGTACATAATACCGCTTGTGCCACACAAAGTGAACAACTTTATAAATCCCGAAATTTTACCAATTCTTGGCAATTTACATACGAAGCGAGATGAAGGGCATGTTTTATTTCAAAATATTTTAAGTGGAATTACAGCCCTCGGCATGGCTATGAATAAATTTTTGGAACAGGACTAAAGTGTACCAAAACAATTCAAAGAAGAGGTGCTACTTTATTTAGTAGACACTGGTCGTATCCTGACCGGCCTCTTTTTTGAAATCTCCCACACAAGGAGAGAATTAATAGAACCCTTTCTAACCAAATCAGTAAAGGGACTTGTCGAATCAACAACTCCAAGCGAATCTTTTTTTGGGGTCGCCGTGAGCGAAAAGATTAAAACTGCTAAAGCAATTGAGCAGATTGGGAAAGAAATCAAGCCTTCCTCCCACAATAGACCGTTTTATTCAACAAGTGCCAACAAAAAGGAAGGAGGGGAGAGACAGATGTCAAGTTACCAGGTGCCAAAAAATTCCTATAATAAACAAAATTTAAACATGAAGCGCCCGGTTCGTCAACAGAGGGGGGCGAGACCAACCAAGGGCTATCACCCCAACGGGGACTATCAGTACCCACGGAAGAGATATTGATGGTAAGTAACACTGTCATTTCAGGAAGACTTTCTTTATTTTACAAGGAGTGGGAAAATATTACAAATAATCCAGTGCTACTGTTTTGGATTCAAGGTTATAAGATACCGTTTTTGCGTAAACCTATCCAAAGGACACCACCCAAAAATATAAAATATTCAGAAACTGAAAAACAGACAATTAAACAATCTATCAACGACTTATTGGTATCGGGAGCAGTTGTTACGGGTTTAAATTGACTTACCTTTAGATTTGGTGGAATTTAGTAAAAAGGATATTGGTTTTATTGAATAGAATGAAAGTCGTCAGGTTTGTTATCAAATATTTTATTCACTGGTAATAAAGTTAGGCCAAAAGTTAGTCAGCTCTCTTAATTTGAAAATGTTACTTCTGCTCTTTCAATTTCTTTTTTTGGTTCCATTTTCTGAATGGAACCTAGTGTTGGAAAATGCTAGTGTTCACTTTAAATCTTTTTTTTGTTACTATGTAGATTTTATTTTTGAGAATAGTTGTCAATATTTGTCATTTTTTTAATTTAAGATAGATTGTCAAAGTTCATTGAAAATATAAGTTTTTCCAAAAATATTATCAACTTTTTGTATATTTTCAACTTCAATACTAACTCCAAACCTTGAGGCGTATCAATTCACCGGTTAGGTGCTTTGTACGTTACACATTTTGGCGACCGTGACAGGACTATGGAGAAGGTTTTGAAAGCTGTAACCACATACCGAACATCGTTCGAACGATTATATGAAGAGTCGATGAAACTATTACTGGACCCGAATCACGACATTGATGATCTACATGGAAATCTTAAAGTTTTGGATCAGAAGATAGAAACCATAATGGAACTTGATAGGCAAATGTTGAACCTGATGTTAGAAGATGATACGCCGGCGGAGGATATTGATGCTGAAACTTCTAGAGCAGATGAAATCTTAGGGAAGTATAATAGACTTAAGGCTAAAGTAGAAAGAAGCTTGAATAAGGATGCTTCATCTGAATTATCTAACTCTAATCATTCATGTCATAGCAAACATAGAGTTAAATTGCCATTGATAGAACTTAAGAAATTTGATGGTGATATAAAAGATTGGCTTTCGTTCTGGAGCCAATTTAAACGCATACATGAAGATGAATTTATACCGACTGAAGATAAATTTCAATACCTTATTCAAGCAACTTCCATAAAATCACGAGCTCGTCAGCTTGTTGAAAGTTATCCTCCAACCAAAGAAAATTACCCAAAGGTCATCGAGTGTTTGAAATCCCGCTTTGGTAGGGACGACTTGTTAGTTGAATTTTATGTTAGACAACTTTTAAAATTAATTTTAAATAATTTTAATTCGAAACCGAAACTCAGTTATCTGTTTGATCAAATCGAATCACAACTACGATCACTTGAGACTTTAGGAATAAATTCCGATACCTGTGCAGCAATGCTTTATCCACTTATAGAATCATGTTTACCAGAAAGTTTACTGAGAGTATGGCAGCGCAGTGAAAAATACGATGTCTCATTATTTTCGAAAAATCGATTAGATTTATTGATGAATTTCCTTAAGAAAGAAGTTGAAAACGAAGAAAGAATTTCATTGGCTATATCTGGTTTTGGTAATGAAAATAGAAAACAAGGAGAAACTCCATCAAAATTACCTTCTGTCTTTACTGCATCCGGATTATTTAACAAAAATAAATCTCCCAAATGTATTTTTTGCAAGAAATTACATCATTCTTCAGATTGTGATGATAATGAGATAAAAAGATTATCATTTGATGAGAAAAGGAAGATATTGATTGAGCATGGTAGATGTTATTTATGCCTAAGATTTGGACATCTAGCTAGAAAATGCAAAGTAGATATCAGGTGTTCTAAATGTAACGAGAAACATGCTACTCTCATGTGCTCTAAAAGAAAACCTGTTTTAGAATCAAGTATTTTAACCACAAATGAAGCTTCTACGATTGTTGATAATTTATCCAACACTACGCATCACAATGAGATTATCCTTCTAACACTCGTTGTGCAACTATGCAGTAATTTTAAAACTCGATTGGCTAGAGCTATAATTGATACTGGATCACAACGATCATATATTGTGAAACATGTTGCTATGGAAATGGGATACGAATCTTTAGGTTCAGAACAATTAATTCATGCTCTATTTGGAGGAACAAATTCGGAAACTATACATCATAATCGATATCGTATTACACTTAAAAATTTGAACGGAAAGTATATTTGTAATTTTGATGCTCTTGATCAACCATTAATTTGCAGTCACGTCGCTTCTATATCCCAAGGTCCATGGATGAACGAGTTTCATCAATTAGGTGTTTCGATCTCAGATACAAACGACGGTCCAATAGAAATTTTAATCGGAGCCGATATTGCAGGAAAACTTTTTACTGGAAAACGATATTCTCTGCCATGTGGATTGGTAGGAATGGAAACTCTGTTGGGTTGGGTAATAATGGGAAAAACTACTAAATATTATTCTAGAAATGCATATGCTTCTTCAATGTTGGTTTCTTCTTCGCTATACAATAATGATATCTCACATTTGTGGGACTTGGAAACGTTGGGTATTTCGGATCCTGAGAAACGAAATCAGCAAAAGAAAATAGAAGAAAATACAATGGAAAATTTCCTAGAGTCGATTTGTATCAATAGCGAAGGTAGATATGAAGTAGGATTGACGTGGATTGATGGACATCCTCCAATTGTTAATAATTTTGATATGGCCAAAAAACGACTAGATAATCTCATTACAAAATTAGGAAAAGATGGTTATTATGATACATATGATGAAACTTTACGAGAATGGAAGGACGAAGGAATAATTGAAGAAATATTTCCAATTGATAATGAGAATGGTTTCTATTTGCCACATCGACATGTAGTGAAATTAAATAGTACTACTACTAAATTGAGACCTGTTTTCGATGCATCTGCTAGGGATAGAAATAAGGTTTCCCTGAATCATTGTTTAGAAAAGGGACTAAATCTGATCGAACTAATTCCATCTATTCTTATTCGATTTAGACTACATAAGATTGGTGTTGTATCTGATATCAGAAAAGCGTTCTTACAAATAAGTTTAAACGAAAAAGATCGTGATTTTTTAAGATTCTTATGGTTTGATAAGGAAAGTGTCTTAAAATGTTATCATCATACAAGAGTTGTCTTCGGAGTAGCTTCTAGTCCTTTTTTACTGGCAGCAGTAATAAAATATCATTTAGAAAAGGCTCTTGATCAGCCGGAAGAATATTTAAAATGTTCTAAATGGGTAATAACAAAATTGATGAATAGTTTTTACGTAGATAACTGCGTGACCAGTGTTGATAATGAAAAAGATCTTAATGAATTTATTTTGGAATCTACTCAACTGATGCTAGAAGGAAAATTTGATCTTCGAGGGTGGGAGCACACTGTTATTAATAAATCAACAGAAATTACTGATGAGAATTTTACTTCAGTATTAGGCCTTAATTGGAATAAAAGAATAGATACTCTTCACCTAAATTTTGATCCTTTCAGAAATGTTGATACAGATATGATCACAAAAAGAATAATTCTTTCTTTAACACAACGTCTCTTCGATCCCGTTGGCTTTTGTTGTCCAGTTATGATTTTTCCTCGATTATTGATTCAGAAATCATGGGATTTGAAGTTATCATGGGAAGTTCCTGAAAAGATGAAAGACGACTTCCTACTATGGTTGAAGGAAATTCAATTTTTAACTCAATTGAGAGTACCGAGATGGCTGATGAATAAAAATACCGCTGATTTAACCTTACACATGTTCTGTGATGCTAGTGAAGATGCATATGCAACCGTTATTTATGTACGATCTGTTTTAAACAATGAAGTACATGTTCAAATGGTCAAGGCCACAAATAGGATATCACCTCTAAAGAAAATGACTATTCCCAGACTAGAGTTGTTAGCTGCTACAATAGGTGCCCGTCTTTTGAATGCTGTAGTTAACAATTTCGAAAATAAAGATATACCTTTGTATTGTTGGACAGATTCCACGACAGTATTATCATGGATTCGTAGAGATGATTATTGGAAACCATTTGTTTGGAACAGAACCCAAGAAATACGTTCAATTACTAATAAAAATAATTGGTTTCACGTACCGGGTGATATGAACCCAGCGGATCTTCCTTCAAGAGGTTGTTCTTCTAAGAAATTGATTCAGTCGCGTTGGTGGGAAGGACCGGAATGTCTAAAAAATGAAACAGATTGGCCAAAGTAAAATAATAATGAAAATTGTGAAAATCAAATTGAAAAGGAAAAAAGAAAGGGAGTCAGTATTCTTCTAAATACACTCACCGACTTAAAATTCGATCCATTCAAAATAATGATATATTTAAAAATGCTCTTAATTTCAAATGCGGAAACTGATTGATTTAAATTTTTCAGAAACTTTTAGATAAAATACTATAGTTTTAAGATTATTATTTGGACATCTGAAAGTAATTCAGTATTCACTGGATATACAGGGGGAAAACGAAAACAATTTTTTCCTCTACTTTTGACACACCCTGTAGGTTAATTCTGCTAGTAGATCTGCACACAATTAACTTTACCAAGAAGACTGATTTGTTTCCAACATTTTGTTTTTTTATTCACCCCAATATCTTGATTTGTTTGTGAAATGTGACGGTTTAAAGAAAATGCAACATTTTAGAAATGGTCATAATTTAAATGACGGTAGAGAATAAACTACAAAATAAGTAGAGTGCTGTGCTCAATTTTTTTATTCAGTTCTAGCAGAGTACTACATAATTTTATAAACAAATCAAACAACAAATAAACTAATAATTATTACAAATTAATAACGGGTGTTTTCCCCACGAGCGCGAATAACTGCCTCAATGCGTCGTGGCATACCCTCTATTAGATGTCGAATCTGGTCAATCTGATCCCATTCTTGGACCAAAGCATCTTTTAAAATATTCAAATTACTTGGAGAAGGAACTCGATTACGAACTCGTCTGCCCATCATGTCCCAGACGTGCTCAATTGGATTGAGGTCTGGGCTACGTGATGGCCAGTTCATCCTTTGAATTTCTGTTTCGTCCAAATATTGAAATACAATCCTCGCAATATGTGGTCGAGCGTTGTCGTGCATAAACAAAACTTCGTTTCCTATAAACGGTGCAAATGGAATAACATGTGGATCTAGAACATCACGAATGTATCGGTTAGCTGTCATTGCTCCGCCGTCAACAATGACTAAATCAGTACGAGCTTCCATGCTTATGCCGCCCCAAACCATTACCGATCCTCCTCCATAACTGAGTCTTGTGGAAAAATTTGATTGGTCAAACCTTTCACCTCTTCTTCGGTATATTTTTTCACGGCCATCTGGAGAACGTAAACAAAATCTCGACTCGTCAGAAAATAAAATCTTACTCCAGTCATCCACATTCCAATGTTGATGCTCCCTGGCAAGTCGAAGACGGGTAGTTCTGTGATTTCTAAGTAACTCCGGACCAGTTGCAGGTCTTCTGGAGCGTAATCCATGTTCTCGTAATCGCCTTTGAATTGTTATTTCGTTAACAGCTACTTGGCGTACTTCTTCCAAACGATTTCGAGCCATGACAGCAGTAGTATTTCTTTCTCGCAAAACGTTCAATGTTACAAAACGATCATCTCGAACATTTGTAGAACGTCGTCTGCCAGATCCACTTCGTCTCGAAAAACTACCAGTTTCATTAAAACGTTGTACAGCTCTCTGGACGCTACACATTGTAACACCCAATATTCTAGAAGCATAATACTGAGACCTACCGTCTTGTACTAGAGCAACTGCTCGGGCTGCATCAGTAGGTATTGAAACCATGATGTTAAATTGATTATAAACTGATAATTGAACCGCAATTGCCAAGTAACGAATATTTGACAGTTGTCGTATTGTGAGTTGAGCACAGCACTCTACTTATTTTGTAGTTTATTTTCTACCGTCATTTAAATTATGACCATTTCTAAAATGTTGCATTTTCATTAAACCGTCACATTTCACAAACAAATTAAGATATTGGGGTGAAAAAAAAAACAAAATGTTGGAAACAAATCAGTCTTCTTGGTAAAGTTGATTGTGTGCAGATCTACTTGCAGAATTAACCTACAGGGTGTGTCAAAAGTAGAGGAAAAAATTGTTTTCTTTTTCCCCCTGTATATACAGCGAATACTTAATTACTTTCAGATATCCGAATAATAATCTTAAAACTACAGTATTTGATCTAGAAGTTGCTGAAAAATTCAAATCAATCAGCTTCCGAATTTGAAAGTAAGAGCATTTTTAAATGAATCATTATTTTGAATGGATCGAATTTTAAGTCGGTGAGTGAGAGGAAGGATTTCACAGTTTTCTATAGATATTTTTCGAAATTTCAAATGATATTGAATCAAATGGGTTGGATTCAAAGATTTATTTTCAATTTTAGGTTTCCAAACAATAAAATGCAGGGAAATCTATCAATAGAAGAAATTGAAAATGCTGAAAAAGTCTTGATAAAAATGATTCAACAAGAGTCCTTTGATGGCATCGGAGATAAAAGAATTGCTCCTTTGTGTCCTTTTATTGATGAAAAAGGTATAATGAGACTTAAAACGAAGATAACCCATCGAGATGATCTGAGGGATTTTATATATCCAATTTTATTACCATCCAAACACCCTGTTGTTGAAAGGCTTATCATGTATCTTCATAAAGAAGCCTGTCATGTAGGGATTCAAGGACTTCTTAGTCGAATTCGTCAAAGATTTTGGATCATTAGAGGCAGAAAAACTATCAAGAAAGTAATTGACAAATGTGTGATTTGTCGTAGACATTGTAGTGAAAAGCTTGATGCTGATACTGTTACTTTACCAAAAGACCGAGTGAGAGATGCTGCAGTATTTGAAATTGTAGGAGTCGATTTGGCTGGTCCTCTCTTTCTGAAATCGAAGGAGAAAATTTGGATTTGTTTATTCACTTGCTCGATATATAGAGCAGTTCATCTCGAGCTCGTTTCCAACTTGTCAACAGAAATGTTTTTATTAGCTTTTCTAAGGTTTATTGCCAGAAGAGGAAGACCATCTATTGTTTATTCTGATAATGGTAAGAATTTTGTTGGAGCAGAAAATTTGATGAAAAATATAGATTGGAATAAAGTGGAAGAGAACAGTATTGCACAAAGAATAAAATGGAAATTTAACCCCCCTGGATCTCCTAGGTGGGGCGGATGGTGGGAGCGTCTGATAGGCATATTGAAACAGCTGTTGAAGAAGCAGCTTGGAAGAGCTTGTCTGACGTATGAAGAACTTTTTTCAGTTATATGCGAATGTGAATCTGTGGTAAATTCACGGCCTCTCACTTATATTACAGACACGAAAAATGATTTAGTTGTTTTAACCCCGTCTATGTTTCTTCAAGATGTTAAGGAAATCGGAACACCTTGTATGGACGAAATTGATGCTGTATCACTTAAAAGGCATCTGAGATATATTCAAAAGGTTAGAATGAATTTAAGGAAAAGATTTAGAGAAGAATACCTAAGTCAGCTAGTTTTACATATGAAGAGGAAAACATCCAGAGAAGTTATTAAAGGCGAAATTGTGATTATCGAAAACGAGCATATGAAGAGACTTGATTGGCCATTGGGTATAGTAGAAGATATTTTTCCCGGAAAAGATGGAAAAGTTCGTCTGGTGAAAGTTCGAACTTCAATGGGTTCTCTAATGAGACCCATTCAAAGACTTTATCCCCTTGAAATAGAGACCGAAAAAGATGATTCTGTGAGATGTGAACTGCAAAAAAGACAGTTAGAAAAGTTGAAAAAACAGCCTAAGTCTAATACTTTTGAAGAAGACTCAATGGAAAGGGAGAGAAAAGTGACTACCGTTAAGGAAAGCTTAGCCCCAATTGTTACAAGATATGGAAGACAAGTTAAGCCCCCGTCGAGATTTGAACCCTAGATTTTCATGAGAAGTTGTGCCACTTGGAAGCATGGCACAAGGTGGGAGTGTGTTGGAAAATGCTAGTGTTCACTTTAAATCTTTTTTTTGTTACTATGTAGATTTTATTTTTGAGAATAGTTGTCAATATTTGTCATTTTTTTAATTCAAGATAGATTGTCAAAGTTCATTGAAAATATAAGTTTTTCCAAAGATATTATCAACTTTTTGTATATTTTCAACTTCAATACTAACTCCAAACCTTGAGGCGTATCAATTCACCGGTTAGGTGCTTTGTACGTTACACAATTAGTATCACGTATTATAACAAGAAAAAAATATATAATAATAAATATAACCTTGAACAGTTTCATCTTCTGCTAGCAAATTTTGTGACAAAGTGACATGACCTTGACCTCCTCAGGATTACCATTTGTAAATAGTAAATTGGCACTAGATTTACCCGGCAAAACGCGGTACATTTGGGCTTAAAAAAAATGACCTTTGATTCACGTTTCTTTTGCTAAGCCAAGAAAGCTTACAGAACAACGCATTCTGCGGATTTTTTACCAAGTGGTGAAATTTTATAAAAATCCAATCTAATTGTGGACTCATTGACAATTAGCACCTTGGTGGATATTGGATTTATTGAAACTTCGGTTGAAGCCACTTTTAGGCCCCCTACCATCTGCGGTAAGTTCTTGTTGTGCCCTACTATTAAGGTGATAATAACGCCGGTTTATTGTTTTAGGCCTTTTATTTTAGTATAGTTTACTTTCCCTTCTTTTGCTTCCTTTATTTCCCTACCTATTAATTATTATCGAAGCGTATTGAGAGAGTGTACATTGGGGTAGTACATACCCTGGAAGCTATCTTCCTTTTCCACTAGCTCCATATTCGCTGGAACGGACTCCTACTTTATCCTTGGGAATACTATTGGTATTTATAAGTGGAACCTCAATAGCTGGTGTTTTGTGGTGATGGTCTCTAAATAACGGAACCTGAAAACAGAAGTTGGAAAACCACCACCCTGCTGACAGTCTCCTGGAATAAATAAAACAGATAAGATTAGCATAGTAACTCATACAGTGACTTACGTTTAATATATATTTTTAATCTAAATTAACATCCTACATACCTTTTATTGAAAATATAACTCATTCACTAGTTCACAGACTAGCTAGATACTGGTCTAAACTCTTGTAAATATAAATACGTATTTATATACTTCATTGACTCAGGCTCGTAGTTTGTAGAATAACATCCGTTTAAGTACTTTTTATTCCATTTAAGTAATTTTTATTCCAGTTAAGTAATTTTTATTTATCTAATTTTAAAGATCTTCAACACGTGAATTTGATAGTATTTTATATAACTTGTTTGGTTCATAATATCTGATAGATCCATTTAGGACTGTTCAATATATCAATATAATCGAAAGGGAACTTGTGCATATTTTCAACCCATCCCTAAGATCTACACTATTTGAGTTTTCGTGAGGTTTACTTTTGCGACTTTTAAACGTAGCGAGCCGGCGATAGTTCTTCGTGATTCCTTTTTACTAGATCACATCCCACGTGCTAATTTGGGACCTCGAATTTTAAGTTTCAAATTTAATAAGATTATATCGTAATTTTCGCTACCAGTAAACCAAAAACGAAGTAACAAATTGGCGCCCAACAACAGGGAAAATAGCAAAAGTTTCCTCATTAGTTTTTCTATTTTTCGTGGTGTATTATTTTTTATTTCATTCATTTTTTTGTTTGGTTATATTGTAAGTATAAAAATTGACATTGCATTTGTCAGTTTACATCTGATCACAAAACACCATAGTTCCATAGTACTACCAACTGTCGAACCATAGATCTCTACTATAGAAATTTCATTTTTATGGTTACAACTATTTTATAGATCTATACTCAGCGATTGATACTGACAGCAAGGTTAATAGATAAGCGAGGTTGATTCGATATCTGTTGATTCAACGCATCATTGTGTAAATATATTTATAGTTTTTGGTACATGCAATTTCTTTATGAGTTGTGAAATATACAGTCATTCAGCTGGAGTTTAGGATAGAATTAGAATAAGTTCTTTTTACTTTTAATACATAATTAGTAAATTTAGGTAGAATATTTCATTGATATTTTTTTTCATTTCGGTTACTTTCATTTGTTTGTATTGCGGTATAATGGAGGTAAACAGATTACTTGGTGACGAAATTATGTATGAGTTAATAATCAGGGATTTACCTGTAGAGAGGACGGTTGTGGAAAATAGATCAACACTTCGAGAGGCTTTTCGTCGAGAAAGGGAAGGAACGACTTTTTGTGCGAATAATGTATCTAAATTTAAAGCATTGGATGAAATCAATATTTGTTCAAAGAAATTAGTAGATTTGTCAGTTGATATAGATAATTTTGATATTTGCAACAGGGAGAATGAATTTAGAAGGATAGCAGCTAGATTAAATCATATTACTCTTAGGCTGAATAGAATACAGGGTGATTCAGATGTAGAATCAAAGTTTCGTTCTTCTAGGAAAGAAGAATAAAAATCCCTTCGCCATAATTTGGCTCGAAGCGATTAGCGGTCGCACTAAAGACGATATTATATCTGCTTACTTCGCATTTTTTTAGCAAACAGAGACAAAAAACAATTGTAATTTGGCTGGACAATTGTTCATCCCATAACAAAAATTGGACCATTGTTAGTTTTTTCCTGTATCTCGTTGATTCTTCACAAGCATGTGTTGAAAACATAGAAGTGAAGTATTTCGAACCAGGCCATACATTCATGTCTGCTGATGCATTCCATCACCAGGTTGAATTATCCTTAAAACGAAAGAAGAAGGTCTACGATTTTGAAGATTTTGTGAATGTAGTACAAAGTTCAAATTCTGGACGAGTCTGTGTTATCAAAATGAATCTTGATAACTTTTCCAATTCCATAGATTACACGTCTAAATACAAATTACAGAAACTAGCTCTTCGACTTTACCTTAGAGATATTGTTGCGCTTTCTTTCAGAAGAGGCCAAAAACATTTTCAGTACAAAACTAACTTCTCAGAAACTTTTCAAGATATTGACAGCATTTTAAATCAAAAATATGTTGAAGGACCATTTACTGATCCCGTAGTAAAAACACAATGTCAAGGTATTACTTCTGAAAGAAAGTGCAATTTGGTTACAGTCTTAAAGTCGCATATACCCGAGAATGGAATGAAATTTTGGGGGAGTTTACCAGTCAATTACAATGTTCTTACCAGTATCGATGAGTAGTACCATTTTTGGAATCAAATAATAATACGGCTTGATGTTATTTAATATTTTTGTATTTTTGATAGTTAAGTATTTCATATGTTCGTACAAATTTTTCACTTGGGACAATGAATATTCATTTTTCATGTATTTTACTTGGTCTCATTGTCCTATCTACCATTGCAATCAAATTACTCCTCCAAATTCAGACAAAAGGTGAAATTATACTAAATTCAATTATCACTTGAATTGTGCGCTTATTTGGAGAAAAAAATATTGAAAAAATATTTGCATGAACACTGAAACTTTATTATCTCAAAATGCAGAATTAACTCATAAGACAACTCTAGGACGGCAGTATTGTTCTCGCCTAGTTCATTGATTTTGTCTGTCATTATGATAATCTTTCGTCCTCTGTATCTTATCGCGTGGATTTTCGCTTGAAAGATACTTGAGATTTTCCCAAGCTTTCAGAGTGTTTGGTTCCTGGCCCGGACACTCCTACCCCAGTGGCATTCTTTCCAAGTCGGGTAATGTTATTCCTTCTTGTGCTTAATTCCATAACGAACTTCTTCGAAAAGTTATACTTTTTCATCATACCGTCTTGTAGCATGCCCCAGGTTGTCTGATTTCTGAGAAGTGAGAAGGTGTTTTTTTCAATGAATCGGTAATATGGGTCATTTACGTTTCATGTTGTACGAGAGACAGCTAAGTTTAATATTGTTATCTAAAATTATTCGTGTGAATCATTGTTATTTATATTGAAATGACGAGAAAATGGAAAGAGGGAGAAGAGTAGAAATGAAAGTGAATACTTAGACAATAAGTTGGAACCTGGACTAGAACTTCGAGACTATTCAGGAAAAATATAAAAGTTGGACGAAAATTCAATTCTTTCAAGACTTGTGCTCAAGGAAAAGATAATAGTGGAAAAAAAATCGGCATATATTTAGTTGCAGGATAAAAATGAGGGAAGAGTAAGTAAAGATAGGTAGAAACATTCTTTTGTTAATAATAAAAAGCTCAATGAAAAAATATGAAGAAAAAAGCTGGGAAAAATAATGCAAAAATAGTTCGCAGAGGTATGAAAAAGAAAGAACCCGACAGCTCATCTGATGTATCATTATCCGAAATTTCATTCCATGTTGATACCGAGTATAATACATCAGATAATCCTGAAATATTTTCGGATTTAGAGAAGAGCCAGGACACAAATGAGCAACAACGTGATATTAATATTTTAATGGAAAATTATTAAGCTGTATTTTACGATGTATTTTACGACATTGGTAGAGTAATTCAAATAAATGATTTGGATGTTAAAATGAAGTTTCTCAAAAACGAACTAAACCAACTCAATTGGCCTAGAGCGGTTTTTAGGAGTTGCATCTTGGTATCGGAGGTTAGTGCCATCGTTTTCTCAAAAGGTAGCTCCGTTGACAAAACTGCTCCGTAAGTCTCAGCGATGGAAGTGGGCAGAAGAACAAGAATCCGCTTTTGTTTTGATTAAAACCTGTCTGTCTGAATCACCCGTTTTAAGTTGTCCTGACTTTACTTTACCGTTCACCCTGCAGACCGATGCCTCAGAATATGGCTTGGGAATAGCCCTTACCCAGCAAAAGGACGGTCATGAACACGTGGTAGCGTATGCCAGTCGTACCCCGAGTCCTACCGAGAAAAACTACCCCGTCACGGCCGTCACCAAGAAAGAGTCTTGCCATTGTGGATTTAGAGGGCTACCATTTCAGGGTTGTAATCGATCATCAATCTCTTAAATGGCTACATTCCATATCTAGTCCGTCGGGACGTTTAGCTAGATGGAGTGTTTTCCTACAGCAGTATGATTTCAAGATACAGTACCGTAAAGGTGCTCTAAATCGTATGGCTGATGCTTTGTCAAGAAACCCGCTACCATTGACAGCCGAGATCCACCGTCAGCGCTCTGTTTGACCGACGTAACTGCCGAATGTTCGTGGTACCGGAACAGGAAGAAAGAGGTCCTGAGGGACCCAGAGAAGTTTCCTGACTACTGCATTAAAGAAGACCGTCTATACCGTCTTTTCTGGGACATAAATGATTTCCGAGAACCAGAAATGTCCGATCCTTGGAAACTGTGCATAGCCAAGCCCGACCGAACCCGAGTCCTGCAAGAAAACCATGATGCTCCAAACGCCGGACACCTAGGGATCGCAAAAACCATCACCCGAATTGCGAAACTGTACTATTGGCCAGGAATGTTCAGGGGACATCACCAAATACGTGAGGAGATGTCTACAATGTCAAAAGTACAAACCGTCGTAACAGAAACTCCCAGGCAAGATGCAGCCATCAGCACACCGGCAACCATGGCAAACCGTTAGCTCCGATATAATTGAACCTTTGCCCCGAAGTAATAAAGGGCATTGTTATATCATAATCATATTTCAAGACCGATTCACTAAATGGGTACAGTGTAAACCGTTGAGGAATGCTACTGCCAGTAGCATAAGTACCGCCTTTTATGAGGAAGTTTTGACAATATTTGGATGTCCCCGTACTGTACTGACCGACAATTGAACTCAATATGACAGTAAACTTTTCAAGGACATACTGAGTGGATTGGGAATCCGACACCGTTTCACGTCACCGTATACACCGCAAGCAAATCCAGTAGAACAAGCCAAACGCACCCTGAAGACAATGATTGCGCAATTCTGCGAAGCTGATCATCGAGAGATCATCGAGAGATATAAGGTTGCCAGACTTGAAGTTTGCAATGAATAACTCAAGACACGACTCAACTGGATTCACGCCTGTCTTCCTGAATTTTGGGGGAGAACCCGAGACACCGAAATCCTTCCGAAGAGATGCTGAAAAGGATACCGAGGAAAGTCCGGAAGAAGATGCCGAAGAAGACTACCCTACCGAAGAAGGTCCGAAGCATCTCTTGCGAGTAGAGAAACTGCAAGAGTGTTTCGATTTAGTCCGTCTAAACCTGTCCAGGGCATTTACCAGTCAAAGTCCTAACTATAATCTGCGCCGCCGTGACTGAAAATGTACCATAGGCGATAGAGTTATGAATAAGGAACATACGCTATCATCTGCTGTGGATTATGTCGCCGCGAAACTGGCTCCGAAATATTCCGGGCCGTACGAAGTCGTACGTGTCATTTCACCCGTTGTCTATGACTTACGCGACGGAAAAGGAAAACGGTGTAATCGTATACATGTAAAAGATTTAAAACCTGCCAATCAATAAAATGTTTTGTTTTTATCCGTAGAATGGATGACCGTACGTTACCGCCACTGTTAATCCCGGCCAGCGAGTGATGGAGAATATGGAGTTCTGGCAACATTCCGGCAATGATACGGGCCATGGAAGGTATGCTGTATCACCGTCAGTATTTTCAATTTCCTGACCGGTTGAAATTTTTTATTTTACTTTGTTCATTTTTTATCTAACCGGCACTATTAAAATAGTGGGATTTGTTATAGGGCAATTTATTTTCATGATGGTAATTAGCTATAAATGGTAGAGGAATTTAATTTTTTTTTATCTACCTCCCGGAGTGATATTTGCTCGAGTTATTTTTTTTTATAATAATACCGTTATGAATAAAAATTCATTTGTTCTAGAAAAGTGGTTTTTTTTCTTAGTTACTAAATGAGCAATTGGTTGTTTTTTGGAATATTTGCCGGCTCTCTATTGAGGGTAAGATTCCATGTGTTTTCTTTACAGGACATTCATATTTAATTGATACTGTTTAGGATTATAGTATTTCCGTTTCATTTTCGAGTTTTATTTTTACTCTGTGCTTCGATAATAAGTTATTTTTTTTTAATATTGAATTTTAGTTCCGGACTAGTAGCAAGTTATGGTAGGACCTCCACCCTATGTTACACCATAAGGGAGTTGTATTACATCAGCCTCGGTGCACCGTCAGCAATAAATTATTACCGAGCATATAAATTCTAGAACTTTGTATTTCAGATCATTCATGATTTTGTCAAAGCATTGTTAAGTTCAATTGTAATAAATAAATTATTTTTAAAAACTCTTCCGACTTATACAGTACGGTAATTGGCACAGTCAGTAGGATTGTTTCTAGACAGTTTTTCGTGTGCATAACGTGAAACGTCGTGAATTTCAATTTTTTGTGAAACGAACTCACAGTTTTCGAAAAATAGGAAAAAGGACTTGAAGGCTTCCTTGTGAGTGTCCAGACGGAGAATACATCCCAGCACCATTAAAGAAGACTTGGAAATTGGGTGAGCCATCCTATTATCCATCCTTTATTACCTAAATTAATTACAATTGTTCTTTTGGCAAAAATTTTGAATCAAGTGTGAGGAACTAAAGCATATAGATATTCACATAATTTTTAGGATATTTTTTTCTCTCTCTTCCTCTCGTTGGTTTGTTTAAAATATTAGTGAATATAATATTTTTTCGAAGTAAGAGTTAAGAAAACTGAGTACGATTATTTATTGTTTACAAAAATTGAGGAATTAATTGATATAGTAAATAATCCATGCTTAGAAAATAACACAATGCCTAAAAACGAAATTCCTGTAAATTATCAATTAATGAAATTATACATTGATACAATACCTAATTTTAATGGTAATAGTGGCACTTTAGAAATATTTTTGGAACATTGTGATTGCCTTATAAATCAATACAAAAATTTACAAAATCTTAATGATCCAATAAATAGCTTTCTTATAAGAGCCGTGATAGGTAATCTATCTGGCAATGCTCTTATGTTGGTGGGTTCTAGACCAGAAATTAGGGCTTGGAACGATTTAAAACATTTACTTTGGCTTAGTTTTGGGGATCAAAGAAACCTAGATTGTCTTGTTCAAGACATAATAATTATGACACCTTTTAGAAATGAATCATTCTTTACATTTGGGCAAAGAATTCAAAAAGCCAGAAGCTCAATTGCTTCAAAATTAATTCCGAATTAAAAATTACGATGAATTAGTACTAAAAACCTTTATTCGCGGTTTAACAGGCCGTACACAAGATTTAGTTAGATTAAGAAATCCAGACTCCCTAGAGTTAGCCATGTCATACGTCGTAGAAGAAGAAAATTTCACCCTAAGTCAAAAACAATATGGTTTTATTCAAAACACAAATTCCAGACAAAACTCAAATAATAGGAATATGTAATCAAAACTACCAATTTCCGAAACCTAATCAATATCCAAATCAGAATATTCAAAATTATGGTAATAATAAATCTTATGGTCAAGATATTCCAAATAACAATTTTCCCCCACAACCCATTAATATTCAGGCAAGACAGAATATGCCTGCACCTAAATATTTCACTAATCGCCAAGTTTTTGGACCCCGAACGAATGTGTTCAAACCTACGGGCCAAACTCCCAAAAATATCCCTGAACCAATGTCTATTTCTACCAGAAACCCCACTATTCAAAGACATAACTCCAATAGAAATCATTTTCAAAGTACCGGTCCCAAAAATTTCACTCACCAAGAATTATATAACATAGAAACAGCCCAAGGTAACCAAAATGTCAATTACAGACACCAATTCGATAATACTAATAATAACGGAAATACAACCGAAAATGTATATTGTTCCAATGAAGAAACTGATTGCAACGAATATCAGTCCGATAATATGTTGGCAGGTGATATAAATTTTCACAACGTGACATCACCAAACCAACAAATGTGATAAAAATCAATAATTTATTCGAAACCGAGCTACCATCTATTCATATACCCCAATTAAACGCAAAATTTTTAGTAGACACAGGTAGTTCACGTAGTCTAATAAATTCTGAAATAGCTCAACGTTTTTACCCCAATTTAAGAAAACGCGAACATTTCCAGATTCAAACTTCTCATGATATAACGTTTCATGATAAAATAGTGGTGATACCAATTTTTGAAATTTTCAATGAATGTGGTACTCATAAATTTTATATATTCAATTTCAATAACAATTATCAAGGTTTAATAGGTATGGACCTATTGAAAAAATTACAAGCTATCATTAATATCGATTCGAAATTATTGATTACCCCTCCTATTGAAATTCCTTTAATTTTCAACAATCGCTTTAAAATAAATGAAAATAATACATTATCAAATAATTATGTAATAACAATTCCTGGAAACATAGAGCAAGTCGTTAGACTTCCCGTAAATCAGGAAAATGGATTTGGATTACTAGAACAGATAAAGTTCGCCGAGAATCTCTTAACACGGGAATTGTGAACATAAAATTTTTTTTGCATTAACTACAATATCAAATTATAATGATAATCCACAGAAGATTATTATTTCAGCACCATTTGGTTTAGAATTATTAAATGTAAGCGAATTAAATTATATGCCAAATAACAAAGATTACAGTGTGAAGCGAAATGTTGATTCTAAAAGAAAATTTATCTTAACTAAATTTGAAACATTGTAATTCCGAAGAAAAAGAAGCCATATCTAAGTTATGTTTCGAGTACAGAGATATCTTCTATTCAGATAAAATTCCTTCAAGTTTTTCAAATGAAATTAAACATTCAATTAAATTAACAGATGATAAACCAGTTTTTAGCAAATCATATCGCTTTCCTGAAATACACAAACAAGAGTTAACTTTCGTAACACTTAAAAACTATTTTAAAAAAATTTATTTACTTTTAAATTACACTGTATAAAATAATTAAAATTTAATGATTAACAATATAATATTAAAGAACTACTTTGGATAAAAACTAATGCCAATTGCGTAGAACAAAGGTGTCTTCTTCTATTTATAATCTTCTGACTGCTTAGCTTGCATTTTTCTATGTGGGCTTCTATTGTGTACAGGAACGTAACTCCTCCATCCTTAGAAAGAAGTATAGCCTGCAAGGGTGTGCTTCTTAAATGACGAATTCTTCTTGAATTTCTTGTACCTGGGGATGTCTTCTTTGGTGACGTCTTTTTATGAGTTTCCATAGACAATATAGACAAAAACAAAGGATTATGATATATATAAGTATGGTCCAAATACTGGAGCGATTATAATAAACAGGAATTTTAATTTTCTCTAAACTTTGTTTTTGAATTTCTAATTTATTTTGAAGTTCTTGTGTTGTTTTTAAATTGATAGAATTGAGATGTATTGGAGAAAAATAAGTATTGTTATTTGGCAAAGTTTTGAAGTTAGAGTTAAATTTTATTTTAGGAAGTTCCATGTGAACGAAATTAATTTTACTTTTTCTAGAAGTTTGAAATATTATTGCTTCTATTTTCACAATGCAATCTGGAGTAGATTCTAGTAGATAGGTTCCTATGAGTGGTTTATTAATTTCTGAATTAGTACAGTCGATTGTAGCAATTTTTTCAAAAGGTAGCGTGATTATCCATTTTCCATCATTTATTCTGGTAGTCTGTATTTCTTGCAACTGAATTGGAAAGGTTTCACATCTTGAAGTTTTGGATTGGAAATTGATATCAGTGATTTGTGGGCTGGTTCACAGATGTATTGATCGTCTTGAATATTCTGGCAGATTTGGTCCATAAAAGAGAAACTTTCATCTTTTAGTGCTAGGAAAGGTTTACGGGGGAGGTAAAAATTGAATTCTGAGTGATTTAAAGGAACTGGAATAGGAAACAATTGATAATAATGATATACCTCCGATTCAACAACTGGTATCTCTAAAATGAATGTAATTATTGGTCCAATAGAATAACTTTTGATTCCAATCAATTTTTCAAGTTTCAAAATATTATCTAGAGTCATTTCAAAAGGAAAAGAGCTACTAGTTGACATAAAATTACTTTCTTTCATAGGTTTTAATAGATCTGTTGGATTTATTATTGAGTTGTGTAATGTGTTAATTTTTGCGAAAGAAATAGCTACTTCTATTTTTTCAAAAATGTCATATATGGTCTGATATAGCATAGTAATTTGATTGATTACCAGAAATGTCTGAATTTTTGAAATAATTTTAGTTTCGTTTATGTGCACTATAATTTTATTTTTTGTTTTCGGATTTTCAATTTCAATTTTTCCGTTTTCTAATATTTTTGTTAAAATGTACGGTCCAGTAAATTTATTCTTTTGTTTTCCAGCTCGAGTTTCAATTTTTCTATATACTTGAGCACCTAACTGAGGGTTTTTTGAAGTTCGCTTTTCATTTTGTCTACTGATAATTTTCTGTTTATGTTTTAGAGACTTTTCTTGAATAGATTGATATAAAGCTTGTGTATTATTTTTATGTGCATTCACGTATTGGGTATAAGCTTGAGTTGGTATTAATGACATTGCGTCTCTACTATCTGTGTGTCCTAATGTTAGTTCAAAAGGTGTAAAGCCTGTTGATGAATGAATTGTATTATTATATGCTATAATGGCATAGGGCATTATTGTAACTAAGTCTGAGTTTTTGTCTTGTTCTTTCAAAATTCTTATATGTTCGGTTAGAGTGGAATGAAATCTTTCCACAGGGGAGTTTGATTCATGATGGTAGGGTGTCGTGAAATGTATGTCAATTTTGTGAGTTTTCAATAGTTCTTTAACAACGTCATTGTTAAATTCTCCTCCACAGTCAGCTATGATTTGCTTAGGAATTCCGAAAAATGTGAAAAAATGTACTAATTGTTGACACGCCGATATGGACGTTCCAAAATATGACAACGCTTGTCCAAATTTTGAAAATTTATCTATAATTGTCAGAAATCTATTATTTCCTATTTTAAACGTATCAATATGTAATATTTCGAATGGTCTAGAGGGGGTGTTAGTTAACACTAAAGGTTCATTAGGAGGATTCCTATTATATTTTGTTCTTTGACAAATTTCACAATTATTAATATATTTACTAATATCTTTTTTCATTGATTTCCAGTAATAATTTAATTTTAATGCTCTTAATGTTTCGTCAATACCTCTATGATTCGTTTTTCCTTCATTCTTATATTTAATTAATTGTTCACGTTCTTCCGGTAGCACATTATTAACCAATTTAGTACACTCTACTATTTTTAATCTCGTGAAATGCTTATTCCATACTTCTTGAAAAGTTTTTCGTAATTCGGGTGATAAGAAATAAATATACAAAGTGTTTTTACCAGCGTTTTCTTTTAAAAACTGTATTATAGCGTCTTTATTGTCTGGAATAATAGCTTTTATTATTGTATTGCCATCAAATACTTCTAAGTCACGTTTAAGAATTATAAGGAGCTTTCTTTACTATGACTTGATAGGCTTTATTGTTAATTATTTCGTCAATCAAAGCAAAACTTTGTTCTGGTGATGATTCTGCACTATGAGCTGTATCAGTTTCAGAATTATTATCATTCTCCGGATTTGGATTCGCAATATTTGATAATCCACTTGTTTGAGGTTCATTGTAACTATTATTGTTATCATTTTCGTTATCATTGTTGTTCTCATTTGCTTGACCGGTATTTTGTACATTATGAATTTCGTTATTAAGTTCTGCTAAAAATTCTTCAATGTCGAAATCTATATTACCGGGGTTATTTATATTCGATTCTGTATCAAAGGCATTAATATTAATTCTGCTAAGGGGGTCTGCAATATTTGTTTTACCGGGCTTATAACGTATGGTATAGTCAAATTCTTCCAATTTCAACCGCCATCTTAATAATTTTGAATTAGGTTCTTTTAAATTAAATAACCACACAAGAGGTCTATGATCTGTTTGAATTTCAAATTTACGTCCGTAAAGGTATGGTCTATATATTTTACATGCCCAAACAATCGCTAGTAATTCTTTTTCAATGGTAGAATATTTTTGTTCTGTTCCATTTAAAGTACGGGATGCATAAGCTACAGGGTGATCATTAGGAGGTGTACCTTGAGAAAGTACTGCACCTAGAGCTACATTGGATGCATCAGTGGTTAATAAAAATGGTTTAGAAAAATCTGGGTATTTTAAAATTGGGGCGTTAATTAATAAATCTTTGAGATGGTTGAATGATTTCAAAAATTCTGGTGAATGAATAACTTTGGAATTCTTTTTCAAACAATTAGTTAAAGGTTTCGCAATTTGAATTGTGTCTAGTTACACAAACTGAAATATCTTACTTTCTTTATCTCGTTCAGTTGAATTGTGTCTTGTTACACAAACTGAAATATCTTACTTTCTTTATCTCGTTCAGTTGAATTGTGTCTAGTTACACAAACTGAAATATCTTACTTTTTTTATCTTGTTCAGTTGAATTGTGTCGAGTTACACAAACTGAAATACCTTATCTATTTTCAATATTGTTATTCAAGTGCAGTGTTGCCAGAGTAACAATTTATCTTTGAACTTACTGTTACTTACCTATTCTTTAATATTGTTAATCAAGTGCAGTGTTGCCAAGTTAACTATTTATCTTTAGAAATGAACATTTTTGATTCCAATTTTTTTGAATAGCATGAGAATTGTGATGTGTTACAATAATTCCTATGACAATCTATGATCTATTTTTTATCTTGCTTGGTTATATATTTAGTCATTATGCAACAGTTACATTACTAAATATAAATTGTTGAAATATCGTATAATTTGTTGAAAGTATCGTACAGTATTGTTTATTTTAAATGACATTTATCGGTAGTGTGTATATGTTGTTTTTATATCTATAGTCATCCGCTTACATTCAGTTTCTTTATCTATATCTCGTTGCCAGGCTTTTATGTTCATTTGGATTTTAGATTCTTTGCTTTCGTTAGTGCTATTTGATTAGTACTGCTGATTTAGATACCGTTTCTTATTATTTTTCTATCCTTTTAAACTTTATTGACGTTGACGAAAACCTTCCGGATGACTTAGACCATGAACAAGACAATACCGCTGACATTGCAAATTAATTTTTTCTTCTTCCTTTTATAACTTACCGTAGAGTCCCGTATCTCAGAAACCGTGTCTTACTTGGAGTTTCGATATCGTTCTCCTAAAAAAACGGTACAATTGTGTTTTAGTTTACCATTATTATTATTTTAGTTTTCTTCGTTTTTTTTCCTTCTTTCCGTTTTCTGTCTTCTAGACAACCGTGTTACTTACCGTCCCGATTCCATACTCAACTTGGTTCACAATTATTTTACCCCCCGCGTAGAAAAGGAAGTAGACCAAGCTACTTAGGAGTTTATACCGTTCTCCGAACAAAACAGCTCCTTTTCTTACCCCGCATTACATTAATTCTGTTACAAAAAATAAAAATACCGGCTAGACACCGTGAAAGCTCTCCATTGCGGAAATGGATTTTACGTCATTCAAATTTTTGGTCCCCCTTTTTGTTGTATATCTTTTTGTTGCCCCGAGTTTTCCGTATCATTTCTCAGCAATAAAATGATACTTTTGCTTTTTTAACTTAACGTAGAGTCTCGATTGACGTACCGTAAGACGTTAGGCCCCAATTGAACCGGGTTTGCCTTTGCTGAGTGGCGGATTGCGCTCGGTATACAAATATAATAGGTTTGAAAAAATGACTGCTTAGTCTCTATTTCTTCATAGCAATCTCTTCCGTTTCCCTTGTCTTCAATGGCAATACTTCCTTAGTTCTTAGTCGTTTTTTATTGTTTAACCAGGTTGGCCACATTTTTATATGTACCGTATTTCCTGACAGGATTATGGGTGTAATTTTATTTTTATTATCTTGTTCATTTTAAGAAGAAGGCATATCAGAGGACGAAATATATAGAGCTGGATCGACTTTCGGATCGATGACCAATGGCTACTGTGGACGCTAACTGGCAACCTCACCGATTGTCGATTGGGCGCTGTTATTTATGGCCTCTATTTGTGCTTTCTGTATTTTAATTAGTACCTATTTTAGTTTAATTATGTGTAAGTCTATCAATTTTATGTTTTCATTATGTCGCCACATACTATTCTTGCCACAAACGCCCTTATTTCAACCTTTGATTTATCTTTCAGAATTACCACATGTATCGTCAATTCCTCTTTACCGTTACCCATTCGAAGTAAATATCTATGTATTTTTTTTTCTCTTCCTCAACATACCTTTTGCGTTGCCATATTGTGAAATTTGTGAACTACCTACCGTTATCGGATATTTTAGAACCGTTCCTTATGGAACACTAGTGTTGTCGCCATGTCAAAATTTTTGCTAGGTTTAGTAGTATTTCACCTTGGGTGACGTCTTTATGACAAATCTTTACTCTTTGCTCGGTGAAAATTAGGCTGATTTATGGAATAATTAGAATTCCGACGGAATTATATTCTGAATCAATTTTAGGCTGACATCACTCCCCGTGTTTATTTTTGTGTCTCCACGGAGACATTTGTTTGGTATTTGCTGGAATTGCGTATCTGACGACTGAGATCCCAGCGTTTTATCAAAACACTACCTACCGTGCCTTACCTTACCTTATCGTTATATACACTGAGAAATTATCGCACCCTATCGTTACTTTTCGTTCTCAGTGTATGCTTTGCCTTATCCGATGATATAACGACACAATAATCACAAGATGACAAAACTACCTTAACGCTACCTTTGACAATTACCTTCCCTACCTGCTATACATAGATTTTGCATTGATACTTCACCCCTCCTTCATCTTATTAACCTTTTCTTAAATAAAAAAAATAATCCTTCGAATCATTTTTTTCCCGGAGGAGAGGGGTTGTAACATGTCTATCGACCTGTTTCGATTTAAACGAAATAATTTCAATTTCACCGCTTGCCGTCATAGTAACCACTTCCAATTTAGTTCTGTGATCTGAATTTCTCTGATCGTTGATCGTTACGACAATTGACATATGATGTCAACGCTCGATTCTCATTCTCGATTTTCCTTCTTTTCGTTACCGACCCTTGAGAAGCAAGGACCTATCTCTCTACCGTCTCTTTTAATTTTTAACAGTTTTTACCTTAAATTGCTGTGGTAAGTCGAAAATTATAATTTATATTCATCAAGCTTTTTCTAAAGTAGTGGCAGATATAATTTTTTTGTGCATTTCTTATTTTTTACAGAGATAAACGGATATACACATACCACGTGGTCAACTACATTTCTTTTCTTTTTGTACTTGTACATTACTTTTAAACTTAATCTCTTATCGTAAATAGCTGTTACCTTTTTTAATACAAATATTTGCTAGATTCTCTTTTGTAAAATACCTAATTATTTTCAAAGATAGATAACTTTTGCATTTTAACCTTTTCGAATATTCTGCCAGTGCCGGCTTCACATTTCATTTTATTCTTTTAGAAATGGTTTATTCATAACTTTTTACTATAATTAATATTTAATTAATATTTCAAGGTCATTAGTACTTTTTCATTTTTTTGTTTGGCTGATAATTTTTACTGTTTTAAATGGGACATATATGTTGAAAAGCTTTCAGTAAATTTAAATTTCATTATTTTAAACAACTGCCTTCCTTTTTGACCTGAAAAGCTAAACCAACATTATGTGCCCCAACACATTCAAATTCCTACATATCCCTAATCCACCTGAACTTCTAGGTAAGCACAGCGGCCAGGATACCCCTGCCAGTTTATCGTTACTGCTAAGTTACCACTGCCAGGATACCCCTGTCAGATTACCGTTACAGCAAGTTTTTCACTGCCAGGATACTCCTGACAGGTTAACCCTGCAAGACATCTCTATTTCAACTTCTAGACATCTCTACTTCAACTTCAAGACATCTCTACTTCAACTTCCAGACATCTCTACTTCAACTACAAGACATCTCTACTTCTACTTCCACTCTGTCAAGCTAAGTACCTTTAAGAAGTACAGGTTTTTTTACCTTCTTTCACTTTCTTACCTTTTCATATTGGCAGAATAAATTTAATATTTGAACTTCTTCTTTTTTATTTCTTTTATACCCGGCTGTAAGAGCTATAGGGACTGTGTAAATTTGTAATTTTTTTATTTTTAAGTTTCAGTTAATTCTACAATGTGTTTCTACCTTTTTCATCTTAGTTTTTCTCTTGAAATTAAATTATTTTTTCGTCTAAAAAGGTAGTGGCGCCCTTAAGTTCTTATAGTCTGTCAACCCTCTGGCATACCTAGTGTGGCATCAACATGGAGTCGATCCACCCCTGAGAGAGTCTCTAGCCGGAATCTGTCTCTTGAGGAGAGAACAAGTGTTACAAGGTGTAAAAAAGTTAGTATGGACCTCTTGATTTGATAGATATTAGTAAGTGCGGTTTATGTGCGTGTGTATAAAAAAACTATGAATATTTTTTTTTTGTGCATACCAATACTTGTCCAAAGCTGAAGAGCAAATTGAGTTGAGATATAAGTAGAACCCAATTGCAATGGAATCATACTTCAAACCTCCAGATCCTTTGTCTATTGAAGGAAGCTTGGCTGATAACTGGCAAAAATCTGAACAAAAATTCCAGAATTTTTTGACTGCTACAGGGTTATGTGAGCAAAATGATGAAAAAAAGATTGCAATTCTATTGAACTTAGTAGGCGATGATGGTCTGGATTTATTTAACTCATTCGATCCGTTACCAGCGACCCAGAAAACTCTTGACAATGTTTTAAAAAAAATTAGAGATCATTGTGAACCGAAGAAAAATGTCATATATGAGAGGTTCTTATTTAACAGCATAATGCAGCAAGAGGGACTAAGCTTTGATAGTTTTCTCACAGAACTAAGAACAGCAGGAAAAACTGGATATAGTAATTTGTTGGAAGAATTTATAAGAGATATGATAGTGATGGGCATTCTCAATCAGAGTACTAGAGAGTACTAGAAGAGTTGTTAAGAAAATCTGATTTAAAGTTGTTACAAGCTGTAGACATTTGTAGAACTAGGGAAGTTAGTCAAAAACAGCTGAAGGTTTTGCAGAATGAAGCTAGTGTTAGTTCCATAAAATCTAAGAGAGTTTTGAGAGAAAAAAGGAAGGGAAATGTGAATTCTGTGGATATGTACAGGATTTTTCATTATATATGGACCCTTCTATATCTCACTTATTATTTGAGGTAGATAAAAATGTTTCAAATAAGAGTTAAATGGTTATTAATGTTGTTTTCAAAATTCAACAGAAATATTATACAGGATGTCCCTGAAAAGAAAGTTGGAGTCAAAGTGTTCTTCCTTAAATGGGACACTCTATATATTTTTAATTTGTTCACTTCAATCCGAATTCAGCAATATATAATTGTTATAGTCTAACCTTAACAGTTCACCCAACTATAAACATCGGTAAGGCCATGAAAGCATTGTCATATTCAAGTCATATTTGACAAGTAGTTATTTGCACCATTATAAAACATTGTATTTGATAGTTTGGATAATGTGGTCTACAGATGATGAAAAGATTTAAAGTTTGGTGTGGAATATTCCAGAATAAAGTAGCTGGGCCAATATTTTTTTAATTATAAGTTAACAGGAAGAACTTACCTAAACTGCATAATACCCAAAATAAGTGAAATACTACGAAATGAATTTACAGCTGACCAATTAAATACCATGATCTGGCACCAAGATGGGGCCCCACCCTATAATGTAAAAAGAGGTGAGAGAACATCTTAACAATCAGTTTCCAGAGCGGATCGAAAATAATAGGACAATTCTATGGCCTCCTGATAGCCCTGACATAACTCCCTTCAACTCTTTTTTGTGGGGGATGCTGAAGGATATTTTTGCGAAAATGACAATCTTCAGACAATGCAGGAAAAGATTCGAGGCGAAATTAATAACTTGAATAATCATACTGATATTATTTCTAAATGTATAGAGAATTTACGACGAAGATACCAACTATGCATTAACAATATGGGGTCATTTTGAACAATATTTATACTTAGTTTCTTAACCTAACCTAACCTAGTTCAAGATTTTGTGAATAAATTTACCTACGACCCCCCCTGCAATCAGTCAATAACACACAGTCGGCGCTAATGTAATGACGTCTATTACGCACGGTAAAAAAAACGCACAGCTGTAAAGTTAACCGCACGGCTTCCCTAGCAACATCTTAGCAACTGTCAATTTCATCGCCATTTCATTCAAAAATATGACATAAGCCGTCAGAACATCAAACTTGGGTAGGCTGCAATAGCGATTTGCGTAAGAGCTGTCAAGAAACTTTCAAAACACTTTTTCATTCTTTTCATCCTTATAACTGGTTTGTGTATTTTATGGGAAAGTTTTATTCTATAAAAAATGTCGAGTGGAAGTGAGATGAATTTAATATTATCACGGAAATCGCAGAAATTGCCAAATATTGTTGATGATCAAGTATTATCAATAATAAGAGTATAAATACAAGTAGAAGTAGATCGCGGCTAGAGTATAATACGTAACACGTGTTGTAATAGTTATTTACGTAATAAGTGGGATATGGACATTATTAACGCACGCATGTGAAGTTTGCACGACGAGGCCGTAGGCCGAGTCGTGTATTCACATAAGTACGTTAATAATTCCTATCACACGTGTTACGTACAAAATTTTATCTACAACTGTTTATTAGTATTATCAACAGTACCTATATTATAAAATTTAAAAAAAATTCCAATCCAACGTATTTTTAATAATATTGACTGCAAACATAAGGTACTGTGTATCATATTTTGTGACTATATCATCAAAGACAAACAAGGATGTGGAAATAAAATAAATTAGTTATGTCATCAAATATTCAAATTTGAATGAACAAAAATCTATAAAAATGAGTTCAAGCGAAGACAATCTCCTTTCGGAAATTGAAAATGCAGCTTCCAGTGTTATTTTAAATATTTAATTCTGGCTTTAATATGTTTCTAGATTCTCATTATCGCACTAGTGCGGTAATGTAATCAAAAACGCACTAGTGCGGTAATATACGTCATTATGACACTAAAAATAATGTCAAATCGTACTCGTTACATGACAGTTGTAGATAAAGCATTTTACGCACTCACTTTTCCATTCATGCGTAAAATGCTCCTCACCACACACGCTACGTAATATACTATTACTGAATTCCAATCGATAGATTATTACACCTTTTTGTGTCGTATATATTTTCTGAACTGTTCAGGTTAGATTATAACAATTATATATTGTTGGATTCGGATTGAAGTGAACAGTTTGAAAATATGAAAATATATAAGTTGTCCCATTTAAGAAAGAACACTTTGGCTCTGAACCTATTTTTGGGGACATCCTATATACTATTTTTGTTGGATTTTAAAAACTACTTATTCTTATTCTTATTTGGGACATTTTTATCTGTTACAAATAATAAGCGAGATATGGAAGGGTCCATATATAATGAAAAACCCTGTACATCAAGAGAAAAATTGTCCTGCTTGGAATAAAACCTGTGCAAAATGTCAGGGACGCAACCACTTTGCGAATGTGTGCAGAAAAGTCTGAGAAGAAATGGGAGAAAGAGAAGAATGATAGAAGATGAGGCAGAAAAAAAGTGCATGAGTGAAAACCGAAAGTTTCAGTGATAGTGAATCAGAAAAAAGTGATTGTAAGAGTAGTTCAGATGAGTTATATGTCCAGTCTATTAGAAAAGTCGATTCTGTAAGTAGCGTTAAGAAACCATTCTCATAGTTGAAGAAAATTGATGTAGAAGGTTATAAGGTAACATTTAAACTAGATACAGGATGTGAAATGAGCATTTTGACTTTGAATATTGTTAAAAAACTAGGGTTTCTTCATAAAATGCAAAAAACTAAAGTCAAACTAGCTCCGTATGGCAGTTCTGATTATGTATTCACTCCGTTAGGAGAAATCACATTAAAATGTCAAGTTAATGACAACGTTTAAAACATATTTTTTACAGTTTGCGATAATGATGAATTGCCACTACTGAGTTGTGTTGATTGGGTTGATTTGAACTTAGTAAGAAGAGTGGACTCAGTTGTCACAGATTCTTGTCAATTCACATAACTTGATCATGTTGTTGAAAAATATCCTGTAGTTTTTGATGGTCTTGGTTCTTTTCCTAGAGAACATCACATTACTCTAAAAGAAGGTGCAATTCCCTCAGTTCAACCACTCAGACGGATTCCAATTGCACTGCATGATCGTTTAAAACTTAAACTTGATGATCTTGAAAAACAAGGTATCATAGGAAACACTGATAAACCGACTGAATGGTTGAACCCTCTGGTGATGGTTGAAAAGAAAAATAAAGATTTACGCTTGTGTCTTGACCCAAAATATTTAAATTTAGCAATAAAACGAGAAAGATTTTTGATTCCTTCAGCAGAGGAGATAGCAGTTAAACTCAATAATGAAGAATATTTCACAGTTTTAGATATGAAAGACGGATACTTTCAAATTCGTATTGATGAACAGAGTCAAGAATATTGTGTCTTTGGAACACCCTTTGAAAGGTATGCATTTTGTCGTTTACCTTTTGGAATTTGCTCAGCTCCTGAAGTCTTTCAAAAACAAAACTGAAATATTTGGTGATATTGAAGGCGTAGGCCTGTATTGTGACGACTTGATTATAACAGGCATTGATGAAAAGGAACATGATAATAATTTACGGTTAGTGTTGGAAAGAGCACAATAAATTTAATATTAAATTCAATAGGGACAAAATTCAATTTAAATCTAGAAGTGTCAAGTTTATGGTTCAAATCTACTCAAAGGAAGGTGTCAAACTGAATAGAAATTATGTGAAACCTATTATAGAAATGCCAAAACCCAAAGATAAAACTGAGCTATTAAGAATATTAGGCATGGCTAAATATTTAGGGAAATTCTTGCCTAATATGTCAAAAATGACAGCTCCGCTCAGAAACTTGACCAGGAATGATGTTGATTGGCAATGGACTAAAATGCATGATGATTCTTTGACAAACCTTAAAGATATGTTAACTAATGCCCCAATCTTGTCATCCTGAAACCTATAGAAATAGACACTGACGCATCTAAAGATGGTCTAGGTGCATGTCTAACTCAGGATGGTCACCCTATAGCTTTTGCGTCCAGGAGCTTAACTTCCTGTGAGCAAAAGTATGCGCAAATAGAGAAAGAGATGCTGGCGATTGTTTTTGTCACTCAAAAATTTCACTATTTTATTTATGGCTTTGACGTGAAAATAAACTCTGATCACAAACCGTTGGAAGCAATTATGAAAAAAGATCAAGCATCTATTTCTCCTCGCTTGCAACGAATGAGACTTTGCTTTTTTTTTTTTTTTTTTTTTTTTTTCGGAGCCGTCCTTTCGCCGGTACCACCTCAGCCTCCTGGGCTTATTGTGGATACTCCTAGTGTTCTGACTACAACCTATTCAGCCAATCCGTTCCCTGTATTAGCTCATACAGGTTCTTTGCTGGTTGATTGTAGAAGTCTTCTGGAGTCATTTGGGTTCTGCCATACAGTTTCTGCCTTCTGTGGTCCAGCGACTCACAGTTGCATAGTATATGCAGAGCTGTTTCGGTATCCTTTTTGCATCTTCTGCATGTAAGGTCTCCGTTGTACAGCCCTATTTTGTTTAGGTGCTCCTTTGTGGGAAAGTGTCCCGTAAGTAGCCCCGTAATGGTGCGCAGCTTGTTCCTGCTCATTGAGAGCAGTTCTTTCGCTACTTTTTCTGATGGTTCTTTTATGAATTTCTTCCCATGTATTTGCCCAGTCGTATTCTTCCAGTGTTTCTTGTGTTGTTCTTTCAACCATGACCTCGTTAAGCCTCTGGGGATGCCCACAGCAGGTGCGGGTCCGTTCATCAGAGTTGACGATCCTACTGTAGCGAGTTCGTCAGCTTTTTCATTGCCTGCGATTCCTTTATGACCTGGTACCCACTCCAGTGTTACACTGTTCCGAGTCGCCAGTCTTCTAAGTTCTTCGCCGCATTCCCATACTAGCCGAGATGTCACCCTATAGCTCTGAAGTGCTTTAAGGACGGCTTAGCTGTAGATCCTGATCTGCCTGTTGTGGTAGGCTCTCATGCTGTTAGCCCTTGCACACGCAAGTATTGCATAAACCTCTGCTTGGAATACAGAGGCGTATTTTCCTAGCGAGACGTCTTGCTGTATATCCCCGCTCCGGTGCCGAGTTCATTTTTTGATCCGTCTGTATACCAGATCAGTTCATTCGCCCTACTAAGTGGTGGTGCGTTCTCTTCCTCAAGCTCCTTTCGATCTTTGATGACACTTTCGAAGTTCTTGCGAAATATATATTTGGTAGTCATGTGGTCTGTTAGCATTTTGAAAATGTCATCACCCACATGCCTTATCTCTGTGTGTCTTCTCCCATGTGCCACATCATGGTCTAATGCTTTTTCCAGTCGGGTTAGTGCTGCCCTTGCTTCGCACATTATGACAAAATGTAGTGGAGGAAGGTCTAGCATTGTTTCCAGCGCCGCTGTAGGAGTAGTCCTCATTGCCCCTGTAATGCCAGTGCATGCAAGTCTTTGGACCTTGCTTAGTTTTAGCATAGCAGAGGATTGTCTGGTCTTTGGCCACCATACCAAAGATGCATATGTGATCCTGGGAATGACAACCATTTTGTATAGCCAGTGTACCATGCTGGGTCTTAGTCCCCATTTAATGCCGTAAGTACGTCTGGCAACCATGAAGGTCACCTCCGCTTTCTTTATCACGTGCTGGAGGTGTCGGTTCCAAGTTGAGCCTGGGTCTAGGATAATCCCAAGATATTTTACTTCATCCGACAATCGTATTGGTTCACCTTGAAGCGTCAGAGGGCCAAGTCCTTCCCTTTTCCTTCTTCTGGTGAACGCAATTATCTGTGTTTTCGAAGGGCTAATACGTAGCCCTCCTTTTACAGTCCAGCCTGTTACTACATTTAAAGCCATCTGGAGCATGTCTCTGGTTGTACTGTTGTATTTACCTTGGGATAGAATTACCAGGTCATCTGCATATCCGATGGTGTCGAATCCTCCTCTGTGTAGGGTTCTGATGAGCCCGTCCATGACCAGGTTCCATAGCAGCGGGGATAGTACTCCCCCCTGCGGACAACCCCCGGCCATTGTTTCCCCCATCAGAGTTGATTCTATGAGCCTGCTTCTGAGCATGCAGTCTATCCATCTGCAGCTCGTGGCATCGATCCCTAAATTCCTCGTCGCCTTAGCTATAGATTCATAGGAGGTGTTGTCAAAAGCTCCTTCTATATCAAGAAAGGCTGCCAGCAGCACCTCTTTGTTTTCCAGCACGTATTCAGCCCTTTTTATGAGTTGATGTAATGCTGTTTCGGTTGATTTTCCCTCTCTGTATGCATATTGATCTCGGTGTATTGGTCTTGTAGCCATTATACCATCTCTGATATGTCTGTCGAGAAGTTTCTCAAGAGTCTTTAGCAAAAATGACATTAGACTGATTGGTCTCAGAGCTTTAGCCGTGTCCTGTCCAGATTTTCCAGGTTTTGGTATAAATGTAGCCCTGATCCGTTGCCAGGTTCTTGGAATATGCCCCAGAGCTAGGCTGGCTCTGAGCAGTTCACTTACCCTGTTGTGCAGTGTATTTCCTCCTTTTTGGAGTAGGATAGGATAAATCCCGTCTGGTCCCGGTGATTTATATGGTTTGAAGCTGTTAATAGCCCAATCTGTCTTTTCCGCATCTACCACAGCCTTCGCTGTTCGCCAGTCTATCCTGGATGCCCATCGTGGTCTATCCAGTTCTGTCGCTGGAGAGTTCTGCGGCGGAATGGTGGGTATTGATCCAGGGAAGTGTACCTTGAGTAGCTCTTCCAAGGTTTCTTTTCCATTTTCTGTATATTGTCCGTTATCTTTTTTGATAGCGTGTATAGTCTGATTAGGGTCCTTGGAGAGAATCTTCTGCAGTCTGGCACACTCATGAGTCTGTTCTATCTCCTCACAGTGCCTCCTCCAGGAGTCTCTCTTGACTTTCCTTACTAGTTTGTTGTATTCAGTTAGGGCCCTCTTATAATCCGTCCATTCTTCTGAATTTTCTTTAGTTCTATTAAACTTCTTCCTCAACTGTCTCCGTTTTTCGGCAAGTTCATTTGTCCACCAGGGCACATTCCTGTTGGATTTCTTCCTTACCGTTGGGCAGTTGTTTTCAAACGCTGAGATAATTGCTTCCTGTGTTAGGTCTGCTGCTATCTCTAGGTCTGTTGTGTTCTTAATTTTTACCATCGTTCGGTCTAAACTGTTAACTAGTTCTGCATTATATGCTTCCCAGTTCGTTTTTCGCGGGTTGCGATAGTATTCTATTTTCGGTTCGGTTCCCGAAATTTGAAAGTATATGTGTCTGTGGTCAGAAAAGCTTTCTTCCTCGGACACATGCCAATTACTCACGAAGTTACTTATGTAATGAGTGCCAATCGTGATATCGATAACCTCCTTTCTGTTTGAGTTAACGAAAGTTGGTTTATTTCCTTCATTCAATACGTTCAAATTGTTAGCCGTAATAAATTCTAGTAATGACTCACCTCTTTCGTTGGTGTTGGTGCTTCCCCAGTTAAGATTGTGTGAGTTGGCATCGCATGCAATGATCAGCTGCACACCCTTCTTTCTGGAGTACTTGACCAGTTCTTCGACTTCCCTGGTTGGTGGTTGTCTGGGGTCATCGTAAGGAAGATAGGCCGATGCGAGAATTGCTTCTCTAGTCCCATTTCCTTGCCCCAGTGTGATGAGGACCGCCGCTAGGTCCCTACAACAAAAATTTGTTAGTGAAAGGGCTTTTATACCTTTCTTAACAATAATGCATGTTCTTGGATGGTCAGAGGTTCTGTCATAAATCAACTCACCAATGCCATTCAGTCCCATAATCTTATCTCTGTTAATCCAGGGTTCTTCAAGAAGGGCCACTTCATACTTCCCTTTTATCACAGTAAGTTCCTCCGAAGCCCCTTTACTGTGATGGAGGTTCCCCTGAAGTACCCTGAATTTCACCACTCGGCGAGTCCCCCCCCAGGACCCTGAAAGTAACCATGTTTAGCTTATAATAAGCTTTTAACCGGTTAGCCACCAAGGCCCCATGGGAGACCTCGTCGATGGAGTAGGCCAGGATTTGGCCTTTTTCTTGAACCTTTCGACTTCGCTTAGTAAGCAATAAAATAAATGTGAATTACAAACCTGGAAAAGTTCAGTATGTAGCAGACACACTTTCGAGAGCTTTTTGCCAGAAACTGGGCTAAAGTCTGATGAAGAATTCAATTTCGCGGTACACGCTATGTCACAAAGCGAAAGGAACAGTTCAGGCTGGAAATCTTGAAAGACGAGGTTCTGAAACAAGTTATCAACTTCCATAGAAAAGGTTGGCCCAATAACAAGCATGAAGTGCCTGCCTCTGTGAGGCATTACTTTAAAATCAAAGACAACCAAAGCTATGTAGATAAATTGCTTTTTTTGGTGAGAAAATTGTTGTACCATCTGCTGTTAAGACTGATATGCTTAAATTATTGCACGAAGGCCATGTTGGGATTGAAAAATGCAAGAATCGTGCAAGAGGAATATTTTGTTGGCCAGGGCTATCTGTTGATATTGTAGCTTACATTAAAAAGTGCCACATTTGCGAAACTTTTGGTAAGAAACAGCCAAAAGAATCGCTATTACCATATGAATCACCGAAACGGCCATGGGAAAGATTGGGATCAGATATTTTTTCGCACGCTAATAAAATTTTTCTGATGGTGTTTGACTCCTACTCCAATTGGTTGGAAATAAGTCAAATTAAAGACAAGTCGGCAAAATCTGTTATTTTAGCTTTAGAATCGATTTTTTCTGTTCGTGGATCACCAGATAAAGTAACTGCTGATAATGTGCCTTTTGATAGTAGAGAATTTGAGACGTTTGCAAAAAACTGGAATTTTGAAATTGTTTTGCGCAGCCCTTATTCCGCACAATCTAATTGATTGGCAAAAAAGGGGTAGATAGTAAAAGAATGCTAAAAAAAATGTTTAAAAGAAAACTCTGATATACACACTGCTTTGTTGCAATACAGAAATTCACCACTCAGGTATATTGACTATTCACCTGCAGAGTTATTGATGAGTAGGATTTGTAAGACAAAAGTGCCGATCAATTCCAGTCTTCTGCATCCCAAACTCTGTGAACACGTTTCTGAGAATCTGTTGCACAGACAGAATATTTATAAGTCATACTATGATAAGAATAGTAAATATCTAAAACCTTTGGACCCTAAAGCCAATGTAACAGTGTTTGACCATGTAAAGAACAATTGGGAGCCTGCACAAATTGTTTCTGAGCACAGCTCTCCTAGATGTTACCTGGTGAAGGACTGTGTTGGTAATTTGATTAGGCGTAATCGAATTGATCTTAAAGAATCCCTAAACGATTATGTGCCTAAAAGTAACGAGCCAGAAATAGATGAGAGTAGTGTTGAAGCTTTAATTCAGCCTGCTGTGTCACTTAAAAGTGAAAGTCCTTCGCTGGAAGCTTCCCCAAAATGTTTATTATCCAGTCCAAAAGTTTTTGATCATGATATCAAAACCAGATCTGGTCGTGTAATAAAGAAACCAGACAAATTGAACTTATAGGAGGGGATGTATTATATAGGTCGTCAGTTACAATTTATTGGCTCAACAGGCAGTTGTAGTCAAGGCCAGTCGTTGAATAGTGGCTGATAATCACAATAACCTAGCAAGCATGTATGTTAAATACACGTGGTCTTAAATTAAAGTTTTATTTTCTAAAACCGCTCGGACCCTGATATCACACATTCCGTGTCTCCTTTAAATCCAAAGGGTTACCCGAACTTGCAAGAGGCTTGGCCACAACTTATTTGGTTACCCGGCCGATTTAAGTTGTATTTGATAAACTGACCGGCCCCTACCGCTACAGACGTTACGATATTTTTCTCCTTTATTTTGCTCGTCCCTGTAGAACCAGAAATAAAAGGACCACAGAGTAGTAATAAACTAGAGAGTTTAAGTTTCGCTTCATTCGTTATCAACCGTAAATATTAATTAAGAGACCGATATTTAAAACATCTGTATTGTAAATTTGATAGACAAATAAGTAGATAGTTGAAGTAAATTCAACAAGAGCCCTGGAATTTTCCGTAACCTCCATCTGAGGCTATCTGGAACTCTTGACACTAAGGGTCAAGGGGCCGTGGAGCAAACCACGTCAAAAATCTATCTTCTATCATTCTACCTATATGTCCCAACCATCTCGCTCACTTGGGTGCTTATATAATTCTGCCTTATTAAAGTCTGGTACAATCTTATTTTAGCTGTTCGTGATATGTCTTTCGATTTTAACATCTTTTATAACATTCCTGCTGCTTCACTGCCCTTTGTTAACCTTTTTTCTACTTCCCTTTCTTCGTCTCCTTTATTTGTGATAGTGACTCCCAAATATTCGATTTGTTCCACTTTTCTATTCTGTAGCTATTATTTCCATTACAGTTTATAATAATACCAGCTTCCTCATTGCCCTCCATTACCATGTATTATGTTTTTTCTCGTTTATCAATAGACCATGTTCTCTTGCCTTCTGTTCCAGTCTATTACCTCTGCTAATAACTTTATGACTTCCGAATTCAAAAACAAGTACAACTTACACTTGTCAGTCCCTGTATGTTTTGTAACTTCGAGAGGAGTGGTCAGAGGAATACCAAAAGAAATAACGCCCATTGAACTTGACTTGTAGAAATACTTAATTACGAAGGAACGAATGCTATGAAAGCCATTTCAGCAAGAAAATTGAACAGAAAAACCACAAATTCAGATGGAAATGTTGAGTATGTCCCCACGACATCAATGGTGATAACGTTTGAAGGAAGAAAGATTCCACCAAAGGAGGTAGACATTGCTCACTTTCAAGCCAGAATAGATGTGTACATCCCTCCAGTTTTACAATGTAGAAAATGTTTACGATATGGGCACTTTGAGACCACATGTCGAAATAAAACAAGATGCCCCAAATGTCAAAAAGAGCATAAAGAAATAATGTGTGATGCAACGACTACGACATGTGCATATTGTAATAAAAATCACAGTACGTATAATCGACAATGTCCAGAATACATGAGACAGAGGGAAATTAAATCATTAATGGCAGTACAAAATATTTCATATTTTGAAGCGAAAAGTATGTGCCCAAAAATCTACAATTTATCAACTAATGTGATGAATGAAAATCAACCCACATGAATGAATTTCCTAAAATTAACAACAATAGGCAAAGTCCAAACTGGAACAACCGTTTAAATAGCCAACAATATAGCCAAGCAGAAGGCAGCAATGCTCCTGTGAAGAGCACAACCTATATTCATATGTAGCTAAACAAAAAAGAAGACCTGATACGCCCAACTCAACACCACCAATAGACATAAAAATGCAAAAAAAAGATCAGTACATACAAGAGAAGAAGGAAGCTGAAAAACAAATTCAAAATAAATCACTGGATAATGGAGTTGATACTACAGACATGGAATTGGAAGTAAAAGAAAAATGAGGAAAAGAGAAAGAACAATATCAAGATATACAAAAGTAGGTATAGAAGGAGCTGAAGGCCTCTCTTCCAGGAAAATTTAAAAAAAAGAGGAGAAGATACAGAAGAGGAATTTTGAATATAACATGATAACATGGAATATTAATAGTTTAAAATCCAAACAAAATGACTTACGGTTATTAATAGCAGAAGAAAAAATTGATATAATAGCACTTAATTAAACTCACATGGAACGAGAAGTTGAAATAAAGTTTGCTAACTATACTATGAGTAGACAGGATAGACTCAACATCTCAGGATATGGTGTTATAGCTCTACTAATAAATAAAAATATATCTCTTAAACATTGCAAATTGGCCTAGATTTGAATGCTCAAGTACAAGCAGTACAGATTGGTACTTGGGAATTAATTAATATTGTTATAGATTGAGTCATGGTACGATTATTTTAATAAAAATTCAAAATGTCACTCTTAAAAATAACAATGAACAATTCATACACACCCTGTAGGTAAAATTTATATAATAATAGATGGTGGCATTAAATATAAAAGGTTGATTCATAATAACAATAATTTGAAGTATACTGTCAAGAGTAGGTATACCCAATTGAAATATAATGTTTGTATGTCATGTTTGCTCTTTTTTTAATTTCTTGGGAAATTAAACCACAATATTTTTGAATTCTTTATTTCAACGTTTCGGTAGCGTTCCAGCTACCGTTTTCAAGAAAAAATAAGTAAAAATTGATTTTTATTCCTAACTGACACAACGGAAAAAATTTGACAACAATGAACAATTCATACACACCCTGTAGGTAAAATTTATATAATAATAGATAGTGGCATTAAATATAAAAGGTTGATTCATAATAACAATAATTTGAAGTATACTGTCAGTTAGGAATAAAAATCAATTTTTACTTATTTTTTCTTGAAAACGGTAGCTGGAACGCTACCGAAACGTTGAAATAAAGAATTCAAAAATATTGTGGTTCAATTTCCCAAGAAATTGAAAAAAGAATGAATAATATACCACAATGACATACAGAAGATGTCATGTTTGCTATATGGTTTGATTTAATAAGATTTTGAATAATATTTAAGATAAGTTATGGAGATACTCTGATTTAGTTTATGTTATAAATTTTAATTAATAATATCATGAATATCAAATTTGATTAAAATGTCATGAAGTGTCAAAGTGAAATTATTTACATGATTAATAAAAAATTGGAGGTTGGTAAGACATTGTGGAAGGAAGTAAATTAGGTTTTTCAGGACAGGTTGCTAAGGGGAAACTAAGGGGGGGGGAAACCAGGGGATATAAGTAGCAAGGTGCTGCAGACAGGAGAACGGGAGTTCCTGAATGTGAAGAAATAGCTGAGACGAGTTGTGGGTAATAACTTACCACAAACTAAACTTCTAGTCTTCTGAATTGGTGAGATAACCACTTAATCAAATATTATTTGCATTGTGCAATTTTTGTACTAGACATATTAATCACATAGATTAATTTGAACGAGTTTCCATTATCCAGACGCTGAAAAGAAATTATAAGATATTATTTGTTGATTGATATTATGAAAGGTTAAGGTTTTGCATCATATTCAAAGTGATTTAAAGTGCATAGATAAGAGTTATTTATAGGTTGTATTATTTAGAATAGAACGTATACTTACCAGAGAATTTGATATCAAATTTTTAACAATACAGTTCCGTAATATTTATTTGGTTATCGCAAGTATTGGTAACGTAAATATTGCATAATTATCTTATAACTTTATGTTATCGTTTGCTCATAATTATTATAATACATTTTGTTGTATTAAAAATAAATCAGAGTAAATTAATAATTTTTATTTCACTATTGGAACTCCATCTACGAACCGTTATCTCTACTAACCCTGAAACACGACCTTGAGGTAAGTAGTTGATTCTCTGACGGAGAAGCCGTGGCAAAAATATAAATTAAATACAATAATAATAAAACATAAAATCGAACCACACAATAACACAAATGAAGCAGAATTATAATAATATATACTTATTCAATATTTTAATGGGCCATTTGTAATAACAGGTGATCTGAATGCACAGCATGATTTATTGGATTCAACTACAGTAAATCAATCAGGGAAAAATTTTATGGAAGTGTTATCTATGAATGATGACATAATTATTATGAATGATGACAATAGAACTAGAATCACACGCGAGGGTATCAGTTGCCCAGACATTACATTGATAACAAGTGAATTAGCTTTAACTTGTACATGGACCACATTAGAGGATACCACTAGTGATCATGTTCCAATTCTTATAAAGGTAAGCAATGAGGGTGCAGAAACCATACATAACCCAAAGTATAGATGGAATTAAAAAAAAAACAGATTGGCCAGTATTCCAAGACAATCTCACCCAAACACATATCAGATAATCCTACCGATACACAGTGGATCAATAATATAGAACAAGCAGCAGAACGTGAGCTTCAAAAGAACTGAGGCCCAAACGAGAAGAGTACCAAGAAAAAATAAAAAAGTAGAATTCCAAAAATTTTGTGATGACCTATCTTGGCAAACAAATATGAGTACAGTATGGGGTACAGTTGGAAAGTTTAATAATTCATACTCAAAAAGACCACATAAAATAACAAAATCAGATGACCCAGATCCACAAGAAATAGAGATTATAATAATGAGGATATTCAAGAAATTACAATGAAAGAGGTATAGATAGTGTTGGAAAAAAAGAAAAACTCTGCACCGGGCATAGATGAAATAGGCTATAGTTTAATTAGGAATCGCCCTCAGAAATATATAACCCACCTCTTAAACTTTTATAACAAAATTATCTTGGAAGAATTAGATATCCCCATAAAATGGAAAACACAAATTATTGTACCCATACTAGAACCGGGAAAGGATCCTTTAACTTACACTAAATATAGACCAATAGCTCTTTGCTCCTGTGTAGGCAGAATCTTAGAAAATATAATTCATACAAGAATATATTATATAATAAAAGACAAGAATCGAATATGCAGCCTACAGAATGCATTCAGGAAGGGAAGAGGCATTATGGAAAACTGTGTATATCTATCAACAGAAATTTAAAAAGCATTTACCAAGGGAGATAAACCTATGGTAGTCTTTTGTGATGTAACTGCTGCATATGATAATGTCCGGACAAATATTCTTCTCAACTACTTAGATCCGTGGAATATAAAGAAAAGTATATGTTAGATCACCAGAAACATTGGAATGAATAGGACCAAGGTATACTAGTAGAGGTTAATCTCAAGGATCCCCATTAAGCTCTTTACTCTATAATGTATATACAAAAACCCTAAATAAAATTTTACCACAGGAAATCAAAATCCTGAAATATGCAGATGAAAGCATACTAATTATCACTGGATCACCATGATCTCGAATTATCTGATGAAAAAACAAAAGCAATGCTATTTTCTTAACGAAAAGTAAAAACTGACATCCAAGCAATTAAACTTAATGGGAAAATATTGGATGGGTAATACGTGGACAGTACACATAAATAACAATGCATTAAAAGCACAAATAGAAATAAATGTAATGAAGGCTATACCACAAAATATAATATATTTATTGTATGCTTTACTGTACCTGTGCGAGTGGTCTTAGTAGCCGAGCACGTTAATTGTAATAAAAAAAAATAGTAATAATAACTATCGATAAAATATGCGATAATAAGTTGTGTTTAGTATAGGAAAATTTATAATTACCGTTATATACTATTTGTATATCAAATAATTCTTTATAATACATGGTCAGCATGTGCATCGTAATTTAGAGGTTAACTATGGTCGAACACTCAGAACACAAATTTTTGCACTTTGCATTTAATTTTCAACATCGTACAAAATTTTACATCTCTTATCAGTGGCGTGTTTATGGGGGGGCCAGAGGGGCCCGGGTAACCCCCAAAGCAGCTAAACTCCAATAAAAAAACGAAAATGTTGGTCCATCCAGTCTTAATTATCATTTATTGTAATCTATCAATTGATTAAGAATGTATGATGATCGTTTCATGCTATACGGTGTGAATATTTTATGCATAGAAAATCTCGTCAAACCTTTAGTGCATATTTGCGGTTAATCCATGAGCAGTTGAGAAAACGAATTATTATTATTCTCTTCGCCCACCCGCCGGTTAGTCCGACGATCGTATTTTCGTTTCCATTCATATATTCGTATAAAATCGGTGGCGATCGAGAATGATTTTGTAACGTGGGCCACGTTACGTGGCTGCTATGACGAATCGTGCTAAAATATTATCTATGGTGCTAAATTCAGTGTTCAGTGATTCAGTGCTCACTCTTCAGTTTGCAGTTGCTGAGTGGGGTAGTTGGTGGTAACTTTGCATGAGTCGAGTTGTAATGAAACGAGCAAGTGATATGAGAAGTTTTTTCCTACACAAGGCTGCAAGATCAAGAACAGAATAAACCGTCTACATCAGTAGAAAATGCCCCCCTTACTAATAATCATGACACCGATAAAGCCAGTGGAAGTTGTAATGAACTAGAATTAGATATTGGCAATGCAGTTTCAAGACATTTGAATGCCAGTGAAAGATATAAATATCTGAAATAATCATGGATACCTCCAGATAATTATAAATTTCTTTCTAAAATCGAAAATAATCACACTCGACAGTTTCAACGAGAATGGCTGGAAAAACATGAATGGTTAACCTATAGCAAGTCTAAAGAAGGAGCTTTTTGTAAATTCTGTTGTTTATTCGCTTCGACTGGAGCTGGAGTTAATTTCCAGGTGAGTGTTATCTCTTATGTTATATATTTGTTTTTTCCAAGTTCAAGTAAATACTAACTGCAATTTTTATGTTTCCTCATTTGTCACCTTTTTACAGCCGATTAAAACGTTAGAAACAGAACCAATGCATAAATATAAGAATGCTAAGCTAAGAGTGTTGAGCGTGCAGGAGAATTCCTGAGAACATTTGACTCTGGAGAGAGCGTATCTATGCTGATGAACAATGAACAAAGAAATATTATACTGCAGAATCGAAAGAGTTTAATGCCGATTATAAAAACAATCATATTTTGTGGACGTAATAATTTGCCTCTAAGGGGTCACATTCTTGAGTGCTTCACCAAAACGGGTTGGCTTATTGCAGAGAATAAAAGTTTAAAATCGTATTGTGAAACACGCTGGGTGGAAAGACACGATACACTTTTTATCTTTTAAGAGCTGCTCCCTTTCATAGCTCAGGCCTTAGATTACCTAGAGCATGATCAAGACCGTGATACAGCCTCCAATTCAATGAGCTTCAATGCCTGTATTAGAAGTGATTTCCTAATATGTTTGGTTATAGGTGCATATTGCTTCTCTTATAGTGTGAAGTTGAGCAAATTATCACAAAGCCCCACGGAATTTTTTGCAGCATTGGAAAATATTCAGACTCTTCAAATAATTTTCCAACATGAGGGTGAATGCTGAGAGAGAATTCAATACAATATTTTTAGAAGCTAAATCCATTGCGACTGGCTTCGATGTAGAAATAACTAAGCCAAGGTAAGTCTAAATAATTCAGTATACTTGATGAGACCACATAGATTTTTTTCTATTTTAGAGTGTGTGGACGACAAACTCAAAGAGAAAACCTTGATTCAAGTTCGTCTCAAGAATATTTTAAACGTACGGTATTTATACCTTATATTGATCACTTTATAACCCAGCTTGATTCACGATTCAATAACAGATTAACTGCAATATTAATTATAATTATAAAATTTACACCAAGGATTGTTTCGTGTATGAAGCAGACATTGATATATCAAAACAAGAACTAAGATCTGAAATAATAATGTGGCAGAAAAGATGGGAAGATAAACCAGATTTGCCCTCTACAGCAATCGAAGCGCTTTGTTTTGGAGCGAGTTTGTTCCCTGCAATAAAGATTTTACTGCAGATATTTGCGACTCTACCTGTATCAACGGCAACAGCGGAATGGAGTTTTTCAACCATAAAGCGCCTGAAAACCCATTTGAGGTCAACCATGGAAGACCGTTTGAATGGTCTAACTTTACTTAATATCCACAATGAAGCTTATTTGAATATTGAAAATGTGATTCTTGTCAGATTGAAATAATTGAACTGAAAAAATAAATATGCTATTTTCCATGTTTGTTCATTGCTCAGTCAAAATAAAAAAGAATGATTATTCTGGTGTTGTTTCGTTCAATTATTTTGGTCCAGTACCACGACTAATTTTGTTAACATTTTTTATTTTTGCCTCGGCCCTCCCCAAAGCAAGATTCTAAACATGCCACTGTCTCTCATGCATCCAATGTAGACGTTGAGGTTGATTTTATTTATAATTTGCTTATGAATTTTCATTTCGAGCTGTCGGAAAAAACAGTCCAATTTTAATTTAGAAAGTGTACATACCCGACACCCTGAGGGTAAAAGGGTTCAAGATTATACATATACATATATATATGTATATACATATTTGCCAATTTGGTTGATAGAGATCTACTGAACTTAAAATCTCAAGGGATAGATATAACTGGTGTTGTATTAAATTTGGTTTTATACGCAGTTAACTTCTGAAACGATTAGAGAGAAGTAATGGATGCAGCAAAGAAGAAGAAGCAAACATATCCATACTGGCATCCCAGTGTCGTGAACTATACGGAAACCTTAATTTGGCATATGAAATCGAAAATCGACCAAGGAGGTTCCTCCCTTCAGAGTATACATCGAAGATGGAGACTCGTGCCTATCGAGGACTTGACGCAGGTTCTCCAATAATCGTTCCAGCTCAAGTCAGTCATCGATGTCACATTATCATGTATAAAGAAGACCTAGTTTCTTCGCAAGAAGATGAATATTCTAAAAACGTTTCTTAAGTTCGGTTTGCATCTGAGATGTCTAGATTAGCCACACTTGGAGAATCCAGTCGATTCGCGTACGACTGGACCAGAGTACGATAATAATCCTTATATTCACAAATGGAATCCGAAATACAACGGATGTACCAGCGTCAATGATTTTTTGGAACGTTGGAAGAGATATGAATGTCCCATGGGATTAGCAAACAACAGCTCCTCCGTTCTGCCCCAGAACTCTTCGTGTAGGATGCGTTGTTATGGTTCAGGACCAGGTCTTTCAATTAAGGAAAGCATTTCGACCCTATGACTATGAGTATTGCCTCTGGGATGAAATCCGCCGACGTATTCAAGGATCCCAGGAGAAAGTACTTACTTTTATTACGGCTATGGAAAACCTGTTTCGGCGCTTAGATTAGCCTCCTTCGGAAGATGGGAGAGTGAATATAATAAGGAGAAATCTCCTTTATTATATACAAACTTAATTGTCCATCCAACCTGTCAATTCGGTTCGAGAGTTCCTACGTTTAGGTAGGACCATCGAAGAGACGGAAGAGAGGGTGAAAAGGTTTGTGCCACTTTCACCCTCCTACAGAACGTTGTTGGAACCAGAAATGGCATATCATCGACCCACTCAAATCACTAACGTTTCTGCAGTTCACTCAACCACGCAACAAAGAAGAAATCAGAATACTTCTTTAACTCCGGCAAGTACATCTACTCAAGATCGACAAAGCTCCTCCCAGGAGCAGCGACCAAAATTCTGGAATTGCGGAAAGGATTTTCATAAATTTCGCGCCTGTCCCGAACCTAAAAACAAATTTTGTTTCAAGTGCGGTTACGAAGGAGTGATGGTGAAAAACTGCCCATCATGTACAAAAAAACATGAAGACAAGTCCTTAATTCGTGTCCTCCGTCATCACCATTTCTTTTGGATTTTGTTATTGGTCATGCTTTGTCGATCTTGAGTAGATGTACTTATCTACTCAAGATCGACAAAGCTCCTCCCATGAGCAGCGACCAAAATTCTGGAATTGCGGAAAGGATTTTCATAAATTCCGCGCCTGTCCCGAACCTAGAAACAAATTTTGTTTCAAGTGCGGTTACGAAGGAGTGATGGTGAAAAACTGCCCATCATGTACAAAAAAACATGAAGACAAGTCCTTAATTCGTGTCCTCCGTCATCACCATTTCTTTTGGATTTTGTTATTGGTCATGCTAAAAAAGACACAATACCATATCTTTCCATTAATATTTTAGGACAAAATTTCCTAGCCCTTTTGGATAGTGGATGTTCGGTAACTGTGGTTGGTACCTTAGGATGGAATCTACTTAAATCGGTTTGCTCTCACTTCTTTCTCTTCTAGAGAATGCGTGGTCGAAAGTGCGAGATAATTGGATCCGTAACTATACCCGTCCAATTGCAAGATAGGGTGAGAGTGTTGGAGCTTATGGTAGTACCTAGCCTCCCGCAAACTATCATACTGGGGATTGATTTCTGGAAAAGTGTGGGTATTGTACCTGATCTTTATTCCGGACAATAGTCATTCAGGTCGGATAGTGACCTACCTTGTACCCAAGTGGCGGCGATCCAGTCCGTAGAGCACCTGACGGTAGCTCAAAAGGCGCAGCTTGATGACATGATAAAGTCTACGTTCAAAGCCATAGGAAACCGGTTAGGGTGTACTCACCTCGTCGAACACGAAATCCATACAAAGGCTCAACCAATCAAACAACGCCATTATCCTATCTCACCTGTCCTTTAATGTCAAGTGAACTCTGACTTAGATCAGATGCTGGAGAATGATATAGTTGAACCCTCAACCTCACCCTGGGCTTCCCCTATAGTTCTTGTGAGAAAATAAGATGGAACCTACCGATTTTGCGTTAATTACAAAAAATTAAACGAGGTTAGCGAAAGAGATACGTACCCTATTCCGTTTGTTAGTACCAATCTGGACAAATTAAGGAACGCGAAGTACCTCACCACGCTAAACATAAAATCAGCCTATTGGCAGATCAAAGAGGCGAAAGCGTCTCGACCCTTTACCGCATTTGTTGTTCCAACGAGGGGACTGTTCCAATTTAAACGCATGCCGTTTGGGCTACATAATGCGCCGGCGACCTGGCAGCGGTTTATTGACCGTGTCATAGGTGTTGACCTGGAACCGTTCGTTTTTGTGTATCTTGATAATATAATCATTTGTACTCCCACGTTTGAACAGTATTTGGAAGTATTACGCAAAGTTCTAGACAAGATTTCTCATCTCCCGCGCATTTAACACTAAATAGGGAAAAATGCCATTTTTGTAAGCCTGAATTGAAATATCTCGGCTATTTTGTGAACTCCTCTGGCTTATTGGTTAATCCAGGGAAGGTGGAGGCCATCATAAATATTCCGGATCCAACGACTTTCGGAGAGTGGTAGGCTTGGCTTCCTGGTACAGGAGATTTGTTCCTAACTTTTCAAGCCTAATTGCTCCACTTACCGCTCTATTGAAAAAAAAGTTCGAATAGGATAATGCTTGTGTCACCACTATGGTAAAAATTGAGGAGCACCTCATCTCAGCTCCCATTCTCACTTATTGAATAACGTTATCTGCTTATCTGCACAATCTAGTGAAGTTCTAATTATTGAAAAAGAGGGACATGAAAAATATTAATTCTCTGTACAAAGGCATATGCATATAGGGTTTTTCATTTGTATTTTCTTGTTGAAGAGTTGCTGTCTTTTATGTAATATTACCATTATTAAATATAGTTACCATATTAACATTCTTGTTTCAGAAAATATACATATATCTAGTAAACTATCAGTGATATTAGAAAATGTGTGTGCCGGGACATCAAAAGAGTCCGTTTCTCCCATAAATTTTTCGAGCGCAGACATTCAAAATATGCCCATTCAAATTATTAACGAAACAGACATTTTTAATTAACTTCAATCCATTAAAAGTATTGTGACAGGTATGAAAGCCACAATGGATATAATAATGATAAAAATGAACAATCCCGTTACAACTAAGAATACTTTAGAAGATGAAGTAATTGTTTTTGAAAATCTTCCACTGAAAACAACAGCAGAACTCATCGAATTTGAGAATACCTTGACGAACGACGAAGTTAGGAAACAATTGGTTAGTTTTTATAAATTTCTTCATATTTCCAAGTTATCCTTTGCTTTTTTAATTTTTGTTCATTCTTATAGCAGTTGAGAAGATATGTAATTCTGGGTGGGTCCGATTAAAAAAATATGGTCAGGGTCTTATGTTTTCAAACGAGCTAGGAATAAAATGTTCCTGGACTGGGCAAAAAAATAATATGAAACTGAAAGATTTCTTGGTTCTGTTAACAATGAAGGGTAAATTAAGTTTATTTTGCAGAATTGAAAAAAAAATTATAATCTTTTCATATAAAACTTGATCTGTTATATGCAGAATAAATTCTCAGTGTGACCAATACAGTCCAGTTCTTTTCCACTTTATTTTATAAAAGTGTTTTTTAGCTGCTGTTCAGAACACCTTCAAAGGTTTTACAGATATGAGGTTCAAAAATATCCACTAGGGGTGGAATGAGCACTCGAAATCATAACACTGTGATTATCTCCGAAAAAGACATATACTGTTAAGGAAACTTTAACTTTAAATTTTTGCCGCGTAAAACACATCATTGGCGCATGTTTGAGGAAAACGTCGACGTGCCCAATGGCCAGTATATCAAGAAGCCATTCAGTAAAACGACCGCTTTCGGTGAACTATTAAAATAAAAATCGAGTAACAAAAGTGTGCCAGAACATATCCTCAACCATCCCAGGCGCCTGGATACGGACAGCAACAACTGATACAGCTTCACCAGGTAGGAGCCTTATTTTTTTCTTATTTTTCTTGCGTTGATGATGTGTTACATTTTTTTATAAGACAATATTACAGATACAGTCCACAAACCTTTTTTTCATATTTCCTGCTTTAACATTGGTCCTTCGAGCCGGATTGAGTATACCTAATATACCTAATTATTTTTTTCTTTTTCTTATTACTATAATAACATTTTATCGGTACATTTTTAAACTCGTTCGCCGGTTGACCTTCATTTACGTAGATAGATAATTTCTACCTTGATTTATTCCACTAAATGTTATTCGATTATAAGTTTACCGTACGTTAAATATTAATATTAAAACTAAATTCAACAGTAGATTTTGCATTCTTAGTTTGGTGAATTTCACAGTTTAGTTCAAATTTAAATAATTTTTCTAATCCTTAAATTTTTTTTCGTACCAACTTTTTCTTGGCATACAAAAACCACATTGACCTAGGAAGGTGTTTTTGGTAATTGTCTTGTTTATTATTTTCCACAATTACTTATTCATATTTGTAATGGCTCCAACTTCAGATAAATTAACAAGAGCGAATTTAAATCGCACGCTCGCTCACAAAAGATTAGAAGAGACTCATCAAGCAGGTCTTGATGCTTTGCACGACGAATCTTTGAGATCAATTTTCTTAGCTAGAGCCGAAGCTCTCGACGATATATATAATGACTTCCAAACCGCCCATAATACTGTCATATCTCTAGTTAGTGATGATGATTTCGTAGTCTACGATACAATGCGTAGTTCAGCAGATAAAGCCTTTTACAGTGCTAAATCCATTAAGCATGATTTTTTAATATCGGATACAGCCAATAATTCGGTGACCAATTTAAATAGATCCTCTTCACATCAACGGTTTGTAGCCAAGCTTCCAAAAATTAACTTACCTACATTCGACGGAGATTTTAAAAACTGGTCTTCTTTCTATGATCTGTTCAATACGCTTATCCATAACAATACTGATTTGTCCGACTCTGAAAAATTCCAATATTTGCTCACGTCACTGGACAAAGAACCCTTAGCTTCAGTTAAGGGTATTCCCCTTACTGATGCAAATTATATTATAGCATATGAAATGCTGGAAAAACGATACCAAAACAAACGGATTCTAGCTACTCACTATTATAATGAACTTTCGAATGCCGCTTCAATTCAAACTCCTACTTCTAGGGAGCTAAGGAAACTTTTAAATACCTTTTCTGAAAATGTAGCGTCTTTTCGAGCTCTTAAATTTCCAGTTGATCAATGGGAATTTTTGTTGTTTAATATGCTTATAAATAAACTGGATACAAAAACTAGAACAAATTTTGAACTTGAAAATAGTTTAAATTCAGAATTGCCTACTTACAGACAATTAATAACATTCTAGAAAGACATTCTATCGCTTTGGAATCAGTTCAATTTTCAATTACTACTTCATCTACCCATATAGACAAATCTAAAAACAAGTTTTCAAGCTCGAAACATTATAACAAACCTTCAACATCTACATTTGTTGCAAATACACAGCAAAACAATAGTAACGTTAAATGTATCTTATGCTCCGCCTTTCACCCACTGTATAAATGTCAATCATTTTTGGCTAAGATGCCACAAGAAAGATTTTCTTTTGCTAAGCAGCACCACTTATGCGTCAACTGTTTAGTATCTCCTCATTCTATTAAAATGTGTTCATCCACACAAAGATGTAAAATTTGTCGATTTCCTCATCATACAGTGTTACATTTTCCAAAAAATTCAGCCAGTTCAATTCAAATAAATAATTCTATTTCCTCTTCTGACAATGTCCCGAATATCTCTAGTGACAATTCTAGCTCTTCAAATACAAATGGTCATTGTATTACAAATGCTTTAACTCTACCACAATCTACGGTTTTATTATCCACGTGTGAAGTGCAAATTAAGGACATTCGTGGTCATTTTCAAAAAATTCGTGTTTTACTAGACACAGGCTCCATGGCTAATTTTATATCTGAAAAATGTATTAGAAGCCTTGGGCTTTCTCGCAAACATTGTTCTATTCCCATTGAAGGCCTCAATGGAATGACTACCTTTACAAATCGAGGCACAACACATTGTATCATTAAACCATGTGGTAAAGAAAATCCAGTTTTTTCATTCGAAGCAATTATTATACCTCAAGTTTGTTCTGACCAGCCGAAAGTCTTCATTAATCCTGCAGAATTGACATATATTCAAAACTTGAACTTGGCGGATAGTAAATTTCATATTCCCGGACCCCTGGATATGATTCTTGGAGCTGAATTAATACCTTTAATTTTGAAATCAGGTCGTATATTAGGAAATCCTGATCAACCTGTCGCTTTAGAAACTGTCTTTGGTTATATTCTTCAAGGACGCACAAACTGCACCCATGTCTCAAATAATTACTCTTTAAGTTGTCATGCATCTTTGGATATAAATCTTGATATACAATTGCAAAAGTTTTGGGAGGTCGAACAGGTTGTCAAATCTACTCATGCATCTCCGGAAGATAATAAATGCGAAGAAATTTATAAGACTTCCACTTTTCGAGAATCTTCTGGACGGTTTTCGGTACCTTTACCATTTCGTCAATCTTTTCCCAGTTTTATTGATACTTACACACAAGCACATCGGAGATTTTCAATGCTAGAAAATAGATTTTCAAAATCGTTTGAATTACACGTCAAATACTGTGAGTTTATGCAAGATTATCTTGACAGTGGACATATGGTTCCAGTCCCACTGAATGATTATAACTGCTTATTACATACCCCATCACGCCGTCTTTAAAGAGCAACTTTTGGGTTCTCAAATAATTTCCAAAATTCGAGTTGTGTTCGATGCGAGTTTGCGTGATGTACAGGGTGTTTCACTCAATGATTCTCTTTTAGTTGGCCCAAAACTTCAAGGTGATATTTCCACAATTCTATCAAGATTTCGATTTTTTTCTCATGTGTTTGTTTGCGATATAAAGCAAATGTACAGGCAAATTAACGTTCAACCTCAGTTTTGGAATTATCAAAGAATTCTTTGGCGCTTTAAGTCCACTGAGCCACTTCAGGAATTTTTTTTGCGAACTGTAGTCTATGGAATCTCGAGCTCTCCGTTTTTAGCTCTACGAACTTTGAAAGAATTGGCCATCCAAGAGCAATCTTCCTTCCCTCGAGCATCCCAAATGATTAATCATCAATTCTACATAGATGATGGCTTGCTTGGAAGCAATGATTTAAGTTCTGCCATTTCACTTCAGGGTGAATTAATACAACTCATGAAACGAGGATGTTTTCAATTGAGCAAATGGGCAAGTAATTATCCTGCTCTTTTAGATGCAGTAAGTCTTTCTAATCGACAAGAATCGTGCAATTTTGATAAAGATGAGCCATCATTTATTAAAGTTCTAGGACTCAAATGGGATCCTAATACAGACTGTTTTTCTTATACCTATATCCCCTTTGAGCGGGCTTGTACAAAACGGAGCATCCTTTCTGAAATAAGTCGAATTTTTGACCCACTTGGATTTGTTTCACCATGTCTTCTTCTTGCAAAACGACTTTTGCAACAATTGTGGGAATCCAAGGTTTCCTGGGATGATCCTCCTTCAAAAGATATCCTGGATGTCTGGTCAAGATTTAAAATCGAAATGCCAAACTTAGCTAACATCAAAATTCCTCGTCATGTAGGTTCCAGTTCTCTTTCCCGGATTGAACTACATGGGTTTTGTGACGCCTCACAAGTTGGCTATGCTAGTGTTGTCTATTTTCGTATCCTTGAATCGTCAGGAATTGTAAAAACGTTCTTAATTTGTGCGAAATGTCGAGTATCCCCATTGAAAACCCAATCTATACCAAGACTTGAACTTATGGGTTCCGTTTTATTGGCCGATCTAATGCATTTTGTTAAAGAAAGCTATAGTGATCTAGTCGTTTTTGATGCTATTTATGCTTGGACAGATTCTATGGTAACTCTTGCTTGGTTATCTTCATCTCCACATAGATGGAAACCATTTGTAGCTAATAGAGTCAGTCATGTTCAAGATATCCTTCCCCCCTCTCTTTGGCATTATGTCCCATCTTCACAGAATCCAGCTGACTGTGCTAGTCGGGGTCAAACCCCAGCACAACTTTTAGAAACTCCTATTTGGTGGTCAGGTCCTGAATTTTTATCTCAGCCTAGCAATGCATGGCCTGCACAACCTATCAACAAGTTAAACTTATCTGAAATATCTCAGGAAGAGAAAATGGTTATATTATCTGCCTACACTTCCTCTGACAATTTCATTTTTTCCCTTTTTTGTAGATTTTCCTCTTTAAATAAGATTAAGCGAATTGTAGCGTATTCTCTCCTTTTTATTCGTAGTTTAAGGTTACAATCCCAATCACAAAGAATCTTGGATGTGGATAATGCTTTTAAAATTATTATAAAATGTGTACAACATGATATATTTTCTGATATCTTTATTAAAATTAAACATAATCAACTATTGCCTAAGCCTTTTAGGAAACTCGCCCCTTTCATTGACTCGTTTGGGTTGCTTAGAGTCGGTGGTAGAATCAGGAATTCAGAATTTTCATTCGATGTTAAGCATCCTATTTTATTACCAAAATCACATAGACTCACTCATTTGATAATTGAAGCAGTCCATCAGGAACATTTTCACCCAGGTTTGAAAACATTACACTATTTATTATTACAGCAATTTTGGATTTTATCTCCACGTAGTGCAATTTATAAATGTCTTTCAAGCTGCATTCGATGTTTTCGTTGCAAACCAAGGTGCTATAACCCATATATGGCCGATTTACCCTCTATGAGAATTTCTCAAATCAAGGCTTTTTCATCAGTTTGTATTGATTTTGCTGGTCCATTTCCACTTTCAATGAGTAAACATAGAGGTGGGAAAACCTACAAAGGTTATGTTTGTGTTTTTGTTTGCACATCCACAAAGGCGATTCATTTAGAGGCTACTTCAGATTTAAGTTCCGAAACTTTTTTAGCCGCCTTTAGACGCTTTATCGCCCGACGTGAGAAATGTCTCACCATTACCAGCGATCAGGGCACAAATTTTAAGGGTGCCAACAATGAACTCCTTAACATGGCTAAAACCATTGCCCAGAAACTATCCATTTCTTGGAATTTCAACCCTCCAGGTAGCCCACATTTCAATGGACTAGCTGAAGCGGGAGTAAAATCCTTTAAAACACATTTTTATAGAGTCTTAGGTACTCAGAGACTATCATATGAAGAATTCTACACCCTATTGTCCCAGATCGAAGCATTATTGAATTCACGCCCGTTATGTGCGATTAGTAGCGATCCAAATGATTTACAACCTCTGACTCCAGGACATTTTCTAATTCTTGAACCGCTCACCAGTCCTATTCCTGAGGTAGATCTTACACCTTTATCTTTAAATAGACTTAATCGATGGCAATTGCTGCAACGTATGCGGAGTGATTTTTGGAAGCGTTGGTCACAAGAATATGTACATTCTCTCCAAGAGAGATATAAATGGACCGAACCTTCACCTCCTATCGTTAAAGGTGCATTAGTTTTAATTAAAGATGAGCAGACGTCTCCGCTAAATTGGGAACTTGCTCGAGTTATTGATATACACCCTGGTCGGGACACTGTGGTTCGTGTGGTTTCATTGAAAACCAACCATGGGGTTATGCAACGCCCTGTGGTTAAAATTTGCCCCTTACCGGTTAATTAATTTTTATTTTTTATTCAATTAGTTAGGTATCAATAGTTATATAATTATTAGTAGATTTAAGCATTAGAATATTCTATATTTGGTTATTTGAATATCATTTCAATACATATATATATTTCTTTTATCACATTTTTTTCTTTCTTCTTTGCACTCCTCTTGTTCAAAAACATTCGTTTTGGTGGGGTGAATGTTAAGGAAACTTTAACTTTAAATTTTTGCCGCGTAAAACACATCATTGGCGCATGTTTGAGGAAAACGTCGACGTGCCCAATAGCCAGTATATCAAGAAGCCATTCAGTAAAACGACCGCTTTCGGTGAACTATTAAAATAAAAATCGAGTAACAAAAGTGTGCCAGAACATATCCTCAACCATCCCAGGCGCCTGGATACGGACAGCAACAACTGATACAGCTTTACCAGGTAGGAGCCTTATTTTTTTCTCATTTTTCTTGCGTTGATGATGTGTTACATTTTTTTATAAGACAATATTACAGATACAGTCCACAAACCTTTTTTTCATATTTCCTGCTTTAACATATACCAAAAGGTGGACCTAAAAATGCAGCTTTTGAAATCTTTATGATTGTATATTTAGGATTCCCTTAGTTTTTCTTTCTTGGTGATAATTACTTTATATGCTTTTAAGTGTTCTTTCCATCCCCTAGCGAACATTTCAGTACCACAAAAATATTTTTCAGGTTAATTTTCCTTGAGGTATTTTTTTTTAATTTGAATCATGATTCTTTTTTGAGATATGGTCGGCAGCCGGCGTTTTTAGTTGTTCACAGTGTATTTGCTGGAACATCTATAGGGTGTAATCTAGATTGTTTGAAGTATATTATTTAGAGGTTCAAGTAATATCCATACAGCATCTAAAAGAATATACTGTATCGTTTTTGAAATGTTGCATTCAGTTCATTGGTAAGATGTTGTTTTAAAGACATTGCATCAACATGTACTAGATGTTAAAAGGCATTTCTGAATGTAACAGAAATGTTGCTCTCAGTTCATTATAAAGACTTCCTTTTGAGGAAGTTCTAGTAACATCACAGTAATGTAATAAGGCAGCGCTTTAACATCGCTGAGAAGTTCAGCTGTAACATCACAGAAGTGAACAACCCTAAGCTGGGCATAAGCAGTTGTGAAGATGTTCATGTGATGAAAACAAGAGGAAAAAAGGGAAGAGCATTAGCACAATGTGATGTTAAATTTACGTGACTGTGACAATTATTTGCATAGTGGGGAAATTTCCCAAAATTGTTGAAAAATGTTCGTCCTTTGGTCGTTGCACAGTGGAATTTCAGACTTTTGCAATTACATTTTACATCTTTCATTCTTCTCTCAGGTTTAACAACAGAATATTTCGACTTTCCATCTACCAACTTTCTTCCTTGGTATTCCTCACCTTTCTCTCTCAGAATCTTTACTTTCTTGCTCTCCCATTTCTTTTCATCAACCTTGTGCCTCTTTCTACGTTTTGGACTTCCTTTTGGATCCTCTGTAATGTGATTGCCATCTATAATGATTGTATGCTCATTTTCATTTACTTGTTGTGGACCAGTGTTGTCAATCATTGACGTGTTTTCTTCTATCACCTCAATATTTGTTTTCTCAATTTAATTTGGAACAGTATTGCTATCTGACACTCCGTCAGTCACGATTGAGCTTAAATTATCATCAAACAATGCAAGTGAATCTACAGCAACAACTGTACTCTCAGTACCAGACACAGTGCTAGATATCTGTACAAGAGATCCATCAGCCTGCACAACAAATACTTGGCTAGATTGGAAGCTGTTATCAGTAAGAGAATCAGTGCACTCCCTGGAGGTCTTTCCTGTTTCAAAATTCAATGTATCATGGTTTTCTTTCTTTTCCGCCAAAAATTTGGAATGGTCCTTATTAACCAAAGAATTTTTTTCCTGATTTTTGTCAGTTTTCAACAAATTTAATATCTTTTGTGCTCTTGAACCCATCTGGAAAGAAAATTAAAAATTTAGGAATTCAGACACGAGTCCTTAACTCATCACGTAACTCCACAAATAGATCGATAATTGGGAAATTTCTGGAAGAAAACCATTCATCTAATTTATTCAAAACTAGTAACTCCATTTGTTAACTATTTGCAAACCACGTAACTGCCTTTTAATATGAAACCTTCAAAAAAAAGTAATGAAAGATATTATGTATGTTGCATTGTAAGGGTTGACAGGTCGTTGTTATAAAACACTTAGTAAAAGTCACTTATATTTTTATTCAACAACTAAATAATTCTCTGTACAAATTACATTGACCTCTCATCGGTATAGAAATGACCCCATCAAAATGTCCAAACTATGTTTATATTTTTATTTAAGCTTACTAATACTTTTATATCATTGCTGATAGACATATTTATAAAAGTATTAATGAAGCTATTTTGTCAATGACCTAATACATTATACGACGGCATTACATCCCCACCCCTTAGGGAGAATGGTTCCCGGTTGGCCAACCCTTAAATCATTTATCTAAGGGTATTTTCAAACGCGTGAATTTGATGGATGGTTACTTCCTGTTAATTGTAGCTGTGGTGCGCCTCCACTTACGTACTTATTTTAATAGTGAGGGTTAGCCATTAGCATCCCCCTCCTTGAAGCAAACCCAAATATGTAGAGAAAAAAAAATATGAAGAAACTATCCATATGTTACATTTCCTAAAAAATAATCAAAACTGTTCAAAATCAATATACTCGTATTAAACATATAAATGCTTATATAAAAAGATTCTAGAAACGAAATGAATAAAAATGGAAATATTTCATAAGCTACTACTACCTTGCTCATTAAATAATTGCTATTTGTTAATTCATTTGATTTGATTCAAAATCACTTTAAAAATATTTGTGTTTTTCATAATTCCTGCATAAAAATATTAATTCAAATTATCAATTTTTTTAATGTTTCATTTTGCGTGTCAGACTTAATTGTACACCATCTGTATTTTCAAAAATACCTTCATATTTTTGCATCTCTGTGCATTTTTATTCATAACTTCATTAACATTGTTCAAACTGCCGACCTATGTAGTCGATACAGCGCTTGTTACTCAGGTCAAGGTTGTCATTATCAATTAACAACATTTTTCCGTTATCACCATTTCCCTTTTTTCCACGATCATTCGTAATAATGAAGAATTCCCAAAGTGTGAAACTTACGTTCCCTCATTTCATATTAAAAAATTTTAAGGCTGACATTCCGCTATAAAGACTTTATTCTCATTTATAAGTTCTATTGGAACATATTAAACAAAAGAAAATTGAAAAACAGGAATTAGTCGAACATGTTGTTCAGAAGAAAATTAAATATTATTGATCAAAAAATAATAAGATTATCAAATAATAAATTATCTGACACATCGAACAAAAAATTACTTACACAAAATAATATATATGAACAAAAATAACGTAAGTATTAAAAGTAAAAGATTGGAAATAAAAATAAAAGTTATTTTTTAATCGGGTTAAAGTTATGGGAAAAAAATTGTTTTGCTAATTAAAATAAAAACTGGCTAACCATGATAATAACAATTTTTTGGGACATTGTATCAATAATGAGAACAAAGCTAAAATAAACTCATGAAAACAAATCACAACAAATAATGAACTTACCAAAAATTAATCAATTGCTTAAATTCCATAATAATTCAATATTCCATCAGTATTATCCATAAAACTTATTCCATAAACTTATCCATATTCCATTATTAATAATTTTATAGAACTTATCTTTCCACATATGGAAAAGGCTTTTTAAAAAAGATTTATTTATTGAGATAATTACAATAGTTGTTATAAGATCGGAAGTAGATTCTAGACTGAATAAAAAATGAATAAAAAAGGTTTTACAATAACTAATATTAAAAAATAAAACATAAGCAAAAACAAGTTCACACTGAAATTGAAGATACTGACTAAACAATTTATTTATGCTACACTGAGAAAACTAACTATATAACACCTCCCCTATTAGAATGAGGCTCCTTCTGGAAGCTGAATTTTCTTTTCTTGTAGTTCTATGGATATTTGTTCTGGAATCTTCTTTGTCTTCGGTTTTTTCTTTAAAAGTAGCCAAATAATAACTAATGCTATACCAGTGTATAAAATTATGGTCCATACGCTGGGAATATGCAGGTTGAATTTTTCTTTAAGTATTGGTGTCAATTCTTGAGACGAAAGTTCTTTCAATTTCAAATTTTTCAAATTAATTTCCATAGAAGACATTTTAATTTTGTTGAAATTTGTTTGAAGCTCATTTAGTACGAGAGGTTGGCCAAAAGTTTTTTCTTGAAATGTGAGTTCGTTATTTTGGAAAATTATCTTACAGGGAGAGTTTTTTATTAAGTATATTCCTCTCAAAATTTTAATTTCTGTGTCTTGTGAACACTTGAATATTAACCTTTCTTCGTTTGGAAAAATGGCCAAATACTGGTTTATTTCTGGAATAACTTCTAAATGATTTCTTAAAATTTTGATTTTTGAGTATTCACAGCTCGTAGAGTTTCCTGTTAATAATACTTGCTCTTCGCATAGCTGCTTGTTATTGTCTTGAAGGTATGAAGGGCATTGAAATGTTTCAATTCGTGTACATATGTCGTTTAGAGGTTTAATTTGATTTACAGATTTTAAAAAATATTTTGAACTTGGTATTATTGTTACGAATTCTGATTCTAATTTAGTGGGTATTGATAACAAATAAAATAGTTCAAACTCAATATTATAATTAATAGGAATAGATAAGAAGTATTCTATTTGATTTTTTCTTAGTCTACATGTTATATCTAAAATTGATTCGAAGTTTAAAATATTCTCATATTTTAACTCAAACGGAAGTTGCAGTTTGTAATATGAAGATATTTTTTGCAATTCTGTAAATAATTCTTTCGACTTAATAATACTCGGATGTGATGTTCTCAGTTTGCAAAAGGTTAAAGAATTTTCTACTGTTTGCATTACATCTAAAATTACGTTATAAATTATTTGAAGTTCGTTTATCAAATCCTTCAGATAAATGAGATTCTCATATTCGGCTTGAAAGTCTAACATATCTTTTATTTCCAAGATCTTTGACCTGAGTAGTATTTCATTTTTCTGAATGTCCTGAATAGTGTTATTAAAATTATTTATTATTTGATGACTGACACTGTATTGCATTTTAATTTGATTTTCGAGATTTGCTTGATTTTGTTTTAAATGTTCTAAGATTGAATTTATCCTTTCTTCATCTTGAGAATCGAGATTGCCTGTTATGGCTTTTATCAAAGAACCAAATCCATTTATTGAGCCTCTTTTGTTTCTAATTGTTGTGGAGTGAATATTTAAATTTTCAAATTTTTCTTCAATATTATTTTCAACATTTTGGATAAGGTTAACAAGATTTCCAGTCTGTTGTACGAAAAATGTGTTATTTGATATATCACGTGTAATATTTTTGAAATGTTTATTCAAAGAGTTATACTCTTCTAGTAACGGATTCAAGTTATAAAAATGTACAAATGTATGACTTGATTTTTGTAGTTTAGCTGGTCCAAGATTAATTGGTAAAATTCCTAAATTATGACTGATGTCTTTAATTTCTACTGTTGCTTGTCCGATTGAGACGAATCTGTAATAAAAGTATATGGTTTTTGTTTAGGTCGTTTTATATTAGATAAGTGAATATCTTCAGTAGTATTGAAGTGTCTGGTTACAATTTTTGCAGTTTTTCGATTTTTATTAGTACTTTTAATTTGTTCAGGTCGATATTTATTTTTTGTTTTACTTTGAATTTGTTTATTTTTTATGAATACCTTTGTAGGTATTTGGTTTGGCAATTCTTCTCCATTTTCATTGGCTTTTGAGATAACTTTTTCTTTAGTTTCTTGTAATTTTGAGTTTATTTTAGAATAGAGTAGCTTCATTTTTTCCCTATGATTATGAATATAATTGTTAACTAGTTGCTTATCAATATCTAAGTCAAAAGAAGAGTTAATTTCTAAATGTCCTGTAATTATTTCATATGGTTTTAGCTTGGTTGTAGAGTGGATACTATTGTTATATGCTAAAAGTGCATAATTAATTTCAGTTTCAATGGGTTCTTTCTTAAATTCATTTTGATTATTTAGAAGTCTAATATGTTCGATAATTGTCGAGTGAAATCGTTCGGCAATGCCGTTTGATTCCGGATGCTGTGAACTTATAAAATGTATCTTTATTTTATGGGTATCTAATAAATCTTCAACTAGGCTATTTTTTAATTCCGTGCCATTATCAGAAATAATCTGTTCTGGTATACAGTGGTGGGTAAAATATTTAATTAGATTATTAACAATTTCTATGCCTTGAGCAGAATTCAGTTTATAAAGTTGACCATATTTTGAAAATGAATCTATAATAGTTAAAAATTTTGTATTTTCTAGTGTTATAGTATCTAAGTGAATTATTTAAAAAGGTTTGACAGCTGTTGGAGTTACGTTAAAAAGTGGTTTCAAAGGTTTCCTATCGTATTTTGTTGCTTGGCATATTTCGCATTCGTTAATGTAGGTTTGAATAGACGATCTTTGATTTGGCCAATAATAACGTGTTTTTATATTATTTTCAGTTTCATCTAAACCTCTATGATTTCTTTTACCTTCATGATAATTTTGGATGACTTCTTTTATTTCATTCAAGGGGATATCGATCAATTTTTTGTTACATTTAATAAATGAAATCTTTGAATTTTTAAAATAAGTTTGCAGAACTGCACTAAATTTTTCATATAAAGGATCTTCAAAATAAATATGATATTTCAATTTTGGTACAACATAATCTTTCACAAAATTTATTACATTATTTTCGAAATTATTTTTTGAAAATTGTACGAGAATTCTTTGTTTTGAATCGTACAGCTTAATAATTGTTGGTGCTGCGGGTTCAAAATTTATTTCAGAAATTATTATTTGATTTTACCTACATTTACTGAAGATTCTGAAATTGGTATTCCCACTACAGGATCTTCTATGTTAGTGTGGATAGTATTGTTTTCATCGTCAATGTCGTTTATTTCTTCTGCTTCTACTATAAGTGACTCTGTTTCTATATTATCGATTTTAGAAGTACTTGCAAATCTATCATTGAATTTTTCCATATAGGCTATTAAGTTTTTGGGATTATTTTCGGAAGAATCAACTTCATTTATATTTAGTTGTATGCGTGATAGACAGTCACTATTAGTATTTAATGCACCTTTTTTGTAAAATATATTATAGTCGTATTCTTCGAGTTTCAGACGCCATCTAACTAATTTAGAACTGGGGTCTTTTAGGGAAAACAGCCACTGAAGCGGCTTGTGATCAGTTACGATAATGAATTTTCTCCTAAAAAGATAGGGGCGAAAATATTTCACGGCCCAAACAATTGCAAGGAGTTCCTTCTCAATTGTTGAGTAATTTACTTCAGAATCATTAAGTGTTCTGCTAGCATATGCTACAGGTAAATCAGTTCCGATTTTTCCTTGACTAAGGACAGCGCCTAGAGCGAAGTTGCTCGCATCTGTCGTTAGATTAAATGGTTTAGAAAAGTCCGGATACTGCAATATAGGATCATTTATCAACATATTTTTACATAATTCAAAACAATTAATATAATCAGGATCATTAATGTTAATTATGGCATTTTTCTTTAAGCGATTAGTTAATGGTTTAGTTAATTTTGGAAAATCTGCTACAAATTTCCTATAATATCCAAGTAATCCTAGGAATGCTTTAATTTGTTTGATAGTTTTTGGAATTGGAAAATTTTGAATGGTACTTATTTTATCGGGATTGGGTTTAACGCCTTCTGGTGTTACTATGTGTCCCAAATAAGCGACTTCTTTTCTTAAAAATTCAGATTTATCAATTTGTATTTTGAAATTAGATTCACGCAATCTTTTAAATACTTCTTTTAAATTATTTATGTGCTCTTGCAAGCTTGTACTAAAAACTATAATGTCGTCGAGATATACTAAACATTTTTCATTTTGAATACCTCTTAAAATGTTGTCCATTACTCTCTGGAAAGTTGCAGGAGCTCCTTTCAGACCGAATGGCATTCTCAAAAATTCCCAGTGGCCATTTTCTGTAGTGAAAGCCGTTTTGGGGATATCTTCTTGAGCCATCTCAATTTGGTGAAACCCAGAGGCAAGATCCAGGGTAGTAAAGTACTGGCAACGACCTAGTTTGTCTAGTAGGGTAGTTATATTAGGTAGGGGATATCTATCTCCTGAAGTTATTTCATTAAGCTTGCGATAGTCTACAACAACTCTGAATTTTGGTTTACCTGAAGAATCTAATTTTTTTGGAACAACCCAAATGCTACTTGACCAAGGTGAGCATGAAGGTCTTATAATATTTTGATCTAACATATTTTCTATCTGACTTTGAACTTCTTTTCTATATATTTCGGGATACCTATATGACTTGGAATAAATAGGTACCTCATTGGTAGTTCTTATTTTGTGTTTAATCTGACTTGTAAATGTTAGCTGATTACCATCGACATGAAATATGTCAGAATACTCTTTTATTAATTTAAGAATAGCTTCGCGCTCTTCTTTATTCATGTGTTCTGTACGAACTTTTGTTATATCAAATTTAAATTTTTCTGCGTAAATTGCATTAAAATTTGGACTGAAGTTTTGTTCGTATTCGTCGAACGATTCAACTTCTACAGGAGCACTTAAATCTACTTTAAAATATGATTCAGACGGATTTAAAATAGTGCATAAAGCTTGACTATTTTCCGCTTTAGTAAGACATTCTGGAATTTCTAGTTTTCCTATTTTTGTATAAGGTATAATTATATCGCCATTACTGGTATTTTCGATATTTAATTTAATTATTTGTTCTGTGCGTGGAGCCACTACTATACAATTCGTGTTCTCACAGTTTATTTTGAAATAATTAATTTTAATTTTACTATTTGGCGTAATTAAGACGTTATTTACTAAATCAATTGTTGCATTCAGTTTTTTAAGATTATCTAAACCTAATAAGCAATCGAAATGATTATGGAATTTAAATGCATATACAATATTCTAACCTAATTTTATTCTTTATTTTAAATATTTCGAACATGGAATTGCTGTACAATATTTTTGTTGACTTGTACCGAGAGCTGACGATACTTTGAAAGGTTTTTGCATTATTGATTTTGAAAAAAATTCTTTGGCAATTTCCGGGGTTACAAAAGATTTTGTGCTGCCGGTGTCTATTAAAACTCTTAAATTTTGTTCGGGAAATATAATGTACGGTAATTCACTTTCAGAATTAGTAAAATTAAGTAGTTCTACGTTTCTATTGCGACCGAGGACGTTTCCTCTAAAAAATTATTTCCATTTTCAATATCACATTCAGTATTGTCGATATTATGTAATTCTTCAGAAATGAAATTTTTCCTCTGATTTGTAAATAATTGTGTTTGATTTTGCCCATTGTTTCTATTTTGAGCGTTGAATGGATTATATGTATTAGCTGTAGTTATACTCATTGGAGTAGGTTTTGGAAAATTTTGGTTTTGATCTGGTTAGAAAAACGTTGGTATTTCTTGTTTGAATATTGGTTGCTCTACTTGTACTAGGTAAATTATTTGAATTAAAACCTCTGTTAAATTGTGTCTGAGCTTGAGCATTACTTGAGTTGAAATTTTTATTAAATTGAGGCTGATAATTTTGTTGTAATTTTGGAGTATATGTGGGTCTCTGTATTTGATTATTTTGGAAATTATCTTTATTTTGTGGTACAAAATTATTTCTTGGCCTAGGTTTAATAAAAGAATTTTTTGAATAGGTAGTTATTATTATTATTATCAGTCATATATATTTGAAAGTCATTCGTTAGAACATTTAAGGCTGTATTTAAATCACTAGGGTTTTTGGTACGCATTAAAGTGCCTAATGGTTCCTTTAATCCACGTAACAATACTCTAAGTGCCAAGTTCCTAAAATAATTGCCTAATATGGCTTGCTCATTGGCATTTGATCGTGTCATTAATAATGATGTCTGCAAGTTTAAAAGATGCTGTATTCTGTTGTAAAATTCAAAAGGGGACTCATTTCCCTGAGTTAATTCTGAAATTCCTATGCTTAGCGTATAAACATCTCTTTTATCTGCGTAAGTATTTAATAAAGCATCCTTCAAATTTTGCCAATTACTTATACTACATGCAGAAATATTTATTGCTGCTTGACCTTTGATTTTTGACAAAATGCTAGACTTAAATATTCGTTTTGAAAATCTCCTGTATCTACAGGGTTGTAAAATTTATTTACTAATTTTTCAGATATTTCAATAAATCTAGGTAATAAGGCATTATCGCCATGGAAATCTGGGATCATATCCAGATATTCCTTTTTTAAATGGGGTACTACGTTATCCATAGGCATTTTGAAAATTGTATTTAAATTAATCACTGGTTCTGCAATTTTTAAGGTTATTTCTTTACTTAAATTAGTTTGTGAGTCAGAATCTAAATCAGAATCAGAATCAGAATTTTCAGAACTTCCTGAATCGAACAATTTATTATTATCTCTATACGACATAAGGTATTTACATTAGAAACAGGACTGCTTTCTCCATCTAGTCGGAGCTTGTGTGCTGGGAATTGACAATATTCGTTTGGAATTCCTCTTCTCAACAGGTCGAACTATCTTCAGGTTGAGTTACTCAGTTCACTCAACCAAGAGTCCCAAATTTCACTTTTTAGGTATGTTAACAAATCGTTGAAACGAACCGGTGGTTATTTTCGCTAACGCCCGTTTAACATATCCTACTGACTGCGCCACTTATCTTTTCACGTATGGAAAAGGCTTTTTAAAAAAGATTTATTTAACTCTAAGAGCTCATCCATATCTCAAATGTGGTTGTATGAAATTCTTGTAATAAAGGAATTAGAATGAATTTACTTGAGAGCTATGAGATTCATAGAGCTTCTTTTGATAAAAGTGTCACTTGCCTTAACGAACAGATTTCTTCTACAGAAAATGACATTTTCTTACATTTACCCCCCTAACATATATAAGTTGTTAGTAATGTTTTTTATTAGATTTATAAGTATTTAGTTTTGAATTTTATATTGTATTGTTTATTGTTTTTGATGCTTAATGTCATTATTGTCATTTATATACTAACTCATTTTCTTCTTCTTTTTGTAAATGAAATGTTAATAATTTCATTGATCACTAGTTGTTTGCCTATCTCTCATAGAAATATACCAGTTTTAAATATTATATATCATTTGACATCTGTCAATGTCATGTTTTCATTTTGTTTTTGATTTCCGGTCACCATTGTGGTTAGTTCAGTCCATGTGCTACAGCTAATTAGTTTGTTTAAAATATTTAATATTTGATATCTAATGGATAATATTCATTATGAACTTATTAATACTTATTTTGATAATGGTTCTTTCAACCGTTCAAATGTTATCAGTGGCTAGTTCTGGCTATATTTGTCAATTTTAGACTATTTCATTACATAAAATTGACAAAAGTTATTTTTCTTCATTTAATTTCAAACATTCCTTTAAAGAAAATCAAATGTAAATTTAAATAAATTGAAATTCTTTGAACATTTCCCCCCTTTTGGCATAGACCATTAGGTCAACAATTTAATTTTTAAGTAACTTTAAATATCTTATTTCCAATGTTTTCCATTTTCTTTTATTTTCTTTCCTCACCACTCAAATTATAATTTATTTGTCTAAAACGTGTTTTGACATTTAAAAACTTTTGGCAATAACTCGTTGGTCTTTGGATTTCATATTTCACACAGGTAACTATGATTGATTTTATTTCATTTCAATTTGACTACCTAATTTTTATAATTTATGTTATCAAAGTTATAATTTATGATTCTCATTAACCTATTAATTATATTAATAAATTTAAATATACATTACAACAATTGTAATATTCTCAAGCTTTGTCTTATTAACTTTATTAAATTTTCATATTCATTTGTATATCTATTGACAATTCGCTAAATGATTTCAACATAATCTTGTAAGATCTTCATCTATTAAGTGTACCTTTTCTCTTTATATTGTAGCCTGATGATGGTAATATTGTACCGAAACTAGTAGCACACATCATAAGTGTCCTTTTTGAGGAACTTTTATTAAAAATTTTTGTGATTTGGACTTTGAGTTTTATTGAACCATTGGTTTAAAGATTTATTTATTGAGATAATTACAATAGTTGTTATAAGATCGGAAGTAGATTCTAGACTGAATAAAAAATGAATAAAAAGGTTTTACAATAACTAATATTAAAAAATAAAACATGAACAAAAACAAGTTCACACTGAAATTGAAGATACTGACTAAACAATTTATTTATGCTACACTGAGAAAACTAACTATATAACATAGATGTATTACTAAATCTACCATATTATCAGCTACCATATTTCCATAATGATAATAATAGTAATAATAATAATAATAATAATATGTTTATTTGTACCAGATAATTACAGTAGTTTTGATTGAATACTTTCTGCAAATATACAAATAAACCTTAGCAGACCACGAAATAAAACAAGTTACTTGTATGTGGTATAACATATAGGAAGATTAAAATAAATTACTAAAAAAATACAACAATAATTAAAAATTGAAATATTAAAATCGAACATAACACATAGACATATTTAACTTATTTAAACGCAGAAACACGGGTACATGTTTACATACAGCTTTCACATTATATGGATCCTTTCTCTATGATCGTAGATTTAATATTGCTTGTCAAATAGTCCACGCACTGAATCGCGTGGTGTGTTTGACAAAAAGGTTTCAACTTTATTTTTGTATATAGAAAATTTTGTCTCATCTATGATATCAACAGGTAAGAAGTTAAATATTTTGGATCTAAGGGACGCACAGCTTCTTTGAACAATTGTTTTTTTTATGTGTGGAGGAATATATGTGGATTTGTTGCGTGTGGCATATGCATGCATTAATGCTTGTAATTCGTTGTTATATGTGTATTGATCAATACTTACATTTAGGAAATACAATTGTCTTAATATGTCATACATACCTGTCTCTGAATAGAGTGCATTGCTGGAGCAATCATAACCCCTATCAAGTATTGCTCTCAGGAATCTTTTTTGGAATATTTCTAGAGGGGATAGACTAAGAGAAAGGGGAAAACTGTATTTTTCTTTCGGCTGTCTGGTGGCAACGTTAGGCTCCGGCTAGCTTACAGCGAAGATGGGTGTGGTTCACTATAAAATTGAATCAATCTTCAAAAAGGTCTTACTTAGGGCGCCATCTGATTTTGTCCAAGCCTCAACCTGATGTGTGCACTTTCTCCTGGAAAATCAGAAAAATAGGGGAAAAGAGATAGAACTTCCTCAAAAGAAAAAAAACTTTAATTGTATGTATTGCTAAAATAAGTATTACAAGAAAAATTAATATTATGTTACCCACAAATGCTACTACTATACTGGTAGGAATAGAGTTTTCCCAAGAGACGCTGAATAATCTATTTTACAATAAAACCATATCAACAAATTAATATAAATATATAAAAGCTCAACCTAGATACATTGGAATAGCTCCACCCCACATAAAACCGAAATCAAATACAATCCGACTTGTTACCGGAAGTATTCTTATAAAAAAAATCTTGGTACCAATTTACTGAAATTCATACGTTAAATAATATACAGTGTGTAAAAGCCAAATGGAATAAATTCATTATTTCGGTTACTGTACATATTTATAAAAAATCCCGAAACACGTCAAATTTAAATTATAACTTGACCTTCTTTAACGTGAAAATGCAACCCCTACCTTCAACCCCCTTAGAATGACAGGTACAACCCCCAATTTTTTAAATGGGAAGTATAGGCTTGTGATATATCATTTGAAAGGTCTCTTCATTCTCTATTCAAAAATGTTATTGTTTTTAAATTTAATGCAAAAATTAACATAAAAAAAATTAATATCATGTTGTTACCGAAATTCGCTACAATACAATTTATTCGTTCTTTTAAGTCATTTAAATCAGAAGGTTTAGTTTTGTACACATGGCTCTTCACATATCCCCATAAAAAGAAATCTAATAATGTAAGATCAGGTGATCGCGCTGGCCATTCAATCGATCCTCGCCTCCCTATCCACCGATTGGGAAATATTGTATCGAGGTACTGCCGGACATTAAGTTGGTAATGTGGTGGTGCTCCATCCTGCTGAAACCATATCGTATTCGCTGGAACTTGAGGATTACCTGGATCAGGATATAAATTTGCCAACGTTGGAATGACATCATTTTGAAGTAGTGCCAAATAATTGTTGCCATTCAAGTTGCTCTCAATAAAAAAGGGACCAATTATATTGTTCCCTACAATCCCTGCCCAAACATTAACCTTTTGAGGGTATTGAGTGTGTTCTTCTCTCATCCAGTGAGGATTTTCCGTGGACCAGTAGCGGCAATTTTGCCGATTAGCATGACCGTTAAGTAAAAAAGTACACTCATCAGAAAACATAACGTCTTCTAATTGGATAATATTGTTATCCAACATGTCCATCATTTGCTCACAAAAAAAAGTTCTCCTATCAAAATCGTCTTCCATGAGCTCCTGAGTAGGTATCATCTTATACGGATGCAATTTATTTTCTTTTAATATGTTTGCTATCGATGTATGGCTAGCATTGAATGTAGTGGATGCCTGTCTACTCGATGTATGTGGGTTTTCCTGAAACTCAAGCAACACATCTAATTTGAGTTCATCACTCAGTGCATTAGCAGCTGCTTTTTTTATCTGCCTTACATGACCAAACTCGCGAAACTGAAAAAAATTGAAAAAAATATTCCTTTTTTTTTTAAAATTGTTGCAGAATTCTAATAAATTTCTTAATTTTTCATTTATTTGGTAAACGTAAACTACAACCATACAAATACACATTTTAAATATTCAAATGACAGTATACTCCCCAAAAATTCTACAAATTTATTGATCTTTCCGCGCGCTGGTAGAAAATTAGTATATTACGCAACGAGTGCGGAAAGTGACATTTTTCACACGAGTGGGAAGTATTGTCTCACGAGCGCAAGTCGAGTGTGAAAAATCACTTTCGCACAAGTTATGTACACTATTTTTCCTACGACCACGCGGTATACTTGTACCGAATCAGGCATGTACAATCTTGCGTTTTTATGTAGATGTGAGAGGTTTTACATATATGTGTATTTGTAATTACAATAATTAAAGTTTTGATTACCTTTGAGAGTGGTCCAGTAACACTCCGCTAGCGTCGTTCGGCCATCTGCAATAGCGTGCGGAAAAGTATCACTTTCCGCACTAGGTAAACTATTATTATGGTAATTGCTTTGCATGGGCATTGTGAGATGAACATAATAATAGTATACACAAAACATGTGCTGATCACATCACTGAAATTTTTATGATTTTGTGTGTGTTTATCTACTATTGCACATCAAATTGAAGCTGAAACCGTAAGTATTTGATTGTGATAATAATTTAGGTTATTTCTTGTGCTATAAAACTAGTTTTTAATGAAGCTTCAAGCATCACAAAAATATCTTAATTAATGAGCTTTCTTCTCTTCTTGATCATTTTTTATTAGACATTTAAACCTATTAAAACTGTATTTTTAGTCAGGTGTTCAAAAATAGCCAATAGCAATCAATTACACTGAATATTACCCTCATGTATCAAAAATCCCATATAAAACGCAGAAAAGATCCCGCTAGCTATCGAATAGATCCCGTCAGCTATCGAAAATTTCCCTGTAGATCCGTAACTATAATAACGAGTATTAAAATTGCGCATTTGTCATTGTGACATGCCAAATTTTGAAACTTGTTGAAATTTGATTTGGACAAGACTCTTATAGTTCTATACAGAAAAATTGACCGAAAGTAACCCCAAAAATTAATAGTTATTTATTATACAAGGAAAAAAAGTACTAGATTTTAGCCTTGAGGTTGTATTGTCTCCCGACGCGCAGCGGAGGGAGACAATAAACCGTGTATAGTCAAATGCAGTCTTAACGTGCGGGTCATACGATTCAACAAAGACATACTCACAGTTTTTGTTTTCTTTCATTGCGTTTAATTATAACTTCCGAATGAAGTCCGTTAGATAAATAAGACAGACTTATGCAATTTTGACGGGAAAAAGAAGGATATGTATTTAGTTTCCAGCAATTCTAAAAAGTCTTTCACCAGCAGAGTTTTCATTTAAATATGTCAGTTTTGTCACTTTGACAATTCAAAGTGACAATATGATTAATAAGTAGCAATTTTCAGTTTTTTTGTACTTAGTTCGATGGATTATTTCGAGAATGAAAGAAGAAGTAGAAATTCGTCAATCTGCAGTGTACTCTCACATTTTGGTAACCTCTGTGTTTTCTGATTTGATACATATGGTGAGTGACCTTTGAACCCGCACGTTAAGAGTGCCTTTGACTATACAATACACAATTTTTTTCTGTGACACACCGGTAAGGTCGGATAGTAATAATTAATACGCTTCCTTCTTCTTTGATATCATATAAGCGCAAATCGCATAATTCACATCTTCTACTAGACCCAAAGATACCACAAATGGCAACCACCTTCAAAAATAAATAGGTAATATCATATCCGGTGCTTCTATGAAAAACTTCCGCAAATCATATGCTTACAAAATCTTGGCCAAGACGCTTACCTCATTTTCTTATAATTAAAACATAAACTGAAACGAAAGCTAAAGTATTCTTGGAAATCAAGGAGTCAAAAATTGAACACGGTATCATTTGATAATATAAAAAAAATAAAACCTGCTCCCAATTTACTACAGGTAGGTATACGGCCAAGGACGCGTCAATCGGCTGGCAATGTGGTCCAGCCAAAAAAAAAGGAAAATTCCTCTCCCAGTGGAAACGATGAAGTCACGTTGCGAAAAAGGAAGGAAAACCCCTGGAAAGACTTAAGAAGAGCTTCTCAGTAACGGAAATAAACGGCCACCGGCAGGAATGCAACACAGCAAAAAAATACACCAACAAAATTGTATTTCTATTGAAGAAATCGCCCCGTACTAGAACCCTCGTGTTCTTGTGAGGGTCGCTTATCGAATATGGCGAAATGGAAGTCCTTCTTTTCTTTTTAATCCGTATAAACTGTTTTTGAGTCGATTATTCTTCCCAAAATCTTCAACATCGGACCCCAAAAAAATTTAATTAGTTTTCCTGGCTTACTCCCCTTCTAAGGATGACTTAATGACTCCACACTCCAACAACGCCACAGTGCACAGGATCAACACTTTTATTCAAACGACTTATTCCTCCAACGGGTAAAAATGGAAGAGCCGGAAGAGCTCCTACGTTATAACCTTCCTCAACTGTGGATTACCAACTTAAGCCCCACCACAAACAAGAAAAATCTTCGTTTGACCAACATACAGGCTGTAAAAGGTCGAAGATATGGTTGCATACCAAGCTTCCTCGATACGTATATAGGACTGCTTATAAGAAGAAAACGAAGTGTAACAACTGGGACCGCATATAATGGCACGGAAAGAATTTGGTAATAATTTGCCATGTTTACCGATCGATGGAGTTGAGGTGAAATCTAGATTTTCAATAAGTATCGTCTGATCTTGTTGAATTATCTTCATCGTGTGTGTTGTTTTTCTTGGTGCTATTGTATAAATATAGCTGTCACCACTTACGCGTATCAGTCTTAATGTTGGTGTTTGAAGGAGAAGGTCTTTTAAATTCTCCCATCAATAAACTACCTTTTGAACTTCACTTGCCTAGCTATCAGTACTGTGGACGTAAGTACTACCCCCTTCACCGCTTTATATAAAAAATTAATTTATTTTTTGTTAGCCGGTACAAAATTGGATAAACATCTTAATCGTGGAGATCCAGGCATCAATCCCTTGGACGCAGCTTGTAAACAACACGATATTTTTTACTGGAAGAATAAGTCTCTCGAAGAACGGCACAATGCCGATCAAATACTTGAAGATAAAGCTTGGGCTCGCGTCAAATAAAAGACGCTTCTTTGGGAGAGAAAGCTGCTGCATTACTTGTAACAGTCAGAATGAAGGTAAAAAGAAAGCTGGGAATGGAATGTCATCGCAAACGTCGTTCCTTGCATCAAAATGTTATTCTCAAAGTAGGAAAGTCTATGAAAAAAGGAACATCTTTGAAAGACACCGCAAAGTTTGCCTTACGGACAGCCAAATCACTCCTCGAGTATTTGAAAAAGTAGAAAAACTAATAAAGCTACCCAATCACGCACTATCTTCGACATAACACATTACGCAAAATTGCTTAAAATACCACATTTTCGAGGAGTTTTTATGCAGGATACCCTCCCCAAAGACGGTCCCCGAAAACAAGAATGTGCAGTGGTTAATTTGGATAACTCTGAGAATAGCGGTTCATTGTAGAGTATTTCGATTCATTTGGTAACTTGAAGCCGAAAAAGAAGTTGTTAAATATCTCGGAAAAAATGCGAGAGTTTTTTACAACAATACCCAATATCAAAACTACGATCAAATCAATTGCGGTCATTTGTGTTTGAAATTTCTACAACAATGACGGAACTCTTATTACAACACATCTACCATAGAAAAGCATTGAGTGGTTTCACTGTCGAAGAATTAAAGTACTTTCCCATTGAATATTTGATAGTGTGTGTAAGACCTTCGAAATTGCTTGATATATGGCATAAGCTTCCCAATGAATATCGAACAAATTTTGAATTGCAAATACGACTGCCCTGTTTCATCCATTACAATCGACCTGATTGGACGACGCATTATGACGGACCTGCGAGTTCTCAAGCCACTTGTTTTCTTTGTAAACAAACATTAAAAAAAGATATTTAAATTCAAACATGTCTCGTATTTCATATCATGTCACAACTGCTGAGAGTTAACAGCACCAATCACGTGTTTACCTTTCAACCTTCTACTCCTATTATTCTCGATCCGAGGAATGATTACGAAATAGCTCTACGATCTTTCCATTCGTACTACAGTATACCAAACATTGAAAACTGTAAGTTTCACTACTACGATACCAAAGATATAATGCAAAGTTTTGATTTTCCCACTGGATGTTATGAAATTGCTGACCTTGAAGAGTTTATCAGTGATAACTTGGGTGCAAGCAATTCAACTAGACCAGTATTTTCACTAAAACCCAATCCCAATACGTTGAAATGTGAAATTTCCAGCAAATGCAAAATTTCCTTCGTGCAAACCGATAGTCTTGGGGAAATATTGGGATTTTCTCCGAAAATACTCGACGCTAACAAAATGCACTCTTCAGATCTCCCCGTTAAAATCATCAATCATATTTTACTCTAACCTGTTATACCACAACGTGAAATAACCAACAACAATCACAGTCATCAAGACGGTCAGCCTGTAAACTTTCGTGGAGAACTTAGTACTTTAGTGTTGGACCTTAGAGTACGAGGCAGATGGGACTAATAATCAATCATAAAAGACATTCTACAGATATTCCAGCTTCATAAGCCAAGCAGTCGTCAAAGCTAAAACAGCTCGCGTTCGCAAACAAATTAGTGCTGCGGTTTTAAATTGAAAAATGACAGCCATGAAAACATCTTCGTCAAAACGACAACATGCCTGCAATGTTTGATATCTACCGTAAGCCGATGTTTGACGATTCTATTCGAAAGGCTGAATATAGAACCTATGCTCCATTTATAAAATCATTCAATTGCAGCGATATTGTGGAGTTAGCATTAATCAAGTTGATTCGTTCTTTGCAATGAGTGAAACATTGTTGTGCATCAAAGATTTGATTGGAAATTAGCAAATAATGTTGGAGCCTTTCCATTCGATTCATGTACGTACAGTGAAAGTGCCAGGGAAATGGAAACAGTTCGAGATCCTGGAATAGTGAGTGCCGTACGTGCTATGACTTGTTATAACCAAGAAGATTCCAATCATATGGCTATAGCCGGCTGGAATTACCCGAAAGATCCTATTCTGAATGTTAGCGACAAGTCCTTCAACCTTCAAATACCTCTCAAACATATTTTCAACATTTTCAACGATTATCCCATGATTACATGTGGTCGACAAACAATACGATTAGTTCGAGCACGAAATGATAATGATTGCTTATATATCACGGAGAAGAATGTCTCTGGCACGCTCTCCCACACAACTGCTAAAATTAATATTACGTTGAGCTAAAAGTTAAACATATCTATCACAATGATGATATAAAAATAAATCTTATGGAATCCATTCAAAAAAGATTCAATTACTAAAGGTGCAAGACGTGAAGTTTGGGCTGTTAACACATCCACGTCAGTTGAAAGACCCCGTTTTGTTATTGTTTTCTTCCAAACTGACAAACGTGACGTGACTACAGCCGACCCTACTTTATTTGATAATGTGCAAAGTATAAGACTTTCACTTAATGATGACTATAGGCCTAATGAATTTAATTGGATTTTGGTAAAACTAACTACAATGAGGCATATTTTAACTATACTGAATTCTATCCGATCTACGCAAACTCAACACAGAAGCGCCCTCTGCTGGATTATTCTTCTTTCAAGAAGCGAGCATTGTTTGTTAAAGATTATTCTAAACAGAAAGAAAGCATGAAAGCGTCCACAGTTAATGTAAAACTTGACATTGAAGCAAGCATAAGCTTTCCCGAAGACACTAAAGTCTATTGTATCATAATTCACGATTGCGTGATGGAATACTTTCCACTTACCGAAATTGTTAAAAGTTTGAACTAAATGTTGATCTGAGTTGGTATTAGAACAGACGTCAACATGAGAGTAGCTTTTGTAGATATATTCAAGGCTTTATCGTAGATGGACTTTTCGTTATCAAAGAACTTACCATAGAAATTGGCTTCAAAAGTTCGCATTACATATTTTTACCACCCCAAACGTTTTCCACATTAAGTAAAGATGATAAAAATACATTTTACTTGGAGAGGAATGTGCACGGTATTCGATACTCTTCAGGAGATGTAGAATATTCTAGAGTGAATGGAATATTGGAAAAAAAACTATTGTATGCTGTAGACTACATTCGCGTTCAAGGACAACAAAAAGCGGAATTTCCGCTAAAGAAATGTCACATATTCGGTGTTTTTCCAAACATTATTGATGTTTGCAAATTTGACGGCACACCCTGTGAAACTGGAAACTTTGCTCAAGATCCCAACCCTTGCCACGCCTCTGGACTATTTTCGTGTACCGAAAGAAATGTAAAACGCCTCCGCCACTGTTTTCAAATATTGTATTACCATTATAAATAAAGTTTTTTTAGAGAAACATGGGTTTTCATTGAAACACTCTGTATATTCATCATCTTTTATAATACATGAAGATTCAAATTTTCGTCTTACAATTTTTAAAATAATTTTCAAAATTAAAACAAAGACAGATACTAATATTACACATGTCATGGCAAAAACATTATCAATTTCATTTTTTAAATTCTCTTCTGTTTTGTTGAACATGGCGTAGGTTGGATACGTCTTAATGGATAAGTAATTTGCGGTAATTGTCTGAAGGCTATAAACACCCAGCTTATACGAAGTCTGCTCCACGTCTGACGATTCCCCATCCGATGAACTATGATTTTCCATTTGCTTCATAACCTCACTTTTCATGAAATATCTTTATTCACCAACCGATGTCTTTCGAAGTCAAATTATAATAGCGCTCATCTCCGCACACGTTTAATGTGACAACGTGACGTTTGACGTTTTGGGGTTGGCAGCAATTTCTAGAATCTTCTGACCAACCTGATCGCAGAAAATCTAAATTTTTGTCAATATTATTATGTTTTGGATTTCTGTAAAAATAATATCTCTGAAAAGTCCTTCACAAATTTTATAGGCATTCTGTTCCATAACACAACGATATGTTGAACAACGCTCTTAGAGAATTTGTATTCTTTTATAAAGTCAAAGTCATCAATGATTTTAATAAATAGTTATATATGTTAGCGGTATTCAAAAAGTACCCGTCAGCAATTGTGACGTCACTTCTCTATCATCAGCAAAGCTATGGTACTGGATGAGCGGGGTGAGCGCGGGATATACAGCGCGCATATACTGCACCGTATGCATGAATGCATTATTCAGTGAAGAAAGATACGTTACCGAAAAATATACTGTACGCTCTTGAATAAATAGTTGTTTGGGTATTTTGTGAGTTTTATTGGGGATGAAACCCCATAATTGTTAACATCAGAAGTGGGATAGTTCTACGTGCAAAAGTGATCAAAATAAATAAACAATAAACTTGAATTAAAATGATGGAAGAAGAAAATTGTGTTTGTGTTAATGATCAGTCATCCGAACAGCATTGAGTCTGGGAATGATTTGGTAGCACCAAGTCCGAAGCGCCCTAAGCTACAATGGCAAGAAACCTTGGTAAATTTAATGGCAGCTCAGCAGCAACAAATAGCTGAATTAACCAAACAATCCAAAATGGCGATGCCACCGTGTTCCACACCAACGCCCAGTGTGTCCGGAGCAGATGGATCAAATGCGCAGGCGTCAGTGTTTGGACCATTGAAATCATCGTTCAAACTAACCAGCTACGATCCTGACAACAGCGCATACTCCATTGAGGAATGGCTAGACGATGCAACAAAATTAAAAGATGATTTGAATATCAGTGATAATTTGATGATTGCAAAAGCTAGTGAAGCTTAAAAAAACCGTGGCTATAACTACTGTTGTGACTGGAGGCCCCTTTGTCGGAATTGGATAAATTTTTGTGCCGATCTAACCATTGCATTCCCTGACAAGGAGACACCAGGTACACGCGCTTACAGAGCAGCTACTCTGCGCAGTAGGGATTGCAACTCATTATGTGATTACGGAAATCAGAAATTGCGCCTCATAAGCAGATTTCATGGTACGTTACCTTGGGACATTATTTTAAGTATGGCCGAGCATGGATTAGACCATACAGAAGCACGTACTGCTTTGAGAATTCAGAAACCAAGTTCCGATCGCGAGTTACTGAAATTGTTGAGTGAGTTTGACGCACGTCGCGCTGAGTCATCACAAATGTCTAGATACTCTGAATCTACAGTGATGTTTAGAAAACATGAGCGGTGGCCAAGGGAACACACGGACAAAAGAAATGTGAGACAAAACAAGACATTTAGAGGAGCATGTTTCAAATGCGGACGTCAAGGTCACCAACAAGATTCTTGTCGCATTGTACACAATCAAGACCCCTCGAAAGAAACCCATGAGAAGTCTGAATCTACGAATGTGCCTTCCTGTATACACTGCAAAAAAATGGGACATACAGTAGAAAATTGCTGGTACAAACACGGAAAGCCCAAAAAAGCGTTTGTATTGAAAAAATGACGCCATCCTAGTAAAACTCCAATAGCAAAATTATTGTGTCGCAATGAATCTAAATCATTCACATACCTCATTGATAGCGGTGCCGATATATCAATCATCAAGCACTCCATTGTAAAAGCATTAGGTGCCGTTATTAAGACTGATGACAACGTACGTGCTTATTCGGGTCTTGGAACGCGAGTTGTTTATACTTTAGGTTGTAGTGATTTAATAGTTATTTTGCCGACCCTCACATGAAATAAACTTCATAGTAGTTCCTGACAATGTTATTCCCAGTAATATTGACATTATTATCGGTTGGGATGTCATAAACCGACCTTGCTTACGTGTCGAAAAAAATTCAAACGGACTTGAACTTCATTTCCAACAGACCAACTTGACAAAAGTGATGACGATTAAAAATGCGACTGGTTTCAAAATAAATCAAACTGGAATAGACAGTAACTTGAAATTAAAAGTGGAGAACCTATTGGTGGTATACAAAAATAAAACAATCGATCATATAACCACTGGAAAAATGAAAATCAGATTAAAAGATACTACCCCAGTAGCGTACCGTCCTCGACGATTATCTTATTAAGAAAGAGTTCAGCTGAAGAAAATAATAGAGGAACTGTTGAGTACCGGAATCATTCGTAAAAGTCATTCCGAATACGCAAGTCCAGTTGTGCTGGTAGAGAAAAAAAATGATGAATTAAGGATGTGCGTGGATTATCGTGACGTGAAAGTGTTTAAGGAGAGATATCCTCTACCTCTCATTCAAGACCAAATTAATGCCTTGTGCCACGCTAAAATCACCAATGTTTACCTCAAAACACTAGATTAGGCACTATACACAATATAGTTACTCTTCAAATATTAAAAATTCACTTAAATAATCCGCAATTCCAACCAAACATCAACAAATACTGAAAATTTCCTTTCAACGAAAATCGACAACGCTTACCGAGGTGTTCATGAGATCATGGTAGACATACCGATCCTTATCGACTCGAATTCGCGATATCGGTCGGTGAAAAGGTACACAGAATGCCGCACTTGCGACTTACCGACGGCTGTCGATAACTGAGTCTTACCGATACCGATTTCTCTCGGAAACGTGTTACAGAATAGCGCTCCTGTAAGGAAGTTCAATCATAATTATACGAGTTTCATTCCATCAGTCTAGAACAGCCCACCCCTCCAAAAGCATAATTTTCCTCCCAAATTACATAATCGACTATCACTAACGTAAGAATGAAGGGTTTGCCAGGTTGGCGATCCAGGTTCGTTTTTTCTTTTAACTAGTGTGTATCCCACTGCAAATGCAACGTTGCCACTTGTGTTCTAGACTGATGGAATGACACTCGTATAATTATGATTGAACTTCCTTACAGGTAAGTCGTTTAATCTTAAATTATTTACATAACGAGGAAAAAAGTGCAATTGAAAAGCTTTGTATCGTATCGGTTACCCTTTGCCCAAAAAGATGAAATTCATCGTCGAGTAGACAAAATGTTAAAAGACGGTATTATAGAGGAGACGAGATCAAAATTTTCGTCGCCTATATTACTTGTTCCAAAGCCATCGTTGAATGAGAATAAAAGATGGAGATTAGTTTTAGATTACCGATTATTGAACAAACAAATAGAAGATGATAAATTTCCGTTACCTCCAATTACGGATATTTTAGACTCCTTGTCCGGTGCTATTTATTTTTCCCATCTTGACCTTTCCCAAGGATATTATCAAATAGAATAAGACCAACTCAGTCGATCCTGTACAGCCTTTAGCACAGACCGAGGGCAGTACCAAATGACCAGATTACCTCAAGGATTAAAAATTAGCCCTTCTTCATTTTCACGAGCTATGACCATTGCAATGTCGGGATTAAATTACGATTCTTGTTTCATATATTTAGATGACCTTATAGTATTCGGTAATAACTTAATAAATCACAACAAAAATTTATCTAAAGTTTTCCAACGATTAAGAGATGTAAATTTAAAACTTAATCCAAATAAATGTGAATTTCTGAAAAAAGAAATTTTATATTTGAGACACACTATTTCGGCAGAAGGTGTCTCACCAGACCCTAGAAAAACCGGAATCATAAAAAATTATCCCGTTCCCAAAGACTCCAATGAAACTAAGAGATTTGTAGCATTTGCTAATTATTATAGAAAATTTGTTAAAAATTTTGGAGATATTGCTAGACCTTTAAATAAATTAACAAGAAAAGGGGTACAGTTTGAATGGACCTCAGAATGTCAAAAATCCTTCGAAATTTCAAAACAAGCCTTACAAAATCCACCTATTTTACAGTTTCCGAATTTTTCAGAAAATGATTGTTTCATCTTAAATACCGATGCCTCAGGTTATGCCATTGGTGCCGTTTTGTCTAATGGAAATGATAAACCTATTGCATATGCCAGTAGAGTGAGAAAAATTATAGTACAATTGAAAAGGAACTTTTAAGTATATGTTGGGCAGTACCTGGGCAGACCGTACCTGTATTCTAGACGCTTCGTTATATATAGTGACCATCGTCCGCTTTTGTATCTTTTTGGAATGACAAACCCTTCGAGCAGACTTACTAAATTTAGGTGATTGCTTGAGGAATACGACTTTACTATAAAATACGTTAAAGATAAAAATAATGTAGTAGCAGACGCTTTGTCCCGTGTCGAATTATCGTCGGATGATTTGAAGGAGATGAAGCCAAATATGAAAGAAACTACTTATATGGTAACTAGAGCACAGGCAAAGCTAGCAAATCAAAATATTGTTGGTAGTCTTGATTCTAATCTAGAGAAAAGGACTGATCACCCTGGACTCATAGAATTATTAAGGCGACCAAAGTATTCTTTTCAACTTTGTCCTATGTTACAGAAAGATTTTGAGAAAATGGTAAAAAATAAAAAATATGATTATAAAATAGGGAAATTAATTTTAATTGAAAATTCGCGAATGAACATAAATCAGAATACTCTATCATCGTTAGACTTAGGTACTACGTTGAGAGATCTGAAAATAATGTGTAATAAATTTAATATTCCGGAATTAATTATTGTGAAAGATGAAAAGTGCATGTACTTATTGAATGAACTTATAAAATTCCCTGAAAAAATAAAGAAGTTTAATTTAAAAATATCAATTGTAAAATCTAACGAAGAAGTTTTAGAATTAGAAAAAAGACAAATAATATTAAATGACTATCATTTGTTACCTACCGGAGGTCATGCTGGAATAAATCGTATGTTTAATAATATAAAGAAAACATATTTCTGGCCAGGCCTGCGGAATGATGTGAAAAGTTTCGTGAAAAAATGTGATGATTGTCAACGACACAAGCATTCACAGCGAAACATTGAGCCACTGAAAATCACTACCACTGCTAAATCAGCTCTACAAAAAAATATATCTCGATTTGGTGGGTCCTTTGCAGGATATCGATAATAACAAATACATTTTAACTTTACAATGCGAATTGAGTAAATTTGTTGAATGCTACGCTATTACAAATAAGGAATCTTATACAGTAGCAAAAACATTTGTTGAAAATTATATTTTGCGATATGGGGTTCCTGATGAAATTGTAACAGACAAGGGCACAGAATTTTTGTCGTCTATTTTAGAAGAAACGTGTAAACTTTTAAATATCAAACATTTGAACTCAACCGCTTATCATCACGAAACTTCAGGGTCTTTAGAAAACTCACATAAAATTTTGGGAGCTTATTTACGTATGCAGGTAGCTAAACAACCAAATTCGTGGAGTTCATGGGTGCCTTATTGGAGTTTCTCTTACAATAATACTGTTCATACTGAAACCAAATATACACCACACGAACTTGTATTTGGAAAAACAGCTACTTTGCCATCTAACTTAACTGATCAAATTGATACTATTTATAATTTTGATGATTACCCTATTGAACTGAAATATAGAATTCAAACAGCTTGTGATGATGCGAGAAATAATTTAATGTTATCAAAAGACAAAAGGAAAGAAAGGTATGATAAGAAAACGAAAATTGTAAATTATAAAGTAGGCGATAAAGTTTTATTAAAAAACGAGGCTGGGACTAAGTTGGAACCATTATTTAAGGGTCCATATATAATTATGGAAGAAAACTCTCCTAATGTAGTTATTAATGTTAATGATAAGCTTATAGAAGTACATAAAAATAGGATTAAGTTATATCATGAATAGTAAATAATAGAAAAAAATGTTTATAGACGTCTAAACATTTTTTTCTCGCCCTTTGGAGGTGTAATGATATTCATTATTTTAGATATTCAGTATATATATATTTCACAATTTCCTCTATCAAGTGCATCGACTTCAGGTGTAGTATTATTGACCTGTGTATACTGTTTAATCAGCAATAACACTGTTGCTATCTGAAGTACTTTGCGCTGATAGATCGAATTTGATATAATGTTTCAGGTTAAATGGATTATTGTAGATTATTATAATTTGTGCATTCAACTAGTGTAGATGTAAATAAAATGGGGTTTTATAAAAATGTGTATTAAAGTCAAAATAAAGAGAAGTTAGTTTATCAGAAATCTTTTATGTCCATGGCCGTAACCAGAAGATTACCGGAAGAAACCTTTCTTCTGCCATTAGCCAGTCCAGTGTGAGTCGTTGTATTGATGAAGTGACAATGGCATTAAACAATAATAATATCGCAAACCAATGGATTCGTTCTCCACAAAATATAGAAGAACTACAAGATCTGAGAACTGGGTGGGTATAAAATTCTTTATAATAATAAAATTTTGTGTTGTGATAGAAATTTTATAAACTTAATGTTGATTTTAGGTTTTACAGACAGCATGGATTACCTGGTGTGATTGCCTGCCTAGATTTTACGCATTTAGCGATTGTTGCTCCAAACGAAAATGAGCACATTTACGTTTATAGAAAAAACTACCATTCTTTGAATGTTCAGTTGGTATGAAATTAAAGATACATTAGATGATATTGGATTTTGAGTATTAAAATTTCTAGATTTGTGATGAAAAGTTGAAAATAATTAATATGGTTGAACATTTTCCTGGAAGCACTCACGATGCATATATTTGGAGGCAGAGCAATATGTCCCAAATAATGGAAAGAATTTATAGAGAGAATAACGGAAATTTATTTTTTATTGGGAGACTCTGGTACTATTTTGTCTTTTTGAATCTAATTCACTCTTAACTGAGTATGAGTTTGATTTTTTAACGGTGTCCGCTAAGACCTTGGTTACTAACTCCACTTAGACTTACAGAACCTGGTACTCCTCAAGATAGATTCAATAATCACTTGAAAAGTATTAGGAGTATCATTGAAAGATGTAATGAGATGCTTAAAATAGGTGGAGGTGTTTACTAAAACATAGAGTGCTCCATTACAGCCCAGAAAAAGCTGCAAGAGTTACGAAAGCTGTTGTGTGCTACACAATATTTGCATCACAAGAACTATTCTAGAACCTCAAATTGATGATGATGATGAGGAAGATCATTGAGTGTATATAATTCAAAAAAATGAGGCAGTACATGGAATTGCAAATAATACAGACTTACTAGTGGTTCGTGAGATTCAGCAACAATTGGCTGTTAACTATCATAATCAGTAAATAGTATGTGTATGTATTATTAATAATAAACTATTTTATTTTTGTAATATGTTCTAATGCTTTTTTAAATCAAAATTTTGGACGGGAGAAAAAATAGTAACTGAATCTTTCATATCATTTATTATTAAATATCTCCTAGAACAAAAAACAAAGTAACTAAATATGATAAAAACAAATATTTCTTAAAGTAAAAGCTCATAACGGTAAGAACAAAATACTAACATTTTATAAAAACAAATCTTTCTTAAAGTAAAACCCCATAACGGTAAAAACAAAATCTTGAAGTGAAAGCTCATAATAGTAAAAACAAAATAACTTAATTTTATAAAAAACAAATATCTCTTAAAGTGAAAGTTCATATCGGTTAGAAAAAAATGTGGTGACTCAGAGAGATAATTTATTTCAAATGATTTGAAATATTTTTAATTTCAGACAGTGATTCTGAAATTTTCCCATTTAAAATTCCTGTTGACTTTATGTATTCTGTTTTTTCTCTATAATAATTTTCTAATACTGTGTTTCTGTGTTCTATCGAAGCTAGCAGGCGATTGGATAGTTCCAACGTATTTTTGTTGTTTTTGTAATTTTTTTCTTGTTTTCGTTTCATTGTTTTTTTCTACATAATCTTGGTCAACATTTTTCTCACTTGACCCCGAAATTTGTGGATTTTCCGGAAATGAAAAAACTAACAAATATAGTGTGTTACGATATGTCTATTTTCACTTGAGTACATAGCCTAAATTATGAATTTCACAATCTTTTCTCCAAATGTCTCAATTCAAAAACAAACTAAAATACAGGTGTTGAAATTGTTCTTACCCTTATACAGGTTACTTCATAATTTGACATTCTAGGAGAGAGGGTTGAAGTTAAATTTCATAAAACTTGCAAACAAACATTTATTAGTTCACCAAATATTGGATATATCCTGTGGGACAATCCTAAGGACAGATTTAATATTTGGCAAATGTGTTCAATATGTGGGCTGCTATTTTCCAACTTCTGCGAAAATGTTCGTATACGAATGCTCGAATACGGATTTTTTCGAATGGTAAGAGCTTATGGTATTTTGGAAGCAATGCGAAAAGCAGTTCGTCTCACACAGCTGTTTCCGCATGACTTAAGCCGGCAACGCTGGATAAATGCATTTCTACCACAGCTCCAACAAGAAAGCGACTATATTAGCTAGATTATTTATATCAAATTCATCTTTTTGTAAGGTTAATAATACCTCTAATAATAATATAATCTAAGGTTTTTTTTTTAAAGATTTGTTGTATAGGTATAAAGTATTTGCTGTCAGTTTGCAAAAATATTTTAATAATCATGAATGAGAAAAAAAGAACGTGAAATATAATATCATCCAGTCAAAAGACGGAATAGAGTATTTGGCAATTTTTTTAAATAACATTAGAAGATTGTCTGACCCCAGCTAAGTACTCCAAATTTTTTTCAAATTTTTCACTAAGCGGGAAAGTTGCCAAAACCAATTTTAAACATTTTCTATTTAAATAGCGCGCCAAAACGCGCTGATTTTTATGACGTCAGTGGTCTTGTCGCTCCGCCTACCGCATCCCGAGCGACTTGCAAAAATAGCTGATCTTCGGCCACCATCGGCTCGACCTGCGGCCGCCCGCCTTAGCTGGCCTATAAAAAACAAGCAAGGAACGTGCTGAGTAAATATTTGAAAATTACCATTTTTGTGAAGTTAATAAAAAATAAATGGTTTAATTTATTTGTGTAAAATATTGATTTCTGGCATAATAGTACCACAAAGTATCTGCTCCGACTCTTTTTTAATTTTTTCCGCTCATAAGAAAATACCCTATTAATAAATTTTATGGAAAAAATCCACAACTCCGATCTGGAAAATTAACAAAAACATTTACTTTCGAGAGTTCACAGATGCTGTGAATGAACATTACAGATTCATTAAGCATTTGTATATACGAATTCATTGATATTCATTAATTCGCATCCCTTGCCATGTATTTTCTCATAGAAAACTCGCGTACGGATATTGTTCGATTGGTCGAAAATACGGTTTGTTTAATTTCATACGAAAACAGCATGATTCCGTGTACGTAAGTCATTCGCAAGAGTTAGAAAATAGCAGCCCTGGAAAGAAAAGCCAACAGCGCTCAACATCTGTGCAGACAGCTAACTTAATCTTTTTTTCAATATCTTAATAATATAATGGTTAATAACTGTAACAGCCAAATTACGTTCGTTTAAGTCTTGCTTGTTACTAAAAGGCAAATATACCAGGGAGAAAAGGGAAAGTTCGAAATCAGGTTCGGCAGCACCCGAATCAACCTGGGAATATTTTGGAAAAATGAGGTTTTAATGGAAATATGACTTGGTCAACGTATGAGCAGGTTGTATCTCCTGAACGATGAGCAGGATGCCCAGTTTACCCTAGCAGAAAACATCGAAGATGTAGAACCTGGCCCAGGTCCTAAGTTACCCTCAGCTATCCCAAGTACCCTAAAAGTGAGCAAATGTGTGTATATAATGAATGTTTTACCTGTAGAGGTTATATTTTGACCAAAAAATGTTCAACTCTCCTTTGGATTCTAGTTGGTCCCGTTCCACCAGTTTAAAATATAACCTTAACATTTTTTTTGTTTTAATTTTGAGCATCCTCTAAAAGAAAAAATGATTCTGCCGAAGATGAATTTATTGTTGTGGCGCAAGCAATTGTGAGTGGTCCTAGCGACTTCAAAAAACACAAAAGCAATGTGAACAGAACTCTTGAAAAGTACCTACATTTTTTCTGAGTTGGAAGACATGCCACAATAAGCAAAATTGGGAAGGGAGGAATTATTAAATGTAATATCCATTGGAATTGGCGAACATTACTCTGGTAGAGTATCAGCAATTAACCAAATTTGTCCCGAATGAGAACCTGGCAAATTTTATAAATGATCGAATATGCGAAAGTAGGAAGAAATCGAAAGTTATTCTACGGAATATGTCACCAAAACTTGATTATAATATTCCATCAAAAAAATTTTGTTTGCCTTCCTACAGCTAATTAACAAAGTTTATTCAACACATAAAAATGACAGCAGGCTTAAACTCTTTGATACTTAACATGCTAGGGATAAAATCAGAAAATTTTAGTGCAAGGTTAGTGTCTTTTATGTGTAGATGAAATTGCCATAAGTTTTTTTCTACATCCTAGGTACTGATGCAATTGTGGGGGTTGAGGATTTAGGAGGAAACAGCAGAACAAGCCACGAATGTCAGTTTTTATAGTCCGAGGAATTGATGAGTGATAAAATTATATATTATTTTGATCCACCACATTTGATTGAAGTGAGAAATAATTTGAAAAATCATATTTTCTTGTTTGAAGATGAAACAACCTCATGGGATCATACTGACTCTCATGTATATCCTAATTACTTCGACAAGATGAAAGTTAAATTAGCTACACAGATACTTGGTGTAGCTATACTTGCTGCTGCTGTAGGAATAGCTTAATTTATAGACCTGCTAGATGAATTATTTGATTTATTAAATTTTTCAAAGACATTACATGCAAAAATGTCAGAGCTATCAAAGGTTTTCCATGCCAAGATGAACTTTTAGAAATATGTTTTGAATTATTTCGAAATCTGAAATTTTACAATCAGATGGGAGAATAAGTCACAAATGAATAGAGTATTTGACAAAGGTAGAAAATTAATTTATATTGATTTTCATTTATAACTGAAACTTTCAAGAATGGGGAAAACAAATAATTTCCCTCATTAATCTGTATGAAAAAAAAAATTAACTTAATTTAACCATAGTCACGTGATCATAAACAGACAATGCACCAATCAGATGCGAGTGACGTCACTTGATAGTAATTTAAATAATTTACTTTGTCGTAGCTTGGCTTGCAGTATACCAGTGGTTTTATTTTCTAATGCTTATTCACGAATTCAAACCTAAATTAACTTTGTGTTCTGTGTATTGACAGTCATTCAAAGAGAAGATAGTGGCAATCGCGGGAATTTTCTGTTAGTTAGTGCACCTCCTAGCTAAATACGACCCTCTTCTAATGGAACACCTGACAAAGATAAAGCTGGGAGCAAGAGTCTCGTATCTATCTTCAGAAACCCAGAATGAATTTATAAATTTACTGGGACAGCAAGTTCGATCCTCCATTATCCATCGTATTCAAGAAGCTAAATATCATTGCGTGATCTTCGATATTACACCAGACATCTCCCACAATGACCAAATGAGCCAAGTTCTGCGATACGTACATATCGAAGGAGAAAAAGTCGCTGTGGTAGAATCTTTCATTGACTTCTTCGAGCCAAAAGGAAAAAATGCAGAAGATCTCAGCAACGATATAATCGCAAAGATAACATCAGACGTACTGGACATACAAAATCTGAGAGGACAGGCTTATAACAATGCTGCCACAATGTCAGGGATCCACAATGGAATTCAAGCCCAGATTAAAGCACTGAATCCGATAGCTATATTCGTAGGGACCGTTTCGTGCAAGAAGCAACGGACTTTGCTAAGACTCTCTGCGAAAAACTCGGAATAGAACTCAAAACGAGAAGAATTCGTAGGAAAAAACGCATGCATGGCGATGAATCTTCTGAAGCGTCTCCAGCAGTTTGTTTCCTGTTCTGAATCAGAAGAAGATATAAGTGGGAAAGGACCACTGGAGCTCCTCCAGTTCATTAAAAAACTGAATCTTGGAATTTCGGTACCAAATAGTCATCTTGATTCTCATATATTCGACTTTGGCGATTAGTGTTGCAAGTTGTGAGAGAAGTTTTTCGAAGTTGAAGCTAATAGAAAATTACCTCAGATCTACTATGAGCTCCGCTAGACTATCAAACTTGGCTATATTGTCGATTGAACAAGAATTGGCTGCTAATATTGATTATTTCTGACTTCGCTGCTCATAAGGCCCGTAGAATCCGCTTGTTAAACCGCTCATCCTATTTTACCTTCAATAAAAAGTACCTCATTGCCTGTGAAATTTAATTTTAATTAAGCACCTATAGAATGGGGGCGGCAAAAGTGGTTTCCCGCCCCAGGCGCCAAGATGGCACGCTACGCCACTGCACTAGTGTTAGAGTTCAGGCTGGTCCTGGTGCGCTTTGGTATGGCAATTAACGGCGATGACAAATAAGGCCGGGAACAGACGAGCGTTTATTTTACGTGCGTTAAAACGTACGTTTCAGCATTATTATACTTACAATATAACTAGTCACACAGCAGCGCGCGTCTGGTTTAACGTCAGTTTCAACGCAGACGACGTCCGTAACATGCTGAAACGTGTCAGCGTGCGTTGTAGCTTTCTATTTGCTTATACCATTTCGGTCACACACAGGTCTAGTGTTTATTCAACGGCCGTTTTGTCGTAATATAGCATATAATTTTTCGATTTCAGTGAGAAATAATATTAAATATGGTTGACCCTGAACTTGTAATAAGTGAAGTTGAAAAACGGGTAGTTTTGTGGGATCCTTCTTCTGAGGATTATAAAGATAAGAATAAAAAAGACAATGCGTGGAAAGAAGTTGCTTCATCTTTATTTGAAACTTTTGCCAGTAAAACAGATGCAGAACAGAAAATATTAGGTAAGTAGATTATCTCTCTATATATATATCATTTTGAAACACAATTGTGACCAAATAAACACCAAATTTGAATATAGGCCCTATAGTAAATATCGAGGTAGATATCAATTGATAGAGAGAGCTTTATTCTAGATTTTATTATACTGCCAAGGCAACTCTCCAGCTTCGCTAACAAAATAATTTGCAAGTGCATCTCGATAGCGATTAATAGATCTATTTACGGTGATTGTCTCATCATTAATAAAATCTTCTAATAAGCCAACAATAGTTAGAGTATCGTCAAAACTGTAACCGTCGCGTTTGCGTACAAAGTTGTGCAATACACAGCAACTCTTTACTATGTCAATAGCAAATTCTACATCTACATCAATTGCCCTGTGAAGAATGCGCCACTTATTGCTCAAAATTCCAAAGGTACATTCCACATAACGCCGAGCCCTTGATAACCTGTAGTTAAAAACTCTTTTTGGCACTGACAAATGTTTGCCAGAGTATGGCCGAAGAAGATTAGGTGATAATCCAAAAGCCTCATCTCCTACAAACGCAAACGGTAAAGGTATCGCAACACTGGCACTTCATTTGGTTTAGGAAGCATTAATGTGTTATTTTCTATCCCTCTATATAAAGACGAATTTCTAAAAATCGTAGAATCAGAGTCTTTACCATAGGATCCAATATCAACGTAAATAAAATTATAATTTGAATCAGCTATAGCTAATAAAACGATGGAAAAGTAATGTTTGTAGTTAATATAAGAAGATCCACTTGCGATTGGCTTTATAATTCGGATGTGCTTTCCGTCTACAGCCCCCACGCAGTTGGGAAAATTAGCTCGATTTCGGAAACCCTCCGCTGTATTATTCCAATCCAATTCGTCAGGAATAGGTATACATTTTCCTTTCATTACATCCCAAATTGTGCGACATACAGTTTTTACAATTTCGCCTGCTGTTGAACGTCCAATTCTGAAGTTATAGTGTAAATCCTTTAAACTACACCCACTGCCAAGATACCTGAAAATTTACAATAAATTGTTTGATTTATGTTTTTCAATCTGTTTATTGATGTTATTATTGTCTTACAGCACAAGATTTGGAGAAGAAATGGAGAAGCATAAGAGACAATTACGTCCGAAATCGAAGAAAAAATAATGAAGCGTGCAAATCGGGATCTGGCGCGAGTAAAAAAAAGAAGTACATTTATGAAGAACAACTACGTTTTTTAAAGAAGACTATGGAACTACGGACGACAAACACCAGCATTCCAGAAGATCCAACACTGGATAATTGTTCTGTCGATATTCAAAGTAATGGAAATAATAGCGGCCTTGAGAATGGTGAAGAAAGTGTAGTTGAAGTTACCCCAACAACTTCTACAAAACGTGCATCAGTAAACGCGAAAAGATGTACACGAAAAAGTAACTTCATTGAAGAAAAATTGGTCAGTTTTATGGAGGCACATCAACCAAGGCAAGATTTATTGATTGAAGATGAAGACCTATCATTTTTCAAATCTTTACTGCCCACAGTTCGAAAACTGAATGCGGACAAGAAATTTACATTTAGAATGCAGACTATGCAAATTTTGCAAAATTTGCAACAAGGTACATCTGCGACTATAGAGGCTAGACCAAATAATTTTATTTCGTTCCCTCCACAACATTCTACTGCTTCGTATGCCAACACTAATACAAATTATCAACCTGAATCTAGACCGTCATCAACGGCTACATATTTTTCAAATTTTTCACCAAGCTACCATTCTACTGATGATTCACATTCGCGAGCCGAATATGACCGAGACAATCCTCAATATTCAAACTTAGACCTTCAATAAGTTTTTTTCTGTGTTCTTATTTTGTATAATCAATAAGAATAAATTTTATAATCAAAAATTTATTTGTACTTAAATACTTATTTGTATAATCGAAATAAATTTAATGTTTATGTAACAAATTGTATTGACTGTCTTACGTACCTTAAAGTAACAGCGAGCATTTCTTCTGGTGGAATTGAGCTTCTCATGTTGGTATCCTGCTTTATTATGTACTCTCTTATAGAATACAACAATTCATCGAAAGATTTTATAGACATCCGAAAATAGTTAAAAAATTTATCTTCATCTGCTTCAAGACGTGCATACAAGGTGTAGAAATGACCACGTAAATGTCTTTCAGAATTGATAGGGTGTACCCACCACTTTCTGTTGCTGCACTTCTTTTTATTTCTTAAGTATTTTACCACCAGATATGAAAATTCACACATTTGAACAGCGTTCATCATGAATCAAGACCGTCGAGTCGTGTGCGTTGGTAATTTCCTGTACATACAACGTACGTTAGAAATTACGCACGTTTACGCATTCGTGTGACATCCTTTTCGACGTCCGTCAGAAATTACGTGCGTGCGAGACGCACGTAAAATAAACGCTCGTCTGTTCCCGGCCTAAGCTGACGAATATGTTACGTGCTGTTGTTTAAATATTCGTTTCTAGAAATATATAGCAGTTGATATAGATTCTTTGTTTAACCCTTTCGGTCCCGATTTTTTTTTATTTGGAATAAAATTATGAAATGTGGTACATAATATCTTTATTTTTTTAATTATTTTCAGTTTCCTTCAAAAAATCTCATCTTCATCCAATTTTGACATTTGATATGTACACCGTAGTGAACACTGGGACTTGGCGGAATCATAACCCACCAAAACAAAAAATATCAATGTTTAGGATTTCTTGAAATGTTAGCAATGAAAAAATTGTATCTACTTATCGAGTTTTTATTTTCTAGTATGATACAAGAAAAAACAATTTTGTTTCTTTGCAATACATAAATGCACATTGCATTTTTGACACATATTATGAGTTCTGCTCTTACATTCGGGGAACTTGCTACGGGATGCAAAGCTTTTATCATCAATTGTGGGTAAATGATTGTATCCATCTAATCGGACTTCATCCACAGGCTGTACTTCCTGTGGTCCATGTTTAACAGTTACAGAAGGCGAATACGATAATGATGAAGTTGAGGGCCTTCCTCGTTTCTTTTTTTGCATATCTTTATTGGTACCAATAAGAGCCTCAGCAATGTATGCACGAAAATGCAAAAGGTCCATAACATCCTTCCTTCCCAGTCCAAGGGCTATAGCTTTAGCTTTATATTCAAGCCATCCATTTATACAAGCTAAATCCATGGCATGAGTAAACATTCGAAGGGTCCATTTACGTGACCGAATAGTAGTTCTATAAATAGTTATCAGAAAGTCCATTTTATCGACGCCACCCATATTGATGTTATAGTTTCTGATATTTTCTGGACGAGGAACATTATGTACTCCTTTGATTGTTCATCCCATCTTTTGCACTGGTCTGTTGATCCGATACCCATGTAATTAGAAGCCATAGTTACTGGCTTATTGTCAAACCATTTGGTTAGAATAACTTCTCCATCTCCACTTATGAGCTCCTCTGCAGTACCGCGGCCCTTCTTTTTCATCTCAGAATCTTTGGAGAAGGTAGGATTTTTGAAACGCTTTATTGGTGCAGCACCAGCAACATAAATGTCTCTGTTTCTCAAATACTGGAGAATATTATAAATTGAGAAATAGTTATCAAAATATAATTGTACATTTTTCTCATTGATCCGCTCAGTAAGCTTCAAAACAACAGAGGCTCCTCAACCAAAAACTTCCTGTTGATCAGAACTAAGTTCTGTTGTAGAACCTTGATATATTATGAAGTCGTACATAATACCGCTTGTGCCACACAAAGTGAACAACTTTATAAATCCCGAAATTTTACCAATTCTTGGCAATTTACATACGAAGCGAGATGAAGGGCATGTTTTATTTCAAAATATTTTAAGTGGAATTACAGCCCTCGGCATGGCTATGAATAAATTTTTGGAACAGGACTAAAGTGTACCAAAACAATTCAAAGAAGAGGTGCTACTTTATTTAGTAGACACTGGTCGTATCCTGACCGGCCTCTTTTTTGAAATCTCCCACACAAGGAGAGAATTAATAGAACCCTTTCTAACCAAATCAGTAAAGGGACTTGTCGAATCAACAACTCCAAGCGAATCTTTTTTTGGGGTCGCCGTGAGCGAAAAGATTAAAACTGCTAAAGCAATTGAGCAGATTGGGAAAGAAATCAAGCCTTCCTCCCACAATAGACCGTTTTATTCAACAAGTGCCAACAAAAAGGAAGGAGGGGAGAGACAGATGTCAAGTTACCAGGTGCCAAAAAATTCCTATAATAAACAAAATTTAAACATGAAGCGCCCGGTTCGTCAACAGAGGGGGGCGAGACCAACCAAGGGCTATCACCCCAACGGGGACTATCAGTACCCACGGAAGAGATATTGATGGTAAGTAACACTGTCATTTCAGGAAGACTTTCTTTATTTTACAAGGAGTGGGAAAATATTACAAATAATCCAGTGCTACTGTTTTGGATTCAAGGTTATAAGATACCGTTTTTGCGTAAACCTATCCAAAGGACACCACCCAAAAATATAAAATATTCAGAAACTGAAAAACAGACAATTAAACAATCTATCAACGACTTATTGGTATCGGGAGCAGTTGTTACGGGTTTAAATTGACTTACCTTTAGATTTGGTGGAATTTAGTAAAAAGGATATTGGTTTTATTGAATAGAATGAAAGTCGTCAGGTTTGTTATCAAATATTTTATTCACTGGTAATAAAGTTAGGCCAAAAGTTAGTCAGCTCTCTTAATTTGAAAATGTTACTTCTGCTTTTTCAATTTCTTTTTTTGGTTCCATTTTCTGAATGGAACCTAGTGTTGGAAAATGCTAGTGTTCACTTTAAATCTTTTTTTTGTTACTATGTAGATTTTATTTTTGAGAATAGTTGTCAATATTTGTCATTTTTTTAATTTAAGATAGATTGTCAAAGTTCATTGAAAATATAAGTTTTTCCAAAAATATTATCAACTTTTTGTATATTTTCAACTTCAATACTAACTCCAAACCTTGAGGCGTATCAATTCACCGGTTAGGTGCTTTGTACGTTACACATTTTGGCGACCGTGACAGGACTATGGAGAAGGTTTTGAAAGCTGTAACCACATACCGAACATCGTTCGAACGATTATATGAAGAGTCGATGAAACTATTACTGGACCCGAATCACGACATTGATGATCTACATGGAAATCTTAAAGTTTTGGATCAGAAGATAGAAACCATAATGGAACTTGATAGGCAAATGTTGAACCTGATGTTAGAAGATGATACGCCGGCGGAGGATATTGATGCTGAAACTTCTAGAGCAGATGAAATCTTAGGGAAGTATAATAGACTTAAGGCTAAAGTAGAAAGAAGCTTGAATAAGGATGCTTCATCTGAATTATCTAACTCTAATCATTCATGTCATAGCAAACATAGAGTTAAATTGCCATTGATAGAACTTAAGAAATTTGATGGTGATATAAAAGATTGGCTTTCGTTCTGGAGCCAATTTAAACGCATACATGAAGATGAATTTATACCGACTGAAGATAAATTTCAATACCTTATTCAAGCAACTTCCATAAAATCACGAGCTCGTCAGCTTGTTGAAAGTTATCCTCCAACCAAAGAAAATTACCCAAAGGTCATCGAGTGTTTGAAATCCCGCTTTGGTAGGGACGACTTGTTAGTTGAATTTTATGTTAGACAACTTTTAAAATTAATTTTAAATAATTTTAATTCGAAACCGAAACTCAGTTATCTGTTTGATCAAATCGAATCACAACTACGATCACTTGAGACTTTAGGAATAAATTCCGATACCTGTGCAGCAATGCTTTATCCACTTATAGAATCATGTTTACCAGAAAGTTTACTGAGAGTATGGCAGCGCAGTGAAAAATACGATGTCTCATTATTTTCGAAAAATCGATTAGATTTATTGATGAATTTCCTTAAGAAAGAAGTTGAAAACGAAGAAAGAATTTCATTGGCTATATCTGGTTTTGGTAATGAAAATAGAAAACAAGGAGAAACTCCATCAAAATTACCTTCTGTCTTTACTGCATCCGGATTATTTAACAAAAATAAATCTCCCAAATGTATTTTTTGCAAGAAATTACATCATTCTTCAGATTGTGATGATAATGAGATAAAAAGATTATCATTTGATGAGAAAAGGAAGATATTGATTGAGCATGGTAGATGTTATTTATGCCTAAGATTTGGACATCTAGCTAGAAAATGCAAAGTAGATATCAGGTGTTCTAAATGTAACGAGAAACATGCTACTCTCATGTGCTCTAAAAGAAAACCTGTTTTAGAATCAAGTATTTTAACCACAAATGAAGCTTCTACGATTGTTGATAATTTATCCAACACTACGCATCACAATGAGATTATCCTTCTAACACTCGTTGTGCAACTATGCAGTAATTTTAAAACTCGATTGGCTAGAGCTATAATTGATACTGGATCACAACGATCATATATTGTGAAACATGTTGCTATGGAAATGGGATACGAATCTTTAGGTTCAGAACAATTAATTCATGCTCTATTTGGAGGAACAAATTCGGAAACTATACATCATAATCGATATCGTATTACACTTAAAAATTTGAACGGAAAGTATATTTGTAATTTTGATGCTCTTGATCAACCATTAATTTGCAGTCACGTCGCTTCTATATCCCAAGGTCCATGGATGAACGAGTTTCATCAATTAGGTGTTTCGATCTCAGATACAAACGACGGTCCAATAGAAATTTTAATCGGAGCCGATATTGCAGGAAAACTTTTTACTGGAAAACGATATTCTCTGCCATGTGGATTGGTAGGAATGGAAACTCTGTTGGGTTGGGTAATAATGGGAAAAACTACTAAATATTATTCTAGAAATGCATATGCTTCTTCAATGTTGGTTTCTTCTTCGCTATACAATAATGATATCTCACATTTGTGGGACTTGGAAACGTTGGGTATTTCGGATCCTGAGAAACGAAATCAGCAAAAGAAAATAGAAGAAAATACAATGGAAAATTTCCTAGAGTCGATTTGTATCAATAGCGAAGGTAGATATGAAGTAGGATTGACGTGGATTGATGGACATCCTCCAATTGTTAATAATTTTGATATGGCCAAAAAACGACTAGATAATCTCATTACAAAATTAGGAAAAGATGGTTATTATGATACATATGATGAAACTTTACGAGAATGGAAGGACGAAGGAATAATTGAAGAAATATTTCCAATTGATAATGAGAATGGTTTCTATTTGCCACATCGACATGTAGTGAAATTAAATAGTACTACTACTAAATTGAGACCTGTTTTCGATGCATCTGCTAGGGATAGAAATAAGGTTTCCCTGAATCATTGTTTAGAAAAGGGACTAAATCTGATCGAACTAATTCCATCTATTCTTATTCGATTTAGACTACATAAGATTGGTGTTGTATCTGATATCAGAAAAGCGTTCTTACAAATAAGTTTAAACGAAAAAGATCGTGATTTTTTAAGATTCTTATGGTTTGATAAGGAAAGTGTCTTAAAATGTTATCATCATACAAGAGTTGTCTTCGGAGTAGCTTCTAGTCCTTTTTTACTGGCAGCAGTAATAAAATATCATTTAGAAAAGGCTCTTGATCAGCCGGAAGAATATTTAAAATGTTCTAAATGGGTAATAACAAAATTGATGAATAGTTTTTACGTAGATAACTGCGTGACCAGTGTTGATAATGAAAAAGATCTTAATGAATTTATTTTGGAATCTACTCAACTGATGCTAGAAGGAAAATTTGATCTTCGAGGGTGGGAGCACACTGTTATTAATAAATCAACAGAAATTACTGATGAGAATTTTACTTCAGTATTAGGCCTTAATTGGAATAAAAGAATAGATACTCTTCACCTAAATTTTGATCCTTTCAGAAATGTTGATACAGATATGATCACAAAAAGAATAATTCTTTCTTTAACACAACGTCTCTTCGATCCCGTTGGCTTTTGTTGTCCAGTTATGATTTTTCCTCGATTATTGATTCAGAAATCATGGGATTTGAAGTTATCATGGGAAGTTCCTGAAAAGATGAAAGACGACTTCCTACTATGGTTGAAGGAAATTCAATTTTTAACTCAATTGAGAGTACCGAGATGGCTGATGAATAAAAATACCGCTGATTTAACCTTACACATGTTCTGTGATGCTAGTGAAGATGCATATGCAACCGTTATTTATGTACGATCTGTTTTAAACAATGAAGTACATGTTCAAATGGTCAAGGCCACAAATAGGATATCACCTCTAAAGAAAATGACTATTCCCAGACTAGAGTTGTTAGCTGCTACAATAGGTGCCCGTCTTTTGAATGCTGTAGTTAACAATTTCGAAAATAAAGATATACCTTTGTATTGTTGGACAGATTCCACGACAGTATTATCATGGATTCGTAGAGATGATTATTGGAAACCATTTGTTTGGAACAGAACCCAAGAAATACGTTCAATTACTAATAAAAATAATTGGTTTCACGTACCGGGTGATATGAACCCAGCGGATCTTCCTTCAAGAGGTTGTTCTTCTAAGAAATTGATTCAGTCGCGTTGGTGGGAAGGACCGGAATGTCTAAAAAATGAAACAGATTGGCCAAAGTAAAATAATAATGAAAATTGTGAAAATCAAATTGAAAAGGAAAAAAGAAAGGGAGTCAGTATTCTTCTAAATACACTCACCGACTTAAAATTCGATCCATTCAAAATAATGATATATTTAAAAATGCTCTTAATTTCAAATGCGGAAACTGATTGATTTAAATTTTTCAGAAACTTTTAGATAAAATACTATAGTTTTAAGATTATTATTTGGACATCTGAAAGTAATTCAGTATTCACTGGATATACAGGGGGAAAACGAAAACAATTTTTTCCTCTACTTTTGACACACCCTGTAGGTTAATTCTGCTAGTAGATCTGCACACAATTAACTTTACCAAGAAGACTGATTTGTTTCCAACATTTTGTTTTTTTATTCACCCCAATATCTTGATTTGTTTGTGAAATGTGACGGTTTAAAGAAAATGCAACATTTTAGAAATGGTCATAATTTAAATGACGGTAGAGAATAAACTACAAAATAAGTAGAGTGCTGTGCTCAATTTTTTTATTCAGTTCTAGCAGAGTACTACATAATTTTATAAACAAATCAAACAACAAATAAACTAATAATTATTACAAATTAATAACGGGTGTTTTCCCCACGAGCGCGAATAACTGCCTCAATGCGTCGTGGCATACCCTCTATTAGATGTCGAATCTGGTCAATCTGATCCCATTCTTGGACCAAAGCATCTTTTAAAATATTCAAATTACTTGGAGAAGGAACTCGATTACGAACTCGTCTGCCCATCATGTCCCAGACGTGCTCAATTGGATTGAGGTCTGGGCTACGTGATGGCCAGTTCATCCTTTGAATTTCTGTTTCGTCCAAATATTGAAATACAATCCTCGCAATATGTGGTCGAGCGTTGTCGTGCATAAACAAAACTTCGTTTCCTATAAACGGTGCAAATGGAATAACATGTGGATCTAGAACATCACGAATGTATCGGTTAGCTGTCATTGCTCCGCCGTCAACAATGACTAAATCAGTACGAGCTTCCATGCTTATGCCGCCCCAAACCATTACCGATCCTCCTCCATAACTGAGTCTTGTGGAAAAATTTGATTGGTCAAACCTTTCACCTCTTCTTCGGTATATTTTTTCACGGCCATCTGGAGAACGTAAACAAAATCTCGACTCGTCAGAAAATAAAATCTTACTCCAGTCATCCACATTCCAATGTTGATGCTCCCTGGCAAGTCGAAGACGGGTAGTTCTGTGATTTCTAAGTAACTCCGGACCAGTTGCAGGTCTTCTGGAGCGTAATCCATGTTCTCGTAATCGCCTTTGAATTGTTATTTCGTTAACAGCTACTTGGCGTACTTCTTCCAAACGATTTCGAGCCATGACAGCAGTAGTATTTCTTTCTCGCAAAACGTTCAATGTTACAAAACGATCATCTCGAACATTTGTAGAACGTCGTCTGCCAGATCCACTTCGTCTCGAAAAACTACCAGTTTCATTAAAACGTTGTACAGCTCTCTGGACGCTACACATTGTAACACCCAATATTCTAGAAGCATAATACTGAGACCTACCGTCTTGTACTAGAGCAACTGCTCGGGCTGCATCAGTAGGTATTGAAACCATGATGTTAAATTGATTATAAACTGATAATTGAACCGCAATTGCCAAGTAACGAATATTTGACAGTTGTCGTATTGTGAGTTGAGCACAGCACTCTACTTATTTTGTAGTTTATTTTCTACCGTCATTTAAATTATGACCATTTCTAAAATGTTGCATTTTCATTAAACCGTCACATTTCACAAACAAATTAAGATATTGGGGTGAAAAAAAAAACAAAATGTTGGAAACAAATCAGTCTTCTTGGTAAAGTTGATTGTGTGCAGATCTACTTGCAGAATTAACCTACAGGGTGTGTCAAAAGTAGAGGAAAAAATTGTTTTCTTTTTCCCCCTGTATATACAGCGAATACTTAATTACTTTCAGATATCCGAATAATAATCTTAAAACTACAGTATTTGATCTAGAAGTTGCTGAAAAATTCAAATCAATCAGCTTCCGAATTTGAAAGTAAGAGCATTTTTAAATGAATCATTATTTTGAATGGATCGAATTTTAAGTCGGTGAGTGAGAGGAAGGATTTCACAGTTTTCTATAGATATTTTTCGAAATTTCAAATGATATTGAATCAAATGGGTTGGATTCAAAGATTTATTTTCAATTTTAGGTTTCCAAACAATAAAATGCAGGGAAATCTATCAATAGAAGAAATTGAAAATGCTGAAAAAGTCTTGATAAAAATGATTCAACAAGAGTCCTTTGATGGCATCGGAGATAAAAGAATTGCTCCTTTGTGTCCTTTTATTGATGAAAAAGGTATAATGAGACTTAAAACGAAGATAACCCATCGAGATGATCTGAGGGATTTTATATATCCAATTTTATTACCATCCAAACACCCTGTTGTTGAAAGGCTTATCATGTATCTTCATAAAGAAGCCTGTCATGTAGGGATTCAAGGACTTCTTAGTCGAATTCGTCAAAGATTTTGGATCATTAGAGGCAGAAAAACTATCAAGAAAGTAATTGACAAATGTGTGATTTGTCGTAGACATTGTAGTGAAAAGCTTGATGCTGATACTGTTACTTTACCAAAAGACCGAGTGAGAGATGCTGCAGTATTTGAAATTGTAGGAGTCGATTTGGCTGGTCCTCTCTTTCTGAAATCGAAGGAGAAAATTTGGATTTGTTTATTCACTTGCTCGATATATAGAGCAGTTCATCTCGAGCTCGTTTCCAACTTGTCAACAGAAATGTTTTTATTAGCTTTTCTAAGGTTTATTGCCAGAAGAGGAAGACCATCTATTGTTTATTCTGATAATGGTAAGAATTTTGTTGGAGCAGAAAATTTGATGAAAAATATAGATTGGAATAAAGTGGAAGAGAACAGTATTGCACAAAGAATAAAATGGAAATTTAACCCCCCTGGATCTCCTAGGTGGGGCGGATGGTGGGAGCGTCTGATAGGCATATTGAAACAGCTGTTGAAGAAGCAGCTTGGAAGAGCTTGTCTGACGTATGAAGAACTTTTTTCAGTTATATGCGAATGTGAATCTGTGGTAAATTCACGGCCTCTCACTTATATTACAGACACGAAAAATGATTTAGTTGTTTTAACCCCGTCTATGTTTCTTCAAGATGTTAAGGAAATCGGAACACCTTGTATGGACGAAATTGATGCTGTATCACTTAAAAGGCATCTGAGATATATTCAAAAGGTTAGAATGAATTTAAGGAAAAGATTTAGAGAAGAATACCTAAGTCAGCTAGTTTTACATATGAAGAGGAAAACATCCAGAGAAGTTATTAAAGGCGAAATTGTGATTATCGAAAACGAGCATATGAAGAGACTTGATTGGCCATTGGGTATAGTAGAAGATATTTTTCCCGGAAAAGATGGAAAAGTTCGTCTGGTGAAAGTTCGAACTTCAATGGGTTCTCTAATGAGACCCATTCAAAGACTTTATCCCCTTAAAATAGAGACCGAAAAAGATGATTCTGTGAGATGTGAACTGCAAAAAAGACAGTTAGAAAAGTTGAAAAAACAGCCTAAGTCTAATACTTTTGAAGAAGACTCAATGGAAAGGGAGAGAAAAGTGACTACCGTTAAGGAAAGCTTAGCCCCAATTGTTACAAGATATGGAAGACAAGTTAAGCCCCCGTCGAGATTTGAACCCTAGATTTTCATGAGAAGTTGTGCCACTTGGAAGCATGGCACAAGGTGGGAGTGTGTTGGAAAATGCTAGTGTTCACTTTAAATCTTTTTTTTGTTACTATGTAGATTTTATTTTTGAGAATAGTTGTCAATATTTGTCATTTTTTTAATTCAAGATAGATTGTCAAAGTTCATTGAAAATATAAGTTTTTCCAAAGATATTATCAACTTTTTGTATATTTTCAACTTCAATACTAACTCCAAACCTTGAGGCGTATCAATTCACCGGTTAGGTGCTTTGTACGTTACACAATTAGTATCACGTATTATAACAAGAAAAAAATATATAATAATAAATATAACCTTGAACAGTTTCATCTTCTGCTAGCAAATTTTGTGACAAAGTGACATGACCTTGACCTCCTCAGGATTACCATTTGTAAATAGTAAATTGGCACTAGATTTACCCGGCAAAACGCGGTACATTTGGGCTTAAAAAAAATGACCTTTGATTCACGTTTCTTTTGCTAAGCCAAGAAAGCTTACAGAACAACGCATTCTGCGGATTTTTTACCAAGTGGTGAAATTTTATAAAAATCCAATCTAATTGTGGACTCATTGACAATTAGCACCTTGGTGGATATTGGATTTATTGAAACTTCGGTTGAAGCCACTTTTAGGCCCCCTACCATCTGCGGTAAGTTCTTGTTGTGCCCTACTATTAAGGTGATAATAACGCCGGTTTATTGTTTTAGGCCTTTTATTTTAGTATAGTTTACTTTCCCTTCTTTTGCTTCCTTTATTTCCCTACCTATTAATTATTATCGAAGCGTATTGAGAGAGTGTACATTGGGGTAGTACATACCCTGGAAGCTATCTTCCTTTTCCACTAGCTCCATATTCGCTGGAACGGACTCCTACTTTATCCTTGGGAATACTATTGGTATTTATAAGTGGAACCTCAATAGCTGGTGTTTTGTGGTGATGGTCTCTAAATAACGGAACCTGAAAACAGAAGTTGGAAAACCACCACCCTGCTGACAGTCTCCTGGAATAAATAAAACAGATAAGATTAGCATAGTAACTCATACAGTGACTTACGTTCAATATATATTTTTAATCTAAATTAACATCCTACATACCTTTTATTGAAAATATAACTCATTCACTAGTTCACAGACTAGCTAGATACTGGTCTAAACTCTTGTAAATATAAATACGTATTTATATACTTCATTGACTCAGGCTCGTAGTTTGTAGAATAACATCCGTTTAAGTACTTTTTATTCCATTTAAGTAATTTTTATTCCAGTTAAGTAATTTTTATTTATCTAATTTTAAAGATCTTCAACACGTGAATTTGATAGTATTTTATATAACTTGTTTGGTTCATAATATCTGATAGATCCATTTAGGACTGTTCAATATATCAATATAATCGAAAGGGAACTTGTGCATATTTTCAACCCATCCCTAAGATCTACACTATTTGAGTTTTCGTGAGGTTTACTTTTGCGACTTTTAAACGTAGCGAGCCGGCGATAGTTCTTCGTGATTCCTTTTTACTAGATCACATCCCACGTGCTAATTTGGGACCTCGAATTTTAAGTTTCAAATTTAATAAGATTATATCGTAATTTTCGCTACCAGTAAACCAAAAACGAAGTAACAAATTGGCGCCCAACAACAGGGAAAATAGCAAAAGTTTCCTCATTAGTTTTTCTATTTTTCGTGGTGTATTATTTTTTATTTCATTCATTTTTTTGTTTGGTTATATTGTAAGTATAAAAATTGACATTGCATTTGTCAGTTTACATCTGATCACAAAACACCATAGTTCCATAGTACTACCAACTGTCGAACCATAGATCTCTACTATAGAAATTTCATTTTTATGGTTACAACTATTTTATAGATCTATACTCAGCGATTGATACTGACAGCAAGGTTAATAGATAAGCGAGGTTGATTCGATATCTGTTGATTCAACGCATCATTGTGTAAATATATTTATAGTTTTTGGTACATGCAATTTCTTTATGAGTTGTGAAATATACAGTCATTCAGCTGGAGTTTAGGATAGAATTAGAATAAGTTCTTTTTACTTTTAATACATAATTAGTAAATTTAGGTAGAATATTTCATTGATATTTTTTTTCATTTCGGTTACTTTCATTTGTTTGTATTGCGGTATAATGGAGGTAAACAGATTACTTGGTGACGAAATTATGTATGAGTTAATAATCAGGGATTTACCTGTAGAGAGGACGGTTGTGGAAAATAGATCAACACTTCGAGAGGCTTTTCGTCGAGAAAGGGAAGGAACGACTTTTTGTGCGAATAATGTATCTAAATTTAAAGCATTGGATGAAATCAATATTTGTTCAAAGAAATTAGTAGATTTGTCAGTTGATATAGATAATTTTGATATTTGCAACAGGGAGAATGAATTTAGAAGGATAGCAGCTAGATTAAATCATATTACTCTTAGGCTGAATAGAATACAGGGTGATTCAGATGTAGAATCAAAGTTTCGTTCTTCTAGGAAAGAAGAATAAAAATCCCTTCGCCATAATTTGGCTCGAAGCGATTAGCGGTCGCACTAAAGACGATATTATATCTGCTTACTTCGCATTTTTTTAGCAAACAGAGACAAAAAACAATTGTAATTTGGCTGGACAATTGTTCATCCCATAACAAAAATTGGACCATTGTTAGTTTTTTCCTGTATCTCGTTGATTCTTCACAAGCATGTGTTGAAAACATAGAAGTGAAGTATTTCGAACCAGGCCATACATTCATGTCTGCTGATGCATTCCATCACCAGGTTGAATTATCCTTAAAACGAAAGAAGAAGGTCTACGATTTTGAAGATTTTGTGAATGTAGTACAAAGTTCAAATTCTGGACGAGTCTGTGTTATCAAAATGAATCTTGATAACTTTTCCAATTCCATAGATTACACGTCTAAATACAAATTACAGAAACTAGCTCTTCGACTTTACCTTAGAGATATTGTTGCGCTTTCTTTCAGAAGAGGCCAAAAACATTTTCAGTACAAAACTAACTTCTCAGAAACTTTTCAAGATATTGACAGCATTTTAAATCAAAAATATGTTGAAGGACCATTTACTGATCCCGTAGTAAAAACACAATGTCAAGGTATTACTTCTGAAAGAAAGTGCAATTTGGTTACAGTCTTAAAGTCGCATATACCCGAGAATGGAATGAAATTTTGGGGGAGTTTACCAGTCAATTACAATGTTCTTACCAGTATCGATGAGTAGTACCATTTTTGGAATCAAATAATAATACGGCTTGATGTTATTTAATATTTTTGTATTTTTGATAGTTAAGTATTTCATATGTTCGTACAAATTTTTCACTTGGGACAATGAATATTCATTTTTCATGTATTTTACTTGGTCTCATTGTCCTATCTACCATTGCAATCAAATTACTCCTCCAAATTCAGACAAAAGGTGAAATTATACTAAATTCAATTATCACTTGAATTGTGCGCTTATTTGGAGAAAAAAATATTGAAAAAATATTTGCATGAACACTGAAACTTTATTATCTCAAAATGCAGAATTAACTCATAAGACAACTCTAGGACGGCAGTATTGTTCTCGCCTAGTTCATTGATTTTGTCTGTCATTATGATAATCTTTCGTCCTCTGTATCTTATCGCGTGGATTTTCGCTTGAAAGATACTTGAGATTTTCCCAAGCTTTCAGAGTGTTTGGTTCCTGGCCCGGACACTCCTACCCCAGTGGCATTCTTTCCAAGTCGGGTAATGTTATTCCTTCTTGTGCTTAATTCCATAACGAACTTCTTCGAAAAGTTATACTTTTTCATCATACCGTCTTGTAGCATGCCCCAGGTTGTCTGATTTCTGAGAAGTGAGAAGGTGTTTTTTTCAATGAATCGGTAATATGGGTCATTTACGTTTCATGTTGTACGAGAGACAGCTAAGTTTAATATTGTTATCTAAAATTATTCGTGTGAATCATTGTTATTTATATTGAAATGACGAGAAAATGGAAAGAGGGAGAAGAGTAGAAATGAAAGTGAATACTTAGACAATAAGTTGGAACCTGGACTAGAACTTCGAGACTATTCAGGAAAAATATAAAAGTTGGACGAAAATTCAATTCTTTCAAGACTTGTGCTCAAGGAAAAGATAATAGTGGAAAAAAAATCGGCATATATTTAGTTGCAGGATAAAAATGAGGGAAGAGTAAGTAAAGATAGGTAGAAACATTCTTTTGTTAATAATAAAAAGCTCAATGAAAAAATATGAAGAAAAAGCTGGGAAAAATAATGCAAAAATAGTTCGCAGAGGTATGAAAAAGAAAGAACCCGACAGCTCATCTGATGTATCATTATCCGAAATTTCATTCCATGTTGATACCGAGTATAATACATCAGATAATCCTGAAATATTTTCGGATTTAGAGAAGAGCCAGGACACAAATGAGCAACAACGTGATATTAATATTTTAATGGAAAATTATTAAGCTGTATTTTACGATGTATTTTACGACATTGGTAGAGTAATTCAAATAAATGATTTGGATGTTAAAATGAAGTTTCTCAAAAACGAACTAAACCAACTCAATTGGCCTAGAGCGGTTTTTAGGAGTTGCATCTTGGTATCGGAGGTTAGTGCCATCGTTTTCTCAAAAGGTAGCTCCGTTGACAAAACTGCTCCGTAAGTCTCAGCGATGGAAGTGGGCAGAAGAACAAGAATCCGCTTTTGTTTTGATTAAAACCTGTCTGTCTGAATCACCCGTTTTAAGTTGTCCTGACTTTACTTTACCGTTCACCCTGCAGACCGATGCCTCAGAATATGGCTTGGGAATAGCCCTTACCCAGCAAAAGGACGGTCATGAACACGTGGTAGCGTATGCCAGTCGTACCCCGAGTCCTACCGAGAAAAACTACCCCGTCACGGCCGTCACCAAGAAAGAGTCTTGCCATTGTGGATTTAGAGGGCTACCATTTCAGGGTTGTAATCGATCATCAATCTCTTAAATGGCTACATTCCATATCTAGTCCGTCGGGACGTTTAGCTAGATGGAGTGTTTTCCTACAGCAGTATGATTTCAAGATACAGTACCGTAAAGGTGCTCTAAATCGTATGGCTGATGCTTTGTCAAGAAACCCGCTACCATTGACAGCCGAGATCCACCGTCTGCGCTCTGTTTGACCGACGTAACTGCCGAATGTTCGTGGTACCGGAACAGGAAGAAAGAGGTCCTGAGGGACCCAGAGAAGTTTCCTGACTACTGCATTGAAGAAGACCGTCTATACCGTCTTTTCTGGGACATAAATGATTTCCGAGAACCAGAAATGTCCGATCCTTGGAAACTGTGCATAGCCAAGCCCGACCGAACCCGAGTCCTGCAAGAAAACCATGATGCTCCAAACGCCGGACACCTAGGGATCGCAAAAACCATCACCCGAATTGCGAAACTGTACTATTGGCCAGGAATGTTCAGGGGACATCACCAAATACGTGAGGAGATGTCTACAATGTCAAAAGTACAAACCGTCGTAACAGAAACTCCCAGGCAAGATGCAGCCATCAGCACACCGGCAACCATGGCAAACCGTTAGCTCCGATATAATTGAACCTTTGCCCCGAAGTAATAAAGGGCATTGTTATATCATAATCATATTTCAAGACCGATTCACTAAATGGGTACAGTGTAAACCGTTGAGGAATGCTACTGCCAGTAGCATAAGTACCGCCTTTTATGAGGAAGTTTTGACAATATTTGGATGTCCCCGTACTGTACTGACCGACAATTGAACTCAATATGACAGTAAACTTTTCAAGGACATACTGAGTGGATTGGGAATCCGACACCGTTTCACGTCACCGTATACACCGCAAGCAAATCCAGTAGAACAAGCCAAACGCACCCTGAAGACAATGATTGCGCAATTCTGCGAAGCTGATCATCGAGAGATCATCGAGAGATATAAGGTTGCCAGACTTGAAGTTTGCAATGAATAACTCAAGACACGACTCAACTGGATTCACGCCTGTCTTCCTGAATTTTGGGGGAGAACCCGAGACACCGAAATCCTTCCGAAGAGATGCTGAAAAGGATACCGAGGAAAGTCCGGAAGAAGATGCCGAAGAAGACTACCCTACCGAAGAAGGTCCGAAGCATCTCTTGCGAGTAGAGAAACTGCAAGAGTGTTTCGATTTAGTCCGTCTAAACCTGTCCAGGGCATTTACCAGTCAAAGTCCTAACTATAATCTGCGCCGCCGTGACTGAAAATGTACCATAGGCGATAGAGTTATGAATAAGGAACATACGCTATCATCTGCTGTGGATTATGTCGCCGCGAAACTGGCTCCGAAATATTCCGGGCCGTACGAAGTCGTACGTGTCATTTCACCCGTTGTCTATGACTTACGCGACGGAAAAGGAAAACGGTGTAATCGTATACATGTAAAAGATTTAAAACCTGCCAATCAATAAAATGTTTTGTTTTTATCCGTAGAATGGATGACCGTACGTTACCGCCACTGTTAATCCCGGCCAGCGAGTGATGGAGAATATGGAGTTCTGGCAACATTCCGGCAATGATACGGGCCATGGAAGGTATGCTGTATCACCGTCAGTATTTTCAATTTCCTGACCGGTTGAAATTTTTTATTTTACTTTGTTCATTTTTTATCTAACCGGCACTATTAAAATAGTGGGATTTGTTATAGGGCAATTTATTTTCATGATGGTAATTAGCTATAAATGGTAGAGGAATTTAATTTTTTTTTATCTACCTCCCGGAGTGATATTTGCTCGAGTTATTTTTTTTTATAATAATACCGTTATGAATAAAAATTCATTTGTTCTAGAAAAGTGGTTTTTTTTCTTAGTTACTAAATGAGCAATTGGTTGTTTTTTGGAATATTTGCCGGCTCTCTATTGAGGGTAAGATTCCATGTGTTTTCTTTACAGGACATTCATATTTAATTGATACTGTTTAGGATTATAGTATTTCCGTTTCATTTTCGAGTTTTATTTTTACTCTGTGCTTCGATAATAAGTTATTTTTTTTTAATATTGAATTTTAGTTCCGGACTAGTAGCAAGTTATGGTAGGACCTCCACCCTATGTTACACCATAAGGGAGTTGTATTACATCAGCCTCGGTGCACCGTCAGCAATAAATTATTACCGAGCATATAAATTCTAGAACTTTGTATTTCAGATCATTCATGATTTTGTCAAAGCATTGTTAAGTTCAATTGTAATAAATAAATTATTTTTAAAAACTCTTCCGACTTATACAGTACGGTAATTGGCACAGTCAGTAGGATTGTTTCTAGACAGTTTTTCGTGTGCATAACGTGAAACGTCGTGAATTTCAATTTTTTGTGAAACGAACTCACAGTTTTCGAAAAATAGGAAAAAGGACTTGAAGGCTTCCTTGTGAGTGTCCAGACGGAGAATACATCCCAGCACCATTAAAGAAGACTTGGAAATTGGGTGAGCCATCCTATTATCCATCCTTTATTACCTAAATTAATTACAATTGTTCTTTTGGCAAAAATTTTGAATCAAGTGTGAGGAACTAAAGCATATAGATATTCACATAATTTTTAGGATATTTTTTTCTCTCTCTTCCTCTCGTTGGTTTGTTTAAAATATTAGTGAATATAATATTTTTTCGAAGTAAGAGTTAAGAAAACTGAGTACGATTATTTATTGTTTACAAAAATTGAGGAATTAATTGATATAGTAAATAATCCATGCTTAGAAAATAACACAATGCCTAAAAACGAAATTCCTGTAAATTATCAATTAATGAAATTATACATTGATACAATACCTAATTTTAATGGTAATAGTGGCACTTTAGAAATATTTTTGGAACATTGTGATTGCCTTATAAATCAATACAAAAATTTACAAAATCTTAATGATCCAATAAATAGCTTTCTTATAAGAGCCGTGATAGGTAATCTATCTGGCAATGCTCTTATGTTGGTGGGTTCTAGACCAGAAATTAGGGCTTGGAACGATTTAAAACATTTACTTTGGCTTAGTTTTGGGGATCAAAGAAACCTAGATTGTCTTGTTCAAGACATAATAATTATGACACCTTTTAGAAATGAATCATTCTTTACATTTGGGCAAAGAATTCAAAAAGCCAGAAGCTCAATTGCTTCAAAATTAATTCCGAATTAAAAATTACGATGAATTAGTACTAAAAACCTTTATTCGCGGTTTAACAGGCCGTACACAAGATTTAGTTAGATTAAGAAATCCAGACTCCCTAGAGTTAGCCATGTCATACGTCGTAGAAGAAGAAAATTTCACCCTAAGTCAAAAACAATATGGTTTTATTCAAAACACAAATTCCAGACAAAACTCAAATAATAGGAATATGTAATCAAAACTACCAATTTCCGAAACCTAATCAATATCCAAATCAGAATATTCAAAATTATGGTAATAATAAATCTTATGGTCAAGATATTCCAAATAACAATTTTCCCCCACAACCCATTAATATTCAGGCAAGACAGAATATGCCTGCACCTAAATATTTCACTAATCGCCAAGTTTTTGGACCCCGAACGAATGTGTTCAAACCTACGGGCCAAACTCCCAAAAATATCCCTGAACCAATGTCTATTTCTACCAGAAACCCCACTATTCAAAGACATAACTCCAATAGAAATCATTTTCAAAGTACCGGTCCCAAAAATTTCACTCACCAAGAATTATATAACATAGAAACAGCCCAAGGTAACCAAAATGTCAATTACAGACACCAATTCGATAATACTAATAATAACGGAAATACAACCGAAAATGTATATTGTTCCAATGAAGAAACTGATTGCAACGAATATCAGTCCGATAATATGTTGGCAGGTGATATAAATTTTCACAACGTGACATCACCAAACCAACAAATGTGATAAAAATCAATAATTTATTCGAAACCGAGCTACCATCTATTCATATACCCCAATTAAACGCAAAATTTTTAGTAGACACAGGTAGTTCACGTAGTCTAATAAATTCTGAAATAGCTCAACGTTTTTACCCCAATTTAAGAAAACGCGAACATTTCCAGATTCAAACTTCTCATGATATAACGTTTCATGATAAAATAGTGGTGATACCAATTTTTGAAATTTTCAATGAATGTGGTACTCATAAATTTTATATATTCAATTTCAATAACAATTATCAAGGTTTAATAGGTATGGACCTATTGAAAAAATTACAAGCTATCATTAATATCGATTCGAAATTATTGATTACCCCTCCTATTGAAATTCCTTTAATTTTCAACAATCGCTTTAAAATAAATGAAAATAATACATTATCAAATAATTATGTAATAACAATTCCTGGAAACATAGAGCAAGTCGTTAGACTTCCCGTAAATCAGGAAAATGGATTTGGATTACTAGAACAGATAAAGTTCGCCGAGAATCTCTTAACACGGGAATTGTGAACATAAAATTTTTTTTGCATTAACTACAATATCAAATTATAATGATAATCCACAGAAGATTATTATTTCAGCACCATTTGGTTTAGAATTATTAAATGTAAGCGAATTAAATTATATGCCAAATAACAAAGATTACAGTGTGAAGCGAAATGTTGATTCTAAAAGAAAATTTATCTTAACTAAATTTGAAACATTGTAATTCCGAAGAAAAAGAAGCCATATCTAAGTTATGTTTCGAGTACAGAGATATCTTCTATTCAGATAAAATTCCTTCAAGTTTTTCAAATGAAATTAAACATTCAATTAAATTAACAGATGATAAACCAGTTTTTAGCAAATCATATCGCTTTCCTGAAATACACAAACAAGAGTTAACTTTCGTAACACTTAAAAACTATTTTAAAAAAATTTATTTACTTTTAAATTACACTGTATAAAATAATTAAAATTTAATGATTAACAATATAATATTAAAGAACTACTTTGGATAAAAACTAATGCCAATTGCGTAGAACAAAGGTGTCTTCTTCTATTTATAATCTTCTGACTGCTTAGCTTGCATTTTTCTATGTGGGCTTCTATTGTGTACAGGAACGTAACTCCTCCATCCTTAGAAAGAAGTATAGCCTGCAAGGGTGTGCTTCTTAAATGACGAATTCTTCTTGAATTTCTTGTACCTGGGGATGTCTTCTTTGGTGACGTCTTTTTATGAGTTTCCATAGACAATATAGACAAAAACAAAGGATTATGATATATATAAGTATGGTCCAAATACTGGAGCGATTATAATAAACAGGAATTTTAATTTTCTCTAAACTTTGTTTTTGAATTTCTAATTTATTTTGAAGTTCTTGTGTTGTTTTTAAATTGATAGAATTGAGATGTATTGGAGAAAAATAAGTATTGTTATTTGGCAAAGTTTTGAAGTTAGAGTTAAATTTTATTTTAGGAAGTTCCATGTGAACGAAATTAATTTTACTTTTTCTAGAAGTTTGAAATATTATTGCTTCTATTTTCACAATGCAATCTGGAGTAGATTCTAGTAGATAGGTTCCTATGAGTGGTTTATTAATTTCTGAATTAGTACAGTCGATTGTAGCAATTTTTTCAAAAGGTAGCGTGATTATCCATTTTCCATCATTTATTCTGGTAGTCTGTATTTCTTGCAACTGAATTGGAAAGGTTTCACATCTTGAAGTTTTGGATTGGAAATTGATATCAGTGATTTGTGGGCTGGTTCACAGATGTATTGATCGTCTTGAATATTCTGGCAGATTTGGTCCATAAAAGAGAAACTTTCATCTTTTAGTGCTAGGAAAGGTTTACGGGGGAGGTAAAAATTGAATTCTGAGTGATTTAAAGGAACTGGAATAGGAAACAATTGATAATAATGATATACCTCCGATTCAACAACTGGTATCTCTAAAATGAATGTAATTATTGGTCCAATAGAATAACTTTTGATTCCAATCAATTTTTCAAGTTTCAAAATATTATCTAGAGTAATTTCAAAAGGAAAAGAGCTACTAGTTGACATAAAATTACTTTCTTTCATAGGTTTTAATAGATCTGTTGGATTTATTATTGAGTTGTGTAATGTGTTAATTTTTGCGAAAGAAATAGCTACTTCTATTTTTTCAAAAATGTCATATATGGTCTGATATAGCATAGTAATTTGATTGATTACCAGAAATGTCTGAATTTTTGAAATAATTTTAGTTTCGTTTATGTGCACTATAATTTTATTTTTTGTTTTCGGATTTTCAATTTCAATTTTTCCGTTTTCTAATATTTTTGTTAAAATGTACGGTCCAGTAAATTTATTCTTTTGTTTTCCAGCTCGAGTTTCAATTTTTCTATATACTTGAGCACCTAACTGAGGGTTTTTTGAAGTTCGCTTTTCATTTTGTCTACTGATAATTTTCTGTTTATGTTTTAGAGACTTTTCTTGAATAGATTGATATAAAGCTTGTGTATTATTTTTATGTGCATTCACGTATTGGGTATAAGCTTGAGTTGGTATTAATGACATTGCGTCTCTACTATCTGTGTGTCCTAATGTTAGTTCAAAAGGTGTAAAGCCTGTTGATGAATGAATTGTATTATTATATGCTATAATGGCATAGGGCATTATTGTAACTAAGTCTGAGTTTTTGTCTTGTTCTTTCAAAATTCTTATATGTTCGGTTAGAGTGGAATGAAATCTTTCCACAGGGGAGTTTGATTCATGATGGTAGGGTGTCGTGAAATGTATGTCAATTTTGTGAGTTTTCAATAGTTCTTTAACAACGTCATTGTTAAATTCTCCTCCACAGTCAGCTATGATTTGCTTAGGAATTCCGAAAAATGTGAAAAAATGTACTAATTGTTGACACGCCGATATGGACGTTCCAAAATATGACAACGCTTGTCCAAATTTTGAAAATTTATCTATAATTGTCAGAAATCTATTATTTCCTATTTTAAACGTATCAATATGTAATATTTCGAATGGTCTAGAGGGGGTGTTAGTTAACACTAAAGGTTCATTAGGAGGATTCCTATTATATTTTGTTCTTTGACAAATTTCACAATTATTAATATATTTACTAATATCTTTTTTCATTGATTTCCAGTAATAATTTAATTTTAATGCTCTTAATGTTTCGTCAATACCTCTATGATTCGTTTTTCCTTCATTCTTATATTTAATTAATTGTTCACGTTCTTCCGGTAGCACATTATTAACCAATTTAGTACACTCTACTATTTTTAATCTCGTGAAATGCTTATTCCATACTTCTTGAAAAGTTTTTCGTAATTCGGGTGATAAGAAATAAATATACAAAGTGTTTTTACCAGCGTTTTCTTTTAAAAACTGTATTATAGCGTCTTTATTGTCTGGAATAATAGCTTTTATTATTGTATTGCCATCAAATACTTCTAAGTCACGTTTAAGAATTATAAGGAGCTTTCTTTACTATGACTTGATAGGCTTTATTGTTAATTATTTCGTCAATCAAAGCAAAACTTTGTTCTGGTGATGATTCTGCACTATGAGCTGTATCAGTTTCAGAATTATTATCATTCTCCGGATTTGGATTCGCAATATTTGATAATCCACTTGTTTGAGGTTCATTGTAACTATTATTGTTATCATTTTCGTTATCATTGTTGTTCTCATTTGCTTGACCGGTATTTTGTACATTATGAATTTCGTTATTAAGTTCTGCTAAAAATTCTTCAATGTCGAAATCTATATTACCGGGGTTATTTATATTCGATTCTGTATCAAAGGCATTAATATTAATTCTGCTAAGGGGGTCTGCAATATTTGTTTTACCGGGCTTATAACGTATGGTATAGTCAAATTCTTCCAATTTCAACCGCCATCTTAATAATTTTGAATTAGGTTCTTTTAAATTAAATAACCACACAAGAGGTCTATGATCTGTTTGAATTTCAAATTTACGTCCGTAAAGGTATGGTCTATATATTTTACATGCCCAAACAATCGCTAGTAATTCTTTTTCAATGGTAGAATATTTTTGTTCTGTTCCATTTAAAGTACGGGATGCATAAGCTACAGGGTGATCATTAGGAGGTGTACCTTGAGAAAGTACTGCACCTAGAGCTACATTGGATGCATCAGTGGTTAATAAAAATGGTTTAGAAAAATCTGGGTATTTTAAAATTGGGGCGTTAATTAATAAATCTTTGAGATGGTTGAATGATTTCAAAAATTCTGGTGAATGAATAACTTTGGAATTCTTTTTCAAACAATTAGTTAAAGGTTTCGCAATTTGAATTGTGTCTAGTTACACAAACTGAAATATCTTACTTTCTTTATCTCGTTCAGTTGAATTGTGTCTTGTTACACAAACTGAAATATCTTACTTTCTTTATCTCGTTCAGTTGAATTGTGTCTAGTTACACAAACTGAAATATCTTACTTTTTTTATCTTGTTCAGTTGAATTGTGTCGAGTTACACAAACTGAAATACCTTATCTATTTTCAATATTGTTATTCAAGTGCAGTGTTGCCAGAGTAACAATTTATCTTTGAACTTACTGTTACTTACCTATTCTTTAATATTGTTAATCAAGTGCAGTGTTGCCAAGTTAACTATTTATCTTTAGAAATGAACATTTTTGATTCCAATTTTTTTGAATAGCATGAGAATTGTGATGTGTTACAATAATTCCTATGACAATCTATGATCTATTTTTTATCTTGCTTGGTTATATATTTAGTCATTATGCAACAGTTACATTACTAAATATAAATTGTTGAAATATCGTATAATTTGTTGAAAGTATCGTACAGTATTGTTTATTTTAAATGACATTTATCGGTAGTGTGTATATGTTGTTTTTATATCTATAGTCATCCGCTTACATTCAGTTTCTTTATCTATATCTCGTTGCCAGGCTTTTATGTTCATTTGGATTTTAGATTCTTTGCTTTCGTTAGTGCTATTTGATTAGTACTGCTGATTTAGATACCGTTTCTTATTATTTTTCTATCCTTTTAAACTTTATTGACGTTGACGAAAACCTTCCGGATGACTTAGACCATGAACAAGACAATACCGCTGACATTGCAAATTAATTTTTTCTTCTTCCTTTTATAACTTACCGTAGAGTCCCGTATCTCAGAAACCGTGTCTTACTTGGAGTTTCGATATCGTTCTCCTAAAAAAACGGTACAATTGTGTTTTAGTTTACCATTATTATTATTTTAGTTTTCTTCGTTTTTTTTCCTTCTTTCCGTTTTCTGTCTTCTAGACAACCGTGTTACTTACCGTCCCGATTCCATACTCAACTTGGTTCACAATTATTTTACCCCCCGCGTAGAAAAGGAAGTAGACCAAGCTACTTAGGAGTTTATACCGTTCTCCGAACAAAACAGCTCCTTTTCTTACCCCGCATTACATTAATTCTGTTACAAAAAATAAAAATACCGGCTAGACACCGTGAAAGCTCTCCATTGCGGAAATGGATTTTACGTCATTCAAATTTTTGGTCCCCCTTTTTGTTGCCCCGAGTTTTCCGTATCATTTCTCAGCAATAAAATGATACTTTTGCTTTTTTAACTTAACGTAGAGTCTCGATTGACGTACCGTAAGACGTTAGGCCCCAATTGAACCGGGTTTGCCTTTGCTGAGTGGCGGATTGCGCTCGGTATACAAATATAATAGGTTTGAAAAAATGACTGCTTAGTCTCTATTTCTTCATAGCAATCTCTTCCGTTTCCCTTGTCTTCAATGGCAATACTTCCTTAGTTCTTAGTCGTTTTTTATTGTTTAACCAGGTTGGCCACATTTTTATATGTACCGTATTTCCTGACAGGATTATGGGTGTAATTTTATTTTTATTATCTTGTTCATTTTAAGAAGAAGGCATATCAGAGGACGAAATATATAGAGCTGGATCGACTTTCGGATCGATGACCAATGGCTACTGTGGACGCTAACTGGCAACCTCACCGATTGTCGATTGGGCGCTGTTATTTATGGCCTCTATTTGTGCTTTCTGTATTTTAATTAGTACCTATTTTAGTTTAATTATGTGTAAGTCTATCAATTTTATGTTTTCATTATGTCGCCACATACTATTCTTGCCACAAACGCCCTTATTTCAACCTTTGATTTATCTTTCAGAATTACCACATGTATCGTCAATTCCTCTTTACCGTTACCCATTCGAAGTAAATATCTATGTATTTTTTTTTCTCTTCCTCAACATACCTTTTGCGTTGCCATATTGTGAAATTTGTGAACTACCTACCGTTATCGGATATTTTAGAACCGTTCCTTATGGAACACTAGTGTTGTCGCCATGTCAAAATTTTTGCTAGGTTTAGTAGTATTTCACCTTGGGTGACGTCTTTATGACAAATCTTTACTCTTTGCTCGGTGAAAATTAGGCTGATTTATGGAATAATTAGAATTCCGACGGAATTATATTCTGAATCAATTTTAGGCTGACATCACTCCCCGTGTTTATTTTTGTGTCTCCACGGAGACATTTGTTTGGTATTTGCTGGAATTGCGTATCTGACGACTGAGATCCCAGCGTTTTATCAAAACACTACCTACCGTGCCTTACCTTACCTTATCGTTATATACACTGAGAAATTATCGCACCCTATCGTTACTTTTCGTTCTCAGTGTATGCTTTGCCTTATCCGATGATATAACGACACAATAATCACAAGATGACAAAACTACCTTAACGCTACCTTTGACAATTACCTTCCCTACCTGCTATACATAGATTTTGCATTGATACTTCACCCCTCCTTCATCTTATTAACCTTTTCTTAAATAAAAAAAATAATCCTTCGAATCATTTTTTTCCCGGAGGAGAGGGGTTGTAACATGTCTATCGACCTGTTTCGATTTAAACGAAATAATTTCAATTTCACCGCTTGCCGTCATAGTAACCACTTCCAATTTAGTTCTGTGATCTGAATTTCTCTGATCGTTGATCGTTACGACAATTGACATATGATGTCAACGCTCGATTCTCATTCTCGATTTTCCTTCTTTTCGTTACCGACCCTTGAGAAGCAAGGACCTATCTCTCTACCGTCTCTTTTAATTTTTAACAGTTTTTACCTTAAATTGCTGTGGTAAGTCGAAAATTATAATTTATATTCATCAAGCTTTTTCTAAAGTAGTGGCAGATATAATTTTTTTGTGCATTTCTTATTTTTTACAGAGATAAACGGATATACACATACCACGTGGTCAACTACATTTCTTTTCTTTTTGTACTTGTACATTACTTTTAAACTTAATCTCTTATCGTAAATAGCTGTTACCTTTTTTAATACAAATATTTGCTAGATTCTCTTTTGTAAAATACCTAATTATTTTCAAAGATAGATAACTTTTGCATTTTAACCTTTTCGAATATTCTGCCAGTGCCGGCTTCACATTTCATTTTATTCTTTTAGAAATGGTTTATTCATAACTTTTTACTATAATTAATATTTAATTAATATTTCAAGGTCATTAGTACTTTTTCATTTTTTTGTTTGGCTGATAATTTTTACTGTTTTAAATGGGACATATATGTTGAAAAGCTTTCAGTAAATTTAAATTTCATTATTTTAAACAACTGCCTTCCTTTTTGACCTGAAAAGCTAAACCAACATTATGTGCCCCAACACATTCAAATTCCTACATATCCCTAATCCACCTGAACTTCTAGGTAAGCACAGCGGCCAGGATACCCCTGCCAGTTTATCGTTACTGCTAAGTTACCACTGCCAGGATACCCCTGTCAGATTACCGTTACAGCAAGTTTTTCACTGCCAGGATACTCCTGACAGGTTAACCCTGCAAGACATCTCTATTTCAACTTCTAGACATCTCTACTTCAACTTCAAGACATCTCTACTTCAACTTCCAGACATCTCTACTTCAACTACAAGACATCTCTACTTCTACTTCCACTCTGTCAAGCTAAGTACCTTTAAGAAGTACAGGTTTTTTTACCTTCTTTCACTTTCTTACCTTTTCATATTGGCAGAATAAATTTAATATTTGAACTTCTTCTTTTTTATTTCTTTTATACCCGGCTGTAAGAGCTATAGGGACTGTGTAAATTTGTAATTTTTTTATTTTTAAGTTTCAGTTAATTCTACAAGGTGTTTCTACCTTTTTCATCTTAGTTTTTCTCTTGAAATTAAATTATTTTTTCGTCTAAAAAGGTAGTGGCGCCCTTAAGTTCTTATAGTCTGTCAACCCTCTGGCATACCTAGTGTGGCATCAACATGGAGTCGATCCACCCCTGAGAGAGTCTCTAGCCGGAATCTGTCTCTTGAGGAGAGAACAAGTGTTACAAGGTGTAAAAAAGTTAGTATGGACCTCTTGATTTGATAGATATTAGTAAGTGCGGTTTATGTGCGTGTGTATAAAAAAACTATGAATATTTTTTTTTTGTGCATACCAATACTTGTCCAAAGCTGAAGAGCAAATTGAGTTGAGATATAAGTAGAACCCAATTGCAATGGAATCATACTTCAAACCTCCAGATCCTTTGTCTATTGAAGGAAGCTTGGCTGATAACTGGCAAAAATCTGAACAAAAATTCCAGAATTTTTTGACTGCTACAGGGTTATGTGAGCAAAATGATGAAAAAAAGATTGCAATTCTATTGAACTTAGTAGGCGATGATGGTCTGGATTTATTTAACTCATTCGATCCGTTACCAGCGACCCAGAAAACTCTTGACAATGTTTTAAAAAAAATTAGAGATCATTGTGAACCGAAGAAAAATGTCATATATGAGAGGTTCTTATTTAACAGCATAATGCAGCAAGAGGGACTAAGCTTTGATAGTTTTCTCACAGAACTAAGAACAGCAGGAAAAACTGAATATAGTAATTTGTTGGAAGAATTTATAAGAGATATGATAGTGATGGGCATTCTCAATCAGAGTACTAGAGAGTACTAGAAGAGTTGTTAAGAAAATCTGATTTAAAGTTGTTACAAGCTGTAGACATTTGTAGAACTAGGGAAGTTAGTCAAAAACAGCTGAAGGTTTTGCAGAATGAAGCTAGTGTTAGTTCCATAAAATCTAAGAGAGTTTTGAGAGAAAAAAGGAAGGGAAATGTGAATTCTGTGGATATGTACAGGATTTTTCATTATATATGGACCCTTCTATATCTCACTTATTATTTGAGGTAGATAAAAATGTTTCAAATAAGAGTTAAATGGTTATTAATGTTGTTTTCAAAATTCAACAGAAATATTATACAGGATGTCCCTGAAAAGAAAGTTGGAGTCAAAGTGTTCTTCCTTAAATGGGACACTCTATATATTTTTAATTTGTTCACTTCAATCCGAATTCAGCAATATATAATTGTTATAGTCTAACCTTAACAGTTCACCCAACTATAAACATCGGTAAGGCCATGAAAGCATTGTCATATTCAAGTCATATTTGACAAGTAGTTATTTGCACCATTATAAAACATTGTATTTGATAGTTTGGATAATGTGGTCTACAGATGATGAAAAGATTTAAAGTTTGGTGTGGAATATTCCAGAATAAAGTAGCTGGGCCAATATTTTTTTAATTATAAGTTAACAGGAAGAACTTACCTAAACTGCATAATACCCAAAATAAGTGAAATACTACGAAATGAATTTACAGCTGACCAATTAAATACCATGATCTGGCACCAAGATGGGGCCCCACCCTATAATGTAAAAAGAGGTGAGAGAACATCTTAACAATCAGTTTCCAGAGCGGATCGAAAATAATAGGACAATTCTATGGCCTCCTGATAGCCCTGACATAACTCCCTTCAACTCTTTTTTGTGGGGGATGCTGAAGGATATTTTTGCGAAAATGACAATCTTCAGACAATGCAGGAAAAGATTCGAGGCGAAATTAATAACTTGAATAATCATACTGATATTATTTCTAAATGTATAGAGAATTTACGACGAAGATACCAACTATGCATTAACAATATGGGGTCATTTTGAACAATATTTATACTTAGTTTCTTAACCTAACCTAACCTAGTTCAAGATTTTGTGAATAAATTTACCTACGACCCCCCCCTGCAATCAGTCAATAACACACAGTCGGCGCTAATGTAATGACGTCTATTACGCACGGTAAAAAAAACGCACAGCTGTAAAGTTAACCGCACGGCTTCCCTAGCAACATCTTAGCAACTGTCAATTTCATCGCCATTTCATTCAAAAATATGACATAAGCCGTCAGAACATCAAACTTGGGTAGGCTGCAATAGCGATTTGCGTAAGAGCTGTCAAGAAACTTTCAAAACACTTTTTCATTCTTTTCATCCTTATAACTGGTTTGTGTATTTTATGGGAAAGTTTTATTCTATAAAAAATGTCGAGTGGAAGTGAGATGAATTTAATATTATCACGGAAATCGCAGAAATTGCCAAATATTGTTGATGATCAAGTATTATCAATAATAAGAGTATAAATACAAGTAGAAGTAGATCGCGGCTAGAGTATAATACGTAACACGTGTTGTAATAGTTATTTACGTAATAAGTGGGATATGGACATTATTAACGCACGCATGTGAAGTTTGCACGACGAGGCCGTAGGCCGAGTCGTGTATTCACATAAGTACGTTAATAATTCCTATCACACGTGTTACGTACAAAATTTTATCTACAACTGTTTATTAGTATTATCAACAGTACCTATATTATAAAATTTAAAAAAAATTCCAATCCAACGTATTTTTAATAATATTGACTGCAAACATAAGGTACTGTGTATCATATTTTGTGACTATATCATCAAAGACAAACAAGGATGTGGAAATAAAATAAATTAGTTATGTCATCAAATATTCAAATTTGAATGAACAAAAATCTATAAAAATGAGTTCAAGCGAAGACAATCTCCTTTCGGAAATTGAAAATGCAGCTTCCAGTGTTATTTTAAATATTTAATTCTGGCTTTAATATGTTTCTAGATTCTCATTATCGCACTAGTGCGGTAATGTAATCAAAAACGCACTAGTGCGGTAATATACGTCATTATGACACTAAAAATAATGTCAAATCGTACTCGTTACATGACAGTTGTAGATAAAGCATTTTACGCACTCACTTTTCCATTCATGCGTAAAATGCTCCTCACCACACACGCTACGTAATATACTATTACTGAATTCCAATCGATAGATTATTACACCTTTTTGTGTCGTATATATTTTCTGAACTGTTCAGGTTAGATTATAACAATTATATATTGTTGGATTCGGATTGAAGTGAACAGTTTGAAAATATGAAAATATATAAGTTGTCCCATTTAAGAAAGAACACTTTGGCTCTGAACCTATTTTTGGGGACATCCTATATACTATTTTTGTTGGATTTTAAAAACTACTTATTCTTATTCTTATTTGGGACATTTTTATCTGTTACAAATAATAAGCGAGATATGGAAGGGTCCATATATAATGAAAAACCCTGTACATCAAGAGAAAAATTGTCCTGCTTGGAATAAAACCTGTGCAAAATGTCAGGGACGCAACCACTTTGCGAATGTGTGCAGAAAAGTCTGAGAAGAAATGGGAGAAAGAGAAGAATGATAGAAGATGAGGCAGAAAAAAAGTGCATGAGTGAAAACCGAAAGTTTCAGTGATAGTGAATCAGAAAAAAGTGATTGTAAGAGTAGTTCAGATGAGTTATATGTCCAGTCTATTAGAAAAGTCGATTCTGTAAGTAGCGTTAAGAAACCATTCTCATAGTTGAAGAAAATTGATGTAGAAGGTTATAAGGTAACATTTAAACTAGATACAGGATGTGAAATGAGCATTTTGACTTTGGATATTGTTAAAAAACTAGGGTTTCTTCATAAAATGCAAAAAACTAAAGTCAAACTAGCTCCGTATGGCAGTTCTGATTATGTATTCACTCCGTTAGGAGAAATCACATTAAAATGTCAAGTTAATGACAACGTTTAAAACATATTTTTTACAGTTTGCGATAATGATGAATTGCCACTACTGAGTTGTGTTGATTGGGTTGATTTGAACTTAGTAAGAAGAGTGGACTCAGTTGTCACAGATTCTTGTCAATTCACATAACTTGATCATGTTGTTGAAAAATATCCTGTAGTTTTTGATGGTCTTGGTTCTTTTCCTAGAGAACATCACATTACTCTAAAAGAAGGTGCAATTCCCTCAGTTCAACCACTCAGACGGATTCCAATTGCACTGCATGATCGTTTAAAACTTAAACTTGATGATCTTGAAAAACAAGGTATCATAGGAAACACTGATAAACCGACTGAATGGTTGAACCCTCTGGTGATGGTTGAAAAGAAAAATAAAGATTTACGCTTGTGTCTTGACCCAAAATATTTAAATTTAGCAATAAAACGAGAAAGATTTTTGATTCCTTCAGCAGAGGAGATAGCAGTTAAACTCAATAATGAAGAATATTTCACAGTTTTAGATATGAAAGACGGATACTTTCAAATTCGTATTGATGAACAGAGTCAAGAATATTGTGTCTTTGGAACACCCTTTGAAAGGTATGCATTTTGTCGTTTACCTTTTGGAATTTGCTCAGCTCCTGAAGTCTTTCAAAAACAAAACTGAAATATTTGGTGATATTGAAGGCGTAGGCCTGTATTGTGACGACTTGATTATAACAGGCATTGATGAAAAGGAACATGATAATAATTTACGGTTAGTGTTGGAAAGAGCACAATAAATTTAATATTAAATTCAATAGGGACAAAATTCAATTTAAATCTAGAAGTGTCAAGTTTATGGTTCAAATCTACTCAAAGGAAGGTGTCAAACTGAATAGAAATTATGTGAAACCTATTATAGAAATGCCAAAACCCAAAGATAAAACTGAGCTATTAAGAATATTAGGCATGGCTAAATATTTAGGGAAATTCTTGCCTAATATGTCAAAAATGACAGCTCCGCTCAGAAACTTGACCAGGAATGATGTTGATTGGCAATGGACTAAAATGCATGATGATTCTTTGACAAACCTTAAAGATATGTTAACTAATGCCCCAATCTTGTCATCCTGAAACCTATAGAAATAGACACTGACGCATCTAAAGATGGTCTAGGTGCATGTCTAACTCAGGATGGTCACCCTATAGCTTTTGCGTCCAGGAGCTTAACTTCCTGTGAGCAAAAGTATGCGCAAATAGAGAAAGAGATGCTGGCGATTGTTTTTGTCACTCAAAAATTTCACTATTTTATTTATGGCTTTGACGTGAAAATAAACTCTGATCACAAACCGTTGGAAGCAATTATGAAAAAAGATCAAGCATCTATTTCTCCTCGCTTGCAACGAATGAGACTTTGCTTTTTTTTTTTTTTTTTTTTTTTTTTTCGGAGCCGTCCTTTCGCCGGTACCACCTCAGCCTCCTGGGCTTATTGTGGATACTCCTAGTGTTCTGACTACAACCTATTCAGCCAATCCGTTCCCTGTATTAGCTCATACAGGTTCTTTGCTGGTTGATTGTAGAAGTCTTCTGGAGTCATTTGGGTTCTGCCATACAGTTTCTGCCTTCTGTGGTCCAGCGACTCACAGTTGCATAGTATATGCAGAGCTGTTTCGGTATCCTTTTTGCATCTTCTGCATGTAAGGTCTCCGTTGTACAGCCCTATTTTGTTTAGGTGCTCCTTTGTGGGAAAGTGTCCCGTAAGTAGCCCCGTAATGGTGCGCAGCTTGTTCCTGCTCATTGAGAGCAGTTCTTTCGCTACTTTTTCTGATGGTTCTTTTATGAATTTCTTCCCATGTATTTGCCCAGTCGTATTCTTCCAGTGTTTCTTGTGTTGTTCTTTCAACCATGACCTCGTTAAGCCTCTGGGGATGCCCACAGCAGGTGCGGGTCCGTTCATCAGAGTTGACGATCCTACTGTAGCGAGTTCGTCAGCTTTTTCATTGCCTGCGATTCCTTTATGACCTGGTACCCACTCCAGTGTTACACTGTTCCGAGTCGCCAGTCTTCTAAGTTCTTCGCCGCATTCCCATACTAGCCGAGATGTCACCCTATAGCTCTGAAGTGCTTTAAGGGCGGCTTAGCTGTAGATCCTGATCTGCCTGTTGTGGTAGGCTCTCATGCTGTTAGCCCTTGCACACGCAAGTATTGCATAAACCTCTGCTTGGAATACAGAGGCGTATTTTCCTAGCGAGACGTCTTGCTGTATATCCCCGCTCCGGTGCCGAGTTCATTTTTTGATCCGTCTGTATACCAGATCAGTTCATTCGCCCTACTAAGTGGTGGTGCGTTCTCTTCCTCAAGCTCCTTTCGATCTTTGATGACACTTTCGAAGTTCTTGCGAAATATATATTTGGTAGTCATGTGGTCTGTTAGCATTTTGAAAATGTCATCACCCACATGCCTTATCTCTGTGTGTCTTCTCCCATGTGCCACATCATGGTCTAATGCTTTTTCCAGTCGGGTTAGTGCTGCCCTTGCTTCGCACATTATGACAAAATGTAGTGGAGGAAGGTCTAGCATTGTTTCCAGCGCCGCTGTAGGAGTAGTCCTCATTGCCCCTGTAATGCCAGTGCATGCAAGTCTTTGGACCTTGCTTAGTTTTAGCATAGCAGAGGATTGTCTGGTCTTTGGCCACCATACCAAAGATGCATATGTGATCCTGGGAATGACAACCATTTTGTATAGCCAGTGTACCATGCTGGGTCTTAGTCCCCATTTAATGCCGTAAGTACGTCTGGCAACCATGAAGGTCACCTCCGCTTTCTTTATCACGTGCTGGAGGTGTCGGTTCCAAGTTGAGCCTGGGTCTAGGATAATCCCAAGATATTTTACTTCATCCGACAATCGTATTGGTTCACCTTGAAGCGTCAGAGGGCCAAGTCCTTCCCTTTTCCTTCTTCTGGTGAACGCAATTATCTGTGTTTTCGAAGGGCTAATACGTAGCCCTCCTTTTACAGTCCAGCCTGTTACTACATTTAAAGCCATCTGGAGCATGTCTCTGGTTGTACTGTTGTATTTACCTTGGGATAGAATTACCAGGTCATCTGCATATCCGATGGTGTCGAATCCTCCTCTGTGTAGGGTTCTGATGAGCCCGTCCATGACCAGGTTCCATAGCAGCGGGGATAGTACTCCCCCCTGCGGACAACCCCCGGCCATTGTTTCCCCCATCAGAGTTGATTCTATGAGCCTGCTTCTGAGCATGCAGTCTATCCATCTGCAGCTCGTGGCATCGATCCCTAAATTCCTCGTCGCCTTAGCTATAGATTCATAGGAGGTGTTGTCAAAAGCTCCTTCTATATCAAGAAAGGCTGCCAGCAGCACCTCTTTGTTTTCCAGCACGTATTCAGCCCTTTTTATGAGTTGATGTAATGCTGTTTCGGTTGATTTTCCCTCTCTGTATGCATATTGATCTCGGTGTATTGGTCTTGTAGCCATTATACCATCTCTGATATGTCTGTCGAGAAGTTTCTCAAGAGTCTTTAGCAAAAATGACATTAGACTGATTGGTCTCAGAGCTTTAGCCGTGTCCTGTCCAGATTTTCCAGGTTTTGGTATAAATGTAGCCCTGATCCGTTGCCAGGTTCTTGGAATATGCCCCAGAGCTAGGCTGGCTCTGAGCAGTTCACTTACCCTGTTGTGCAGTGTATTTCCTCCTTTTTGGAGTAGGATAGGATAAATCCCGTCTGGTCCCGGTGATTTATATGGTTTGAAGCTGTTAATAGCCCAATCTGTCTTTTCCGCATCTACCACAGCCTTCGCTGTTCGCCAGTCTATCCTGGATGCCCATCGTGGTCTATCCAGTTCTGTCGCTGGAGAGTTCTGCGGCGGAATGGTGGGTATTGATCCAGGGAAGTGTACCTTGAGTAGCTCTTCCAAGGTTTCTTTTCCATTTTCTGTATATTGTCCGTTATCTTTTTTGATAGCGTGTATAGTCTGATTAGGGTCCTTGGAGAGAATCTTCTGCAGTCTGGCACACTCATGAGTCTGTTCTATCTCCTCACAGTGCCTCCTCCAGGAGTCTCTCTTGACTTTCCTTACTAGTTTGTTGTATTCAGTTAGGGCCCTCTTATAATCCGTCCATTCTTCTGAATTTTCTTTAGTTCTATTAAACTTCTTCCTCAACTGTCTCCGTTTTTCGGCAAGTTCATTTGTCCACCAGGGCACATTCCTGTTGGATTTCTTCCTTACCGTTGGGCAGTTGTTTTCAAACGCTGAGATAATTGCTTCCTGTGTTAGGTCTGCTGCTATCTCTAGGTCTGTTGTGTTCTTAATTTTTACCATCGTTCGGTCTAAACTGTTAACTAGTTCTGCATTATATGCTTCCCAGTTCGTTTTTCGCGGGTTGCGATAGTATTCTATTTTCGGTTCGGTTCCCGAAATTTGAAAGTATATGTGTCTGTGGTCAGAAAAGCTTTCTTCCTCGGACACATGCCAATTACTCACGAAGTTACTTATGTAATGAGTGCCAATCGTGATATCGATAACCTCCTTTCTGTTTGAGTTAACGAAAGTTGGTTTATTTCCTTCATTCAATACGTTCAAATTGTTAGCCGTAATAAATTCTAGTAATGACTCACCTCTTTCGTTGGTGTTGGTGCTTCCCCAGTTAAGATTGTGTGAGTTGGCATCGCATGCAATGATCAGCTGCACACCCTTCTTTCTGGAGTACTTGACCAGTTCTTCGACTTCCCTGGTTGGTGGTTGTCTGGGGTCATCGTAAGGAAGATAGGCCGATGCGAGAATTGCTTCTCTAGTCCCATTTCCTTGCCCCAGTGTGATGAGGACCGCCGCTAGGTCCCTACAACAAAAATTTGTTAGTGAAAGGGCTTTTATACCTTTCTTAACAATAATGCATGTTCTTGGATGGTCAGAGGTTCTGTCATAAATCAACTCACCAATGCCATTCAGTCCCATAATCTTATCTCTGTTAATCCAGGGTTCTTCAAGAAGGGCCACTTCATACTTCCCTTTTATCACAGTAAGTTCCTCCGAAGCCCCTTTACTGTGATGGAGGTTCCCCTGAAGTACCCTGAATTTCACCACTCGGCGAGTCCCCCCCCAGGACCCTGAAAGTAACCATGTTTAGCTTATAATAAGCTTTTAACCGGTTAGCCACCAAGGCCCCATGGGAGACCTCGTCGATGGAGTAGGCCAGGATTTGGCCTTTTTCTTGAACCTTTCGACTTCGCTTAGTAAGCAATAAAATAAATGTGAATTACAAACCTGGAAAAGTTCAGTATGTAGCAGACACACTTTCGAGAGCTTTTTGCCAGAAACTGGGCTAAAGTCTGATGAAGAATTCAATTTCGCGGTACACGCTATGTCACAAAGCGAAAGGAACAGTTCAGGCTGGAAATCTTGAAAGACGAGGTTCTGAAACAAGTTATCAACTTCCATAGAAAAGGTTGGCCCAATAACAAGCATGAAGTGCCTGCCTCTGTGAGGCATTACTTTAAAATCAAAGACAACCAAAGCTATGTAGATAAATTGCTTTTTTTGGTGAGAAAATTGTTGTACCATCTGCTGTTAAGACTGATATGCTTAAATTATTGCACGAAGGCCATGTTGGGATTGAAAAATGCAAGAATCGTGCAAGAGGAATATTTTGTTGGCCAGGGCTATCTGTTGATATTGTAGCTTACATTAAAAAGTGCCACATTTGCGAAACTTTTGGTAAGAAACAGCCAAAAGAATCGCTATTACCATATGAATCACCGAAACGGCCATGGGAAAGATTGGGATCAGATATTTTTTCGCACGCTAATAAAATTTTTCTGATGGTGTTTGACTCCTACTCCAATTGGTTGGAAATAAGTCAAATTGAAGACAAGTCGGCAAAATCTGTTATTTTAGCTTTAGAATCGATTTTTTCTGTTCGTGGATCACCAGATAAAGTAACTGCTGATAATGTGCCTTTTGATAGTAGAGAATTTGAGACGTTTGCAAAAAACTGGAATTTTGAAATTGTTTTGCGCAGCCCTTATTCCGCACAATCTAATTGATTGGCAAAAAAGGGGTAGATAGTAAAAGAATGCTAAAAAAAATGTTTAAAAGAAAACTCTGATATACACACTGCTTTGTTGCAATACAGAAATTCACCACTCAGGTATATTGACTATTCACCTGCAGAGTTATTGATGAGTAGGATTTGTAAGACAAAAGTGCCGATCAATTCCAGTCTTCTGCATCCCAAACTCTGTGAACACGTTTCTGAGAATCTGTTGCACAGACAGAATATTTATAAGTCATACTATGATAAGAATAGTAAATATCTAAAACCTTTGGACCCTAAAGCCAATGTAACAGTGTTTGACCATGTAAAGAACAATTGGGAGCCTGCACAAATTGTTTCTGAGCACAGCTCTCCTAGATGTTACCTGGTGAAGGACTGTGTTGGTAATTTGATTAGGCGTAATCGAATTGATCTTAAAGAATCCCTAAACGATTATGTGCCTAAAAGTAACGAGCCAGAAATAGATGAGAGTAGTGTTGAAGCTTTAATTCAGCCTGCTGTGTCACTTAAAAGTGAAAGTCCTTCGCTGGAAGCTTCCCCAAAATGTTTATTATCCAGTCCAAAAGTTTTTGATCATGATATCAAAACCAGATCTGGTCGTGTAATAAAGAAACCAGACAAATTGAACTTATAGGAGGGGATGTATTATATAGGTCGTCAGTTACAATTTATTGGCTCAACAGGCAGTTGTAGTCAAGGCCAGTCGTTGAATAGTGGCTGATAATCACAATAACCTAGCAAGCATGTATGTTAAATACACGTGGTCTTAAATTAAAGTTTTATTTTCTAAAACCGCTCGGACCCTGATATCACACATTCCGTGTCTCCTTTAAATCCAAAGGGTTACCCGAACTTGCAAGAGGCTTGGCCACAACTTATTTGGTTACCCGGCCGATTTAAGTTGTATTTGATAAACTGACCGGCCCCTACCGCTACAGACGTTACGATATTTTTCTCCTTTATTTTGCTCGTCCCTGTAGAACCAGAAATAAAAGGACCACAGAGTAGTAATAAACTAGAGAGTTTAAGTTTCGCTTCATTCGTTATCAACCGTAAATATTAATTAAGAGACCGATATTTAAAACATCTGTATTGTAAATTTGATAGACAAATAAGTAGATAGTTGAAGTAAATTCAACAAGAGCCCTGGAATTTTCCGTAACCTCCATCTGAGGCTATCTGGAACTCTTGACACTAAGGGTCAAGGGGCCGTGGAGCAAACCACGTCAAAAATCTATCTTCTATCATTCTACCTATATGTCCCAACCATCTCGCTCACTTGGGTGCTTATATAATTCTGCCTTATTAAAGTCTGGTACAATCTTATTTTAGCTGTTCGTGATATGTCTTTCGATTTTAACATCTTTTATAACATTCCTGCTGCTTCACTGCCCTTTGTTAACCTTTTTTCTACTTCCCTTTCTTCGTCTCCTTTATTTGTGATAGTGACTCCCAAATATTCGATTTGTTCCACTTTTCTATTCTGTAGCTATTATTTCCATTACAGTTTATAATAATACCAGCTTCCTCATTGCCCTCCATTACCATGTATTATGTTTTTTCTCGTTTATCAATAGACCATGTTCTCTTGCCTTCTGTTCCAGTCTATTACCTCTGCTAATAACTTTATGACTTCCGAATTCAAAAACAAGTACAACTTACACTTGTCAGTCCCTGTATGTTTTGTAACTTCGAGAGGAGTGGTCAGAGGAATACCAAAAGAAATAACGCCCATTGAACTTGACTTGTAGAAATACTTAATTACGAAGGAACGAATGCTATGAAAGCCATTTCAGCAAGAAAATTGAACAGAAAAACCACAAATTCAGATGGAAATGTTGAGTATGTCCCCACGACATCAATGGTGATAACGTTTGAAGGAAGAAAGATTCCACCAAAGGAGGTAGACATTGCTCACTTTCAAGCCAGAATAGATGTGTACATCCCTCCAGTTTTACAATGTAGAAAATGTTTACGATATGGGCACTTTGAGACCACATGTCGAAATAAAACAAGATGCCCCAAATGTCAAAAAGAGCATAAAGAAATAATGTGTGATGCAACGACTACGACATGTGCATATTGTAATAAAAATCACAGTACGTATAATCGACAATGTCCAGAATACATGAGACAGAGGGAAATTAAATCATTAATGGCAGTACAAAATATTTCATATTTTGAAGCGAAAAGTATGTGCCCAAAAATCTACAATTTATCAACTAATGTGATGAATGAAAATCAACCCACATGAATGAATTTCCTAAAATTAACAACAATAGGCAAAGTCCAAACTGGAACAACCGTTTAAATAGCCAACAATATAGCCAAGCAGAAGGCAGCAATGCTCCTGTGAAGAGCACAACTTATATTCATATGTAGCTAAACAAAAAAGAAGACCTGATACGCCCAACTCAACACCACCAATAGACATAAAAATGCAAAAAAAAGATCAGTACATACAAGAGAAGAAGGAAGCTGAAAAACAAATTCAAAATAAATCACTGGATAATGGAGTTGATACTACAGACATGGAATTGGAAGTAAAAGAAAAATGAGGAAAAGAGAAAGAACAATATCAAGATATACAAAAGTAGGTATAGAAGGAGCTGAAGGCCTCTCTTCCAGGAAAATTTAAAAAAAAGAGGAGAAGATACAGAAGAGGAATTTTGAATATAACATGATAACATGGAATATTAATAGTTTAAAATCCAAACAAAATGACTTACGGTTATTAATAGCAGAAGAAAAAATTGATATAATAGCACTTAATTAAACTCACATGGAACGAGAAGTTGAAATAAAGTTTGCTAACTATACTATGAGTAGACAGGATAGACTCAACATCTCAGGATATGGTGTTATAGCTCTACTAATAAATAAAAATATATCTCTTAAACATTGCAAATTGGCCTAGATTTGAATGCTCAAGTACAAGCAGTACAGATTGGTACTTGGGAATTAATTAATATTGTTATAGATTGAGTCATGGTACGATTATTTTAATAAAAATTCAAAATGTCACTCTTAAAAATAACAATGAACAATTCATACACACCCTGTAGGTAAAATTTATATAATAATAGATGGTGGCATTAAATATAAAAGGTTGATTCATAATAACAATAATTTGAAGTATACTGTCAAGAGTAGGTATACCCAATTGAAATATAATGTTTGTATGTCATGTTTGCTCTTTTTTTAATTTCTTGGGAAATTAAACCACAATATTTTTGAATTCTTTATTTCAACGTTTCGGTAGCGTTCCAGCTACCGTTTTCAAGAAAAAATAAGTAAAAATTGATTTTTATTCCTAACTGACACAACGGAAAAAATTTGACAACAATGAACAATTCATACACACCCTGTAGGTAAAATTTATATAATAATAGATAGTGGCATTAAATATAAAAGGTTGATTCATAATAACAATAATTTGAAGTATACTGTCAGTTAGGAATAAAAATCAATTTTTACTTATTTTTTCTTGAAAACGGTAGCTGGAACGCTACCGAAACGTTGAAATAAAGAATTCAAAAATATTGTGGTTCAATTTCCCAAGAAATTGAAAAAAGAATGAATAATATACCACAATGACATACAGAAGATGTCATGTTTGCTATATGGTTTGATTTAATAAGATTTTGAATAATATTTAAGATAAGTTATGGAGATACTCTGATTTAGTTTATGTTATAAATTTTAATTAATAATATCATGAATATCAAATTTGATTAAAATGTCATGAAGTGTCAAAGTGAAATTATTTACATGATTAATAAAAAATTGGAGGTTGGTAAGACATTGTGGAAGGAAGTAAATTAGGTTTTTCAGGACAGGTTGCTAAGGGGAAACTAAGGGGGGGGGGGAAACCAGGGGATATAAGTAGCAAGGTGCTGCAGACAGGAGAACGGGAGTTCCTGAATGTGAAGAAATAGCTGAGACGAGTTGTGGGTAATAACTTACCACAAACTAAACTTCTAGTCTTCTGAATTGGTGAGATAACCACTTAATCAAATATTATTTGCATTGTGCAATTTTTGTACTAGACATATTAATCACATAGATTAATTTGAACGAGTTTCCATTATCCAGACGCTGAAAAGAAATTATAAGATATTATTTGTTGATTGATATTATGAAAGGTTAAGGTTTTGCATCATATTCAAAGTGATTTAAAGTGCATAGATAAGAGTTATTTATAGGTTGTATTATTTAGAATAGAACGTATACTTACCAGAGAATTTGATATCAAATTTTTAACAATACAGTTCCGTAATATTTATTTGGTTATCGCAAGTATTGGTAACGTAAATATTGCATAATTATCTTATAACTTTATGTTATCGTTTGCTCATAATTATTATAATACATTTTGTTGTATTAAAAATAAATCAGAGTAAATTAATAATTTTTATTTCACTATTGGAACTCCATCTACGAACCGTTATCTCTACTAACCCTGAAACACGACCTTGAGGTAAGTAGTTGATTCTCTGACGGAGAAGCCGTGGCAAAAATATAAATTAAATACAATAATAATAAAACATAAAATCGAACCACACAATAACACAAATGAAGCAGAATTATAATAATATATACTTATTCAATATTTTAATGGGCCATTTGTAATAACAGGTGATCTGAATGCACAGCATGATTTATTGGATTCAACTACAGTAAATCAATCAGGGAAAAATTTTATGGAAGTGTTATCTATGAATGATGACATAATTATTATGAATGATGACAATAGAACTAGAATCACACGCGAGGGTATCAGTTGCCCAGACATTACATTGATAACAAGTGAATTAGCTTTAACTTGTACATGGACCACATTAGAGGATACCACTAGTGATCATGTTCCAATTCTTATAAAGGTAAGCAATGAGGGTGCAGAAACCATACATAACCCAAAGTATAGATGGAATTAAAAAAAAAACAGATTGGCCAGTATTCCAAGACAATCTCACCCAAACACATATCAGATAATCCTACCGATACACAGTGGATCAATAATATAGAACAAGCAGCAGAACGTGAGCTTCAAAAGAACTGAGGCCCAAACGAGAAGAGTACCAAGAAAAAATAAAAAAGTAGAATTCCAAAAATTTTGTGATGACCTATCTTGGCAAACAAATATGAGTACAGTATGGGGTACAGTTGGAAAGTTTAATAATTCATACTCAAAAAGACCACATAAAATAACAAAATCAGATGACCCAGATCCACAAGAAATAGAGATTATAATAATGAGGATATTCAAGAAATTACAATGAAAGAGGTATAGATAGTGTTGGAAAAAAAGAAAAACTCTGCACCGGGCATAGATGAAATAGGCTATAGTTTAATTAGGAATCGCCCTCAGAAATATATAACCCACCTCTTAAACTTTTATAACAAAATTATCTTGGAAGAATTAGATATCCCCATAAAATGGAAAACACAAATTATTGTACCCATACTAGAACCGGGAAAGGATCCTTTAACTTACACTAAATATAGACCAATAGCTCTTTGCTCCTGTGTAGGCGGAATCTTAGAAAATATAATTCATACAAGAATATATTATATAATAAAAGACAAGAATCGAATATGCAGCCTACAGAATGCATTCAGGAAGGGAAGAGGCATTATGGAAAACTGCGTATATCTATCAACAGAAATTTAAAAAGCATTTACCAATGGAGATAAACCTATGGTAGTCTTTTGTGATGTAACTGCTGCATATGATAATGTCCGGACAAATATTCTTCTCAACTACTTAGATCCGTGGAATATAAAGAAAAGTATATGTTAGATCACCAGAAACATTGGAATGAATAGGACCAAGGTATACTAGTAGAGGTTAATCTCAAGGATCCCCATTAAGCTCTTTACTCTATAATGTATATACAAAAACCCTAAATAAAATTTTACCACAAGAAATCAAAATCCTGAAATATGCAGATGAAAGCATACTAATTATCACTGGATCACCATGATCTCGAATTATCTGATGAAAAAACAAAAGCAATGCTATTTTCTTAACGAAAAGTAAAAACTGACATCCAAGCAATTAAACTTAATGGGAAAATATTGGATGGGTAATACGTGGACAGTACACATAAATAACAATGCATTAAAAGCACAAATAGAAATAAATGTAATGAAGGCTATACCACAAAATATAATATATTTATTGTATGCTTTACTGTACCTGTGCGAGTGGTCTTAGTAGCCGAGCACGTTAATTGTAATAAAAAAAAATAGTAATAATAACTATCGATAAAATATGCGATAATAAGTTGTGTTTAGTATAGGAAAATTTATAATTACCGTTATATACTATTTGTATATCAAATAATTCTTTATAATACATGGTCAGCATGTGCATCGTAATTTAGAGGTTAACTATGGTCGAACACTCAGAACACAACTTTTTGCACTTTGCATTTAATTTTCAACATCGTACAAAATTTTACATCTCTTATCAGTGGCGTGTTTATGGGGGGGCCAGAGGGGCCCGGGTAACCCCCAAAGCAGCTAAACTCCAATAAAAAAACGAAAATGTTGGTCCATCCAGTCTTAATTATCATTTATTGTAATCTATCAATTGATTAAGAATGTATGATGATCGTTTCATGCTATACGGTGTGAATATTTTATGCATAGAAAATCTCGTCAAACCTTTAGTGCATATTTGCGGTTAATCCATGAGCAGTTGAGAAAACGAATTATTATTATTCTCTTCGCCCACCCGCCGGTTAGTCCGACGATCGTATTTTCGTTTCCATTCATATATTCGTATAAAATCGGTGGCGATCGAGAATGATTTTGTAACGTGGGCCACGTTACGTGGCTGCTATGACGAATCGTGCTAAAATATTATCTATGGTGCTAAATTCAGTGTTCAGTGATTCAGTGCTCACTCTTCAGTTTGCAGTTGCTGAGTGGGGTAGTTGGTGGTAACTTTGCATGAGTCGAGTTGTAATGAAACGAGCAAGTGATATGAGAAGTTTTTTCCTACACAAGGCTGCAAGATCAAGAACAGAATAAACCGTCTACATCAGTAGAAAATGCCCCCCTTACTAATAATCATGACACCGATAAAGCCAGTGGAAGTTGTAATGAACTAGAATTAGATATTGGCAATGCAGTTTCAAGACATTTGAATGCCAGTGAAAGATATAAATATCTGAAATAATCATGGATACCTCCAGATAATTATAAATTTCTTTCTAAAATCGAAAATAATCACACTCGACAGTTTCAACGAGAATGGCTGGAAAAACATGAATGGTTAACCTATAGCAAGTCTAAAGAAGGAGCTTTTTGTAAATTCTGTTGTTTATTCGCTTCGACTGGAGCTGGAGTTAATTTCCAGGTGAGTGTTATCTCTTATGTTATATATTTGTTTTTTCCAAGTTCAAGTAAATACTAACTGCAATTTTTATGTTTCCTCATTTGTCACCTTTTTACAGCCGATTAAAACGTTAGAAACAGAACCAATGCATAAATATAAGAATGCTAAGCTAAGAGTGTTGAGCGTGCAGGAGAATTCCTGAGAACATTTGACTCTGGAGAGAGCGTATCTATGCTGATGAACAATGAACAAAGAAATATTATACTGCAGAATCGAAAGAGTTTAATGCCGATTATAAAAACAATCATATTTTGTGGACGTAATAATTTGCCTCTAAGGGGTCACATTCTTGAGTGCTTCACCAAAACGGGTTGGCTTATTGCAGAGAATAAAAGTTTAAAATCGTATTGTGAAACACGCTGGGTGGAAAGACACGATACACTTTTTATCTTTTAAGAGCTGCTCCCTTTCATAGCTCAGGCCTTAGATTACCTAGAGCATGATCAAGACCGTGATACAGCCTCCAATTCAATGAGCTTCAATGCCTGTATTAGAAGTGATTTCCTAATATGTTTGGTTATAGGTGCATATTGCTTCTCTTATAGTGTGAAGTTGAGCAAATTATCACAAAGCCCCACGGAATTTTTTGCAGCATTGGAAAATATTCAGACTCTTCAAATAATTTTCCAACATGAGGGTGAATGCTGAGAGAGAATTCAATACAATATTTTTAGAAGCTAAATCCATTGCGACTGGCTTCGATGTAGAAATAACTAAGCCAAGGTAAGTCTAAATAATTCAGTATACTTGATGAGACCACATAGATTTTTTTCTATTTTAGAGTGTGTGGACGACAAACTCAAAGAGAAAACCTTGATTCAAGTTCGTCTCAAGAATATTTTAAACGTACGGTATTTATACCTTATATTGATCACTTTATAACCCAGCTTGATTCACGATTCAATAACAGATTAACTGCAATATTAATTATAATTATAAAATTTACACCAAGGATTGTTTCGTGTATGAAGCAGACATTGATATATCAAAACAAGAACTAAGATCTGAAATAATAATGTGACAGAAAAGATGGGAAGATAAACCAGATTTGCCCTCTACAGCAATCGAAGCGCTTTGTTTTGGAGCGAGTTTGTTCCCTGCAATAAAGATTTTACTGCAGATATTTGCGACTCTACCTGTATCAACGGCAACAGCGGAATGGAGTTTTTCAACCATAAAGCGCCTGAAAACCCATTTGAGGTCAACCATGGAAGACCGTTTGAATGGTCTAACTTTACTTAATATCCACAATGAAGCTTATTTGAATATTGAAAATGTGATTCTTGTCAGATTGAAATAATTGAACTGAAAAAATAAATATGCTATTTTCCATGTTTGTTCATTGCTCAGTCAAAATAAAAAAGAATGATTATTCTGGTGTTGTTTCGTTCAATTATTTTGGTCCAGTACCACGACTAATTTTGTTAACATTTTTTATTTTTGCCTCGGCCCTCCCCAAAGCAAGATTCTAAACATGCCACTGTCTCTCATGCATCCAATGTAGACGTTGAGGTTGATTTTATTTATAATTTGCTTATGAATTTTCATTTCGAGCTGTCGGAAAAAACAGTCCAATTTTAATTTAGAAAGTGTACATACCCGACACCCTGAGGGTAAAAGGGTTCAAGATTATACATATACATATATATATGTATATACATATTTGCCAATTTGGTTGATAGAGATCTACTGAACTTAAAATCTCAAGGGATAGATATAACTGGTGTTGTATTAAATTTGGTTTTATACGCAGTTAACTTCTGAAACGATTAGAGAGAAGTAATGGATGCAGCAAAGAAGAAGAAGCAAACATATCCATACTGGCATCCCAGTGTCGTGAACTATACGGAAACCTTAATTTGGCATATGAAATCGAAAATCGACCAAGGAGGTTCCTCCCTTCAGAGTATACATCGAAGATGGAGACTCGTGCCTATCGAGGACTTGACGCAGGTTCTCCAATAATCGTTCCAGCTCAAGTCAGTCATCGATGTCACATTATCATGTATAAAGAAGACCTAGTTTCTTCGCAAGAAGATGAATATTCTAAAAACGTTTCTTAAGTTCGGTTTGCATCTGAGATGTCTAGATTAGCCACACTTGGAGAATCCAGTCGATTCGCGTACGACTGGACCAGAGTACGATAATAATCCTTATATTCACAAATGGAATCCGAAATACAACGGATGTACCAGCGTCAATGATTTTTTGGAACGTTGGAAGAGATATGAATGTCCCATGGGATTAGCAAACAACAGCTCCTCCGTTCTGCCCCAGAACTCTTCGTGTAGGATGCGTTGTTATGGTTCAGGACCAGGTCTTTCAATTAAGGAAAGCATTTCGACCCTATGACTATGAGTATTGCCTCTGGGATGAAATCCGCCGACGTATTCAAGGATCCCAGGAGAAAGTACTTACTTTTATTACGGCTATGGAAAACCTGTTTCGGCGCTTAGATTAGCCTCCTTCGGAAGATGGGAGAGTGAATATAATAAGGAGAAATCTCCTTTATTATATACAAACTTAATTGTCCATCCAACCTGTCAATTCGGTTCGAGAGTTCCTACGTTTAGGTAGGACCATCGAAGAGACGGAAGAGAGGGTGAAAAGGTTTGTGCCACTTTCACCCTCCTACAGAACGTTGTTGGAACCAGAAATGGCATATCATCGACCCACTCAAATCACTAACGTTTCTGCAGTTCACTCAACCACGCAACAAAGAAGAAATCAGAATACTTCTTTAACTCCGGCAAGTACATCTACTCAAGATCGACAAAGCTCCTCCCAGGAGCAGCGACCAAAATTCTGGAATTGCGGAAAGGATTTTCATAAATTTCGCGCCTGTCCCGAACCTAAAAACAAATTTTGTTTCAAGTGCGGTTACGAAGGAGTGATGGTGAAAAACTGCCCATCATGTACAAAAAAACATGAAGACAAGTCCTTAATTCGTGTCCTCCGTCATCACCATTTCTTTTGGATTTTGTTATTGGTCATGCTTTGTCGATCTTGAGTAGATGTACTTATCTACTCAAGATCGACAAAGCTCCTCCCATGAGCAGCGACCAAAATTCTGGAATTGCGGAAAGGATTTTCATAAATTCCGCGCCTGTCCCGAACCTAGAAACAAATTTTGTTTCAAGTGCGGTTACGAAGGAGTGATGGTGAAAAACTGCCCATCATGTACAAAAAAACATGAAGACAAGTCCTTAATTCGTGTCCTCCGTCATCACCATTTCTTTTGGATTTTGTTATTGGTCATGCTAAAAAAGACACAATACCATATCTTTCCATTAATATTTTAGGACAAAATTTCCTAGCCCTTTTGGATAGTGGATGTTCGGTAACTGTGGTTGGTACCTTAGGATGGAATCTACTTAAATCGGTTTGCTCTCACTTCTTTCTCTTCTAGAGAATGCGTGGTCGAAAGTGCGAGATAATTGGATCCGTAACTATACCCGTCCAATTGCAAGATAGGGTGAGAGTGTTGGAGCTTATGGTAGTACCTAGCCTCCCGCAAACTATCATACTGGGGATTGATTTCTGGAAAAGTGTGGGTATTGTACCTGATCTTTATTCCGGACAATAGTCATTCAGGTCGGATAGTGACCTACCTTGTACCCAAGTGGCGGCGATCCAGTCCGTAGAGCACCTGACGGTAGCTCAAAAGGCGCAGCTTGATGACATGATAAAGTCTACGTTCAAAGCCATAGGAAACCGGTTAGGGTGTACTCACCTCGTCGAACACGAAATCCATACAAAGGCTCAACCAATCAAACAACGCCATTATCCTATCTCACCTGTCCTTTAATGTCAAGTGAACTCTGACTTAGATCAGATGCTGGAGAATGATATAGTTGAACCCTCAACCTCACCCTGGGCTTCCCCTATAGTTCTTGTGAGAAAATAAGATGGAACCTACCGATTTTGCGTTAATTACAAAAAATTAAACGAGGTTAGCGAAAGAGATACGTACCCTATTCCGTTTGTTAGTACCAATCTGGACAAATTAAGGAACGCGAAGTACCTCACCACGCTAAACATAAAATCAGCCTATTGGCAGATCAAAGAGGCGAAAGCGTCTCGACCCTTTACCGCATTTGTTGTTCCAACGAGGGGACTGTTCCAATTTAAACGCATGCCGTTTGGGCTACATAATGCGCCGGCGACCTGGCAGCGGTTTATTGACCGTGTCATAGGTGTTGACCTGGAACCGTTCGTTTTTGTGTATCTTGATAATATAATCATTTGTACTCCCACGTTTGAACAGTATTTGGAAGTATTACGCAAAGTTCTAGACAAGATTTCTCATCTCCCGCGCATTTAACACTAAATAGGGAAAAATGCCATTTTTGTAAGCCTGAATTGAAATATCTCGGCTATTTTGTGAACTCCTCTGGCTTATTGGTTAATCCAGGGAAGGTGGAGGCCATCATAAATATTCCGGATCCAACGACTTTCGGAGAGTGGTAGGCTTGGCTTCCTGGTACAGGAGATTTGTTCCTAACTTTTCAAGCCTAATTGCTCCACTTACCGCTCTATTGAAAAAAAAGTTCGAATAGGATAATGCTTGTGTCACCACTATGGTAAAAATTGAGGAGCACCTCATCTCAGCTCCCATTCTCACTTATTGAATAACGTTATCTGCTTATCTGCACAATCTAGTGAAGTTCTAATTATTGAAAAAGAGGGACATGAAAAATATTAATTCTCTGTACAAAGGCATATGCATATAGGGTTTTTCATTTGTATTTTCTTGTTGAAGAGTTGCTGTCTTTTATGTAATATTACCATTATTAAATATAGTTACCATATTAACATTCTTGTTTCAGAAAATATACATATATCTAGTAAACTATCAGTGATATTAGAAAATGTGTGAGCCGGGACATCAAAAGAGTCCGTTTCTCCCATAAATTTTTCGAGCGCAGACATTCAAAATATGCCCATTCAAATTATTAACGAAACAGACATTTTTAATTAACTTCAATCCATTAAAAGTATTGTGACAGGTATGAAAGCCACAATGGATATAATAATGATAAAAATGAACAATCCCGTTACAACTAAGAATACTTTAGAAGATGAAGTAATTGTTTTTGAAAATCTTCCACTGAAAACAACAGCAGAACTCATCGAATTTGAGAATACCTTGACGAACGACGAAGTTAGGAAACAATTGGTTAGTTTTTATAAATTTCTTCATATTTCCAAGTTATCCTTTGCTTTTTTAATTTTTGTTCATTCTTATAGCAGTTGAGAAGATATGTAATTCTGGGTGGGTCCGATTAAAAAAATATGGTCAGGGTCTTATGTTTTCAAACGAGCTAGGAATAAAATGTTCCTGGACTGGGCAAAAAAATAATATGAAACTGAAAGATTTCTTGGTTCTGTTAACAATGAAGGGTAAATTAAGTTTATTTTGCAGAATTGAAAAAAAAAATTATAATCTTTTCATATAAAACTTGATCTGTTATATGCAGAATAAATTCTCAGTGTGACCAATACAGTCCAGTTCTTTTCCACTTTATTTTATAAAAGTGTTTTTTAGCTGCTGTTCAGAACACCTTCAAAGGTTTTACAGATATGAGGTTCAAAAATATCCACTAGGGGTGGAATGAGCACTCGAAATCATAACACTGTGATTATCTCCGAAAAAGACATATACTGTTAAGGAAACTTTAACTTTAAATTTTTGCCGCGTAAAACACATCATTGGCGCATGTTTGAGGAAAACGTCGACGTGCCCAATGGCCAGTATATCAAGAAGCCATTCAGTAAAACGACCGCTTTCGGTGAACTATTAAAATAAAAATCGAGTAACAAAAGTGTGCCAGAACATATCCTCAACCATCCCAGGCGCCTGGATACGGACAGCAACAACTGATACAGCTTCACCAGGTAGGAGCCTTATTTTTTTCTTATTTTTCTTGCGTTGATGATGTGTTACATTTTTTTATAAGACAATATTACAGATACAGTCCACAAACCTTTTTTTCATATTTCCTGCTTTAACATTGGTCCTTCGAGCCGGATTGAGTATACCTAATATACCTAATTATTTTTTTCTTTTTCTTATTACTATAATAACATTTTATCGGTACATTTTTAAACTCGTTCGCCGGTTGACCTTCATTTACGTAGATAGATAATTTCTACCTTGATTTATTCCACTAAATGTTATTCGATTATAAGTTTACCGTACGTTAAATATTAATATTAAAACTAAATTCAACAGTAGATTTTGCATTCTTAGTTTGGTGAATTTCACAGTTTAGTTCAAATTTAAATAATTTTTCTAATCCTTAAATTTTTTTTCGTACCAACTTTTTCTTGGCATACAAAAACCACATTGACCTAGGAAGGTGTTTTTGGTAATTGTCTTGTTTATTATTTTCCACAATTACTTATTCATATTTGTAATGGCTCCAACTTCAGATAAATTAACAAGAGCGAATTTAAATCGCACGCTCGCTCACAAAAGATTAGAAGAGACTCATCAAGCAGGTCTTGATGCTTTGCACGACGAATCTTTGAGATCAATTTTCTTAGCTAGAGCCGAAGCTCTCGACGATATATATAATGACTTCCAAACCGCCCATAATACTGTCATATCTCTAGTTAGTGATGATGATTTCGTAGTCTACGATACAATGCGTAGTTCAGCAGATAAAGCCTTTTACAGTGCTAAATCCATTAAGCATGATTTTTTAATATCGGATACAGCCAATAATTCGGTGACCAATTTAAATAGATCCTCTTCACATCAACGGTTTGTAGCCAAGCTTCCAAAAATTAACTTACCTACATTCGACGGAGATTTTAAAAACTGGTCTTCTTTCTATGATCTGTTCAATACGCTTATCCATAACAATACTGATTTGTCCGACTCTGAAAAATTCCAATATTTGCTCACGTCACTGGACAAAGAACCCTTAGCTTCAGTTAAGGGTATTCCCCTTACTGATGCAAATTATATTATAGCATATGAAATGCTGGAAAAACGATACCAAAACAAACGGATTCTAGCTACTCACTATTATAATGAACTTTCGAATGCCGCTTCAATTCAAACTCCTACTTCTAGGGAGCTAAGGAAACTTTTAAATACCTTTTCTGAAAATGTAGCGTCTTTTCGAGCTCTTAAATTTCCAGTTGATCAATGGGAATTTTTGCTGTTTAATATGCTTATAAATAAACTGGATACAAAAACTAGAACAAATTTTGAACTTGAAAATAGTTTAAATTCAGAATTGCCTACTTACAGACAATTAATAACATTCTAGAAAGACATTCTATCGCTTTGGAATCAGTTCAATTTTCAATTACTACTTCATCTACCCATATAGACAAATCTAAAAACAAGTTTTCAAGCTCGAAACATTATAACAAACCTTCAACATCTACATTTGTTGCAAATACACAGCAAAACAATAGTAACGTTAAATGTATCTTATGCTCCGCCTTTCACCCACTGTATAAATGTCAATCATTTTTGGCTAAGATGCCACAAGAAAGATTTTCTTTTGCTAAGCAGCACCACTTATGCGTCAACTGTTTAGTATCTCCTCATTCTATTAAAATGTGTTCATCCACACAAAGATGTAAAATTTGTCGATTTCCTCATCATACAGTGTTACATTTTCCAAAAAATTCAGCCAGTTCAATTCAAATAAATAATTCTATTTCCTCTTCTGACAATGTCCCGAATATCTCTAGTGACAATTCTAGCTCTTCAAATACAAATGGTCATTGTATTACAAATGCTTTAACTCTACCACAATCTACGGTTTTATTATCCACGTGTGAAGTGCAAATTAAGGACATTCGTGGTCATTTTCAAAAAATTCGTGTTTTACTAGACACAGGCTCCATGGCTAATTTTATATCTGAAAAATGTATTAGAAGCCTTGGGCTTTCTCGCAAACATTGTTCTATTCCCATTGAAGGCCTCAATGGAATGACTACCTTTACAAATCGAGGCACAACACATTGTATCATTAAACCATGTGGTAAAGAAAATCCAGTTTTTTCATTCGAAGCAATTATTATACCTCAAGTTTGTTCTGACCAGCCGAAAGTCTTCATTAATCCTGCAGAATTGACATATATTCAAAACTTGAACTTGGCGGATAGTAAATTTCATATTCCCGGACCCCTGGATATGATTCTTGGAGCTGAATTAATACCTTTAATTTTGAAATCAGGTCGTATATTAGGAAATCCTGATCAACCTGTCGCTTTAGAAACTGTCTTTGGTTATATTCTTCAAGGACGCACAAACTGCACCAATGTCTCAAATAATTACTCTTTAAGTTGTCATGCATCTTTGGATATAAATCTTGATATACAATTGCAAAAGTTTTGGGAGGTCGAACAGGTTGTCAAATCTACTCATGCATCTCCGGAAGATAATAAATGCGAAGAAATTTATAAGACTTCCACTTTTCGAGAATCTTCTGGACGGTTTTCGGTACCTTTACCATTTCGTCAATCTTTTCCCAGTTTTATTGATACTTACACACAAGCACATCGGAGATTTTCAATGCTAGAAAATAGATTTTCAAAATCGTTTGAATTACACGTCAAATACTGTGAGTTTATGCAAGATTATCTTGACAGTGGACATATGGTTCCAGTCCCACTGAATGATTATAACTGCTTATTACATACCCCATCACGCCGTCTTTAAAGAGCAACTTTTGGGTTCTCAAATAATTTCCAAAATTCGAGTTGTGTTCGATGCGAGTTTGCGTGATGTACAGGGTGTTTCACTCAATGATTCTCTTTTAGTTGGCCCAAAACTTCAAGGTGATATTTCCACAATTCTTTCAAGATTTCGATTTTTTTCTCATGTGTTTGTTTGCGATATAAAGCAAATGTACAGGCAAATTAACGTTCAACCTCAGTTTTGGAATTATCAAAGAATTCTTTGGCGCTTTAAGCCCACTGAGCCACTTCAGGAATTTTTTTTGCGAACTGTAGTCTATGGAATCTCGAGCTCTCCGTTTTTAGCTCTACGAACTTTGAAAGAATTGGCCATCCAAGAGCAATCTTCCTTCCCTCGAGCATCCCAAATGATTAATCATCAATTCTACATAGATGATGGCTTGCTTGGAAGCAATGATTTAAGATCTGCCATTTCACTTCAGGGTGAATTAATACAACTCATGAAACGAGGATGTTTTCAATTGAGCAAATGGGCAAGTAATTATCCTGCTCTTTTAGATGCAGTAAGTCTTTCTAATCGACAAGAATCGTGCAATTTTGATAAAGATGAGCCATCATTTATTAAAGTTCTAGGACTCAAATGGGATCCTAATACAGACTGTTTTTCTTATACCTATATCCCCTTTGAGCGGGCTTGTACAAAACGGAGCATCCTTTCTGAAATAAGTCGAATTTTTGACCCACTTGGATTTGTTTCACCATGTCTTCTTCTTGCAAAACGACTTTTGCAACAATTGTGGGAATCCAAGGTTTCCTGGGATGATCCTCCTTCAAAAGATATCCTGGATGTCTGGTCAAGATTTAAAATCGAAATGCCAAACTTAGCTAACATCAAAATTCCTCGTCATGTAGGTTCCAGTTCTCTTTCCCGGATTGAACTACATGGGTTTTGTGACGCCTCACAAGTTGGCTATGCTAGTGTTGTCTATTTTCGTATCCTTGAATCGTCAGGAATTGTAAAAACGTTCTTAATTTGTGCGAAATGTCGAGTATCCCCATTGAAAACCCAATCTATACCAAGACTTGAACTTATGGGTTCCGTTTTATTGGCCGATCTAATGCATTTTGTTAAAGAAAGCTATAGTGATCTAGTCGTTTTTGATGCTATTTATGCTTGGACAGATTCTATGGTAACTCTTGCTTGGTTATCTTCATCTCCACATAGATGGAAACCATTTGTAGCTAATAGAGTCAGTCATGTTCAAGATATCCTTCCCCCCTCTCTTTGGCATTATGTCCCATCTTCACAGAATCCAGCTGACTGTGCTAGTCGGGGTCAAACCCCAGCACAACTTTTAGAAACTCCTATTTGGTGGTCAGGTCCTGAATTTTTATCTCAGCCTAGCAATGCATGGCCTGCACAACCTATCAACAAGTTAAACTTATCTGAAATATCTCAGGAAGAGAAAATGGTTATATTATCTGCCTACACTTCCTCTGACAATTTCATTTTTTCCCTTTTTTGTAGATTTTCCTCTTTAAATAAGATTAAGCGAATTGTAGCGTATTCTCTCCTTTTTATTCGTAGTTTAAGGTTACAATCCCAATCACAAAGAATCTTGGATGTGGATAATGCTTTTAAAATTATTATAAAATGTGTACAACATGATATATTTTCTGATATCTTTATTAAAATTAAACATAATCAACTATTGCCTAAGCCTTTTAGGAAACTCGCCCCTTTCATTGACTCGTTTGGGTTGCTTAGAGTCGGTGGTAGAATCAGGAATTCAGAATTTTCATTCGATGTTAAGCATCCTATTTTATTACCAAAATCACATAGACTCACTCATTTGATAATTGAAGCAGTCCATCAGGAACATTTTCACCCAGGTTTGAAAACATTACACTATTTATTATTACAGCAATTTTGGATTTTATCTCCACGTAGTGCAATTTATAAATGTCTTTCAAGCTGCATTCGATGTTTTCGTTGCAAACCAAGGTGCTATAACCCATATATGGCCGATTTACCCTCTATGAGAATTTCTCAAATCAAGGCTTTTTCATCAGTTTGTATTGATTTTGCTGGTCCATTTCCACTTTCAATGAGTAAACATAGAGGTGGGAAAACCTACAAAGGTTATGTTTGTGTTTTTGTTTGCACATCCACAAAGGCGATTCATTTAGAGGCTACTTCAGATTTAAGTTCCGAAACTTTTTTAGCCGCCTTTAGACGCTTTATCGCCCGACGTGGGAAATGTCTCACCATTACCAGCGATCAGGGCACACATTTTAAGGGTGCCAACAATGAACTCCTTAACATGGCTAAAACCATTGCCCAGAAACTATCCATTTCTTGGAATTTCAACCCTCCAGGTAGCCCACATTTCAATGGACTAGCTGAAGCGGGAGTAAAATCCTTTAAAACACATTTTTATAGAGTCTTAGGTACTCAGAGACTATCATATGAAGAATTCTACACCCTATTGTCCCAGATCGAAGCATTATTGAATTCACGCCCGTTATGTGCGATTAGTAGCGATCCAAATGATTTACAACCTCTGACTCCAGGACATTTTCTAATTCTTGAACCGCTCACCAGTCCTATTCCTGAGGTAGATCTTACACCTTTATCTTTAAATAGACTTAATCGATGGCAATTGCTGCAACGTATGCGGAGTGATTTTTGGAAGCGTTGGTCACAAGAATATGTACATTCTCTCCAAGAGAGATATAAATGGACCGAACCTTCACCTCCTATCGTTAAAGGTGCATTAGTTTTAATTAAAGATGAGCAGACGTCTCCGCTAAATTGGGAACTTGCTCGAGTTATTGATATACACCCTGGTCGGGACACTGTGGTTCGTGTGGTTTCATTGAAAACCAACCATGGGGTTATGCAACGCCCTGTGGTTAAAATTTGCCCCTTACCGGGTAATTAATTTTTATTTTTTATTCAATTAGTTAGGTATCAATATTTATATAATTATTAGTAGATTTAAGCATTAGAATATTCTATATTTGGTTATTTGAATATCATTTCAATACATATATATATTTCTTTTATCACATTTTTTTCTTTCTTCTTTGCACTCCTCTTGTTCAAAAACATTCGTTTTGGTGGGGTGAATGTTAAGGAAACTTTAACTTTAAATTTTTGCCGCGTAAAACACATCATTGGCGCATGTTTGAGGAAAACGTCGACGTGCCCAATAGCCAGTATATCAAGAAGCCATTCAGTAAAACGACCGCTTTCGGTGAACTATTAAAATAAAAATCGAGTAACAAAAGTGTGCCAGAACATATCCTCAACCATCCCAGGCGCCTGGATACGGACAGCAACAACTGATACAGCTTTACCAGGTAGGAGCCTTATTTTTTTCTCATTTTTCTTGCGTTGATGATGTGTTACATTTTTTTATAAGACAATATTACAGATACAGTCCACAAACCTTTTTTTCATATTTCCTGCTTTAACATATACCAAAAGGTGGACCTAAAAATGCAGCTTTTGAAATCTTTATGATTGTATATTTAGGATTCCCTTAGTTTTTCTTTCTTGGTGATAATTACTTTATATGCTTTTAAGTGTTCTTTCCATCCCCTAGCGAACATTTCAGTACCACAAAAATATTTTTCAGGTTAATTTTCCTTGAGGTATTTTTTTTTAATTTGAATCATGATTCTTTTTTGAGATATGGTCGGCAGCCGGCGTTTTTAGTTGTTCACAGTGTATTTGCTGGAACATCTATAGGGTGTAATCTAGATTGTTTGAAGTATATTATTTAGAGGTTCAAGTAATATCCATACAGCATCTAAAAGAATATACTGTATCGTTTTTGAAATGTTGCATTCAGTTCATTGGTAAGATGTTGTTTTAAAGACATTGCATCAACATGTACTAGATGTTAAAAGGCATTTCTGAATGTAACAGAAATGTTGCTCTCAGTTCATTATAAAGACTTCCTTTTGAGGAAGTTCTAGTAACATCACAGTAATGTAATAAGGCAGCGCTTTAACATCGCTGAGAAGTTCAGCTGTAACATCACAGAAGTGAACAACCCTAAGCTGGGCATAAGCAGTTGTGAAGATGTTCATGTGATGAAAACAAGAGGAAAAAAGGGAAGAGCATTAGCACAATGTGATGTTAAATTTACGTGACTGTGACAATTATTTGCATAGTGGGGAAATTTCCCAAAATTGTTGAAAAATGTTCGTCCTTTGGTCGTTGGATAAAGGAGCACAGTGGAATTTCAGACTTTTGCAATTACATTTTACATCTTTCATTCTTCTCTCAGGTTTAACAACAGAATATTTCGACTTTCCATCTACCAACTTTCTTCCTTGGTATTCCTCACCTTTCTCTCTCAGAATCTTTACTTTCTTGCTCTCCCATTTCTTTTCATCAACCTTGTGCCTCTTTCTACGTTTTGGACTTCCTTTTGGATCCTCTGTAATGTGATTGCCATCTATAATGATTGTATGCTCATTTTCATTTACTTGTTGTGGACCAGTGTTGTCAATCATTGACGTGTTTTCTTCTATCACCTCAATATTTGTTTTCTCAATTTAATTTGGAACAGTATTGCTATCTGACACTCCGTCAGTCACGATTGAGCTTAAATTATCATCAAACAATGCAAGTGAATCTACAGCAACAACTGTACTCTCAGTACCAGACACAGTGCTAGATATCTGTACAAGAGATCCATCAGCCTGCACAACAAATACTTGGCTAGATTGGAAGCTGTTATCAGTAAGAGAATCAGTGCACTCCCTGGAGGTCTTTCCTGTTTCAAAATTCAATGTATCATGGTTTTCTTTCTTTTCCGCCAAAAATTTGGAATGGTCCTTATTAACCAAAGAATTTTTTTCCTGATTTTTGTCAGTTTTCAACAAATTTAATATCTTTTGTGCTCTTGAACCCATCTGGAAAGAAAATTAAAAATTTAGGAATTCAGACACGAGTCCTTAACTCATCACGTAACTCCACAAATAGATCGATAATTGGGAAATTTCTGGAAGAAAACCATTCATCTAATTTATTCAAAACTAGTAACTCCATTTGTTAACTATTTGCAAACCACGTAACTGCCTTTTAATATGAAACCTTCAAAAAAAAGTAATGAAAGATATTATGTATGTTGCATTGTAAGGGTTGACAGGTCGTTGTTATAAAACACTTAGTAAAAGTCACTTATATTTTTATTCAACAACTAAATAATTCTCTGTACAAATTACATTGACCTCTCATCGGTATAGAAATGACCCCATCAAAATGTCCAAACTATGTTTATATTTTTATTTAAGCTTACTAATACTTTTATATCATTGCTGATAGACATATTTATAAAAGTATTAATGAAGCTATTTTGTCAATGACCTAATACATTATACGACGGCATTACATCCCCACCCCTTAGGGAGAATGGTTCCCGGTTGGCCAACCCTTAAATCATTTATCTAAGGGTATTTTCAAACGCGTGAATTTGATGGATGGTTACTTCCTGTTAATTGTAGCTGTGGTGCGCCTCCACTTACGTACTTATTTTAATAGTGAGGGTTAGCCATTAGCATCCCCCTCCTTGAAGCAAACCCAAATATGTAGAGAAAAAAAAATATGAAGAAACTATCCATATGTTACATTTCCTAAAAAATAATCAAAACTGTTCAAAATCAATATACTCGTATTAAACATATAAATGCTTATATAAAAAGATTCTAGAAACGAAATGAATAAAAATGGAAATATTTCATAAGCTACTACTACCTTGCTCATTAAATAATTGCTATTTGTTAATTCATTTGATTTGATTCAAAATCACTTTAAAAATATTTGTGTTTTTCATAATTCCTGCATAAAAATATTAATTCAAATTATCAATTTTTTTAATGTTTCATTTTGCGTGTCAGACTTAATTGTACACCATCTGTATTTTCAAAAATACCTTCATATTTTTGCATCTCTGTGCATTTTTATTCATAACTTCATTAACATTGTTCAAACTGCCGACCTATGTAGTCGATACAGCGCTTGTTACTCAGGTCAAGGTTGTCATTATCAATTAACAACATTTTTCCGTTATCACCATTTCCCTTTTTTCCACGATCATTCGTAATAATGAAGAATTCCCAAAGTGTGAAACTTACGTTCCCTCATTTCATATTAAAAAATTTTAAGGCTGACATTCCGCTATAAAGACTTTATTCTCATTTATAAGTTCTATTGGAACATATTAAACAAAAGAAAATTGAAAAACAGGAATTAGTCGAACATGTTGTTCAGAAGAAAATTAAATATTATTGATCAAAAAATAATAAGATTATCAAATAATAAATTATCTGACACATCGAACAAAAAATTACTTACACAAAATAATATATATGAACAAAAATAACGTAAGTATTAAAAGTAAAAGATTGGAAATAAAAATAAAAGTTATTTTTTAATCGGGTTAAAGTTATGGGAAAAAAATTGTTTTGCTAATTAAAATAAAAACTGGCTAACCATGATAATAACAATTTTTTGGGACATTGTATCAATAATGAGAACAAAGCTAAAATAAACTCATGAAAACAAATCACAACAAATAATGAACTTACCAAAAATTAATCAATTGCTTAAATTCCATAATAATTCAATATTCCATCAGTATTATCCATAAAACTTATTCCATAAACTTATCCACATTCCATTATTAATAATTTTATAGAACTTATCTTTCCACATATGGAAAAGGCTTTTTAAAAAAGATTTATTTATTGAGATAATTACAATAGTTGTTATAAGATCGGAAGTAGATTCTAGACTGAATAAAAAATGAATAAAAAAGGTTTTACAATAACTAATATTAAAAAATAAAACATAAGCAAAAACAAGTTCACACTGAAATTGAAGATACTGACTAAACAATTTATTTATGCTACACTGAGAAAACTAACTATATAACACCTCCCCTATTAGAATGAGGCTCCTTCTGGAAGCTGAATTTTCTTTTCTTGTAGTTCTATGGATATTTGTTCTGGAATCTTCTTTGTCTTCGGTTTTTTCTTTAAAAGTAGCCAAATAATAACTAATGCTATACCAGTGTATAAAATTATGGTCCATACGCTGGGAATATGCAGGTTGAATTTTTCTTTAAGTATTGGTGTCAATTCTTGAGACGAAAGTTCTTTCAATTTCAAATTTTTCAAATTAATTTCCATAGAAGACATTTTAATTTTGTTGAAATTTGTTTGAAGCTCATTTAGTACGAGAGGTTGGCCAAAAGTTTTTTCTTGAAATGTGAGTTCGTTATTTTGGAAAATTATCTTACAGGGAGAGTTTTTTATTAAGTATATTCCTCTCAAAATTTTAATTTCTGTGTCTTGTGAACACTTGAATATTAACCTTTCTTCGTTTGGAAAAATGGCCAAATACTGGTTTATTTCTGGAATAACTTCTAAATGATTTCTTAAAATTTTGATTTTTGAGTATTCACAGCTCGTAGAGTTTCCTGTTAATAATACTTGCTCTTCGCATAGCTGCTTGTTATTGTCTTGAAGGTATGAAGGGCATTGAAATGTTTCAATTCGTGTACATATGTCGTTTAGAGGTTTAATTTGATTTACAGATTTTAAAAAATATTTTGAACTTGGTATTATTGTTACGAATTCTGATTCTAATTTAGTGGGTATTGATAACAAATAAAATAGTTCAAACTCAATATTATAATTAATAGGAATAGATAAGAAGTATTCTATTTGATTTTTTCTTAGTCTACATGTTATATCTAAAATTGATTCGAAGTTTAAAATATTCTCATATTTTAACTCAAACGGAAGTTGCAGTTTGTAATATGAAGATATTTTTTGCAATTCTGTAAATAATTCATTCGACTTAATAATACTCGGGTGTAATGTTCTCAGTTTGCAAAAGGTTAAAGAATTTTCTACTGTTTGCATTACATCTAAAATTACGTTATAAATTATTTGAAGTTCGTTTATCAAATCCTTCAGATAAATGAGATTCTCATATTCGGCTTGAAAGTCTAACATATCTTTTATTTCCAAGATCTTTGACCTGAGTAGTATTTCATTTTTCTGAATGTCCTGAATAGTGTTATTAAAATTATTTATTATTTGATGACTGACACTGTATTGCATTTTAATTTGATTTTCGAGATTTGCTTGATTTTGTTTTAAATGTTCTAAGATTGAATTTATCCTTTCTTCATCTTGAGAATCGAGATTGCCTGTTATGGCTTTTATCAAAGAACCAAATCCATTTATTGAGCCTCTTTTGTTTCTAATTGTTGTGGAGTGAATATTTAAATTTTCAAATTTTTCTTCAATATTATTTTCAACATTTTGGATAAGGTTAACAAGATTTCCAGTCTGTTGTACGAAAAATGTGTTATTTGATATATCACGTGTAATATTTTTGAAATGTTTATTCAAAGAGTTATACTCTTCTAGTAACGGATTCAAGTTATAAAAATGTACAAATGTATGACTTGATTTTTGTAGTTTAGCTGGTCCAAGATTAATTGGTAAAATTCCTAAATTATGACTGATGTCTTTAATTTCTACTGTTGCTTGTCCGATTGAGACGAATCTGTAATAAAAGTATATGGTTTTTGTTTAGGTCGTTTTATATTAGATAAGTGAATATCTTCAGTAGTATTGAAGTGTCTGGTTACAATTTTTGCAGTTTTTCGATTTTTATTAGTACTTTTAATTTGTTCAGGTCGATATTTATTTTTTGTTTTACTTTGAATTTGTTTATTTTTTATGAATACCTTTGTAGGTATTTGGTTTGGCAATTCTTCTCCATTTTCATTGGCTTTTGAGATAACTTTTTCTTTAGTTTCTTGTAATTTTGAGTTTATTTTAGAATAGAGTAGCTTCATTTTTTCCCTATGATTATGAATATAATTGTTAACTAGTTGCTTATCAATATCTAAGTCAAAAGAAGAGTTAATTTCTAAATGTCCTGTAATTATTTCATATGGTTTTAGCTTGGTTGTAGAGTGGATACTATTGTTATATGCTAAAAGTGCATAATTAATTTCAGTTTCAATGGGTTCTTTCTTAAATTCATTTTGATTATTTAGAAGTCTAATATGTTCGATAATTGTCGAGTGAAATCGTTCGGCAATGCCGTTTGATTCCGGATGCTGTGAACTTATAAAATGTATCTTTATTTTATGGGTATCTAATAAATCTTCAACTAGGCTATTTTTTAATTCCGTGCCATTATCAGAAATAATCTGTTCTGGTATACAGTGGTGGGTAAAATATTTAATTAGATTATTAACAATTTCTATGCCTTGAGCAGAATTCAGTTTATAAAGTTGACCATATTTTGAAAATGAATCTATAATAGTTAAAAATTTTGTATTTTCTAGTGTTATAGTATCTAAGTGAATTATTTTAAAAGGTTTGACAGCTGTTGGAGTTACGTTAAAAAGTGGTTTCAAAGGTTTCCTATCGTATTTTGTTGCTTGGCATATTTCGCATTCGTTAATGTAGGTTTGAATAGACGATCTTTGATTTGGCCAATAATAACGTGTTTTTATATTATTTTCAGTTTCATCTAAACCTCTATGATTTCTTTTACCTTCATGATAATTTTGGATGACTTCTTTTATTTCATTCAAGGGGATATCGATCAATTTTTTGTTACATTTAATAAATGAAATCTTTGAATTTTTAAAATAAGTTTGCAGAACTGCACTAAATTTTTCATATAAAGGATCTTCAAAATAAATATGATATTTCAATTTTGGTACAACATAATCTTTCACAAAATTTATTACATTATTTTCGAAATTATTTTTTGAAAATTGTACGAGAATTCTTTGTTTTGAATCGTACAGCTTAATAATTGTTGGTGCTGCGGGTTCAAAATTTATTTCAGAAATTATTATTTGATTTTACCTACATTTACTGAAGATTCTGAAATTGGTATTCCCACTACAGGATCTTCTATGTTAGTGTGGATAGTATTGTTTTCATCGTCAATGTCGTTTATTTCTTCTGCTTCTACTATAAGTGACTCTGTTTCTATATTATCGATTTTAGAAGTACTTGCAAATTTATCATTGAATTTTTCCATATAGGCTATTAAGTTTTTGGGATTATTTTCGGAAGAATCAACTTCATTTATATTTAGTTGTATGCGTGATAGACAGTCACTATTAGTATTTAATGCACCTTTTTTGTAAAATATATTATAGTCGTATTCTTCGAGTTTCAGACGCCATCTAACTAATTTAGAACTGGGGTCTTTTAGGGAAAACAGCCACTGAAGCGGCTTGTGATCAGTTACGATAATGAATTTTCTCCTAAAAAGATAGGGGCGAAAATATTTCACGGCCCAAACAATTGCAAGGAGTTCCTTCTCAATTGTTGAGTAATTTACTTCAGAATCATTAAGTGTTCTGCTAGCATATGCTACAGGTAAATCAGTTCCGATTTTTCCTTGACTAAGGACAGCGCCTAGAGCGAAGTTGCTCGCATCTGTCGTTAGATTAAATGGTTTAGAAAAGTCCGGATACTGCAATATAGGATCATTTATCAACATATTTTTACATAATTCAAAACAATTAATATAATCAGGATCATTAATGTTAATTATGGCATTTTTCTTTAAGCGATTAGTTAATGGTTTAGTTAATTTTGGAAAATCTGCTACAAATTTCCTATAATATCCAAGTAATCCTAGGAATGCTTTAATTTGTTTGATAGTTTTTGGAATTGGAAAATTTTGAATGGTACTTATTTTATCGGGATTGGGTTTAACGCCTTCTGGTGTTACTATGTGTCCCAAATAAGCGACTTCTTTTCTTAAAAATTCAGATTTATCAATTTGTATTTTGAAATTAGATTCACGCAATCTTTTAAATACTTCTTTTAAATTATTTATGTGCTCTTGCAAGCTTGTACTAAAAACTATAATGTCGTCGAGATATACTAAACATTTTTCATTTTGAATACCTCTTAAAATGTTGTCCATTACTCTCTGGAAAGTTGCAGGAGCTCCTTTCAGACCGAATGGCATTCTCAAAAATTCCCAGTGGCCATTTTCTGTAGTGAAAGCCGTTTTGGGGATATCTTCTTGAGCCATCTCAATTTGGTGAAACCCAGAGGCAAGATCCAGGGTAGTAAAGTACTGGCAACGACCTAGTTTGTCTAGTAGGGTAGTTATATTAGGTAGGGGATATCTATCTCCTAAAGTTATTTCATTAAGCTTGCGATAGTCTACAACAACTCTGAATTTTGGTTTACCTGAAGAATCTAATTTTTTTGGAACAACCCAAATGCTACTTGACCAAGGTGAGCATGAAGGTCTTATAATATTTTGATCTAACATATTTTCTATCTGACTTTGAACTTCTTTTCTATATATTTCGGGATACCTATATGACTTGGAATAAATAGGTACCTCATTGGTAGTTCTTATTTTGTGTTTAATCTGACTTGTAAATGTTAGCTGATTACCATCGACATGAAATATGTCAGAATACTCTTTTATTAATTTAAGAATAGCTTCGCGCTCTTCTTTATTCATGTGTTCTGTACGAACTTTTGTTATATCAAATTTAAATTTTTCTGCGTAAATTGCATTAAAATTTGGACTGAAGTTTTGTTCGTATTCGTCGAACGATTCAACTTCTACAGGAGCACTTAAATCTACTTTAAAATATGATTCAGACGGATTTAAAATAGTGCATAAAGCTTGACTATTTTCCGCTTTAGTAAGACATTCTGGAATTTCTAGTTTTCCTATTTTTGTATAAGGTATAATTATATCGCCATTACTGGTATTTTCGATATTTAATTTAATTATTTGTTCTGTGCGTGGAGCCACTACTATACAATTCGTGTTCTCACAGTTTATTTTGAAATAATTAATTTTAATTTTACTATTTGGCGTAATTAAGACGTTATTTACTAAATCAATTGTTGCATTCAGTTTTTTAAGATTATCTAAACCTAATAAGCAATCGAAATGATTATGGAATTTAAATGCATATACAATATTCTAACCTAATTTTATTCTTTATTTTAAATATTTCGAACATGGAATTGCTGTACAATATTTTTGTTGACTTGTACCGAGAGCTGACGATACTTTGAAAGGTTTTTGCATTATTGATTTTGAAAAAAATTCTTTGGCAATTTCCGGGGTTACAAAAGATTTTGTGCTGCCGGTGTCTATTAAAACTCTTAAATTTTGTTCGGGAAATATAATGTACGGTAATTCACTTTCAGAATTAGTAAAATTAAGTAGTTCTACGTTTCTATTGCGACCGAGGACGTTTCCTCTAAAAAATTATTTCCATTTTCAATATCACATTCAGTATTGTCGATATTATGTAATTCTTCAGAAATGAAATTTTTCCTCTGATTTGTAAATAATTGTGTTTGATTTTGCCCATTGTTTCTATTTTGAGCGTTGAATGGATTATATGTATTAGCTGTAGTTATACTCATTGGAGTAGGTTTTGGAAAATTTTGGTTTTGATCTGGTTAGAAAAACGTTGGTATTTCTTGTTTGAATATTGGTTGCTCTACTTGTACTAGGTAAATTATTTGAATTAAAACCTCTGTTAAATTGTGTCTGAGCTTGAGCATTACTTGAGTTGAAATTTTTATTAAATTGAGGCTGATAATTTTGTTGTAATTTTGGAGTATATGTGGGTCTCTGTATTTGATTATTTTGGAAATTATCTTTATTTTGTGGTACAAAATTATTTCTTGGCCTAGGTTTAATAAAAGAATTTTTTGAATAGGTAGTTATTATTATTATTATCAGTCATATATATTTGAAAGTCATTCGTTAGAACATTTAAGGCTGTATTTAAATCACTAGGGTTTTTGGTACGCATTAAAGTGCCTAATGGTTCCTTTAATCCACGTAACAATACTCTAAGTGCCAAGTTCCTAAAATAATTGCCTAATATGGCTTGCTCATTGGCATTTGATCGTGTCATTAATAATGATGTCTGCAAGTTTAAAAGATGCTGTATTCTGTTGTAAAATTCAAAAGGGGACTCATTTCCCTGAGTTAATTCTGAAATTCCTATGCTTAGCGTATAAACATCTCTTTTATCTGCGTAAGTATTTAATAAAGCATCCTTCAAATTTTGCCAATTACTTATACTACATGCAGAAATATTTATTGCTGCTTGACCTTTGATTTTTGACAAAATGCTAGACTTAAATATTCGTTTTGAAAATCTCCTGTATCTACAGGGTTGTAAAATTTATTTACTAATTTTTCAGATATTTCAATAAATCTAGGTAATAAGGCATTATCGCCATGGAAATCTGGGATCATATCCAGATATTCCTTTTTTAAATGGGGTACTACGTTATCCATAGGCATTTTGAAAATTGTATTTAAATTAATCACTGGTTCTGCAATTTTTAAGGTTATTTCTTTACTTAAATTAGTTTGTGAGTCAGAATCTAAATCAGAATCAGAATCAGAATTTTCAGAGCTTCCTGAATCGAACAATTTATTATTATCTCTATACGACATAAGGTATTTACATTAGAAACAGGACTGCTTTCTCCATCTAGTCGGAGCTTGTGAGCTGGGAATTGACAATATTCGTTTGGAATTCCTCTTCTCAACAGGTCGAACTATCTTCAGGTTGAGTTACTCAGTTCACTCAACCAAGAGTCCCAAATTTCACTTTTTAGGTATGTTAACAAATCGTTGAAACGAACCGGTGGTTATTTTCGCTAACGCCCGTTTAACATATCCTACTGACTGCGCCACTTATCTTTTCACGTATGGAAAAGGCTTTTTAAAAAAGATTTATTTAACTCTAAGAGCTCATCCATATCTCAAATGTGGTTGTATGAAATTCTTGTAATAAAGGAATTAGAATGAATTTACTTGAGAGCTATGAGATTCATAGAGCTTCTTTTGATAAAAGTGTCACTTGCCTTAACGAACAGATTTCTTCTACAGAAAATGACATTTTCTTACATTTACCCCCCTAACATATATAAGTTGTTAGTAATGTTTTTTATTAGATTTATAAGTATTTAGTTTTGAATTTTATATTGTATTGTTTATTGTTTTTGATGCTTAATGTCATTATTGTCATTTATATACTAACTCATTTTCTTCTTCTTTTTGTAAATGAAATGTTAATAATTTCATTGATCACTAGTTGTTTGCCTATCTCTCATAGAAATATACCAGTTTTAAATATTATATATCATTTGACATCTGTCAATGTCATGTTTTCATTTTGTTTTTGATTTCCGGTCACCATTGTGGTTAGTTCAGTCCATGTGCTACAGCTAATTAGTTTGTTTAAAATATTTAATATTTGATATCTAATGGATAATATTCATTATGAACTTATTAATACTTATTTTGATAATGGTTCTTTCAACCGTTCAAATGTTATCAGTGGCTAGTTCTGGCTATATTTGTCAATTTTAGACTATTTCATTACATAAAATTGACAAAAGTTATTTTTCTTCATTTAATTTCAAACATTCCTTTAAAGAAAATCAAATGTAAATTTAAATAAATTGAAATTCTTTGAACATTTCCCCCCTTTTGGCATAGACCATTAGGTCAACAATTTAATTTTTAAGTAACTTTAAATATCTTATTTCCAATGTTTTCCATTTTCTTTTATTTTCTTTCCTCACCACTCAAATTATAATTTATTTGTCTAAAACGTGTTTTGACATTTAAAAACTTTTGGCAATAACTCGTTGGTCTTTGGATTTCATATTTCACACAGGTAACTATGATTGATTTTATTTCATTTCAATTTGACTACCTAATTTTTATAATTTATGTTATCAAAGTTATAATTTATGATTCTCATTAACCTATTAATTATATTAATAAATTTAAATATACATTACAACAATTGTAATATTCTCAAGCTTTGTCTTATTAACTTTATTAAATTTTCATATTCATTTGTATATCTATTGACAATTCGCTAAATGATTTCAACATAATCTTGTAAGATCTTCATCTATTAAGTGTACCTTTTCTCTTTATATTGTAGCCTGATGATGGTAATATTGTACCGAAACTAGTAGCACACATCATAAGTGTCCTTTTTGAGGAACTTTTATTAAAAATTTTTGTGATTTGGACTTTGAGTTTTATTGAACCATTGGTTTAAAGATTTATTTATTGAGATAATTACAATAGTTGTTATAAGATCGGAAGTAGATTCTAGACTGAATAAAAAATGAATAAAAAGGTTTTACAATAACTAATATTAAAAAATAAAACATGAACAAAAACAAGTTCACACTGAAATTGAAGATACTGACTAAACAATTTATTTATGCTACACTGAGAAAACTAACTATATAACATAGATGTATTACTAAATCTACCATATTATCAGCTACCATATTTCCATAATGATAATAATAGTAATAATAATAATAATAATAATATGTTTATTTGTACCAGATAATTACAGTAGTTTTGATTGAATACTTTCTGCAAATATACAAATAAACCTTAGCAGACCACGAAATAAAACAAGTTACTTGTATGTGGTATAACATATAGGAAGATTAAAATAAATTACTAAAAAAATACAACAATAATTAAAAATTGAAATATTAAAATCGAACATAACACATAGACATATTTAACTTATTTAAACGCAGAAACACGGGTACATGTTTACATACAGCTTTCACATTATATGGATCCTTTCTCTATGATCGTAGATTTAATATTGCTTGTCAAATAGTCCACGCACTGAATCGCGTGGTGTGTTTGACAAAAAGGTTTCAACTTTATTTTTGTATATAGAAAATTTTGTCTCATCTATGATATCAACAGGTAAGAAGTTAAATATTTTGGATCTAAGGGACGCACAGCTTCTTTGAACAATTGTTTTTTTTATGTGTGGAGGAATATATGTGGATTTGTTGCGTGTGGCATATGCATGCATTAATGCTTGTAATTCGTTGTTATATGTGTATTGATCAATACTTACATTTAGGAAATACAATTGTCTTAATATGTCATACATACCTGTCTCTGAATAGAGTGCATTGCTGGAGCAATCATAACCCCTATCAAGTATTGCTCTCAGGAATCTTTTTTGGAATATTTCTAGAGGGGATAGACTAAGAGAAAGGGGAAAACTGTATTTTTCTTTCGGCTGTCTGGTGGCAACGTTAGGCTCCGGCTAGCTTACAGCGAAGATGGGTGTGGTTCACTATAAAATTGAATCAATCTTCAAAAAGGTCTTACTTAGGGCGCCATCTGATTTTGTCCAAGCCTCAACCTGATGTGTGCACTTTCTCCTGGAAAATCAGAAAAATAGGGGAAAAGAGATAGAACTTCCTCAAAAGAAAAAAAACTTTAATTGTATGTATTGCTAAAATAAGTATTGCTAAAATAAGTATTACAAGAAAAATTAATATTATGTTACCCACAAATGCTACTACTATACTGGTAGGAATAGAGTTTTCCCAAGAGACGCTGAATAATCTATTTTACAATAAAACCATATCAACAAATTAATATAAATATATAAAAGCTCAACCTAGATACATTGGAATAGCTCCACCCCACATAAAACCGAAATCAAATACAATCCGACTTGTTACCGGAAGTATTCTTATAAAAAAAATCTTGGTACCAATTTACTGAAATTCATACGTTAAATAATATACAGTGTGTAAAAGCCAAATGGAATAAATTCATTATTTCGGTTACTGTACATATTTATAAAAAATCCCGAAACACGTCAAATTTAAATTATAACTTGACATTCTTTAACGTGAAAATGCAACCCCTACCTTCAACCCCCTTAGAATGACAGGTACAACCCCCAATTTTTTAAATGGGAAGTATAGGCTTGTGATATATCATTTGAAAGGTCTCTTCATTCTCTATTCAAAAATGTTATTGTTTTTAAATTTAATGCAAAAATTAACATAAAAAAAATTAATATCATGTTGTTACCGAAATTCGCTACAATACAATTTATTCGTTCTTTTAAGTCATTTAAATCAGAAGGTTTAGTTTTGTACACATGGCTCTTCACATATCCCCATAAAAAGAAATCTAATAATGTAAGATCAGGTGATCGCGCTGGCCATTCAATCGATCCTCGCCTCCCTATCCACCGATTGGGAAATATTGTATCGAGGTACTGCCGGACATTAAGTTGGTAATGTGGTGGTGCTCCATCCTGCTGAAACCATATCGTATTCGCTGGAACTTGAGGATTACCTGGATCAGGATATAAATTTGCCAACGTTGGAATGACATCATTTTGAAGTAGTGCCAAATAATTGTTGCCATTCAAGTTGCTCTCAATAAAAAAGGGACCAATTATATTGTTCCCTACAATCCCTGCCCAAACATTAACCTTTTGAGGGTATTGAGTGTGTTCTTCTCTCATCCAGTGAGGATTTTCCGTGGACCAGTAGCGGCAATTTTGCCGATTAGCATGACCGTTAAGTAAAAAAGTACACTCATCAGAAAACATAACGTCTTCTAATTGGATAATATTGTTATCCAACATGTCCATCATTTGCTCACAAAAAAAAGTTCTCCTATCAAAATCGTCTTCCATGAGCTCCTGAGTAGGTATCATCTTATACGGATGCAATTTATTTTCTTTTAATATGTTTGCTATCGATGTATGGCTAGCATTGAATGTAGTGGATGCCTGTCTACTCGATGTATGTGGGTTTTCCTGAAACTCAAGCAACACATCTAATTTGAGTTCATCACTCAGTGCATTAGCAGCTGCTTTTTTTATCTGCCTTACATGACCAAACTCGCGAAACTGAAAAAAATTGAAAAAAATATTCCTTTTTTTTTAAAAATTGTTGCAGAATTCTAATAAATTTCTTAATTTTTCATTTATTTGGTAAACGTAAACTACAACCATACAAATACACATTTTAAATATTCAAATGACAGTATACTCCCCAAAAATTCTACAAATTTATTGATCTTTCCGCGCGCTGGTAGAAAATTAGTATATTACGTAACGAGTGCGGAAAGTGACATTTTTCACACGAGTGGGAAGTATTGTCTCACGAGCGCAAGTCGAGTGTGAAAAATCACTTTCGCACAAGTTATGTACACTATTTTTCCTACGACCACGCGGTATACTTGTACCGAATCAGGCATGTACAATCTTGCGTTTTTATGTAGATGTGAGAGGTTTTACATATATGTGTATTTGTAATTACAATAATTAAAGTTTTGATTACCTTTGAGAGTGGTCCAGTAACACTCCGCTAGCGTCGTTCGGCCATCTGCAATAGCGTGCGGAAAAGTATCACTTTCCGCACTAGGTAAACTATTATTATGGTAATTGCTTTGCATGGGCATTGTGAGATGAACATAATAATAGTATACACAAAACATGTGCTGATCACATCACTGAAATTTTTATGATTTTGTGTGTGTTTATCTACTATTGCACATCAAATTGAAGCTGAAACCGTAAGTATTTGATTGTGATAATAATTTAGGTTATTTCTTGTGCTATAAAACTAGTTTTTAATGAAGCTTCAAGCATCACAAAAATATCTTAATTAATGAGCTTTCTTCTCTTCTTGATCATTTTTTATTAGACATTTAAACCTATTAAAACTGTATTTTTAGTCAGGTGTTCAAAAATAGCCAATAGCAATCAATTACACTGAATATTACCCTCATGTATCAAAAATCCCATATAAAACGCAGAAAAGATCCCGCTAGCTATCGAATAGATCCCGTCAGCTATCGAAAATTTCCCTGTAGATCCGTAACTATAATAACGAGTATTAAAATTGCGCATTTGTCATTGTGACATGCCAAATTTTGAAACTTGTTGAAATTTGATTTGGACAAGACTCTTATAGTTCTATACAGAAAAATTGACCGAAAGTAACCCCAAAAATTAATAGTTATTTATTATACAAGGAAAAAAAGTACTAGATTTTAGCCTTGAGGTTGTATTGTCTCCCGACGCGCAGCGGAGGGAGACAATAAACCGTGTACAATACACAATTTTTTTCTGTGACACACCGGTAAGGTCGGATAGTAATAATTAATACGCTTCCTTCTTCTTTGATATCATATAAGCGCAAATCGCATAATTCACATCTTCTACTAGACCCAAAGATACCACAAATGGCAACCACCTTCAAAAATAAATAGGTAATATCATATCCGGTGCTTCTATGAAAAACTTCCGCAAATCATATGCTTACAAAATCTTGGCCAAGACGCTTACCTCATTTTCTTATAATTAAAACATAAACTGAAACGAAAGCTAAAGTATTCTTGGAAATCAAGGAGTCAAAAATTGAACACGGTATCATTTGATAATATAAAAAAAAATAAAACCTGCTCCCAATTTACTACAGGTAGGTATACGGCCAAGGACGCGTCAATCGGCTGGCAATGTGGTCCAGCCAAAAAAAAAGGAAAATTCCTCTCCCAGTGGAAACGATGAAGTCACGTTGCGAAAAAGGAAGGAAAACCCCTGGAAAGACTTAAGAAGAGCTTCTCAGTAACGGAAATAAACGGCCACCGGCAGGAATGCAACACAGCAAAAAAATACACCAACAAAATTGTATTTCTATTGAAGAAATCGCCCCGTACTAGAACCCTCGTGTTCTTGTGAGGGTCGCTTATCGAATATGGCGAAATGGAAGTCCTTCTTTTCTTTTTAATCCGTATAAACTGTTTTTGAGTCGATTATTCTTCCCAAAATCTTCAACATCGGACCCCAAAAAAATTTAATTAGTTTTCCTGGCTTACTCCCCTTCTAAGGATGACTTAATGACTCCACACTCCAACAACGCCACAGTGCACAGGATCAACACTTTTATTCAAACGACTTATTCCTCCAACGGGTAAAAATGGAAGAGCCGGAAGAGCTCCTACGTTATAACCTTCCTCAACTGTGGATTACCAACTTAAGCCCCACCACAAACAAGAAAAATCTTCGTTTGACCAACATACAGGCTGTAAAAGGTCGAAGATATGGTTGCATACCAAGCTTCCTCGATACGTATATAGGACTGCTTATAAGAAGAAAACGAAGTGTAACAACTGGGACCGCATATAATGGCACGGAAAGAATTTGGTAATAATTTGCCATGTTTACCGATCGATGGAGTTGAGGTGAAATCTAGATTTTCAATAAGTATCGTCTGATCTTGTTGAATTATCTTCATCGTGTGTGTTGTTTTTCTTGGTGCTATTGTATAAATATAGCTGTCACCACTTACGCGTATCAGTCTTAATGTTGGTGTTTGAAGGAGAAGGTCTTTTAAATTCTCCCATCAATAAACTACCTTTTGAACTTCACTTGCCTAGCTATCAGTACTGTGGACGTAAGTACTACCCCCTTCACCGCTTTATATAAAAAATTAATTTATTTTTTGTTAGCCGGTACAAAATTGGAAAAACATCTTAATCGTGGAGATCCAGGCATCAATCCCTTGGACGCAGCTTGTAAACAACACGATATTTTTTACTGGAAGAATAAGTCTCTCGAAGAACGGCACAATGCCGATCAAATACTTGAAGATAAAGCTTGGGCTCGCGTCAAATAAAAGACGCTTCTTTGGGAGAGAAAGCTGCTGCATTACTTGTAACAGTCAGAATGAAGGTAAAAAGAAAGCTGGGAATGGAATGTCATCGCAAACGTCGTTCCTTGCATCAAAATGTTATTCTCAAAGTAGGAAAGTCTATGAAAAAAGGAACATCTTTGAAAGACACCGCAAAGTTTGCCTTACGGACAGCCAAATCACTCCTCGAGTATTTGAAAAAGTAGAAAAACTAATAAAGCTACTCAATCACGCACTATCTTCGACATAACACATTACGCAAAATTGCTTAAAATACCACATTTTCGAGGAGTTTTTATGCAGGATACCCTCCCCAAAGACGGTCCCCGAAAACAAGAATGTGCAGTGGTTAATTTGGATAACTCTGAGAATAGCGGTTCATTGTAGAGTATTTCGATTCATTTGGTAACTTGAAGCCGAAAAAGAAGTTGTTAAATATCTCGGAAAAAATGCGAGAGTTTTTTACAACAATACCCAATATCAAAACTACGATCAAATCAATTGCGGTCATTTGTGTTTGAAATTTCTACAACAATGACGGAACTCTTATTACAACACATCTACCATAGAAAAGCATTGAGTGGTTTCACTGTCGAAGAATTAAAGTACTTTCCCATTGAATATTTGATAGTGTGTGTAAGACCTTCGAAATTGCTTGATATATGGCATAAGCTTCCCAATGAATATCGAACAAATTTTGAATTGCAAATACGACTGCCCTGTTTCATCCATTACAATCGACCTGATTGGACGACGCATTATGACGGACCTGCGAGTTCTCAAGCCACTTGTTTTCTTTGTAAACAAACATTAAAAAAAGATATTTAAATTCAAACATGTCTCGTATTTCATATCATGTCACAACTGCTGAGAGTTAACAGCACCAATCACGTGTTTACCTTTCAACCTTCTACTCCTATTATTCTCGATCCGAGGAATGATTACGAAATAGCTCTACGATCTTTCCATTCGTACTACAGTATACCAAACATTGAAAACTGTAAGTTTCACTACTACGATACCAAAGATATAATGCAAAGTTTTGATTTTCCCACTGGATGTTATGAAATTGCTGACCTTGAAGAGTTTATCAGTGATAACTTGGGTGCAAGCAATTCAACTAGACCAGTATTTTCACTAAAACCCAATCCCAATACGTTGAAATGTGAAATTTCCAGCAAATGCAAAATTTCCTTCGTGCAAACCGATAGTCTTGGGGAAATATTGGGATTTTCTCCGAAAATACTCGACGCTAACAAAATGCACTCTTCAGATCTCCCCGTTAAAATCATCAATCATATTTTACTCTAACCTGTTATACCACAACGTGAAATAACCAACAACAATCACAGTCATCAAGACGGTCAGCCTGTAAACTTTCGTGGAGAACTTAGTACTTTAGTGTTGAACCTTAGAGTACGAGGCAGATGGGACTAATAATCAATCATAAAAGACATTCTACAGATATTCCAGCTTCATAAGCCAAGCAGTCGTCAAAGCTAAAACAGCTCGCGTTCGCAAACAAATTAGTGCTGCGGTTTTAAATTGAAAAATGACAGCCATGAAAACATCTTCGTCAAAACGACAACATGCCTGCAATGTTTGATATCTACCGTAAGCCGATGTTTGACGATTCTATTCGAAAGGCTGAATATAGAACCTATGCTCCATTTATAAAATCATTCAATTGCAGCGATATTGTGGAGTTAGCATTAATCAAGTTGATTCGTTCTTTGCAATGAGTGAAACATTGTTGTGCATCAAAGATTTGATTGGAAATTAGCAAATAATGTTGGAGCCTTTCCATTCGATTCATGTACGTACAGTGAAAGTGCCAGGGAAATGGAAACAGTTCGAGATCCTGGAATAGTGAGTGCCGTACGTGCTATGACTTGTTATAACCAAGAAGATTCCAATCATATGGCTATAGCCGGCTGGAATTACCCGAAAGATCCTATTCTGAATGTTAGCGACAAGTCCTTCAACCTTCAAATACCTCTCAAACATATTTTCAACATTTTCAACGATTATCCCATGATTACATGTGGTCGACAAACAATACGATTAGTTCGAGCACGAAATGATAATGATTGCTTATATATCACGGAGAAGAATGTCTCTGGCACGCTCTCCCACACAACTGCTAAAATTAATATTACGTTGAGCTAAAAGTTAAACATATCTATCACAATGATGATATAAAAATAAATCTTATGGAATCCATTCAAAAAAGATTCAATTACTAAAGGTGCAAGACGTGAAGTTTGGGCTGTTAACACATCCACGTCAGTTGAAAGACCCCGTTTTGTTATTGTTTTCTTCCAAACTGACAAACGTGACGTGACTACAGCCGACCCTACTTTATTTGATAATGTGCAAAGTATAAGACTTTCACTTAATGATGACTATAGGCCTAATGAATTTAATTGGATTTTGGTAAAACTAACTACAATGAGGCATATTTTAACTATACTGAATTCTATCCGATCTACGCAAACTCAACACAGAAGCGCCCTCTGCTGGATTATTCTTCTTTCAAGAAGCGAGCATTGTTTGTTAAAGATTATTCTAAACAGAAAGAAAGCATGAAAGCGTCCACAGTTAATGTAAAACTTGACATTGAAGCAAGCATAAGCTTTCCCGAAGACACTAAAGTCTATTGTATCATAATTCACGATTGCGTGATGGAATACTTTCCACTTACCGAAATTGTTAAAAGTTTGAACTAAATGTTGATCTGAGTTGGTATTAGAACAGACGTCAACATGAGAGTAGCTTTTGTAGATATATTCAAGGCTTTATCGTAGATGGACTTTTCGTTATCAAAGAACTTACCATAGAAATTGGCTTCAAAAGTTCGCATTACATATTTTTACCACCCCAAACGTTTTCCACATTAAGTAAAGATGATAAAAATACATTTTACTTGGAGAGGAATGTGCACGGTATTCGATACTCTTCAGGAGATGTAGAATATTCTAGAGTGAATGGAATATTGGAAAAAAAACTATTGTATGCTGTAGACTACATTCGCGTTCAAGGACAACAAAAAGCGGAATTTCCGCTAAAGAAATGTCACATATTCGGTGTTTTTCCAAACATTATTGATGTTTGCAAATTTGACGGCACACCCTGTGAAACTGGAAACTTTGCTCAAGATCTCAACCCTTGCCACGCCTCTGGACTATTTTCGTGTACCGAAAGAAATGTAAAACGCCTCCGCCACTGTTTTCAAATATTGTATTACCATTATAAATAAAGTTTTTTTAGAGAAACATGGGTTTTCATTGAAACACTCTGTATATTCATCATCTTTTATAATACATGAAGATTCAAATTTTCGTCTTACAATTTTTAAAATAATTTTCAAAATTAAAACAAAGACAGATACTAATATTACACATGTCATGGCAAAAACATTATCAATTTCATTTTTTAAATTCTCTTCTGTTTTGTTGAACATGGCGTAGGTTGGATACGTCTTAATGGATAAGTAATTTGCGGTAATTGTCTGAAGGCTATAAACACCCAGCTTATACGAAGTCCGCTCCACGTCTGACGATTCCCCATCCGATGAACTATGATTTTCCATTTGCTTCATAACCTCACTTTTCATGAAATATCTTTATTCACCAACCGATGTCTTTCGAAGTCAAATTATAATAGCGCTCATCTCCGCACACGTTTAATGTGACAACGTGACGTTTGACGTTTTGGGGTTGGCAGCAATTTCTAGAATCTTCTGACCAACCTGATCGCAGAAAATCTAAATTTTTGTCAATATTATTATGTTTTGGATTTCTGTAAAAATAATATCTCTGAAAAGTCCTTTACAAATTTTATAGGCATTCTGTTCCATAACACAACGATATGTTGAACAACGCTCTTAGAGAATTTGTATTCTTTTATAAAGTCAAAGTCATCAATGATTTTAATAAATAGTTATATATGTTAGCGGTATTCAAAAAGTACCCGTCAGCAATTGTGACGTCACTTCTCTATCATCAGCAAAGCTATGGTACTGGATGAGCGGGGTGAGCGCGGGATATACAGCGCGCATATACTGCACCGTATGCATGAATGCATTATTCAGTGAAGAAAGATACGTTACCGAAAAATATACTGTACGCTCTTGAATAAATAGTTGTTTGGGTATTTTGTGAGTTTTATTGGGGATGAAACCCCATAATTGTTAACATCAGAAGTGGGATAGTTCTACGTGCAAAAGTGATCAAAATAAATAAACAATAAACTTGAATTAAAATGATGGAAGAAGAAAATTGTGTTTGTGTTAATGATCAGTCATCCGAACAGCATTGAGTCTGGGAATGATTTGGTAGCACCAAGTCCGAAGCGCCCTAAGCTACAATGGCAAGAAACCTTGGTAAATTTAATGGCAGCTCAGCAGCAACAAATAGCTGAATTAACCAAACAATCCAAAATGGCGATGCCACCGTGTTCCACACCAACGCCCAGTGTGTCCGGAGCAGATGGATCAAATGCGCAGGCGTCAGTGTTTGGACCATTGAAATCATCGTTCAAACTAACCAGCTACGATCCTGACAACAGCGCATACTCCATTGAGGAATGGCTAGACGATGCAACAAAATTAAAAGATGATTTGAATATCAGTGATAATTTGATGATTGCAAAAGCTAGTGAAGCTTAAAAAAACCGTGGCTATAACTACTGTTGTGACTGGAGGCCCCTTTGTCGGAATTGGATAAATTTTTGTGCCGATCTAACCATTGCATTCCCTGACAAGGAGACACCAGGTACACGCGCTTACAGAGCAGCTACTCTGCGCAGTAGGGATTGCAACTCATTATGTGATTACGGAAATCAGAAATTGCGCCTCATAAGCAGATTTCATGGTACGTTACCTTGGGACATTATTTTAAGTATGGCCGAGCATGGATTAGACCATACAGAAGCACGTACTGCTTTGAGAATTCAGAAACCAAGTTCCGATCGCGAGTTACTGAAATTGTTGAGTGAGTTTGACGCACGTCGCGCTGAGTCATCACAAATGTCTAGATACTCTGAATCTACAGTGATGTTTAGAAAACATGAGCGGTGGCCAAGGGAACACACGGACAAAAGAAATGTGAGACAAAACAAGACATTTAGAGGAGCATGTTTCAAATGCGGACGTCAAGGTCACCAACAAGATTCTTGTCGCATTGTACACAATCAAGACCCCTCGAAAGAAACCCATGAGAAGTCTGAATCTACGAATGTGCCTTCCTGTATACACTGCAAAAAAATGGGACATACAGTAGAAAATTGCTGGTACAAACACGGAAAGCCCAAAAAAGCGTTTGTATTGAAAAAATGACGCCATCCTAGTAAAACTCCAATAGCAAAATTATTGTGTCGCAATGAATCTAAATCATTCACATACCTCATTGATAGCGGTGCCGATATATCAATCATCAAGCACTCCATTGTAAAAGCATTAGGTGCCGTTATTAAGACTGATGACAACGTACGTGCTTATTCGGGTCTTGGAACGCGAGTTGTTTATACTTTAGGTTGTAGTGATTTAATAGTTATTTTGCCGACCCTCACATGAAATAAACTTCATAGTAGTTCCTGACAATGTTATTCCCAGTAATATTGACATTATTATCGGTTGGGATGTCATAAACCGACCTTGCTTACGTGTCGAAAAAAATTCAAACGGACTTGAACTTCATTTCCAACAGACCAACTTGACAAAAGTGATGACGATTAAAAATGCGACTGGTTTCAAAATAAATCAAACTGGAATAGACAGTAACTTGAAATTAAAAGTGGAGAACAATCGATCATATAACCACTGGAAAAATGAAAATCAGATTAAAAGATACTACCCCAGTAGCGTACCGTCCTCGACGATTATCTTATTAAGAAAGAGTTCAGCTGAAGAAAATAATAGAGGAACTGTTGAGTACCGGAATCATTCGTAAAAGTCATTCCGAATACGCAAGTCCAGTTGTGCTGGTAGAGAAAAAAAATGATGAATTAAGGATGTGCGTGGATTATCGTGACGTGAAAGTGTTTAAGGAGAGATATCCTCTACCTCTCATTCAAGACCAAATTAATGCCTTGTGCCACGCTAAATTTTTCACAGTTTTGGATATGAAATCGGGATTTTTTCAGATGGAAATTAGTGAAAGTTCTAAGCATATAACAGCTTTTATCACCCCAGATGGGCATTATGAATTTAATCCTAGGCCATTTGGCTATATTAATTCTCCTGCAATATATCAACGTGCCATTGACGAAGCTTTAGGCGATTTGAAGGGCAGCAAAGCTTTTGTTTATCTAGACGATATACTTGTGCCATCTAAGACAATTGAAGAAGGGCTACAGAATTTAGAAAAAGTACTGAAAGCCTTATCAAGTAATGGATTTTCCTTAAATTATGAAAAATGTGTCTTTTTCGCGTTAGAAACCGAATATCTCGGTGTTGTGCTGAGCGAAGGAACAATACGTCCTAGTCCGAGGAAAGTTGCCGACAAAAACAACTGCTCCTTCAGACATAAAAGGTGTTCGCCAATTCATGGGTCTTGCGGGTTATTTTCGTAGATTTATTGAAGGATTTTCACAATTAACTGCACCCATAACTGCATTGTTACGTAAAAATAGCGTTTTTAAGTGGTGTCCAGAGTGCGAGAGAGTGAGACAAACAATTATAAATAAGTTAACGAAATACCCCGTATTGCGGATGTATAATCCAGACTTATTATGTGAACTTCATACTGACGCAAGTTCTATAGGAATAGGAGCTGTGCTTCTCCAAAAGGAGTTTTCATCTAAAATCTGCCTACCTTTTCTCCCTCGTTGATGTTGTTAATAAGTTAAGAACGTATACTGATAAAGATGGACCTTCGAGGCGTGAAAGAACACGTATATGTTCTTTAATAAATAATGCTGGGGAAAAATTAAAATTCTGCAAGGCCTTTTTTAAGAAGGTTCAAGTTTTTAACGGTAGAATCAGCCAAATTTTGAAAAACAAATAAAAAGGTTTACCTGCACCAGTAGATAGGAGGGGAAAGCAAACGTCTTAGAATGAAACTACGGATGAGAAAATTAACAAAGTCGTTAACTTCATTCAAAAGTTTCCTACCTATGAGTCTCATTACTATCGCACTAAAAACCCTAACCGAAAGTACTTGGCACCAGACTTGAGTCTCGGAAAGCTGTGAGAAACTGTATAAAAAAGAGAATGAAAACATTGAAAATGCAACCCCTGTATCTTCCTTCATATTCAGAGAAGTATTTTTAACAAAATTTTATATTCATTTCCACGCTCCAATAAGTGACTGATGCAAGAGATGCGATTTATTTGAAAACAAAATTAAATTTTCAACAAATGAAGAGGAAAAACGACATCTTCAAAATGAACGGGATTTGCATCATGGAAAAGCGGCCTGTGCTAGGGTTGGGATGAAAAGAGATGGGAATATTGCGAAAACAAATCCGGAACAATTTACAGCCATGGCATTTGACCTAATGAAACCTCTGCCCACTCCCATTATTTCAACAGGTATTTGTTATTATAAAAGGCAGCTTTGGACCTACTGCTTGGGTATTCACAACTTAGGTATAAATGAATTTATGTACACATGGGATGAATCTATTGCTTCAAGAGGTCCCCTAGGAGAAGGTTCTTGCATTTTGCATTTTATAAATAACTTAGCCTGCACTTGAAGAAACACCTGGGCGGTCATCGTCTTCAAGACGATAACGATAAATACTTACGCAGATAAAAGAGATGTTTATACGCTAAGCATAGAAATTTCAGAATTAACTCAGGGAAATGAATCCCCTTTTGAATTTTACAACAGAATACAGCATCTTTTAAACTTGCAGACATCATTATTAATGACACGATCAAATGCCAATGAGCAAGCCATATTAGGCAATTATTTAGGAACTTAGCACTTGAGAGTTTTGTTACGTGGATTAAAGGAACCATTAGGCACTTTAATGCGTACCAAAAACCCTTGTGATTTAAATACAGCCTTAAATGTTCTAACGAATGACTTTCAAATATATATGACTGATAATAATAATAATAACTATTCAAAAAATTCTTTCATTAAACCTAGGCCAAAAAATAATTTTGTACCACAAAATGAAGATAATTTCCAAGATAATCAAATATAGAGACCCACATATACTCCAAAATTACAACAAAATTATCAGCCTAAATTTAATAAAAATTTCAACTCAAGTACACAAACTCAGACACAATTTAACAGATGTTTTAATTCAAATAATTTACCTAGTACAAGTAGAGCAACCAATATTCAAACAAGAAATACCAACGTTTTCAAACCAAATCAAAACCAAAATTTTCCAAAACCTACTCCAATGAGTATAACTACAGCTAATACATACAATCCATTCAACGCTCAAAATAGGAACAATGGGCAAAATCAAACACAATTATTTACAAATCAAAGGAAAAATTTCATTTCTGAAGAATTACATAATATCGACAATACTGAATGTGATATTGAAAATGGAAATAATTTGTTAGAGGAAACGTCCTCGGTCGCAATAGAAACGTAGAACTATTTAATTTTACAAATTCTGAAAGTGAATTACCGTACATTATATTTCCCGAACAAAATTTATGAGTTTTAATAGACACCGGCAGCACAAAATCTTTTGTAACCCCGGAAATTGCCAAAAATTTTTTTTCAAAATCAATCATGCAAAAACCTTTCAAAGTATCGTCAGCTCTCGGTACAAGTCAACAAAAATATTGTACAGCAATTCCATGTTCAGAAATATTTAATATAAAGAATAAAATTAGGTTAGAATATTGTATATTTAAATTCCATAATCATATCGATTGCTTATTAGGTTTAGATAATCTTAAAAAACTAAATGCAACAATTGATTTAGTGAATAACGTCTTAATTACTCCAAATAGTAAAATTAAAATTAATTATTTCAAAATAAACTGTGAGAACACGAATTGTATAGTAGTGGCTCCACGCACAGAACAAATAATTAAATTAAATATCGAAAATACCAGTAATGGCGATATAATTATACCTTATACAAAAATAGGAGAACTAGAAATTCCGGAATGTCTTGCTAAAGCGGAAAATAGTCAAGCTTTATGCACTATTTTAAATCCGTCTGAATCATATTTTAAAGTAGATTTAAGTGCTCCTGTAGAAGTTGAATCGTTCGACGAATACGAACAAAACTTCAGTCCAAATTTTAATGCAATTTACGCAGAAAAATTTAAATTTGATATAACAAAAGTTCGTACAGAACACATGAATAAAGAAGAGCGCGAAGCTATTCTTAAATTAATAAAAGAGTATTCTGACATATTTCATGTCGATGGTAATCAGCTAACATTTACAAGTCAGATTAAACACAAAATAAGAACTACCAATGAGGTACCTATTTATTCCAAGTCATATAGGTATCCCGAAATATATAGAAAAGAAGTTCAAAGTCAGATAGAAAATATGTTAGATCAAAATATTATAAGACCTTCATGCTCACCTTGGTCAAGTAGCATTTGGGTTGTTCCAAAAAAATTAGATTCTTCAGGTAAACCAAAATTCAGAGTTGTTGTAGACTATCGCAAGCTTAATGAAATAACTTTAGGAGATAGATATCCCCTACCTAATATAACTACCCTACTAGACAAACTAGGTCGTTGCCAGTACTTTACTACCCTGGATCTTGCCTCTGGGTTCCACCAAATTGAGATGGCTCAAGAAGATATCCCCAAAACGGCTTTCACTACAGAAAATGGCCACTGGGAATTTTTGAGAATGCCATTCGGTCTGAAAGGAGCTCCTGCAACTTTCCAGAGAGTAATGGACAACATTTTAAGAGGTATTCAAAATGAAAAATGTTTAGTATATCTCGACGACATTATAGTTTTTAGTACAAGCTTGCAAGAGCACATAAATAATTTAAAAGAAGTATTTAAAAGATTGCGTGAATCTAATTTCAAAATACAAATTGATAAATCTGAATTTTTAAGAAAAGAAGTCGCTTATTTGGGACACATAGTAACACCAGAAGGCGTTAAACCCAATCCCGATAAAATAAGTGCCATTCAAAATTTTCCAATTCCAAAAACTATCAAACAAATTAAAGCGTTTCTAGGATTACTTGGATATTATAGGAAATTTGTAGCAGATTTTTCAAAATTAACTAAACCATTAACTAATCGCTTAAAGAAAAATGCCATAATTAACATTAATGATCCTGATTATATTAATTGTTTTGAATTATGTAAAAATATGTTGATAAATGATCCCATGTCCGGACTTTTCCAAACCATTTAATCTAACGACAGATGCGAGCAACTTCGCTCTAGGCGCTGTCCTTAGTCAAGGAAAGATCGGAACTGATTTACCTGTAGCATATGCTAGCAGAACACTTAATGATTCTGAAGTAAATTACTCAACAATTGAGAAGGAACTCCTTGCAATTGTTTGGGCCGTGAAATATTTTCGCCCCTATCTTTTTGGGAGAAAATTCATTATCGTAACTGATCACAAGCCGCTTCAGTGGCTGTTTTCCTTAAAAGACCCCAGTTCTAAATTAGTTAGATGGCGTCTGAAACTCGAAGAATACGACTATGATATAGTTTACAAAAAAGGTGCATTAAATACTAATAGTGACTGTCTATCACGCATACAACTAAATATAAACGAAGTTGATTCTTCCGAAAATAATCCCACAAACTGAATAGCCTATATGGAAAAATTTAATGATAAATTTGCAAGTACTTCTAAAATCGATAATGTAGAAACAGAGTCATTTATAGTAGAAGCAGAAGAAATAAACGACATTGACGATAAAAACAATACTATCCACACAACATAGAAGATCCTGTAGTGGGAATACCAATTTCAAAATCTTCAGTAAATGTAGGAAAAAATCAAATAATAATTTCTGAAGTAAATTTTGAACCCGCAGCACCAACAATTATTAAGCTGTACGATTCAAAACAAAGAATTCTCGTACAATTTTCAAAAAATAATTTCGAAAATAATGTAATAAATTTTGTGAAAGATTATGTTGTACCAAAATTGAAATATCATATTTATTTTGAAGATCCTTTATATGAAAAATTTAGTGCAGTTCTGCAAACTTATTTTAAAAATTCAAAGATTTCATTTATTAAATGTAACAAAAAATTAATCGATATCCCCTTAAATGAAATAAAAGAAGTCATCCAAAATTATCATAGAGGTTTAGATGAAACTGAAAATAATATAAAAACACGTTATTATTGGCCAAATCAAAGATCGTCTATTCAAACCTACATTAACGAATGCGAAATATGCCAAGCAACAAAATACGATAGGAAACCTTTGAAACCACTTTTTAACGTAACTCCAACAGCTGTCAAACCTTTTCAAATAATTCACTTAGATACTATAACACTAGAAAATACAAAATTTTTAACTATTATAGATTCATTTTCAAAATATGGTCAACTTTATAAACTAAATTCTGCTCAAGGCATAGAAATTGTTAATAATCTAATTGAATATTTTACCCACCACTGTATACCAGAACAGATTATTTCTGATAATGGCACGGAATTAAAAAATAGCCTAGTTAAAGATTTATTAGATACCCATAAAATAAAGATACATTTTATAAGTTCACAGCATCCGGAATCAAACGGCATTGCCGAACGATTTCACTCGACAATTATCGAACATATTAGACTTCTAAATAATCAAAATGAATTCAAGAAAGAACCCATTGAAATTGAAATTAGTTATGCACTTTTAGCATATAACAATAGTATCCACTCTACAACCAAGCTAAATCATATGAAATAATTACAGGACATTTAGAAATTAACTCTTCTTTTGACTTAGATATTGATAAGCAACTAGTTAACAATTATATTCATAAGCATAGGGAGAAAATGAAGCTACTCTATTCTAAAATAAATTCAAAATTACAAGAAACTAAAGAAAAAGTTATCTCAAAAGCCAATGAAAATAGAGAAGAATTACCAAACCCAATACCTACAAAGGTATTTATCAAAAATAAACAAATTCAAAGTAAAACAAAAAATAAATACCGACCTGAACAGATTAAAAGTACTAATAAAAATCGAAAAACTGCAAAAATTGTAACCAGACACTTCAATACTACTGAAGATATTCACTTATCTAATATAAAACGACCTAAATAAAAACCATATACTTTTATTACAGATTCGTCTCAATCGGACAAGCAACAGTAGAAATTAAAGACATCAGTCATAATTTAGGAATTTTACCAATTAATCTTGGACCAGCTAAACTACAAAAATCAAGTCATACATTTGTACATTTTTATAACTTGAATCCGTTACTAGAAGAGTATAACTCTTTGAATAAACATTTCAAAAATATTACACGTGATATATCAAATAACACATTTTTCGTACAACAGACTGGAAATCTTGTTAACCTTATCCAAAATGTTAAAAATAATATTGAAGAAAAATTTGAAAATTTAAATATTCACTCCACAACAATTAGAAACAAAAGAGGCTCAATAAATGGATTTGGTTCTTTGATAAAAGCCATAACAGGCAATCTCGATTCTCAAGATGAAGAAAGGATAAATTCAATCTTAGAACATTTGAAACAAAATCAAGCTAATCTCGAAAATCAAATTAAAATGCAATACAGTGTCAGTCATCAAATAATAAATAATTTTAATAACACTATTCAGGACATTCAGAAAAATGAAATACTACTCAGGTCAAAGATCTTGGAAATGAAAAGATATGTTAGACTTTCAAGCCGAATATGAGAATCTCATTTATCTAAAGGATATGATAAACGAACTTTTAATAATTTATAACGTAATTTTGGATGTAATGCAAACAGTAGAAAATTCTTTAACCTTTTGCAAACTGAGAACATTACACCCGAGTATTATTAAGTCGAAAGAATTATTTACAGAATTGCAAAAAATATCTTCATATTACAAACTGCAACTTCCGTTTGAGTTGAAATATGAGAATATTTTAAACTTCGAATCAATTTTAGATATAACATGTAGACTAAGAAAAAATCAAATAGAATACTTTTTATCTATTCCTATTAATTATAATATTGAGTTTGAACTATTTTATTTGTTATCAATACCCACTAAATTAGAATCAGAATTCGTAACAATAATACCAAGTTCAAAATATTTTTTAAAATCTGGAAATCAAATTAAACCTCTAAACGACATATGTACATGAATTAAAACATTTCAATGCCCTTCATACCTTCAAGACAATAACAAGCAGCTATGCGAAGAGCAAGTATTATTAACAGGAAACTCTACCAGCTGTGAATACTCAAAAATCAAAATTTTAAGAAATCATTTAGAATTTATTCCAGAAATAAACCAGTATTTGGCCATTTTTCCAAACGAAGAAAGGTTAATATTCAAGTGTTCACAAGACACAGAAATTAAAATTTTGATAGGAATATACTTAATAAAAAACTCTCTCTGTAAGATAATTTTTCAAAATAACGAGCTTACATTTCAAGAAAAAACTTTTGGCCAACCCCTCGTACTAAATGAACTTCAAACAAATTTCAACAAAATTAAAATGTCTCCTATGGAAATTAATTTGAAAAATTTAAAATTGAAAGAACTTTCGTCTCAAGAATTGACACCAATACTTGGAGAAAAATTCAACCTGCATATTCCCAGCGTATGGACCATAATTTTATACACTGGTATAGCATTAGTTATTATTTGGCTACTTTTAAAGAAAAAACCGAAGACAAAGAAGATTCCAGAACAAATATCCATAGAACTACAAGAAAAGAAAATTCAGCTTCCAGAAGGAGCCTCATTCTAATGGGGGAGGTGTTATATACAGTTGGTTCGGTGGATCTTTTCCCATGCGTCATCATTAATATACACACGCAATACATCAATACATTAAATAAGACGTAGGTCGTAGTTCAATGCAGAGATGTTCAATGGTTTAATTTCGATGTGGCTAAAATTACGGTGTGCGTTATTTATTATTGAAGCTGGTGTGATAGATATTTGTGAATATTTTACAGCCATTTAACAATGTGCTACCTAAACCTTTAGTTTGGAAAAACTGTTAGAATTCCACTGTTTTATGGGGTTATTCTGCGAATTTACTTGCACAAGAGTTAGTATTAATAACAATTTCCTTGGTAGAAACGTTGCAAATCAGAATTGCCCTTTTTTGGTTATGGCTGGCAACCATTACTATTGGGCCGTCCCACCCATACGGCTTAACAATGGAAAATAAAAATCTGGGTTGTGAAAATAGAAAATGAATAATTTAAAATATTTATATATATTTGAGACTCATTTAAATATAGTTAATAATACATTTGCCGAATAATAATGTAGGTGCAAGGACAGGAATATTGGGGAAATCAAAATTATTGTTAGATGTATTTACCATTTAAAACAACTTGTAATACAATATTGAATGTTATCCTTGAAAATGGAAATAAAGATGTTCCAAAAACTTGGAAAATAATGTAGAGTAAATTTTTACAAATTTATTGCTTCCCTAATATTCCTGTCCTTGTATATTTATATACAATAATCTCCTCATAGTCGGAATCAGAACTATCACCAGTATTTATGTCAATGGTAATTGGTTGAATGCTAATATCAACTATATTCTGTTCTCGGGCATACCACTTTTCTATAATTTATTGAATATGTCTAACACATTTTTCCCAAATTTGTTGATCACATTGTTCCAGTGCCTCTTTCCACATATTTATAACAGAACTATCTGAATACCCATCTCTACCAATATATTTATTGTAATATGACTTGCAATTTGCCCAAATTAATTCAATAGCGTTGAATCCACCATGATCATGTTCTCGAAGTAACTCATCAATTTTATACACGTTTCCTGTTTTATTCATTTTTACAGTTTGTAGCGATTCAGGTTTTGTATCAAATTTAATGTTGTTTGTTGTCAACCATGTAACAATCTCATGTTTTGTCGAATTAGTAGAAGGTTGCTTTTCTAAAAGGACACTATGATATGGAGCATTATCAATAACAATAAAAGATGGCTCTTCTAAGTTGGGAATTAATTGAGTACTCATTGATTTCATGAAAGTTACATTGTTCATCTCTTCAATCAGATTTGCTAGATTTTGGACAGAATAATAAACTTGCTTCAGAGACAAATCCTTCGGTAGAACCAGTATGAACAATTATAAAACATTTTCCATCATAACCATCTGGTTTACTTACACTTTTAGTGTTGTTGTCTTGCCAGGAATGTTTTATTTCCTTCTGAATAGATCCATGTTTCATCCAAAAATACAAGTTCTTTTGGGTGAGTACTTGAAAAGTTTTCCATATATTCACACAGAAAAGTGGCTCTCAAGGCTGCAATACTTGTCCGCTCCATTAAAGCTCTTCAATTGTCATCTTTGCTACATTTGAATCCCATTGTTTTCAACAAAATGCTCAGAGGTGTTTTGCCAATAGATACAATTTCTCTTCTCCTTAATTCACAATTTAAGGTACCTAGTCAAAGTAATATGCTTCTCTAAAACAAAAACCAAAATTATAGTAGATTCAATTTTAATAAATACTATATTTTTAATGATATTCTGATTGTTCATTTTATCAATGTTTTAACGCTGACTGTCCAAAAATAAGATAAATTTAATAGTTGAATTGAATTGTAAACTACTAAAATCTACATGATTACCTTACTAAATTTTTCTTGAATATACCATGATTTGAATATACTCATTACAAAATACCTACACCTACAATTTAACAAAAGATTTCAATTAAAGACTTACTAAATAAATATATTTACTCTGTTGATTTACACATGGAAGTGATTCCAAAAGTCCTCTATTTCTTTTTTCTAACTCAAAATACTCCAACACATTTAGGACCAGCCCCTGTGCTTGCGAATTCAACCTCTTTCATTCTAAAAATAAAAATCATTCATAAATAATTTTGATCTTTCAGAAAATAAGGTCATTTATAATTATTTTCTACATTGGTGGAAGCACAATATGTTTCATATAATTTAGTTTGCTGGAATTCTATCCAGAATCATATTGAAATGTCAATTTAAGGTTAGTTTTCATTGCGAAGTAAATAATAAATAAATAGATTCATAATATTCACTTACCTCAATAATTCGAACACTCAGGTATAAATTAGTCCTTATAAAAACTCTTTTTGAAATAAATTTATATGCAAGGGGCGAAAAAATGAATAAAAATATAAAATAAAAATGTAAACAAAGTCTTTGGTCTGTCAACGACGTCAAGGTACAAATTCGGTCATTTATAATTATTTTCTACATTGGTGGACAATATGTTTCATATAATTTAGTTTGCTGGAATTCTATCCAGAATCATATTGAAATGTCAATTTAAGGTTAGTTTTCATTGCGAAGTAAATAATAAATAAATAGATTCATAATATTCACTTACCTCAATAATTCGAACACTCAGGTATAAATTAGTCCTTATAAAAACTCTTTTTGAAATAAATTTATATGCAAGGGGCGAAAAAATGAATAAAAATATAAAATAAAAATGTAAACAAAGTCTTTGGTCTGTCAACGACGTCAAGGTACAAATTCGCGTTAAACCTATCGCCGACATTCATCATATGGCTATCTCTGTTTGTTATATTACGCTGTAATGGAACAAACGGTTTCATTTCGGGGATTAAGATTCCGTGAGTGGGAAAGAGACGTAATACAAAAAGTAGTTTGTGAATTATTTCATACATGGGAAAAGATTCAGCGAACAGACTGTAGTTAGTTTTCTCAGTGTAGCATAAATAAATTGTTTAGTCAGTATCTTCAATTTCAGTGTGAACTTGTTTTTGCTTATGTTTTATTTTTTAATATTAGTTATTGTAAAACCTTTTTATTAATTTTTTATTTAGTCTAGAATCTACTTCCGATCTTATAACATTTATTGTAATTATCTCAATAAATAAATCTTTTTTAAAAAGCCTTTTCCATACGTGAAAAGATAAGTTTCATGAACAATTTGGAAGTTAACCACATAATGGATGGAAATAATGATGAAATATTACATTGGTTTAGATATGTAGATGATTGTCTTGTTTTCATAGAAGGTAATTCGGTTACAGCTAACAATCTTTTAAATAAAATAAACTCTATCCACCCTAACATCACTTTTACTTTGGAAGTTGAACTGGAAAATAAATTAAATTTTTTAGACCTCACAATTAATAAATCGGATAAATTGGAATTTAGCATATAAAGGAAACCTACACAAACTGACCATGTCATACCTTCATTTTCCAATCATCTTCATCAACATGAAATGGCAGCTGCGGTGTTAATACAAATGATATATAGACAAAATAATCGACTCACCTAGATGTTATAGGGTTTTAGTCAAACTCTTCAGCAAGAATAACTTTACTGTAGCCGGTTTGGTTATGGAACGACACCTGATAATCAACAATGGCTTCCCCCAAATAAATCCCGCATGCGGTTATTTTCACTCGACACCAAAATCCAAAAATATCAACAACTGAGAGGATAGAGTGGTCAAGTTGAAAATCAAATGGTTTTTCTTCAAAATCCAATTAAGATGGCCCAAATACAGCCAGATATGAAAGGAAACCCGTAGAGGTTTAGCACACTTGTTAATATCACCCAGACCAAAATTCTCAACAACAACCAGAACAAGACTACTTCCCAAGCCGGATATCAAGAATGACACGGAATTGACGTCAACCAAGAATATTCGCAACTAGTCTCATCTACACAGAAATGTTAACCAAATAATAATATAATCGATAATACACGATAATCGAGGCTAAATGAAACTAAGGCAAAATCTAATAATGAAAATACCTTACTCAATCTCCAGGGATCAACAAAAATGTCATAGATATTAACAATCGAATCTTATCACATTAAGGTATGCAACACTATCTACAACGAATGAGATATTTAGTTACAACAAAATACGGTACGCAACACTATTCACGAGTGCTTGAGAAATATAAAATTATCAGAGATATAATTATAATGGAGCTGTAGAAGGAAAAGAAAAGAGCACGTTACAATTCTTAAACAAATTGCTTGTAATAATGGGTACAATCCTAACATCATTAATAAGTTAATTCAAAAGGTTAAGAACAAAAAAGAACAAAGTTTGACTTATCCTCCTATAGAGAAACCGTTAAGATATGTTGCTTTACCTTTTCTAAATTTCTCAAAATGTTTCCAAGTTGTTTAATAGTAGATTCACAGATAAAAGGATTTCTTTTAAAAGCACAAATAACTTGAGCAAATTTCTGGTCAATTCAAAGGATAAAATTAATAAATTGTTAAAGAGTGGTATTTATAAACTCAATTGTGATGATTGTGAAGCTTCATATATAGGAAGAACTTGTAGACCTTTGAAAGTTCGGATAGCTGAACATTTGAACAGAAGTGATATTCAACAAACATAATTTTAGTCCTAATAAGAATTCACAAATTTTAAAGGAAGTTAGCTCTGAGAGTTTTAATAGGCTGGATTTTTTTGAAGATCTACAAATTGACAAAGAATTAAAGACCAATGATCTTTGTTTGAACACACAAGTACAATTAAATAGATCTTATGTGCCTTTACATAGAAGATTAAAAGATTAAATTAGTACATCCAAACAAGTTCTCTCTATGATGATACTCATATTGATCCTCAACGTTTCAGAATAGTGCCATATTTTTCAGTTTAGTAAACTTCAATTAATAGCATTTTTTCCAAAATTTTTCAAAATTGTTGAATTTTTTGGGTTGTTTGGGGTAATGTTTTTGGACTCATATTGAAGTTATTTTTTGAATTGGATTTGGTAATGGGTTCTCATTAGACCCTAAATCCTTTTCTTGATCCAAGAATAGTTGAGCAATGGATTCTCATTAGACCACAAATCAGATCATTCTTGGTGAAAATGGCTTTAATATTGGGTTTGAATATTACTTGCTTTAATTCAGATTGTTATATATGGTTTATTTTGTCATATAGTAAGATTGGTTTTTTGATACTTTATTCCATGCAGTTTATTGTGTTTGGTTGATCTCTTTTTGCAATTAATTCAGTTACTTTTGTGAATTAGATTTTCCTGTTCTGAATTGGTTTTAAGTAATGGGTTCTCATTAGACTCTAAATTAATTCCTTTATCGGATAGTTGAATAATTATTTTGATTGTTTAGAGAGATTGCCGATTTTCAGTACTTAGTATTTTGAAATTGTTCATTATTTACACTTTTTTATTTACAAAAAAATTTTTATTTACAAATTTAAATTTTGGTTTGATATATTTTTCTTGGATTCTCTTAGGGATTTTAATAGGTTTTCTGTTGGAATAAGATTTAGTAACAGGTTCTCAGTAGACCCATAATCTTTTCCTGAATGAGATTTGATTAATGAGTTCTCATTAGACTTTAAATGATATCTTTTCACAGTACGGATAATTAGTTACTCTCTCTGAGAGATTATCAAATTACAGATTCCATTATTTGAAATTGTTCTCTGTTATTATCAATAGTTTGGAATTGCTGGGGACTAATATGTAAATTGTTTGTTATTGAATAAGATTTAGCAAAGGGTTCTCATTAGACCTTTAATATTTTTCAGCTTATTGTGTTTTTTGGAAAATGGGGTTCTCATTAGACCTTATTATCAGATTTATTTATTCAAGAAATATATACATATTGGTTTCGGTCAATTACCATATCATTTCAATTGAATCATCACTTGGATACATTCCTTAAAAATATTTTGCATTTAACCTCATTGTTGATTTGTTAGTTCTATGCTCACTTTAGATAACTTTAACTCTGTGTCCATTTAGACTGTCAATTGTCATAGTTCCATGTAAGTTTTTTGTTAATTTCAAATTAATTATTAATTCAGTGTCACTTCAATTACCGTTACACTAACAGGTGTACCTGACTATCAATTATGATAACAAATGCATATTTAACGACAGTACCCTGAATAAGGGAAAAATTTTATAAAACTTCATGTATTTTTAATTGAAAAAGTTTAAATTGTTTTTAATGTGTTGTGAACTTTTTAATGGATAGGGTTTTTTGTAATCGCCTGACGATTAAAATTTCCTAACTTTAACTTAAAACAACTATTGCTTACTTGCAGGTGATGCACTGATGACGAAAGCCGAAAGCGCTTTGCGATTTTAAATTAAATTTTTACACAGAATACAAAAAAATTGTTCTCTTGACCTCATGCAAAGGGCTCTGAATAGGGTACATGGGTGGTGTAATGAACACGGACTTGCAGTAAATCCTGCCAAGGCTGAGATAGTTGCTTTCACCAAAAAGAGAGGTATAAGACCTGAGGGTCTAAATCTTGATGGAGTACCACTGTCGGTGGTTGAGCAGGTGAAGTATCTAGGAGTGATCCTTGATAAATCACTGACATGGAGGGCTCATCTTGACAGTCGCCTAAGCAAGTTGACAAACACGTATTGGGCCTGTAGGAGAGCCATTGGTCCGAGGTGGGGACTGACCCCCAAAATGATCATATGGTTCTATAGAGTGATCATGCTGTCTAAGCTCATATATGCGGCTCTGGTCTGGTGGCCGAGGGTAACCTTGGTCACGGCTAGATCGCAACTGACACGCCTCCAAAGGGTGGTCAGTTTGGGCGCAACTGGCTGCATGAGAACTACACCAACTGTTTCGATGGAAGTGATCCTTGGTTTTCGGCCTCATCACCATGTGATCGAGGCTGAGGCGGGGAGGGCTTTTCTGCGCTTAAAACGGCTGGGATACGTGCGAAGAGAGGAAGAGTGCAGGCACGTCAAGAAGCTCCGGCTTCTGGAAGATATTCCAGTTCTGGCTCGAGCAGCTGACGAATGCCTGCGTAAGTACTACTTCGCAACCCCGTACAGGGCCATGATCCGGGATAGAGAATCCTGGGAAAAAGAGAGGAATACACAGCCTTATGGGTACACAGATGGCTCATGCTCCGGTGATAAAGCAGAGGCTGGAATTTACTCCAGAGTAAAGGAGCAGACCCGGTTCTGGCTCATGGTGGAGGCGCTAACATGGGAATCCCCATAAGAAAATCGTTGAAATCGAGCCACTCGAAAATAGCAAAAACTGGCCCCTAAGGGGAGTTCACACCGATCAAAAGTATCTAGAGTTCACACCGTGCGGCAACCGGACGGGATTGCGCAATAGCAAACGACATCTCGTTCGAAAGGCCTTAACGTCTTACGTGAATCATAAAGGCATTAACATCTATTATATACAGGGTGGATCAAAAGTAACATGCATGCTCCAAAGGCATAAACGTCTATTATGTACAGGGTGGATCAAAAGTAACATTCATGCTCGTAAGGCCTTAACTATTATATACAGGGTGGATCAAGAGTAACGTGCATGCTCTAAAGGCATAAACGTCTATTATATACAGGGTGGATCAAAAGTAACATACCTACTCGAAAGGCCTTAACGTCTATTATGTACAGGGTGGATGAAAAGACGTCACGCTGTCACGTCAAACGCCACCTTCTCACGTCAAACGCCACCTTGTCACGTCAAACGCTACATCGTCACGTCAAACGTCACGCTGTCACGTCAAACGTCACGTTGTCACGTCTAACGTCACGCTGTTACGTCAAACGCCACCTTGTCACGTCAAACACCACCTTGTCACGTCAAACGTCACGCTGTCACGTCAAACGTCACGTTGTCACGTCAAACGTCACGCTGTCACGTCAAACGCCACCTTGTCACGTCAAACGCCACCTTTTCACGTCAAACGTCACGCTGTCACGTCATACGTCACGTTGTCACGTCAAACCTCTCGCTATCAAGTCAAACATCACGTCCAACGTTAAGTTGTCACGATCACCTGAAGAATCGACCAGAAGCTCGAAGAATCAACAATGATCAGAAGGTCTTTATCTCAATGCCATGGGAAGTTACAATCTACCGATAACAGGTAGTTATAATCTTGAGATAAGACCCGATACAAAATCACACCACAAAAACTTACTTTATTAGTTATATGTTTTTACTCACGGTTGCAAGTACAAGCTGGAGAGATTAGAAGCCAACCTTAAGCTGGAGTTTGCTGAAAAGCCTAAGTGTGTGATAAATAACTAAGGTGAGTTCTCAACAACCTTTTTTATGAAAGCAGTAATTTTTTCTCCGTTTTCAATTATCAAATGTCATTTTAATTTCTTTATAGATGGACCTTACTAAACTGAATGCTGTATCCTTTATAGAAAAGAAAGCAATTGTTAAACTAACCGACCTACCTAAAGATATACCATTCAGAATTACAGCGGGTCAAATTGTCAAGACAAAATTTGGGGAGGCAATTCTACTGGAGCTAGAAGATAAGGCTGTATTCCTACCCCAGAGGGTGACAGAAGCATACCGGCCGCACGTGATGGCTTTCAGAAGAGTAGATGGTCTATGTATGTTCCACTTCAAGTATAGGGAAATCAATACTCACGGTTGCAAGTACAAGCAGGAGAGATTAGAAGCCAACCTTAAGCTGGAGTTTGCTGAAAAGCCTAAGTGTGTGATAAATAACTAAGGTGAGTTCTCAACAACCTTTTTTTATGGAAGCAGTAATTTTTCCTCCGTTTTCAATTATCAAATGTCATTTTAGTTTCTTCATAGATGGACTTTACTAAACTGAATGCTGTATCCCTTATAGAAAAGAAAGCAATTGTTAAACTTACCGACCTACCTAAAGATATACCATTCAGAATTACAGCGGGTCAAATTGTCAAGACAAAATTTGGGGAGGCAATTCTACTTGAGCTAGAAGATAAGGCTGTATTCCTACCCCAGAGGGTGACAGAAGCATACCGGCCGCACGTGATGGCTTTCAAAAGAGTAGATGGTCTATGTATGTTCCACTTCAAGTATAGGGAAATCAATGTTATCCGCCTCCGCCAAAATATGGCCTCCACTAACACCTAACTTCATTACTATTGGTCCGATTTGAATGGAACAAACGGCATTATGTATGGAAAGTGATGTAATTTATATATGGAGAGTATAAGCATGCGCAATAATGCTACCATAAAGGCACTAGCACCTAGCTTCGTTACTATTGGTCCGATTTGGATGGAACAAACGTCACGTCAAATGTCACACGTCACGTCGAATGTTAAACGTCACAAACGTTCATTAAGAATATTGGTAAATTAAATAAAGTCATTACTTTCTATGAAGACAAAAGGAGGGTTATAAATCAACTGGAGAATCTTTGCTTGTCTGATAAGGAAGGACAGAAGTGGAGAAGTCTCCGTATAAACTGGGTGCCTGAAGAGGTCCATCAGTTAGCCCGTAGACTGCCGCAAACTACTTATCCGTTAAGACGTATTCAACCTACACCATGTTCAACAGAACAAAAAAGGATATAGAAAATGAAATTAATAAAGTTTACGCCATGTCATGTGTAATATTAGTGTCTGTATTTGTTTAAATTTTAAAAATTATGAAACGAAAATTCCAATCTTCATGTAATATAAAAGTTGATGAATATACAGAGTGTTTCAATAAAACCCATGTTTTTTAAAAAACCTTTATTTATAATGGTAATACAGTATTTGAAAACCAGTGGCGGAGGCGTTGTACATTTCTTTCGGTACACGAATATACTCCAGTGGCGTGGCAGGGGTTTGGATCGTGGGCAAAGTTTCCAGTTTCACAGGGTGTACCATCAAATTTGCAAACGTCAATAATATGTGGAGAAATACCGAAAATGTGACATTTCTTTCGCAGAAACTCGGCTTTTTGTTGTCCTCGAACGTAAATGTAGTCTGCGGCATGCAATAACTTGCTTTCCAATATTTCATTTAGTTTAGAATATTCTACATCTCCTGAAGAGTATCGAGTGCCGTGCACATTTCTTTCCAAGTAGGATGTGGTCTTTTTGTCCTCGTTACTTAATGTAGAAAACGGTTGCGGTGGTAAAAATATGTAATGCGAACTTTTGTAGCCAATTCCTATGGTGAGCTTTTTGGCAACGAAAAGGCCGTCTACGACAAAACCTTGAATGTCTACGAATGCTACTCTCATGTTGACGTCAGCTCGAACACTAACTCTGATCAGCAACTAGTTAAAGCTTTTAACAATTTCGGTGAGGGGGAAGTATTCCATCACGCAATCGTGAATTATGATGCAATAGACTGGTATTTTCGGGAAAGCCTATGTTTGCTTCAATGTCAAGTTTTACATAGACTGTGGACGCCTTCATGCTTTCTTCCTGTTTCGAACAATCGATAACAAACAATGCCCGTTTCTTGAAAGAATAATAATCTAGTAGGGAACGCTTCTGTGTGGAGTTTGCGTAGTTGGGATAGAATTCAGTGTAGTTAAGATATGCCTCATTGTAATCAGTTTTAGCGAAATCCAATTGCATTCTTTCATTGGGCCAATAGTCACCATTGAGTGACAGTCTTATACTTTGTACGTCGGCATTGTCAAATAAAGTCGGGTCAGCTGTAGAGTTACGTTTGTCGGTTTGAAAGGAAACAATAACAAAACGAGGTCTTTCAACTGAAGTGGATGTCTTGACAGCCCAAACTTACTTCCTAAATGGAATAGCTATAGGTTGATCTTTTTGAATGGATTTCATGAGATTTAATTTTATGTCGTTATTAGGAAAGATATGTTTAACTTTCAGCTCAACGCTTGTAATGTTAATTTTAGCTGTTGTAGTGGAGAGCGTTCCAGAGACATTCTTAACATATATAAGCAATCATTGTCATTTCGTGCCCGAACTAGTCGTATTGTTTGACGCCCACATGTAATCATGGAATAATCGTTGAAAATGTTGAAAATATGTTTGAGAGGTATTTGAAGGTTGAAGGACTTGTCGCTAACATTCAAAATAGGATCTTTTGGGTAATTCCAACCGGCTATAGCCATATGATTGGAATCTTCTTGGTTATAGCAGGTCATAGCACGTACGGCACTCACTATTCCAGGATCCCGAACTGTTTCCATTTCCCTGGCACTTTCACTGTACGTACATGAATCGAATAGAAAGGCTCCAGCATTATTTGCTAATTTTACGTCACCAGCTCCGTGTACTTCAAGCGAACCTTTGATGCACAACAAAGTTTCGCTCATTGCAAAAAACGAATCAACTTGATTAAAGCTAAACTCCACAATGTCACTGCAATTGAATGATTTTATGAATGGAGCATAGGTTCTATATTCAGCCTTTAGAATTGACTCATCAAACATCGGCTTACGGTAGATATCAAACATTGGAGGCATGTCGTTTTGGCGTAGACGTTTTCCATACATGGTTGTCATTTCACAATTTAAAACCCAGCGATTGCAGGACCAATTTTTTGGCGAACGTGAGCTGTTTCAGCTTTGGCGACTGCTTAGCTAATGAAGTTGAAAGTGCTGCAGATTGTCTTTTATGATTTATTATTAGCCCCATCGCGCTCTAAGCTCCAACACCAACGTACTTAGTTCTCCACGAAAGTTTACAGGCTGACCGTCCTGGTCTAAGGCTATGACAGTGATGTTGGTTATTTCACGTTGTGGTATAACGGGTAAGTAGAGCAAATTATGAGGAATTTCGTCAATGGAATATCCTGGATCTACTTGTACGACGAATTCGTAAATAGTATGAGCAGGTCTGTTTGCATCGAAGGCTCCAGTGGTAATGTTACAATCGAAGCGTATGCTGGATACTTTAATAATTTTGACGAGGAGATCTGAAGAGTGCAATTTGTTAGCATCGAGTATTTTCGGTGAAAATCCCAATATTCTTCCAAGACTATTGGTCTCCTTGAAGGAAATTTGGTAGTTACTGGAAATTTCACATTTCAGCGTATTGTGATTGGGTTTTAGTGGAAATATATCCTCTGGTCCAGTTTAATTGCCCGCACCCAATTTATCTCGGATAAACGCTTCAAGATCGGCAATTTCGTAACATCCTGTGGGGAAATCAAAACTCTGAAGCTTGCCCTTGGTATCATAGTAGTAAAACTCACAATTTTCAATGTTTGGTATACTATGATAAGAATGAAAAGATCGTAGAGCTATTTCGTATTCATTCTTCGGATCGAGCACAAGAGGCGTAGGAGGTTGTAAGGTAAACACGTGATTGGTGCTGTTAACTCTCAGCAACTGCGACATGATGACTAATGAAATACGAATAATGTTTGAATTTAAATATCATTTTTCATTTTTTGTTTGGTTACAAAGGAAACAAGTAGCTTGCGAACTCGGAGGGCCGTCAAAATGCGTCGTCCAATTAGGTCGGTTGTAATGGATGGAACAAGGCAATCGTATTTGTAGTTGAAAATTTGCTTGATATTCATTGGGAAGTTTATGCCACATTTCCAGCAATTCCCAAGGTCTTACACGCTCTATTAGATGTTCAATGGGAAAGTGCTTTAGTTCTTCGGCAGTAAAACTACTCAATGCTTTTCCATGGTAGATATGTTGTAGTAATAGTTTCGTCATTGTTGTAGAAATTTCAAACACAAATGACCGCAATTGATTTGATCGTAGTTTTGATATTGGGTATTGTTGTAAAAAATTCTCACACTCTTTCCAAAATATTTAACAACTTCTTTCGGAGGCTTCAAGTTACCAAATGAATCGAAATACTCTACATTGTTGTTCATCTTTCGGTAACCTACCCAATGACTTCCGCTATTCTCAGAGGTGTCCAAATTAACCACTGCGCATTCTTGTTTTCGGGGGCCGGCTTTGGGGAGAGTGTCTCGCATGAAAACTCTACCGAAAATGCGGTATTTTAAGCGATTTTGCGTAATGTGTTATGTCAAAGTCGGTTAATGCGTGATTGGGAAGCTTTATTGGTTTTTTTGCTTTTTCAAATACAATCCGAAGCCGCCTTTTGGGTAATTTTTCAGATACATACCAGATCCTACACGTTCCATAGCCTTATTATGACGTACATCTTCTTCCAATTTCCTTTGCGCATGCTTAGCATCAATGACAGTTTTGGCAATCCCAGCAGCACCACCTGACAAAGCTCCAAGTGCCGAAAGACCAGCAAACAAAGGGATAAGTGGTAGGAAAGCTCCGGATTTCGCTACAGGTATCACTCGAGGTGCCTCGACTTTTTTCCCACCAAATTCTTCAATAAGTGCTTCGGCTGCTCGTAAGGCAAACGTTGCGGTGTCTTTCAAAGATGTTCCTCTCTTCAATGACTTTCCCACTTTTAGAATAACATCTCCATGCAAGGAACGACGTTTGCGACGACAACCCATCCCAACTTTCTTTTCACCTTCATCCCGCCTGTTACAAGTAATGCAGCAGTTTTCTCTCCCAGTGAAGCGTCTTTTGATTTGACACGAGCCCAAGCTTCAAGTATTCGATCGGCTTTATGTCGTTTTTCGAGAGACTTATTCTTCAAGTAAGAAATATCGTGTTGCTTACAAGCAGCGTCCAAGGGGTTGATGCCCGGATCTCCACGATCAAGAAGTGAAGCGTCTTTTGATTTGACACGAGCCCAAGCTTCATCTTCAAGTATTCGATCGGCTTTATGTCGTTTTTCGAGAGACTTATTCTTCAAGTAAGAAATATCGTGTTGCTTACAAGCAGCGTCCAAGGGGTTGATGCCCGGATCTCCACGATCAAGACGTTTTTCCAATTTTGTACCGGCTAATGAAAAACAATCAATTTTTTACATAAAGGGGTGGAGGTGGTAGTACTTACGTCCACAGTACTGATAGCTAGGTAAGTGAAAAAAATACTTGGAATTGAAATTGGGTAAATCAGAGCAATTCAAGCCGATATCCAAACCATTAGAAGAAATTGTACAATCTTCGAAGACATTACAAACATTCACATCCAAAGGAGGAAATAAAGAAAGAAGAACCCGATGATGATGATGTGTTTACACCTTTCCTCGAAACGGAACCGGTGGCTGAAACCGATGAAGCGGGGAATATTCCAATGCCCGAATCTCCAAAAATAATGCGTCCTGAGGTGACACATGAATCCATCCAAGATTATTTAGATCAATATCCTGAAATTAGTAAATCGTATATCGAAGACTATTTCCAAGATAATGGAAGAATCGATAAAAACTACGGTCCTATCTACAATGACGAACTCGGTTGGAGTTTAGGTACGCGTAGAATTGGATTTGATGGAAGAAACGGCAATATCAACATACTACAAGAACGAAATAAAGAAGCTGGATCCGTGACTGGTACACCTGGCTTATACCAGCTTTTATTCTACCACGATCCAGAAGGTTACACCCAGCAGGATTTGGAGGCACATAAAACCCTTCCAGAGTATACTAGGGTTCACCTAGATACACTCAACCGTCTTAAGGGTTCAAGCTCTTACAAATATCACAATATTATCAAACCTTTGTTCAGAACAAAATCAGAATCAACGAACCGTCGTCCCTCTACTCGAACACAACAGCTACTAATGGATCGTCCATCACAAGTACCTTCTACGAAAAGTGGAGGAAAAGTTCTCGATTATCGTTTAACATATAACGAAGACCCTATGGAATACATTTATTGGGATGATCCCAACGATTTGGTTGAACGTCTAAAGCTACTAATTGCTTCGAAAGATGCCGGTAATACATCTCATCACAATGAAATTGTAGCAATTATAAATGAGCTCAAGGAAGCTGATATAATAGAATAACAAGTTAGAACTTGTTCATTTCAATTATGCCAGTCGATAAATTCGTACATAGACATCAAACGCCCTATGCGCGTTTACCAGCGAAAATAACGTTCCCTCATACACCGGACGGTAATATGGATATTGGAAATGTGAAAATTTGTAATGTTAAAGAACCGACAGCAAATAGTGACGCTGCAACAAAAAAATATGTTGATGACTTGCGTACTATCAACTCACTACAAACACACGATATAAAGGATTTAGAAGTAGGATGGAACGAAATCAGAAACGAGCTTCATAAGATCGAAATTCCCATATTACAGGCGAATATTGCCAACTTACAAAATAAAACTAACGAAATTGAGGTATTCATTTCGCGAAATCCCCCTTAGCAGCTAGGGATATGGCTACGAAGAAATACGTTGACGATTCAATTGTAGCAGCCAAAATATTCATTCGAAAAGAATTCACTGCTTCTATTAACATGTGTGTTGAAAGCATACATAAGTTACAAAAAGAAATTACAGAAAATATAAAAACCGTCTCTGATTTGAAAAGTAACCTTTCCGGCATTGTAGACAATATTGAAGTTATGAATACGAATAACTAAGTTTGTGTGGACACGCCCACTAAAGACGAAGACCGGAGAGGACATTACTCGAGCATTCTCGGACACTCTCGCTCACACTAAACGAATACCAAAAAATCTGCAATCTGATCAGGGAAAGGAATTTTACAACAACAAATTTCAAAATTTAATAAAAAAAACACAGTATAAATCATTATAGCGTATTTAGTACAATGAAAGCTTCTATGGCAGAGCGTGTTATAAGAACTTTGAAATCGAAACTCTACAAGTATTCCAGTTTAAATGGCACCTACAAATGGATTGATATTCTGCCTGAAATAACTCAAAACTATAACAATACAACACATTCCACAACAAAATATAAGCCTTCTCAAGTCAACAAATTCAACGAAAAATATATTTTGAATAACACCTATAGTCATTTGAAGATAGCAGGCCCGCGAAAATTCAAAGTTGGTGAACATTGTGCGCATATCCAAGGCAAAACATGTCTTTGAAAAAGGATATACACCCAATTGGACTACAGAACTATTCAAAATCACCTAAGTTAAAATTACCAATCCTGCTACGTATTTACTTGAAGACATGCAAGGGACACCAATCAGCGGCTGCTTCTATGACGAAGAACTACAGAAAACATCGAATCCAGACATTTACTAGGTGGAAAAAGTTCTCAGAAGAAAGGGTAACAAAATGTATGTGGAATGGCTCGGACTAGACAAAAAACATAACAGTTGGATTAATGGAGTTGATGTTTTATGACGTGAAAGGCCACACACGCTATAAATTGGAGTCGTTTCGGAACTGAAACTCAGTTAGCAACATGAGTTATCAAGGTGTCAGTAGTGGTTACGACAGTAGTAGTAGTAGTGATAATAACTATACTGCAGAGCTGGATAGAATTTTGAAACACTATGAGTTTGCTGCAAAGTCTGAAAATTTGTACCTGCTTTCAACACAATATACAATTTCTGGTTATGAAGTAAAATGTGGAATTAGTCCGGCAAGATCATTTACGCCTGCTGTTATTCTATCTCAACCGCTAAAGTGCAGCAAAATATCTTTCAGCACCTATGAATGGTATACCTTTATTTCAATAATGACGAAACAGATGAATGCTCTCTTTCATACCACAGTTGACGACGCCGACAAGTTCCAACCTGATTCGTTTTCATGTGGAGAGTACTGCACCATTACTCCATCAAATTACGATGGGTGTAAGTTGATTTTCGTCAAGAAACATGGAGTTGAATATTATATGGATGAAGAAGAAGTGTCTCAAATTTTAGAACTAAATAATTTGATTTTACAATGTATAGCTATGTTGGAAAATTCAAATTTTTGTCAATATTATTATAATGTTTTGGATTTCTGTAAAAATGTCGCCTCTGAAAATTCAAATCCGCAACAAATTTTATATGCATTTTGTTCTATTACACCTAATGATATGTTAAACAATGCTCTTAGAGAATTTGTATACTTTTGTAAACTTACAGTTATCAATGATTTAAATAAATAGTTATATGTTATTGGTATATGTGTTTTCTTTAGGAAAAAAATAGCTGAAATAGTCGAAGATTGAACATATTTCCTCTTCAATAGTTAGGCTAGGAAACATAAATGCTCCAACCAACTCGGCTATTTCAGCTATCACGTAAAGACACCAAATTTTTGATATTTTATTTCACTGAGAGGAGAGAGAGAGAGAGAGCGAGTCTCGATGTGTGACCTTGAACTTACCAAAAAAAATGCATAAATCGAACTATTTCAATCTTTTTTTTCCTAAGGATTTTTCTCATGTTAGTGTCTTCTTCATTAGATGGATAGCAGGAAAAATGGAAACAAAAAATAAATTTTATTTTTATTTTCTATACACATAATTATAGAAGCGATTCAAAAACTACAATTACTTTTATTTATAAAAAAATCTTAGATAAAATTAAAACGCAAGTGATTCTTTTTTTACAGCCACACATTCAAATTAATCTATATAGATATAAACTTAAAAAATCTTTTAAATGACTACATTGGAAAAAAATTACTGTAATTATAGAAAAAACAAAATTATCAATATTATAACTCACTTTCGTAATCATCGTTTTCATTCATACAGTCGATAAAGCGGCTCACCCCCATTTCATGTATATCTGAATTTGGTGTAAGAGGTACAGGATGTAAAGCTGAGTAGCATTGATCACCAGTTTTCAATTCGAAAAGTAATTTTAAAAATTCATTTTGATACCATTTTCTAGACGTTTTATACAAAACAGGCAAATAATCATTTGTAACTCTAAAATGCTGATGATTACGTAAAACGTGAAGATTTATATTCAAATTTTGAGATTCTAAAATAGATGTGAATTGATAATAACATTGTTGACATAAAGTTGAATTTAAATTTTTAATATAATACTGGTGAAGCCAGACACAAAAGTACTGCTCAGACAAGTCGAAGCATGACCAACTGGGGCTTACGAGTAGTATATTTCGCATTTTGGGGTTCACATATCGCATTCCACAAGCGTGTTCCCAGTCACAATACTCATCGCCCTTGTACGTATTTTTTGCGATCTGACTTAATGCAGTCCACCGGTACTCTGCATAATGTTTGATAATTTTTAACAATAAATTTTGAGGTATATGTATATCTATCATAAATTATTGTAAAATTGATGTGGTGTTTTCGCAGATAGTCTTGATACAAATATCTTGGAGTGTACTGGTCATGTTATACCTAAAAAAAATTATTCTCGGTTACTATAGTGCCCCCAAGGTAGAGTATCAAAAGTCCCCGGAATTAATTGCCGCTTATCGTCATGTGGACTTAGACCAGTTTTTGTTTGTTCGATGCTAAATACTTGATGTGAATATGATCGAATACAACGCTGGCTTATTGTTTGTTCTTTAAAATTAGTTAAACATTTCACATAATCCTCAAAACCTATCCTATTTTTCACTACATTATATTTTACACCCTTCAACTTTTCAACCACCCCTAGCGTTTTTATTTTAAACACGATTCGGTCTTTATCGAGTTTCTTTTGTTCTAAATACTGTCGTCTCTTTGCCCTTTCCTCCCCATCTACGTCCAATTTATAAGTGTACATTTTCGATCTTAGTCCTACAAAGTGGGTCATAACTTTACCTTTCGACTTATCTTTCATAACACCTAAAACTTTTTCATTCACCTGTGGAATAGTATATTGATTATCACTTGGATAATCTGAAGTGTCAAATTTTTGTATATCTGCCTTAATAACTTCTTCATAAGCATCATCACATAATAGCTCATAAATAAAGCTATCGGTATCCATATACCTAAGTTTGCATTTTTTAACACCCAATGCTATGGAACCACTACTCTGTTTTCTAATATTTTCCATCGTCTTACCGAACACCGCGTTATTCATCAATTTATACAGGTTCTTTTCGAAAGTGCTTTTAGCTGTCGTTCTTAGTCGAGTATTTAACTCAATATAGGACTTTAGCCAGGTAGATTGTTTAAATTTCAAAACTTTATACACTTTAGTGAGCTGTAATCCGTTGGCGAGCATCTGTTTTAAATTTCGATAATGAACGGTATACTCTTTTTTATCGTAAAGTATAGTCATTAATTTCGGTAATCTTGAACCTAGAGGAACACGGTGTTCAGCACCAAATGGAAAATCTTTGTGCGTATCGTGCAGGTTTTCGGATATGTCAAATCAACTTTGAGAATATACCCTTCGAGGGAATCGTCCGGAATCGACTGAATGGAATCAGCATCAAATTGATCGACGTCTTCGATCCATTTAAACCCTCCGTAGGGCAGAGGTTCACACATTGCCCAACCGTACAAATTGTTCACATCCAGGAACAACAAGTATTTGGAAGGCTTACTATTGTCATATTCCAACATGTTTTTGTTGTTTGCTTCAGCAAATCTGCTGCTGCAAACTGAAATTCCGCCACGAATAGCTTTTTCAATAAACAAAACCATGTCTACGTCACGCAATAGTTCCAATTTACACCTGGTCGACTTTAACATCGCGTCCCAAGTGTACCCAGGCATGGTATAGTACCACGCTGGGTCCAAGCCATTAGTTGCGTGACACTTTTTCCGAAATTGTTCGAAAACATCTGCCAAAAGTAAAACGTCTGTTTTCATGTACATGTCTGAATATTCGCCCAAGTTTTGAATTTGAAACTTATCTCACACACTTTGGGCATGAGCATATTTTAATCAATATTACCACTCGGAAGTTTGTTAATAAAATCTAGGTGATGGTAACTAGTTAACTAATATATTAATATTTTGCTTTTATAATCGCTCTAATGTTTGAGGTTGAGTCATATACAGCAATATAATTTCTCCCCAATTTCTTTTTCATTGAACCCAGTCAGATTGATTAATTTCAGTTTTGACTTCAGAGCGGTATATCAATTTAAAAAAATATCACTCACCCTTTTTCAATTCTCTTGTATTTCAAAGGACGTTAAAGGATTCGACTTCCCAACGTCTATTTGTTTTCTGTACGTGATATTATATTTCAAACTTCTGAAAGCCAGCACGTGCGGTCGGTATGCTTCTGTCACCCTCTGGGGTAGGAATACAGCCTTATCTTCTAGCTCCAGTAGAATTGTCTCCCCAAATTTTGTCTTGACAATTTGACCCGCTGTAATTCTGAATGGTATATCTTTAGGTAGGTCGGTCGGTTAGTTTAACAATTGCTTTCTTTTCTATAAGGGATATAGCATTCAGTTTAGTAAGGTCCATCTATAAAGAAATTAAAATGACATTCGATAATTGAAAACGGAGAAAAAATTACTGCTTTCATAAAAAAAGGTTGTTGAGAACTCACGTTAGTTATTTATCACACACTTAGGCTTTTCAGCAAACTCCAGCTTAAGGTTGGCTTCTAATCTCTCCAGCTTGTACTTGCAACCGTGAGTAAAAACATATAACTAATAAAGTAAGTTTTTGTAGTGTGATTTGTATCGGGTCTTATCTCAAGATTATAACTACCTGTTATCGGTAGATTGTAACTTCCCATGGCATTGAGATAAAGACTTCTTATCTGTTCATTATTTATCGAAAATTCCAGAAAAACAATTTAATAATGTGCATGGTTTATCAGAAATAATACTTGATAAAAAAAAATTATTTATGGTAATAAAATCTTTGGTCTCCAATTTGTGGTGACAGCGTGACGTTTGACGTACCCTGACGTCAAGGGTGTGGTTGTTAAGTCCAACGCTTCTGCTCTTTGTTGATCTTTTGTAGATAGGTGAAAATAAGTGATAGGTGATAGGAGACCTTCTGATCATTGTTGATTCTTCGAGCTTCTGGTCGATTCTTCAGGTGATCGTGACAACTTAACGTTTGACGTGATGTTTGACTTGATAGCGAGACGTTTGACGTGACAACGTGACGTATGACGTGACAGCGTGACGTTTGACGTGACAGCGTGACATTTGACGTGACGATGTGGCGTTTGACGTGACAGCGTGACGTCTTTTTATCCACCCTATACATAATAGACGTTAAGGCCATTCGAGCAGGTATGTTATTTTTGATCCACCCTGTATATAATAGACGTTTATGCCTTTAGAGCATGCATGTTACTTTTGATCCACCCTGTATATAATAGATGTTAATGCCTTTATGATTCACGTAAGACGTTAAGGCCTTTCGAGCATGTTACTTTTTATCCACCCTGTATATAATTCAGGGCCTTTCGGTCATGTTACTTTTTTTCCACCCTGTATATAATAGTTAAGGCCTTTCGAGCATGTTACTTTTGATCCACCCTGTATATAATAGTTAAGGCCTTACGAGCATTCATTTTACTTTTGACCCACCCTGTATATAATAGATGCCTTTATGATTCACGTAAGCCGTTAAGGCCTTTCCAGCATGTTACTCTTGATTCACCCTGTACATAATAGTTAAGGCCTTACGAGCATGCATGTTACTCACCCTGTATATAATAGATGTTAATGCCTTTATGATTCACGTAAGACGTTAAGGCCTTTCAAGCATGTTACTCTTGATCCACCCTGTATATAATAGTTAATGCCTTACGAGCATGAATGACAATGTTACTTTTGATCCACCCTGTACATAATAGACGTTAAGGCCTTTCGAGCATGTTACTTTTGATCCACCCTGTATATAATAGTTAAGGCCTTACGAGCATTCATTTTACTTTTGACCCACCCTGTATATAATAGATGCCTTTATGATTCACGTAAGCCGTTAAGGCCTTTCCAGCATGTTACTCTTGATTCACCCTGTACATAATAGTTAAGGCCTTACGAGCATGCATGTTACTCACCCTGTATATAATAGATGTTAATGCCTTTATGATTCACGTAAGACGTTAAGGCCTTTCAAGCATGTTACTCTTGATCCACCCTGTATATAATAGTTAATGCCTTACGAGCATGAATGACAATGTTACTTTTGATCCACCCTGTACATAATAGACGTTAAGGCCTTTCGAGCAGGTATGTTACTGTTGATCCACCCTGTATATTATAGACGTTTATGCCTTTAGAGCATGCATGTTACTTTTGATCCACCCTGTATATAATAGATGTTAATGCCTTTATGATTCACGTAAGACGTTAAGGCCTTTCGAACGAGATGTCGTTTGCTATTGCGCAATCCCGTAGGGTTCCCGCAAGGTGTGGACTCTAGATACTTTTGATCGGTGTGAACTCCCCTTATGGGCCAGTTTTTGCCATTTTCGAGTGGCTCGATTTCAACGATTTTCTTATGGAGATTCCCATGTTAGCGCCTCCACCATGAGCCAGAACCGGTGCTGCTCCTTTACTCTCCAGGAACCCAAGAACACAAGTTTATGTACCATTGGGTGATGGTGTATCTGCATATCAGGCCGAGATATATGCTATCTTGGAATGTACGCGGATAAACCTAGACAGAGGTTATGTGGATCGACGCATAACCATATACAGCAATTCAGAACCTGCTAATGAATGTCGAGAACGACTTGCTAATCTTGCAAGGCGGGACGTGGTGCGGCTAGAATGGATTCCAGCCCACTCTGGTTTTGAAGGCAACGAGATGGCGGATGCACTGGCTGCGGAAGGGGCGGTAGCTCCTTTCTGCGGCCCGGGCCCGACCCTGGGCCTAACAAAACAAAAAATACGCAAGGAGACGAAGAAGTGGCTGAGGAATCAACACCTCGCTCATTGGAATGCTCTGGAGGGTCCTAGACAATCCAAACTTCTACTGAAGGGATGGACTGATGGACACGCTAGGGCAGCTACTGAACTACCAAGGAGTAGGCTAAGGAAGATAGCAGGACTCCTAATAGGGCACTGCTGTATGATGAAACACCTCCACAACTTAGGATTATAATGCATCATTAGTTCAGCTATAAGAAAATAAAAACCATTTGACAACGCCGTGAGGAAGTGTCACCTGATCCTAATTATTGGACGGATTTCTAGAAATAAGATTTTAGTGTTAAATTTTACAAGCTCAAGTGTAAAACATAAAAATATCTATGCTTACGAATATTACTAAAAATTGGCGAAATTTAAGTATTTTCCCCCGTTTTTTTTGCGTGAAACAGACTCACATTTATTTCAAGATAATAACCTTCACTATTTAAAGTGAAAATATTTATCGTGAAATAGAATTGATTAGTGTTGAAAAAGTATCAATTTTTAAACTAAAATCGTAATTTTCAAAGTAGGTAATTACTGGATGATCCAACAAAATTTTTGTTCTGATCTGCTTTATTTATGGTAAGCTTTTAAACAAATTTTAAATTCGACCAGAACCTCTTTTTGTATGGCCGAAGGCATATCCATGAATATATTGTTCCTTGCTGGTAACAAACTTCACAATATGATCTGCCAACAGTAAGACTTCGCCCTCGCGTGAAGGGCGAAAATATTAACTGATGTTATTACCACTCGCATATCTATACCTTTTTCAATTCAATTACAAATTGTTACAAATCACATACACATGAAAAAACTACACAATATTTGATGAATATTTAGTAAACAGACCAAAAGCATCAAAAACAGATCACGTCGGCACCGCCATTTTTGTTTTTTTTTGTTGACATCAGAGCGCTCCATCTATCGTAACTGTAATATCCCAATAATCTACTGAAACAAAACACAAAATACAAATAAGACATGCTATTGCAATAATATGACATTTGACTTTTCGAAAGACAGTGATCTGTGCGAGTATGAAATGAAAATCATTTAGCCCTGTCTCAACCTGCATTTAGACGGTCCTAGCTGAGGTTTCCTTAGCACTAGAGGCCGTTTCCCATAGGTGGATAAAATTTCCCTTAAATTAAGCTGCAAAGTTTGGATTTCCAGGGGTAATAGGCTACATTGATGGCACTCATATTGCTATTGTTGTCACACAAGAGGATAAACATTTATATTTGCAGTTAATATGTGATGCAAATCTATAAATATTAAATTTTGGATCAATTTACGGCGGTGCGACTCCTTTATTTGGAGAAATTCTACTGTAAGGACACATTTATAACAAATGTATAATCCTGGTCAACATAATTCATAGCTACTTGAAGACAGTGACTATCGGCCACGGCTTATGACGCCTATTCGAGGTTTGCCCAAAGATACTCCCGAATGTCGATATACAGACGCTTTGACTAATACCAGAAATTTTTTTGAAAAATGTATAGGTATTGTAACGAGTTTTTTTTTTGACACTGATTTAAGTTTTTTTTCTCCGTTTCATATTTTCATTTTGCCACTTGATTTTAATAACTCGTTACTTACTTTCCGATTCCTTTTTGTGACCGATTTATTATTATTTTTTTTTATTATTATTACCGTAATATTAGTTTTAGTATTTTTTGTATTAGTCCGGAGGTACGCAAATTTATATTGAATCATAGAATTTTGTCATTTCCGAAGTTAAAATTTTTCAATCAAAGAGGACATTTGGTATATATACCATTTAATTCAATTTAATTAATTCCGAAAGACGTCTAGTATATGACAAACTTTTTTGTAGTTCCTAAATAAAATTTTACTAATGAGAATATAAAAGGACAGAAGAGTTTGATTCGTGGTGGCTCGCAGCTCTCAGTTCTAAGCTCGTGGTTCTCAGCCTTCCGCTCACACACTACTGCTATCGTTAAACGTTTTTTTTGTGTCCGAGCTTTTTTAACGATCCGGTTCCCGGAATTCATATTTTTAAAAGACAATTCTGTTAGTTAATAAGTGGTGCATACCGAAGCCGATTGAGGCAGGTAAAATATTTTTAATAATCACAGTATACTCAACAATTTCCGTACCTCCGTATTCCGTACTTTTGAAATAGTTTGATATTTTTTTTCCGTACCGGCTGATATTTTGTTTTTTGTGAAAACTTTTACTTTGGTAATTTTTTTTGACCGGCAATATTAAAATATTGTAATTTGTTTTAAGAAAATTTGTTTCCATTATAGGAATTAGATTTCAATGGTGAAGAAATTTAATTTTCTTTGTTTTCCGAAACTTGATTTATCCGTTGTCGAATAGAAACTCGTTTTAGTTTTTTTGAATAAAAGTTGATTTGTTCTAGAAAAATTGTTTTTTATTTATTGCTAAACAAGTAATTGGTATTTATTGAATATTCGCCGGCTCTCTATTGAGGGTACGATTTTATGTGTTTAATTTATATACGTTTGATACTATCAAGGACTCTGATATTTAAATTTTTTTTACGGCCGCCCATTTCTTCTTCCCGTTAGTTTGTCAGTACCTGTAGATTTATAACTACAATAGACCACAGAGTGAAATTATAACAAAGGAAAAATTTCTATTCATTCCGTTATTTAATCGTTAGTTGAAAATAAACCGATATTTTATTATAAATTTGAGAGTAGCTGATCAAAATAAGTTCAACAAGACCCCTGAAATTATCCGTAACCTCCATCTGAGGCTATCTGGAACTCTTGACGATAAGGTTCAAGGGGCCGTGGAGCAAACCACGTTGAAAATCTGGCGCCCGAGCATTCCGTTATAATATTTTACGTCAAGGGTGTCCATAGTGACGTGTTAGTGTGGTAGAAGACCACAGAAAACAGGAAAACACGTTACAGTATTTAAAAAAAAATTATATTTTTGAACAAAATTACGAAAATTATTTGTTTCAGGGGTTATGAAAAACTGTTTTCGCTGCCTGTTGAGAGAAAGGGCTTTACATTTCCACCTCTCCAAAGCCGGCCAAATTATTATTGCAGTTATTGTTCTTCATAACATGAGTGTTAGGGCTAATCAGGCTATCGAATATAATGAAGAGCAATATGATGATGAATATGTTTCTGATGTGAATGAAGCTGTTATTGCAAAAAATTTATTATACAAGGGCAGGAAAAAAGAGGTAATTTATTACAATTATATTCCCAAAATATTTCAAGATATTTTGAAGGAAATAAACTGTACCTAAAATATTGATAATTTATTTTACCTTATTTCGCTATGAAATGTGACACTTTACGTTACTCTTTGACGTTAGGTAACGTCACATATTTCATAACCTCCAAAAAATGGTTATGTAAAGTAGTAAAAACAGTTATGTAAAGACTTTACATAACTGTTTCTGACTGTTTCCATAGTAACATTTGATTCTACCTTAATATTTTCATCCTAATTGAAAATTTTAATAAATATTATAAAAGCGCGGAATTAGATAAAACTTTGTACGTAAACACGTTATGAAGAGAGGGATATTGTTCAACTCGCGTAATTTGCAAAACTCGCTAGCGCTCGTTTTGGCAAATATTACGCTCATCGAACAATATCGCACTTTTCATAACTAGTTACGTAAATAACTATTAATCTTACTGATTACTGATGTGTAGTGAATAGCATTTTTTGTTAATAACACATTTATTCAATAAATAACATTTTCACTGCGGAAAATTGAAGCAAAATTATCAATAAACACTTAGAATATGTTATTTTCCGTTCCCCAAGTGGCCTTGAATTTTTAGATCTTGTGGTTTACTGGAAAAAACTATACATTTAGGTATCTACTACTAAAGTTTTTTTTTATTGTATGTAAACTCATGAAATACACTCAATAATCTGTCTGTTCAGAATTTTCCGTAGATTCAAATTATGTGATTATATATTAAAAAATGCAAGATAGCTTCATAAGTCAAAAACTAAAAAGTCAATAAAACAAATATTCATGTTCAGAAAAGATCTTTTATTTTGTGTAAAGTGAAAATATCATTCAATGATTGAGAAATTTCCTCTTTCGCGTCGACCTGTCTACTGGCAATGCTCCTCAGTTTTGTGCGTTCTTCCATTGTCTCTTGATGCATTGCAGACAAGGTTACAAATCGCCTAGACTTTCCAGTAGACTACCGAATACGTTTTCTGGCTGGGTTTTTTTTTGTAGACCTGGATTGACATTAAGAAAATAGCAAGGCGAAATTGGCCAAAAAAAGAAAACACCAAAAAGGTACAGGAGTAGGACCTCCTGAAACAATAACTTCCGACAGTTATGATCATCAAGTGATGGAACTTACAGGTCCAGTATGGCAGGCAACTTGGAAGTACCCGAGCCAAGCATAATTCTTGATGATGAGGTCATTTTTGAACAGGCAACAAACGAAACCCGGACAGTAACCCGAGTAAGTTTTTTTCTTAAATTTTCGTAAGTACCTACTTATAACTACTCCTAGGTTGAGATCTCTAACCTCATGCTAATAAACATTGAATTTCCTCCACAGATTGATCATGCCTTTATTATAACATGGAATGGAAAAATAGATCCCCCCAAACAAGAGACAAATAAAAAACTGAAAATGACCTATCCTGTACCTGTTAAATCAATGGTAACAAAAAGCATGAGATTTAATGAGTTTATCATAAATCATAGAAAAATGGTTGATATATCGTAACGAGCAATAACTGAAACAAACACATACCGTTCAGAAAAGCTTGAGGTTTTGAGAGAGCAGCGTGACGAGCTAAGGAAGCAAATTAGCCTATTGGAAAATATTTTGTCTTCTCTTGCTAGCATGGTAGATACCATGAGAGAATTTCTGTAAGTTCTGTTTCAAATCATTCATGTTTGTTATTTTATAGTTATTTATATGTTCCTTATGTTTCAAGTTGTTCGTTCTATTATAGTTGTTTATATGTTTGTTCTGTTTTAAGATGTTTGTATTTTTTTCTGTACTATCCAGAAAAAAAACCTGAACTATATATTATTAAAATAAACAATAAATAATATATTGAATTGTTTTTATTGAATGTACTATCTATTCAATACATGCACTGGGAAAAACCCAATTAAAGAGATTGGAAAACAAATGATACAATAATGATAGATCTCAATAGCTAAATATCAAATAAATAATAATTAATAAAATGGTTAACTATTATATTTTGTTGCAAACGCCTGGCTGGGAGTGCAGTGTTCTGTATCTTAAAAGGCACCGGAATCGATTTTTCAGTACCCCATTACATCGTTCTATCAAGGATCTGATACTACACAGCCTGTCATTAAACAGTCGCTCTCCTGGATTTACTGGATTTGGCAGTGGTGTCAACAGCCACGGACGTGTGGGATATCCTAAAAACAAAAGACTTAAAAATGATGCTCTTTGATTGGGGAATACTCTTCATTGTTACTATCTGAGTATTTCAATTTATGTATACTACATCACTCAACGATACTACTTAAACTGCTCATTTTCCTAATGTATAAAAGATACTTAAGAAGAGAGGTAAGAATGTATGTTTTTACATAACTGGTCCTTGCAATGTAGATATAACATAGTAGTATAACATAATAGTATACCTATTGGTAGTATCGCAATATTTTTCTTTCCTTTCCTGAGTCTTCTAGTGAAAAAACACTTTAGCAGGATTTCTCCGATAACTTGGTTTCATGTACGTGGAGACAGGAGATTGTACCCATATGAAGGCATCATGGGTCGATCCAGAAAATCTTGCATTCACATTTAATTTTTTTAAATTTTCAACACATATCTGGAAGGAAGAAAATATAATTGATATATTATTAAACTTTTTGGCTATACTGTATTAAAAACTATACCTACGAAATTGAAATTTATTTTCTGATTTGTATTTGATACCCATCCCTTATGTCATAGTTTATTCTAATTTTGTGGGTTTTATTTTCCCCCTTGAAATAGGACCATTCACCAATTATCATATCAATGTAATAAAACAGACAAATTTATTGATTCTTAATATTTACCAATTGCACATTGAGGGAGTGGTAATTTTTCCGGTTCACATAAATGTGCTCAGGATGATTGGGATCATCTCCCTTTGGGGCTACAATTGCTACATGTGTGCAATCAGTTACTGATAAAATTACAGGAAGCCTTGATTGATGAAATGTTTACAAAGGTTGGTTATTACAGTTACCTGGTACGAAGAGTTTCCCTTTCTACAGACATAGACGAAGATGACGAAAAACAGTACAGAAAGGGGAAAAACTGAGCAGAATCCCACACAAGAAAAAAACTGTAACGAAAACCAAAAAATCTAACAATGACATTAGTAGCTCTAGTGAAAAAGAACTTACACAAAAACAGACAAAATTACAAACAAAATCACATAATACTGCTGAGAACATTAAAAAGACTGTACAGAAAACGGCATGTCCTCCGATAGTAGTTGAAGGAAGCGTAAATTCGCACCGAGACATCATCAATACTATCAAAAACTATGTGAAAAGCAGATTTTAAGTCAAGTCGCTAAATCGCTAATTATTTTTACCAACGACACGGCTGACTTCGAGAAACTAAAAGCAGCACTACGAGACGACAACATTCAATGTCACACATATGCTCGACGAGAAGAGCGAACACACGCCTTCGTACTAAGAGGGCTATCAGAAGGCATGCAAATAGATGAAATAAAAAAGGCACTAATTCACGAACACAATCTTGGAATTAAACATGTGTGCAGAATGACAACCCAAAGTTATACCTCGTAATTACGGACGCTAAAACCACACTCGCACATCTCAACAACAAAGCAAAATCATTAGATCATGCTCGAATAAAATGGGATCTCAGACGCAGCGGCAAACCAATCCTCCAATGCCACAAATGTCAATTATAAGGACACGCTACTACCAACTGCAATCGAGCTCCCAAATGCCTCAAATGTGCACGTAATCACTTCACGCCAGAGTGCCAGAAACCGAAGAACACTCCAGCCAAATGCGCAAATTGCGGCGGCGACCACCCGGCGAACGCAGAAGTCTGTCCAGTTTATCAGAAACGAAAAGACTGTATAGACTCGAAAAAATCGAAAAACAATCAACAACCTAGATATAAAAATGCGCCAATTCCTACCACCAACCCATGGCAGAACAAAAACAAGCAAAACCACGCAGATATCGTCATTCCTACGATTAACATAAACGACGCTGAAGAGTTCCCAGCCCTAAGCGAAAGTTCTCGCAGCAATCCAACAGCACAAAAGCCCATCCAGAGGCCGACCAGTACACACCGAAGCCATGTCAACGAAACAAGTCAATTCAATGAAATTAACGAAATCAAAGCGCTGTTCGAAGAACTAAACAGCCTCGTCAATATGAAAGAAATGGCACGTGCTCTGAGAGACCTCATAACGATGATTAAAAACACCAACACTAAAATGGAGAAATTCGAAGCCTATAACAAATTCACCCAAAATATCGACAGTTATGACATCTGAGAAGGCAAATGGTGTAACAATTCAAAAACGAGAAACTATCAAAATTACCTTTGCTTACGTCAATGGCATATCTAACAAACTCCAAATCATTACTCACTTTATCAGAGTACATAAACCCGACATATTCTTTATTATCGAAACTCGTCTCAAACATAACAATAAAATCAAATTTTATCTCTCTAACTGTCGTCTATTTAGACAAGACCGCTCCATTGCACTACTCATTAAAAAAGGCATCAAATTTGACATCCTTCATCAAAACAATTCTCCTATAGAACATCTTCCAATATTAATAGAAAACAAAGCTTATTGCCCACCACTTCATAAACTCCAATACGCTGATCTACAGAGTCTCACCTCCACTCACAAAAAATTACTACTTCTAGGTGATTTCAATAGTAAACACCCCAACTGGGATGCTAACTGCATTCGCCCTAACTATAACGGAAATACTCTCCAAAACTTCTGCGACCGTACTGGTTGCGAGGTCTTCCACACAGACAATCCGACTTGCTTCCCGTATCAAAATAACTACACACCTAGCACAATAGACATCGCAATAGGTAAAAACACTGACAACATAATAAACATTACAACACTAACCGACCTAAACTCAGACCACTACCTCGTACGAACTTAAACTTAAGCACAAGCAAGAACAACATAATAACACCACGTACAACTTGGAAAAAACCAACTGGACTTTATACAGGCGAACGCTAAACGAATCCACTCACATTAAAACAGACATAACATCCATCGAACAATTAGAGACGACCCAAAACAACATAAAAAAGCAATAGAAAAATCAACAAAGACAATCAAAATCAACGATAACTGGAACAACTTACCACAACACATAATCGAACTTATACGAATCAAAAACAAAACCAGGAAAAGATAACAAGCCACCAGATCCGCAGTAGACAAAGAGCTAATAACCCATTATCAAAAAACAATAAACCAACAAATCAAAGAACACTGTAACCAAAACTGTTGATGCTCCCGGTGAACAAGTTCCAGAGTGTATAAACAAAGATGTTCTTGAGCCAGAAGAAATTGCTAATCCGTCAACATCAAAACCATCCTGCAGCGCGTCAGGGAAAATAGTTGAAATAATCCAAAGCTTATCACCTTTGCCGACGGTGGAAAAATCTAAAGGGAAGAGAGTTCATTGAAAAAAGGGAAAATGCGGTGTTATAAATTCGACCCCAGAACTAGAGGAGATAAAAAAAACCAAAGGCAAAAAAGGGAAGTAGAAGAGAGGAGGGCAGCCAAAAGGACAAAAAAGAACTTAACAAACTTGGAAACGGAAGAAACAAGTCAAGAATTTCAGGAAAGTGATGAAGACGAAGATCCTGCCTGCATTTACTGCAATGGATTATATACAGAATCCAGACAAGGTGACTTTTGGATTCGTTGCCAGAACTGTAAAAGCTGGTGCCATGCCACACTTCAACCTTCTGCCGACTCCTGCGCAGTCGGCAGAAGGTTGAAGTGTTTTGTTTGCGATCTGTGTCACTAGAGCCTTCAATGTACATGTTTTTAAATATTTTTGTTGAATTTATTTTGAAAAATAAGTTTCGTTTTACGTTTTTTGAAAATTCTTAATGTTTTCTTTTCATTAAAGTGTCAAAAACTAAATACGTCTTTGTTTTTGAAATGGCAGAAATCAAAAACTTAATTTCTATCTGAAGGGTCCAACATATACTGATGTTGGTGTATGTTGGCCCACTTATATCATATAAAAGAAAGTAAGTTTAGTGAGAAGCATATAATAATATTAGTGTTATACCATAAACTGTGAGTGGTCTGTATTAAAATGTAATTAGTCATTCACTTTTGACTTATGAAAACACAACCATAAGCCAACTACATTAAAAATTGAGAAAGGGGGCCAACAAGGCCTGGTTTCCCCTAGCTACTTCTAGTTTTTAATGATTAGTCACAATTCTGTACAATTAAGGTGGATTCAGGCACTTTATTTTACTTATCTTAATTTAACTTATGATTTTCACTTGAGAAAGCTGACCTAGTTCATGAATCATAACTTTAGCTATTATGCCATAGTTCACGCGCAAAAGATCCTAATTATTATGTTTTGAGAATGACAGTCCCGGAATGTCGCAATTGTTACAACTCTCTAATCATTGTTTGTGTTCTATATGTTTCCGTCTCCCTCTCAGACCACACTTTGAATTTGAGTTGAATATTGATACTCTGGTAAGTGAAGTTTGTTACAAATCATCCGATTCGAATATCAGACATGGTTGGAAAAAACGTCGGGATGTTGAGGAAAAAAAATTTCATCTTATACCCACATAGCATGCCATGGAGATGTATATGTTATGAATATACATATCACATCAAAAATATCCATGCATATACATAAAATAGAATATAAATATCCAGTAATGGATATACATTACTGTTTGTATAATGTATATGCATTGCATATATCAGTGTGTATATACATAGTACTTTGCTATATTATAGCAAAGTACTATGTACAATTTTAATATATACACAAATGAACATACGCTTTGCTATATACTATGGATATACATTTTACATACAAATATGGATATATTTTTCAATAATAAACTTAGTAATAAACAAATATAATGGTTAACCACGATGAAAAAGATCTTCTCCGAAAGATACATTTTCGAAGTCTGCTTTAAACAGTGTACCTGTGCCTTTTACAAAAATGGCTGACTAAACTGAGAGGTTTAGTTCTCTTCAGAACAGAAGAATCCGTAGCCGACGTTATGCGAAGCGCTAATTTTTCTAACCTCACTTTTATTGCTAATTTGTTAGAAGTGACAGGTAATAATTTTAATATTTTAAACCGTGAGTGTGTGTATTAAACCAACAGTATTAAAGGTAAGTACAGTTTTTAAATATGCCTATATTCGAATTACTTATAATGGATAAAAACAGAAGCTTTTGGAGAAAAATTGAAAAGGAAACAGAAAAATCTTTAATTTTAATAGACTCTCGAGCCGAACCAATTGATAGTAGTAGTAACGGAAGCGATTGTGCAGTTAATGTTGATAATATTGGAGAAGCTAGATCTGACGATTTGGATCAAAATGATTCAAATATTTTGTCTATGGATTCGGATTGGGACTGCTGGGAGAATCGAGCAAATAGTCATGTTAATACCCCTATCCAGTCAGTATTCAATCTAAATCAAGAAGATACAAATACAAATAACTTTCGTTCTCAGCTGTCGCAGTGGGCAATACACGAAAATAATAATCATTCTCCATTGAATAAGTTGTTAAACATTTTTAATGAACATTTTCCAAGTGTTGGTTTACCAAAAGATGCTCGTATTCTATTGCGAACTCCTAGTAAATCCCATGTTGTTGAGGTTGACAAAGGTGAATACTACTATTTTGGAATTGAATCTAGCATTAATGTTCTTATTAAAGAATATAATATTACTCTTTGAAATTTGGATGAAATTAAAGTAGCTGTTAATATTGATGGATTACCTTTGAGTAAAAGTTCCAATAGTAGTTTTTGGCCTATTCTATGTAGTGTAAAAACTATAGAAGAATTCCATAATGAAGTATTTGTTGTAGCTTCATTTCATGGAACAGAAAAGCCTACACACCCTGATGTTTTGGTAAAAGATTTTGTTACTGAGTGTAATAATTTAATTACTAAGAAAATCTCTATGCAAAACTTTAAATATACTTTTGACGTTGAAATGCTAATTTGTGATTTTCCAGCAAAATCATTCATTTTGCAGGTTAAAGGACATTCGGGTTTTTATAGCTGTACAAAGTGTATCCAAGAAGGTGAGTTCATAGATAATCATGTATATTTTCCTGAAACAAAAAATATTGTAAAACGATCTGACTTGTCCTTTCGTAATCGTTACAGTTAGATCATCATATTGGCTCGTCTGCTTGGGAAGACATCTTGAATTTTAATATTATAGACAATGTCTATATTGTCTAGGTATTGTTAAAAAACTATTGACACATGGAACTTTTGGATGGATCTTCGGCAAGCCTCCATATAAATTAAGAGCATCTTGCGTAATAAAACTGTCCTCTAGGCTAGTGAGTTGAAAAAATATATCCCTTGTGAATTTTCTAGAAAACAAGGTCAATTTGTGATAGCAGAAGATATAAAGCAACAGAGCTTAGAACATTTTTATTATATACAGGACCTATTGTTCTGAAAAACATTTTGTCACCTAAACATTATAACAATTTTATTGTCCTGTCTGTTGCAGTTAGAATTTTATTAAATAATAAATTATCAGCAGATGATCAATGGATAATCTATGAAGGAAAATTATTAATTTTATTTATAACCAATTGTAAAAAGTATTATGGTAATAGGTTTTTAACATTAAATGTTCATAATTTACTTTATATAACTGATTGTGTAAGAAATTTTGGATAGCAGCAACATTTTTACTATCTGCTTCTGCATTGTTCATCCCTAAAAGGAGGATACCCATTTTTGGGGTGAAGCCTTTTCTTAAAAGGAGGCCTTTATTTGGACAATATGAGAAAATTTTTGTCTATTTAATAGAGCATGATGAAAAAGAATTTTTTTATACACAAGAATGACACCAAAATCATTCGATTATTTGTCAATCCCTGAGCCTGTTTCAGTCAATGATTCTAGTAGGAAAAATGCCATTCCACTAGCAATGCGATTGACATTTACTCTACAGTTAGTGATATTATAATAATTGTTGCACAATTCTGAGGATCATTTCGTTATTATCTTTTTAGTTTCCCAGTAGAAGTAAATACTTTATAGCTGAGTACACATGACTCGAAAGTCAAGAAAACATATTCGTATTCTGTGTAAAAATAATTTATTAAATCGCAGAGCGCTTTCGGCTATTAAGCCATCTTCAGTGCTTACCTGTAAGTAAGTAAAAAGAATTTGTAGCAAATATAGAAGAAGTGGATTAAAAAATTACTTACTCGTCAGGTAATACAAGAAACTTGGACAACACATTGACGTCATGAATTAAAATTACATTAAAATTAAAATTAAAATGATCCCCTGTTTAGGGTTTGTTGACTCTAAATTTTAGAGTCAACAAACCCTAAACAGGGGATCATTTTAATTTTAATGTAATTTTAATTCATGACGTCAATGTGTTGTATTACCTGACGAGTAAGTAATTTTTTAATCCACTTCTTCTATATTTGCTACAAATTCTTTTTACTTACTTACAGGTAAGCACTGAAGATGGCTTAATAGCCGAAAGCGCTCTGCGATTTAATAAATTATTTTTACACAGAATACGAATATGTTTTCTTGACTTCCCAGTAGAAGGACATTCCATGAGGGAAATTGCTAGTAATTTTCAAATTGGGCATTCCACAACTCATTACATTATGGGATCGATTAGTGAACATAGTCAGGTCAAATCCTACCAAGGAAGATTTTGAAAAAATTTTTAATTGTTTTTGGGAAAAGTGGAATTTCCCAAATTATATTGGAAAACATTGTTTAGTCCGGGCTGATTATTATTCATATAAAAAATCATTCGGCTATAACTATACTTATATAAAAATGGTGAGTGAATTTGTAGTATGTGTTCAACATTTCCAGTATTGTACTCATCAGTGGCGACCCCTCGAAGGAGGCTCTGCCTCCTCAACAATTTATCCAGAAAATAGCACCAGAAATCTTTTGATTATTGTTCATTTTATTTTCCGTTTATCTAAAATTTTTCAATTTCACAATCAATTCCACGTTTCCACTACTCATTTTAGAATCTGACAACAGTGCCCGGAGGCTAGATTCCAAAAACGTCACTCTCGAAACACGTACTGCTCAACATGGTTGCCGTTTTTTCTTCCAGTCCGATTGCTAATACCGTAAAAAATAGCGGAAATGGCAACACTCTCAGAAGATAGCTTCTAGCGGTTGTGATGATATACGAACCAATACGAACTACGGAATACAGAGTACGAGCGTGGGTTCCTGCGCGTGTGTGCCTTTTTAATTTTAGATGATTAGCGGGAATAATTGAGTTTTGTTTTATCTTGATACTTTTGAATTATTATTTGAACAAACTGATGTGATTTTTCTCTAGTCTAGATACATCGTTTGAAAGATCTTGATTTCCTATGATAAGGTTAGTTTACCGTCGAACGCCAAGTTGTCACGTCGTCGTGACTTCGAAAGAGTGAGATTATGAAAAACATCTTAGTGTCCCCAGGGTGAGGTGTTATCTGTTTCAGGGTGTCTATAGCCTACAGACAATTACCTCAAAGACCTAAGTAGGTATAGGGGCACTTGACTGACCCCCCTCCACTTTCCGGCCCCTCCCCCAAAGCCCCGCCCCCTTCCCCTCCAGGCCCCGCCCCCTTCCCCCTCCCCCTCCCGGCCACGCCCCTTGACATATGACAGTAACCTAACTGACCATAGAATTACGGTAGGAACCCAACTAACCATAGAACTAGTAACCTAACCTAACTAACCATGGAACTCAACTATGTGACAGGTGACAAGTGACAGATGACAAGTGACAGGTGACAGGTGACATATGACAGGTGACAAGTGACAGGTTGACATATGACAGGTGACAAGTGACATATTGACAGGTGACAATTGACAGGTGACAAGTGACATGTGACATATTGACAGGTGACAGGTTGACATATTGACAGGTGACAAGTGACAGGTTGACATATGACAGTAACCTTGTGACAGGTGACAAGTGACAGGTTGACATATGACAGTAACCTAACTGACCATAGAACTACAGTAGTAACCTAACTGACCATAAAACTTAACTATGTGACAAGTGACATATTGACAGGTGACAGATGACATATAGACAGGTGACAAGTGACATATTGACAGGTGACATATTGACAGGTGACAAGTGACAGGTTGACATATGACAGTAACCTAACTGACCATAGAACTACAGTAGTAACCTAACTGACCATAGAACTTAACTATGTGACAGGTGACATATTAACAGGTGACCTTACGAGCATGTTACTTTTGATGTATATGCGTTAGGATAATTTACCCCCACCACTTTTTGAGTAAATTTTGACGTTTTCGGACCTTGGATTTTTTGATGATTTTCTTATGAAGATTTTTTCCAACCGGTAGAGCTGGCAACATAGCAACTAAAAAAGCTACTCTCTTTACCAACCTAAATATATCTGAAAGCTTTACTTAAACCAATTAATGAAATTGGTCATTACACCTATAGTAAAAAGTACTGATATTATACATCCATTCGAAACAAAACAAAATTGCATATTCATATTTGATGATGTGACTTGTGACGAACAAGATGTTATTCGAGAATATTTTTAACATGTCCAGACATGTCACGTCAAATGTGGAAAAAAAAAACACAAACACATCTATATAACTATTTATTCAAATCATTGATGAATATTTTCTTCGATTTCGAAAGATGTTAGCGGATTGGGCTTACCAACATCGATTTGTCCTCTGTATTTCAGACTGTATTTTAGGCTGCTGAACTCCGCTATATGCTGTCGGTATGTTTCGGTCACTCTTTGGGGTAGGAATACCGCTTTATCTTTGAGTTGGAGCAGAAATACCTCTCCAAATTTCGTCTTCACTATTCGTCCTACTGTTATTTGGAAAGGTGTATTCTTAGGTAACTCTGTCAGTTTATCAATTGGTTTTTTTTCTATAAGTGACACCGAATTAAGTTTAGTAAGGTCCATCTATAAAGAAATCAAATTTGAATATAATTGAAAACACGGAAACATTTACAGCAAAAACTACTCTCATTGGAGCGGTAAATATATAAATCAAAAATCACTTACCCTTATTAATTTTCCTTAATTTTGAAAGATAGCGGATTGGGCTTCCTAACGTCGATTGTTATTTTAGGCTGCTGCTAGCAAATACTGCTCTCTTCTGGCTTGCGTTTGCTTATTTATTTGTGTCTTCCCACCGTGTGCAAAAGAAAAAACACGTGACTTTAAGATAGTTAATGGTAATTATTTCCTGTTATATCTTTTTTGTAGATAAAAAATTCTTCAAAAGTGTAGTTCCCAAAATGATCACGTAACATTTCTCCATATAAATGATATACGTTGAATTGAAGAGTTTATTAAAAACTAATAAAGACATCATGAATCAGTTAAAAAATTTGTCTGATAAGAGAACAGAAGAGCATACAAGGTGCAGTGCTAGTATCAACTGGAAACCTGAAGAGCTAGATAAAAGACTGTACCACGTTTTCAGAAAATTACCACAAGTAATGTACCCATTGAGACGTATTCAACCCACACCGTCCAGCCGAACAGAAGAGCGTAAATTCGATAATGTTTTGCAATGACATGTGTAGCATATATTTTTAAATTGTAGAACGTAAATTCAAAATTGCAATATAAAAAGTCAAAAAATATACAGAGTGTTTTTTTTTAATCCTCCAACTTAGGTAACAATAGAAAACCGGTGTAGGTACACCTCGTTCACAGGGCGTAGTCTAATACACATGTTAAATTTAAATTGAATTAATTTATTCAAGGTGATTCCAGTGGTCAGTGGAGATGATAATTAGATAATAAAATCGAAGTCTTGACAGTGCCGTACCGGATGTTATTACGTCTAAACCTTTTTGGACTCTTAATAAAACTAATATAGACTTTTAAGAATTTTTATTGAACCTCAACTGTATAATATGTTAGGTTAAGCATAAAGTAATTTTTTAATTATTCACAGTATTTAAAACATCATTGATAAAAAGAAATTATGTTTGTTAATAAAATTTTAATTTATATCATTGATAACTTTGACTTTATAAAAGTATAAAAATTCTCTAAGAGCGTTGTTCAACATATCGTTTGGTGTTATGGAACAAAATGCATATAAAATTTGTAAAGGACTCAAATTTTCAGAGGCAACATTTTTACAGAAATCCAAAACATTATAATAATATTGACAAAAATTCAAATTTTCCAAGTTTGAAATACGTTCTATAATCAAATTGTTCAATTTCAAAATTTGGGATACTTCTTCTTCATCCATGTAATATTCGACGCCATGTTTCTTGATAAACATAACCTTACAATCATCGTAATTCAATGGGGTAATGGTACAGTACTCTCCACATGGAATCGGATCAGGTTTGAACTCGTCTACGGTCATTTGTTGCATCATTATTGAAATAAATTCCTGCCATTCGTAAGTGCTGAAAGATATTTTGCTGACCTTGAGCTGATGAGATAAAATAACAGCAGGCGTGAATGATCTTGCTGGACTAATTCCACATTTCACTTCATAACCGGAAATTGAATATTGTGTTGAAAGCAGGTACACATTTTCAGACTTTGCAGCAAACTCATAGTTTTCCAAAATTCTATCTAGTTCTGCAGTATAGTTATTACTACTACTACTATCGTCACTACCACTACTGACACCTTCATAACTCATGTTGCTAACTGAGTTCTGAAGCAAAAAACACGTGACTTTAGGATAGTTAATGGGAATTACGAAGTCGTCACGCCGAGCCGAGCCGAGTAGCCTTGCCTGACCTCTTAAATAGACTTCTAAATTGTGCATTATTTAGTCTTTTCAAGTACTTCTAAATGTGTTGGTATTATTGTTCGAGTTGCAGATTGTACAAAAATAAGACGAGTTATTGTGATTGTGAAGACAATAGTTATTTCATAACTTGTTTGAGCTGTGAAGACACAGACTGTGAGGAAGACAGAGAAGAATGAAAAAATGCCCGTCAAATCTCCAGTTATTACCTACCTCGAAGAAAGAGAAGCAGCCAAAATCTGTGCCTTGTGGGGAGCATTTGCGGTGCGAGGAGAGTATGCCAACGTCGGCGGAGCTAGGTCAAGAATCGCACATGCAAGGCGTTAACTTTACTTTTAATTGTTATTGTAAAAATGCATTTTTTCCGCAAACGTTAAAAAAAGTTGACATTATTAACGTCAATTCATGATGTTGAAGTATGATTTCACAGACGCCACTTTTTTGTACGGCCGTGAGCGGACAAAAAAGTACTTTTTTGTACGCTGACGGCCGTACAAAAAAGTAGAAATGTCAACAACGTCGGGCGGTGTACAGTTGGGTTCTGAATCCGACATAATATAATCTAAAAGAAATTTTCAGTACACTTTACTACAACAAACGAAATTATGATGCTCAAGTACTTACCAAAAATACACAGTCCAATTGATGCTTTAAATCACTTACAATATTTCTGACATTATAAAATATTATTGAACTGTCAAATTTGTTTTTGACTTGGCAATGACAAAACCAGTAACCACGGAAATGTAGTGCGCAGTTTTATAATTATTATTCTCTTAATTTATCAACTTCGTTGCAATCGTTTTGAATTTTTATTTAATATTAATTAGTTCTATAGTCTGGATGCCGTTTGCGGAAAAAATAGCATGTTTCATTCGGAGCAAAAGCACTTTTTGTGGCTCGTCTGAAATTGTCGGCCTCACTAACGTTCGGCCATCAAACATTCAGACTCGCCACAAAAAGTTATACTTTTACTCCTAATAAAACAATATACTATTGCTATTGCTTTGTCAGTCATCCTGACTTTAATAAATATATGAAAAGGTATAATAAACGCAATTAAGAAAACCACTTGTTGTTTTTTTTTACACATTAAAATTGTTGGAAAGTTGGAAAAGGAATAAGGAATAAAAATCAGATATTTTCAACAATTTATATTTTTTATTATTGTGGGAGATCTGTAAAAAGATACAATAATTATAATACAATTTTAACATTCTCATAACAACATACCATTTAACTCCCACACCGTGATTATCTCCTCCCCAACCTCCACATATATCTCATTGGAGCTTATTATTGTGGGAGATCTGTAAAAAGATACAATAATTATAATACAATTTTAACATTCTAATAACAACATACCATCTAACGCCCACACCGTGATAATCCTCTCCCCAACCTCCACATATACATCATGGGACTCCACGCTCCCAATTAGAACGAATGTGGAGGGGGGCGGAAGGTTTTGCTTTTTCCCAAAAAAAATTATAGTAGGGATATTCTGAAAAAGAAAATTATTCAATATTATCACTATACAGTTAGTGGAAAAAATGTTCAAATTTACATAATCGTTATTTCAAATCATTTTTAGTGTTTTATTGAAAGTATTAACGTGAATTGTCAAAAATCCTGTGTATTGAATTGCCCATTGAAAGTTTAAAGAAAATTATGTAGGTTGAGTTTCTCTGCGGACCATTCGATGTTACTCCGTATGAATGATCGAAGTGTTTAATTGTAAATAAAAAATATTTGCCCAATATATTGAAAGTTTTTGTCGAAAGAGTTCATGAGTGTTAAATATTAAAAGATACTTACACATTGAGTAGGGTTTAAATATTCCCTTACTTTAACAAAGATTCTGGTTTGTAAATCTATAAGAAACAAATACCAAAATTATTTAACAAGTCACCGTAATGTTTTTAGAACTTACCCATTTCTTTTTGAAAATAAAAAGCTACTGGTTTGTATCCTTACTACACCTTTTTTTTTATATTACGTTCGTTATTTTCAATGGTGGTGGTGGTGGTGATTTGTCATTGAAAATATTAAACTGCAGTACATCTATAACTTATTTATATTAAAAATGCATATTTATTTACTTTCGTTGATAAAGATCTAATAGGATGTGTTAAAATGTTGCAACCAAGTTACATTCTCTTAACATGAGCGCATCAAAAAAGTACAGATTAGAGAAAATAATGACACATTATCAAAATATTACTTTTAAAGGTGAAACGAAACTTGAAATTAAAATAAAATTAATTGATTATTATGGAATTTCATTCCTATCAAATTTAATACATGTATGCATATGCAAAAATATGTTACATTGTTGCAAAGATTATTTCTCTTTACACATTATTTCCAAGAAATATGTTGCGGATATTGAATTTCGTCGAATACACGTGTGTGTGGGGAAAAACACATTATTTCGGGTCAGAGGTAATTTCAATAAATAAGAGTAATTATGACAACTCATTAAAATATTACTTTCAAAGGTGAAACAAAACTTGAAATTAATTGATTATTATGGAATTTCATTCCTATCAAATTTAATACATTTATGCAAAAATATGTTACATTGTTGCAAAGATTATTATATCCAAGAAATATGTTGCGGATATTGAATTTCGTCGAATACACTTGTGGAAAAAAAAATGTACATTATTTCGGGTCAGAGGTAATTTCAATAAATAAGAGTCATTATTTCTCGAGAGTTATTATCGTGTCCTCCGAGCTTACAGCAGTAACAGAGGTGAGATTAAAAATTGTTGATAATTTGATTTTTGGAATTTTCGTTTCGATTTTGACTTTTCAACGAGTCCTTCAAGGCCAGGTAAGATTGAAACATTTTTTGGGAATTTTTTTTCGATTTTGACCTTTTGTTCATATTTTTTTTTGAAAAATGTCTACTTTAATTAAATATAACATCACCAAAGACGTCTTGAAAAATGTTCGCCGTTTTGGAATCCAGGGGCGTACCCTAGAGTTCAAAATTAAAGATATCCCTAACGGTACGGAACCTGTTGCGTGGATAAAAGATGCAATCACCCAGATCGTTCTGAAAGGAACAGAAGGTCTAAACGCATCAGATAAAGTTGGTTTTACCTTTTGTTCCAAAGACTTTGCAAGAGGTATAGCAGAAAGTATAATTCTTTCAGCGAAGAATGTACCATGCGACGCGGTATTGTTTCTATAAATAATAAAGATAATTTGTGTTTACCTCGTGCTCTTGTTGTAGCAAAAGCCTACGTAGACAAAGATATTGAATATAAAAAGGTGCGAGAAGATACCGGGAAACTGCAGAGGCAAAGAGCCCAACAAATGATGACAAGTGCTGATGTCTCGATACCCTCTGACGGTTGTGGAATACCAGAGCTGCAGCAATTTCAGCGGCTTCTTGCCAACTACATAATAGTAGTGTATAGTTATGGTAATAAGGGTCGTGACATTATATTCAAAGGTGATGGTATTGGTCCTCGTTTGAATTTACTCTTTCACCAGGGTCACTACAATGTCATTACATCTTTGACTGCTGCATTTTGTTGCAGTTATTACTGTGAAGATTGTCACGTGCCCTATAATGAAAAGAATGATCATCGTTGTGGAGGAACGTGTCCTGGATGTCAACAAGCACCATCTTGCTCCAATGAGCAATTATCCGTTAAATGCGATTCTTGCAAAAGATCTTTCCGTGGTCAAGTGTGCTTCGATAAGCATTTGCAACACGGTATTTGTACACAAATACGACGTTGTGAGGAATGTTTTAAGGTGGTACCGACCAACCGAACACACATCTGCGGAGAAATATTTTGCAAGATCTGCAAAAAACAATGCCCGGCTGGTCATTTTTGTTATATTCAACCCGATACTGGTTCATCGCCAGCTAAGGATTTTCTTTTTGTCTTTTACGATCTTGAAACCCGACAGGAAAAAGTTAACGCTGACGGTTCTCTTCTGCACGAACCTAATCTTTGCGTATTTCGACAATGTTGCGATAATTATATTGAGTCTTCTGCAGATATTTGTAAAAAATGTGGCGTTCGTTTACAAGTACTAAAATGTGATGACCCCGTTTCCCCGTTTATGAATCATCTTCTCACACTACGTAAGAAATTCAAAAATGTTACTGTTATCGCCCACAACGGTGGTGGATTTGACCATCAGTTTGTATTTAATTATATTTTAACAAAAACAGACCTAACACCCGATCTTATTATGCGTGGAACAAAATTAATTTTAATGTCTGTTGGTAATGTCAAATTCATTGATTCGCTGTCATATTTTCCGATGGCTTTGTCAGGTCTTCCAAAATCTTTTGGTTTTTCAGAGCTCAAAAAGGGTTATTTTCCTCATTTATTCAACACCATTCAAAACCAGAAATACGTAGGACCCATGCCCCCTATCGAATTTTATTCTCCGGAAAATTTTAAAGCTGAAAAAGAACAGGCGGAATTTAAAAGGTGGTATAACGATAGGATTTCAGAGAGTTACGTCTTCGATTTTCAAAAGGAAATCATCCAATATTGCATTTCTGATGTAGATATTTTAACTAGGGCATGTCTTAAATTCAGAGAGCTTATGTTATTGGAGACAAATGTATGTCCTTTTATGGAAGCCACTACCATTGCTTCAGCTTGCAATAAAGTATTTCGACGCAATTTCCTAAAACCCAACACCATTGGTATTATTCCAAAGAATGGGTATCGCTTAAGGGATAATCAATCCAAAATTGCTATTCAATGGCTACTTTGGGAAGAGCATCAAAGACAGTTACATATCCAGCACGCTGCGAACGGTTCTGAAGCATTAGTTGCGGGAGTGAAGGTTGATGGTTTCTGTTCCGAGAGTAATCAAGTTTTTGAATTCCAAGGCTGTTTATATCACGGATGCCCCAAATGTTTTACCTTTCAGAGAGATGAACCTTTCAAAGACAGTCCCTCTGAGAATTTAAACATTCGATACGAGGCTACTCAAGCTAAGGTCGAAAGATTAAAGTCTTTAGGATTTGAAGTTATTGAAATGTGGGAATGTGACTTTAGAAAAATGATGACCCCTAAAATTCAAACATATACAGAGACACATCCACTTCTGTCTAACTATCCTCTTATTCCCCGTGACGCATTTTACGGTGGTCGCACAGGAAATGTCTACTCGTATTATAAAACCAAAAAAGGCGAAAAAATAAATTATTCTGATGTGTGTTCTCTTTATCCGTGGGCTTGTAAATACGGGAAATTTCCTGTAGGTCATCCTCGAGTTTTTGTAGGTGAAGAGTGTTCTTCAATTAACCTTTCTTCAGTTTGTGGGCTCGTCAAATGCTCGATTCTACCTCCTAGGAATCTTTTTCACCCTGTGCTACCACAAAAGATGAATGGTAAGTTGATGTTTGTTCTTTGTCGCGAATGTGGACGGACTTCAAATTATGGGGAATGTTTACATTCGGATGAAGAGCGAACACTGACCGGAACTTGGGTGGTAGTAGAGGTGGTTAAAGCTGTGGAAATGGGATCCAAAATTTGCAATATCCAGGAAATTTGGTCCTACGAATCAATAAATCTCAGCGAAACAAATACTGGACTATTCACGGATATGATGAATAAGTTTATTAAAATTAAACAGGAAGCATCTGACTGGCCCAAAACTTGTGAAACTCCAGAGGAAAAATATGAGTATATTGAACGGTTTTTGCAGAGGGAGGGTATTCAATTAGAGTTTTCCAAAATCTCCAATAACCCCGGGCTTCGTTCATTAGCTAAACTTATGCTCAACTCGTTTTGGGGTAAGTTTGGACAAAGAGAAAATCAATCTAAGACTTCCATTGTTAAAAATCCCGCTCAATTCTTCTCAATGATGTCTAACCCTACAATTCACATCAATACGCTACTTCCAATTGGTGACCATACCTTGATCGTCAATTGGGAATACAAGGAAGAGGCCTATGAAACTTTACCAACCGTCAATGTGGTGCTTGCTGCATATGTAACGGCTTTAGCTCGTTTAAAACTTTACAGCTATCTCGAAAAAGTTGGTCAGAGGGTCTTGTATTATGATACAGATTCTGTCATATACATCTCCAAGCCCGATGAATATAACATTCCAACGGGAGAGTTCATCGGAGATATGACTGACGAGCTTGAAACAGAGGGCCAAGGATCATACATAACGGAATTTGTAAGCGGTGGGCCTAAGAACTATGCGTATAAATTCTGGTCCACCAAAGAACAGAAAGAAAAAGTATGCTGTAAAGTTAAAGGAATATCTCTGACAATTGAGGCAAAGAAGACCGTTAATTTTGACGCTATTAAAGATATGGTACTAAATCCCGGTTCCCCTGTCTACATTACATCAAATCGAATACATCGAACGGCTGAACACGAGGTGATAACAAAAACTATAACCAAAAAATATCAACCGAATTCTCTGAAAAGAAAGTTTCAGTCGGACCATGATTCTGTACCGTATGGGTTTTAAGAAAAATAGTAGACTTTTTCAAATATCCTTGTATACTAGACCTAAAATCCAATAAGACGAGTGAATGAAGGTTAGAAGAATACCTCCCAATTAATTTTGGGAAACTGTGTATTCACTCCTTTACCTGGGACACGCATGAAGGTTAGAAGAATACCTCCCAATTAATTTTGGGAAACTGTGTATTCACTCCTTTAGCTGGGAGACGCATGAAGGTTAGAAGAATACCTCCCAATCGGTTTTGGGAAACTATGTATTCACTCCTTCACCTGCGTAAAAGCTAGAATAATTCTTCCCAATCAATTTTCTGTCATTTCAAATTGACCAAAAACCGAGCAATTAACGATCTCCCCAGGAGTACGGTAGGCCTGTTGGTAATATTATACGGCTCAACTGTATAGTATTTCCAATGGGGAATCCTAAAACGAGGCCTTTAGCACCTCCGATAATCTTCAAAAGATTATTGCCTCCAGGGTTGGCCATGGAAAGAGGTGTAAAATAATAGAAAAATCTTGTAGAATGTTTTTTTTTGCGAGAAATTTTGATGAGAAGTCGAACTCGTGAAACCACATTTTCAACAAAATACTTTGGCTCTAACAAGCATTGAATAAGTTCCTGATATTACCATCATAATTATTTTAAGCTCTCGGTTTCATCAATTTTTATATCTAGATTATGAGAGAGATACGTCAGTGAAATGGCACTTGTCATGATTTATCAAATTTTTCTTTCATTAATACCATGCATGTGATATTTCCCATAGCTAAGCGTTTGTTTAAAGTAAAAACATATACAGACAATTAATCATTCATTGTTGGTTACTAGAGGTGAGCAGACATGGCTGTTACAGATACCGGGAGAGAGTACGTCAAACTCAACCTAATTAAGTGTTGTATTGAGCAGGAATTCATTCAAGCAAACTATTGTGGCGTGTGTCTAGCTGGAAGTTTAATTCTTCATGAATTAGCTGCAAAATATGGAATAGCAACCGAATTATGTCTAGGTACAAAGGTCTATTCGAATGGCATAAAAATTACGCCACATTTTTGGATAGAACACAACGACATAATTTATGATCCCTCCCTAGCTGTTACGCAACATCATATACCTCATAATCTAGATGTGACTCATAGAAAAGATGAGTTTGAGTGCAAGACTGTCGAACACCTAGTCATGATTGGTATTTTTGAAAAATTTTTGGTGAACGAATCTACGGTAGAATACTTTACCAAAGCACCAAAGCATATAATGAAAGTGCGTGACAACATTCATGAAACTGTAGCTAAAATATTAAGTCAATAAAAAATATCTGATAACTCTGATGTTTTTTAAGTAATATTTTGATAATGTGTCTTTTTGTGTCATTATTTTCTCTATTCTGTACTATCACAACTGAATACCCAATCGTTTTGATGCACTCATGTTAAAAAAAAATGTAACTTGGTTGCATCATTTTAACAAATCCTATTAGATGTTTATCAACGAAAGTAAATGAATATGCATTTTTAATATAAATAAGTTGTAGAGAAAAATGTGTTTGAAGGAAAAATCACTTATTTTTCAAATTTAAAGCAAATCTTAAAATAATTTCTATTTCTGTTCATACAAGTTTATGTATTGAGTAAATACCTATCAAGTTTCAATCAACAGAAAAAAAAAACACATTCTACAGTGACTTTTAGTACATTTTAGCTTTTTTTGGCGAGAGCGCACACAGCGCATTGCCTCTTAACCTAACATATTATACAGTTGAGGTTCAATAAAAATTCTTAAAAGTCTATATTTGTTTTATTAAGAGTACAAAAAGGTTTAGACGTAATAACATACGGTACGGCACTGTCAAGACTTCGATTTTATTATCTAATTATGTAATTATAATCTCCACTGACCGCTGGAATCACCTTGAATCAATTAATTTAATTTCAATTTAACATGTGTATTTGACTTAATAAAATTCAATATACGTCACTATGGTAAATGTTTTATGAAAATGCAAATAATGAAAAAACTACGCCCTGTGAACGAGGTGTACCTACACCGGTTTTCTATTGTTACCTAAGTTGGAGGATTAAAAAAAACACTCTGTATATTTTTTGACTTTTTATATTGCAATTTTGAATTTACGTTCTACAATTTAAAAATATATGCTACACATGTCATTGCAAAACATTATCGAATTTACGCTCTTCTGTTCGGCTGGACGGTGTGGGTTGAATACGTCTCAATGGGTACATTACTTGTGGTAATTTTCTGAAAACGTGGTACAGTCTTTTATCTAGCTCTTCAGGTTTCCAGTTGATACTAGCACTGCACCTTGTATGCTCTTCTGTTCTCTTATCAGACAAATTTTTTAACTGATTCATGATGTCTTTATTAGTTTTTAATAAACTCTTCAATTCAACGTATATCATTTATATGGAGAAATGTTACGTGATCATTTTGGGAACTACACTTTTGAAGAATTTTTTATCTACAAAAAAGATATAACAGGAAATAATTACCATTAACTATCTTAAAGTCACGTGTTTTTTCTTTTGCACACGGTGGGAAGACACAAATAAATAAGCAAACGCAAGCCAGAAGAGAGCAGTATTTGCTAGCAGCAGCCTAAAATAACAATCGACGTTAGGAAGCCCAATCCGCTATCTTTCAAAATTAAGGAAAATTAATAAGGGTAAGTGATTTTTGATTTATATATTTACCGCTCCAATGAGAGTAGTTTTTGCTGTAAATGTTTCCGTGTTTTCAATTATATTCAAATTTGATTTCTTTATAGATGGACCTTACTAAACTTAATTCGGTGTCACTTATAGAAAAAAAACCAATTGAGAAACTGACAGAGTTACCTAAGAATACACCTTTCCAAATAACAGTAGGACGAATAGTGAAGACGAAATTTGGAGAGGTAGTTCTGCTCCAACTCAAAGATAAAGCGGTATTCCTACCCCAAAGAGTGACCGAAACATACCGACAGCATATAGCGGAGTTCAGCAGCCTAAAATACAGTCTGAAATACAGAGGACAAATCGATGTTGGTAAGCCCAATCCGCTAACATCTTTCGAAATCGAAGAAAATATTCATCAATGATTTGAATAAATAGTTATATAGATGTGTTTGTGTTTTTTTTTCCACATTTGACGTGACATGTCTGGACATGTTAAAAATATTCTCGAATAACATCTTGTTCGTCACAAGTCACATCATCAAATATGAATATGCAATTTTGTTTTGTTTCGAATGGATGTATAATATCAGTACTTTTTACTATAGGTGTAATGACCAATTTCATTAATTGGTTTAAGTAAAGCTTTCAGATATATTTAGGTTGGTAAAGAGAGTAGCTTTTTTAGTTGCTATGTTGCCAGCTCTACCGGTTGGAAAAAATCTTCATAAGAAAATCATCAAAAAATCCAAGGTCCGAAAACGTCAAAATTTACTCAAAAAGTGGTGGGGGTAAATTATCCTAACGCATATACATCAAAAGTAACATGCTCGTAAGGTCACCTGTTAATATGTCACCTGTCACATAGTTAAGTTCTATGGTCAGTTAGGTTACTACTGTAGTTCTATGGTCAGTTAGGTTACTGTCATATGTCAACCTGTCACTTGTCACCTGTCAATATGTCAACCTGTCAATATGTCACCTGTCCATATGTCACTTGTCACCTGTCTATATGTCATCTGTCACCTGTCAATATGTCACTTGTCACATAGTTAAGTTTTATGGTCAGTTAGGTTACTACTGTAGTTCTATGGTCAGTTAGGTTACTGTCATATGTCAACCTGTCACTTGTCACCTGTCACAAGGTTACTGTCATATGTCAACCTGTCACTTGTCACCTGTCAATATGTCAACCTGTCAATATGTCACCTGTCAATATGTCACATGTCACTTGTCACCTGTCAATTGTCACCTGTCAATATGTCACTTGTCACCTGTCATATGTCAACCTGTCACTTGTCACCTGTCATATGTCACCTGTCACCTGTCACTTGTCATCTGTCACTTGTCACCTGTCACATAGTTGAGTTCCATGGTTAGTTAGGTTAGGTTACTAGTTCTATGGTTAGTTGGGTTCCTACCGTAATTCTATGGTCAGTTAGGTTACTGTCATATGTCAAGGGGCGTGGCCGGGAGGGGGAGGGGGAAGGGGGCGGGGCTTAGGGGGAGGGGCCGGAAAGTGGAGGGGGGTCAGTCAAGTGCCCCTATACCTACTGACCTAAAATCGAAAAATAACGAACAGATAAGAAGTTATTATATCAATGCCATAGGTTAATTAAACAAAATTACAATCTTTATATAAGACCCGAAAAATCACACCACAAAAACTCACTTTATCAGTTGCATGTTTTTGCCACGGTCGCAAGCACAAGCTGGAGTGGTTTTTCTTCAAAAGCGAACCTTAAAATATGAAGTTTGCTGAAAAGCCGGACAGTGTGTGACTAAAAACTAAGGTGAGTTTTCAACAACTTTTTTTTATAAAGGTAGTAATTTCCCCGTCTTTAATTATAATCAAATTTTATGTGATTTTTCATTACTTTATCTACAACTGTCATGTAACGAGTACGATTTGACACTATTTTTAGGATAAAAAAACCAAAATATTTATGGAAAGCTTATGGAATTTCTGAACAATTCGAAAAAATCTGAAGAAAATGGCAATCGTGCTTTTCTTTAATATTTGTTGCCAACACTAGATATCTTCGATGAAGCAAAATCGCTACAGTTTCGGGCAGAAGTTCTTAGAATAATGATTCAAATGAAAAATATCCCCACTATTGCAGAAATTCATAGTGTCACAGATAATTCCAACATCTTGGGAACTCTTCAGGAGTTATTCCTAATAATTCCACTTTGGTTAATTACCCACAATTGTCTGATACAATACAGACGGAATGAACCAACCTACCTTCATGCAGTTTACAGGCGTATATTTCGACAGCAATGCGTAAAAATAATTATATTTTGTGTTGTTTTTACTTTTTTTTTAATAAATAAAAAATATGTAAATATCTATGGTACTGGTTGGTTTGTTCATGTATTATTTATTGGCTATTTTGTGATGCCAGTGGATGATCCAGAAATTTATTCGACCGAACAGACCGGTCAATTTATTGGGTTTTTATTTTAGTTATGTAAATACTTATTCATGATTATTTATTTTTCGAATTGAGTATGTATGGATACATTTTTAAAAGACCTTACTTGAGTGCTACACATAATCTATCCACCGAAGAAATTGAAGCTCTAATACAATTTGAAAATTTTAAATTTAATTAATTTAAAATTTTAAATTTTCTAACTTGTGGTGCCGTTCGTCAAATGAAGAAATTGACATTTTAAAATACATAAAGAATTTTCGTGGATCTTCTCGTAAATTTGAATAAAGGGTGACGGAAGCCCCTTTTATTGGTCTTTGTAAACATAAAGGATGGGCCCAAATCCTCCTGGAGCATCGTTTCTTCTTTGGCCTTTCTATTAATCTTTTTACACACAACAACAACGCGATGCTCTGTACTTCTCAAATACATGTTGATGACTGAAATGTCAAAACAATATTTTCGACCAATAATCGGACATTTGTGAAACGGGCCTTAATAAATTATTTCAATATGTATAATAGATTAAAACGGAAGATTTAATATGAAGACAATGTAGGTGAAAATAGACCTAAATTCCTATAGACACTTTGAACCTGATGAAATGGTCTAGAATGTTCAATATGTATCTTCAGCTTTGTTTCCATTTTTCACATCTTTTTCTTATATACAAATAATTAATTTCCAAAAATATGAGATCATAGCCAAACATTACAACAAACATTCAGGGAGTTTGAAAATATCTTTTGGTATTAGTAGGCTAGTATGAATACATATTTATGTTTCATGAAATAAATATCATTGAATCATGGCTTACCTAGAAAGTACTGAATTTTGTGACTAAAATCTCAATGAACAGTTAGGAAAAATTTTAGTTTTATGAAGAAAACGTTCATAAAAAAGTTGAAGAATACAAGGGTTGTGAAATGTAGTGTCATCTGTGAAGGGAAACTCAGAATCCAATAGCAAACAATATGATGCCAAAGATTCCTTGATGGATGGTGAAAATGTCATTCCTTATTTTGGATCGCTACCTTTTGATATGACCAAGGTTAAGTTTATATGTTTTGATGTAAAATCTATTTCACAATACGCATAAGTATACTTAATTCGATACACTTGAAGATCTACTCAATATAATATTCAAATAGTTATTTATGCAACAAGTGCAAAAAGTGAGTGTTTTTTGCACGCGACGTGAAATTGTCCAACGAGGTCTTTAGGCCGAGTTGGACAACACCTCGAGTGCAAAAAACACGTTTTGCAAGAGTTGCATACAATATTTTTTCTAAATTCATGCAAAAACTGGAAAATTAGAATATAATATGTCAAGAACTTAACCTAACCTAATTAAACTTAACCCGTTCTTCTTTTTTTGTATCTTTATGGCCTCCACCTTGTCAGTACTCAATCATAGCTGGTTTACGCCTTGACAATTTAACTTTAAATAATTAAAGATTTTTGCAATAATTGTAACTCGTTGAGACTAAGTAGTAAGATATACATATATTATTGTTGTATTAAAGCAGGATCAGATACTTGCTATGGATTTTTATTCAATTTAAATGTTTATGTTTGTCATTAATCATCACCAACCTGACACAATAATGACAGATGAGTGCAATAAAATATTTTTTCTACTCCTGTTTTATATTATATTTATTAAAAGACTAAAATCTGTATCATAATGAAATTCATTATGATACAGATTTTTAAGCCAATAGGAATGCGACATTCGTACAATATTTAGTATATAGCCATGGATACCTGGTTGACATTTCTGAAATTAATCATATTAGGTCTGTTCCCTGCAATAAAAGTGTAGCACTGAGCTATACGATTTTATTCATTTTAATTATGTTTTAATGCTTCTTGCAGTTTACAAATGCAATATACATAGATATTCGTAAATTTAGTAATTTTATACGTATTTTTTCACAGATAGACCTGAATTTTTCAAAATTATATAGCTCAGTGCTACACTTTTATTGCAGGCGAACAGACATATTAAGTGACACTCAATTTGATAGCTGTCAAATAATTTTGATTTTCAAAAGTAACTATACTTAAAATTGATTTAACTAATAATTATTGGTTAAATAATTTTTATTAACCGGAGTAGAAAAAATATTGTATGCCACTTTCATGTAATGGCCATTAATACACTCGCATATTATATACGAAACTCGCCTGCGGCTCGTTTCGTATCCTACAATATGCTCGTGTCTTAATGGCTATCATTACATGTTCGTTGCATAAAATACTATTATCTGATGGCATGTCATAATGACAACGTTATGTCACTCAATTTTGATGACATAAGGAAGCTCATTATGGTACTAAGAACCATAATGAAATTCTATAAGGAAAACTTGTAATGGTTTGATCAAAAAAGTTTATCCAAAATGCATAAGTATGTACAAAACTATTTATTATAAATGGTAAAAGAACAATTACTAAAATTTGTAATATTAATTCCAATGGATTCTACAGTTTTTACATCAGTAGTTGATGATTGTTGGCAAACTTGTAATCCTGTTTGGTTGTTGGCACCAAAAATTGCTTCTGGTATTTTGCAGTTTTTAATTTTTCGATAATGTATTGATATAAATGCCATCAGATAAAATTTTGTATGTAATACGAATCATAAACAATCATTATGGCACACGCCGTGTAATCGGACTCGGCTACGCCTCGCCCTATAACATTCACGACTCTTACCATAATGATCGTCTTTATGATCCTTATTACATAAATAACTATTATTGCACTAGTGCAATAAAGTACCACTTTTTCCATTAAATGTGGTTCACAAAAGTGTTGTTTTTTGCATGAATGAAGAAAAACATTATTTTAACTTCAAAAATGATTATTTAAAAAATATTATATACCAATTAATCATTTTTCATTTTAGTATTAAAATATCAACATAACAGAAGTAAACGTATATGGGACAAACGAGATTTTTGCCTTTATATTAGGCGTTTTCGATTATTTACTTTTGGCTGCTAGTAGCAGCTCGTAGTGACTGAATTTCGTTCGTTTATTACCGGGCGTGACGCCTAATCTTACCTTCCCCTCGCCCCTTTAGCACATACCGAAAAGTATGGGCTTCAAGCCATGGACATTAAATGTTTGACGTTTGTCAGGTTTGACGTTTATTTGAAGGTTAAAATTGTGCCGATTACGATTTAAATCTTACTGAAAATATTTAAATATGCAAAATTATATTATCAATAACATCATAGTCGAAAACTGTTCTTCTAAAAACACAGGAAATTCATTAATAATATCAGATGATAGTTTGGATGATGACATGATATGACAAGTGGCTTTGAGGATCCTAAAAATCGTGTTCGTTTTTCTCAAAAGTCTTGACGACTGAGGCGTCACGAACAAATGCTTGAAGCCCAAATAAACGAAAGCAACATGTTTTAAAAATGTCACAAATTTCAGTCGACACTTAATGAGGAAACATAATAATGAAGTAGCCGTTCAACAGTTTATGAATATGGAATTAGGAAGTATTGAAAGAAAAAATTTCATGGATGTATTGAGGGAAAAGGAAATTTTTTGCCTACGGTACAAAATGGAATAAACTGTGAGAGGGCCTACGGAAAAAGTGTCACCTGAAAATATTCTTCCTTGTGTATATTGTGGAGGATACTAACATGAAAAATTATTTGAAACACCCAGCTATTGAATGTTCTCAGCACCCACATAATGAATCCTAATCAAACTAGAAAACTCTGTCAGATGCTGAAACGTATTTAGCTTTTCGTTCTGTTGATGAAAAATTTATTAGTAGCTTACGCATGAAAGATGGCATATTGATATGCGTTGTGATAGCATATCACTATTAGCAAAAAGTGATCCTCTAATAAATATTATCATTTGGAACGTTGTACGTAAAACGACATCGTCATAGTCATCTAAATAATGTGATAAAAAATAAATTGCGAGAACTAGCTCGATTATGGCAAAACATAAAATTATATATTTACGATAAAAATTTCTTCGATGCACTCAAGCCAGAAAATTTTAAATATTTGTTTATGTGTAATCAGCATATTTGTGGATATGATCAGAAAAGTCAGAAGTTTGGAAAGTCTCCCTCATTAGCCCTCCATATGGGTACAACTTTACAAAAGTTGTGTGATCATGCTTTTTCTGAAATTCAACAAAAAAACCCAATGTTTACCAATGGTATCAATAGCATCGACAAAGCGAAACAAATTAAAATATTAAGGAGACTGGTCGTGACAAATTGGAACGCTGAAGTCAGTAGTGCGGCGAATCAGGATTTAATGGAAAAGCAATGGAAAAAAACCAGCAATTATTCCATTAACATCGGATACAAAAAAATTGAATGAATTTGTTAAGGAAAGGGCCAAAACATATGCTGAAAATGAAGATAATAACAATGATCGCAAATCATTTGTTGATTTGCAAAAATGTTGCTATTGATCACGCTTAACAAAAGAAGACTGGGTGAGCAATGGACTGGGATGGGCTTCTTCAAGGAAAGGAATTTTCAGAAATGATTTTTACTTTTTATGACGCTATGTACTCGGTAATTGAGTTGTTTGTTCCCTTGAAGATATTTGTTATTAACAGATTCCCACATTGGTATTCTTTTCAACTTAAAAGCTTGGTCAACGATAAAAAGGTTGCACATGGGATTTATAAACAAAACAGAACTCCCCAAAATTATGAAATATTCAGTCAGTTAAGAGAACAATGTAAGATTATATCTAGATTACATACATTCTGTTGAAACCTCCGTTAAAAGAAATGTTAAAACCTTTTGGAATTTTGTACGTACTAAAAGATCAAATAACTCCATACCTGATAATATGAACCTTGACAACTCTTTTGCTTCTTGTGGTAGTGAAGTTTCAAATCTGTTTGCCAAGCTTTTTTCATCAGTTTACACTACTCAAAATCTGAATCTAAATTTAAATGAAATTGAATCAAAACTTAACGTCTCCTCTTACCACATTCCTATTTCGACCATCTTTGAGAAATTATCTAACCTTGACACAAAGAAAGGTCCAGGTCCTGACATTATTCCTCCCATCCTACTTAGAACTTGCAGCTTCATTTTATCTCGGCCTCTCTTCTATATTTTCAATAAATCTATTGAGACAGGTGAGTTTCCTGATTACTGGAAACTATCTTTTGTTACCCCAATATACAAATCGGGAAGCAAGACTGACATCAAAAATTACCGACCCATATCTATTCTCAGTACTATACCTAAGGTATTTGAGAACATTATAACAGACTACCTTACCTATGACTGCTCTGGCATCATAACTGAACAACAATATGGCTTTTGTGCTGGGAAATCGACTGAATTAAATCTAGTTACCTATGTCGATTTCCTGTCGGAGGCTTTGGAGAGGGGTTACCAGATTGATTCTGTGTACACTGACTTCTCTAAGGCTTTTGACAGGGTCAACCATACTCTCTTACTGCAAAAGCTTGAAAAATATGGTGTAGGTGGGGCATTACTACAATGGATTAGTAGCTATCTTACGAACAGGACTCAAATGGTTAGAGTAAACCATCACTATTCTAACTTATTTCAAGTAACCTCAGGTGTTCCTCAGGGGTCACACCTTGGTCCCTTATTATTCAACTTATTTATCAATGACATTATTCATTGTTTTAGGTATGGCAAAGCACTACTATTTGCAGATGATTTAAAACTTTTCCTAATTATTCAAACATATTTTGATGCTCTCAGGCTTCAGTCTGATCTTGATAATCTATCAAACTGGTGCTCCTTAAATGGCATGGACTTGAATGCTATTAAGTGCCATGTCATGCGCTTTTATCGATCCCATGTACCTTCTACTACTTTTGATTATACCTTAAATGATCATGTCTTGGAGTCTGTTAATCAAATCAAAGACCTTGGAGTTATTCTAGATCCCACCTTAAGCTTCAATCAACACATACCTATAGCTATCCATAAATCCATGAAAATGTTAGGTTTTATCAAAAGGCTAACCCACGATTTTACTGACACATCTGCAATTAAAGTCCTTTATTGTTCACTTGTCCGACCCCATCTAGATTATTGTTCTTCTGTCTGGTCTCCTCATTACATAAGACTCAGCAGGAACATTGAAAATGTCCAACACAATTTTCTTAGATACATGGCCTATAAATTGGGTATCTTTTGCGATTATGAATTTTTAGAGCATTTTCTGAACATCCCCTCCTTGGAAACTAGGAGGAAACAGAGAGACCTGACATTACTTTTCAACATTATCAATGGCAGATGCAGTTGTGCTGAACTTCTAGCAAAAATTAATCTTCATGTTCAAACCCGATCAACCCGACAGCAACAAACATTTTATGTACCTTTTTATCGTTTAAACAATACTTTCAATAGCTGTATTCCAAGAATGTTAAGATTAGCCAATACTCATAATGATCTTGGGATGTTTAACACCCCCTTTCATCACTTTAAAACTCAATTACTGAATACCGAGCTTTAATGTTTTAATGTTAATGCTTTATTTATGCTTATTGTCTTTTGTCTTTTCAAATATTTAAATTTTTAACCTCTTTTTTACTTATTCTTTATTGTATGACATGTAATTATTCCATATTTTTTCATTTTATTTTAATTATAATTTTGAAATTGTAATTTATACCTAAAATGGGCTTGCCCGTAAACAAATAAAAAATAAAATAAAACTCAAGTGTCAACGAGCATTTTCATACAATGTAGCAAAAGTTGCAAATAATTTATTAGAAAATAAACTTTTCAATGTCTTAATATCTCCAAAAAGCTTCAAAATGAACTATAAAAAATACCTATTTACTCTGTGATGCTGATACTATTGTCAGTTTCAATTTGTATTTTGTTTCTTTTTATAGTTATTTATGCAACAAGTGCAAAAAGTGAGTGTTTTTTGCACGCAACGTGAAATTGTCCAACGAGGTCTTTAGGCCGAGTTGGACAACACGTCGAGTGCAAAAAACACGTTTTGCAAGAGTTGCATACAATATTTTTTCTAAATTCATGCAAAAACTGGAAAATTAGAACATAAATATGTCAAGAAGCTAATCTAACCTAATAAAACTCAACTCGTTCTTCTTTTTTGTATCTTTATGGCCTCCACCTTGTCAGTACTCAATCATAGCTGGTTTTCGCCTTGACCATTTAAATTTCAAATAATTAAAGATTTTTGAAATAATTGTAACTCGTTGAGACTAAGTAGTAAGATATACATATATTATTGTTGTATTAAAGCAGGATCAGGTACTTGCTATGGATTTTTATTTAATTTAAATGTTTATGTTTGTCATTAATCATCACAAAACTGACACAAGAATGACAGATGAGTGCAATAAAATATTTTATTGCACTAGTGCAATAAAGTACCACTTTTTCCATTAAATGTGGTGCACAAAAGTGTTGTTTTTTGCATGAATGTAGAAAAATATATTTAATATATTTGTTTTTTTTTTTAAATAACAATTTATTAACTAAAATTAGAATCAATAATTCCTGTATGTAGTTAGAAATAATCTGGCTTTAGCGGAAGAACAGACATTTAAGTCCAAAAGACATAAATGAACTGAGCTAAAATGCCAATTACTCAATATGCTAAATCGCATACATTATATTACATTTAATTTACTGCTGTATAATATTGGGTAATAAACGTATTTATTATTATTATTATTATTATAAACGGGAAAGTCAGAGTTCGGCAAAAATAATAAATTTTAGAAAAATCTGAAATTAACTGGGGAAATACGTGGTGTGACGTCAGCAAATTCGGGCAATACCCGTGATGGAATCTGGAAATTTATGCAACAATCATTCAGAAAAAGGAATATGTACCTATGGAATTACATGCAGGTACAAGCATGATTACGGGCTACGGGCCCCTAGTTTTTGTATATATGATAAAACCTTTTAATTAAATATCAATTAATTGTCACGTACTACCCGTTTGAAGTTTTTAGAAAACGTTTACACAGAGTACTAACTGTATTGGAATTATTAGAATATTTTTATATACTAATCAATATCAAGAACTCGTTGTGATTGCTGAAAATAATGGATGACACTATAGTCAAACAAATATTAGAGGAAATTAGAAATAGTAAAATAGAGCTCAAAAATAGTATTCAGGCTAGTGAAGCTAATATCTCATTGAAAGTTGAGGAATTGAAGTTCAAGATAAACAGACTTGAAGAAGAGAATTTTCAATTGAAGGAAAAAATAGAAAAACTGGAAAGGAACGAAAAACAAAATAACTTAATTGTTTTCGGATGGGATGTCCCCAATGAAAATATAACTTCAGAATTTATCTGTACTGAATTTAATAGCATGTTGAATGTAGTTGTCAACGAAACAGATATAAATAATTTTTACTGCCTTGGGAACACAACAAATCGACCGGTCAAAGTAGAGTTTTTATCTTATTTGAAAAAAAAAGGAAATCTTGAAGAATTGTAAAAAGTTAAAAGGAAGCAGTATATCAATATCCCACGACCTGACAGTCCAACAACGCTCCGAATATCAAATTTTACGGAAATTTTTATTTCAAGAACGACAACAAAACAAGAATTGCTATATCAAGGGAAATAAACTCGTTATAGAGAATAAGGAATATTCCATAGAAGATCTAAACGAATTGGACAATCAAATAGAGAAAAAAACAAATAGTACACCATCGACCCCAACTCAGACACAAATTTCAAAAACCCAACATCGAGACGTCTTACATACTTCCCACTCAAAAAACCAACTCCAGAATCAATCAACAGGCCAAACTGTAAACCTTACCAAATCTACTGGAGCCTCAAAAAAGCCACTAAAGCCAGCCAACTCAGCCCTAGAGAAAGTTACCAGATTAAGATCAAATTCCCAAAAATAGAAATACCCCAGTTTTAAAAAACATTTTTCTTAAATTGTTCGTCAGTATCTTTATTTTTATCAAAAATTTTTATGTTAATTGTTCTTTTTTTTAAATTATCATGATAAGTTGACTTAAATTATACTGTGTGGTCATTTGTGACATAAGTTTTTATATATTTTGATTATTCTTACTATTACTATAATCACAATATTGCAGTTTTAAATGTTTCAAATTAACGATACCATTCTTGTTGTATGATGGATCAGTATTTGAAAAATTATGAAAATGGAGATTTCAAGGCTCAAGTGGTCAACACAACCGACGATTTTCATAAACTAAATACGGGGCACAAAAATAAAAATAAAATATCAGTCTTTCATATGAACGTCAGAAGTATTCATAAAAACTTTGATAAATGTTTACTACTCTTAACACAACTCTGTGATTTTGAAGTAATTGTTTTTACTGAAACTTTTCAGGTGACTGATACAAGTATATTTGAAATTAATGGCTACGATATTATATATAGTGAGGGAAGATGTAATAGAAATGATGGGGTGATTGTTTATGTAAAAAGGGGAATAGAATATACCTATAAACTTGTCAAAATTTATGAAAGTCAAGCAGTTGAATTATATATTAACGACACAGTTAAAAAAATTATTATAACAGCATTGTATAGATCTCCACACAGTTGTCCAAAAATTTTTAATAGGCATCTTATCACTTACCTAAATAATACTGTAAAGTCAGACGTACATATTTTTTTAGGAGACATAAATATAGATCTTTTAAGAGACATAAATATAGATCTTTTAAATGATAATGAATTTGTAGCAGAGTATAAAAATATATTAAATACGAATACTTTTATATCATACATCAATCAAGTCACTAGGCCAAGTAGCAAAACATGCTTGGATCATTTCTTTGTAAGAAAATCAATTCATAGAGAAGATACATGCCAGTCAAATGTTTTTAATTTTGAAATAACCGACCATTATCCGATAGCTTTAACAATTCCTAATGTAAATGTCCCGTCTCAGATATGTAAAAATAATACAGAAGACTTTAAAAAATTTATTGACTACACGAAATTAAAAATGCAGCTGAAAAATCAAACTTGGCAAGGTGTCTATAATTCACCAGATGTTGATTTAATGACTGAGAAATTTATCAATATATTAAAAACAGCTATAAGCAATAATACAAATTCTGTTAAAATTTCTAAAAGAGAACTCAAAATTAAAAAACCGTGGATAACAAAAGCATTGTTGAAATCAATTGATGAGAAAAATCTGTTGTATGTCAAAATGAAAAAAAATTCAAAAGATATAAATCTGCAAAAAACGTATAAAAATAATTTATTAAAATTAATACAAAAGTCAAAAAAATCTTACTTTAATAATATAATTGCTAAAAATGGAAATTCGTCATCAGTACTTTGGGAATGTGTAAACAGGTTATGTAGTTCAATACGCCTGAAAAATGAAATTAAAAAAATCACGAAAAGTGATATAGTAATGGGGAATAAACAGGATATAGCTAATGAATTTAATGATTTTTTTGCTGAACTGGGAAAATCATATGCCGAAAAAATCGAACCAACAAATTATATTGACAACCTTCCAACTCTCAACAAAACTATGTATATTTATTCAACAAATGAGGAGGAAGTCAAAAAAATTATAAAAACATTGAAAAACAAAAAATCACCTGGAGTAGATGAAATCAGATCTGAAACATTAAAAGAAATAGCTGATGAAATTGTTGCGCCCTTAACGTTTTTAATAAACAAATGTTTAAATGCTGGCGTTTTTCCTAAACCACTAAAAACATGTATAATTAAACCAATATATAAAAGTGGAAATAAGACTTTAACTACTAATTATAGACCTATATCATTAACTTCAACAATCAGTAAAATTATGGAAAAAATATTTAAAAAACGCTTAGTGAAATTTTTAGAAAAATACAATATAATTTCTACCAATCAGTACGGTTTTAGAAAGGGAAAATCCACAGAGGACGCTATTGCTTCACTAGTAAAAGATGTGTACAATGCATTAGATAAACGAAAGCCTTCATTATGTGTTTTTGTTGACCTCTTTAAAGCCTTTGACACAGTAAATCATAAACAGCTATTAAATAAATTACATACTTACGGGATAAGAGGAGTCGCATATAACTTTATCAAGAGTTATTCAAGTGACAGGCTACAATATGTACAATTAGATAATGTGTTAAGCGATGCTAAAACTGTTACTTTTGGTGTACCCCAAGGTACCGTACTAGGACCAGTACTGTTTACAGTGTACATCAATAGCTTACTAAATCTGGACTCCAAAGGCAAAGTTATAAGCTTTGCTGATGATACCGCCATTTTGTATAATGATAAAACTTGGAAAGCGCTCAAAGATACAGCTGAAACAGATTTTAAAACTGTAATAGAATGGTTCAAATACAATAAACTTACACTAAATATAGATAAAACGAAATATATGCCATTCTCATCCTACACCACCGGACTTCCCAATTTTGGTTCTCTTGAAATAAATAATAATATGAAAATACCTGAAACAGATAGCATTAAGTACTTGGGTGTTATAATAGATCGTCATCTAAAATGGGAGCTACATATTAAAAATGTAGTTCAAAAATTACGGGGCCTTCTCTCTAAATTTAGGTACTTGAGGGAATTCTTAGATATCCATTACCTAAAAATTATGTATTACTCATTAGTGAAATCCCAAATTAACTATGGAATTCTTGCATGGGGGGGAGTAAATGACTGTCACCTACAAAAGTTGAATGTTATTCAAAAATGGATAATGAGAATAATTTTTAGAAAGAATATTATTTTCCCTAGTAATGATATTTATGAGCTAAGTGGTTTTATGGACACTAGACAAATATATTGTATGAAAATGTTATTGTACTATCAAAAACATAAAAAAAGCCTACTTTGTCCAGAACACGCACATAATACTCGCTGTAAAGACAACGTATATACCTTACCTAGACGAGGAAAAACTATAGGGCAGCGTTGTTTTGACTACTTGGGTCCCAAAATATTTAATCAAGTTCCTTTGGAGTTAAAGAATTTGGAAAATTCAAAACATTTTAAAACTAAAATTAAAAGCTGGATAAAAACGCTAAATAGAAATGTTTTAAATAATATAATAAATAACCAGTAACAAATTAAAACTAGGAAATACAAAATAAATATAGTAAACTGTCAAAACTGATATTTTTCTTTCCTATTCTTTTTATAAAATTAAAAATTGACTTGCCTGATAATGTACTTTACCCGATATTGTCTAAATACCCTAATCATGTCTGCTGTAAAACTATTTTTTGATATGACTTACCTGATTATGTCTGGAATAACACAATGTTGGTCAGTTATCTTTATTGTGTTATAATATACCCACCTATATTGATGTTCACTGTTAATTTAAATTGTTATATATACATATGTTATTTATAAGTACATCACATACAAGGTGCAAGTAGTTTCTGACTACTTACAACTTCTGTGATTTTTTGTGTGTTTGTTTACATTTTTCCTATATATTTATATTTTGTAACTACCGTAAATAAACATTAGATGTATTTTTATACCACATTAAGAAAAAAAAAAAAAAAAAAAAAAAAAAAAAAGGAAAACCTACATGGAATTGGTCAATTCGAGCAGATCGAAAGCAGTGAGTAGAAAACGGTTCGTGTAAAAATTACAAAAACATTTGCTGATAGCTCGCGTGAAGTGATGAAGGTTTTTCCTGCGTTCTTGTGATACTAGTGCCTAAATCTGCAAAGTAAATCATTCGTTGATAAAAGGTACTTTCAATAAATACCTAACCAAAAAGGCTACGTGCTTCAAGCTGTATCACAATTTGGATAAAAAATGGCGTCTCTCGACATTGAAACGCCATCTAACAGCCAACAATAAGGTGTTGAGAGGAAAAATCAATAATCAAGGTGAGATCTGTCCGAAATATTGTAACTTTCAAGTCGCCACTACCATGTATATTTTTCTGCATTTTGAACAATAAAAAATAATAAAATTATGGCATCAAGAAAGGAAAAAGAAGAGATTTCCAAATTAAAACTTAAATCAAAGTTGTGCACCAACACTAACAATGGGATCAGGAGATACATAGACACACACATGCAAGATACCATCAATGATCTTCTAATCGAAGAGTTCCAACTAAGAAAACAAATCTTGGTGGATAGCCGAAAGTCGTTTGATCAGCATCTTATAGATTTATTATGTTTAAGCCCTATTGAAGAGGAGAACATTTAGGTTGATGAATTCATAAATATCTTTTGTGAGTTACTTTCAAAAATTAATGTTATTTTAAACATGACTGAAGCTAAATCACATAAATCAAACAATATACACATGAGCCAAGCTCAAATCAATTCAAATTCAGAATCCATATCGACAGCAAAGCTGCAACCTATACAAATTGAACCTTTCACAGGTAAGAACCTAAATAAATTTAAACCATTTATTAAAATTTTCAAGGCAGTTATTGAGAAAAACAGTAATTTGTCTAAAGTGGAAAAACTTTTCTATTCAAGGTCATATTTAAGGGATGAAGCTTTGGCGTTAATTGATGTTTTACCTATAATAGGTGACTCTTATGACAAGGCGCTGGAAATTCTTGATAAAAGATACAATAATCATACTATGCTCATAAATTCCTATATTTATTCCATTTTAGACTTGCCAAATATTAGCAAAGGCACCACAATTGCATTACGTGAATTTGTGAGCAAAGTTAAACAACACTTAGGTAACGCACTAAATGATACCATCGATACTTGGGACATAATATTAATTTGTATTTTATCGAAAAAAATAGATCAGTATACAAACAGAGCCTATCAAATAGAATACGACAGGGATGCTTCTAAACTCCCCACATTAAACGAATTTTTGGAGTTTTTAGAAGCACGTGCTACTGCACTTGAGGCTGTCAATCAGCTGGAAGTAAAAAATTCTAAAGAAAAACAACATGTCCATATGACAAGAGCTAACCCTAAGCAGACTATTCCAAAAAAGGAAACAACATGTACCTTTTGTAATTATAATGGGCACAGAATTTACAATTGTAAAAGGTTTCAATCTCTGTCTGCAATCGAAAGGATGAATTTTATAAAAGGTAATAAACATTGTACAATATGCTTAAACACTCATGAAGGCAAATGTAAATTAGATTTTAAGTGTGTCAAATGTAACAAAAATCATAACAGTATTTTACATCTAGATAATAATATGACAGAAAATATAGGGAAAACTAGTCAAAATTTAGATAAAAATGTTGAAATTTCCTGTATTGCGAAGAATTTTGGAGATAAAGTTTTGTTACCTACAATTAAAGTAAAATTAAAAACACAGTCTGATTATTTTGTGGATGCTTATGCATTAGCTGATTCAGGAAGTCAAACTTCTTTTGTTACTAAAAATTTAATTGAAAGGCTGAATGTTCCAACTTTCAATTACAATTTAAATATTCTCTGTGTTACAGAGGCTCCATTCAAAATAACAAGGGCAGCTAACTAGAAGCTATTTGCACAGGGAGACAATAATTATAGCCTAACTTCTAAATTTGCACTTGTGGACAAAATCACAAGTAATTTGCCAAAACATTCTTCAAACATTTTTGATTTAAATATAACAAAAGGTGTGAGTCTGGCAAATGATGAATTTCATCTTCCAAAAAATATTGACATTTTATTATCAGCAGACATAGTCTTCGAAATTTTGCAAGATGGTAAAATCAATTTAAATTCTAAAAAACACTACATTTGGTTATCTAGTATCAGGGGTAATTCCCAAATGTTCTACCCTTGGTTTAAACAGCCACGCTTACTTTAGCAATTCATCACTTGTATCATGTCATGCCTTGATGCAGGAAGAAAAATTGAAAGTATCATATCACAATTTTGGGACACTTAAAAGGTGCCAGAGCTATTTCCAGAATATAAGAGTGAACAAGAGGCATGCGAGGTTATTTTTAAAAGGTCTACCACATTAAAAAATTGTAAATTTTGAGTCAACTTACCTCTTAAGCTAGATTTGTCAGAAATTGATCTAGGAGATTCTTTTTCAGTTGCATACAAACGTTTTCAGAATTTAGAAAAAAGGTTTCAAGCAAATCCTGATTTATTCGATAAGTACAAAAGTTTTATTGATGAATACATTAGTTTAGGTCATGCTAAAATACTTGACATCAAAGAATATGAGAGTGGTAATTCTCCTACCTACTTCATGGCACATCATCCTGTCATAAATGAAGACAAAAAGACTACAAAATTGCGGGTAGTGTTTGATGGGTCAATGCATAGTAAAAATAAAAACTCAATAAATGATTTTCTTTATAATGGTGAATTAGTACAGAATGAACTTTTTGACATATTAATAGTTTTTCGCACACACACTTATACTCTTTTAGCAGATATAAAAAAATGTTTAGAATGATTCTTATACATCCAGAGCATAAGCCCTTACTCTTTATGGAGAGAAAGTCAAAATGAACAAATTAAATGTTTGCAACTTCAAACCGTCACATATGGGCTAAAAAGTTCAACCTTTCTCGCCACTAGGTGTTTAAAAGAAATTGCAGGTTTAAATGCAAACAAATATCCTTTAGCAGCAAAGGCTTTACAAAATTCCACATACATTGATGACATACTTGCAGGTGAAGATACCTTACAAGATGTCCTTCAATTAAAATCTCAATTAATTGATTTGTTAAAATTAGCCTCCTTTGATCTACACAAATGGGCCTCGAAGAACGAGCTTGTTTTAAAAGATATACCTCTAGATGAACAGCAAATAGATGAAATTGACATTAATAAAAATAATAACACAATAAAAACTTCATGCGTGTCCTATGATATAAAAAATGATTGCTTCAAAATTTCTTCTCCAAAAAATGATAATAACCCCTGTGTAACAAAAAGACAAATTTCAAGTCACATTTGCAAATATTATGATCCTATGGGGGTGGGGGGACCTTTACTAGTAAAGGCAAAGGCCATTATGCAAAAGCTATGGGCAAGAAAGTTAGGTTGGGATGATGTGGTACCCGAAGACTTGAAGCAATTATGGGACCAATTTCAAAGCAGTTTAAATAGCATGCCCATATTAAAAATTGAGTGCCACCTACATTTTTTCAGTGCACAAAAAATAGAATTGGTAGGGTATAGTGATGCATCTACCATCGCTTATGGTTGTGTCCTATATGCCAGAGCGATTTTCAAAAATAAAGTGAACTCAAACATTTTATGTTCCAAGTCAAGAATAACACCTATAAATAAAGACATAACAATACCTTGTTTAGAGTTAAATGGTGCTCTATTATTGGCAACCGTAGCAAATCGGCTTTATACTTTATTAAGTCCAAAAATTAACGAAACATTTCTATACACTGACTCGAATATTATTCTTTGCTGGATTAAATCAGACCCAAAGGCGTTAAATCCTTATGTAGCCAACAGAATAATTAAAATTCAAGAATTAACTAAAAATTTTCATTGGGCATATTGCACTTCCAAATCAAATCCTGCAGATATGCTTAGCCGAGGTGTTGATCCTCACGAATTCCATACAAAAACAACTTGGTTTCATGGACCAGAGCATCTTCGAAACTTATATTTTTCTCACAATGTATGTATCCCTGAAATTATCAGTCCTCTGCCAGAAGTTATTGAAAGACAAGTTTTGACAAATATAAATAATGAGAAATCGTTTTTTGAAAACTTCTCTGGTTTGATAAAATTGCAAAGAGTTGTTGCTTATATGTTTCGTTTTATAAATAATCTAAAAAACAAGGAGAATAAATCACTTGACAGTTTATCTCCTTTAGAATTAGAAAGTGCTTTGAAAATTCCCCCTTCCCCCCAAAGAGGGACTTCTCCGTGTGGGGGGCAGGCTTCATAATGCTTCAGAAATAGCTTATGAACAGAGGCACCCAATAATACTGCCTAAAAAATCTCATGTAACCAACCTAATAATTAAAAGAGAGCATTTAAGGCTAAATCATGCTGGTCAAAAACAAATACTTAGCAGCCTAAATATGAAATATTGGTTGATAAGCGGCAATCGTGAAATAAAAAAGAATATCCATTGCTACACCGTATGCTTTAGGTTGAAGGCAAAATTTTCTACTCACTTAATGGGATCTCTTCCTGAAGACAGAGTTAACTCAGGCAGAGTCTTTGCACATATAGGCATAGACTATTGTGTATTTTTTAATATTAAGCAATCCCGCATCAGAAAATCCATTATCACCAAGGCATATATAGTAGTGTTTGTCTGTTTCAAGGTGAAAGCAATACATCTTGAACTGGTCTCTGATATCAACAGAAACATTTGCGGCATTGAAGCGTTTTATTTTTAGGAGAGTAAAATCTTCTAAAATATATTGTGACAATGTCAGCACCTTCAAAGGGGCCAATCATGAGTTAACTAACCTCTATGAATTACAAGCTTGTAAGCAGCACAAAGATTCTATTATTGACTATTCAGAAAATCAAGGAATTGACTTTAAATTCATTCCCAGTTATTCTCCGATATTCGGTGGGCTCTAGGAATCAGCTGTTAAAAGCACCAAACATCATCTTAAGCGAGTAATTGGAAACTCAACCTTAACATATGAACAATTTAATAGCGTAATTATTGAAATTGAAGGAATACTGAATTCACGCCCAATTTCACAAATAAGTAATGACATAACAGACTTGAGTTACCTCACACCAAGTCATTTCTTGAAAGGAGAACCTATAACCTCATATCCAGAAGTAAATCATACCAAAACCCCCGACAATAGACTAAAATTTTGGCAAATATGTGTCAACATTAAACAGTCATTTTGGAAAAAGTGGCAAAACGACTACTTAACATGATTACAAAATCGCCTTAAATGGCACAAGAGTGAACCTAATTTGAGAGAGGGTATGCTAGTCATTTTAAAGGAAGATAACACACCCCCTCTCAAATGGCCAATGGGCAGAATCACAAAGGTAATTCCCGGCAAAGATGCTAAAGTAAGGGTGGTTGAGGTAAAAACACTATCAGGCACATACTTACGATCGGTTACAAAAATTGCTGTACTACCCATCGAGTAAAACAATGTAAATATTACTTATGTAAAAATTCATGTAAATACTAGCCTTAATGTAAAAATTCATGTAAATAGTAGCCTTAATGTAAAAAACAGGCTTCTAGTTAAAGTGTGATAAAAATTGTGACCACAGTGAATTAAAACAGTGACCTTGTAAAATGTATGTAAAAAATGTGTGACTGTTCTTCCAGTTCCAGTTCTATATGGTTATATTCCTTTGTAAATACTGTAAATACATGCACACCTAAATATGTTGCTAGTTGTAAGAATTCCTTCATTCTGAATTTACTTTGAAAGACCTACTCAGTTTGAAACAAACCTTTGCATAAAAAACATGCCACATTTCAAATGCAATTTGATCAAGTGCAAATAAATATTTTTCCATTGCAAAAATACGCAATAATTCACAGTTCAACATTTTCTTGCAAAAAAAATCCCTTAGCTTTCTCTCTTTTGCTTTCCCCCTCTCTTCCCTGCTCTCCATCTTTCCCCTCACTCTAGTTCGATGCTTCCTCGCTCTTTTTCGCTTTTCGTAAGTGATATTTCATGACTTAATTATTTTTTCAGTAATATTATTGAAATTCAATCAACGGATCATGCGTCTTATGACAGTATATCAATAACTTCTTCAGTAGAGTAAGTTCAACATAAATTGAATATTAGGAAATAATGTTAATTACTTGCAATATTCTGATTTTTTACTATTTATTTCAGTAACACTGTTGAATCTGAGCAATTAGTGCAAGAGGAAGAAAATGTAGAGGAATCGAGTATGAAAAATCCAAGCCAAGAAAATTCTGGAAACGTTTGTATAATTTGCGATAAAGAGCGTAAGTTTCATAAAGGCCACTGGCAGAAATTATGTTTATTTACTTCACAAGTTGTGATAGATGATTTGTTATTGAAAGCTAAGGAACTTGACGATCAGGCTTTGGTAAATAAGATAGATTCAGTTCTTTCAGCAAATAAAACGATTTATAATCATAATATCTGTAAAAGGAATTATGAACATAATTTGGAAAAATTGAATAAAAAAGATACTGAAAAAACAATTTGGCATATTAAACGTGATGCCAACAACATTGCTTTTGAAGAAGTATGTGATTTTGTTGAAGATAATATTATAAAAAAAATTGTTATTTGATCGATTCTTTGGAAGAAATATACAAAGATAGTTATAACAGAGCTTTACAGAATGAGGAAACCGTAGAATTGATAGAAAATGTTGAAATAGTGCGCTCTCATCTTGAAGATGAACTGTTAAAAAAAATTTCAAAAAAAGTATCTATTGTAAAAATAAATACTCGCAAGGTATGTAAGTCTTGTGTAGGAATTCTCGTCAAAGAATGTGACTTGGATTCACTTGAAAAACAAAATATATTGCAGAAAGCTGCACACATTTTACGAGATGAAATTAAACGTATGGAGCATAAAAAGTTGCCAAATCCATTAAGCGTGATAGATCTGCTGAAAGGAGAATGTGAAATACCTAAGTGCTTAGATAATTTTTATAATATTATTTTGAGTGGTCCATCGTATCGTAGAAAAAGTAGTTCAAAAACGCAACGAATATCCAAATCATTATCATCGGATCTTATACACGCAGTTACAAATGGTAATATAAAACCATCTAAACATATTTCAATAATAATAGTAAAAAGATAGTGAGTTTATGTAATAGATATGGTCACTGCTGCAGCTATACAGTGTTAGAAGAAATAAAAACTCAAGCATCACTTTGTCCCGAAGATATTGTTCAAACTTCATCTTTATGCACGGGTGTGGCATTCAATAATTTTGATCGATTTGTCGATACTCGAATAGGAAAGGACACTCTTCATGATACGGTTGGGATAATTTTTCAAAATGTTTGTGATTCTGTTGAAATCAATTCAGAAAATATAAGAAATGAAATCGAAGTTGAAGTAGATTCTTCATCCGCAACGAATAAAAGAAGATGAAGAACTTTTGATGCGATTACACCTGAATTTGAGCCATATACGAAAAAACCAAAGTTGATCGAACCTATGTATCCTATTGATCATCCTCTTCATGTTACAAGAGCAAGTAATTTGCACTCCATGCAACAAGTGAATTTTTCATCGCTTATTTCGCATATTTTAAAAGTACCAAAAACGCCAATGTGGGTAGGATACAATAGTTTAATTTTTCGTGATACATCTAGTGTACAAAAAGTATCATATTTAACATCGATCAATAAGTCACCAACAGAAAATGCTGTAGTTCTAGAAACAATGAAACAAGCCTTAAAAATTGCTGAAGAATGTGACGTATATGCAAGTTACGTACGACTTAGCAATTGCAAAGGTTGCCCTTCAAATTCAGAGTACTGAAAAAGGAGATTATACAAAGTTATTTATACATATTGGTTGCATATTTTAAAGCAATTGGTAAATTTATAAACAATTGTGGAATATGCACTATAATAATTAATTCTGATTTAGTGGCAAGTGGATCTATGAATGGTTTCATCGAAGGTAAACATTTTAATAGATGCAAGAGATTATATCCAATTGTATATTTAGCGATGACAATTTTGCATTTTGAAAGCTTTTCCAACAAAAATAATATTGACATACCAAACGCAGTTAAGATATACCTACAAGAATTTATGCTGTCCAGTTCTGAAAAACCAAAAATAAGTAATAGTCAGCTGGGAAATTTATTCAATGTATATCAGAAATTTACACAACAAACAATCGAAGGCGATCATGGTTAAACTCCGCAATTCTACATGATATTTTGTCAACTCATTGAATATTATTTTATCTTGAATTGGTCTATCCGAACGCGTGATTTAGAATTATTTATTTATGTATTACCGAAGCTTGCCAACTTATTTTTTATCTTCAATCAACATAATTATTCAAGATATTTAGTCAAATATTACGAAAATCTTATAAAAGTAGATGAAACTCATCCTGGTTTAAAAGTGGATTTAGAGAAAGGATCATTTGGCATCAGGAGTACAGAAAAAGGTTTTTCCGCTCAACCAATTGATCTTACATTGGAACAGACAATAAACGCAGATGCTGCTAAAGGTCGGTCCAGACATGCAACAGAACAGAGTAACGTAGCTCCGCTTTGCAACATCGTATCGTTACGCGACGAGGTTACGTTGCGATTCAAAATTCGTCATGCAAAAATTTCGTGAAGTATCATCTACGCGTATCATTACACCGTCCCATCAGTTCATATATGTTTTTCAGCGTGTTATGACAAAATGGACATTGCGGGTGCAAGTTACATCGTGATGCATTATTCATTGCAACAAAAGAAAAAACGCAAGCCAATAAGGCGTTGGTGGCAGACGCAATTATACACAAGTAGAACTACGTATGGTGGCCAACATTTACTCTTGGATTTAAAATTTCAAGCGATTAGTAGTTTATACAAAAATTTTACAAGAATGTCGCCAACAGATTTTGAGTTTTTAATAAATTTAGTGGGCCCTAAAGTAATGCGAAAAGATACAAAGTGGAGAAAGGCAATTTCTGTACAAGAAAGGTTAGTGATAACAATTCGATTTTTGGCGACTGGGGATTCTTTTGCTAGCCTGCAGTACCTTTTCAAAATCTCTGAACAATCAATAAGCACCATAGTTCCAGAAGTGTGTGAAGCTCTTGTTGAAGGATTAAAGGAAAATATACAGGTATATAAATTTAAACCGAACTTTTTACTACATAAAAAAATATACACAGAATATGACAACAATAGGTATTATTTTGTCTTGTTCCTCAGTAGCCGGCATATCCAAAGTTTCAGAAAATATTCCTGAAGACGGTAATGGAACGTTGACACCGCTTATAGTAGTGGAATGATGCGAACTTGGTAATAAATAATGGACATTTTGAGATTGGGGAACACAAGTTGAATCATTAGATATAATTGAATTATGAGAAGGTGTTGGAAAAAGAATTGGTGAATAATGGGAAGTGTAACATTGGCTTGAATGAGGACGTTGGTTTAATGGATTGTGCTCACCTCGAATATCTTGGGGTACAGAATAAAAGGAGCTGCTAGGCCTGGCAGGATAATCATGATACGGAATATTAGATGGATGATTTCGAGCTGAATGCTCATTATAGTACCCCCTGTCCGCTTTAAATAAAATGCTCATGATGGCTTCTTGCACAGCCGTTTGAGCTTCATTGGAATATTTTTGTAGTTTTCTAACAACAAGATTCCCAAATATTTGACATTCAGTTGCTTCCTTTGTTTTAGCTGCCTTCGATAATATTTCAAAAGCTTCATCCAATTTTTTGTCAGCTGTGCACTTTCTTTTTCGATTTAGATGACGTTCCATCTGAGGTAGCACAATTTCTTGGCTATTTTTAGATATAGGTGTTCTCACAGGCTCGTCATCTTCCTGTCTCGTGTCCATTGTAGCTGTATTGTCGAGTCAATTACACTTGAATTGATTTTATTTACAGATTCCAAACACATCAAAAGGATGGTTAGCAATAGCAAAACAGTATACAGATATGTGGAATTTTCCACATTGCCTCGGAGCTATAGACGGAAAACATGTTATACAATCACCCATTGGTTCCGGAAGCGAGTTTTTTAATTATAAATCGACATATAGCATTGTTCTTTTTGCATTGGTGGATGCAAATTATAACTTTTTGTACGTCGACGCTGGAGGCCAGGGCAGAATTTCAGATGGGGGTATATTTAAAAATTGTTCCCTGTATAAGAAACTTCAAAAAAATGATTTAAAGTTTCCGGAAGCAGAACCTTTGCATAATAAGCAACGTGAAATTCCTTATTTTTTGTTGGCGATGAGGCCTTCGCATTAACCAATACTTTAATGAAACCATATTCGGGTGTACACCCTAAGGGATCATTACAAAGGGTTTTTAATTACAGGCTATCTCGAGCACGTAGAGTTGTGGAAAATGTATTTGGCATTGTCTTAGCAGTATTTCGAGTACTCCGTAAACCTATATTATTAGGAACCGAAAAAGCAGCACTTATTGTAATGACAGTTGCTCATTTACATAAATTTTTAAGGAAAAGTTCTACATCGTGCCAAATCTATACGCCAAGGGATATGTTTGATACAGAAGTAGAGGGAAATATTATACCAGGGACATATAGAACTGTAACTGATGAGCCTATGACTTCTTTACTTCCTATACGCAGAATTCCCCGAAGACCATCTGCAGATGCTAACTTAATTCGAGAAGAATTGGCAAATTTTTTTCAGCAGGAAGGGGGACTTGTGGCAGGACAATTATGCGTGAATATTGTAACATATGTCATTCAATAAAAAAATAATGTGTACTTACAGTACTTTGTGTATCACGAACTTTGTTTTTGTCCCAGAGAAAAAGTAAACTCTTGAAAGCAAACCACGAACTCTCGTATACATCTGAACGTCCTACAATGAAAAATAATTGTTAAAGCTAATTTTTTTCAAATCACAACTACTACCTACTTATTTTTCATTTGACTGTGATGATACCATCAGCCCTTTATTTATAATATGTATCAAGCCTTACCTTTTCCTGTGCCTTGGCTTTTTTTAATTTTTGCCCTTTCGCGTCTGAGCGACGAGAGCAAACCATTCATTTTTTTCTTACACTCATTAGGTGAGGTGTTCATGACTGTGGCAATTTCATACCAAGCATCATTTTTTTCAACTTTATTATAATATTGAGGATATTGGGGATCCCATAAAATTTCTTTACTACGGTAAAGTTCGATAAAATTGAGCACAGTCTCTTCCGTCCACTCCATATTAAATTGAATTCAATACTAAAACTGTTAATGCGAAACCAAAACAAAACGTTAAGTTACGATGTTTTGTATACACGTCCAAACTTGGTGATTTGGGGTGTAACTTCCCCGCGTAGCATTTCTTTGATGCGACGGAGAAAAACCGATGGGACGCTGTGTTGTTACGACGTTACGCTGTTACGTTGTTACGCGGTACCGTCCACACTTGATACGCGGCGGAGTTACGCTACTATGTTCTGTTGCATGTTTGGACCGACCTTAATAAACTGACCAGTATTATTAACGTAACAAATTCAGCTTCAGTATTTTTCACCGTCGATTAAGGATACTGAACATTTATTAAGAGGTTCACAGGATTACATTTTTCACATAACTGGATCGGACCAAAGAGCACCGACGAATTTCAACGTCGAGCTTAAGAATGTCAACTTCAAAAAAGCTATTGTAGAATTTTTTATGAATGATTGGGAAAATGATCATTACGTGTCTTTTCTAGATATCAAAAAAGTTTATATAAATACGAAGTTATTAATGAAAAAATTGTTAAGTCGCTCTGTGAAAAATATACTTGTTGATCGCATGAAGAAGCTGACACAAAAATTGTACATAACGTATGCGCGATCGATGTTGATGCCAATGTAGTCATTCGTTGTTCTGATACCGATATTTTAGTAGGCAATATGCACTTCATCATGAAGAAATTAGAAATCTGGATATGAATGGGAGTTGGTAATTCTCAAAGATTCATCAACGTTTCGAAATTGTACACGAAATTAGGAGAGAAGCTATGTAAAGCTTTACCTGCATTCCACGCATTCACTGGTTGTGATTTCAACCCTGCATTCTATCGTAAAGGAAAAAAGCCGACCTTTCAAAATCTCTGAAAACTCGGAGAAATATATTAATGCATTCATAAAAATAAGTGATTTAAACAATACTTTTGATGATGTTTTTCCTGTTTTTCAAGAGTATACTTGTGAGATCTACGGTTTGAAGAAAATACAGGATGTAAATTTAGCACGCGTCGCGGTATTCCATAAAACTTACCGTTTTGATGGAAACCAACAAGAATTTCCAACTGTACTCAAGAATATTGATGGGTCTACTCTACCGCCGTGTAAATCAGAATTAAATGAGCACCTGAAAAGAACAGCCTATATTTCGCATCTGTGGTCGCATTCGTATTTACCAGACCCAATACTATTTCCTCCGATCGAATATGGCTGAGAAGAAACTGATTGCAGATATACATTCAAATGGTTTGAAGGAGATCAAATTCCTCAATCAGTCAGCGAAGTAGGCGTTCGAAATGAATTGGACGAAGCTGAAGGTGAGAAAATTACCTTCAATACGATATCTATTGCATTCATATACTTTATATTTTGCTATGAAAATTAATATCAATTTTTTATCCTTTGATTTACAAAAGTTATCAAATTTTTTAAGTAAAAATTTATTGGGAAAAACTATTGATTGTTCTTTACTATTTAGTTACAAATCAAGAGGTTGCTCAATCTTCAGATGATGAGGATGAAGATGATGATGGAATTCATTTTGGTGAAGAAGAAGAAGATAATAATGAAGAAACGTCAGAATATGACACCTATACTTCTTCTATTTTTTAAAGCCGTTTTGAAAATATTTTTATGAATAAATTATTATACGCATTACTTTAATTAACAAAAATTTTATAGTTTAACGAGAGTACCAATTTTGATTAAATATAATGGATTTCAATTCAAACATTTTTTACAGTTAATTTGGTTATATAACATACCTAGACTAATAACGCTAGGGATAAATTTACTACCACTAATTATTTATTTAGTGTAAATAACAAAACTGCCAGTCTGCCAAAAATCCGGCACCACAAAAATAGTCTGTCAGGCCAATAAAGGTGACGCACCGCTACTGATGCATGCGCGCGCGTCGGCTCGGCAGACGGGTTTCGTTGTACAAAAATCTTGGCAGACTGTTATCACTAGCTTTCAAATATATGCAACTTAACTACAAAATATCCAATTCACAAGTGTAGCGAAATGAGTTTATTTTTTCTTAATTTTGTCGTATTTAAGGGGGTGGCAGACTAGTTACGTTGTGCATATTGATTGGCAGACTGTCAGAATAGCTTCTTACATGTTTTAAACAATATTTCTACAAGGTTTTATCCATAGCGAAATTAGTCAAAATTTTAAAATTTTTGCGAGTTTCCCAATTTTCCCTGTTGAGGTTTTCATCTGGCAGACTGCTGTTCCGTTATTGTACACCAGTAGTAGAATGAGAAAAAAACAATTGGAAGTGTAGCGAAGATCAGTCACGAAAACTGTCACGGCCTCCCGGACTATATTGGTCAGGTAAACTACGCCAATAGGTTTGAATACGCGTGCCGATCGGCAACAGTATAGCAGTCCTTTTCGAAACTTTGAGTTAGCGTAGCATCTCGTATGTAAAACTCTGACTTACAAGATAGATCTTGGCTGTTCCACGGCGAATGAGTTTTTTTGGAAAAACTTGTATTTTATTTCACCACTATCCAATGCTAGGCATATACCGTAACGTATAAATGTACTAATAGTTGTTGATTTTTTTTAGAGATATCTATATTGTGACGATTATTCAATTTATATAACTGTTTCTCTTCTTTTTTTCAGGAGTTATCAGTGTACTAATAATTGTTCTATTTTCTGGGATATCTATACTGTTATAATTATTCAATTTAATAACCGTTTCTCTTTTTTTTTTCAGGACGTGTTTATATATAGTATTTAATTTTTCCTCAGGAATTTCTGATTATTTTCTTTTTTTAATTTATTTGAATTTTTCTCCCCTTATGTATAATAATCGTTTTCTCTAATTTCAGAAGAAGGGTATATATATATATATATATTGCTATGTATTTTGATACTTCTTGATATTTCTTTTTTTCCTTTAGCAGTAGGAGTGTTTAGATGTAATAGTTATTTGTTCTTATTTTAGGAAGATTTCATACATATAAACCTACTTTATATTTAAAACTTTTAAACTTCTTTTCTTCCAGCAACTAAGTCTTCATTTATGATAATCATTTGTTTCTTTTTCCCAGGAAGGTTTTATTGTGTAGATAACTTTTTTGAATTTTATTTAACCTTAAATATTTCTTTTCTTCCAGCGGCAAAGTGTTTAGTTCTAATAATCCTTTGTTTCATTTCCAGGGAGGTTTCATTGTGTGAATAATATATTATTTAATCTTTCAATTTATATTTAGATCTTAGGTATTTTTTTTCTTCCAGCGTTAAAGTGTTTATTAGTTACAATCATTTGTTTCATTTCCAGGAAGGTTTCAATTTGGGTTTATTTAATCTTCTTAGAAAGTAAACTATGTTTCTTTTCAGCGATTAAGTAGTTTAGCCTTTTATAATATTCTGTTCCTTTATCTAGGAGGGTTTATTGTTATTGAATTTGCTTTGTGACAACGGAAGTCCGGCATAAAGAGAGCAATTGTGAACATTTTTGGGACACACAGTTACCACTTATCAGAATTACTATAGGTTAATTTTTTATTTTCTCTTTCTTAACGCTCTATTACCTGAAATAATTTTTTTTTCAAGTTGTAAGTAATGTTTATCATTTTCCATTTAAATGAAAGGACGATGAGGAGGTTTTCGATACAGACAAATTCAATATAAACGGAAGAATGTTATCAAAAATTGAAAATATGTTACGGATTAACTCACGCTGGACATTTTATTAATTTCTAAAAGAAATACGATCCATGACCCATATTTATTTCGAATTAGGTTGTCGCAAGAAATATATCAAACTGCATAAATAGCAAGGCTACCCTTAAATTCACAAGATGAAGAGGTTATGGATGAAAATATGAATAAGGATCTGACTTCAGATGAAGATGAAAGTGATAATGAAACCGATAATATTCAAGAAATTCCTGGAAGGAAAATTATTATTGGTAAGTTCAAGTTTTTTTTACAACATAAAACATAATAAAGTTGTTTTTTTTTTGTAGGAAATGAAACAGGTTATATGGAGGCGAAGAAAGCTAAACATTTAAAAGGTTATATGGAGAAGAAAGCTGAACATTCAAAAGGTTATATGGAAGAGAAGAAAGCTAAACATTCAAAAGTTAGATGGATAAATGATCAAAACAATATCACTAAAAATTACTTTAAAAGTAATATTGAGAAGCAAGAGCCCCCGACTCAAGTTGAAATTGAAGAGTTTAGAGTACCCCTGCATGGGAAATAAAGACAAAAAAAAAAATAAAAGCATTTGTTTTCAATGAATGTCGAAAGCACTAGAATCAGTTTTTTTAATATTTCTCAACTCATACTCGTATATACATAGAATTTATTAAAATTCTTGACGTTTTAATGATTTTTCTACTATTGTTTTCAAATGTGAAAAAATATCATATAATAGTGAAAAAAACTAGGCAGTGAACTTTAATTTAGTTATTTTTCAGTTTCCATCATCTAAAAATTTACCACCTAACAACAAGCTGGCTTTTTGTTATCTAGCATTTTTTTTAAATGAGCGTACTAGTTTTGACTTCTTATCCATCATTTCTGAATGGGATATTGTGTGGTATATTGTGTGCATAGAAGATTTTGCCAAAAATATACTGCCCAATCTAATTGATATAACTGATGAAACGAACTAAAAAATATTATGGGTTCTATTACAAAAGTTATAAGACCTTTTGTTTACCCGCGGGAGTAAAAAAACTCTAATGAAAATTGGACAAGAGCCTGTATGTGAAACTTGAGAAATATAATGAACAAAATGGTGGCACTTTATTATTTGCACAGACTTTTACAGAGAAACCAATGACTGCACCAATACCATCTCGTGCAATTCAGAAAAAAAAGAAAGTTGGACAATACGTCTGAAAAATTGGATTAAATAAGATAAAACTTTGATTCAAATACAGGTCGAAGGAATCTTAACATATTTTGAGGAAATATATAAAGAATTTCACAAAACTTAATTGTGAGGATCCAAATATGGTAATAAATATCAAAGTAATGCTTAATACACTGACAGATGAGGATTCAGATGATTCATTTGCAATTGCAACAGGTATAATCACATGTTTTCTTTGTAAAAAAGACCCGAAGATATCGAATATTTGTGATGCAGACGGTTCATATTGGATAGTGTCTAATTTTTATAAATATTTAAAAAATCATTTGTTGGATGAGACTTACTCCGATGCACCAATCGTTCAGAGATCGGTAAAAACAAGGTAGCGTCAACGTAACACATTAGACAATTTTATGAAAGTACAGATGATTTCTTCTGGAAATAGACAACAAACATTTGATACAGTGAACGAGGTCAGAGACGACAAAGCTTCCGAATGGAAGGACGAATGTAACACCTCATCTGCACTGTCCAACACATAAATAATGTCTACATAAGTGGTTGAAATAGTGATAATAAGATATAATTAATGATAATATGAAATAAAGAAAAGAAAATATCGCTATGAGAATACTATTATCAATAAAATATTCAAAATCTGATTAGGTACTCATTGTTTTAATATATGATAAAAAAAATTATGGTCCCTATATCATTTTTCAGGTGCGCACGGTTTTCGACGATTTTAAATTATAAAAAATCCATGGGTTGAAGATACGGTAATGAGTGTGAGGAATTTTTCTATTCAAAGTAATCTAAGGAATATAATAGCTGTATAAAGGATGCTAAGTAGATAATTATGCGCTGATAGCGACAGTCTTACAAAGCTCAAGATATTGTTGTATCCTCGTGAGTTAGGCAAGTGAAACAGGTTTTTCAAAAGATAACTATTTATTCGTTTAAAATGTATAGTGAAACCCGACAAAGAATGTGCGAAAAATGACCAAGAGTCCTGCCAAGCTTTCTGTTTTATAGAACATGTAAATCATGTGATCGAATCTTCTAGAACTTCAAGTTAAACCAATGAAATTATGACAACCTTTCTAATACTGACCAATGAGACAAAAACGCAAATGTTAGTATTTCTATGAACTAGTTATAAAAACAGAAAACTCAGCTAATTACGAAATAAAACCTTTTATGTGGAAATATGAATACTGATATGAAGAATGCGATTAATATGCATTTCATTAATAAAATAACAGAAATAAAAAAAGAGCAATACCTCGAAGAGGGTGTAAAGTGGGGGCTTTACAACAATATGGATCCGAAGGTATATATCTTTCAGTACCCGTGGTGCATACAAATCATTCCAGTACGTTTGGAACAATGAACATTTCTTCACAAGTTTAATATAAATTTCTTATTTTCACCGGAGACATTACCTTCAAATTATTATTGTCTGTGTTTTTGTTGATAGAGCAATATTGTTGTGTGGTGGTGTTAATATTTATTGGATTGATCATTTTAATTTTATTAAGTTAATTAATTTGATTTTATTTATTTATGTTGTTGGTGCGCCTATGTATAAAAGTGTTCTTAGTAAAAATATTATTAATATTTTATTTTTTTTATGAATAAAGTGTATTTTAAAACTTTATATAGCATAAGACTCTTGATTCGTTAAATCTCAAGCGGTCGTTCGTAAATTTGAAGATCCATAATTAATATTTATTCATAGATCTCCCTTTTGAGAGATACAACATTATGGTTATCTATGTAAATATACTTAACACCTACCATAACAATTCTAAAATGTTCCGCAGGCAACTGCTCCCATCTATTTCTTTGTAGTAGCTAGAGAAAAGTTCTCAACAAATAGAAATGACACACATAGATGTATAAATCATATACAATACTAGACTATATTACTCTTCAAATGAGAATGTAAAATCAAATTATAACAAAAAAAAGAAAATGTATACGCAGATAAATTAATAAACTATCGTTAAATATTTCGGCCTTTTAATTTATTATATTTGTGACAGATGATACTATCCGAGATCTGTGTAGGTATGGACTATGAAGGATGAATAGTTTTATGGTTTGGTTTTACAATGTTAGGTTATGTTATTTGCTTATTAAGGAATAAAGAATTCACTTCGGATAATATCTCTTCTTTGAAACGTTTCAAGGTAATTATTCTTATTTTAATTATTAAATTAGCTAGTTTTAAGTATTCAATATTTGATCATCAGTTGATTTTAAATCGTTAATTTCTTTACAGAAAATATGCTGCTAAAAAGTTTATATTGACCTTGCAAGAAAAGTTCATCAGGTTTGTAAATGTACATAAAAGTTATTTCTGGCTCATCCAGAAAATAGTAATAGTCTATTACAAGTATCGAGAACTCACAGAACTTCCTGGAATCCAACTACGGGTAATATGTAAACCCGCAGAAATAGGTTATCTCGTTCCACACTTCCAGAATTTTTTTTTATCAAAACCTTTTTGAAAATCAACAAATGGAGTCGTCAATTGTTTTCCTCAACTCAGGAACACGTCTGGTCGCTTTAGAGGTTCCCAATGGTTTCATATAGAAAAATACTTTCATAGGTAACTTCATAATGATTATTGATTAAAATTTTTGGCGTTTCTCAATATTACGAATATCATTGGCAATTAAATATTCCTAAAATCTTGAGATGCATTCTCTCTGTGTATATTAAATCAAAAACCATAAATAAATTTAATTTTTGACCAAATTTGGGTTCTTCAAGTTCCATATTACTGATGCTATAAGCATTTAAAAATCCACTATGTCACTTTTTTCATTCACAATTTCTTAATTTTTAAACATTTTTCACTCAATATACAATCTAAATTACCTTATACTACCACTTTTACATCAATTCTACATAGTATGACAACTATAATGCCTTTCTATTTGGTTCGTAACATAATATCTCTTCGTATAGAAGATGTACTGATACTTCAGCAGGATTTCATTTTAATTCCATACTACTGTCTCTGAATCCTTGTCTGATAGATATGGATGTAATTCTTCAATTTAATTACCCCTTTATAACTTTCACTTAATGCTTTTTAAAGCTAATCTTGAATATTCATACTTAATCTTCTAAATTTACTTCCTGACTTGTCAAATTATTTAAAATTTCTAAAATTGATCTAAATTGGTTAAACTTGTTGAATGATATTTTGTGATTTATATAATTATGTATACAGTGTTTAGTTTAAAATTACTTCGAAATTGATATTTATAATTGAATACTTTTAAGATATCGGTCCAATCCTTCTGTTCGAATAATCGATGTGTCAGACCCAAAAATCAAAGATGGAACAGGATTTTTGAAATTCCCGACAAAATGGCAAAAATATATGAAAAAGCAAAACCTGTCACCGAAAAAATCTAAAGACTCATACGATTCACTTTTGAAGTGGAGGTCAGAAAATGCTCTAGAAAGTTTTAAAAAACTCTGTTAGATAATATTCGATGATAATGATAGAACGTCCTACCGATGGACGTGAAATTTCTTACACGATTTCGAATATAACGGGTACTGCTAGATGGACGGAAATAGGTTTAAAAGAATCAGTGCGAAAAGTTGTCTATCTATCGTGAAAATTTCATCAAAATCGGTTCAGTAACAAAGAAGTTATTAGCGAGTGAAGGTTAAAACCTGAATGCATAGACGTGCGTGAAGATGAGCTATAAAATTGATTCTGATGCAGAAAATACTTGGGAGTAAATAGATTTTCGGTAGCAATTATAAAAATGCAAATTGTTATGGAGTAATTCAAAAATTATCAGGAAACACCGCCTACGTCTTATGGGATGATAAAAGGAAAATGAATATCGAATTAGGATTTCTTGAAGGTAATAGGTTATTAGCGAGTGAAGGTTAAAACCTGAATGCATAGACGTGCGTGAAGATGAGCTATAAAATTGATTCTGATGCAGAAAATACTTGGGAGTAAATAGATTTTCGGTAGCAATTATAAAAATGCAAATTGTTATGGAGTAATTCAAAAATTATCAGGAAACACCGCCTACGTCTTATGGGATGATAAAAGGAAAATGAATATCGAATTAGGATTTCTTGAAGGTAATACCTACTATACTGATAAATCTAAAAATTTGTTCCGACTATACTTGACACTTTTTTGCAGCATGTAGTACAGCCCTCTACTTCTAAAAATACCGAGGAAACCTTTATAAGTGAGTCATCAAATACTTCTACTGAAAGCGAAGGTGATTATGAAGATGTCTATAATACACAACGAAATGTTTGATCGAAAGATGAAAATACTATTGCACATGAAACCATATGCCCAAGTGACCATCTATGTCGCTGTGATATAGTATTCAAAGATTGGAAAGGGAGTATTACTATATAGTGTTTTTTCGTCTCCGCTACGTTTCTAAGACAAAACATGTTCCATATTTATTGCAAACGTACATATACTATGTAAATACTTTGTAGCGGTTACATATTATTCCTACATAACATTGAAGTAGATTTTCTACCTTATAGCGATGTTTCATATTGAGAGTGAAAAGAGAGCATTATTACGTTGTTTAGATTCGTAGTTTTTAAGTTTCTTATACAGAGCAGAGATCTATATCTGATTATCAAAAAAAGAAGAATATATATCGGGAAGGTGTGGTGAAGGTTAAAGTTATGTTATGTCTAAACGAGCGCGAAAAAGTAAGTGGATAGTGAATAGTGAATTTGTTATAACTTTTGGTGTAAAGGTATGAAAATATAAAAGGGACAAAGCAGATAAGTATTTATGTTTTATATTTTTATTCAATATGCCCAGAGCTCAACGAAAATCGTTCAAATTATTATCTAAAAGACATCGGCGTAGGATTACTTCCAATATTCTACAAAATGTAGGAGCTGAAGATTCCTTATGCAATAAATTATCAGCTCCTATTGCTTCCTCATCAACTCCTGTTAGTCCTATTGCTTCCTTATCAACTGCTGTTAGTCCTATTGCTTCTTCGTCTAGCCAAATACTGCCAAATTCAGAAATAAATCAGATACCTAATAATTACACTTGTACACTTCCAACCTCATCTGATTATTTATGTTTCCCTCTAAACAATTCTCAAAGTGTTCTTCCCGAGGTTCTTTCAAACATAGATGATACTGTTCATGTTAATGCTAACAGGCACATTTTTCCACCTAGTAGTCAGCCAAATATTAAAAAACAATCTCTTACAGTTGAATTACGTAAATGGAGTATTAATTCATTAGTAAGTAGATTTCATTTAAATAAATTACTACGACTATTAATTTCCCATGGACATACAGATCTTCCTACAGATGCTCGATCACTGCTTAAAACTCCCAGAGAAAAAAATATTATTGCTGTAGATCCTGGTTACTATTTCCATTTTGGTTTGGAGCCGATGTTGATTAATTCTATCAATAGATCATATAAACCTGATGAAATTCCTACAGTCATTGAACTTAAAATTAACATAGATGGGCTACCTATTGCCAAGAGTTCTGGGAGTCAATTCTGGCCCATACTTGGCCAAATATATTCTGTCGATAGATACATGGAGCCGTTTCCAATTGGTATATATCAGGGTCTGTCGAAACCCAACAATCATAATACATTTCTTGAGTTATTTGTAGCAGATTTCAAGAACATTTCAAAAAATGGTGTGACTATTATGAATACCAATTATCAAGTGAAACTGAAATCAATAATTTGTGATGCACCAGCCCGTGCCTTTATTACAGGAGTAAAACATCATACAGGGTATTTTGGTTGTCATAAATGCATTCAAGAGGGTGACTACATTGAACATCGTATGACATTTCCAGAAACAAATGCACCTTCCCGAACTGATGAAAGTTTCCGCAACCATCAACAAGAGGATCATCATCGATGCTATTCAATTTTAGAATCTCTTGAAATTGGAATGGTGTCACAATTTCCCCTTGATTATCTCCATTTGATTTGCCTTGGTGTTGTTAAAAAACTTATGCTTCTTTGGACAAAGGGTAACAAATCTATTAGAATGAACCCATCTCAAATCCAAATAGTTTCAAATATGTTAAGTTCCTTTTCACCTTTCATTTCTAGTGAATTTTCCAGAAAACCTCGGGGTCTGTCTGAAGTTGACAGATGGAAAGGAACTGAATTCCGTACTTTTCTACTATATACAGGGCCTATAGTTTTGATAGATAACCTACCATATGACAAATATATGCATTTCTTAACTTTACATGTTGCAGTTCGTATATTAATTAGTAGAAAATGTCATCTGAAATTGATTGATTATGCCCAATCTTTGCTAGAATATTTTGTTCAGAACTTTAGTGTTTTATATGGAGCTGAGCAAATAGTTTACAATGTTCATAATTTGATACATATTTGTGAAGATGTCAAAAAACATGGTGTTCTTGATGATTTCAGTACCTTTGCATTTGAAAATTATTTAGGAAAAATTAAATTCAAGACTAAATCTGCATACAGACCTTTGGAGCAAATTATTAATCGCATAACTGAGTGTAATACTGAAAGTGAATTTTGTAACAAAAAGTATCCTTTACTAAAAGTTTCAAAATCTGGTGTAACATCTCTTCAAGTATCTTCTGAATTATTGTTAAGTGATCAATGTCCAAACAATATTTGTCTCTTGAAAAATTCCAAAATATTGATTATAAACTCTTTGGATCTAAAAAGTGAGAAAATAACACTAAAAGGGCACGAGTTTCAAACTTTGCACCACTATTTGAAAAGCCACAAACTGATGATTCTATAAATATTTTTACAGTTAATACCAACTCAATATCCACTGAAACTGAAGTTCCCATATCTTTAATAGAAGCTAAGTGTCTTATGTTACCAATTAATGCAACTAAAAGTGCTGTTGTACCTATAATTCATTCATGTGAAACAAAAACTGTTGAGGATGTTACTAGCACTTAGTTGATGAAAACCGATACCCATATAGTGTCAGTGAGGGTGTGTATGTAGATGTTTGTGTGTGATTGTGATTTGAGATGTTTGTAAAACATTATTGTATATATGTATATATATAGGTATATGCCACTAGTGCTATTTCTATTTCTTACTGTATAGTCTTTTCAAAAAGAAACCTCACTATCTTAGTATTTCCATTCCCAGTATATAGATCAAAAATTGTATTTTTCCAGTTTTCCTATTGAAAGAAAATGGCCTACACAGTTGTGCGGTTTTTGGAGGAGAATGAAGAAGAAGAAGAAATAATATCTGAGGTTCCTTCATCGTGGATAGAAAGTGATCACTGTTGGTGGCCTTCCTCAAAAAATGTGAGCAGTCTGATAAGCAAGGGGGTGTGCCCAGATAAAAATAAATGGAGGAAGTATCCTGTCACAATATTAGGTGTTGCTGGTAAGCACAGTGAACTTTTACACATAATAATAATCTTCCAGTGGTTGTGCCACTGTCTGCGATACCACGTTGATGTTTTCTCATGATTACTTTTTAAGTGGGTGAATTTTGTCACCTCACCTACAGCAGCATGAAGAGTTGCCAAATATTTCAATAAGATAAGGTTAATAAATGGTCTTTATTATTATTCCTATTTATAGATGATTATCATAAAGCAAGATGGAAAGCAGATCATGTTGAATCTGACAGTTCTTCATCAGAAAAAGGGAGGGGGAAACGTAAAAAAAAGGTCAAAAATATTGAACCAAATAACGATGGCACATCAGATGAAGATGACATAAAAGAAAAAGGTATGTTTATTGAAAATTACATATGTGACAAGACGAACAAATCATTTTGAAAAGTATAATAGTTACCTATATGCACTATATAGTATAATCTAGGTCCAGGCTTTTGAAAAACAATTAATTGAAACTGCATGTATTGAAGTTTTACATGTAAATATTAGTTCTATAATTTTTATATTTTTTTCTAGTGATGTCTAAGTTGCCAGAATATCCAGGTATTGAAAGTAGTTTTCAATCTGAAATCAGTCATCAGTTTGAGGAATCTGATGATAATCTGGATCATAGATCAGAAAATGGGAACTCTGTCCAATTGGTTGTTGATGTAAGTTTACTTCGGCTCTGTGGACTGTTCATCATTTAAAATTTTTTTTATGTTTAGTCTGGCTCGGAAGAATACGGCATGGTCCATACAGAAAGTGCAATAGAGGATGCAATAGATATGACCATTATTAATGTGTCAACAGGTAATTTTTCATGTTTAACAATTACTTGAACTTTCTACCTACCGTAGCAAATATTTTGACCTTTTTGGCATTCATCCACTTCTTTATGCCTTCGATTATATAAATACCCCAATTTACTTAGTATATATATATATATATAAGGACAGGAATATTGGGGAAGCGGCAAAATTGTAAAAAGAGTACTCTTTACACTAATTTCCAAGCTTTCGGAATATCTTTATTTCCATTTTCAAGGATAGTATTTGAGATTGTATTACAAAAGTTGTTTTATATGGTAAATACATCTAACAATAATTTTGATTTGAATTTAAAAAAAAAATAAATGTCTAAATGATGTCAAACAAAATCGTTTGCTTATAGAATAAGAACTAGTATAAAATTATAACTATTATAACTATCCTATATCTAAAAATATCAAGATTGGTTAGGTTATCTTCTTTTTTTAAATTTGTTTGATGTTTTTTTAACCTCAAATGTTCGAAACAGACGAATTTGAAATTTTATGACATTCAGGCTCCCTATCAATAGACAAAAGGTAGTAATAAATATCACTCAAATTTTTATGATCACTTTTTTTATTAATGATATTTTGTTCTTGAGATATGTGAGCCATTTCCAAAAAAAGTCTTTTTTTAGTATTAGATTGTATATCTAAAATACTGACAGCATCAAAATCCATAAAATGGTCTTTATCGTGTATATGTTTGGCCAAAGCACATCTTTCGGGATATAATCTAGAATCACTTTTATGGAGAGAAATACGGTTTTTTAATTTTTGGCTAGTGTGACCAATATATTTATCCTCGCAATTTTTACAAGGGATACAGTAAACTACATTTGAAAGATTGAGTATATCAGTTTTATCTTTAACTCTTGTATAAATTGATTTGATCGTTAAACATGTCTTATTTGCAATTTTTATTTTAGTAAGTGGTTTGAAAGCTCTAATTAATTTTGGTGTAATTTCTCTAATATATGGCAATGAAATATAGCAATAGGGAATTTCAGTATGTTCTGGAATAATGTCCAAATTTGGAGAGTTATTATAAAATATGTTTTTCATTAAATTGTTTGGATATCCATTATCTAAAAATAATTGATGGAGAATTTTTAAGTTTTTCTCATGAAATACAGGATCTGAAATATTAATTATTTTTTTCATTTGCTTGACCAAATTAATTTTCATAGAAAATTTATGATACGACCAAAAGTTCATGAATCTTCCAGAACTCATTGGTTTTCTATACCAATCAATTGATAGAGTATTATTAGAATTTCTTATTATTCTAGTATCTAAAAAAGGTATACTTTGTAATTCATCCTCCTTCTCTATTGTAAACTGGATGTGTTGATCATAACTGTTAAAAATGGAAAGAACTTCATCTACCTTATTTTCTGGTAGAGCTAGAATAATATCGTCAACAAACTTTTTTATAAAAATTAAATTGAAAGGTAATATTTGTATAACTGAGTCTAACAAATTATCCATAACATAACATGCTATAATTGGCGAGATTGTTGCTCCCATTGGAGTACCAAAAGTTTGTTTATATATCTGATTATTAAAAGTGAAATAGGTATTTTCAAATAGAAAGGTTATTATATCTCGGAAATATTTCTTATGTATTGAACATTGTTGACTTATTTTTTCCCAATTTTTATCTATTGCCTTCAGTGCTGAATCTAAATATACATTACTAAACAAAGATACAACGTCTAAACTACAAATAACATGGTTGTTTGGTAATTGAAATTTATTGAATTGTTTATATACTTCAAAAGAGTCTTTGATGTAGTATTCTTCATAAGCTTTTGTTAAAATTTCTGTTATATAAGAGCCTAAAAAATTAGTAGGAGTGCCTAAAGATGCAACTATGGGTCTAACTGATAAAGTTGGTTTGTGGATTTTAGGAAGACCATAAAATTTCGCAGGTATACCATTATAACAAGAATCTTTTAGGATTTCTGATTTTTTGTTGTATTTATTTAGTTTTATTAGTATTGGTCTTGTATTTGTTTCCTTGTATTTTCCTAATCTTCTTGTTTCTTCAAAATCTTTTGTTTGGTCTATTTCAATTCCCATATGTACTAATACTTTGATCACTTTTTCTTGAGTTACTCCTTCGTTCTCATTATCTTCATCAGCAACTTCTTTCATTATTAGGTTTTTGATTCTAATTTGCTTTTCTAGGATTTCAATTCGTTGTTCCTGTTTCGCCATGTCTTCCTTTAGTTTTTTGTTTTCTCCTTTGATGTGTGTGTTTTCGGCACTTAGATGATCTAGCTTTTCATTAATTGTACTCAGTGTAATTTCCATTCGACGTAAAGTCTCTTCTAACTTCTCCATTTTGTACCACAAGTCTTTGTCAGTAAATAGATTATATTATTAAAGTGCCGGCAACGTCGCCTTAAACTTGATCGAGGATTAGTTAATGTTTTATTTCAATTAGCTTAATCTCCGTGTTGTTTTGCCAACTATTTATTTCTCGTTATGGGTTATGTTCACGAAAATGTGTAATTTCAAGTTGATTATATATTTTTATACTGTTGGGCACTGAAGTTTATGTCACTTTACACTAACTTTTAACTTTCATTGTATGGTGTTTTTAGTTGAAATTTGCTATTTTTCTAGATACAAAAGTCAGAAACCTTATTCATTTGCTTACCAAATAAACACTGGTCATTAATAAATCGATTTCGCGGTTCGTTACGCGTCGAATGTCCAAAATTTGCTCGCGCACTCGCGTTTATTTTATCGTCTTTATTTTCACTACCATGAGCTTGCTCAAGCGCGTTCACTTCGATTTTTATAAAGTTCAATAAATCAGCGATCTGTTTTTCGTAATTTACTGATACCGGCTCTGTCGTAATTGATACCGGGCTCGATCCGTTCGATAATTCAATTTCGTTGGCCACACTTCGTATTTTAATTTTATTAAATTGAACTCGCAAGTTATACAGTGAAACGTTAAGAATCATGGATTTAACCATTAACCCGTACTGATCAGCTGATATACCCAAAGATTCCAATGAGCACGTTATCGAGGACACCGTATTGTATAGCCGTCGTAAACCACTAACATCCTTTTCGTATTTTACTGACGGAATAGCGCATAGTTTTTGTACGTAACAGTCAATAATTCGTTCCGATTGTCCATATTCTGCTTTTAATAAATCGATTGCATCACTATAGGAGTTTTGATTACACGTTAATCCCGAAATCGTTAGAGCCGCTTTACCCGTTAATAGCGACTTCAAATAGGTAAATTTACAATTTATACTTAACTCTGTGTTATTGTGAATAGCTTGACTGTATTGCTCCCAGAAAGCTGGCCATGCTTCCAAGTCGCCGTTAAATTTTAATAAATCTAGTTTAGGTAGTCTCACCGATTTCTGGTTGTTTTGAGTTTGTACGTTACCGTCACTCCTGTCTGGGTTCTGAGGGATATCCTGGGGAATTCGTGAATACCCAAGTCCCACGTTCTGCGGTTGATCGCCTCTCGTTCTGCCTTTTATAGCCACTTCCAAACTTGCAATAGCATCCATAGCATGGATGTCATATTCCGCCACCTTATCACATTCCGTTTCGAACAATTCCTCTGATACAGTAGTAATTATGCAGCACCGATTCTGGACCATTTTCGCGATTTTAACATGGTAATCTCCATAAGAAAATCTAAGGTCCGAAAACTCCGAAATTGGCTTCTAAGGTGGGTTCACACCGGCAACCGGACGGCAACTAATCGCGGCGACCAACGTCGCGTTGAAAAGGCCTTAACGTCTAGTGTATTTGAAAAATAATGAAAAAATTCTAACTACCCCCGTTCATCCCCCACGCAGCACCTAAAAGTTAACCAATCATAGCAAACGACATCTCGTTGAAAAGGCCTTAACGTCTAGTGTATTTGAAAAATAATAGAAAAATTCTAACTACCCCCCACGCAGCACCTCCAATCATAGCATACGACATCTCGTTTAAAAGGCCTTAACGTCTGGTGTATTTGAAAAATAATAGAAAAATTGATATAATGAAATTCTATCCCTCGTCTCGGAAGGCCTTAACGTATATACGACTCAATTCCAATAACCAACTGTTTGGGATCCCATAGGACCACCGATCCACCCCAAATTCCCTACTATTTGGGACCCCATAGGACCACCGCCCACCAAATTTCAATACTGTTTAGGACCCTCAAATTTCAATACTGTTTAGGACCCTCAAATTTCAATACCTACAACAATCTCCTGAAAAATCATCACCCGGGCGCGAACCATCAACCTTCGCGTCTGTAACAATTCGTCTAACGCATATACCTAGCTATTCGCACTCATAAGTGTTAGATGCGAGGAGAGGTTTAAAAAAAAGAGCTTAAAACAAAGTATAAACAGTCATCGAATATCGTTGTTAACCTTACTCTCTTTTATTATATACAGAGTGTTGAAAAATTATAGTTCACATATCGGTGAAAAGACCAAGTGACATATCGTTGAAAAAACATTCTTTCAACATGGTGTATAAAGACAAGTGAAATAGTTGAAAAGGGTATCTTACATATACAGAGTGTTTCATAAGAGTATAAAGTTTTCTCTTGACATGTCTAATATTAGTATAACACTTCATGAAAAAGTTGATAAACATGTAGAATGTTCAAAACGACGTATCGTTTGAAAAGCCGTTTAGTATATGATTCTTTTATCAAAGCGAAAAACGTGTTATTATTGTAGACAAGGTGTTTCAATAAAAACCAATTTCATAATATTTTTTTTTATAAATCTTGATATGTAAAATAAAAAATATAATAATGGTTAGTGCCCTTCTTCTACACTCAGTGGTGAATCACCATTTTTTTTTTCATAAACAAATGTATTATATTTTAATATATTTTTAAAAGTGTATGATATTTTACTATAACCATCCTGTTAATCTATCAGAGTTAATCAATGTAATTGAAAGTCTTACGAATTATGTATGCAATTATTATTGAGGTCATTAGATAGTTTATTAATACATTGTCCATTTAGTTTTTATCTACATGCATAATATTAGTATCTCTCTTTGTCTTAAAGATTGTAAAACAAATATCTTCATGGAAAACTTGTTGAATATATGTAGAATGTTTAAAACGTAGCATTGTTTTTTATATCCGTTCAGTATATTATGATTCTTTTATCAAAGCAAAAAAAACGTGATTACACTATTGTTGTAGGGTATTAAGAAAAAAAAACAATAATATATTTTTTTAAATATGTTAATATAATAATGGTTAATGTCTTCTTCTATAACCACCCCACAGGAATATAATACATTGATTATACACCAAATGACTATATTTTCAATGGGATTTTTCAAAAATTTCAATCTTCATGTGAATTTCCTTGATTATGAACACCGCATCACCTTGGAGGGTAGGATGTCAGCGCGTTATCTTTTCATGGTAATCCGCAATCTAAAAAAACCATTTTAATCTATTAGTTGAAAAAACAAATAGTTGAAATAATACGGTTCATTTCCACACCATCTTATATAATTGATATAAGGAGATAGAACCATGGCGCGTTGTATTTAATATTTAAAGTGGCAAATACATCCCCTATAGGCCTACTAAACCACTTTATAAAGATAAATATTTATCCTCAATTTTCACTCGGGCTGAAACATAAAAAAATAAAATATATCAATTGTTCAAAGTGAAAAATTTTCATAAAAAACTGAATGTATATGTGAATATAATGTATTAGTTAAAAAAATTTGAAATATTCATTAATACTTACGGAACATTGATAATCATTACCCCCGCATATGATGATATACTAGAAAAAGTTTTTTTTATCATTTAATATTCTTAATCCTTCCTAGATACTTTTACGTTACAAGACCGGTTGAGGAACAGGATAAGACAAGCTTGAAGAATAATTTTAATAATACTTATGGATCAAAAATGGTTACCATACCATTTTCATTTGAAATACTAGGAAAAGAATTTTTTTTAATTTTTAATTTTTAATCTCACCAGATACTTACAATTCAGTCGGTTCACTGAAAATTCAAAGATTAATAACCCAGTTTTTTTTCTCTTACCTACTTACGCACTTGGATGAATAGGGCACCCTAAAAATATATTTTAAAAATTTTCAATTATCAATAATTAGATACTAACACTTACATTTATTTTTTATAATAATTTTTGGCCAAAACACCCATCGCGTCCCCACAGAAGCTTGTTGGTATGCAGCGGAATTTTCGAACTTTTTAATGAATTCATCCCTAAAAATAAAATTTATTTGATTCAATCTTTAAACATATTAATACTTACATTTTTCAAAATTACTGATGATACTGAATTCTCTAAATTTACTGATTTATATTCATTCTCATTTCACACCACCCTTTCACGTGAGATTGTTGTCATTGATCAGGAGGTGGAGTTCTAAGGTTTTAGGTTATTGATATAATATATTTACAATGTAAATTTCAATTACTATTATTTTCCATCTGTCAGCATTTATTATTATCTTAAATTATGTTTTTCTAAAGCGGACATTATGGAAAACATTATTTTTTCAATGATATGATGAAATATTAACATTCTTCTTAAAACTCTCCAATTAAAATGCTACTGTTACCAACCATCTGTCAGCATTTTTTCTTATCTGTAATTCTATTTTCTTATAAGCGTATATTATTTTTAAATGTCAGCAATATTTTAAAATAATATCTTTTGCTTTAATTTAAAGTGTAACTAGAATTTTAAATAATTTAAATAAAAGTATGATGAACTTTATTTTTTAAAAGATGAAGAAAATATTAATATATTTAAAATAATATTTTTTGTTTTAATTTCATGTGTAACTAAACTTTTCATAATTTCAAAAAAGTATAAAAAAAAATAATTTTCTTGAAAAAGATGGAGAAAATATTAATATACATCCATAATTTTTCATAATTATAAAAACTTGAAATCCTAAACTAGTTTCAATTTTTTTAGATAGTTTCAAGTTTCCTTTTTCAAGTTTTAAGTTTTTAAAGATAGTTTCCTTTTTTCATTATATAATTTATGAATTTATAGTCCTGTATAGTATGAATTTTCTTTAACTATAATCATATCACTTTTGTTGATTATTATTTTATATTAATAATAATTCAAATGAATTGAAAAGTCAATAGACAGTGCTAATGCCACTATCCAACCTCATAGTAGTGGGTTAAAACCAAACGATTAATTTTCACACCATCTTATATATCAGAAAAATGATAAAAGGAGATAAAACCATAACCAATTTTAAGTGAAACTAAACAACATAATTTCAAAAAGTATGAAAAACATAATTTTCTTGGAAAAGATGAAGAAAATATTAATATACTTCTATTGACTCTAGATTTGAATTATATTGCTTAGAATTCTATTAATTTTTTCGTAAGTGATTTCATCTAATGTTTAAGAAAAAATAATATATTTTTCAAGAGATTTCATTATGGTAATTCAAGAACCATATGTCCAATATTTTTATTAACTATATACTATAACATATTCATATAATATTTTTTTTTTAAAGATGAAGAAAATATTAATATTCCTTTTTTTACCTTTATAAAGTAATTAATTAAACAGCATTAATTTTTCATCATTAAAAAAACTTGAAATGCTTTTATATTTAGAATAAGCATAATTTTCACGTTTCTTTAACCTACTGACTTATGAGTTTCATTTTTTTTTCCTATCCTATTGTTTTAATAAGTTTATTTTCATTAATTTTTCAAATGTAATTTATTGATTTTAGAACGGAATTTTATTCTCTAAATGTTTTTACATTAATGATAACTAAAATCTAGAAATTTTAATGTAGTTGCATAAATCTATTGATATTTATAAATTTTGTCTAGTTGCATAAATCCCCTTTTTGGATGGTATAAAAAGATATCTATTTGCTCTCTGCTACTAGTTTAACTTCAACTGTAATTAGAATTATTTAAAATGTCTTCATTATCATTATTTTTTTATTTTTCAATGTATTTTTCATCCCTGTTTATTTTATTTTTCAATTTTAATTTTTCAACGGCTGCTAAGTTTAATTTTTGCGAAGATAAACTGGAAATGTGTAATCGTGAATTAGCTTACCAATTTAAATTAAATAAAAATTTAACTGAGCAGATTGAATTAACGAACGATCTGCTCCAATTGAAGAAAAATGATACCAACAAGGATATTACCAGGTACGTTAATTTTTTTTATTCTATAACGTTATGAATTTAATTTTATTGAATATTATTGCTAATGAAGGTTTTAATTCTTCATAGGCTGTCCATCTTGAATGAAAACTGCTCATTAGAAAAATTAAAGGACCGTGAAATGTATAGAGAAATTATTTCAGATCAGGGAAAAAATATTTCTTTACTCGAAGATAATACCTGATCTGGATGAATTTCACTAATTGCATGGGGAACATATCCCTTCTAGAAAAAAAGGTTAAATCGAAAGATTCTGATCTTAATATTCTAGAAGCGGATAATGCTGATGAAATTGAAGAAAAAGAAAAATTAAAAATCGTTAATAGAAAATTGAGAAGAAAGATAAAAAAGTTAGAGAAAAAACTAGAGTTTTTTAATAATTATTTATATAATTAATCTAATTAAAGTTGTTTGAGGACATTTTTTTTTCTCAATCTTCTATTTATAATTTTTAATTATTTATAGCCTGGTGTTAGTCTAATAATTCAATTTTTTTTAATTGTTTTCAATTTGTTTTCGTTTATTAATTAGTTTTAAGTTCTTATAGATAGTTTTAAGTTTCCTTTTAAATTCTAAATAGTTTAAATTTTATTCAACAATAATTAATCATATCACTTCCATTGATTATTATTTTTTTCAATTTAAATTTTCTTCTACTATAATTAATCATTTCACTTTCATTAATTTTCATTTTCTATTTTTAATACAACTGAAATTTCATGTTTTATTATCTATTTTTATAAAAACAAAAAGTTACTTATCCATTAGTGCCAATTTTAACTATTTTTTGGAAAATAGGTACCTTCATTGTTTCAAGTTTTTATAGATAGTTTTAAGTTTCCCTTTTTCATTATATAATTTATGAATTTATAGTCCCGAACAGTATAAATTCTCTTCAACTATAATCATATCACTTTTTTCAATTATTTTTTTTTATTATTGATAGAACTGAAATTTAATGTTTTTTATCTATTTTTATAAAAACAATAAGTCACATATCCTTTAGTATTTATGTTAACTACACTTTGGGTTTAATAAATAACTTAAAAAATCTTTCATTTTCACTCCTTCATTACCTAAGTCTGTTTAACCATTTGCTTTCATAACTGTTCTTCAATGACCTCGAAACGAAAAAAAACTCGTTTCACGCTTTTTTTATTTGTTTTTTTTTCTTTTATTTTCAACTTTATTTTCTTACCTTCAGTGTTTAGAGAAAAATAAGCCATAAAATAGTTCATTTTAGATTATTTAAAAAAATATAAATCAAAAGTTTATTAATTTATTGATTTATCAAAGTGTAATTGATGACTGATGACCTCGAGACATTTATTTGCGATACAACTTTCTCACATATGTGCAGTTACGATGTAAAATATAAATTTTACTTTGTTATAAGAATTATCAATTATTACTGTTCATGACTTTTCAACATCAAGTTTCTCTTTAAAAGAGGTTCACATACATGAACAAGTTTATTCAACAGTTCATCCTGGAATTTCTCGTCTGACCTTATTGAAAGTTGTTTTATACTGAATTAAGTGTGTATATAAACTGAATGTATTTTACATTCTCCAGTTTATTCATAAATTCACGCTATTAATGTTTATGATTTTAAGTGTTAAAGAAGAATTTCATGTTGAGTGATTCTATAGTGGGTAAGTATTTTTTAATTCCAATTAAAAAATACACATATTTTTTTCCAATTTAGATTTTTATAGAGTGAAAAAAAATAATTATAGAAAAACATCGCTTAGTGTTGATATTAAAATGAAAATGTTTTCATGGAAAAGTTTTAATTAATTTAATAACTTCTTTAAATAAAGCAGGTCACGTTTTTGAAAATATTTTCTTTGTAAAAGGTAAATATTATTCGATTTCAAAAAACAAATTTTTATCTAGTTTCATGTTAGTTCCTCATATATTTTAATTTTTCACTCAATTGGATTCTGATTAAGGAATATTTAAAAAATTCATTTTATCTGATAATTTAGGATAGATATATACTTCATTCAAAAGATCGTTTTAAAACCTCTTCAATATCAATTAAACTTTTACTATACATAAATTTATAGGTCTAATTCCTTAAACTTTAAAATATTATTCATTATCTAGTTATCAATTTTTATAGTGTTAGGTTGGGATGATAATTTAAAAAGCTAATTATTTATAATAATGGTAGCTGGAACGTTGAAATAAAAATATTATGATTTAATTGAAAAATTATGAAAAACTTTCAATTTCCGCTTCAACAGAAAAGTTGTTCAATTGACTTGTTTAGAGTGATGTGATTTTCATTATTCTTAAGTTTAAAAGTGAAAAAAAAGGTATTCCTTTAACTATGGTAACTAAGAAAATGTTACTATCATTAAGGTATCTAGGTATCTTTAAATTATTAAAAAATACAATTGTTAATTTAAATTTTATTTATAGCTTTATTTTAATGAATATTTCAACACATTTCTTTTTATGGAATTCCAGAAAAGTGTTCAACCGTAGACTCATTCTTCATAAATTTCTCAAAAACCCTATTCATTTTCTTATCTTCAATGGGTTTTTCATTTAAATTCACTTTTTCTATGCGAAATATTGAGAATCATGTGGTATCAAAAATGAAGTGTAATTTTAATTTGAGCAAACCCAAATAGACCGTATTAGCTACTTCATAAACTTCCTGTAAGATGATTGTTATAATAGTTCTCCTGAATAAATTCTAACGCTTCATAAGGTTGAATGCTAAATAGCTACAACCACGACTACACACAGAGTTATTTTAATCATAAAGATATTTTAAACAAGTTTTTAGTGGAAAGTTCTTCGTAAACTTAACTGAAAAGTTTTCAACATCATGTCTGTTTTTCATATGGTGATATATATTGTGATAGTGATATATATATATATATATCAGTTCTATTCATAAACTTTCCGCATTTCTCACAAAGTAGCTGTTTCCGATCATAATAAAATTGTCACTTTTTGAAATCTTCATAACTCAACGATGAATATATATTAAATGGAATCCATTCTCCACTATTTTCTCCACCTATAATATAACATTTTTTGCAGAGTTCATGAGTAGTAAAAGGGTGTTCTTTGGAACAGCGCTTACAATTTTTTATCATGACTGTGGGATGGTTAGGCTACCATTATACTAGGATGCTGGCATCTGGGAGGTTAGCGGGGCATTAAATCAAATGGGAGCGATTAGACTAAGGATGCCAGCATCGGATGCTAAAACAGCCTCCCGGACGCTCGATTTTGTGCATCCAGTTGGGATGCTGAAATTCGAGCAGCCGGACGCTTTTTGCCTCCCGGGATGCACAAAATCGGTTATGGGGCATTGGTTCAAATGCGGCGCATTATACTAGGCTGCTAGCATCCGAGGAAATTGGTCTGACTAATCTTGTATCTTGTTTAGAGATGTCGCTTTGGATGTAGCCTAGAAGCTCTTTGAAAGAAGCAAGTGACATTCTAAAGTAATTAAAAAATCTTGTTTCACTATTGCACAGTTCATCAAACAATGTAAAATACAGGCTTTTGATAGAACGGACAGCTAAAAAGGGGTCCACACTAAACTTTCTTTTTGCACGACGCCTTCTTTTCTTAATTAGTAACATCAGCAACAACATCTCTTCATTCGTTGGGGCCATATTAACGACTGACCAAAAATTAAAATAAAATAGCAGTCCGGGGCATCCCAACACAAATTCGACTCGAAGTGGGATGCTAGCATCCCAGACGCAAGCATCCCGGATGCTAGCATCCTAGTATAATGGTAGCCAGATGTAGAATGATTTATATAAGTCTTAACAATAAGTTTTAAATATTTCAACTAATTTTGAAATGAATTATCAATTATACAACCACTCTTGTTTTTTATTGACTGTTTGACTCATGTTCAATTTTAAAAAACAGCCTTTTTTTCATAGTTTAAATGGTTTTCACACTCATTTTTCTCATTAGTTTTATATTACCCTTTAATATCTTTTCTAAATTAATATCTAACATAATATTTTGAGGTTATGAAAAACCGTTTAGTTTTCCGTCCGTCTAAAATAATTTTTTTTACCCAACAAATCATTTTTGTTTCAGTACTTTGAAGCGTACACAATTGTTTCCAGCTGCTAGTTTGAGAAAATTTTTATTCTAAAGTAAGTTTTCATTTACATATTTGAGGTTATGAAAAACTGTTCAGTTTTCCGTCCGTCTAAAAGTATACTTTATAACTAACAAATCATTTTTTTTCATTCTGTTCCAGAACATTGAGAAGCATTCAGAATTGTCCTCAGCTCCTATTGATTTAAGAATATTTTTATCAATTTTCAAGTAAGTTATCAATCACTTCCATTTCCAAGCATAATATTCAAGGTTATATATTTGGAAAAAATAATTAGCCGTTTAGTTTTTATCCATCTAAAGGAGTACTTTTTACTTATTAATAATTATTTTTTTCATTCCGTTTCAGATCTTTGAAGCGTTCAGAATTATCCTCAGCTCCTATTAATTTGGATTTCTATTGATTTTTAAGTGTTATTAATTATAACCATTTTTCTCTAACATAATATTTGAGGTTATGTATTCAAAAAATAATTAAACGTTTAGTTTTCCGTCCGTCTAAAAGTATACTTTATACATAACAAATTTTTTTTTTTTTTCATACACCATTTTTTTCCAGAATGGCTCGGTTTACTGATTTAGTAAAATACATTGCTACATTGATGACCCCAAATAATGATAGAAAAATACGTGAGGGACTAGTTGAGTGTCAAAAAGAGATTAAAAGAATTCAAAACTAAATGAAGAATGCGAAGACGATAGGAGAGAAACAGCATTTGGAGCTTGAGAAATATTAAATCAATGAGACATCAGTTTAAAGCGGCTCAGAAGAAGGGGGCAGGTCTTTCCCCGAGAAAAGCGTTTCCTTCAGATAGAGTAAGATGGGAAGATAGCAAGTCTACGTTCAACTCGCGAATGAGAACGGGGGTAATTTCAAACTTGAAACATAAGGATCCGAAATCATTTCTCATTGAGGCTAAATCAACATTTAAAAATAAGATTCAGGAAGCTCTCAAGCAGGATGCTGCAGTTAAGGTTAATGCCATATTTTGCGGAGAGTTCACAGTAGTGAAGGGAGATAGTGTACAGACTGAGTACAAGTACTTTACTACATCGAACTCACCGATATATAGAGACATCAACTTAGATGAGTGGTTTGACATAAAGGTTATAGATCCCATTATGAATGAATTAGAAGAGTTCCAGGAACGTGACTCAGGCTGGGCTCTTGAAAAAGTTATAAATTTAGGGCTTAACATCAACAAGTACACCCCTCAGCTTGGTTCTTCATACATTGAACTATCTCCACAAATTGCAAAGAAACATGCTTGCATCAACGTCAAAAATAATGATGACGCATGTTTTGCATGGGCTGTCACTTCTGCGCTGTATCATTGTGAAAAATATTCTGATAGAATATCATCATACCCTCACTACTCATCAGTGTTAAAACTAAAAGGGATACAGTGGCCTATGACAATGAAGCAGATCCCCAACTTTGAGAAACAGAATGATGTGTCAGTTAATGTATATATCTTAGAAAGGAAAAAAAAGTCTTTTGAAACCCTACCAACGTATTTAACAAGAGATAAAAAGGAAAAACATGTAAATTTGTTGATGGTACAGGATAAATATTATGTAGATGGAGAGGATGAGGGAGATGCGGCAGTAAAGTATCACTTTGTATGGATAAAGAGCATGTCGAGACTTTTATCCAAACAACTTAGTAAAGAAGGACATGAAAAATTCTTCTGCGACCACTGCCTTCACTACTTCAGATCAAAGGATAAGATGGAAATGCATATTGAGGACTGTATCAAAATGAATGAGACTGCTATTAAGATGCCTGAGCCAGGGAAGAACATTTTAAAATTTAAAAATTTCAAGAATAAAGAAAAAGCACCCTTTATTGTTTATGCCGACTTGGAATCTATGCTTAAACCGTTGGATGATCCTAAGAAGCCGCAACACCACGTTCCAGCTGCTGTTGGATATTATCTCAAATGCAGCTGTGATGACACTCTATCTTTGTATCGATCCTATCGAGGGCAGGACTGTATGACTTGGTTTGCAGATGAGATGGGTAGTCTTGCTGAGGATATGGCTACTGTGTTTTGGTGTCCGTACAATATAGATATGACCTGGTTGCAGGAAGTTGAGCATCAAAGAGCTACACACTGCCACATATGTCAACAGGTATTTACCGATGAAGATAAAAAGGTTCGTGATCACAACCATTTAATCCCCACCAACAACTATCGTGGAACAGCTCGTGAATCATGTAATATCAACTATAAGGATAGTCATGTGGTGCCGGTGGTATTTCATAATTTATCAGGTTTTGACGCCCACTCTTTAATCTTTGACATTGCCACCCGGATTAGTGGAACGATAGACTTGCTTCCTTCAACAAAGGAGAAGTATATTTCATTCACTAAACACACTGATGACTATCCAGTTCAATTTAGGTTCATCGATTTCTTCAGATTTATGGCATCTAGTCTTGATAAATTAGCTTCTTATCTAACCGAATTTCCAAATTTAAAATCCCAGTTCTCAGAGTTACCTGAAGATCATTTTAATATGTTAACGAAAAAGGGTGTGATGCCCTATGATTATATCGACTCTTTCGAACGATTCAATGAAATATCCTTACCTACACAGGATAAATTTTTCAATAAACTAGAAAATAAGCCTTGCCCCCGCCGTCTCTACCATCGTGCTCACCAAGTATGGACTACCTTCAACTGTAATTCATTAGGTGATTACGTAGACCTATATATGAAGATAGATATTCTCCTTCTTGCGGATGTATTTGAGATGTTTCGCAGTAGCACCCTTAAATCACATGGTCTCGATCCTGCCCACTATTTTACATTGCCCGGTTACACTTGGGATGCTATGTTGAAACATACCGGTGTTGAATTGGAGCTTTTAACGGAGCTGGATATGTTTCTCTTCGTTGAACGTGGTATTCGCGGCGGTCTTAGTCAAGTTTGCAGTAAGAGGAGAGCTAAAAGTAACAACCATTATGTAAACAACTATGATCCATCCAAGCCAAGGACATTTTTGATGTATTTTGATATAAATAATCAGGTTTGTTACTCCTCCTCTAATAATAAGTCATAAATTTATTTTGGTTTTTGTTTTAGTATGGTTGGGAAATGTCTCAATATCTTCCCTATGGTGGTTTTGAATGGTGTGATACTAACATTGACGTCACTACAGTACCTGATGATGCTTTTGATGGGTATATGTTAGAAGTAGACTTGGGATATCCTCAACACTTACATGATCGTCATAAAGATATTCCATTCTGTTCTCTTCACATCAATCCTAAGACAATGAGACCTCCGAAGGATGCAAAAGAGTTGACTAAGTTAATGGCTACACTCTATGATAAAAATAAGTATGTTATCCATTACCGAACGCTGAAGCAGGCGCTTGTGCATGGGTTGGTGTTGAAAAAAGTACATAGAGTTCTTAAATTCAAGCAGACACCGTGGTTGAAGTCTTATATAGATTTAAACACAGAGCTAAGAACAAAGGCTACGAATGAATTTGAAAAAAATTTATTCAAATTAATGAACAATGCGGTGTTTGGTGAGTTCTGAAATATAACATAAATCAAAAAAATACTAATGTATTTTTGATTACAGGTAAAACGATGGAAAACGTGAGAAAGAGGGTGAATATTCGTTTGTTGACTGAGTGGAACGGAAGGTATGGCGCGGAGGCCTACATTGCTAAGCCAGAGTTTAAGAACAGCACAATTTTCAGTGAAAAGCCTGATCTAGTTGCAGTAGAATTGCGAAAGCTTCAGATTTGGTTAAACAAGCCTATATATGTGGGACAGACAATCCTTGATCTTGCTAAAACTACAATTTATGATTTTCACTATGGATATATAATTGGTGCTTTTCCCAGCTGCTCAGGCGACCTATTCTTGAATTATTTCGTATACGGATATTCACCGAAATCGGCATTTTTCCGAATGCGAGAAAAAAATGCAATTCTTGAACACTTTAACTCCAATCGTATACGGAATTCGTATTCGAAACGCATTCGTTTGAGATAAACCATTCGAATTTAGTAAATGTCATTCGAAAAGCGCTCTCTAACCTTTTTATCCGGGGTTACCAATGGTTTAATAAGGCTTTTTTTAATTGTTTCTTTTTTCTTGGAATCCATTTGAACATTAGTTGAATCGGACACAATCACTTCTACGTCAGAAAGATCATATAAGAATGAAGTGCTAGGCTGACTGCCAGGCCTAACATCAGAAGGATCAAATGAGGGTGTGCTAGGCCTAATGTCCTTATTTGGTGGCAATGTAAAAACTGCCATTGATTCAGCAACTTCAGGCATACCACCAATAACCACAGGGGAAATTAAATCAAGAACTTTTTGGTCGTCATCAGTTATTTCCTCATTTATAGGGGGACCACCACCGGTTCCAGCCAAGTGTCGCCTTATATTTGAAGTCTTTGGAATGGAATTTAAAGTTGAGGAAATTTCTTCCCATAAGGCTTGTCCTTTTAAACGTAAATTCTTGTGAATGTTGATGTTTTCAATTCAGGATGTTCTTCCATAAATTGTATCAGTACCTTTTTTTGTTCTCGCGTTAGACTTCCACTCTTTTTTTCTTCCATATTTGGTTATTATTCTCGGCAAAGGTGAGGACTGTGAGAAGAACACACAAAACACTTCTTAAAAAATCACAGAAAGCGTCAAAATTATTATAATTATAACAGAAAGTCCAAACGGTCCAAACATAAACATTCAACAAAAATATAATTTTTGAGTTAGGTTAGGTTTCTTTGACAGAAATACAACGTTGCCAAAGCTTCTCATGCGATTAAAAGTTTCGCATTCGAATTATATTCCGTAGAGTGTTCAAGAATACTATTTGCTATTCGCATTCGAAAAGGTCGTTCGAAAAGAAATCGTATCCGGACGTTATTCGAACGACTTCAAGAATAGAGGCCCAGTCATGTATACGAGTATGCTTCCGTTGTACCGGGTTGAATCATAGATCTAAATTTTGTAAAACAAAAGACATTACGTGTAGAAGGTGTAAAGGCCGACATGTTACCGCTTTATGTGATCCTTCATTTAAACCGAAAAATAAAGATATAACATAGAACGAGCAAAGTCGCAGCTCTAACGAACAATCAGCTGTGACTGCGTTTTCTACAGGGCGTCTCGAAAATGTGTATTTGCAAACCGCATGTTTTTTTGTGAGATCGAATGAAAATAATCAAGACTTACACCGGTATTCAGAAATATCAAATAACGGAGCCGTTACGATAACGGCGCCGTCAGGATAACGGTCCGTTAAATATTAGTTGGTATTCACAACTTAACCAGACGAGATATAACGGCACCGTTACAAAACGGCCGGACACACTATGGCAACGTTGTGTCGGTAACTAAATCTGTAATGTAAGTGTCAATCATACTTCAAAGTTTGTTTGATACATGCTGATAGTAGTTTATGTTTATCCATTTTATTATTTATATTTTATACCTTATTTTATATTTGAGAATTAATATCTATATTATAGTATATTATATACGTGTGCTCCCAGTAAGTTGGATTAAATATTTTTTATGTTGCTGTTTTACATAGTTATTTTATAGTTATGGCAGGTAGACGGAATAAATCTAAAAATTATACTCAGCAAGAAAAAGAGTTGTTTTGGAGAATAGTAGAATCGTAAGTATTTAAGGTGTTAAGGAAATTAGGATATAAAGGAAATTCCGTGTAACATTGAGTGTAGTGAATAGACAAAAATATATTTCGTAAAATATATTGTTTTAATTGATAATTGGTCAATACTTAGAAATGCGCGAATTATGTAGTTGAATGAACTACAGGAATTTAGTACACGTCCCTACTGTTGCCAGGTGTTTATTTATTTATTGTAGTGTAAGCATTTTTGGTTAGGTTATAGATTTGTAGACATCAATTTTAATGATTATTAAATAAAGTTATGCTGAACGAATAAGTTGCTTTATTCATTGGAAGTATGTAATTAGAATCAACAGAACCTGAAGATATACTTTGAACATTTTTAAACAAAGTATATCACATGGCGATCCTGCCAGTTCTACAAATTGTATAATAGTTTGTAGTTATGTGTAAGTGACAGTTTGGATTGTGAAATATTATCAATAATATGGGACAAGAGCGTTCTAAGGAAGAAATTATCATAGCCCAGGCTGGTAATAGTGGTGGTCTTACGAATACTCCCAAATTAAACGGAGGGAACTCTTTTTCGACAGCGGAGATTCTGGGAATTATTGCATTTGCTGGGTCGTTGGTGACAGTGATCTACTTCGTGATGAAGACATTCAAAAGGCATTTGGAAAATAAGATAAGAAGAGAAATAAGGATGAGTCAAGAGCTAGTATAGTAAAACAGTGCTAGTGAGTGAAACATTAATGGAAGAAGGTATTTTTAACTCTAATTTTTAATTATATTGTATTCTTTTATTTGTACAAATGAGTAGTATAGACTTATTTAATGATTTAAATGAAAGTATTAAGGGATTTAAACGGACCTTAGGTAAAGATAATCAACAAAGGCGTTTTAATTTAGGAGTTAATAAGCAGCAAAGTAGTGAATTAAGTCAGTTTCAAAGAGAATTTGTAGCTTTAAAAAGGGCATTTAATTTAAAATCTCATAGTACAGAAACTACTGATACTGTTAAATCAATTGTGGAGTCAATTGAGAAAACAATTGACGAAGTAAGTAAAAGTTTAGAGGAGAGATTGGCGATTATCATAAATTCAAAGGAGAACTTAATCAATATGGGAGAGAAATTTGATTTAAAAACAGCTTCTAGTTTAGTCCCTGTAATTGACGATACGGAGGAATCGGTAAAACAACTAATTGATGCCATAGAATTATACGATAGCATTTTAGATAATGATGGTAAAAAGTTTTTGATTAAATATGTGTTAAAAACTAGGTTGACACAATGTGCAAAATTAAAATTGAATTCAACTTACAACTCTAATGCAGATTTAATTACAGATATTAAAAGTAATTTGCTAACAAGGCAATCAGCAGCTTCTTTATCGTTAGGTTTACATAATATGAAACAAAAAGACAAATCAATCGACGACTTCGGTAAATCTATCGGAGAGTTAATGGTAAATTTAACACTAGCGCAAGCTGATGGGGATGCAAGCGCGACAAAAATTTTGAAAATTACGAATGAAAAATTGGCTATTAATGCTTTTGCAAATGGTTTACGTAACCACGATTTAAAAACAATAGTTAAAGCACGAAATTATAATTCGTTAAACGAGGCGATAAGAGGAGCTAAAGACGAAGAAATAACGAATAATTCAAATTCCCACATTTTTAGTATGCGCGGTCGATCCAAATCTAGGGCAATTAATAATAGAGATAGAGGATTTGGCCGAGGAGTTAATAATTACTCTCAAAATAGAAATTTTTCCCAAAACCAAAATTATTTCAGAAATCAAAATGCTTCGAGATACCAAAATTCGTCCAGATATCAAAATTTTCCTAGACATCAAAATCGAGGTAATAATCGCGGGATGAGATCTCGTGGAAATCCTTATCGTGCTCCACGCAATTTTTTCTTGCATAATGAAGACCAGAGGAGCGAAAATAACAGTGAAAACGTTTTTTTTCGTCCCTAAAGGTAATGATCAAGATAGTCATGTAGTACTGAATGTAAACGGTTTAAATTACATTCGAATGAGATATCAAAATAGAGATTTAGTTTTTTTGCTGGATTCTGGCGCTTGTATTAGTGTTATTTTTCCATCTAGTATTAGCGAGAATCAGTTTGTTGACACATCAAACCGGATTAAAATAAAAGGTATATCTGGGTCAACAGTTACAATGGGGTCAGCAAATATTTTATTACAGTATGATAATATTAAGATAGGTCATAAGTTCCATGTAGTAAAAGACTTTGAAGGTAATATAAATGGTGTAATTGGATCGGACTTCTTTGTTAAACACTATGCAGTATTAGATTACGAAACATTCATGTTCTATTTTCACGTGAACGATAAGAAAATAGCTATTCCTTTAGAATCCGAACACAATAATTTTACAATAATTCCACCTCGTTGCGAAATAATTAAATATTTTGAAGTCAAACATAAAAATGATAGCTTAGTAGTTCCAGAAGAAATTTCACAAGGTGTTTTTATAGCAGGTATTATTACTAGAGCTTGCAATAACAAAGTACCGGTTAAAATCTTAAATATTAATGATAGAGAAATTACACTTAAAAATTTTAAACCTAAATTAGAAGATGTTTCGAATTTTAACATTCATGAATTTGGAGATATTCCCTTTTCAGTTGACCGTTTAGATAAATTATTAGGTATAATAAATGTTAATGGATTAAGTGAAGAAGAAAAGATATCTATTCACAAAATATGTGCAAAATATGCAGATGTTTTTCATTTAGAGAACGATCCATTTACAGTGACTAACGTTTATAAACAAACAATACATCTAAACGACGATTCAAATCCAGTTTATATTAAACCGTATAGATTACCTCATGCACAAAAATCGGAAATTCATAAGCAAGTAGATAAATTATTAAATGATGGTATAATTGAACCGGCAAAGTCACCATTTTCTAGTCCATTATTACTAGTGGAAAAGCGAGCTATAAATGGTCAAAAACGCTATAGAGTAGTTATCGATTACAGACAACTAAATAGACAAATTACCGATGATAAATTTCCTTTACCATGTATAGACGAAATTTTAGATTCTTTATCAGGAGCAGTATACTTTTCTCACTTGGATTTGTCTCAGGGTTACTATCAAGTAGAGTTGGAGCAAGCTTCGCGACCTTGCACAGCTTTTACGACAGACAGAGGACAATTTCAAATGACTAGGTTACCTATGGGTCTAAAAATTAGTCCTAGTGCTTTTTCGAGAGCTATGACGATAGCAATGGCGGGTTTGAATTACGAAAGATGTTTTGTATACTTAGATGACCTTGTAGTTTTTGGAAACAATTTAACAATTCATAATCAAAATTTAATAAAAGTGTTGCACCGCTTACGAAAAGTTAACTTAAAATTAAATCCACTGAAGTGTGAATTTCTAAAAAAGGAAATATTATATTTAGGACATGTAATATCTTCTGAGGGAATTTCACCAGATCCACAGAAGATTAGTGCGATGCAATTATATCCAACACCAAAAGATTCAAGCGAAACTAAACGTTTTGTAGCATTCGCTAATTACTATAGAAAATTTATTAAGCAGTTTGCTGAAATTGCAGCACCTTTAAACCATTTAAGTAAAAAAGGAGTAGTTTTTCAGTGGACTCCGGAATGCGAAAAAGCATTTCAAACGTTAAGACAAGCATTAATCCAACCCCCTGTTTTAGCCTACCCAGATTTTTCCGAAAGAAATCAATTTATTTTAAAAACGGATGCTTCAAATTTGGCTCTAGGCGCCGTTTTATCAAATGGTGATGATAAACCTATAGCTTTTGCGAGTCGGAAATTGAATAAAGCCGAAATAAATTACTGTACAATAGAAAAGGAGCTGTTAGCCATCTGTTGGGCAGTGAAAAAATTCAGGCCTTACCTTTTTTCTAGAACCTTTTTGATTCAGACAGACCACAGGCCTTTAGTGTATCTTTTTGGAATGGTAAACCCGTCTAGTAGACTTACAAAATTTAGATTAACTTTAGAAGAGTACGATTTTGTTATTGAATATGTTAAAGGCCGCGAAAACGTCGTAGCGGACGCATTATCACGGGTAACAATTAGTTCGGATGATTTGAAAACGCTTTTGTCAGCCAAAGATGAAAATATGAAAGTAATAACAAGATCCCGAAAAAAGGAAATGGAAAAAACCGATAATTCTGAGATTGATTTTAACAATTCTTTAAATGAAAGGCTTGATCACCCTGGAGTTGTAGAATTATTGAAATCACCGATAGAATGTGTCGAATTAAGATTTGTGTGTGCTAATGATTTTAATGAGAAACTTATCAAGGGAACATGTAAAAGAAAAAATAATGATTGCAAAAAGGTTAATACCTTATTTGATAAAAAAGCAAATATTATTTATATAAATCAAGCAACTCTATCAAAGACGGACAGCCTAGGCACATCTTTGAGAGCCTTGAAAGAAATTTGCGAAACTGAAAAAATTCCGGAATTAGTTATAATAAAAAATAAAAGATGCGCATCAATAATAAATGAGTTTTTAAAAGTTCCCAATGATATAAGAAATGCAGGTATAAAAATAACTGTAATTAATAGTTCTCAAAATATTAATAATAAAGAAACACAACAGTTAATTATCAACGACTATCACATGCTCCCAACAGGAGGTCATACCGGTGTTAATCGGATGTACAAAAATATTAAGAAATTGTATTTTTGGCCGGGACTTCGAAAAGATATTGAAGACTTTGTTAAGCGTTGCGATGCTTGTCAAAGACATAAGTATTCTAAAAATACAAAACATCCATTACAAATTACAACTACTGCTACCTCAGCTTTTCAGAAAGTTTTCCTTGACTTGGTTGGTCCCTTAGATCAAGACAAAGAAAATAATCGATACATCCTGACGTTACAGTGTGATTTAACTAAATTTGTCGAGGCATATCCGATACAGAATAAAGAAACTGTAACAGTTGCTAAAGCATTTGTTGAAAATTTTATACTTCGTTTTGGCATACCCGAACAGATCTTGACGGATAAGGGTTCCGAATTTATTTCTTCCACTCTCGAGGAAGCTTGTAAATTCTTAAAAATTCAAAAACTTAACTCTACAGCCTATCATCATGAAACTGTAGGAGCTTTGGAAAATTCACATAAAAATCTCGGCGCCTACTTACGCATATACGCGTCAAATCATGTTAGTGATTGGAGTTCTTGGGTTTCTTTTTGGTGTTTTGCATATAATAACACGGTTCACACAGAAACGCGTTATACCCCTTACGAGTTAGTTTTCGGAAAAGCTAGTAGATTGCCTTCAAACGTGTTAAATGATATAGACCCGATCTATAACTTCGATGATTATCCGAAAGAATTAAAATATCGATTGCAAGTCGCTTGGAATGACGCGAGAAATAATTTGTTGGCATCAAAAATACATCGTAAAGCGAAATACGATACAAAAATAAATATTGTTAATGTTAAAGTAGGAGATAAGGTACTAATTAAAAACATGGGTAGTTCCACAAAATATGATCCTCTGTTCAAAGGTCCTTATGAGGTCATAGAAAATAAAAATAGTAACGTAGTTGTGAAAATTGGAAATAAAGATGTAGAAGTTCATAAAAACAATATTAAGCTTTATAATTCATAATTCTGTTTTAATGTTAAGTAAATCATGTAATATAATTTTGTTGTACTATGTATAGGATATGAAAATGAATTAGATAATTTACAAAACCTGATATGTCTTTGTGTAATTATAAAAAAAAAAAAAAAAATATATATATATATACTATAAATTTTTTTTTTTGGTCAGCGAGGGAGGTGTAGTGAATAGACAAAAATATATTTCGTAAAATATATTGTTTTAATTGATAATTGGTCAATACTTAGAAATGCGCGAATTATGTAGTTGAATGAACTACAGGAATTTAGTACACGTCCCTACTGTTGCCAGGTGTTTATTTATTTATTGTAGTGTAAGCATTTTTGGTTAGGTTATAGATTTGTAGACATCAATTTTAATGATTATTAAATAAAGTTATGCTGAACGAATAAGTTGCTTTATTCATTGGAAGTATGTAATTAGAATCAACAGAACCTGAAGATATACTTTGAACATTTTTAAACAAAGTATATCACATGAGATAAAGAATCATTAGTCAATCATATAATGTTTAAAATTTTTGTTTTCATTAACCTACAACAAATTATACTATACTATACTATATACTTATAGAACTTCATCAATTTACTACTTTTCAGTATTCAGATTTTGATTTAGATTAGTTTTATGTGTAAATATTACTATCCTCTGATAAATATACCTACTTTAAGGCAAACATGCCAAATATTGATAAATATATCAAATAATATAAATGTCTTGGCAAGAGAATACCCATTTTTTCCTAACCTAATCCTTTTTCCTAAATTCCTCAACTATACAGAAAAAAAGACACAGTGGAAAGCAAATTCACGAATGCCAGCTCAATCAAGAGGAAAAGGGAAGCTTGGGAGAACATCACAAAGGAGTTCAACGCTTGTGCTGAAGAGCCTAGAGATTTCGAACAATTAAAAACTCTGTATGAAAATTGTAAAAGGAAAGCTAGGAAGGATGTTGCAGAAGAGAATGTAAGTTCTACTCAATAATTATTTATTATTTTCATATGTATAAGTTTAAAATGATAATATTATATACTTTTGCATTTCAAACTGAATTCTTGTAGTCTCCAAAGAGTGCAAGTTTGAAAAAGAAGTTACTACCTACTTTTTTTGTTCTGTCAACAATTTTTATATTCTGTATATATTTATACACTATAAATTGTTTGCAGAAGCTCTTCTGCAATAAGTAAATGTATTTGGGATCTTTTGCAGAGAGCGCAATATGAACAAGCAGTTATCATGGATATTGATGTCGAGGAGGAGGATGTACAAGCTGCAATACACTTGGCAAAAGAAGAAGCTAAGCTGCAAAAGGTGAGATAATGTTTTATTACAAATTATATGTATTTAAGTGAGAAGACACTGTTTGTCCTATCTTTCCCTTGTCTATGGTTCCAGAAAATCAATACTCATTTAATACAAATTTATGCGGGTATCAGTTGAAATGTTTTTAACCATTTTCTTATATTTGCTTTATAGATAGAAATCTTGAAAACTGGGGGAGGTGGCTGTGTTCCTGAAATCAGCAACACTAGTCAGCAGATACTGAGCATAGTGGGAGGTAATATAAAACCAAATGCCAACATGTATGATTCCGCTGCTGACTATTACAATGGTAATGTATTGTCTTGATGAATATTCATTATGTATAATACAAATTATTGTTTACCTATATCTAAAATTTGCTCGAAGTTTATTTTAAAATAAACATTACTAATTAATTACCAATTTATGTTGCAGATGCTGAATACTCACCAATAATTATAAAAGAAATAATATTTTTTATCCATGCTTTTACTCTTGTATTGATGTATTATACACTTTTTTACTTTTCAGACATGGAGCCGATTTTAGAGAGCAAAGTCACTTCTGTTGACCCCAGCCCTATCTCCATGCATATTTCCTCAGAACCAACTCCTGCTTTGACTCTAACAACCCCAAATCCTGTATTCCTTGCCCGGCAGAATAAAAAATGTAATAAAAATATCAGTTCGGAGGCATTAAAAAAAAATATTTTAAACAAAAATTAAGAAATGCTCAGTATGAGGCAATGTCTCAAAAATCTTTATTTAAATTACAAAGACAAAACCTAATGTGGGATTTAAAAATTAAAAAGAAAAAATATGCTTTACTATTAAAAAATGAAAATTGAATGAAAATAGTTTTATTTCGTTTACTTATGCAGAGTTTTATTTGTGAAAAATGTCAATAGAAAGGAATTGATTTGATAATACAGTTTTTGATAAAATGGAGTATGTACTAGAAATGAAAATTATTTTCAGGTGAAATAAGCTTCGATAATGGCATTTCTCACTGTTGTATTCACATTTGGTTGGCGAATGGGTGCAATATCATTATTTTCAATAATTTCCAGATATTCATCAGGATCATGTTCAAAAAAATCCCCAAGATCAATGGCTATATTGTGTAATACAGCACAAGCAACTATAACTGCTGCTGTGGTATCCACGTGCGTTCTTAAACCCACTGACAAGCAGGCAAATCTTCGCTTAAGAACTCCAAAACACCTCTCCACAGTATTTCTTGTGGCAATTTGGGCTCTGTTGTACTCTTCTTCGGCTGGAGTTCTTGGGTTTAACACAGGTGTTAATAGATATGTTTTACATGGATATCCACTATCACCTAGGAGAAAATTGTTCCTACCATATCTTCCACGAGTCAAATCAACAACCAAAGGACTATCGTTTAATATAGTTGAATCGTGTACTGAGCCGGGCCAACGTGATATTATGTGTCTTATTTTCAAATGTGCATCACTCACTACTTGTACGTTTAAAGAAAAATATCCCTTTCGATTGCGATACAGTTCTGCATCTCTTCCACCAGGAGATAATATTTTTATATGTGTACAATCCACAGCACCAATGACTCTTGGGAAATTCCTTATTGCATAAAATTGGGTACACACTTCTACAATTTCTTCCCGAGTCGATGGCATTCTAATTTCTTCTCGCCCTAACAGGGCAATATAGTGCGTAACTCTTTTAATTATTCGTGACACTGAGGGCTGCGAAATATTGACAATGTCTCCAATACAATTTTGAAATGCACCAGTTGCATAAAATCTCAATGCAAGAAGTAATTGAGCCATTGGTTCTATGGATCGGTTACCATGCACTTTTGGCTCAAGATGATTACCGATTCTATTTAAAATATTTATAACAATGTCTTTACGAAATCGAAATCTGGCCTTAAAATCAACATCGTCATATTTCTCAAATACATTAATTCGAGGTCTTATGAATCGAATTCTTCGATATCTTGGTACCTCTTCTACATCACTATTTTCCGATAAAGAAGATAGGTCTGTATCCATTATTTATTAATAGTTACTTCAGCGAGGAATCAAATAACTTTTTAATGATCTAAAATAAAATTAGTTTTAATTTCCTATTGTATTTTATTCGATAATTTATTTCAAAGTCGTTCTTTAAAACATGTAAAAATGTTCAAATGTAATGTCAAGTTTAAATAAAAATATTTTATGGAAAATCAAGATCTTATTTTGATGAAAAATAGATAGACAGTTATAAATAATGTTTATTTACCTTTTAAGTATTTCCAAGAGTAATCTCGAACAATATAATAAAGGTTTTATTAGCAATAACTTTTCTCAATTTGACAGTAACAACAATTTAACCAGTCGGTGAGCACTGATTATATTTCAGCTTGATTACGTCAAATATAACGGTGCCGTTAGAGGAAAATTTGGTTTCTGAATACCGTTTAGCGTATAACGGTCCGTTATATCATATAACGGCTGGTTATACTGACGGCTCCGTTATAAGAATATAACGGAGAGAACTGTCAAAATAACGGCGCCGTTAAAATATAACGGTCCCGTTATAATTTAATCGAGGTTTCTGAATACGGGTGTTATTCTTACGTGCCGTCTTCGATGCAGGAAGCCAATTAACTTATATCAAACAATGCGTTTCGCGTGAACTTAATTCACCGATTATCGGAAAGCATAAAATTTCAATTTGTGTTTTCGGAAGTTCACAGCGCGGTGTCGCCAAATTGTGCAATAAAGTTGAAGTAGTCATAAAACGTCAATATTCAGATAAGTTGATTAAAATACATGCAATTGAAGCACCCGAAATTTGCTTTGATTCGATTAAACCTCCTTGTCTCACTGACCCAGTTATCTAGGATTTCGCTAGACAATATCAATTAGCAGATATTCAAACAACTTCTTTATATTCGACCGGGATATCTTTGCTAATCGGAAGCGAAAACTATTGGCCGTTGGTTACCGGTGAAACACACCCACTTACAGACAAATTGCGGGCTATAAATACGGAAGTGGGGTGGACGATTCATGGCGCAAGAGAATCTAACGAAGTAGCTCCGGATTTTTCTGTAAAGCATTTAACCAAACAACCGGAACATGAATTTGGAAAATACTTATTAGATTCATTTTATATAGATGACTTCGTAAAATCTGTAGATAACGAAGATGTTGCTTTAGAAGTATATAAACGCTCAAAAAACATACTATCTGAAGCAAAGATGAATATGAGAAAGTGGTGTTCAAACAGCGCACGTTTAACGAAAGTTTTTAACGATATAGAAACTGATACGAAAAACATTAAACCCAGTGACCCAAAGAAGATTTTAGGAATAAATTGGTTCATGATTACCGATCAGTTAGTAATTGATATTCCTAGAATTTTTAACGATTTTGACTTTTCTAAAGAACCTACAAAGAGAATAATACTTCAAACTATTGGAAAAGTATTTGATCCAATCGGTGTCCTTAGCGGATGTACCGTATCAATAAAAATACTTTTACAGAAAATTTGGAAAAAAACCTTGAATGGGATAAACCGTTACCGAACGAATTTATTATGGAATGGTACCTATGGATAAAAGATGTGTCCAGCTTAAACGACTACGCTATACCTCGCTGTATATTAAATGATCGGAAGGAACCTGTAGAACTACATATCTTCGCTGATGCTAGCCCTCAAGCTTATGGAGCGGTAGCATATTTGAAACGTTTAGATAATAACGATTGCAACTTTTTAATGGCAAAGAATCGAGTGGCACCCTTAAACCAGACGCTGACATTGCCTAAGCTGGAATCGACAGCAGCATTATGTGCATCAAGATTGAAAAAATACATCATAGAAAATGTCGAATTGAACGTAACTGAAATATTTATATGGTCGGACTCCAAGATCACTTAGCATTGGATTAATGGAAATAAATATAAATGGAAACCATTTATTCAGAATCGGGTACAGGAAATTAGAAACACGAATGATATCATATGGAAATACTGCCCAGGTAAAGAAAATCCTGCAGATCTTTTGACGAGATAGCTACAAGCTTCAAAATGGTTGAGAGAATTGGAACGATGGCTTCATGGCCCGACATGGTTATCGTTAATCAAAGAAAATTGGCCAGCAGAAGAGCATTTCAGTCTAGAAAATGGAGAAACAACGATATTTTCTTGTTTGGCAGAGACAAAAGGAGTCGACGAGGAAGATAACTATGAGATAAATACAGTGAAAGAAATATTTTCTTTGGACCAATTTAGCAGTTATGAAAAGGTTTTGAGAGTAACGGCTTTTATATTCAGATTTATAAGTAACACAAAGATCAAGGAAAACCAACGGAGGATTACCGGATATATAAGAACGGAAGAAATGCTGAACGCTGAGACATATTGGATACGAATAACTCAAGAACAAAAATATTGTGAAGAAATAAAGAGCTTAACAAAAAATAAAGATAAAGAGATTTCTAAAAAATCCGAGATTTTAAAACTTAATCCATTTTTGGATGAAAATTATGTACTTCGACTAAAGGGAAGGTTACAAGATTCCTGTATAAATTACGACGAAAAACATCTTATAATTATACCTGAAAAATCTGAATTAACAAATAAATTGATTTGGAACGCACATGAACGAACCAAGCATAGTGGAACGAACTCTACACTAGCTGAAATTAGAAAGAAGTATTGGATAATTCAGGGTAGACAAAGAATAAAAGCGGTTATAGGAAGATGTGTTGATTGTAAAAAATTGAAAGGAAAATCAGGAATGCAGCCCTTTGCTCCCTTACCAAGAGACAGGATCACCACAGCGCAACCTTTCAATGTGACTGAAACAGATTTTGCTGGCCCTTTGTACAAAATTAAGAACGAACAACGGGTGAAAGTGTACATTATGCTATTCACTTGTGCTGTAAAAAGAGCAGTACACCTGGAATTGGTGGAAAGTCTCACAACAGAAAGTTGTGTACTAAGTCTTAGACGATTTATTGCCCGAAGAGGTGTACCAAGTATAATCTACTCAGATAACGCAAAAACAACGAACAGCTTTGGAATTAGAAAAACTGACGGAAATATTGCAACAAGAGGAAATACAAGATTTAGCTAGAAAAAACAGAATTAATTGGAAATTCAGTGTGGAAAGAGGATCATGGTGGGGAGGCTTCTGGGAACGTTTGGTTCGTACTGTCAAAACATCTTTAAAGTCAACTCTATTAAAAAAAAATGGTTGGATTCGACGAGTTACGAACAATAGTGGCCGAGGTAGGAGCTACCGTAAACTCCAGACCGTTAACCTATATAGATGAGGACCCAGAAAACTTATTTATATTGACATCCGGTTTTGAAGGTTTTGAAGGTTATGTTTATTTTTCCGGTTTTTTTCTCTCTTTAAGATTCCGATATTGCTGATCCGTACAAAACAGATGAGGCAAGTGATTACGTCCCCGAAAATGATTCATCATCATCGGACGATGAGCCAACACACGAAATTAATACAGAGGCCACAAAAAATGAGGAGGGTGATCACAAAACCCCATCAACAACAAGAAAGAGGAAACGGAATGTGAGTAAATGGAAAGTAAACCAGAAAAAATCTCTTAGAAATGCTGGCCAGGCATATATATCTCACAGAAGCATACCTCATCCACCACGTCAACTAGCACTATATCAACATAGTTGTCGATTTAATTGCAATTTAAATGTACTGGAAGCTGATAGACAGACTCTTTTTCAGAAATTTTATGCTCTATCATCTTACGATTTGCAAAACTCATTTCTATCTTCCTGTATTAAAAAAAACCTGTTCAAAGAAAAAAAGATAGTGGCAAGAGTTTCAGTACTGAAATTTTTCTCATAAATAAGCGGGTCTGCAAAATGTTTTTTCTTAAAACCTTTGATGTTAGTAACAAAAGGTTTACTACTGTTTGTCAAAAAAGTAACGCTGTTGGTATTTGTGAAAAAGATAACAGGGGTCAAGGTCCTGGTAGAAAAATAGAGTCAGAAAAACGAAAAGTGGTTATTGAACACATTAAATTGTTTCCAAAATATAGGAGTCATTACTCTAGAATTGCAAACTTTTTTACTCGATATTTATCACCAGAGCTTAATATTAGAAAAATGTACGATTTGTATATTGAACACTGTACGGAAAAAAATTTAGATCCTGTTAAACATTCCTATTACCGACATATTTTTAACACGGAATTTAATTTAAGATTCCACCGTCCAAATTCTGATACTTGCAGTAAGTGTGATGGTTTTAATAATATTATTAAAAATTCTGATAATGCAGAAAAAGTTAATACTGCAAAGGTATCGCAGACAGTTCATCACAGAAAGGCTCAAAAGACACGAGAATCAAAACAAAATGACTCAAATGTAAATAAAGAATCAACAGATACTTTTGTTATTTGTTTTGATCTGCAACAAGCTTTACCAACTCCACATATAACTACCTCAAAAGTTTTTTACTTGAGACAACTGTGGACATATAACTTCTGTATACATAACCTCGTGACAGGAAAGTCCGACATGTACGTTTGGGACGAAACCATCGCTTCCCGAGGTTCACAGGAAATTGGATCCTGTCTGATTCATTATATAACTAATGCAGTTCCTCAAAATGTCACAAAGATTATTGCTTATAGCGATTCCTGTGGAGGACAAAATAAAAACAAAAATATTGCTAAACTTTTCATGTACTTGGTCAAAGCTACAAGAATTCAAGAAATTCACCATAAGTTTTTGGAACCAGGCCATACGTTTATGGAGTGTGATCATTAAGCATACGTCTTACACAACAAAAGAGTAATAGACCATGTTACTTAACGAAATCTATTCTAAAACTACCTTAGAACCCTAAAAAGAAAACTATTTTTGATAAACAAAAAAAAAACAAAAAAAAACACAATTTTTGATTTTGGGATGGCAAAAAAAATGGATAAATCAATTTGAATAGATAAGATCTTAAGGAGGCTGCTCACCTTATACTCCACACAAATCACCAATTTGGGATTACTAATAGCCCAGTCATATTAGGGCTTTCACCTCGGAATGAAAGATAATAAGCTGCAAATTGGTATGAACCTTTGTTTTGTCATTCTAAATGTTGTCTCAAAAGTCACAATCGTTATCGTGTCCGCGTCTCAAGATATTCAAGGTCACAAAAATCGGTTTTTCGCGAATATCTGGCTTCCTATCGGTTAAATGAGATTTGCATTTATTATAAAAGTTGTAGGCTATAAAATTCCCTACAACTTTTGTTTAAACTTTTTTTTCATACGACCAACCGTTTTGAAGGTAGAGCGCGAAGTGCACATCGTACAGTCATATACGGCCTAATGCAAGGTCAAGGGTGAGTTATGGTTATCAGTACGTTATAAAGTCAATTATTTACTTGGAAATTATAATTATTAAACAATGCCTATTATTTATGTACTAACTATTAATTATTTATATTTAATTAAAGTAAGTAACTTGATTATTTATATATAATTATTCATATTTAACTATTTAAGTATAAAATATTATTCATTCTGGATTATATATTTTAGTTTTATTTTAAGTTAACACGACATTATATATCTTTTCTTTAAAACGCGTAAATTTCTCAATACTTATATACCTGGAAATACTTGTCCCTACCCTATGCCCTTTTCTATTCATTGCCGGGACAGATGAATCGAACATTTTTGAGCGACAAGAAGAACAAGACGACGAAGAAGAAGAAGATAATTAGCTTCCATTTCCAATTTCATTACAATTAAAATCAACAAAGATACTTTTGATATTTGAACTCACATTTTGATAAATGTATATTATGCCGTATTTAATAATAAATAAAAATATGTGTAAAATATATACTCTTGCTATCATTTTAACTTAAAATAAAACTAAAATATATAATCCAGAATTAATAATATTTTATACTTAAATAGTTAAATATGAATAATTATATATAAATAATCAAGTTACTCACTTTAATTAAATATAAATAATTAATAGTTAGTACATAAATAATAGGCATTGCTTAATAATTATAATTTCCAAGTAAATAATTGACTTTACCTACGACCCCCCCTGTAATCAGTCAATAACACACAGTCGGCGCTAATGTAATGACGTCTATTACGCACGGTAAGAAAAACGCACAGCTGTAAAGTAAATCGCACGGCTTCCCTAGCAACATCTTAGCAACTGTCAATAGACGTCGCCATTTTATTCAAAAATCTGACATAAGCCGTCAAAACATCAAACTTAGGTATAGGCTGCAATAGCGATTTGCGTAAGAACTATCAAGAAACTTTTAAAACACTTTTTCATTATCCTTATAACTTATAATGGTTTGTGTATTTTGTGGAAAGCTTTATTCAATTAAAAAATGTCGAGTGAAAGTGAGATGGATTTAATATTATCATGGAAATCTTAGAAATAGCCAAATATTGTTGATGTTGTTCAAGTATTATCAATAATAAGAGTATAAATACATGTAGAAGTAGGTCGTAGGTAAAGTATAGTACGTAACTGGTGTTGTAGAGCATTTTACGCACTCACGGAATTACGCACTCGCCGCTAGGCGGCATCGTGCGTAACTTTTCCATTCGTGCGTAAAATGCTTCTTACCACACACGTTACGTAATATACTATTATAACGTACTGATAACCATAACTCACGATTGACCTTGCATTAGGCCGTATATGACTGTACGATGTGCACTTCGCGCTCTACCTTCAAAACGGTTGGTCGTATGAAAAAAAAGTTTTAACAAAAGTTGTAGGGAATTTTATAGCCTACAACTTTTATAATAAATGCAAATCTCATTTAACCGATAGGAAGCCAGATATTCGCGAAAAACCGATTTTTGTGACCTTTGACCTTGAATATCTTGAGACGCGGACACGATAACGATTGTGACTTTTGAGACAACATTTAGAATGACAAAACAAAGGTTCATACCTATTTGCAGCTTATTATCTTTCATTCCGAGGTTGACCCCTTTTTTTACCTAATATGACTGGGTTATAAGGGTTTTTAACCAATATCAAAGAAATTACCACAAAGTATAGGTGAAACCTACCTCGATTCTTGATTTCTATCAAATGCCGATTCCAAAAATTTCCAATTCAAAGTAATTAAAAAGATCACTTTGTCTTTCTCCCACAACCTAACAATATGCTAAACTAGACAAATTCGTGGTGGCCTAACTAGTAGGTACCAATAAATCAAAAATACCAAAAGCCAATGGCGTATCCCAAAACTCCCGAACAAAAAAAAATATTGAACAGATGTTCATATATTTTTTATTATGCTCAACTTGTTCGCTTTCCAGCTCAGACCAGGTCATTAGTAACTAGGCGTACTACGCGCCTAAATAGGAGTCATAATCAGTAAAAGGAAAAATCGGGTAAGACAATAATCGGAATCATTACTCATTCGGGAAAGTTCTACCTCATCTGAACCAAAACGTATAAGAAAAACTATTACTAAATAGATCAGTCTAATTACAATTGATAAAAAAAAGAAAATCTAAATTTTAGTCTCTAAGACTTAACCTCTTAACCTACCGGAATATCAGAATTTGATCCGAAGTAAGGCTTAAGATCTTTGACGTGCCAATTTCCACTAGGAGAACCATCAATATTCTCAAGTGAATAAACTAACCTAGATATTTTCTTAATTACCACAGCAAGGACGTATTTTGGGGCCAACTTGGCTGCAAATTTATTAGTAGCATCAGACAAAATCTTGTTGCGCCTCCAAACTGTATCCCCTATTTGAAATGAGATTTCGCGCTTACGAAAATTGTACGTTTTACTGTTTTTGACATAAGCCTCGTGAAGTTTCCTATGAACTTCTTCAAAAATTGAGGCCATTCCTGAAAGACCGCTTAAATAGTTGGCCCTGTCACTAGGGAGCAACTCCCGACCATTAGTATCTTTAATCTCTCCATAATAGTTCCCTGACAATGGAACAATACGATTAAATACTAGAAATGATGGAGAAAAATTGTGTACTTCGTGTTTGGCAGAATTAAGAACAAATTGAAAACTAGGCAACTCTTTATCCCAGTTAGTATGTTTCGTGACGTAACTTCTCAGGACAGTTCCTATGGTACGGTTTACTCTTTCAACGAAGTTGCACTGGGGAGAATAAACAGGAGTAAACCATATCTTTTGGACTTGATACTTGTTCGCTAGTTCTTTAAGGACGTGTCCCGCAAACTGTCGCCCATTATCACAAATAATATACTGTGGGACACCATAAACTAGAAATACTTGCGTCTCTAAAAATTTTGCTGCATTTTTTTGCCGTAGCATCCCTCATGGGGTGCAAGAGCGTATATTTCGTGAACCAATCAGAAACAGCGAGTAAAAAACAATTACCTGATGGAGAGGTCGTCTGCTATAATTTGAAACGGATAACTAACCTCTTTTTCAGCTCCCATCAAGCCTGCTCTGGCCTTGTTCGGAGCTTTTTGAGCTTGACAAACTAGACATCTTCTAACATAAGTTAGAATATCTTTTCTCATTTTAGGCCAATAGTAGTTCTCTTGAACTCTTGAGGCGGTTTTATAAAAACCTAAGTGGCCAGCGGGCGGTGGGTCATGACAGGATGCGATAACCTCGTTTCTCTGATCTCTAGGAATCAACAGCTTCCACTCAGATACGTTACTATTGATAGGAAGATAGTTTGGTACGAACTTGTACAAAATTCCATCGACAACTTTCCATTGAAGGTAGAGGTCTGGGTTTTCTAGAACTTTATCTCTTGAATCGGTAAACCACTCATCATGTACGTCTTTGATTTCTATGATGGAAACTGCGGAAATTAACCTACCACTATTTGTGTCTTCGGTTTCGGTTAAAGGAACACGTGATAAGGCGTCTGGAACGACGTTTGAAGATCCAGGACGATGCTGTAGATCAAAAGTATATTGTTTTAATTTCAGAGTCCATCGTGCTAAACGTCCAGTGCTATCTTTCATGTTATTTAAATATAAGAGATTATAGTGGTCAGTTATCACACGAAATCTCACTCCTTCTACGTAGGGACGGAATTTTTCCAAAGAAAACAATAATCCCAAAAGTTCTCTTTCTGTAATAGAATATTTTCGCTCTGCTCGATATTATGATCTCGACGCATATGCTATAACGCACTCAGTCCCATTTTGTTGTTGTGTCAACATACCCCCTACACCTGTATCACTCGCATCGCAATGGATTGTGAAAGGGAGAGAGAAGTCCGGTGAAGCAAGAATAGGGGCCTCCACCAAAGCTCTTTTTATGGCTATAAAAGCTTCTCCTGCAGTCGGGGTCCATACAATAACTTGTTTCTTCTTCTTGCCCCTTAACAAATCATTCAATGGAGAAACTAAAGAAGAGAACCCACCAACAAATCGTCTATTATACCACGAACACAGGCCAATGAATCGTTTTACTTCAGTAACATTAGTAGGACGGGGATAATTAACCATCGATTCGACCTTGTTAGGATCAGTTCTAAGCCCCCTACCATCTATAACGAAACCAAGATATCTTAAGGATTTCTTAAAAAATTCACATTTTTTTAAGTTGATAGTTAGTTTAGCTTGCTTTGAAATTTCCGAGACTTCTAACAACAAACGGATATGTTCCTCGAATATTGAAGAAATAATTAAAAAGTCGTCCAGATATGAAAAAATATTATTTTCATATTTTGGCCCAAACAGAGCATCGCATAACCTCTGTTGAGTCTGCGCACTATTGCAACAACCAAAAGGCATGACCGTAAACTGAAAAAGACCCCTACCTGGTATGCTGAGGGCAGTTTTCTCCTTGCTTTTTTCATCGAGGGGTACCTGCCAAAAAGCTTTGCGTAGATCTACACTGGAAATGAATTTAGCACCTTTTAGCAAATTTAGGATGCGATCAATGCGTGGTAACGGATAGCAATCATGAATAGTCACTTCATTCAGTCGTCGACCATCGAAGCAAAACCGGTATTCACCACTGGACTTTTTTACAAGTAGGACCGGACTGTTCCAGGACTCATTGAAGGTTCCACTACTCCAAGAGATAACATTTGGTCCAACTCCTGATTTAGAATATTTAACAAATATGGTGAGAAGGGATACTGACGCTGCTTAAAGAGTTTTGCATCCCCAGTATCTATAGACAAAGTTATTTTGTCGGTGCGACCCAACCTATCGTCACTAGAAAGTGCTTCAAACTGACCAATTACTTCTTCTGCTTCCCACCTATTTTCTTTCGATAAGTCGTCTAAATTACTTAACCCTACTTCCTCTTTAACGAAAGAATTCAGTTCAGGTAAAACATTTAAGCGATTTTTACTTAGTCTGTTATAAACTTCCCAAGTGTTATTGTTAAAATTAATATTAATTTGGAAGAGTCTGCAGAAGTCCATACCAAAGATAAATGATTGCACCAGAGATGGGACTACCAGTGCAGGAACAATCTGACAAATATTATTTATTACGACAGGGAGATCGACCATACCTTGGACAGGCTGCTTTGTTCCATCAACAGTAGATATATGGCCAATTTTTGAAGCATTAATTTTTAAATTACATATAGCTAGTGTTTCAATACCATGAGAACCTACCACCGAAACATTCGCACCACTATCAAGAAGTGCTACTATTGGTAAATCATAAAGACATATCGAAATGTAGGGGCGATTATCACAAGGTTTTTCAACGAAAAGAGGAGCAACATTTGTATACCCTGACTTATAAAAATTTCTCACTACAAGCTTCCAATTTTCCCAATCACTCAGCACAAAATTTTGGGGAACTCTGGCAGTTTTAGAATAATCGTTGACTTTGACACATGGGAGTACTCGAGAGCCAACTACACGAGACTCACAGATTGGTTTTTTTTACACCTATCACGTACGAACGATCAAGTACGAACGGTACACCCCGCTAAACCGCATTTGTAATAAAATTTAGTTTTACTAGAAGATTTACAGTTACGATGGGTATGGTTCAACTGACCACAGCGCCAACAAATAACCTGTTTAGGTTGTTCACTTGAAACATTGGCCAACTTAGAATTATTTTGACCGCAGGAAAATTCTCTACTCCTAGGTACACGGTTATTAGTAGACCGACTTTTCCGCGTGTTACTACTGTCCGGTATATCGGGGGACTGTGAGGAAACCGAAGGGGAACTTTCACCGACATACGCTAATTCTGGGTCAATCGTTGCTAGATACCGTTTATCAGATTCCGAACTTAAACTAAGGACATCGGCTTCTTCCAGCTTTTTACTAAGATCGCTTAAGTCGGTTACTAGATCGATTTCTCTAAGTGCCAACCTTTTCCGATATTCCTGTTGTAGACCGTTTCTCATATATTTCACATTCGTTACCTCAGCTGGTTGTCGCGAAAGCCGGCTAAATAAACCTTCCATACATGACAGATATAAAACCACAGATTCGCGCTTGCCTTGTCGACGAGACCTTATTTGGTCCCACAAATCTTCATCGAGATCGGATCTAAGAAAATCACGCTTAAGCTTTGAAACTAGGGAGTCCCAATCTGTTAAACTATTTTTAACTTGACGTAACCAAAATATGGCTTTATCAGAAAAGAGATCACTAGCTCCTGCGAATAATTCCGCCTTTGTTATGCCTCTTGCTTCGGCCATTTCTTCTACGCGTTCAACAAAAGAAAGTAACTTCTTTGGGTCACTGTCGAAATTTATTCCTAACTTATAAACAGAAATGGATTTATTGTATCCAGCAAAAACTGGAGGGATGGGGTAAATTGTAGGATTTGCAAAACTGGCATTAGCGGTGGAAACATTTAAAGGAGGGTCTGGTCGTCTGATGCGAGAAAACAATTCAGCTTCTAGATGCAAACTAGTAGCATATGACTCGTTTTTAAAATCTGTGATAACAGCAATATTTGGATCCTGATCTGATAATTGAATTCTATTAATTCTATGAGTTACATGTAGAAGTCGAGACCTAACTCTTTGATACAACGAATCAACCGTACTTCCTTCAAAATCATTGATGAGGGTCGAAATTGAGTTTAAAGTTACTCCAATCTCACGTGTTTCTGTATCAAAATCATAATCTGGATCAACTAACAATTTTAAATTGACTCTCACTCGCTCGCGTTCTACAAGTCTAGTTAGAATTTTTCGTTTCTCATCCTGATTTCTAGTTGAAATGACTCCACGAATTCGTAACTCGTAATTTAGCCCATCGCATAATAAATGTTTCGCTTTAAAGTAATCCTCCATTCTAAATTCTGATTAGAAATGTTTATTTTATCAAAAAAATTCATTTTTGGTACAACTGGTATAATAAATTTCTAATGAAAATTATTTTATCACACTCAACTTCAAATGAATAAACGAGTCCCTACGTACTTGTGATAGTAAAAAAAACACCTTGAATCGCAAGGATAATAATAATAATAATTATCTATTGTACCAAAAAGAAAACCTGTTAAAAAGACCAATCTTTCGATCAATATTTAAATTTCAAATACATGTTCCCAACATAAATCCTGAAATAATGAAACAACTTTTTAATACTTAACTAAAAGTTTAACTGCGCTGTTCTATATACACTGATCAACCAAATAAATTTATTATGTTCGAGGGAAAATTTGTACTGTTGAAAAAATTGTTTGACCTCACACTTTACGTTCTTCAATAAAAATTAAACTACAAAAAATATATGTAACGTATTCGAGCCCCACGCGTTGGTGCGCCACTTTATAACCCTGGTGTGATAACTTTATGAAATTCTATGAAACTAACTATATTAAAGATAATCTGAAGGTTATAAGTGCGAACGGCAGCTGTTTGTCGGAGAGCATTTTTTGGGGGTGAGTAAGGAATACATCACATAAGCCGCGGCGCCATGCAATTTCAGTTTTATAGACAAAACCGAGTTATTGAAAAGTATATAGATTTTACTAAATTGCAAAATATAAAAAAAAACTTAAGTAAAGAGGTGAGGTTAAACTTAAATAAAATTATTATTTGAATAATAGCAAAGATCAATCCTTTAATCAAATTTGAGTAAACAGTTTACTTTTAACAAGACACTGATGGATTTTATTAAAATATTTAAGTGAGAAATTAAATTAATTAATTCTTAATTAGTAAGATAATAAATCCTTAGAGATTTTCTAAATATGATGACAATAGTGACTTTTCAACACTATAGTACTATAGTTTACATTTTCACAAAATATTATATTTTGTGTACCTATTATACGGTAGGATTGTAAATTTGTTTATGATGAAATTTTGGTTGATCTTAAGTAATATGGCTTAAGCCGAAAATACAATTCCCTTCAGATTTTATAAAATAAATAATAAGTAAATTGATTAAATAATCAAAATAGCAAACAATGAAGCAAATAACGAAAGTAAAAATAAAGAAATTTCTAGCCTGTTCGTTGTTCGTTCTTTTAGGTACTTCTACTTCTGACCTCCCTCGGTCTCTAGGATACCCTCTTGTGTCTTATCAATGCAATGCAGTTCTGCTATAAGGCATTGTTTTTTTGTTGTTTTGGGCGTGGAGTGTATATTCAATATTAAGCATACGTCTTACACAACAAAAGAGTAATAGACCATGTTACTTAACGAAATCTATTCTAAAACTACCTTAGAACCCTAAAAAGAAAACTATTTTTAATAAACAAAAAAAAACACAATTTTTGATTTTGGGATGGTAAAAAAAATGGATAAATCAATTTGAATAGATAAGATCTTAAGGAGGCTGCTCACCTTTTACTCCACACAAGCACCAATTTGGGATTACTAAGGGTTTTTAACCGATATCAAAGAAATTACCACAAAGTATAGGTAAAACCTACCTCGATTCTTGATTTCTATCAAATGCCGATTCCAAAAATTTCCAATTCAAAGTAATCAAGAAGATCACTTTGTCTTTCTCCCACAACCTAACAATATGCTAAACTAGACAAATTCGTGGTGGCCTAACTAGTACGTACCAATAAATCAAAAATACCAAAAGCCAATGGCGTATCCCAAAATCAACATGTTACAAAAGTCGTGTTTGAAGTTTCAGAGCACATTCCAGGTCTCCGAATTCGGAATCATTCGGTAAAAATGTATGTCCTGGCTGAGGAACCTTGAAGAAATTTTTTCCAGTTTCGTATGATTTTCAAGAATATGAAGAAGCATTACTACTGATTTAATGCTTCTGTTTTGCCCTCCGCAAGCATTAGACTATAAAATAAGATGTGTCGCTGTAGGTTTTAAGAACTCATTTATATGTTTCCTTGAACAGGAACCAACTTCTTGGCAGCCTCTACTAGCAGTTGATTCCAACCAGACATTGAAGAAACCCCGATCAGTAGTACCACTGTGTATTCCCAAATTATACAAGTTTACCTGCTTTTTGTAATGAATAATGCTTGTAGGTAGTCGTGGTAAAGCATGCGTTTTTTCAAAGTCAAATGTAAGTGTTTCCGTACAATCGTGAGTTTTAGCAAATTTAGCAATAAATTTTTATTTAAGAAATAATAATACTAGCTGTTATGTCTTTTCAACTAAACTCACATTGCGTTGTCAGAACATGCACAACAGTTGCTTAAAACATTCAATTCGTCCTATATCTCCTAATTGAAATTTTACCATACAGTGTTAACCCACATAACATATTTCGGTTCCGTAAATAGACGAGCCAAAAGGCGAACAGATTTTTGCCATAATATTTCAACCAAGAATTGATACATTTAAAGCATTTTGAATAACAGTAGTCGAATTTTGCAATAATAAGTTATGGAGGGTTAACATAATCTCTAAAATTAAAACAGTACTTTATATTATCAACTGTTATTTTGCCGTAGTGAGTTAAGTGGTGGTTGATACATTAAAGCAATATTATATATACAGTGGACGGCTAATTTATGGAATATTATCATTATTTCGAGAACCGTCGAGTTTTGAGGGTAATCCCGAAACAGGTCGATTTTTGTTATAAAATACCCATCTTATAACGTACATGGAGTAAGGATGACGTCACCGGTGTGGGTGTAGTGACGTAATCGTTAATTTTTTTAAATAGAAATCGGTATAATGCGACACCTCATTTGAAGGAGAATTTAATTCTCTATTTAACGACATTACATTTGTAACTAAAATATTTTTTTAAGGGTACAAAAACATTTCTTTTTTATTTAAATTCAACCAAATTACAACTAATGATTTAATTGATAACGTACCTTAAAGTAACCAAATTATGCATAATAATTATTTTAAATTAAATGTTCCAAATGCCATCCATCGGTTCTTGCCATGACTTTCTGAAATAAATACTTAAAAAAGCAAAAATAAGTAAAAATAATAATGGACACAAAAAGTTATCTCATAAGCACTGAAACTTTTTGTCAAATGTTAAATCAAGCAAGTGATATTGGCATAGTTACTGTAATATTTATTGTCGTAAATATTTTTTGATTTTGTGAATTGTCATCAGTTGTCAATTGTAATTTTTACTTTTGATTACTAAATTATGGCTCACCTAAATGAAACACAACGCATAGAAATATTAATTCTTAGCGGATGTGGAGATACAAAAAGAACACAGAACGAGGTATGCAATTTATTCAACGCAAAATATCCAGACAGACCCATCAGCCAATCAACAGTAAGTAAAATAGTCCGAAAATTTGGAGAAACTGGGCACGTTCAACATATTCCAAACGCTGGGCGTCCTAAAATTGCAGACAATGTGAAACTTGATGTTTTATTAAATGTCCATGACAATCCTCACAGTAGTTCAACACAAATGGGTGAATATGCTGGAGTTTCCCAACGATCGGTATTACGTATTTTAAAAAAAGAAAAATACCATCCCTACAAAATTCAACTACACCAGGAATTAAACGACGACGATCCCGATCGCCGGCTTCAATTTTCTGAAATTATGCAGGATTTATGTATCGGCAATCCACGTTTCATCAATCAAATCCTCTTTTCCGATGAAGCCACATTTTTTTTACATGGTACCGTGAATCGTCAAAATTGCAGGTATTGGAGTCAAGAAAACCCACATTGGATGACTGAGGCACACACGCAATATCCTCAGAAAGTGAATGTATGGGCAGGGATCATCGATGACAGAATCATTGGCCCTTTTTTCTTTGAAGAAAATCTAACAGGAGAACGTTATTTAACTTTTTTGAGAAATCAACTTATACCTGTCCTTGCTAACATGTATCCAAATGCCAATAATGCAAATTTACCTAGTGACAATATCTGGTTTCAACAAGATGGAGCCCCTCCGCATTACGCACGTGAAGTACGTCAATTTTTAAATAATTGCTTTCCCAGGAGATGGATCGGAAGACGAGGTTTTATAGAGTGGCCAGCAAGGTCGCCAGATCTAACACCTCTAGACTTTTTCCTGTGGGGTTACATAAAATCAAAAGTTTATGTCAATAGACCCCAAAATTTACAGAACTTAAAAGATAGAATTAGGCATGAAATGAGTCTCATTACTCCAGAAGTCATCCGCAATGTACTTGATGAATGTGTCCGTAGATTCGCATATTGTCAAGAAACCGATGGAGGGCATTTCGAACATTTAATTTAAAATAATTATTATGCATAATTTGGTTACTTTAAGGTACGTTATCAATTAAATCATTAGTTGTAATTTGGTTGAATTTAAATAAAAAAGAAATGTTAAAATTTTTCAATCGAAAAGGACATTTGGTATATATGCCATTTATTTAATTCCGAAAGACGTCTGGTATATGACAAATTTTTTGTGGTATCTAAATTTTACTATCGAATATGAGGATATAAATAGCAGAAGAATTGATTCTTCCGAGCGAGCTAACGAGAGACAGCTGACGACTGACCGTACAAAGAGACCGCTAACCGCTGACCGCTAGAGACCGACCGCTGTTTCACCTTTTACCTTTACCGTTGACTGCTGCTAATTTTTGTACGTAAAGTGTGTGTCCCAAGTTTGTGCTATTCCGATCCGGTTACCGGAATATATTTTTAATTAAAGACATTAATTCTTTCGTGACAAAAGTGAACTACGATACAGAAACCGACTTAAGAAGGTAAACATATTTTTATCACCGTTTATTTGGAAATTTTCGTACCTCCGTAAAATAGAAATATTTTGATATTTTCATGGAAATTTCCGCACCGGTTATTTTTTTTTCTGTTGTTAGAAAAGTTGTTTTGTTTGAGATTTGAATAAATAAATGTAACTTTGTTTTGGAAAAAGTGTTTTTGATTTCTATTGCGAAGTTAATTGGTTTTTAATTATTCGCCGGGTTATATTAAGTTTATATTTTATTTTCTTCACAAGTCATTAATATACAATTAAGATTTATATGAATTGGTGCATTTTAATTATATTCAGGATCTTTTGTTTCTACACTGTGTGTCAAAACTAGTGGTACCATTTTTAATTTTTTTTTGAGTTTGCCGGTTTTCTTCAGATTCAAGGGATAAACAGATTTGGAAGTGGCCTAGCCATAATTTATTTGATTACCTGGCAGATTTAAATCGTTGTTTTCCAGTTCCGTGGTACCTTTCTGATATAATTTTTTTTCTTAACAATAGTTTGCCGGTTTTCTTTAGATTCAAGGGATAATCAAATCTGGAAGTGGCCTAGCCATAATTTATTTGATTACCCTGCAGATTTAATACGTTTACGTCTCGTGTGTCGAGAGTAGTTTTCCGTGGTTGTGATAACCTTACCGGCTCTGACCGTGCGTTCTTTCTCCCGTTTTTTTTTCCCCTGTCAAATTATTCATAACAGACCACAAGGTACTAATAAACAAAGTTCCTGATTTCTCCGCTATTTACCGTAACTTATTTCAATTTAAAAATCGATATTCAATTAAATCGTGTTAAAATTCGATAAAGAATTGGTTGAAATAATTCAACAAGACCCCTGGAATTTTGCGTAACCTCCATCTGAGGCTATCTGGAACTCTTGACGCTAAGGGTCAAGGGGCCGTGGAGCAAACCACGTTGAAAATCTGGCGCCCGAGTATTCCGTCGAAAGATTTTCAGTCAAGGGTGTCCATAGTTACGTGTTAGTGTGGTAGAAGGCCACGTATAGCAGGAAAACACGTTACAAATTTGGCACCCGAGCAGGGACTTATTTGTTGATTTATCAGGAACCGTTATTTTCTTTTCTTTCTTGTTTCCGTATACGTATAGAGCAGGGACACATTTTCTGATTTATCGTTATTATTTTTTTCTTGTTTCCGTATAGCGATTGCAGAGAGCTGATTTTGTTGATTGGAACAAGGACCGTTATTTCGTTTTAGATTTTTTTTTTTTGGTGTTGTTTGTTGTTTTAGGCAGAGATTTTTTTTTATTCCGTTTCGCCAATTGTTGATTATAGTGGAAACTGTTTAATACCGTTTTTGATTTTTTTATTGTTCTGGAGTAATCTTGCTGTATTATTGTCATTCTGATTTCGACTGTCTTCCGCCGTATGTCAAGGAGAAACTCCGAAGATCTTGACTTGCCGGTTTTGTTCGCTCAGGACGAAACTAACGAATCCGAATCCGTTCCTGGAGGTCCTGCCCAGCTACCGACCGTAACTTCCGTGGAAGAAGGAACAGACAATCGAGTGAGCTGGGTATATTTACTGAGAAACGAGGGTCTTAATACCGAATTAGAAAAGAGAAACTTATCAGTTGCTGGAACAGTTCCGGAGAAAAGAAAGAGGCTTGTAAGATTTTTAAGGAAAGAAAATATTCCTACACGACCCGTTTCTGACCGAACCGATACCAGACCCGTACCAACCGTCATGACAACTCCTCCAATCAATGTACACGACTGGAAGGTGTGCTTCGGAAACCGAGGGGATCCTGCCGCTTTCATGGAAAGGATAGAGGAGATCTGTACGGCTAAGAGTATTGCGAAAGATAATTTGCTACCGGTGCTACCTGAATTACTGTCCGGTGAACCAGTATTATGGTACCGGAATAATGGAAACAGATACACCAACTGGAAAGAGTTTGAAACCGATTGTCGAATTTTCTTCTATCCTGTAAATTACGAAGACGACTTAGAAGCCGAGATAAGCCGTCGTCTACAGCGAAGAAATGAGTCTACCGCTACTTACATGACCGATCTCCAAACTCTAATGCGACGACATGGAAAGCTAACTCCCGAACAACAGTTAGCATGGTTGTACCGCAACTTATTGCCTGAATACCGTCTGCAAATCAGAAAAACGGACTTTGATGATTTTTCCACATTCTGCCAGGCTGTGAGGGAATATGAGCTCCTCAGGAAGGAACTCCAAAATGTACCCAGCTACAGTGGACCGAATCGTGGACCCGTCCGACCGCAGCAGATAGGACCAAGATATGGACCGTCTCACAACTCTGCTCCTGGTCCGTCCAGAGAACCCGTCGCCAGTACTAGCCAAACGTCACCGGCCGATACTCCTCTACGTTCGCCGCCTGATTCTACTCGTCAACCGTCTGGATCGTCTTCCCGTTCACCAATCTGTTTCCGTTGTGGTGAGTCGGGACATTACCGAAACAACTGCCAAAACCCGCCGAAAATATTCTGTTCCCGTTGCAATAAGGAAGGAGTATTTTCCAGAGATTGTTCCTGCAGGAGGCAGGAAAACTAATCCGAAGCTGTCCCGAGGAGAGGCCGACACAGCTTCCGCAAATCTTTGTCTCTCATACCGAAACGCCGCCGGCAGAAATGAACGACCCCCGACCGCACATAGACGTCGAAATAGGAAATCACAAATTTCAAGCATTGTTGGATACTTGAGCAGCAATATCATATATTGGTGATCAAGTAGCTAAGACATTTTCCCAAAAGAAGCAAACTAGCGCCCGTCAAACAACGAAGGCCCGTTTAGCCAATGGAAATTTAGTCTCCATCACTGATATTTATGAACTCAGTTGGAAAATCGATGACGTCACTATGGAGGGTTCGTTAGAGCATTTCCCCGGATTAATAACCGATATTGTTTTGGGACATGATGTTCTCCAAAAATATAATTTCCGTTTGGAGTTAGGAGCTGGCACTATTTACATCAATAATAAAATAGTAAGGCGACCTTCATTAGCAAGTCCTGTTGGAATCTTAGGGTTGTTAAATCAATCAATGAAAGAGGTCGATGTTCCGATGATCACAGAAAACCGTTATTCTGGAAATCCAACCGTTTCCGAAGTCTCTGCGTCATCTCTGGTGTTAGGAGTTGACAAAGAGCAATCCGTTATGAAAGTTTCTGAATCTTCCTCGGTGTTGTTAGGGGATGATAAAGAAAAATGTGTTTCCGAAGTCTCTAAGTCTTCCCTGGAGTTAGGGGTTGACAAAGAGCAGTCCGTTCTGGAAGTCTCTGCGTCCTCCCTGGAGTTAGGGGTTGACAAAGAGCAATCTGTTGTTGAAATTTCCGAGTCTTCCCCGGTGTTGTTAGGGGTTGATGGCGGAAAATCTGTTTCCGAAGTCTCTGCGTCTTCCCTGGAATTAGGGGTTGACAAGGAGCAATCTGTTTTTGAAATTTCCGAGTCTTCCTCGGTGTTGTTAGGGGTTGATGGCGGAAAATGTGTTTCCGAAGTCTCCAAGTCTTCCCTGGTGTTAGGGGTTGACAAGGAGCAGCCCGTTGTGGAAGTTTCTGAAGTTTATCCGTTGTTGTTTGGAGTTGATTTCGAAATACAAAACCATAAAGGTGCACTAAGCCGTGTAGCCGATGCCTTGTTCAGGAATCCGCTACCCACGACCGCCGAGACCGACCCACCGTCCGATTTGACCGATGTAATCGCCGGATGTTCGTGGTACCGGAACAAGAAAGAAAAAGTTCTGAAAGATCCAGAGAAGTTTCCGGACTTTTGCATTAAACAAGACTGTCTATACCGTTATTTCTGGGACATAAATGATTTCCGGGAGCCAGGAATTACCGACCCTTGGAAACTGTGCATAGCAAAGCCCGATCGAACCCGAGTCTTAAAAGAAAACCATCATGGTCCAAACGCTGGACACTTAGGAATTGTTAAAACCATCAGCCAGATGGCAAAATTGTACTATTGGCGAGGAATGTTCAGGGACATAACCAAATACGTGAGAAGGTGTCTGCAATGTCAACAGTACAAAACGTCAAAGCAAAAACCGCCAGAGACCGACAAACCAGGCGACAGGATAGAATCCCGGAAGTTCATCACCCTGACGGATGATATTTGCTGGAGATGTGGAACCCCAGGTCACCGCCGGGATAGCTGCAGCCGACCGTTTATTCTGTTTTGCTCCAGCTGTGGGAAAGTTGGCCGGATGTCCCGGGAATGCCCATGTGATAAACAAAGGCCCCGTATCCGATCGATGGCAGTCCAAGTTCCTCAAGTCGCCCGTTCCAGCCATCCCCGACGTATGCAGGACGCGACCACCCAGTGCAGCATCAAGCGACCCTTACCAGTTTTAGAAGCGCCTCAATATTCCGCCTGATCGTATAGACGTCAGTCGTCTTGTGGAAGAGGACCTTATCTTCCGGACCGCTCAACCCGAAGTTCCAGGATGTGAGACTGCAACTTCCTGGATACACATTTATTGTTTTTTTTTGCTCACATAGTGGGTTTAAAAAAAATATAATGACCGAAAGCTGGACTTTCGCTCATTAATTTTTTTTTACCGAAGAAAAGGGGTGTGTAACGAGTTATTTTTTTTTGTCACAGATTTAGTTCATTTTCACCACTTTAGATGTTATATAACTCGTTACTTACATTCCAACTCTCTTTTCTTTTATTAAATTGATTTTTATTTACTTTTAGGTATATTGTTTTTTTTTGTATTTTTAGTATAAGGCCGGAGGTACGTAAATGAATTCTACCATAAAATTTAGTAGTTTCTAATGTTAAAATTTTTCAATCGAAAAGGACATTTGGTATATATGCCATTTATTTAATTCCGAAAGACGTCTGGTATATGACAAATTTTTTGTGGTATCTAAATTTTACTATCGAAAATGAGGATATAAATAGCAGAAGAATTGATTCTTCCGAGCGAGCTAACGAGAGACAGCTGACGACTGACCGTACAAAGAGACCGCTAACCGCTGACCGCTAGAGACCGACCGCTGTTTCACCTTTTACCTCTACCGTTGACTGCTGCTAATTTTTGTACGTAAAGTGTGTGTCCCAAGTTTGTGCTATTCCGATCCGGTTACCGGAATATATTTTTAATTAAAGACATTAATTCTTTTGTGACAAAAGTGAACTACGATACAGAAACCGACTTAAGAAGGTAAACATATTTTTATCACCGTTTATTTGGAAATTTTCGTACCTCCGTAAAATAGGAATATTTTGATATTTTCATGGAAATTTCCGCACCGGTTATTTTTTTTCTGTTGTTAGAAAAGTTGTTTTGTTTGAGATTTGGATAAATAAATGTAACTTTGTTTTGGAAAAAGTGTTTTTGATTTCTATTGCGAAGTTAATTGGTTTTTAATTATTCGCCGGGTTATATTAAGTTTATATTTTATTTTCTTCACAAGTCATTAATATACAATTAAGATTTATATGAATTGGTGCATTTTAATTATATTCAGGATCTTTTGTTTCTACACTGTGTGTCAAAACTAGTGGTACCATTTTTAATTTTTTTTTGAGTTTGCCGGTTTTCTTCAGATTCAAGGGATAATCAGATTTGGAAGTGGCCTAGCCATAATTTATTTGATTACCTGGCAGATTTAAATCGTTGTTTTCCAGTTCCGTGGTACCTTTCTGATATAATTTTTTTTCTTAACAATAGTTTGCCGGTTTTCTTTAGATTCAAGGGATAATCAAATCTGGAAGTGGCCTAGCCATAATTTATTTGATTACCCTGCAGATTTAATACGTTTACGTCTCGTGTGTCGAGAGTAGTTTTCCGTGGTTGTGATAACCTTACCGGCTCTGACCGTGCGTTCTTTCTCCCGTTTTTTTTTTTTTTTTGTAGGAATTTGAATGTAATGGGGCACATAATGTTGGTTTAGCTTTTCAAGTAAAAAAGGAAGGCAGTTGTTTTAAATAATGAAATTTAAATTTACTGAAAGCTTTCCAACATATATGTCCCATTTAAAACAGTAAAAATTAAAAGTACTAATGACCTTGAAATATTGATTAAATATTAATTATAGTAAAAAGTTATGAATAAACCATTTCTAAAAGAATAAAATGAAATGTGAAGCCAGCACTGGCAGAATATTTGAAAAGGTTAAATGTAAAAGTTATCTATCTTTGAAAATAATTAGGTATTCTACAAAAGAAAATCTAGCAAATATTTGCCTTAAAAAAAAAGGTAACAGCTATTTACGATAAAAGATTAAGTTTAAAAGTAGTGTACAAGTATAAAAAGAAAAGAAATGTAGTTTACCACGTGGTATGTGTATATTCGTCTATCTCTGTAAAAAAATAAGAAATGCACACAAAAATTATATCATCCACTACTTTAGAAAAAGCTTGATAAATATAAATTATAATGTTGGACTTACCACAGCAATTTAAGGTAAAAACTGTTAAAAATTAAAAGAGACGGTAGAGAGATAGGTCCTTGCTTCTCAAGGGTCGGTAACGAAAAGAAGGAAAATCGAGAATGAGAATCGAGCGTTGACATCATATGTCAATTGTCGTAACGATCAACGATCAGAGAAATTCAGATCACAGAACTAAATTGGAAGTGGTTACTATGACGGCAAGCGGTAAAATTGAAATTATTTCGTTTAAATCGAAACAGGTCGATAGACATGTTACACTCCCTCTCCTCCGGGAAAAAAATGATTCGAAGAATTATTTTTTTTTTAAGAAAAGGTTAATAAGATGAAGGAGGGGTGAAGTATCAATGCAAAATCTATGTATAGCAGGTAGGGAAGGTAATTGTCAAAGGTAGCGGTAAGGTAGTTTTGTCATCTTGTGATAATCATGTCGTTATGTCATCGGATAAGGCAAAGCATACACTGAGAACGAAAGGTAACGATAGGGTGCGATAATTTCTCAGTGTATATAACGATAAGGTAGGGTAAGGTACGGTAGGTAGTGTTTTGATAAAACGCTGGGATCTCAGTCGTCAGATACGCAATTCCAGCAAATACCAAACAAATGTCTCCGTGGAGACACAAAAATAAACACGGGGAGTGATGTCAGCATAAAATTGATTCAGAATATAATTCCGTCGGAATTCTAATTATTTCATAAATCAGCCTAATTTTCACCGAGCAAAGAGTAAAGATTTGTCATAAACACGTCACCCAAGGTGAAATACTACTAAACCTAGGAAAAATTTTTTGGCATGGCGACAACACTAGTGTTCCATAAGGAACGGTTCTAAAATATCCGATAACGGTAGGTAGTTCACAAATTTCACAATATGGCAACGCAAAAGGTATGTGAAGGAAGAGAGAAAGAAATACATAGATATTTACTTCGAATGGGTAACGGTAAAAAGGAATTGACGATATATGTGGTAATTCTGAAAGATAAATCAAAGGTTGAAATAAGGGCGTTTGTGGCAAGAATAGTATGTGGCGACATAATGAAAACATAAAATTGATAGACTTACACATAATTAAACTAAAATAGGTACTAATTAAAACACAGAAAGCACAAATAGAGGCCAGAAATAACAGCGCCCAATCGACAATCGGTGAGGTTGCCAGTTAGCGTCCACAGTAGCCATTGGTCATCGATCCGAAAGTCGATCCAGCTCTATATATTTCGTCCTTTGATATGCCTTCTTCTTAAATTGAAAAGATAAAAAAATAAAATCACACCCATGATCCTGTCAGGAAATACGGTACATATAAAAATGTGGCCAACCTGGTTGAACAATAAAAAAACGACTAAAAACTAACGAAGTATTGCCATTGAAGACAAGGGAAAGGGAAGAGATTGTTATGAAGAAATAGAGAGACTAAGCAGTGATAAAAAAAGGTAACACTGTGGTCTAGAAGACAGAAAACGGAAAGAACGAAAAAAAAACGAAGAAAACTAAAATAATAATAATAGTAAACTAAAACACAATTGTACCGTTTTTTTAGGAGAACGATATCGAAACTCCAAGTAAGACACGGTTTCTGAGATACGGGACTCTACGGTAAGTTATAAAAGGAAAAAGAAACAAATAATTTGCAATGTCAACGGTATTGTCTTGTTCATGGTCTAAGTCATCTGGAAGGTTTTCGTCAACGTCAATAAATAGGTTTTTAAGATAAAGGAAAGAAAAATAATGAGAAACGATATCTAAATCAGCAGTACTAATCAAATAGCACTAACGAAAGAAAAGAATCTAAAATTTAAATGAACATAAAAACCTGGCAACGAGATATAGATGAAGAAACTGAATGTAAGAGGATGACTATAGATATAAAAACAACATATACACACTACCGATAAAATTTAAAATAAACAATACTGTACGATACTTTCAAAAAATTATACGATATTTTCAACAATCTATATTTAGTAATGTAAATGTTCATAATGACTAAATATATAACCAATCAAAATCAAAAATGGATCATAGATTGCCATAGGAATTATTGTAACACATCACAACTCTCATGCTATTCAAAAAAAAAATTGGAATGAAAAATGTTCCATTTCTAAATATAAATGGCAACACTGCACTTGGTTAACAATATTAAAGAATAGGTAAGTAACAGTAAGTTCAAAGATAAATTGTTAGTCTGGCAACACTGCACTTGAATAACAATATTGAAAATAGATAAGATGTTTCAGTTTGTGTAACTCGACACAATTCAACTGAACGAGATAATGAAGTAAGATATTTCAGTTTGTGTAACTCGACACAATTCAACTGAACAAGATAAAGAAAGTAAGATATTTCAGTTTGTGTAACTAGACACAATTCAACTGAACGAGATAAAGAAAGTAAGATATTTCAGTTTGTGTAACTAGACACAATTCAACTGAACGAGATAAAGAAAAGATAGATTAAATATGACATTAAGAAATGAGCATCTCAAAAATTTGCTTTACATGTGACAACACTGCCAAGAAATCAGATGTTATACACCATCTACAAATAATCGATAAAAGAAAACTATTTTTTCAACAACATAAGATTGTGTTAAATGTTACATGTAGAGACCCAAAAAATATCAAAACGAAATTTAAAATATATATTAGATAAGGCAGATAGATAATGTAGGTAAAATGTGAATGCAGGGACATTACAACATTTAATCAAAAGATTGAAAAGCTAAAAAAATTCAAAGTTGAAGACAAAAAAATTCAAAAAAAGAAAAAAAATCTATAGCCCGTTTCAACCCAACTGTCATACAGTGCAACAAACACAAGGGGCGCCAATTTGTAACACTGGTTCTCTCCTCAAGAGACAGATCCCGGCTAGAGACTCTCTCAAGGGTGGATCGACTCCATGTTGATGCCACACTAGGTATGCCAGAGGGTTGACAGACTATAAGAACTTAAGGGCGCCACTACCTTTTTAGACGAAAAAATAATTTAATTTCAAGAGAAAACCTAAGGTGAAAAAGGTAGAAACACCTTGTAGAATTAACTGAAAGTTGAAAATAAAAAAAAAGTTACAAAATTTACATAAACCCGGACAGTCCCTACAGCTCTTACAGCCGGGTATAAGAAATAAAAAAAGAAATTTAAATATTAAATTTATTCTGCCAATAAAGGAAGGTAAAAATGTGAAAAAAAAAACCTGTACTTCTTTAAAGGTACTTAGCTTGTCGGAGTGGTAGAATGAACTGTCGAAGTTGAAGAAGGGATGTCTGGAAGTTGAAGTAGAGATGTCTAGAAGTTGAAGTAGAGATGTCTAGAAGTTGAAGTAGAGATGTCTTGCAGTTGAAGTAGATGTCTTGCAGGGTTAACCTGGCAGTAAATGGTAACTTGGCAGTAAACCTGTCAGGAGTATCCTGGCAGTGAAAAACTTGCTGTAACGGTAACCTGACAGGGGTATCCTGGCAGTGGTAACTTAGCAGTAACGATGAACTGGCAGGGGTATCCTGGCCGCTGTGCTTACCTAGAAGTTCAGGTGGATTAGGGATATGTAGGAATTTGAATGTAATGGGGCACATAATGTTGGTTTAGCTTTTCAGGTAAAAAAGGAAGGCAGTTGTTTTAAATAATGAAATTTAAATTTACTGAAAGCTTTCCAACATAAATGTCCCATTTAAAACAGTAAAAATTAAAAGTACTAATGACCTTGAAATATTGATTAAATATTAATTATAGTAAAAAGTTATGAATAAACCATTTCTAAAAGAATAAAATGAAATGTGAAGCCAGCACTGGCAGAATATTTGAAAAGGTTAAATGTAAAAGTTATCTATCTTTGAAAATAATTAGGTATTCTACAAAAGAAAATCTAGCAAATATTTGCATTAAAAAAAAGGTAACAGCTATTTACGATAAAAGATTAAGTTTAAAGTGGTGTACAAGTATAAAAAGAAAAGAAATGTAGTTTACCACGTGGTATGTGTATATTCGTCTATCTCTGTAAAAAAATAAGAAATGCACACAAAAATTATATCAGCCACTACTTTAGAAAAAGCTTGATAAATATAAATTATAATTTTGGACTTACCACAGCAATTTAAGGTAAAAACTGTTAAAAATTAAAAGAGACGGTAGAGAGATAGGTCCTTGCTTCTCAAGGGTCGGTAACGAAAAGAAGGAAAATCGAGAATGAGAATCGAGCGTTGACATCATATGTCAATTGTCGTAACGATCAACGATCAGAGAAATTCAGATCACAGAACTAAATTGAAAGTGGTTACTATGACGGCAAGCGGTAAAATTGAAATTATTTCGTTTAAATCGAAACAGGTCGATAGACATGTTACACAATTCTCCAGATTGGAAACGGGTTATGTTCTCCGATGAAACCAGAGTTAGCCTCAAAGTTCCAGATGGACGTGAGCGTGTCTGGCGAAGACGATGAGAAAGGTTTGCTAGCTGTAATATCTCTCCTAAAGTACCTTTTGGTGGTGGCTCTAAAATGTTTTGGGAAGGAATTTGCTTCGATGCTCGTACGGAATTAGTTCCTATACGTACGAGGTCTATGAATGCCCAATATTACTTAGATAACAATATTGTCGAACATGTAATGCATTTTGCTCCATTTGTTGGGCCTAATTTTTTATTCATGCAAGACAACGCTCGTCCCCACGTGGCAAGACAGGTTATTGGTTACCTAAATGATGTGTTAATATCCCTTCATTAGAGTGGCCACCTAACAGACCGGACATGAATCCTATAGAGCATCTATGGGACTATCTCAAAAAGAAGATTCGAAGTCTTAGACCTCCTGTTGTTAATCACAACCAACTTATTGAGGCCGTTATTGAAGAATGGGAGATTATTCCGCAAGCGTTTGTTGAACATTTAATATCAAGCATGCCTCGACGCATGAATGCAGTAATAATAAGTGGAGGAGGCCCTACACGTTATTAGGGTTCACCAAAATTCATTTATTGTGTTTCATATATTCTTTTTTATCTTTTCAATTTGAAAGCATGATAGCTTAATTATGCATTTTCAGCAAAAACAAATTTTTAAAGAAAAAATGAAGCAAATTAAGGTCATGTTAAGGTCATATTCGACTAATTTTTAGGTATTCATTATTGTTTCAATTTAACTAAATTTTATTTTGTGTTTATATTGTAAATATTTAGAATAATTAAAGTGGTGCGTTAATTTTGTCCAGGAGTTTATACAGGGTGGGGCAATCTTCTGACATCGGAGGATTACATCATACAGATACAGTTACTGAGGGCACATTTTGAAAATACTTTCGATTCTACAGGGTGTTCCAGAACCACGTAGCAGCACAAACTTACATTTTTTCAATGGAACATACTATATTTTGTTCAATAATCGAAAAGATCTCACCGAGATCGTTACAAAAATATAACATTCTATTATATTATATAGCCTATAATAACAATTCTTGAAAGTAAAACATGCATAAACAAATTTTGGTAATTCCAGGTACCTACGGTATCAACAAACATTTTATTTCAGTGAGTAAATATTGTAAATGCATCCAAAATTACGATTAAAATTTATGCCTCTGACGTTGCATGTAAAAATTTAATACCATTGTGTAAGTAAAATACTTGTTTTTGATCATTATCATGAAATATTTACGGTTTTCCATTAACTTATACCCTAAGTGTGCTATATTCTTTGAAAGATTATTAATTGCGCTAGCAAATTGTGAAAAGACTTATAGGGTGATTCATTTAAAAATTTTGAGATATTGCTTGATTTGCGTTTTGTTTCACCCTGTATTAAAGAAGCCACAGATAAAAAAAATCAATACTGAGCACAGCCAATGATATGTGAATGACAATTGAATACAAAGACCTTTCGATTTATTTTGATTTACTGTTTAACAAAGTGTTAAAGAGGAAGTCTTTTTTACCAATAATTGGCCATATCTTTTTAAAACCCCTATATAATATATTAGAATGCTATATTTTTGTAACGGTCTCGGTGAGATCTTTTCGATTTTTGAAAAAAATATAGTATGTTCCATTTAAAAAAATGTAAGTTTGTGCTGCTACGTGGTATTGGAACACCCTGTAGAATCAAAAGTATTTTCAAAATGTGCCCTAAGTGACTGTACCTCAAAGTTTTATCTCGTACCACAACGATGTAATCCTCCTCCTCCCACAATTTATATCATATAAACCTATTATAGCTGTAATGTGGTGAATTCAAATATCACATGTTGGGAAGGGGTTATAAATAATTAGAGGTCTTTACAATACTTTACTTGATTACAGTACAAGTATTAAAATATTTTTGTTGTAAGAGATACTAGTTTGTTAAACTAGTGAGTTTGTGATATCTAGTATACTATATGGGTGGGATTATTAATATTACATTAATTTATAATGAAGATAATGAAAAACGACTAATTTGTGTTATTCTTTGTTCTGGTCTACATTTTTAATACATTGAATTTTTTAGGTAAACTTAATTGACATTTCTTCATTTTTTCTTTATTTTTTTTATGAAGTTCTTCACTGAAAAATAAAATAAAGTGGCGCTCACGGGAAGACTACTCTTCAACTAATACTTTTCAGTCAATAAAATTTACTAATAACCAACGGTTTCTCCGGTGAACAGCTGCCGTTCGCACTTATGTTGATATTTCTTAGTTGCTACTCTATATCAAAAATAAATTTCACAAAATTGCTACATTCATTCAAATTAGAATGAACTACAACTACGAAAGAGATCAGCAGCGATTGTTTTGACTTTTTGAAGGAGTCCAGACAGAGAAAGAATTTGATGATAAGGAAACAACCGAAAACGATGTTGTAGAAGAGAGATAGCGATACACAAGAAATCGAGGAGAACGGAAGTGGGCATACTAGAAATACTATTGGACCTCATTTTATAGGGAAAGATAAAATTACCAAATGGGCCAAACATGTACCTCCTAAAAACGTCAGAACTCGTAGAGAGAATATAGTAATGCAGCTACCAGGCCCAAAAGTTAATGTGAGAAATAAATCTAAAATTGATGATATATGGGGTTCTCTATTCGATCTAAACATGCTACAAATAATTGTTGACGAGACTAACAAAAAAATTGATTCAGAAAGTTCACATTTTGTTCATGAGAGAGATATTTTGCCAAACAATATTATGATTGATGCGATCGTGAGTTTGGCTCTTTAGACATAAATCCAAACAGAAGCTTTGCGATAAAATGGACGCCGGATCACTATTGCTAATATGACTGACAAGAGTGCTGAAACGGTTACAAATAAAACTGACGAGAAAGTCGAGGAAAGAGTCGTGGCGCCGGCCGTTGCCGAACAGAGTCCCGTTGCGAAAGAAGAAAAGAGAATGTCATTATCAAAATTCTTCGACATACTTGGACAAATTGAGATTAAACTATACAAGGATATTAGCTTGCGTTTGAACGTAGGGTCTTACACATTCAACAGTTGATTGTACTGGAGTTGAGCTAAAGAAAGTGAATAATTTACCTGTAATATTTGGAACATATGTTGCTGGGGATAATTGTACTCCATGGATGTATACGACGTTCAGGAAAATGAATTCTTTTTCAAATTTAGATGAATACCTCAATAGCAAGTTTATTCAGACTTTTTCATCATTTGATGACTCATGCTAGGTCCTTATGTGCCTAAAGACTACTGTGTGGAATATTCGTGACCCAGATCCTCGTAGTTTGGGATATCCTGTCGACGAGATCTTGTAGGCGAACAATAGATCTTATGTACATATTGAATCTATAGTTAGGAACTTAGATCTAAGAGATGCCGGTGACTTTATGATCGAGGCAAACGTATGGAGATCCCGATGTCATACAAATCTCAGCAGCAATATTGGAATATTCTCGGTTAAACACACCTTCAGCCCGAGGGCTTATGCAAAACATGCTAAATTCTTTTTCTTCCAATGATCATACTACCTATTGGTAGTCCTACAACACACTTAAATCCGTGTTACAGACTAGTGTTCACCAACATGACATTAGATTGCCCTTAAAAAAATCCATGCTCATTAAATTTCGGGGAGACGCTACGGCTTGTCCAAGATTTCAACTTTCTGTGCATTACCCTGCGACATAGGAGGGTAATAGGTTGAGCTATCTATCGGAAGCGTCCCCAGGTTGCCGATAGGGGAAGGCCAGGGACGTCATGCAAATCAAAGAACTGGTCCATTGGTAAATAGGGAAGGATGAGGGCTGTGAACGCCCAACATTGCCAACCGAATAACCAATCGCTGACAAGCTCGTGACGCAAACCGAAAACTATATAGCAGAGCAACTAGTCCCTTGATAGGGTAAGGCCAGTGAGAGGTATGCCGAGCTATGTGGTTCGGGGGTTTGGCTCAATTGCCTGACCTGTGTGGATGGGGACCACTATAAAAAACCTCCCAAATCCTAAGGTTGAGTGGTCGCTGAAGGGGTGGATGGCCGTGGGTTATTCGGTTTTAAGACCACTGACCTCAGAGCAACTGGCACACCCTGTTGTATATAACCTTACCCAGTCATGCGGGGCTCTGACTGGGCGGACCTACATTCCCTGGCTGCTCGTGGTAACAATATGGACCAAAGCAAAAAGATACCAGAGGAGGACAGGGACTCCTCTAAAAAAATCAAGACGTTACAGGAATGGACTGTAACGCAAATTGTCAGGAGACAGTAGTTTAGACTGTACTCCAAAGGCAAAAAAGCAGGGAGGGAAGGACTCCTTAGAAACGGGTTGTTGCCAAAGGGATTGGTTTATCAGGATATAAACTCGCGAAGGTATCTCGAACTTCATTGATACTATTACCAGTATAGTACAACTTTAAAAATAAGTGTTTATCACTAATAGAATAAACTGAAACCATGATGCAAAATATTTATAATCAAAAATATTTATATCGACAGCTAACGATTTCAATTGTAGCAATGTCATGAAATAAAGGAAAATCAAATTGATAATCTAGCAGTCAATATTACAATAATATTGTACTAAACTCATTTTATCGTTTTGAAATTTTAACAACTTATAAAATTATTTTATTTAAAAAACTATAAAAAACAAAATTTTATTAAGAATAAAACAAAGTTTTCATGCAAGTTTCGAACCCGGGCCATCTGCGTAGAAACCAACCGCTCCTATCTCCGCGCTAAAACCGATTTCTACTGCGATTGTCATATTTTAGTATTTCAATGACAGCTTGTTTTTTTAAATTTATTTTCTTAATTTTTAAACTTATTTGCTGTTAAACATTGATTATTTTATGACAATATTGTCAGAAATAATCTACTCCACGTCCACACAAAATTTCATTAGGTTCTCTTTTGCTGGGAAGCAAATATTTAGGATTTTCTGATTTCCCATGTTAAAATCCTATGGTCCTAAGGTCGAGTCACCACCCGGTATAGTCGGTACTTAGAAGAATGTAAGGAAATAGATCTTGAAGATAAGGATATTGCAAAAGAATGGTTATACTCAAAATTATTCAATTATGAATATAACTATTCATTCAAAAGCCCCGATACTGATACATGTGATATTTACGATCGATATAAAATTCAACTCCAAGAAGCCAGTTCTCCAGATTCAAGAACAAACCTACAAAAAGAATACGACCACCACCTAATATAAGATACAAGTTGAAAGCAGAAGACAAAAAAAATCCAGACAAATGTTACTAGAACGAAAAGGTATTATGATTGACCTACAAAAATGTTTGCCCACCTCTAGTTTACAAAATTCGCAAAGTTTTTATTCTTTGAAATTATGGACATTCAATTTGACAATATAAAATAGTTTATGTATGATGTGGGACTAGAATGTAGCAGGAAGAGGAGGTCGTTCGTAAATAAATGGTTGGAAAATAATGTTTCTAGCCAAAATAGGAACATATTAATGGTATAGTGTTACTTTTGGGGTTTACATACATACAAAATATTTAAATATGCTTAGAAATGAAGTCATTCCTGCGTTGGCAAACTTATATCCCAACGCAATAGATCCTAGCATACCGAATGAAAATGTTTAGTTTCAGCAGGACGGGGCAACACCCCGTTGTACTTCAATGATAAGAACTCATTTAGATAAAATCCTCCCCAAAAAATGGATTGGACGGAGAGGTACTATTGAGTGCCTTTCAAAGCGATTCCTAACGCGTCTGATCCATATCCCAACATCACACCAGCTCGTCGTCGTCGACCTACGGTTAAGCCAAGCTGCCTTTGCTGCCCCGAAGATCCACCCTCCGAATCTTCTATTGCTCCTCTCGCGGGACGCCAGAGTGTCGCATAGGGGGAGACTGTAACATACGATGTACGAAGGACCAATAGTCAAATCGAATCGTAGAATGTGAGAACTGTCACGTCACGTCATGACACAAGTGTCAATTATCGTTCATTATTATTATGTATGTGTATGCACGTGGTCATGTCTTGAACAAAATTTATGTTGTAGCATAACGATCATTATCAGGTTATGCAACCCTATCTACATCACCGCATGCAGCTCACCCTCTGAGCATCCACCTCTACCTGTAAGAGGGCGCTGCTTAAATCGCCCGACAGTGATGTAACTTCGTCCTATACATAGCGATGCGGTGAAACGACTAGCTTGAACCAATATGGATTACAACAAAGGTTAATTATTTCAAACAGTCTACTTATATATTTTAGTGTTATAGTTGTAATATTTTATGTTTTGTTTATTCAAATTATAAAAGTATCACTACACTGGCGTCGCAATGTAGAGCCGGGATTCCCGGATGCAAGTGAGATTTCATTTATTACTTCGACATTTTAAAGTCCGATTTGAAAACCATCTCAGCGACTTCCGTCACCAATCATTCCGCGTCAAGGTAAACGTATTGCTGCAAGCCAAACAACTATGGCGATGTCTCCTGAGCAGTTCCAGCAATTTTTACAAGCCGTAGCTGGTATAAGGACAGAGCCAGATAATCAGAAAGAGGAGAATTTGAGCGAATGCACAGCACGATTCGACGTAACACTTTGTCATGAAACAGTCGACAATTTCCTAAACACCATAGAAGTCTATAAGGATATTGAACAAATTACAGACCAAGACGCAACTAAAGGTCTACCACTATTATATACTGACACTGCAGCTACTTGGTGGCAAGGCACAAAAGGAGAAGCAGCAGACTGGAATAATGCTATTCGATTAATCCGTACAGCCGTCTCTCCGGCAACTCCTGCATACCAAATTTACCTTGATATCTTCACGTCCCCTCAAGGAATCTCGACACCTACTGACTAATTCATTTGTCAGAAACGAGCACTTCTTCCCAAACTTCCACAAGGTAGACACTCTGAAGAAACACAGATTGATCTAATCTACGGTCTTATGCACATTAGGCTTAGGAAAAAGATCCCAAGAGGAGAAATTACGACTTTCGCTGACGAAAGCTAGACAAGTTGAGCATCTAGAAATGGAACTCAACGATACGCCTACTTTACGACGCAAAGAATCAACCTATACCTCACCGGTAGAGGAAAACAAAGTAAGATGCACCTTTTGTAATCTTGTAATCAAAGGGCACAGCATACAAGAAGGTCGTAAACGACAAATGCAAGACCAGCCTAAAACGACTACGACACATAAGGAGACTACACACCAACCGCTAGCAAAACAGACAAAGGTCACCTTCACAGCTACGGATGTGGCAGAGCTGGATACTGGCTGGTTAGCTGGCGCCACCCTCTACAAATTCTTGAAAGCCAAGAATTGTACATTCACCAAAATCGAAGCTCGTGTCACACTCGCTGATGGACATCAGAAGCAAACAGAGTTGCTGAAAACATTCACCACTATAGAGTTAGGTGGTAGAATTCATAACATTGACTTCGTCGTGCTGTCTGACGCCTTGGACAACAGAACCTTATTAGGTATAGATTTCCTAGAAATAGTTATCATCGTGTTAGACTTGTGGCAACGATTCTGTCATTCAACAACTGTTGCTGCTGGTGATCGATATTTTTTTTTTTTTTTTTTTTTTTTTTTTTTCCCGGAGCCGTCCTTTCGCCGGTACCACCTCAGCCTCCTGGGCTTATTGTGGATACTCCTAGTGTTCTGACTACAACCTATTCAGCCAATCCGTTCCCTGTATTAGCTCATACAGGTTCTTTGCTGGTTGATTGTAGAAGTCTTCTGGAGTCATTTGGGTTCTGCCATACAGTTTCTGCCTTCTGTGGTCCAGCGACTCACAGTTGCATAGTATATGCAGAGCTGTTTCGGTATCCTTTTTGCATCTTCTGCATGTAAGGTCTCCGTTGTACAGCCCTATTTTGTTTAGGTGCTCCTTTGTGGGAAAGTGTCCCGTAAGTAGCCCCGTAATATCTTCTGTATGTTCCTTGTGGTATATTATTCATTCTTTTTTTAATTTCTTGGGAAATTAAACCACAATATTTTTGAATTCTTTATTTCAACGTTTCGGTAGCGTTCCAGCTACCGTTTTCAAGAAAAAATAAGTAAAAATTGATTTTTATTCCTAACTGACACAACGGAAAAAATTTGACAACTAGACAATCAAAAATATTTTGAAGTTTAAGACTGCAAAATTTTGTTATCAAATTTTTATTAAGGTCCATTCATAGTAGATCATATCCCCGGTAAAATGTCAAATGAAATATTTCATTTTATGACATTCCAACGATATGATAGTCTACTAGAAATGGAATCCAGTGAAGTGCACGTTCCAGGAACGGTTTTTAAATTGGGATAGCGCGTTTTTTCGCTTATATTGGAAATGTTGTTAATAAAACGCGTTTCTTGATACTTTTTTTGTTTATGAATATTTAAGTTTTCAAAATATGTAGGTATGTATACTCAGTTTTGTGATTTTATGTATTGAATTGTGTATCGATTAACAACTATTCAAATTATAAATCATAAGAAAACCTGGATAAAAACTTATGATGCTATCCTGATAAAGCAGGTAATTGATTATTGGAAATTTCTCTTTCTAACATTGGTAACCAAATTTGACTACATTCGGCTGAAATACTAGCTACACATTTATCTGCATTTAGTTGTATTAAAGCACTTTCTTTGATTTTTCGTCTTTTATTATTGGTTTCTTTTAATATTATATTTATTTTACTTATTTTTTCTTGAAAACGGTAGCTGGAACGCTACCGAAACGTTGAAATAAAGAATTCAAAAATATTGTGGTTTAATTTCCCAAGAAATTAAAAAAAGAATAGCCCCGTAATGGTGCGCAGCTTGTTCCTGCTCATTGAGAGCAGTTCTTTCGCTACTTTTTCTGATGGTTCTTTTATGAATTTCTTCCCATGTATTTGCCCAGTCGTATTCTTCCAGTATTTCTTGTGTTGTTCTTTCAACCACCCTTTCAACCATGACCTCGTTAAGCATCTGGGGATGCCCACAGCAGGTTCGGGTCCGTTCATCAGAGTTGACGATCCTACTCTCGCGAGTTCGTCAGCTTTTTCATTGCCTGCGATTCCTTTATGACCTGGTACCCACTCCAGTGTTACACTGTTCCGAGTCGCCAGTCTTCTAAGTTCTTCGCCGCATTCCCATACTAGCCGAGATGTCACCTTATAGCTCTGAAGTGCTTTAAGGGCGGCTTGGCTGTCGCTGTAGATCCTGATCTGCCTGTTGTGGTAGGCTCTCATGCTGTTAGCCCTTGCACACGCAAGTATTGCATAAACCTCTGCTTGGAATACAGAGGCGTATTTTCCTAGCGAGACGATTCCTTCATATTTGCTCGTCTTGCTGTATATCCCCGCTCCGGTGCCGAGTTCATTTTTTGATCCGTCTGTATACCAGATCAGTTCATTCGCCCTACTAAGTGGTGGTGCGTTCTCTTCCTCAAGCTCTTTTCGATCTTTGATGACAATCTCGAAGTTCTTGCGAAAGATATATTTGGTAGTCATTTGGTCTGTTGGCATTTTGAAAATGTCATCTCCCACCTGCCTTATCTCTGTGTGTCCTCTCCCATGTACCACATCATGGTCTAGTGCTTTTTCCAGTCGGGTTAGTGCTGCCCTTGCTTCGTACATTATGACATAATGTAGTGGAGGAAGGTCTAGCATTGTTTCCAGCGCCGCTGTAGGAGTAGTCCTCATTGCCCCTGTAATGCCAGTGCATGCAAGTCTTTGGACCTTGCTTAGTTTTAGCATAGCAGAGGATTGTCTGGTCTTTGGCCACCATACCAAAGATGCATATGTGATCCTGGGAATGACAACCATTTTGTATAGCCAGTATACCATGCTGGGTCTTAGTCCCCATTTAATGCCGTAAGTACGTCTGGCAACCATGAAGGTCACCTCCGCTTTCTTGATCACGTGCTGGAGATGTCGGTTCCAAGTTAAGCCTGGGTCTAGAATAACCCCAAGATATTTAACTTCATCCGACAGTCGTATTGGTTCACCTTGAAGCGTCAAAGGGCCAAGTCCTTCCCTTTTCCTTCTTCTGGTGAACGCAATTATCTGTGTTTTCGAAGGGCTAATACGTAGCCCTTCTTTTACAGTCCAGCCTGTTACTACATTTAAAGCCATCTGGAGTCTGTCTCTGGTTGTACTGTTGTATTTACCTTGGGATAGAATTACCAGGTCGTCTGCATATCCTATGGTGTCGAATCCTCCTCTGTGTAGGGTTCTAATGAGCCCGTCCATGACCAGGTTCCACAGCAGCGGGGATAGTACTCCCCCCTGCGGACAGCCCCTGGTTGCACATACGGCCATTGTTTCCCCCATCAGAGTTGATTCTATGAGCCTGCTTCTGAGCATGCAGTCTATCCACCTGCAGCTCGTGGCATCGATCCCTAAATTCCTCGTCGCCTTGGCTATAGATTCATAGGAGGTGTTGTCAAAAGCTCCTTCTATATCAAGAAAGGCTGCCAGCAGCACCTCTTTGTTTTCCAGCACGTATTCAGCTCTTTTTATGAGTTGATGTAATGCTGTTTCGGTTGATTTTCCCTCTCTGTATGCATATTGATCTCGGTGTATTGGTCTTGTAGCCAATATACCGTCTCTAATATGTCTGTCGAGAAGTTTCTCAAGAGTCTTCAGCAAAAATGACATTAGACTGATTGGTCTCAGAGCTTTAGCCGTGTCCTGTCCAGATTTTCCAGGTTTTGGTATAAATGTTGCTCTGATGCGTTGCCAGGTTCTTGGAATATGCCCCAGAGCTAAGCTGGCTCTGAGCAGTTCACTTACCCTGTTGTGCAGTGTGCTTCCTCCTTTTTGGAGTAGGATAGGATAAATCCCGTCTGGTCCCGGTGATTTATATGGTTTGAAGCTGTTAATAGCCCATTCTGTCTTTTCCGCATCTACCACAGCCTTCGCTGTTTGCCAGTCTATCCTGGATGCCCATCCAGTTCTGTCGCTGGAGAGTTCTGCGGCGGAATGGTGGGTATTGATCCAGGGAAGTGTACCTTGAGTAGCTCTTCCAAGGTTTCTTTTCCATTTTCTGTATACTGTCCGTTATCTTTTTTGATAGCGTGTATAGTCTGATTAGGGTCCTTGGAGAGAATCTTCTGCAGTCTGGCACACTCATGAGTCTGTTCTATCTCCTCACAGTGCCTCCTCCAGGAGTCTCTCTTGACTTTCCTTACCAGTTTGTTGTATTCAGTTAGGGCCCTCTTATAATCCGTCCATTCTTCTGAATTTTCTTTAGTTCTATTGAACTTCTTCCTCAACTGTCTCCGTTTTTCGGCAAGTTCATTTGTCCACCAGGGTACATTCCTGTTGGATTTCTTCCTTACCGTTATGCAGTTGTTTTCAAACGCTGAGATAATTGCTTCCTGTGTTAGGTCTGCTGCTATCTCTAGGTCTGTTGTGTTCTTGATTTTTACCATCGTTCGGTCTAAACTGTTAACTAGTTCTGCATTATATGCTTCCCAGTTCGTTTTTCGCGGGTTACGATAGTATTCTATTTTCGGTTCGGTTCCCGAAATTTGAAAGTATATGTGTCTGTGGTCAGAAAAGCTTTCTTCCTCGGACACATGCCAATTACTCACGAAGTTACTTATGTAATGAGTGCCAATCGTGATATCGATAACCTCCTTTCTGTTTGAGTTAACGAAAGTTGGTTTATTTCCTTCATTTAATACGTTCAAATTGTTAGCCGTAATAAATTCTAGTAATGACTCACCTCTTTCGTTGGTGTTGGTGCTTCCCCAGTTAAGATTGTGTGAGTTGGCATCGCATGCAATGATCAGCTGCACACCCTTCTTTCTGGAGTACTTGACCAGTTCTTCGACTTCCCTGGTTGGTGGTTGTCTGGGGTCATCGTAAGGAAGATAGGCCGATGCGAGAATTACTTCTCTAGTCCCATTTCCTTGCCCCAGTGTGATGAGGACCGCCGCTAGGTCCCTACAACAAAAATTTGTTAGTGAAAGGGCTTTTATACCTTTCTTAACAATAATGCATGTTCTTGGATGGTCAGAGGTTCTGTCATAAATCAACTCACCAATGCCATTCAGTCCCATAATCTTACCTCTGTTAATCCAGGGTTCTTGAAGAAGGGCCACTTCATACTTCCCTCTTATCACAGTAAGTTCCGCCGAAGCCCCTTTACTGTGATGGAGGTTCCCCTGAAGTACCCTGAATTTCACCACTCGGCGAGTCCCCCCCCAGGACCCTGAAAGTAACCATGTTTAGCTTGTAATAAGCTTTTAACTGGTTAGCCACCAAGGCCCCATGGGAGACCTCGTCGATGGAGTATGCCAGGATTTGGCCTTTTTCTTGAACCTTTCGACTCAGGAGGAGCCAGCCGTTCACCCTCAGGTTGGCATTTTGCTTCCCCAAGCGTCCTCGCACTTTTTCCTCCTGATCCGCCGGTCCAGGGATAAATACTATGACCCTGGGTCGTCTAGGGAGGTCCTTGGCTTCGACTGCTGTCAAAGCCGCCCCCTCCCATAGACCCTCCAGGCCCCCTGCACTACCCCTGAGCCAGTCGGCTGTCTCCTGGTTTGCGCACGTCAGCCACAAGACGCCTCCGCTGAACGTGGTCCTGGTGAACTGCAAGTTCGTGCCACTGCCCGAGGGGGCGGCATCAATCGCGTCCACCAGTCTGTCTTGAACCAAGTCCGCTTGCTCTTGACTCAATGTTATTTCCGGATGGCGTTTGTCAATAATTGCCATCCGTGTTCCTTTGGCGACCTCGCTGTATGAACCGGTCTGTGGGGGTCCACTCCTCGGTTTTTTGCTCGGTCGCGGTTTCGGAGGGGTCTGAGATTCCGACCGGTTTCTCTTCCCCTTTTTGGTTTTGGGCTCATGTTCTTTAGGAGCCTGCTTTTTGGGCTTCTCCTGCGTCCATGTTCCCTCCGCCATTTTCCTTGCCTTGGTCTGCTTTCTTTTGAAGGCTCCCGAGGTTTTCCTTTCTTGCTGGACTTTTCCAAGCCCAGCGATCTGTTTTGTGATCGTATCGGTGGTTCCGGCTGTTCCCACTGATGCGTCACTCTCGCTTCCGACGATGGTCCTGTCTTCGTCTGAGAGCATGCTCTCTGATTCAGACTTCCCGCCGTCGTCTGGTTTTTTTCTTTCTTCTGGGTCCATTTAAGTCCCACGAGTAAGGGGGAAGGGGTGTGTCCAACCCTGCGGTGCCCCCTGCACAGGGTTAAGGCTAAGTTACTGCTAGGGTTTCGCCCGTTGCCCTAGAGGAACCGTTCGTGACACTATTTGACCCTAGTGCCATTCATCCCTCGGCACGGTATCTCACACCTTGGATTTAGGTTGGTTCGATCCGCTGTGTTCTGTATAAACAGGGCCACCACGTGAAGGTACACAGACGGTCTTGGGATATGGTGATCGATATACTGACATTGCAAAACAATCAGTACAAAACTATTAAGAGCAATATGATCCGAAAAAATACATCAGTAATATGATTAGTGACAATCAAAATAAGGAATTTGATCACAAATATGGAATAAGGTTTGATGATATCAAAGAAACAGTTTTCATCGGTGGAACTCCAGGTTTGTATGGATCGTTGTTCACATAATTTCACAGCCGAAGATAAGAATAATTACAAAAAATTGTTTTTAAAACGAATGCTCATAAAAGACATTGTAAACCTGATAAACAAATCGATTGTAGTAGACTGGAAAAATATAAAAAAATTATTCCACCTATCACTGAAGGTAAAGGATTGTTTATGGAAGCAAATGATAATAAAATAGATTATGTGCATTGGGATGATCCAAATGAGCTAGTCGATAGGTTACGTTTGTTGATAGCATCACAAGCTGCTGGTCACACAGGACACACAAACGAAATAAATTCCATTATTGAGGAATAGACATTCTAAGTCTGATGTCACAGAGACGGGTGGAACTTAAACCGACTCCAAACAATGTCGTTGATAACGGTAAATCCCCATAAGCAATTTTCAATTCAGTGTTTTCGTGGTTTTTGTGATAAAACAAGACTTTTCAGTTAGATATATTGTTGAAGGAACGTGTTAGTGTTCATTAGTTTTTCCTCAGGTGAGTTGATTTAAAATATTGATTTTGCTTTAAAACTTGTTAAGGTTATGTCTATTTAATTTTTGCAGTACCTTTTTGTTTTTCTTATTTTCAAATTTATTTGTTGTTGAAAAAATAATGGCTTTTAAACATGTCCTAAAACTTTCTAGCATCAATGATGACAACAAAATTATAAAAAGGGGTGAAAACGCCTTAGAATCCAGTCATATGAAGAAAATGGACTTTGACTCTGATTTGCAGGTTATCAGAGGGGAAGTATTTGCCAGTATGAAAGACAAAAGCTACAAGGTATCTATAGGTAGGTGCATTTGCATTTGTTAATGTTATATGGAATTATTTGATTTTTATTTTACTGTAGTGTTGGAAAAGAATTGTGATATTAAAGAAGCCACCTGCACCTGTCCCAGGGGCATAAATGCCATCACATTGCGGCATTGGCACTTTTGGGCATTACAATATATCTGTAACAGATCAAGCATGTGCATGGAAGGCACTACCTGAACCGAAGGATGGGCTGGTGAATTCTGCAGAAGAGCTTTACCCACCAAAGCCCTATACAGCTCTGGAAGGTGGGGTACCAGAAGCATCAATCAACAGATTTAAGGAAAGGCTACGCATCTTTGGAAATACTGTTGGTCCACCACCTGTGCCGTAACTATATGTTTTTTCCTTTACAGCTTTAGCTTTGACATTTTTTTTTAAATCTTGCCAAGTCTACAATATAAAACAATTTTTTAAGTGTGAAAGTAATTTAATATTTAAAAAACAAACATTTTTTTCCTCTAATCTTAGTGGTACCCACCTTTCTCCAGTGTCTCCAGTCCTTTTTGGCACCTTCAGGAATGCTATTCAGCTGGAATGATATTTCTTCCCATAAATTTTGGGCTTTCTTGAAGGAAAAATCCTTTGAGAATTTTCCAGTTTGCAAATTTTCATGTTTTTTTACAAATTCAGTGAGCATCTCCTTTTGTATTTGTATTATTGGACCATTTCGTTGTTTGCTCTCCATTTTATTCCTCAAATATATCGTATATCGAAATGCTTCCAGTTACAGTTATTACAAAATCAAAATAAGGTATCCCAACCCAATGAAAAAAGACAGTTCTTCTTCTTTTTAACTTCGAACTACCCGGCTAAATGTCCGAAAACTTCTGGCAACGCTGTACAAAGGTTTCTCTCACTAGAACATAATCTACCACTTTCGAGAATACAGCGTTTGAGCGCCAAGAGAACGATCGAGAGATGTGATGATTCCGTTCTCTTACGGGAAAGTTCACTTCGTCCGAGTTCAAGAATAGCCTCCCAGGAGAAACAGATTCCCAGTGAGTTTGTTCAACACACTCTTAAATCATTAATTTATTACATAGTTTTGTAATAGATTTCATCAATACTTCGCTCATTCGTATTTTATATAGCATTTTCTCACTTTAGTTTGATATGAAATACATTTTTTATTATAAATAGTTCATTATTTTTCCAGGTGAATACAATTTGGGTGGTATCAAAGCAATCCAGTGGGGTAGAACGCATGAAAAAAATGCTCTAGATCATTTGAAGCAGAATTATAATTTAAATATTCGGCCAACTGGAGTATGGCTTACAAATTCAGGACTTCTTGGTGCTAGCCCTGATGGAATAATTGATTAAAAAGAAGCCATTGTGGAAGTAAAATGCCCATATTCTTTCAGAAATGATCAGTTGTCCGAAAACTGAAGAATTATAATAAATATATAATTTTTTATGACGATGAGGGTAACTTGATAATCAATACAAGTCACAATTATTATTACCAAATTCAAGGAGCTTTACATATTTTAAAAAAGAAAAAATGTTACTTATGTGTTTATACTTTGAAAGAAACAGTTGTGACAATTGTAGTGTTTGACGATTCATGGAAAGAAAACATTTCACACTTGGAAAATTTCTATATAGAACAATACTCACCAAATTTGTTAGACGATTGAATAAAAAATTTGTGACATGTTTATCAATGTGATTTTAGGTTATTCTACAGTGTTAGCAGATAGAGTATACAGTTGGAAAAATCTCTACTATTTATTGGCTGAAAAGCCACTGTATACAAAATTTTGTTTGCTGAGGATATCAGGAAATTATTGAAGTTTTTTTTTAAATATGTACAATTTTATTTTGTCAATAAGGATTTTTTTAAACAAACTCTGCTCTAAATTGGTGTATTGAATGTACTGAGTGACAATTGTTTTTCTGTAGATGTTACACAAAACTTATGAGTAAAATAAACTGAAACAATGCTTCAGGTTCAATATTTTATTTGATGATGGTAAATACTGTAGTCTACTGACAAGAAAACAAATTGTATTTATTCACTTCTTGAAAAATGTTGGTTGGATTTACAGGCTTTCATTAAATAAGAAAATCAGTATTATCATTACTTTAAACAAGAATTGTATTAGATCAAGTCATTCATAAATTAAGTAAAATCTAAATATACATAGTGGATAGAGCAATACGGATTCTGGACCACTGCTTCAAAAAATGTCGGCTGGTATCGCTGGTGGAGCTGAAGTGCGCGCGCTCCGCCATTTTTAGTCCTCAAGGTAGCAGGTCTCCGCCATTTTTAGTCCGCGATGTAAAAAATGACGCGAACCCCAAACCTACACGTTCATAGCAATACATCTAACATAGTATGCTCTCTCCTGCATATCATTAGCAAAGAAAGGTATTACATGCTGCAATGTGAATAGCGCGCGCACCGTACGCTTCTTGCTGTAAAATGTGACGTAATCGAGAAAGATCCGTAAGGATGATAAGGCGGCGCGCCACGGGCAAAAAGATTTAATGAAATAACAGCGCGCGCACCGTACGCTTCTCACTGTAAGTTGTGACGTGATCGAGAAAGATCCGTTAGGATGATAAGGGGATAGCGTGAATTCTCGCCGCGTACGGAAATTATTTAAATTGTAGTTCTCAGATCACAATTAGAAAAACCCATTATCACAACAGGAAATGATAAATATGAAAATAAAACAACTCGCCTCAGAAATTTTAATGAATGTGGCTCAAACCACAATCAGAAAAATCCATTATCACAACGGGAAATGATAAATATAAAAATGAAACACAACAGGAAATGCAAAATATCAAATAGGAAATATATTATCAACATTACAAAAATAATAGTTTATCGCAATTTCACGCAAGTGATATGAAATCCTTTAAAAAGGGTATAAATACATTTGGGTATTACGACAACGACAGTTCCATATTGACAGTCAACGAGTCTAATTTGAGTTTTGGTGGAGTTTTTTTAAAAACAAAGTGAGTTTGATATTTATATTTTTTTTTTATCTGCTCTTTACATTTAGTTTTTGGAATTTGTTTCCAAAAATAAAACTATTTCAAATATTTCGAGAAAGTTTTATTTTGCTATAAATTTATAGGAGGAAAATCTTTGCAGACTGGTACAACAATTATCCTGTTTATTTCAGATGAGTTTTATCAATAAATTAAACACCTTCTCTACTTCTACAGATGTAGAGAACAAACCAATTATCAAGCTTCGAGCCATTCCGGAAAACGTCCCTCAAAAAATCAGGCACGTTAAAATAGTTCAATCCAAATTTGGAGAAGCAGTGTTTGTAGAATCAGAAGATAATGTGACTTTTCTTCCCGAAGGGTGACTGATAAATACAAAAAATATATTGCAGATATCAACAAGCGGAGCTAGTCTGGTGTTTTTAGGTCTAAAAGATATTTCTAGTGGCTACCGCCCCAGGACACTATTCAAAATTGAATAAAATCATTAAACGGTAAGATTTTTTATTTTTCAAATTTTGCTAATTATTTAGCATGTGCGAAGGCCTGAGGTCTACTCACATTAACCTAACCTAACCTAACCTAACCTAACCTAACCTAACCTAACCTAACCTGACCTAACCTAGCATGTGTAATTCTGTTTTAAAAGCATTTTAAAAATTATTTTTTGTTTCAGCAACACATCACAAAATTTGAAAGCAACCGGCTGAGGACAACTTGAAAATTAAGGAAATTCGGAAGTACACATCCGCAGTCGAAGACAACATTAGAAAGGGAGGCTGGTGAGTACATTTTTATTCATATACTCAAGAATTTCGAACTTCAGTGTTACTCTACAGCAAATTGATGGAATTTTAAATTCTCTAAGCAAAATTCAAACCTTTTCAAATAGAAACAAATGGATTCTACTGATTAATAAACACCTCAGGAAATGAGATTTTATTAGTTCTCAAAAAAACACAAATTTCAAAAGTGAACACCACCTTTTGTGGGGATTTTATTAAGTAATCAAAAGACGTGGAGTTAGTAGACCGCAAATATTTTAGTATTCCCAATGTTGTATTGGACATTGGAGATGATTTATAAGATTGGTTTAGTATAAAAATTATTGATCCTATTTTGAACAGTTTATCAGAATTTGCTGAAAAAGAAAGCGGGTGGGCATTATTTCGAATAATTTTTTTGGAGGTTGCAATGGAGGTTGCAATAAACAAATATGAAATGGGGGTTGGCTCGTCTTTCGTTCCACTACCAGAACCAATTTCTCGAAAGAAGGTAATTGTAAACGTTTGCAATATGGACCAAGCTTGTTTTTACTGGGCAGTAAACAGTTTTTTAAATCCTGCTACTCGAACTTACGAACTTCAACATTTCACTGTTGCCATATGCGCGAGGCCTTGGTGATACTCTGTTGAATTTCAAATTTTTTTATTGCAGTGGGGGATTAACCCTTGAAGAGGCTTTACAAATGATTTACGATGATGAAAGTCAAGTAGGTAGCTAATATATATAGAGCCCCCTGAGGAAGGATTTATAACAGATGAGGATTCTGCAGAAGAGGATGAAGGTGGTTTTATAGACAATTTGTCTGGAAGTCAGCTTAGGGCTGCCGTTGAATTACACATATTTGATAATGAAGGGTCTTTACCAAAGGCCGAGGATGAAGGAGGTTTTATAGACAATTTGGGTGGAGAGCAGCTCAGGTCTACAACGGATAATCAAGAACCCTCATCACAGGAAAGCCAATATTTTGAAAAAATAGTTGGTCAAAACATAGAATGGGTTACCGGTGATTTTGTACATGTGCCAAAATATTTTCCACATCCTGATCAATCAGAATATGAAAATTTCAAAATGTTGTCACTGGTTGAGATGTTTGAATTATTCATTGAAGATGAAATAATTACTCATTTAGTGAATGAATCTAATAGCTATGCCGTTTAGAAATGCAGTAAATCCGCAAATCACCAATGACAAGATGAAGTGTTTCATAGCAATATTGATATTATCTTGATATAATGTAATACCGAGCAGAAAAAATTATTGGGAAACGTCAGAGGATACGGCAAATGAACTTATAAAAAAATGCTATGAGAAGAGACCGTTTTCCAACAATATTTCGTTACTTGCATTGTGCTAACAATAATAACCTAGACCCATCTGATAAGCTGACAAAGTTATGACCACTTATTGATCTCGTCAGACAAAAATGTACAAAATACTTTGTTACAGAAAAAAGTGTAAGCTATGACGAATCAATGGTTGAATATTATGGAAGGCATCCCTGCAAACAGTTTATTAGAGGTGAGCCAATAAGATTTGGGTATAAGGTTTGGTGTCTTAATGCTCAAAGTGGATACCGTATCAATTTTATGATTTACCAAGGCAAAAATCAACGTGTTGAACCCAATTTGCAGAAAGTTTTTGGAGCGTGTACAGCACCATTCTGGGCCATGTTGAATGAGTTACCTGAAAATAAACAAAAATTACGATACACATTTTACTTTGATAACTTATTCACAAGCTTTGATCTCCTAAGCCGCTTACGAGAGTTGGGTTACGAAGCAGCTGGAACTATTGGGGATGACAGGCTACCGAAAACGTGTCCACTTCCTTCAAAGTCCGCAATGAAAAACAGAAGTAGAGGAGAATATGAGTCCATCATTGATGAAACAAATGGAATATTGCTAGTCAAATGGGTCGACAATAATGTTGTAAGCCTTGCTTCAAATGTATATGGTGTACAGCTTGTAAGCCAGGTAAAACGCCATTTGAAAAAAGAGAAACAGTTTATTCAAGTTAACAGACCCTGTGTAATCGGCAAATATAATTCATCGATGGGAGGTACCGATTTGATGGATGAGAACATATCACGCTATAGAATAGGACTACGAGGAAAGAAATGGTGGTGGTGTCTGTTAACCTGGTTATTAGATACAAGTATAGAAAATAGTTGGATTCTTTACAAAAAAGCTGGAAATAAGGTAACTCAATTACAGTTTCGGCGGGAGATTGTTAAGGCATATTTAACAAAATATAAGAAACGTTGCGCTGGTGAAGAATGCACCTCAATTATTCGTACAATGTACTAAGTGCAACGTTGGACTTTGTATAGACTGTAATATAAAAGTCCATTCTAATATTTAATTATTATTAGGGTGTTGCAAAAAAAATAATTGCAAAAAAAATTATTCTGTCCTTTATGGGTTCAAGATATGGCTATAGGTGTTATTCAAAATAGATTTTTCGTTGGATTTGTTAACTTGGGAGGGTTTATACTTTGTTGTAGAATGTTTTGTATTGTTGTATTCTTGAGTTATTTTCGCTAGAATGTATATCCATTTGTGGGTACCATTTAAACTGAAATACTTAGAGTTTTTATTTCAAAGTTCTTATAACACGCTCTGCCATAGAAGCTTTCATTGTACTAAATACGCTATAGTGATTTATACCATGGTTTTTTATTAAACTCTTAAATTTGCTATTGTAAAATTCCGTCCCATGATCAGATTGCAGATTTTTCGGTATTTGTTTAGTGTGAGCGAGAATGTCCGAGAATGCTCGAGTAATCTCCTCACCAGTCTTCAGTGGGCGTTTCCACAAAAACTTTTGAAAACAATCTAACGACTAATACCATTTTATTATTCCGATTTTGAGGGGCATGCGCACGTACGTCCAATAAGTCTAATTGTCATAAATCACTCAAACCCTTGACTATACGTCTTCGGGGAAATTTTTTCCGTATCGGTTTGTGCAGCTCATTTAGGAGTTGAATCTTTTCTTTAGAATATTCATGTGACATGACCATGACTGTCTAGCTGCAGCTCCAGACTGCGAAAGCGGTTGCGGTATTTCAAATTCGAGAGATCTGAAAATTCTTTTTTAATTCGCCTATGCTGTCAACACACTTGTTTATGGAAGCAGAAATTCAATTTCGAATGAATGCTTTGGCTGCGACAATTGAATCGTCAACGTATTTCTTTGTAGCCATATCCCTTCCTGCTACGGGGGGATTTCGCGAAATAAATACATCAATTTCGACTGTGTCTGTAATATGGGAATTTTTGTCTTATGAAGATCGGTTCTTATTTCGTTCATTCCTACTGTTAAAGCTTTTATATCATGGTCTTATTGCTGGAGCACGGAACCATGTGCTTGAATTAATGGCGAGTTGATAGTACGCAACTCATTTAATTGTACATCAACATATTTTTTTGTTGCAGCATAACTATTTGTTGACGGACATTGCAAATTTTCTTATTTTTAATATCAATATTACCGTCCGGTGTATGAGGAAACGTAGTTATGCCTATGTCCGAATTTATCAACAGATAAATTTAAATGAAAAAAAGTTTTCCTTTTGCCAAAGGAATCGATTTTAGACTCAATACCTGAGGCCTAGATGTGGTTAGAGATTTTGGTTTGAATAGAGGTTTTATAATGTAGTGATATTTTTCAGTACTTGAACCTTTAAGACGATTTAGCCAAATGAACTTCAGTTTTTGTCAAAAGAGCCTTATAGTTCTGCAAATTATGATCATTGTAGCTGGGGTCGTTGTAAAATAAGAGCTGATGAAGACCCGGTGTTCCGGGCACATAGATTCCTTCTTTGGTTTTCTCCGGTAATATATTACCGGTTTTTCTATCAAACGCAATTCGACGTTTGCCTAATGACCAACCGATTTCATCATTGTATATCGGTCCATGATTTTTATCAATTTTATCATCTTTTTGGATATAATCTTCAATGTAGCGATGGCTGATTTCTGGGTATTGATCCAAATATTCTGTGATATCTTCGTGGGAAATGTTGGGACGCATCTCGTCTGGAGTGTCGTCAGTTTCGGTCACCGGTATTGATTCGAGAAAAGGTGTAAACACATCATCAGGTTCTTTTTCTTCCTTTTCCACCTCCTCTTTTGGATTTAACTTCGTTATCGTTTTTTGTAATGTTTTTGAGGACTGCACAATTTCATGAAGCGGTTTGGATATTGGTTCATTAATGCTCATCAGTTCATTAATTAATCTTTGAGGATTGCACAATTTCTTCGAGTGGTTTAGATATCGGCTTGAATAGTTTATTAAGAGACTCATCTTGCTCTGATTTGCCCAATTTCAATGCCAAGTATTTTTTGCGAATTGATTTGGCAAGTTCTGACACTTTTTTCTTTTGCAATGTAGTAGCAGCCTTATCGTCAGACATATTGGTATGGACTAAAGACGCAGACGCAGCTTACAATATTATATATTCATCGAATCCTTTGCGATACCTACCACCATTAAGGGTAAAATCCTTCATAATTACCAAAGTGCCATAGCGGTCACACCAACACACATTTTTGAATGTGTCAAACGTCATGTCTGGAGATACGTGTTCGTCAAATATATGTTTCAAGTTCATCTCGTCCTGCTTGAATAGCACAATTACATTACAATTATCGAATAATGCTGATTGATCGAATCTCTTCGACAAGACGCATAAAGGATGATTCACATTATCAGACATGCAACGACACGGCAAGGACCGACAAAGATACGACAGTTTCGGCAGCAATTCACTTTATACGATAGGTATTCGACATCTCGACGGGTTGTTTGTAATAAATTAGTTTTTGCTTAACAAAATTAGAAGCGTAGTGCTACAAAGAGAGCAACGCTCGTATGTTATGTTGTGAAATTTTACTAATAAAGATCTAGCGATAAAAGCTGTATTGCTTGATGAAGATGACGTAATCGCAAAGAAGAAACAAAAACGATTATGGGTGCATAAAATATTACAAAAACGTAAAACTGAAGGAGAATATCATACTTTATATAATGAAATAGACGACGAAAGAAAATTTCACCAATATTTACGAATGTAATGCTAGAATCTCGTTCACATGATCAATATTTACACCCCGAGCTCCACTATCGTAGAAAAATGATTCAATATCATCAATAAATAAAGAAAATTAAAATAAACTTAACGGTTCACCCTGTAGAACACCCATTGTTACGTTATATTTTCTAGTAAATCCATCTGAGGCTTCTATTTGAATTGTTACTTGAGAGTAAGTATAATGTTACTATGACGCGGAGTATTTTTGCTGATATTCCAAGCTTAAATAATTTAGTCCATTATAGCCTATGGTCTGTTAAGTCGAATGCTCTTTTCAAATCAACAAAAATAGCAAATAGCTTGCGTTTTTGATGTCTGATATGTAGCAGAATCACAGAACTCAAAGTGTAAATACCATCCATACGGCCACGACCTTCTCGAGCGCCGGATTGGGATTCAGGCAATATTCTACAGTCATCAATCCAGGAGGCCAACCTAATTAGAATAATGCTGGTGAATAATTTCAGTCCACAAATCGCCAAAGCTAAGCCTCTGTAGTTTTTGGGATTATTAACTGGACCGCCTTTATGTAACAAGGTTAGTAGAATATTAGGCAACCCAGACCACGTGATCTTTTAGCTGTCAATATGGCCGCGACGGTCAAACATTGGAATCAATGACAATGCCATTCATCTTCAGAAAGTTGAAGTGTGTTATTGTTATAAAACGGTTTGCTTTTTATTTTGTGGTGTTTAAAGGTGTTTCGTAGTGTTTAAGAAGGACAATTTTTCACTTTTAAGATGGAGAGTGCTTATTTAAAAAAATTATTAGTTGATAATCCAGATGTTGGCAAAAGGTATACAGGATATGCCGTAATTTGTTTTCTGTACTTCATGCTAATATTTCTTTCTTATTCCACAGATATCAAGAGAAATTGAAAATAATAAACGGCTTAGATCCATACACTGTTGATATGGAGAGCCTCAACACTTCCATTGATGGTGTTCCACCAATTACTAATATGGATATTGTAAGCTATCTAACACACAGCTTTTATACAAAAGAACAAACAAGACCATATAAAAGTTTACAAGCCTACAAATATTTTGAATCTGGGTTTGTTGTAAAGGCAGGAACTAGAAGGATTACTGATTTGTATGTGTTGATTGGAGAGGTATGTAATCTTTCAATAAGTATTCATAGGTGTTTGTTATGAAATAATTATTACCTACTTCAGAATCTTTTGATTTTATATTGATCATTGCATACTTATATTGGGCATTTATTTCAGGTAAAACATTCTCAGCGGCTTAGTGCAAAACCATTAGAAGTATGGTGTATTGTTGGCAATGGTGGTGATATACATACAGCACACTGTACATGCACAGCCTAATAAACACACAGCCCGGACACTTAACGTCGGCACTTTGATATTATTTAGTGAAAATCGGTGACCTCGAGGACGCCATTTGGGTGTAAATCTCAGAGTTGGCTATAGGTTTATTTCAGTACCGCTGGCAGGGCCGTACTTAAAAATTTAAAGTAAATATGAGAGTATTATGTTTACTCAATTTTACATAGATAATTATAAAAATAGAATATAGGCAAGCTGAAATATTCATATTTATTATTTAGCTAGGTATATCACCGCGTTGGGAAGTAGGTAGTTCGATTAGAAAGAAAATCAAATAACTTGAGAGATCAAACGTTAAAGAACAATACTAACATTACAAATACAAAAAGTAAATACAATAACACAAACCTATACATAAACAATAATTGTTCTAAGTGACTCAATAAATTTTAACTTGAAGTATTTACAAGTAAATAGGCAGCAAGAGTTCTGGCTCATGGTGGAGGCGATTTGTTCCAACCGTAACCAGAAACCGTTTTTTTTTTGAAGAGCTGGCAACATCGCAACTAAAAAAGTAACCCAATTGTTCCAACCGTAACCAGAAACCGTTAAAAACAGAGGAATTCCGCGTAATTCCCGCAATTAGTGATAGGAATTTCTCGGAAATAACTCGTTTTGATGCTTTTTTAGTTGCTATGTTGCCAGCTCTACCGGTTGGAAAAAATCTTCATAAGAAAATCATCAAAAAAGCCAAGGTCCGAAAACGTCAAAATTTACTCAAAAAGTGGTGGGGGTAAATCATCCCAACGCATATACAGGGTGGATCAAAAGTAACATGCTCGTAAGGTCTTGACGACTATTATATACAGGGTGAAAAAAAAGTAACATGCTCGAAAGGCCTTATACAGGGTGAAAAAAAAGTAACATGCTCGAAAGGCCTTAACGTCTCACGTGAATCATGAAGGTATTTACATCTATTATATACGTCACGTTATCAAACGCCCCACGTCACCTTGTCAAATGTCACGTTGTTACGTCAAACGCCACGCTGTCACGTCAAACGTCACATTGTCACGTCAAACGTCACATTGTCACGTCAAACGTCACGTTGTCACGTCAATTGTCGCGTTGTCACGTCAAACGTCACGTCAAATGGAACTTCATATTGATGGTGATGAGAAGTGAGATTTAAGTTTGAATGGAAAAAGTTCAGAAGATCAGACTAGTATACTTAGGTATGGTATTAATTCATGAAATTGGACATATCCTAGGAATTGATCACAGCGATATTGAGACAGCAGTCAAACGTCACGTGTCCACTATCCATGTGAGTGTTAGGGTATATACAAGGTGTTTTTTCAATAAAAACTAATCACTCCAACATATATTTTTAATAAATCTTCGGTAATACAGTATACGGTAAATAAAAAAATGGTTGATGATGATGTTCTTCTGAGTTATTCAACACTCAAGATTATTATACATTAATTATATATGAAATGAATATATTTCCAATGGGATAGTCTATGATGGTCTTTGTTTTAATTTTCAAAATTTAAATGTTTTATGAATTTCCTTGATTATAAAAAGATTTAGTCTATTCACACACCATATTAGGTAAGATATCAGCGCGTCATCTTTTTTTATGGTAATCTATTAGGGTAGTTAATAATATAGCAAATATATATAAAATAGCAAATATTTTTTAAAATTTATCAAATTATTATAATACGGTTCATTTCCACACCATCTTATATATCACAATAACTGATATAAGGAAATAGAACCATGGCGCGTTGTATTTAATATTAAGAGTGGCAAATACATCCCCTACAGGCCTACGGAAAACGAGGGCGCCTACTCGAAAGGTCTTATTATATACAGGGTGCGTCTGCTCGAAAGGTCTTATTATATACAGGGTGAGTAACGCTGAAAGGCATTATTATATACAGGGCGAGTAACATGCTTGCTAGAACGGCCTTAACGTCTATAATATATGCCAAACGTACTACGTGAAAGGCCTAGTGTAAAATGATTTCCTTCCACCTGGTTAGATTTTACCGTTGCAGCCAGCCCGTCAAACGCTTCACGTCAAACGTGTGAGTATCGCCCTGTTTAAAGATAAAATTCTATAAGAAATATACAAGGGGTTTCAATTAAAAACCATTTTAAAATTTTTATTGAAAGTACTTTCAGTTACAGGGAAAATAAAAATAGCTAAAGGCAACATCTAAACTATAATCAAACAATTGGAATGTTATGTAAAAAAATATTTGTATACAATGTACAATAGTTCAGTTGACGCTGTGATCTTAATTTGAAGCCCTAATATTAAGATAGAAGAAGCTTTTAAAAGCGGATAATATTTTTCGGAAACAATACTTTCAGTTAGAGAGAATTCCTCAAAGCTTGCATGCTATACACTATCTTAACAACTAATATCGTACAATGCTAAACTAAAAACTTGTTATCTTTTTACTAGAGTAAAAAATATTATGGATCTACTTCCATGGAGCAAGAAGAATTTATGGAATAATGTCCCCATGGTAACGTTTTATCCGATCCAGGAATCAGGTAGCGTTTATCATCAACAGGGCTGAGAGCGATCTTTTGTTGAGTTATTGAATGTACCACGTGGTTTTCAGATCGAATCAAATTTTGAGATACTATTTTTTGTTTCCAGCTATCTAAGCACTCAGCATAATCCTCGAATTTGATATCATTCTTCACAACCGACGACTTAACTCCTTTAGCCTTCTTTCCAACACCGGAGTTCTTAATTTCTAAATCTATTTCATCCTCATCATAACCGTCATCAATCAACTTTTTACGATTCTTCGCTATGTCACTTTCAGTTCTTATCACTCTGGTGGTGTAGAGTTTAGATCTTAAGCCCACGTAATCAGTCATTGGCACTCCATTATTTTCATCCTTCATCATCCCGAGAACTTTTTTATTAACTTGAGGAATGTTGAAGATGTTATCTTCAGGATAATCAGAGGTATCAAATCGCGAGTGACAATCATGTCTTATGACTTCGTAAGGATCCTGATAAAGCTCATAAATTAGAGAGTCAGTGTCCGTATACAAGACCGAACAATCGGGAAAAGCGTTGACCATATATCCATAGTGAAAGTCGTAGATTGTCGTCTTTGCCAAATCAAGGATAGTTTGTCCAACATATATGGGTTTATTCAACCATACGAGCACTTTGTCGAACTCTACAGCCACCAAATCAGGATTTTCGCTGAAAATTGTGCTTTTCTTGAACTCTGGTTTGGCGATGCAAGCCTCCGCTCCATACCTTCCATTCCACTCTGTAAGAAGACGTATGTTAACTCTTTTGCGTACATTTTCCATGGTCTTGCCTGAAACAGATAAATATAATTATTGTGGTATTTGAAAAATCAGCGAACTACTAACCAAATACTGCGTTGTTCATTAGTTTAAACAAGTTCTTCTCAAACTCATTTGACGCATCCTTCCGCAGCTCAGTGTTGAGGTCGATATAGCTTTTCAACCATGGTGATTGCTTAAACTTAAGGACTCTATGAATTTGCCTTAGCACCAATCCCTGAGATAACGCTTGCTTCAATGCTCGATAATGAATTATATACTTATTCTTATGGTGAAGGGTTGCCATCAATTTAGTGAGTTCTCCTACTTTTTTCGGAGGCTCCATAGTCTTTGGGTTAATGTGTTGGGGGCAGAATGGAATATCCTTGTGCAAATCATGGCAGTGTTGTGGATATTCAAGATCTACCTCTAAGATATATCCCTCATCACCATTATCGGGGATAGTCATAACGTCAATATTGGTATCCGACCATTCAAAGCCTCCATATGGAAGATATTGACTCATGGCCCACCCGTACTGTAACGTAAACAAAATATTTTACTCTGCATTTTTTTAAAAAGTACAACTAACCTGATTGTTAACATCAAAATACATCATAAACGTCCTCGGCTTGCAGGGGTCATAGTTGCTGATATATTGGTTGTTGGCTGTAGATCTCCTTTTACCACAAACTTGACTTAGTCCGCCACGAATACCGCGTTCAACGTAGAGAAACATATCCAAGTCTGTTAGAAGCTCCAACTTAACCTCCGTATATTTAAGCATTGCATCCCAAGTGAATCCGGGTAACGTATAGTAATGGGCAGGATCAAGATCATATGTTTTGAGACAACTAGTTCTGAACATCTCAAATACGTCTGCCAAAAGTAGAATGTCAGTCTTCATGTATAGATCAACGTAGTCTCCTAAATTTCTGCATTGAAAGCTGTTCCATACATCTTGGGCTCTCTTATAATATCTTCGGGGGCATGGTTTATTATCCAATTTATTATAAAAGGCATCTTGGGAAGGTAAAGCTGTTTCATTAAATCGCTCGAAGGATGAAATATAATCAAAAGGCATTACGCCCTTTTTTGTCAACATACTAAAACGATCTTCAGATAAATCTGGGAACTGTGACTTGAGGTTAGGATATTCAGTCAGATACGACGCCAACTTATCTAAGGAAGAATTCATGAAACGGAAGCTATCAATGAAGCGAAACTGTATGGGGTAAGCATCAATATGTTTGGTGAATGATATATACTTCTCCTTTGTGGTAGGGAGCAAGTCTACTGTTCCCTTCATCCTAGTAGCCACGTCCTTAACGATATGATGCGCATCGTATCCTGATAAATTATGGAATACCACCGGTACCACGTGACTGTCCTTATAGTTGACATTGCATGGTCCATGGGCTGCTCCACGATAGTTGTTGGTAGGAATAAGGTGATTGTGATCACGCACCTTCTTATCTTCATCGGTAAATGCCTGTTGACATATGTGACAGTGTGTAGCTCTTTTATGCTCAACTTCCTGCAACCATGTCATATCAATTTCATACGGGCACCAAAACACTGTAGCCATATCCTCAGCAAGACTATTCATCTCATTTGCAAACCATATCATACAGTCCTGCCCGCGATAACTTTTGTAATAGGAAAGAGTATCGTCATAGCTACATTTAACATAATATCCAACGGCAGCTGGAACATGATGCTGCTTTCTTTGAGGTTTCTTAGGATCTTCGACAGGCTTTAGCACGCTCTCTAGATCTGCATAAACAATAAAAGGTACTTTTTCCTTATTATTATAATTTTTGAATTTCAAAATATTTTTTCCGGGCTCAGGCATCTTGATAGCAGTCTCGTTAATTTTCACACATTCCTCAGTATGTTTATCAAGCTTCTCCTGCGACCTAAAGTAGTGGAGGCATCTATCGCAAAAGTATTTTTGTCCGTGCTCTTTGCTGAGTTGTTTCGAGAGCAGACGAGAAAGGTTTTTAATCCAGACGTAATGGTATCTAACAAGGGCTTCGGTATCATCATCTTGGATTAGAAGGAGGTTAACATGGCGTTCTTTCTTATTTTTTGTCAGGTATGTTGGAAGGGTCTCAAAAGAGCTTTTATTTTTTTGCAGGATATAAACATTAATTGACACTTCGTTCTGTCGCTCAAAGTTAGGAATTTGGCGAGCCGTCATCGGAAACTGAATTCCCTGCAACTTCAAAACGGTAGAGTAATGGGGGTATGATGATAATCGATCTGCATTTTTACTACAAGGATACAGCGCAGAAATGACAGCCCATGCAAAGCATGCGTCATCATCATTTTTAACGTTGATGCATGCTTTCTTCTTCTTAATTTGTGCTGGTAGTTCAGTGTAGGATGAGCCAAGTTGAGGTGTGTATTTGTTTATGTTGACTCCAAGATTCACCACTTTCTTTAGCGCCCATCCTGAGTCTCGTTCCTGAAACTCCTCAAGATCTTTCAATATTGGTGCAGTAACCTTAGAATCGAACCAGTTGCTTACATCGGTCTCTCTATAGATTGCAGAGTTCGAGGTAGTGAAGTACTTATAATCATTCTGAGCCGAGTCTCCCTTCACTATTTCAAATTCACCACAAAACGCCACATTCACCTTGACTGCTGCATCTTTCTTCAAGACATTTCGAATGCGGCGTGTAAATATCGTCCTAGCATCAATCAAGAAAGATTGAGGATCTTTATGCTTCAGGTTCGATATTACGCCTGAACTGATGCGTGACTTGAATGCAGAGTCTGAATCTTCCCAACGAACTCGCTCAATCAATCGTGCAGTACGTGGTGAGAGCCCCGCCCCCTTCTTCTGCGCCGCTTTAAATTGAGCCCTAAGACTTTTAATGTTTCTCAAGCAAGCCTCCAAATGCTGCTTCTCTCCCATAGTATTAGCACATCTCATTGAATTCAATATCCTCTTTATTCCCTTCCGACATTCAATCAGCCCTTCTCGGATCTTTACATCGTCGTGCTTGGCTTCAACCAATCCCAACAACGCTGCAATGTAGCGAACCAAATCCGTGAAAAGACTCATACTGAAAAATGAGAATAACTAGTGATTGATAGTACAACATAACCTCAAACTTACTTTTAAATTGATAAAAAACTGTTCGAATAAATAGGAACAGAGGACACAATTGAATGCTTCTGAAACAGAAAAAGAGTTATTCATAAGTATGCTTCGGACAGGAAACTGGTGATTGACATAACCTCAAACTTACTTCTAAATTTCTATAGAGCTGTCAATCGACTAAACCATTCAAAGTTCTGAAACAAAATGATAAAAATAATTATTAATTGGTACACTTATGGACTAAAAAACTGAACTTTGAACTTGGCACTGTTGTTTTCCTAATAGGTTCGTTCCAACCACCAGTAATTTACAGTAATATTACTAACGCACATGCGCAGTTGAAAAAAATCGTTCCAACCGCCTGAAATTACTGATTCTGAACTATCGATTACTATCAGTTCTCTGTTCCATCCCGTTTGTGGACCAGTAAAATTACCGTTCAAACGATTCTTGCTTGATAGCGAGTATCGATAGTTCTGAAATTAAGATACATGCGCAGTGACAACATTTTCGTCTTAAACTGTCAAATTTGTATTTTTATGGAAAGTGTAAATAGGATATAAAATTAAATTTTTAGTTTTGGAACTGTTTTGAAAATAGTGTGCACCGTTTCTTACTGACTGTTTTTTTGTGTAGTCGTTGATAAAATGGAAAAGGGAAGAATGGAGACGGAAACCACTTTATATGCTGCTACTTATGATAGGTATAGGTAATTGAAAAATGGTCAAAATAGAACATACACATAATTTTGCTATTTATTAAGGTTACAGAGACTTCTATTATTGTGATATTTTGATATAGGTGACATTATTATTATTGTAAGTAAGTAAGTTTCACTAATTTGATATTTTTAGGTTGAAAGTGTTTATTTTGGTTTTTATGAGTTCGATGTATTTAGTTTTATATATTTTCAAGTCTAAAGGCTTTATAATTACAAATAAAATGTCTTGATTTTACACTTTTATTTTTTTATTAATGTTAATATGTAGGTACAATGAAGTGTGCGTCTATTCGCTGTGTGTCGACCGTTGGAGGGGATAGGCGAAACTATACCAGCGCGCGCAGTGGTGAATTTTCGCAATTCGGACGGAGGCTGCAGTAGTTTATTGCATGTGAATAAAGGGGAAAATGGAGCACGACAGTTGTTGTGTTGTTAATTGTAAAAATACAGGATGGAAAACACTGATGTGAAATATTACAAGTTTCCTACTGCGCAACACAAGCTAGTACAAAGGAAAAAATGTAAAGTGGATAGGTCTTTAAAATACGCGCGATTCAACATAGAGCAAGTGTTTTAGAGACCAGTTACCCACGAATACTTTACGCTATTTCTTTTTATGGTGCACCTTCGAATTATATATATTGGTATCTATCACCACTACTACAAGAAAATGAAATGGAAATAACTTATAATGTAAAATGGTTGAATTCGTGATGAAATTAGTTTACATAGCACTGTCATGGAATCGATTTGAAAAATCGAAATATTAATATTTCAAACAATATCACCTGTACTTTCCATTTTCATTTATAAAATTGAAATTGTTAAATATTGTTCAAATAAAGGTTTTGACGTTACAAAGTACTCCTGTCAGATAATAATAGAAAAAAATTGTCATTCAGACCATTAGACATCACACTTCGTTTCTCGAGATGTATCTTTATCTTTTCGCTATTTTATTTCTAGTCACAAACTTCATTTAGCAGAATGAAAAATGGAATAATCGATTTTTATGAATGATTTTAGGCAACGTTTATCTCCGTTGATTCTAACCTACAAAACTACACTCAACACGAAAAAAATACATTTTAAAAACGATTAATCACCCAGTCGCTTATAAAATACTGAACATTATGTCATTAGGCATTTATATTTTCAAATTATTCACATTGTAAAAGTTAAAAGGCTCCGTATCTTTACAATAATTGTTGCTTCCATAAGATTTACGTGTAAGTGCCTCCGACGTAACTTGCGTTTTTAAGCCGCGAGGGGGCGACAGTAGGTTTGCACATAGCGAATAGAGAAATAAATATTTCTCTGTGTGCGTCAGAATCAGTGCAACTACCAAACTAGTTCAAAATACGTTCCAACCGTTTGGTAGATTTGGAGATTACCAGTAATTTTACTAATTTCTCTCACGCATGCGCATTAAATAGTTAAATTACTGGTTACGTACGATAACAGAATTGCTGGTTGGAACGAACCTAATATTTGTCATTGAAATATATGTAAAACGATTAATTTATTGAATAATTTTTTGGATGTAAAACTTGATAATTACTGCTCTATTTTTTCCAGGCATTATATGGTCCATTTTTTGTCATTTAATTATTAGCTATTTGATATTAATTTTGAGTAATATCAAAAAATGGACCATAAATTTGTAGTAAAGTTTGACGCTAAAAACTAATTATCTATCAGCTGTTACTTTACAACCATCTGATTAGGAGACTCTCAAGGTGGCGGGTCAGTTTTACATCTATATTTTTTGACTACGAGGTACTAATGGAAAATATTTGGGCTGTTACAAAATGTATCATGGAAAGTCTGCGATGAATGACAAAATGCTAGAATTCCTTTTAATCATTCATTATGGTTATAATGATTTTAAAAGATGGTTATTTACCCTATTACTTTGAATAACATTATAATTTGTACATAGCATACACACTCAAATAGTATAAATGGAGGGAAGAATACATAAAATAATACTTACTTTATTACACTTTTTCAGCTGCTGCGACTTATTGCTTGCTGCTGGATGAACTTAGAAAAAAATGTTCCATGCGTTAGCTAAAAAGGTAAAATCCAAATGTAACAGAGCCAACAAAACAATTGAAAATATTAACAAATGTTTAAATAAAATCAAAACGTAAAATTGAAAAAATTAATAGCATAAACTGTTTTTTTTATTGAAGGTATTGCATAATGGTGTTAATTCAGCTATTAGAAAAAAAGACTATGTTTTCAAAAAATAAATAGCACAAAAATTTGATATATTGAAATATGAAGATCTTTCAGACGATTGAACGCTTCTGAAGCATTATTGATAGATATAAGGTATACTTTCAGTAGGAAAACTGGATGATTGATTAATGCCTTTGAATACATAACCTCAAATACCATGCTAGAGAAAATAAGTATTGATCAACATATCCTCAAACGTACTTTTTAATTTCTAAACGAAGGCGAAAAGCTCTCTGGCGATTGAACGTTTCAAAGTTCTGAAACAAAATAAAAATAATATAATTATTGCTAGGTATACTTTTAGTCTAACGGCAAACTATAATTGACTTAATATTGATTTTTCTCAAATATGTTAGATTAAAATATTTATTGATAGTATAACATAACCTCAAACTTAAATTTATAAAAATTCGCCTAAACCAATTATTACAAAGAGCTTCCAGAGGACTTGGTTGAAGGCTTTAAAGTCCTTGGAATAATTATTATTGATAAAAAAATCAAAAAACTGAAACAGAATAATTATAGATGTAAAGATTTTTAGTATTCGGATGGAAATCTGAATATTGTACGAATATTAATAAACTCCAATATCTTTTATGGGGAAGAAAGTTTTCGACAATTTTCGAACGTCTTTCACAAGCTTGGTTTTTATTTAAATGTGTGATTTTGACAATTCAAAGCGACTATATGAATAATAAGAAGCAATTTTCCGGTTTTTTTTTACATCCTAAAGCAAAAAAAGGTACTTAATCTGATAGAACTATTTCGAGAATGAAAGAAAAGGTGACACAGGCCAATGATAATTATGTAGATGCCCGAGAGCTCTGGAAAGCTTGTAAAATAACATAAATTTATTTCAACATCTGTTGTATTCAACTGTTTTTACCAAAATATCGATTTTATTCAAGCATCCAAAAATTTTACTGAATACCTATCTAATTTTAGTAATATTTAAAGAATATTCAGAACGTTGAATTCCACCTAGAACGCTGGTTAATATTGAAAAATTAATAATTGAAATCGTAGGAGTACTATTTCTAAGAGTTGAATTATTTTCTTCAACACCGATAAAATTAATAGAATCTCTACCTGCCAGTCTGGAATTGTGATAATAAAAATCGTTTGAAGAGTACTATTTTAAAAAATTTATAAAATATTTGTATCCCTATGCCATGCGATTCAATAACTCGAAGTTCCCGGTTGTCAAGACTAAATCAGTACTATATTCACGTTTTCATTGAAAAACCTTATGAAAATAGTTTAAATCCATCTGAAAAATATCCAAAACATATTTAGACACCTGCGGAAACTAGAAAACTATAATTTACACTTTTAGTAAAAACAATTTAGCATTGATCAAAACGTTTAAAACAATTTTTAATCATGAAAACAATTAGAGACACCTGAGAAAAATTTGGAAAAGATGAACTTTGTTGTAAGATATTTATAGGGTATATGTTGGTAAGACGATCAGAAAATATTAATTATCGAAAAACATTTCAAGAAAAAAAGCGAGTGATTATAATTAAGTAATTAATTGGACTAAATTGTAAATAGAACCCGGTAATTTTAAAAAATAGCACTCGTCATATTTAAATAGTATAAATTGAAGCATGAATTTGAATAATTTATCAGTATGAACTGAAAATATTAAAAATAAGTAGCACACATTGTATTTAAAATAATGAAGATCAAATAATTCAACCAATTTTTCAGTATTAACCAAAAAATTATAGAGCATTGGGGAAAAAATAACTCAAAAAATTGCAGGTTTTGCAAGAGCATGAATTGGATAAGTGGTATGAAAATGGAACAAGGCAGAAAAAATTGAAAAAAAATAGCACACACTGTATTTAAATAGTATAAATTAAAAAAATGAAAAACTTACTTTTATGTTTATATCACTTTTTTTTCACTGCACTTGCTGCTACGAATCGTTGATACTGGTGTTGAAAGAAAATAAATGTTTCAGCTTGCTCTACAATTAGTTTTATATATTATTTTCACAAGGCAAAGGCATGGAAATAACTGATAACGTAAAATGATTGAATTCGTGATGTCATCAGTTTACTTTGCGTTGTCATGGAAAAATCGTAATATTAATATCTCAAACAATATCACCTGCACTTTCCATTTTCATGGCCAACATGAATTGCTACCGGAGTATGTCACAACTGGATACCCAATCATTCTGATGCACTCATGTTAAAAGAATGTAACTTGGTTGCCTCATTTTAATACATCCTTTTAGATGTTTATCAACGAATGTGAATAAATATGCATTTTTAATATAAATAAGTTGTAGATACTGCGGTTAATATTTTCAATGACAAACCATCACCATTTGAAATATATGCTATCTCCTTATATCAGTTATTGTGATATATAAGATGGTGTGGAAATGAACCGTATTATAATAATTTGATAAATTTTGAAAAATATTTTCTATTTTATTTAACTACCCTAATAGATTACCATAAAAAAAGATAACGCGCTGATATCTTACCTAATAAGTCTTCAAAGTAGTGTGTGGATAGACTAAATATTTTTATAACCAAGGAAATTCATGAAACATTTAAATTTTGAAAATTATAACAAAGATGGACTATCCCATTGAAAATATATTCATTTCATATATAATTAATGTATAATAATCTTGGGGGGGGCCGTGTGAAAGACAAGCAGTGTTAAATTGAAATTAAATTAATTGATTCAAGGTGATTCCAGCGGTCAGTGGAGATGATAATTAGATAATAAAAATCGAAGTCTTGACAGTACCGGATGTTATTACGTCTAAGAACATGAGATAACCTTTTTGGTCTCTTAATAAAACAAATATAGACTTTTAAGAATTTTTATTGAACCTCAACTGTATAATATGTTGATTATGTTAAGCTAAAAATAATTTTTTAATTATTTACAGAGTTTATTTAAAATATCATTGATAAAAAGAAATTATTTTTGTTAATAAAATTTTAAGATGATTTAAAAGGTCTCCATTTGGACATGGAATATCGAACACGTTCCAATTAAAGGGTCCGGCTGCAACAAGTTTTTTGGTAAACTCATTATATTTGTAGTATGTGGTGTTTTTGAAAAAGTACATGTGTCCGTCAATGTACTGGAATGCTCCTGTAACATCTGTGGGTAGTCCAGGGAAAATATCTTTTATTTGTCCTCTATTCTGGACAGTTTTCAAGTTCTTGCCAAATTCAATATAATTACTATTATTATAAAATACATATATTTTCCCATGATTGCTTTGGAACATTGTGTTTATTTGGGAATTTTTAGGTATAATTAAATTATTTTCCTCAAGTATTTTTAGAGCGGGAAAATTTGCCACATAGTATTCACGGCCATTGACTGCTATTAAATTATCTGAAGAGCTTTGAAAAATTTGAATCACGTGACCCAATTCTTCAGGTAAATAATCATCGAGTATTTCTGGTTGCGAGGGAATAAGTTTCGAGTTCAAATCAATTTTCCATAGGGAATTTCCATTAATAATATATAAATGGTAATTTTCAAATTCACCAGCCATGGCAATAAACATATACTCCGGTGTTATGTCGCATAAATTTTTATCCGGTTCATTTGGTTGATGTCTACGATCAAGTGTTTTTGTAGTCGGTGGTAATGGTGCTGAACGAGATGTGGGTTTGAAAGGATTATTTACATATGTATTGATTGGTCCATAAAGAGCTTCAAGGGCCCTTTTATCATCCTCGTCCAATTTAGGAGCAATGTTGAATTGATACCATGGATACATTATTGCTGTATCAATATCACTGTGACCAATTCCTAGGATATGTCCAATTTCATGAATTAATACCATAAGTAGACTTGTCTGATCTTCTGAACTTGTTCCATCCAAACTTAAATCCCACTTCTCATCACCATCAATATGAATCTCTATACAACTGTTTTGGGAAATAAGCATGTGCCAACACCTTTCCGGGACCATCAAATTTACTGGAGCATTCACCTCTACCTTGGCAATCTGCTCGAAAATAGTGCTTTCCCTGTACAACTGTAATAGTTATATCGGGAGCATAATGCCGTGTTTTGTGTATTAATTCAAATTTAAACTTTGAACTGTTACTCCACACTTCAAAAGCCTTTTTGGTTACTTCAAGATATTCTGGAGTTGCCTGAGGGAAATACCATTTCAAATCAAATTTTGACCATTTTGATTTAATTCTAAAAGAATTATCATCGTCGGAAGCTGCTTCACTTACATTACATCTTGGTCTATTTAGAAGTTGAATTGTATTTTCATCTAATTCTCCCGTTGCTGGGATATTATATCTTTCTTGAAAACTCAACAAATAATCCTCAAGTTTAGTCAAATCATTTTCATTTGCGTACCCGAACCGTTGTAAATACTTCATAGCTCACTGTTGGTCGACAACGCATAGTGCTGGACATAGTAATGCAGCTAATATAATAATTAACATGATCTTCACTCTTCTGCTATTCTCAAAAAACTAATTCCCAATCACAATAATAACGGTATATATAATTTTTGAAACCCAAAGAGTTACTTTTAACCAACCTGGTATATCAGCGCTCCCGCTGTTATCAATGATCGCAACGAATCTGTCTCGATTACGTGTGTGATACCTTACATTGATAACAATCTCTTTTTATTTATACGTTATACTTTTATATTACAAGATTAGCGAAATTTTCGTCTTACTATTTTTAATAATCAAATTAACAAAAGTGAGGTTATGAAGCAAATAGAAAATCATAGTTTATCGGATGGAGACAAGTGAAGACGTGGAGCAGAGCAGACTTCGTATAAGCTGGTTGTCTATAGCCTGCAGATGCTTCGAAAGAGGCAGGTAATACGTCACACGACAACGAAATAGTAGCAATTAACAATGAACTCAAGGAAGCTGATATAATAGAATAATACAAGTTGAAACTTGTTCATTTCAATTATACCAGTCGATAAATTAGGACATCGGATTTTATCCATCCTGTATATTTTATACGTTGAAGCCTTTAGAGCATGCATGTTACTTTTTATCCGTTTTGAATATAATAGTCATTAAGACCTTACGAGCATGTTACTTTTGATCTACCCTGTTTATAATAGTCGTTAAGACCTTACGAGCATGTTACTTTTGATCCACCCTGTATATGCGTTGGGATGATTTACCCCCACCACTTTTTGAGTAAATTTTGACGTTTTCGGACCTTGGCTTTTTTGATGATTTTCTTATGAAGATTTTTTCCAACCGGTAGAGCTGGCAACATAGCAACTAAAAAAGCATCAAAACGAGTTATTTCCGAGAAATTCCTATCACTAATTGCGGGAATTACGCGGAATTCCTCTGTTTTTAACGGTTTCTGGTTACGGTTGGAACAATTGGGTTACTTTTTTAGTTGCGATGTTGCCAGCTCTTCAAAAAAAAACGGTTTCTGGTTACGGTTGGAACAAATCGCCTCCACCATGAGCCAGAACTCTTGCTGCCTATTTACTTTTACACAAATATATACTTCCACCTATTGATTACGCCATATTATCAATTTATTACGAATACTTTTTTGATCTTTAAAATTATTATTAATGTGTTTTAAAGTATAATAAAGTCGTATGCGTAAATACAATTTTAATATAAACTCTTTGGGAAATTTCTCATAAGGATGCGCGAGATTTAGCCTTTTTACAAGTTGGAAAAGATTATTGCAAATGTTGGTCCTTGCTATAAGACAGTGGAAATTTGTCTTAAAAATTTCTTCAACATTCGCAATAAAATCCACAAAAATGTCTGCTGGATTTTTTAAATTTCCAAAAATAGTTTTTTCAAAACCGTTTTAACACTTAAAAATCAAATACTCAAACTAATCTGAATTTTTATAACTACCAATTAAAAAATTAAAAGACACCCAAGTACGTACGACTATGGATACGACTAGCTTCTTCTGCATGCTCGTCACTGATCTGAAACGTTTTACACCACGGGGCGTGTATGCGCGAATAGCTGCGCATTCTGTTCCCGCCAAGTGAGTGTCTCTGCTGTGTGTTTATTATGCTGTGGTACATGTATGGCTGGTAACAGCGGAGCATGCAGTCATATTGGAGCAATACTTTTTGCTGCAGAATATGCCTACAAAAAGAAGGAAAAAATATCCTGCACTGATGTACGTTCTCTTTGGGCAGTGCCTTCTACTTCACACCCAATACCAATTGTGCCAGTGCGAGACATGAGCTGGGGAAGGCCATTCAATAGAGTGGCCCAAATAGAGCTCCCATCTCTTACCTCTGGTGAAATAAAAGATATTTTGCAAGATATATCTGATGCAGATGAAACATCTGTACTGATGAGGGTTTTGGAGCCATTTGCGCAGACGGTAGCTAAAAACATACATTACTACCGTCTATTTTAAGTAATATTTACGACAAGAATAATTTGCTGAAAACCCATTCAGAACTAATGCTTGTTTCAAAAAATATTATTACATCGAACAAAGGAACATGATTGAGGAAGTAACAAGAAAACAGAGTGCAAACCAGAACTGGTATATTCAAAGGGCTGGAAGAATAACAGCTTCAAAATTTAAAATGGTTTGTAGGACAAAAAAAAACAAACCATCCTTATCATTAATAAGATCAATTTGCTATCCCACTAAAATCCTTTTTGATGCAAGTGGGGATTGACTCATGAAAAGATTGCCATTGATCAGTACAAAAGGGAGATGGAAAAAGATAAACATGTTTCATTAACTATTAATGAAGTTGGACTCATTGTTAGCACTAGGTGGCCACAGTTTGGAGCATCTCCAGACAGACTAGTGTTCTGTGAGTGTTGTCAAGGCGGATGTGTGGAAGTGAAGTGTCCATTATTTTCAGAAAATGTATTGAACATTGATAACTATTTGAAGATGAAAAGTTCATGTCTTATCAGAGAAAATGGGAAAATTGTACTTGATAAGACTCATTCCTACTACTACCAAGTACAAATGCAAATATTTGTGACAGAACTACAATACTGTGACTTCGTCATATGGTCTCCCAATATTTTTTTTAGACAGAGAGTTTTGCCAGACCTTCAGTTTTGGGAAAAGAACTCCATAGCAGCCTTGAAATTCCATGAAGAGGTTATTATGCCAGAGTTATTAGGAAGGTCCTTTACCAAAGAAGATGGTGTGGCCAGAATTATACATTGGTGTATCTGCAAAGGTGTAGACGATGGCAGCCCAATGATTGAGTGCTCTGGAGATGACTGCGAAATAAAGTGGTACCATTTTCTCTGTGTGGGACTAGTAGACACCCCCAATAATGTGTGGTATTGCCAGAGTTGTGTGGAGAAAGACATGTCTAACTAATGAATGTATTATGTGTAATTCTGGGTTTTATTTTCTACCTTTTTTTGTTTTGAAAAGAAACCAACTGTTATATAGGGATTTAGTTTTTTATTGTATCTAAAATGTTAGACATCCGATGCATTAGAAAAACAATCATTTCCACTGCAAAATATTAACTGAGAAAGCTTTGTAGAAATATAATACTATAATAACACTTAGTACCTACATAAACATTATACAGATTATGAAGAGACAAGAATTATCACTAATTTAACTACAAGTATTAATATAAAACATTCATGCAATGTAAAGAAATGGAAAACGTTGAGAAGTAATAGGTTTGTTCATAGAACAATCATAAACTATTTAAATATTAAAACTATAAAGGAATGATTGGTGAAGGAAGATTAATCAATGCACAACATACTGTAACAGCTTTATCTAGCACATTGACCTTTTCATTACTGCCTTTTTTTAACATAGTAATTGGAATAGTGTTTTTAAAAATTTTAAACTTATTTTTAAGCATTCCAATAATTCTCTCTACGTAAATTCTAACATGTGCAATTTGCCGTGTTTCCTCCACTTCTAAAGGATGCAATTGCCTTTTACCTCTAGTAAAGGCAGGAATAACTAACTTTGCCTGCAATACTCCTAATGTCTCTGATATTGAAAAACCCCTATGTGCTAACACTATATCATCTGGTTTAATTTTATCATAAAAACTACTATACTCCACAATAGCCTTTTCTGATGTACGACCTCCCCAAGCATCACTTACATAGCACACAGAACCTTGTGGTGTTATTCCAATTAAAAACTTCATTGTCTGATGATGCTTATAATTAGACCAACACTGTTGCTGTGTCAGTAAATGAGCAGGTTTTTCAATGAAAACTTCAAAACAATCCAAAATGACAGTTGTTTTATCGTGAAACGTTTCTTTGAAACAATATAGTACAGTATTTAAATTTCGCTGATCTGGCCATATAATCAAGGATTTAAATTTGGCAGTTTATTAAAATCAAAATATTAAAAGATTATAACATTCACATTTTTCTAGTAATTAAAGTGTAAATTTTAATAAACTGCTCAAAATTATACATAATGATTCCAAAAAAAAGTTTCAGATTGGAGTTTTTTTTATTTGCATTTTCTGAGAACATTTACCATAGTAATGTAAATATTTTTTTATACCATCAGAAAGTGGAGATTTCAACGAATAGGAAGCACACCAACTTTTTTTTTAAAAAAACAGGTATTTTGACGTGAGAATTTTCGATTGAAAATTAGGGTGCTTTTTCGATATCAAGTCAAAATAAGGTGAGAAAATGAATATTTCAAATTGAAAAAATTACTGTATGTTTGGGACATACAAAGGTGAGTTTTCACAAAATTTCGTGAAAAAATAAATTTTTTTGCAGAAGATAAAAATTAAAAACCAAAAACTCGGTTATTCGAATTTTTCACATACATTTTGAGGTTATGTGAAAAAAGTATCGATACAAAAGTTGTGGATCTTTTTATTGCCTACAACTTTGCCTTTTAATTTTTTTTCATAAGACTTGCAATCGAGATTAACCGTTTTTTACCCTTAAAAACTCACCCCCTCCCCGACCTCAGATCGTCCGTAATTTATTTTTCTTTCCGTTTTTGTTATATTCTCTACCTTTTTCAATGGGTATCATCCTACTATAATTTTTTTTTCACTTTTTACCATTTTAAAAATTATAGACCCTGGTCTATTCATCAAACCATGGTTTATTTTTTCGGATTCTAGTGGTATTCAGAGGAATTTTTGTTTTATCTTTAAATCCTAAGTTATGAGCAGTTTCATTAATAGCTGCACATAGGTTGTTATAAGACTTGTCTGGGTCGAGAATGAAAAATACCCAAGTGTTGCATATTTTGCTTATAATTTAAAGACATATTCTCATTCCAAATCAATGACGAATATTACCACCTACCTACAATTAAGTGCTGAAATAATCAATATAAAATTGACTTCAAAATTCCTTGATTTTTGCACTTATATTAAATTTTTTTTCCTTCTCAGATTTTCCATTTCCCGTTAGGTAAGCACCTATAATGCCTTATACACGAAAGCAATGTATTTCTCAAAATAGCATTTATCGTAGTAATATTTCTAGGAAAAATGAGAATCGATATCTAATACATAGGTACATACATAATATTCTTTGAAATGCCTAATTTTTTGCAATTATATTTATATTTTTTTCCCTATCCAGATTTTCCATTTTCCATTCCAAGGCCTTATCCACGTAAACAATGTATTTCTCAACATAGCATTTATCGTACTAATATTTCTAGAAAAAATCAGTATCGCTATCTAAAAGTTTCTTTGATTCGGTTGTATACTGATTTAGCGAATAATACTATGATTGATCGAATCCCTTCGACAAGACGCCTAAATTAAGGCATCACCGTCTCAAAAATCTCTCACCTTTGGCTGATCCAATGGTGTACCCGCTGTTATTTATTGAAAAAATATACCAGATTTAACAACAACAACCGTGGATCCCAAACCGGTAGCGACATCCGGAACGATCTTAATTATGATTATGGTGTGGAATACGAATTCTCCGCCTAAGAAATTATTATTCAAACTACCACCTACCTGCAGTTTATGTGCTGAAATAATCAATATATAATTAACTTCAAAAATTCCTTGATTTTTGCGTTTATATTAAATCTTTTTCCATTCAAGATTTTCCATTTTCGATTTCCCATTCATTCCAAGTAAGTATAATGCCTAACATTCCGAAAAAATGTATTTCTCAACATAGCATTCATCGTATTAATATTTCTAGAAAAAATCAGTATCTTTGATTCGGTTGTATACTGATTTAGCGAATAATACTATGATTGATCGAATCCCTACGACAAGACGAATAACGCGTTCTGTAAGTGGTTCGAGCAATCATAGTTTATCGCCGGTCAGACAACAAAATCCGTTACCGATTGCTTTGTCTTTACCGTCTACATCGTCAACATCATCCGATTTTCCTCGCACGTCTCTACGTCGCGTTCGCGTAATTTCTCCGATCGATAGTAGTTTGCCTTCTTGTATTCCCATGGAATTGCCTGTAGAAGATGAACGGAACGAGATTTTAATGCCTCCTCCCAGTTCCTGTACCTCACCTCGAACCGATTCAGGGTGGACAAGGCCGTTGCAGACATGCTGTTGTACCGTTACGTATGACTCACCGCCTTGCTATGACTCGGACTCATTAACAAATAGAGCAGCTAGGTGAGGACCCTTATTATTTGGGTTTGATGAGCCACCAGTGACCTCATTCTGGTGCTCTATTTTTTTCCGGCGAAAAGAAATATCGTCGGAACTTCAGGCTCAGTTTTTGCAAGGACGGCGCCCACATTTTGCCGAATTTAAGTCAATGACCATATTCCATCAAAAGCTTTTACTTGAATTCGGCATAATTTAGACGTGAGATCCGATCGATCAACAGTTTGTTTGCGATGGCGTCTTTCAAGACTCTCCAGCATGCAGTCGATTTGCGTGGGGCACAGGGACATTGGAACTTCAGTATTTGCGGGCAAATCTATCACATGCTTGGTGGTATTCCAAATAATCGGGATCTAAGGAATCTCACCCTCAACCACTATTATTTCCTTGATAGCGAAGAAGCTTTAGAACATCGCAATTATTTTTCGAATAATAGAGTTTCCTTCGCTACTTTGGAAAAAATAGAACGTTCGTTGAGGGCATGTAATAGATATATGCAAGCATATCGAACTATCGGAAAAATGTTGAGAGACGAACGTCGCAGATTGGATAATGATGCGGATGTCGACAATTCCGAACGTCGATTAATCGTGTATCATCGCGACGGGCAATATAAATATTCAACGTCGAAACTACAATTTGCCGGAAACTCGGAGCGAAATCGCCGCCGTCTTTCGTGGGAACAATGTGGATCTTATATTGTATCCGAATGGAACCCTGTCTCAGCCTAAATTAAGGCATCACCGTCTCAAAAATCTCTCACCTTTGGCTGATCCAATGGTGTACCCGCTGTAATTTATTAAAAAAATAGACCAGATTTAACAACAACCGTGGATCCCAAACCGGTAGCGACATCCGGAACGATCTTAATTATTATTATGGTGTGGAATACGACAACGATTCACCTATCGCTTTGCGACGTCGTTGTCTTTCGCAATTGCCAAATGACGACGTCAAGAATTTTCAATTCGATCCGTTAGATCTGAACATGGATCAGAAACGGATATTTTGGAAAATTGTGAAAGTGGTAGCGCAAATCCTTCAAGTACCGGTTCCCTTGGAACTTAGACGTAAAATGAACGATGTTATCGGAGATGATAATACCGACAACTACTTTCAAGTCCATCGTTTATTCTATGTTGACGGACCGGGCGGAACGGAAAAAACATTTTTAAACAATTATTGTCTTCTGAAAGCTATTCACATTTATTTTTAAAAATCAACTGTTGCTGTAGTATGGAACGGTATAGCTGCCAATCTTTTGGTCGGCGGTACCACGGTCCACAAAGCTTTTAGATTTCCAATTACTATAACTGGTGATACGATGCCTGGATGGGCGGCAGAGTAAAATCAAAGCCGCGCGATTGTCAAGAATGTCGCTTTAGTAGTATGGGACGAATCGCCTATGACACCAAAATTAGCGGTTGAAGCAGTCGACAGTAGATGTACTAAGAGAGTCCAGCGACCAGTATAGGGAAAACAGTGTGTTAGAGAGAGAGAGTCATGGAGTCAATGGGTGTGAGAGAGACATCGGTCGCCATTTTTAGTCTGTTTCGCGCATCATGAGGCGCCCGCGAATTTAATTTTAAAAAAACTGTGAGTGTTGATCGAACCCCGAACCCACGCGTTACTCAAATAATATTATGCCACAATTTAAACATAATAACAATATATGGCGTGACAGTTGAAAAAAATAAGTCAAGAATTTCCTAAAAAAATTCTTATTGTCCAATTTTCATTAATATTCGTATCAGGCTATTACATTTTGTGTATAGAATATGATGGCTTCGATGTTATTTATAACATATAACTCATTTCTTTTTCAACCAAATTTCATTGGTAAATTTCAACTTCTTCCCTCATATTCACCAGTCAAATCATAAGTCGACTGTCAGACTGTAATAATATCTATATTTAAAAAAATTATCAATAAATGTTATTCTCCGCCTAAGAAATTATTATTCAAACTACCACCTACCTGCTTTTTGCACTCTATTGTTGTATTTCCATCGACGAACCAAAATTAAAATTGGCAAAAGTTATACGAGGTCAAAAATGATCTTACCAAAAAAACTTGGAAATTTTTTTTCAAAATATGATCCAGTCCAAATGGAGTATATGTCTGGTCCAATCGCTGGTCCACTTTCCCTTTAACTCAATGTAAACAAAGGGTATCACGACAAAAGGACTGTTCAGAGTAGGAGCGACGAGTGACGCGTCGACGGTTAAATAACCCAGTGTTATGAAATCCAAGCATTAAGAGTAAGAGCGACCAGCGCAACGACGCGTTGCGATTACTTCCCGCGACATCGACGGATACAAATCGAATTGATTTTTTGTGGCGACGTACCAGCGACCAGGCGTTAAAATGAGTTCCACTGAGGAGGATGTTGCCGAAATATTAATTTCAGAAATTCAGTCAAGACCCCCGTTATGGAACACAAAGTTGCCTTCGTATAAAAATAAAAATTCAAGAGATAGGCTCTATTCTGAAGTGGGAGTAATATTAGGAATATCGAGTAAGTTTCTTTTTTATATTAAATAACAGTATATTAAATTAGGTGAAAAACACGAAGTATAACCTAAAAAATTTTTATTTATAAATATTTAGTATTGAAAAATTTATATATTCTGGTCGATAAAATATTGTTTAAATGTATTTCGTATCTCTATAGCTCTATTAGTTGCTCTATTGTTCCGAACTGCTCTTGCGTTTAAATTTATGTTGTTTCGTCTATTTTCCATAATATTATTGTAATCTGTATCAGAATCTCCATCGAAGTCCCTGATTAAATTGTGGGGTATACATGCGCATTTGATGACATTTATAGCAGTTGATTGTTTAAGTAAAATACTTGTATCCAATATTCTGAATTTTTGATATAATATGCCAAATGCATTTTCAATGCATTTTCGAGCACGTGAAAGACGGTCGTTGAAAAGTTGCTTTTCATCATGCAACATTCCATTTCTTGGTCGTGGATATGGCCTCATTAGATACGTTTTTAGCGGGTAGGCCTCATCCCCTATCATGACATGTGGCAGAATAATATTAGAATTTGGTAATGCGCTATCAGGAGGTACATTCAGTAGATTTTATTGATCCAACATCTCCGGGACCGTCAGAATCATCAGCGTCACAATATGTGCTCAGACCACTGATGAAGTAGAAGAAGACTTAGAGACGCAATCAAATGTTGATCCAACATCTCCGGGACCGTCAGAATCATCAGCGTCACAATATGTGCTCAGACCACCATCCGCGACTTCTTCCACTACAAGCAAGGCCAACAGAAAAAGACTGTGTGACACGAGGGACGATAAATTTCTTGAAATAGAAAACAAAAAGGTGAAGATATTATCCCAAACATTAGCACAAGATGCACCTGCGCCAGAATGTGAGGATCTGAATTTTTTTAAAAGTCTCATTCTATATATGAACAAGTTCCAACCCATTCAGAAATTAAAGATTCGAAATAAAATACAACAACTTATTATAGACGAAATGTCGCAAAACGAAACTGTGAGACCTGCAGCACTTGAAAACCAACCAACACCACTACACCACTCATCATATTCAGAGAGTCCATCATTCCCAATCTCATCGTTTTCTCATTTTCAATACTAAATAAATTACATTCTCTACATTTTTAGGAATTTATTATGTTTGATTTTTTATATAAATAGGTACGTAAAAATGTATGTTTTCTTTTCTTACCTTATAGTAACAACAAGTCGCTCTGCAGGTGAAATGTAGCGTTTTTGTACAAAGTTTGTTACTGTTTTCTCCAAGTGGGGACCAACCTTTTCCAGTAAGTAATCAAAAGTTCGGATGGACATTCTCAGGTATTTCCAAAATCGGTCTGGATACATTCTTAATTTATAGTATAAATGGTGGAATTCACCAAACAAATGCCTTTCTTTATTTATGGGGTGAATTCCGACTTTTCTGTTCAATCGGCCTATATGATATGGCATGTCCAGTAAAAGAAACAAACGAACTGACCGAACTGTTCTTGTTGGAGACATTTTATGAACTGAAAAAAAGCGTGTTGTTGAATATTTGACGCGTCGCAGACGCGAATGCAACGCTCCAACTCTGAAACAGCATCGCGAAGTGACGCTCGTCGCTCCTGCTCTTATGGCGACGAAGGTTTATGGCGAAACGATTAAAGTTTTCAATTGTTTGTCTCTACAGTGATTTTGTACATTCATATTGTCTACATTTTAAAATTATTTTTCAATATACAGGATGTTCCAATGTAGTTATATCAAAGTTATACAATAATATTTTTGTCGAGATCGATACAAAAGTTGACAATATATATAATACCATAACTAAATGTATATACTGAAATATTTAATCTACTCATCAAATATGAATATTTCTGTTTTTAAGAGACCTACAGTATATTCTCACATATTATTATATCCGAATTTATAAAATTATATTCATGTGGAAGTTACTTTGTATTTGAATAGGTTGGATATTTAAAATCATGTACATATAATACTGGTACTTATGTTTAATTAAATCACACACAATATTTTAACAATAATCACTACGTGCCGAGCAAAGCGAGGTACGTAGCAAGCAAGATTAAATATTATTGAAAAGTAGTTTGTAAATTCATACCTATAGGCTACATTATTTTGAAAACTACAGGATGGTAATATCAAGTATGACGTGTCAAAGTTGTATTTTTCCTTATATTACACCCTATATTTTATTGCTTATTACCCCTAAAAAATGAAATACTATACTAAATCTAAATATAGAGGGTTCCAAATTATGCTAACTTTTCTTAAATTGTTAACATTTCGAAAAAAATTTGATAACTCATTGATACCTGTATTTTAATAACTCATCATATTCAAAAAAAATGTCCTCATTCAAATGGAATAAGGGTGTCCTGTATCTAAAGATAAATATTAGTATAATTATTTCCCCTCCAACAATAATAATAGAGAAGAAAACAGCTAACACACAAAATTCGTATCTTGCCTTTTTAGACCTAGAAAAAGCATTTGACAGTGTACCTAGGACGCAGATATGGGAAAGTTTATATAGAAGAAATGTGAACGAAAAGCTGATTAGAAATATTAGAGCAATGTATAAAAGAACGAACAATTATGTGATTAGTAAAAATATGAGATCAGATACATTCATAACGCATGACGGACTGAGACAAGGAGGTGGGTTGAGCCCAACACTATTTATTATATTTATGGATCATATCATTCAAGAGTGTAGCCAAAACACCAAAAAACTATATGTCGGATACCACAATATGCAAAGAATACAAGTAGGAGAATGCGCGTTTGCGGATGACATCGTCATAATGGCGAACACAAGAAAAAATCTACAAACGAATATTAACCTATGGAACGATTCGCTGAGGAGACATGGAATGAAGATCAACGTTAAAAAATCAAAGGTGATGGCAATTACAGAAGATCATGAGGAACTAAACATTTGCTTAAATGATTCGGAAATAGAACAAGTAAATGATTACCAATATCTAGGGGTTATAATAGAAAATACTGGCAGACATGAATTAGAAATCAATACACGAGTTGACAAAGCCATTAAATGTTATTATGCAATGAATAACAAATTTATAAACAGGAAGGAAATATCTAGGACAACAAAAATGAAAGTGTACCACTCCATATACAGACCAATACTAACATACGGATGCGAAACATGGGTAATAAACGACAGACAGAAGAGTAAGATCCAGGCGACGGAGATGAAGTATCTAAGAAGAGTGAAAGGGATAACCAGGAAGGATCAGTAGATTAGCAACGTTAGTCTGACTACAGAAATAGGGAAAACCGTGTGTTAGAGAGAGAGAGCAGTGAGACAATGTGTAAGAGAGACACGTAATGGAGACTCATTGCGAAGATAACAGCGGGAGCGCTGCCAGATCGGTTAAAAGTAACTTATACCGGGTGACTTAAAAGTAACAATAAAAAACAATAATAAATAATTATTTAAATCGTTGATAACTTTATAAAAGTATACAAATTCTCTAAGGACATTGTGTAACATATCGTTTGGTGGAAATAGGGAAAACCGCGTGTTAGAGAGAGCAGCGAGACAATGTGTAAGAGAGAGAGAGGTAAAATTCTTTGAGTTTAAAAATATATATACCGTTATTGATGTTATGGTTTAAATGAAACTAACTGTTTCTAAATGACTCCACAATATATTTGAAAAAAATGTGTAAATTGAAAGTAAATTGACAATTGTTTCGATAAATAGGTATATCATCGTCAGAATGACAGAAGTTACTTTTGACATAATGTATACTTGATATATATTTGGCTAGTCCAAATAGTGCCTATCTGGTGATTGACTTAATATATATGAATAGAAAAAAGAAGAATTTTCAAATAGTAGCTTTGATATTATTAGCCCTATGGGGATATTCTGGATATCTTTGTCCCATTTAAGATCAGTATAACTGTGCAATGATATAGGAAACCAGGAAAACTATATCTGCTGATCTTTACAATTATTACTTAAGAAGACAGTTTAATAATGGAGAACTTCCCAGATTCAGCTGTTCATTGAGGACTTCATATTGTGGGTCTGCTAAGTGTCTTCTAATTTCTAATTCTTCAAGGAAGTCCAGTTCTTGCTTCCTATCACAAACATGTAGTATTTCTGGTTCTGTGTTAGGTGTTACTGAATGTTTAGTGTCAAGTAGGTGTTTTGCATAATGTGATTTATCTGGTTGTTTTAATCTGTATGCTCGTATGTGTTCACTGTACCTAATTTCAAAATTACGAATGGTTTGACCAAGATATACAGCATTACAATCCGGACATTTAAGTTTGTATATCCCAGATTTTCTTAATGGGGTTATTTTTGTTTTTACATTTAGCAAACTTCTACCTACATTGTTTTCTGTTTTAAAAGAAATTGTTGTATTTGTTGCTGAAGATATTATCTTTGAAATATTATTGGAAATATTACCAGCATAAGTGATGGTTTTGTAATTTGTTACTTCTTTAGTTTGTTTAGGAAATATTAGTTGTAACGCCATCTTTTTCTCTTTTTTATTAAGTAATTTATTTATTAAATGTAAAGGATAACCATTGGATGTGGCTATTTGTTTAATTGTATTAATTTCTCTATCAAAATTAAATTTGTTCATAGGAACCGAAAATGCTCTATGAATCATCGAATTGTATGCTGCTAGTTTATGTGACATGGGGTGGTTGGAATCATATGGTATAGTCACATCAGTATGTGTTGGTTTTCTGTAAATTGAAAAGTCCAGTACATTATTGACTTTTTGAATTTTTAAATCAAGAAAATTAATTGAGTTATTTTCTTCAACTTCTAGTGTGAATTTAATTTTTGGGTGTAAATTATTAATATAATTGAAAAACATATTTAATTGTCGTTCACTACCTACAAAACACGTTAATATGTCATCCACATACCTATACCAAAATAAAATATTTTTTGAAATATCACATTCAAAGATCTTTCTTTCCAAACTGTCCATAAAAATGTTTGCCAAAATTGGTGATATAGGGCTTCCCATTGGTAAACCTTCATTTTGAATATATACCTTATTATCAAAAGTGAAATAGTTCTGATTAATACAAACATCAAATAAATTAAGTATGTCTGATATTATTCCCGGATGGATGTTTTTATCCTCTAGCAACTTTCTTACAAGTGTTATACACTCTTTTGGCGGAATTTTAGAGAACATATTGGTAACATCAAATGAAATGAGTTTAGAGTTTCCTTGTAAGTTGTATGTTTTCAATTTTTTGATTAGTTCTATGGAATTTTGAATTGAGTATTTAGAAATATATCCATAGTCATTGAGTATATTATTTAGTCTTTCAGCTAACTTATTATTAGGTGTATTAATGTAAGAAACTACAGGTCTAATTGGTTTCGAATCTTTGTGTAACTTAATTGTTCCATATAATTGTGGAGATTGTGGATTCTTATTTATTAAGTATTTCTTTTCATAGTCATTGAAAACATAATTAGAATTATTAACAATCTCTCTTACTGTATTAGAAAACTTTTTTGTTGGGTCTGTCCTAAGAATTTTGGCATCACAAGATTCAAGAAAATTATTAACTTTTGACTTGTACGCGCAAGTCTCTAAAATGACAGTTGCGTTTCCCTTGTCGGACTTTGTTATTGCTAGGTTATTATCTACTATTTTCTTCTTAATTGAATTTAATGCTGAAATGTCATTTTTAGTTTGACGTTTAATTTTTGACGGTGGGATTTTATTCAAAGATTCGAAACCAATTAGACCTGTAGTTTCTTACATTAATACACCTAATAATAAGTTAGCTGAAAGACTAAATAATATACTCAATGACTATGGATATATTTCTAAATACTCAATTCAAAATTCCATAGAACTAATCAAAAAATTGAAAACATACAACTTACAAGGAAACTCTAAACTCATTTCATTTGATGTTACCAATATGTTCTCTAAAATTCCGCCAAAAGAGTGTATAACACTTGTAAGAAAGTTGCTAGAGGATAAAAACATCCATCCGGGAATAATATCAGACATACTTAATTTATTTGATGTTTGTATTAATCAGAACTATTTCACTTTTGATAATAAGGTATATATTCAAAATGAAGGTTTACCAATGGGAAGCCCTATATCACCAATTTTGGCAAACATTTTTATGGACAGTTTGGAAAGAAAGATCTTTGAATGTGATATTTCAAAAAATATTTTATTTTGGTATAGGTATGTGGATGACATATTAACGTGTTTTGTAGGTAGTGAACGACAATTAAATATGTTTTTCAATTATATTAATAATTTACACCCAAAAATTAAATTCACACTAGAAGTTGAAGAAAATAACTCAATTAATTTTCTTGATTTAAAAATTCAAAAAGTCAATAATGTACTGGACTTTTCAATTTACAGAAAACCAACACATACTGATGTGACTATACCATATGATTCCAACCACCCCATGTCACATAAACTAGCAGCATACAATTCGATGATTCATAGAGCATTTTCGGTTCCTATGAACAAATTTAATTTTGATAGAGAAATTAATACAATTAAACAAATAGCCACATCCAATGGTTATCCTTTACATTTAATAAATAAATTACTTAATAAAAAAGAGAAAAAGATGGCGTTACAACTAATATTTCCTAAACAAACTAAAGAAGTAACAAATTACAAAACCATCACTTATGCTGGTAATATTTCCAATAATATTTCAAAGATAATATCTTCAGCAACAAATACAACAATTTCTTTTAAAACAGAAAACAATGTAGGTAGAAGTTTGCTAAATGTAAAAACAAAAATAACCCCATTAAGAAAATCTGGGATATACAAACTTAAATGTCCGGATTGTAATGCTGTATATCTTGGTCAAACCATTCGTAATTTTGAAATTAGGTACAGTGAACACATACGAGCATACAGATTAAAACAACCAGATAAATCACATTATGCAAAACACCTACTTGACACTAAACATTCAGTAACACCTAACACAGAACCAGAAATACTACATGTTTGTGATAGGAAGCAAGAACTGGACTTCCTTGAAGAATTAGAAATTAGAAGACACTTAGCAGACCCACAATATGAAGTCCTCAATGAACAGCTGAATCTGGGAAGTTCTCCATTATTAAACTGTCTTCTTAAGTAATAATTGTAAAGATCAGCAGATATAGTTTTCCTGGTTTCCTATATCATTGCACAGTTATACTGATCTTAAATGGGACAAAGATATCCAGAATATCCCCATAGGGCTAATAATATCAAAGCTACTATTTGAAAATTCTTCTTTTTTCTATTCATATATATTAAGTCAATCACCAGATAGGCACTATTTGGACTAGCCAAATATATATCAAGTATACATTATGTCAAAAGTAACTTCTGTCATTCTGACGATGATATACCTATTTATCGAAACAATTGTCAATTTACTTTCAATTTACACATTTTTTTCAAATATATTGTGGAGTCATTTAGAAACAGTTAGTTTCATTTAAACCATATGATGAGTAGATTCCACGAAGTGAGGGTTTATACAGTTAACTCGTTATTGATGTGATTGGGAATTAGTTTTTTGAGGATAGCAGAAGAGTGAAGATCATGTTAATCATTATATTTGCTACAGTACTATGTCCAGCACTATGCGTTATTGACCAACAGTATGCTATGAAGTATTTACAACGGTTCGGGTACGCAAAAGAAAATGATTTGACTAAACTTGAGGATTATTTGTTGAGTTTTCAGGAAAGATATAATATCCCTGCAACGGGAGAATTAGATGAAAATACAATTCAACTTTTAAATAGACCAAGATGTAATGTAAGTGAAGCAGCCTCCGACGATCATAATTCTTTTAGAGTTCAATCAAAATGGTCAAAATTTGATTTGAAATGGTATTTCCCTCAGGCAACTCCAAAATATCTTGAAGTAACCAAAAAGGCTTTTGAAGTGTGGAGTAACAGTTCAAAGTTTAAATTTGAATTAATACACAAAACACGGCCTCATGCTCCCGATATAACTATTACAGTTGTACAGGGAAAACACTATTTTCGAGCAGATTGCCAAGGTAGAGGTGAGTGCCCCAGTACATTTGATGGTCCCGGAAAGGTGTTGGCACATGCTTATTTCCCAAAAGGCAACAGTTGTACAGAGCTTCATATTGATGGTGACGAGAATTGGGATTTAAGTTTGGATGGATCAAGTTCAGAAGATCAAACTAGTCTACTTATGGTATTAATTCATGAAATCGGGCATATCCTAGGAATTGGTCACAGTGATATTGAGACAGCAATAATGTATCCATGGTATCAATTCAACATTGATCCTAAATTGGATGAGTATGATAAAATGGCCCTTGAAGCTCTTTATGGACCAATCAATACATATGTAAATAATCCTTTCAAACCCACATCTCGTCCACCAACACCGACTACAAAGACACTTAGATATCAACCAAATGAACCGAATAAAAATTTATGCGACATAACACCGGAGTATATGTTCATTGCCATGGCTGGTGAATTTGAAAATTACCATTTATATATTATTAATGGAAATTCCCTATGGAAAATTGATTTGAACTCGAAACGTATCCCCCCGCAACCAGAAATACTCGATGATTATTTACCTGAAGAAGTGGGTCACGTAATTCAAATTTTTCAAAGTTCTTCAGATAATTTAATAGCAGTCAATGGACGTAAATACTATGTAGCAGATTTTCCCGCTCTAGAAATACTTGAGGAAAATAATTTAAAAATTCTCAAGTAAACACAATGTTTCAAAATAATTATGGGAAAATATATGTATTTTATAATAACAGTAATTATATTGAATTTGATAAGAACTTGAAAACTGTCCAGAATAGAGGACAAATAAAAGATATATTCCCCGGACTACCCACAGATGTTACAGGTGCATTCCAGTACATTGACGGACACATGTACTTTTTCAAAAACACCACATACTACAAATATAATGAGTTTACCAAAAGACTAGTTGCAGCCAGACCCTTTAATTGGAACGTGTTCGACATTCCATGTCCAAATGGAGACCTTTTAAATCATCTCAAGATTTTATTAACAAAAATAATTTCTTTTTATCAATGATGTATATTTTAAATAAACTCTGTAATTAATTAAAAAAATTATTTTTATGAAAATTCCCAATCTCAAGGTTTTACCTATTAATTTTTTGATAACAGCCCATACGTAGGAAATTGATAAGAATATAATGACCACATGTACAGGAAATAGTGAAAATTGATTAGAATATTCGCAGACCATACGGACCACATTAACAGGAAATTCTTATCGTGCGGTTGACCCAGATAGGAAAACAAAAATTTTCGCAAATAAAAATATTTTTCTAGAACATTCTATCACAATCGTATGGAGATAGTGACATGAGTATAAATAAGATGTTGCATTGTGTTGGAGTCAGTCTATAATCTTCCACCGCCAGCAAGCAAACCAACTCTGAAGAACAGTTACTGTTAAAATTGTGTCTTAACAAAAAATGTAAGTATTTATTTTTCCTGTTTTCTTGTGGGTGACGCGCTCTCTCTGTTTTCAGATGGATTTAAAAAAAATTAACGAAGCATCTCTAATTACAGAGAGAAAACCAATTACAAAAATACAAGATCTACCATTGAATACTTTGAGGGCTATAAAGAAGGCGAAAATAGTCAACTCCAAATTCGGAGAATCTGTTTTATTGGATTTAGATGCAGAAGTAGTGTTTCTACCGCAAAGAGTCACAAGTGTCTACAAACCTGTTATTGAAGAATTTGAAGGCGGAAAATACGGAATTATATTCAAGGGATTAGTGGATGTTGGAAAAAATCAACGGCTAGCGTCATTTGAAATTGAGAAACTATAGACTAAGACAGAGAGAGAGAGAGAGAGAGAGAGGTGAGTACCATGAATATTGTTTGATAAGATAACGGATAGAGAGATGTAGAAATTTGGTTGAATCGATTAAAAATTTTTTGTGGTGACACGCTTTCTCTTTTCAGACAGATTGAAAAAAAAATTAACGCAACGTCTCTAATTACAGAGAGAGAAAACCACTTACAAAAATACAAGATCTACCTTTGAATACTCTGAGGGTTATAAAGAAGTCAAAAATAGTCAATTCCAAATTCGGAGAATCAGTTTTATTGGATTTAGATGCAGAAGTAGTGTTTTCACCGCAAAGAGTCACAAGTGTCTACAAACCAGACATTGAAGAATTTGAAAGGGGAAAATACGGAATTATATTCAAGGGATTAGTGGATGTTGGAAAAAATCAACGGCTAGCGTCATTTGAAATTGAGAAACTATAGACTAAGACAAAGAGAGAGAGAGAGCGGTGAGTAAAATGAATATTGTAAAAAAATCTGAAAATTTACTGCGAATCATTAAAAATGTCAGAAAAATATTGTTTGATAAGATAACGGATAGAGATGTAGAAATTTGGTTGAATCGATTAAAAAAACAAATTAAAGCATGTAATTTGACAATTAAAAAAGGAGGACTGCATGTAGGTACAATTAGGAAATTACAAACACACATAGGGCATTTCAAACATTTTAAACAACTTATTTTAAATAGGAATATAGGTATGGGGCTAAATAATAAACTGAAAAATAGGGTTAAATGGGAAAATGTAGCTTCTGCATTTACAAGAAGAATTAAAACCGGAGTTATAGTAAATTTACATCATAAGGACTTAACGGAATTTTTGAATGATTGTCAAATAATTTTCAAAAATAAAATAAGAGAAATTTTGAGGGAAAAATATTCTGTTGTTAAAGTTTATGTTTGTTTTTGTGGAGAGTTCATTAAAAAATATGGTGAACATGAAATTGCTACAAGAAGTTATAGCACGAGTCAAGGGCGTTGGCTATTTCCCATTTAAAGACAACGAGGGAATAATTAGTCCAGAGAAAGCTCGACCAAATTCTGTCTTTTTATTCGATGACGTTGCATGTGACGGTCAGCAGAAAATTCGTGAATACTACTCCATGTGTAGACATAAAGATATTGATGCTGCATATCTTTGTCAAACATACTCAAAAATACCGAAACAGCTTATACGCGACAACTGTAATGTGATTGTATTATTCAAGCAGGATGAGGTGAACTTGAAACATATATTCGACGAGCACTTATCTCCAGACATGACATTCGACACATTCAAAAATATGTGTTCAAAGTGTTGGTGTGATCGCTATGGTACATTGGTAATTATGAAAGATTTCGCCCTCAATGATGGAAGGTATCACAAAGGATTCGATAAATATATAAAACTGTAAGCTGCTTCTTCAGTCCACACCAATATGTCTGACGATAAGGTTGCTATTGCATTGCGCAAGAAAAAAGTGTCTGAATTTGCTAGATCAATTCGAAAAAAATACTTGGCATTGAAATTGGGTAAATCAGAGCAAGATGAGTCTCTTAATAAACTATTCAAGCCGATATCTAAACCACTCGAAGAAATTGTGCAATCCTCAAAGACATTACAAAAAACGATTACACATTTGAATCCAAAAGAGGAAATAAAGAAGGAAGAACCTGATGATGATGATGTGTTTACACCTTTTCTCGAAACGGAACCGATAGCCGAAACCGATGAATCAGGCAATATTACACGTTCTGAATCTCCAGAAGATATGCGCCCCGAAATTTCTCAGGAAGCTTTCGAAGAATATTTGGATCAATATCCTGCCATCAGTCATCAGTTCATTGAAGATTACTTCCAAAAAGATGATAAAATTGATAAAAATTATGGACCGATATACAACGATGAAATCGGTTGGTCATTAGGCAAACGTCGAATTGCGTTTGATGGAAAAACCGGTAATATAAACATACTACCTGAGAAAAACGAAGTAGGAAAATATATAATTGGAACACCAGGCTTGTATGAGCTTCTATTTTACCAAGATCCCAGTTACAATGATCAAGATTTACAGAACTATAAAAATCTTTTGACAACAACTAAAGTTCATTTAGACACGATAAATCATCTTAAGGGGTCAAGTACTGATAAATATCACTACATCATAAAACCTTTTTTCCAAACAAAATCTCTAACGACGACTAGATCGTCTCAGGTATTGACTCGTCTAAAATCAATTCCTTTAGCAAAAGGAAAAGGTATCGATCGTTTAAGATATAATGATAAACCTATGGAGTATATTTATTGGGATGATGTGAATGAATTGGTAGATCGTTGTTGTTGATTGCTTCAAAAGAGGCAGGTAATACGTCACACGACAACGAAATAGTAGCAATTATCAATGAACTCAAGGAAGCTGATATAATAGAATAATACAAGTTGAAACTTGTCCATTTCAATTATGCCAGTCGATAAATTCGGACATAGGCATCAAACGCCCTATGCGCGTATACCAGCGAAAATTACGTTTCCTCATACTCAGGATGGTAATATTGATATTGAAAATGTGAAAATTTGTAATGTTAAGGAACCGACAACAAATAGTGCAACAAAAAAATATGTCGATGTGCAATTGAATGGCCTACGTGCTATCAACTCACCATTAATTCAAGCACATGGTACCGTGCTCCAGCAACAAGAACGTGATATAAAGAATTTAGCTATAGGATTTAACGAGATAAGAAATGAGCTTCATAAGACGAAAATCCCCATATTACAGGCGCACATTACTAACTTACAAAATAAAACTAACGAAATTGATACATTTATTTCGCGAAATCCCCCTGTAGCAGCTAGGGATATGGCTACGAAGAAATACGTTGACGATTCAATTGTGGCAGCCAAAATATTTATTCGAAAAGAATTCACTGCTTCTATTAACATGTGTGTTGAAAGCATACGTGTGTTACAAAAAGACATTACAGAAAATATCAGATCCGTCTCTGATATGAAAACCAACGTTTCGGGCATTGTAGACAATATTAAGGTTATGAATACGAATACCGTTAACCGCATTAACAGTCTGGAGCTGAAGCTAGCTGGTAGTAAGTCATAATATGTATTCTAAAGAAAAAATTCAGCTTGTAAACGAGCTCCACAAACCGATACGGAAAAAATTCCCTCGGAGGCGCACTATCATTAAGGGTCTTGACGATCTTTGGCAAATGGATCTTGCGGAGATGAGGACTTTTGCATCACAAAATAGGAATCATAAAATGATACTGGTCGTTAGGAATTAAGGAATTTTACAATAGCAAATTTCAAAATTTAATGAAAAAACATGATATAAATCATTACAGCGTATTTAGTACAATGAAAGCTTCTATGGCAGAACGTGTTATAAGAACTTTGAAATCGAATAAATATATATATATATATATATATATATATATAAAAAAGACAATAATAATGTTGTGTAAAGCACAAAAACATTGTTAGTAGAATTTATGAACAATCATCCAGAGTTGCGTAATGGAAAATTTACGCCAAATTTTACCATTAAAGCAGCCCAGCAACTTTGGGAAGAAGTAACTTGCATGTTAAATAGCGTCCCAAATGGACAAATCAAAGATTGGAAGAAATGGAGGAAAGTAAGTATATTTTGTTTTTTATTATTTCACAATAAGAGGTAATCACGGTTAATTTCGTTTTTTCTTTCATTACAGACATGGCAAGATTTCAAAAAAAACACCAAAGCAAAAAAAGCCGCTATTAATAAACACAGTAATATGACGGGAGGGGGCCCATCTTGCTCCCAGAGTCTTGATGAGACGGAAATGGAGGTGCTAGATATGATGAACCCTGTGCAAATAGAGGGTTTAGGAAGTGGAGAAACACCACTTCAGTTTTCATTTAATGACATAGATGAAGTAAGTACTTTTTATGATTCAACAAGCAGTTTTGTTTTAAGTAACTCCTGTTCTTATTAAAAAAAAATTTTTCTAATTTACTGTAACCTTCAGCCACTTCCTGGAACTTTATCTAGTCAGAAGTATTTTTCAGTTAAAATTAAACTGAGAAATTCTGGAAATGATATTTTGGTAGTATACAACATGTAGCCAAATTAAATGTACACCATTGCAAGCCAAAATAAGAATTCATCAGTAAATTTAGTCTTCTAAAGAAGCAACTTTTTTCCTATCACAATATTATATATTCAAATTGTCCATGGGCTGTGTAACATTTTTAACAAATTTAACAAAAACTGATTTTATGAAGAAATAAATCTAACTCAGTTTTGACTAAGATTGTTAAAATATATTCTTTCAGTAAGACCAGGTTTATTCTTGAAATCAGGCTTTACTATAATAATGACATTATTTTATAACTAATTTTTCCTCAAATGTGTTTTAGAACACACCTTTGGAGAATAATGAGAATGATGTTCCACCCAAAATGGAAAGAGTCCAAAAGGTAACAGGTTTTCAGGTTTTTTAAAACAACTCTTAATAAAATATTACTTTTTTATTTCAGGTTTTAGTAGACAATACTATAAATGAAGATTTAGACCAACCAAGTGAAACAGAGGAACAACAATATAGGGTGTAACTGTCTATTCAAGTAAAAAAATAGGTGCCAGGTTTTTAACAATTTCTTATTATTTCAGATGGATGAACACAACTATAATATGAAATTTCCTAATTCCCAAGTGAAAAACGGTCGGGCTCCCAAAAAGATGTCAAAAACATCTAGGCTACAAACATCTGTGGCTTTGAGCCAAAAGCATTTGGCCTCTATTAATCAACGAAATAGTACACAGGAAGAATACTACAAAATGAAAAATTTTATAGAAGGCAGAAAATTAAGGACCCAGATGAGGTCTGAAAGGCTTCAAAATGTGTGGTGGAAAAACTTGAAAAATTAATTGTTTTGTGCAATTGCATTATTTGATATTTTATCAAATGATAAACAATTGTTACTTGGAAACTTTACTTATAATCAACTGTATTAACATTATACTTTATGAATTTTCCTGGTAACCACATTTTACACATATTACTGTAATATATTTTTTGACCTTCAATAAAGTTTAATTTTCTAGTTTTTGTGTTTTTATCATAGAACTGTTTGTTACTTATTTTATTTGTTCGATATTAATTGTTTACCATTGAATACTTACTTCCATTAATCTAATTATATAGGACATTGGGTGGTAAAAATCATGTTAATCTAAATATATTAAGCTGGGAACATTTTTTATTATTAACATTAGTAAAAAACATATAATATATAATAACAAGAAACTACGAAAGCCGAAAAATGGGATATAATGATACTACTGCTAACACCACTAGTTTTTAAATCATTTTAATTGTAATGTCTTTCAATTATTAATTGCCTCAACTAAGTCATGTTGTGCTGCTATATTATTCACTGCTGGAACCTCGTTGTGTTCAATTATGCCAAGATCTGCATTCAAAAATTCAAGATCCCTGTCTGGCTCTGGAATTCTGTTTTGTGTGCAAATATTGTGTAGCACACAACACGCTATGGTGATTTTGGCAGCTCTTATCGGTTGGTAGAAGACACCGAAACCTGTTTTTCAACACACCATTACATCTTTCAACAGTGCTTCTCACGCTAATAAAATCATTATTAAATTGCTCTTCTGCACCTGGAGCAGGATCTCTTAATGGTGTCAGCAACCAAGGCCTCAGAGGATAGCCTTTAAGAAATAATAGTAAAGATCATGACTAAGATTTTGTGTTAATTAGATTTTTTTTACCTGAATCAGCCAGCAAAAAAAAGTTGTTTTGGGGTTCTCGACGATATACTCTTTCAAGAGCATTTGATATATTTGATTGCCCCCAAATAAAAGCATCATGTGTACTGCCTGGAAAATTGGCATTTACATTAATAATTGCCAAGTGTTCGTCGCATATCTGAAATAATAACATTATAGAAAAGAAGCGAAAATGTAGAATAGTTTACCAGTTGTACATTTAAGGAATGGTAGCCTTTCCTATTAACATATATATGTTCATCTTCAGGTGGTGGAACAATTGCTACATGGGTGCAATCAATGATCCCAATTCCCCCGGGAATGCCAGTAGAATTAAAAAATCTAAAAAAATGCAATATGAGTTAAAAATTTTCAAAACCATCATGTTCCATTTATTTATACCTTGCTCTGCGCTGCGTTAGCTCTTCAATATTTCCTGCAAAACGAATCCATCTACTCAAGATTTCAGGCCTATTCAAAGCATTGGTGACCTCTGCAATGCACCTACTAACACTGCTTTGGCTCATTCCGCAAAAATAATTTGATCCTGTCACAGCTTGATAGCTACCTTGGCCAAAAAATAATAGAGTCACCAACAACTGAAAATAATTTTTTTTTGTTACTTGGAAACATATAATGTACAGATATATAAACACCTAACTCACCGTTATTCGGTAGGTACCTAACATTGTTGCTTAATTATCTAAAAACATGATAAGATGCAATAAAACTAATGTTCTTACCTTTGTTTTACAGCTTAGACCAGATGTTCTTTCGGGAGCTTTCAAAAACGGCGTTAGCTCATCCAAAAGAGCTGTAAAAGTTTCTTTATTGAAACGAAAATGTTTAATGAAGTTACGATTAGACAAAACCAAGAAAGGGTCTTGACGCTGGAAATATAATCGAGGTATGACCTCTGCAGCCTGTTCTTCCGCATCTTCAACATTGTCTATCAACATTTGCATCACAAAATCTTCATCTTCCATTTTAAATACTTAATAAACAATCAACTTAAAAAATTACAAAAACTAATCGTGTTAACTCCTCTAAAAATAAAGAACAACTAAAAACTAAATGTGTACTGTGGACTAAACCACTTGTTCAATTAAAATTAAACCTTTTTACAGTTTGAATAACAACAATCCAACAACCGTTGATTATGATTAATAATCTTTGATTTTTGAGGTTAAGTTTGGTTAAAGCACAAAAATAAAACGGTCCTTGTCATCATTTTATTGGGAGATATTCTGTGACTAAAGACATTATGCGCAAGTCCATTCTCTTACTCTCCTGCTTTTACCCAGTAGAGTAGTCGCATAGGAGTATGTGAGCACTCTCCTAACTTAGAGAATACGGATTTATAATTTTTAGGAGAGTTACATGCGCAGTAACGCTAAATTGTGAGAGAGAACTCGTGCACGAGCTCTCGCTTGAGTTACAGAATAGGGGTCCTGTACTATAATCTCGCGAGCCGAAAAAGAATCCGGTGCATAGTTAACGAAATGAAACTGACGTCACCCGACCAATTAAAGTGCACCGTTAGATATATTTCGTTAGATATGCCCCGACGTCTTCAGCCAGCAAAGCATATGCAGGGGTGGTTTAAAATTTTTTTCAATGAATTATATTTGGATTGTAATAATTTTGATTCAAAACAATCAGTTTAGACTTTTATTATGTATCACATAAAATTAAATGTCGTAAAAGATTTTTCTCAAATTAAACAATATATTTTTGTACATATTTATAGAAATATTAATTAAAATAGCTGATTCAGTTTTAATTTACGTATACAATTAAGCCGTCACTGCACAATTAGTCTCCGCCCACAAAAAACTGAACTACGAAGGAACACCTGTTACCATGCAAATAGAAGCGCCTAGAATTTTAGTCACGTAGTCACGTCGCGTTAATTCACCTTTCCCATTATTAAAGAGTGCCCGGTCATAATGCGTGCGCACCTCCCTATTTCCCTTTCTCCCTTTTAGGGTTGGTTATTGTGACTTGTCGGAAATGTCTAATGTCTAGTAGAAATGACATTTGTTATTCATTTGTTGTTGGTGCTGTTTGTGTTTATATCGTTTGTTAATTGTTTATTGTGAGAATTTAAAGATGTGGAGTAAGGACATTACATTACTTAGTGATTTTACTATAGACATTGCTACAGACTTTTTTAAAAAACATGGTGTTTTGAGTAATCAAAATTCTAGAGGTGAGCTAAGTTTATTGCTATTCTCTGTTAAGTGGTATAAGTATATATTTTTCAAATAATGAAAACTTTTCAATTTATACAGTGCCTCAAAACTAAATTATATGGATATTTCACAATAAAATTATAATCCATTTACAAGGAAATGGAATAAAAAAGGGAATAGAATTTGTCTAAATATGGGATTAACTATAAAGTATTTAACAATTCTCCCTGTAAACCTTTTTACCTAGAAATGTACCTGTGGGATAGTTTCCAATGAATTTCCAGGTAAACTTGTTAAATACTTTATAGTTAATCCCATATTTAGACAAATTCTATTCCCTTTTTTATTTCATTTCCTTGTAAATAGATTATAATTTTATTGTGAAATATCCATATAATTTAGTTTTGAGGCACTGTATAAATTGAAAAGTTTTCATTATACCTTCATTTGTTTGACAAAGCTACTGTGTTAGCGAAATGCGTCACTTTAAGTTTTAATATAATATAGATTTAACAAATTAAAATTGTTTGATTTCATAATTTACTATTGATCTACATCAAGTAAAAGCCTCATCTATTCAATATATATTTTTCATTTTAGGATATAAATTTTTTTTGGAAGGCTACATACACGATTTATGGTTTCAAGAACATGATTTGGTTTTAAAAGCCAAATCGTACCATAGCCAGAAAAAAAATCAAAAACCTCACACACTTTCGATGTGTTTTAAAACAGAACCAACGTTAACAGTTGTGGAATGTCACTGTTCTTGTGAAGTGGGGTGAGTTATTTTATTTATTAAACTAAATGTAATTAATTCATTGTGCACATTGTAGGCTATCCCAGTCATGCCATCATTTAATAGGATTGGCATTTTATTTACAAGATCTGGTATTAAGGGGTGAGCAGCAGTTGCTAGAACCCACGGCGTCAACTTCAATGCCAATGAAATGGAATATACCACGTGGTACTAAAGTGATGCCAGAAAATGTTACTAACATTTCATTTGGAAAACCCACTAAATTAACAAGGAAGAAAAATCCTATAAGCTATAAGCTTTTAAGACCTAAAACGACAATAAAAAGTCTTTGTAGTATGTCAAAACAAGAAAGACTTACTAAATTTACAAAGACTCTGAAAAAACTTGATGAGACTATACCTTTGTCTTATTTAATTGATCCAAATGATACTGGTAAGTTCAAACTATACATTTTGATTTCTTTTCTCTAATATATTATTTACAGATGAAAGCATGACAGTTTTAGCAATTCAAACTAAAACTCAAGCCATAGCCAGAGATGTAGTTGATAAATTACCTGTGGAGTTGCCTATTTTAAACCTCACAACTACTAATATTTTAATAAGTTTACCTTTACCAGATGTGGATCGTTTTCTTAAGTTCACAATGGATGATGCAAAAACACTTGAGGCTAAAACAAGATTGCAGGGCACTAGTAAAGAGTGGCACCAGAATAGGAAATTTATATTTACTTCTTCAAATTTTGGTTAGTAGAAACGAATATTTTGGATTTAAAAAGATTTTGAATACACTGCTTTTTCAAGGTATGTTGTGTAAAAGAACCAAAGCTTTTGGAAGAGAGTTTTTCGATGATTTATGGATAGAGAAAGATTTGGGGCATGTGAGATCTCTTGAGCATGTCAGAAAAAAGGAGAAAAATGCAAGAGAACTTTATGAAAAAAAAACAAGAAATAAGTGTTACTGCTGTGGTTTAATCATCCATCCCTATGCCTATGCCTATGGGACATTGAAAGAAGCATTGAAACAAAAAAATTTTCATTTGAAGGAGAACGATAATGAACTTGTACCAAATAAAAAACATAATTATTATTATCAGGTGCAAGGGTAAATGTTAATAACTGGAATAATGTGGTGCGACTTATGCACATACTTTAAAAAAAACAACGAAATTTGTGTTGTTCGGGTACCTTTCGATGAAGCATTTTGCTATGAAATGTTTAATAAATTAACTGAAATGTACAATGTATATCTAAGTTTGTAATAAATAAAAATCACTTTAAAATTTTATCATGTGTTTATTTTCTCAATGGAGGCATTAAATTTGTAAGTAAGGCACAAACAGTGTATAATTGGTTTATACAGCCTAATAAAGAAATTGGTATAGTGTTTGATAAAATTTTAAATGTTTTTAACCTTCTTATGGCTCTCTCTACGTGAACTCTTTCGTGTGCTATTTTTCTTATATAGTCCACATCTTGTGGCTGAAACTATAATCCAGTTATTTTGAATGTAGGAATATTGATGTCTATTCCAACATTCTCTAAAATATTTTCAATTTCAAATCCCTTATCTGCCAGTATTTTATCTCCAGTGATCAACTGTGCATTTTCTATTTTTTGCTTCAAAAAAAGTCCACTATCCTTAATAATTTGTTTGTCTGATAAACAAGAAAAATGTAACTTTTAACATTCAATTTTTAATTCTCACCAGTATATAACGTTGATACAAATATTATGGCTCCAATTGGATTGATCATAATTAATCCTTTTAAAGTATTAGTTCCTTTATAGTGGGAGTAGCACTGTGATTGTCTGATTAAAGATGATGGTGTTTGTATATTAAATTCTGTACAATCGAGACTGCCTATAACATTTGGGTAATTTTCAAGAAAATTTGGAGGTGCATGAGATAATATTATGCTTCTATGTGAAAATATATTCATGTCAGATAATTTTAAATATAATAAGTTGATCCATGTTAGAAATATCCTTACCACAGCTGATTTTGATATTAGGAACATATCTGACAATGTTTCATAGTCAAAATTCCGTCGTAATTTCATTAATGTTAAAAACATTTCATTTAATGGAGTTAGTGTATGTTTCTTTCTCAAAATATTACCTTTCTGATGGACTACACCAGTTGTACATTCTTTCTCAGATTTAAACACAAATCTAAACAAAGCCGTTAATAATTTATAAGTTTGTATTCCACTATAATAAAATATCTTTTTATCATTATACATGAAATTTTCGACATAAAATCTTTATTTTATTACTCTAAAGTGTGTTCTTTTGTTTTTTGCTGGTCTGTTGGATCTAGTTTCTTCCAATTGGCTTTGCTCTGTGTCAGCCTGATGTTCATCAGCATTTTCAACAACTTGTGGAACACAAGAAAGTTCGATGGATGGTACTCTTTTAGGTTTTAATTTGCATCTTGTGGCAAACCTATAAATATCATCTTCAGTGAAGTGTCTTATGCATACCTGAAAAATATTAATATTATATTTTTGAATTATCATGATACTGAGTACTTACCCTGGTTGAGTTATTGATTGACTGAGGATCTAACTTTATCACTTCAATCCAACTATTTCGAACATTCGACTCAGGAAACGAAAAAAGTGATACGCTTGTAACTCTTTTTGTCGAATTAGGACAATTAGGAACACAACAACGCATACTTAAACTGTTTAAAACTAAATAAATAGAGTTCAATCAAAGATGATACAAGGAATATAGTTCAGAAATTATAAAACAGCGAACACAACACAACAAAGCAAAGAATAAACAATCAACAAACCAAAACAATATTAGTGATTTTTGTTTTTATTGTGACAAATGACAAGTAGGAGAGAGGTCGATTTATCACTAGATTTGAACGGAGTGGGATTCGTGCCAAAACTGTCCGCGCATTATGACCGCAAAATAGTCGAATAATGGGAAGGGTGAATAGAGGCCGTTTTTTGTGTGTGCTAATAATTAGTGGTCAATAATATCTTCGGTAAGTTTTAAATTTAATATTATTCAAATATATGATACCTATTTTTGTAATTATTCATGACAGGTTTCTTAAAACATATTTTATCAATTCATAATGATAACGTTTGAATTCTTTATAAAACCTATAATTATCGATACAACATTATTTGCAGTTGTATATAATATTATGTTTTATGGTTTCATCATTTACCTAACAACAAATCAGTGAAGCATTTTAATAATGTTGATATCTATGATTGCATCATTTTTATTACGTAGATCGTTATCAAAATCTTAAGATTCTCTAAAATAATTCATGTTATATACTGTTTTGATATTCAATAACAATCTAATTTCATGCAATTTCTCAGATTAAACAATATATTTTTGTACATATTTATAGAAATATTAATTAAAATAGCTGATTTAGTTTTAATTTATGTATACAATTAAGCCGTCACTGCACAATAAGTCTCCGCCCACAAAAAACTGAACTACGAAGAAACACCTGTTACCATGCAAATAGAAGCGCCTAGAATTTTAGTCACGTAGTCACGTCGCGTTAATAGAGACCGTTTTTTGTGTGTGCTAATAATTAGTGGTCAATAATATCTTCGGTAAGTTTCAAATTTAATATTATTCAAATATATGATACCTATTTTTGTAATTATTCATGACAGGTTTCTTAAAACATATTTTATCAATTCATAATGACAACGTTTGAATTCTTTATAAAACCTATAATTATCGATACAACATTATTTGCAGTTGTATATAATATTATGTTTTATGGTTTCATTATTTACCTAACAACAAATCAGTGAAGCATTTTAATAATGTTGATATCTATGATTGCATCATTTTTATTACGTAGATCGTTATCAAAATCTTCAGATTCTCTAAAATAATTCATGTTATATACTGTTTTGATATTCAATAACAATCTAATTTCATGCAATTTCTCAAATTAAACAATATATTTTTGTACATATTTATAGAAATATTAATTAAAATAGCTGATTTAGTTTTAATTTATGTATACAATTAAGGCGTCACTGCACAATAAGTCTCCGCCCACAAAAAACTGAACTACGAAGAAACACCTGTTACCATGCAAATAGAAGCGCCTAGAACTTTAGTCACGTAGTCACGTCGCGTTAATAGAGACCGTTTTTTGTGTGTTCTAATAACTAGTGGTCAATAATATCTTCGGTGAGTTTCAAATTTAATATTATTCAAATATATGATACCTATTTTTGTAATTATTCATGACAGGTTTCTTAAAACATATTTTATCAATTCATAATGATAACGTTTGAATTCTTTATAAAACCTACACCGAAAGAAAAATCTCAGTAAATATTATCGAATGTTTGTTAATGTCAAATTTGTTCATAATTTTGTATTGATATTTATAATTGAAAAAACTTATTTATTATAATCATTACCGATGATTTGTTTTATTAATAAATAATAGAGGATTTGTTTCCGCTATAATTGTTAATTTTGAATAAAATTTTTCAATAATAAACAAATCATCTAATACGCCAACTTCGCGGTGATAATTACTAAGTTTAATTAGTAATTATAACTTTGTTTGATAATTATTATAAATGGTACCCTGTCTGTTAATAAATCTTTTTGTATCATTATAACATTCAATAAATTCATTTGTTTCTTATAAGCCTACGTTATACAAATGAGCAGAATATTGTTTAATAGTTAATCTTGTTTGTTATAATCAACAAACTGTCATGCGCGTGACCATAGAAGATGCACATGTGATGTAGCTTCCGCTTCCCTTATCCCTAAGATTTGCACGTGTGCTGTTTATTGGTATCGTCTTAACCTCAGTGTGTTTGTTTAGTGTTGTTTATTATTCCTATTTGGATATTAGCAAATGATTAGCAATAGTGTGGACAGCGTGGGTAAAAAGTTCAGTGTTTACTGATTATATTGTGCTTGAACTGGATCGTTCTCAACGACTGGATATAAGATTTGTATTTTTATTTGGATATTATGCCAAAATAATGGCGGACGGAGGTGTCGACTTCAGTAGCACTCCTATAAGCATTTTCATTGAAGAATGTGGGGCATGCAAATTTCGAAAGTAAGTAGATAGACAGTGAAAAATAAATATAATTTTGTTTAGCAGGATAGCAAATACCTAGTAGATATATGTTAGGTAGGTAGGATCTTATGATTTATTCGAGGTGAGACATTTTCATACAATTTCATAGTTCCTAGTAACTCTTTTTTTTTTATTAAATAGTGCGGCACAAAATATCCAAATTTACTTGAATAATCAATATATTTTGTTGTTATCCAATAATTTTATTTGTTTTTTATATTTACATTTAAGAATTTTTTTTCCAAGTTGTGTTGCATGAAATTTCATGAACATTCAAATGGTTAGTATGTTTAGTTACTTTCCTATGTATACTTTTTCTTTGAAAAAACTACGATAATTTTGACCCCTTTTTTCATTAAATAATGCGGCACAAGTATCAACATTGATTTGAATGATCAATATATAATTATTTAGTTGTTATCCCATTTACCTAAGGATTTTATTTGTTTTTCATAACTGCATATTAGAGTTTGTTTTATTTTTCGAGATGTGTTGCAAGAAATTTCGTGAATAATCAATATTTCTTATACGACTGATAGTTTCTGGAATTTCTTGAAACACAGTTTTTATATATTTATATTGTATTTTTTGTTGAAATTATAATGAAAAAAATGAATAAATCACTTGATTAAAAGATTTGTTGTTTCATTTACCAGCATCTAGGTAGATATGACAATTTTAAGAAAAGCACAACAATTTATCATTAATATATTGAAAAATCTGTATATAATGGTATAGAAAACGAATAATAGGTATCTATAAAGTCTAAAAAAAAATAAATCTTCAAAAATGTCTTGACTAATCTTTCATCAACTGCAGTAAGATCCTCTAAATAATAAATGTGTTAGCATAAATCACCAAATGCTGATATGGTTTCAATATCTGCTAATATCATGATAACTTTTCGGGAATACTGATGATGGCAGTCTATAGTTGCTGAAATAAGTATTTGGACATCAATCCATAAATATTGGTAACGAAAGATATTTGTTTATTATCAATAAGGTGGCTTTAGTCATGTTGTCATTGTGAACAAATATATGGGTATAGTAATTCAATCTGGAATAACAGTGACAGAATATGCAATAACTATATACAATGACTTTGTAATAATAAATAGCATTTGGTATGGTAGAAAAACATATATTCATACTGATTAATCATTTTTTAATAAAAAAAAAATATAAATTTATAGTTAATAACTAATTTTTATGAGAAAATATTCTTATGTAATAGTAAATAATTCTTTATTTATAGAGTGAAAACAAATAATTTGTTTTTTACCAACAAACGTTTAATAAGCCATATTTCAATAACGGATTTGGTGATAGTTAATTAGTCTTAGTGATTGTAACCAAACTGTTCTTTCAGTGTATAATTATCGATACAACATTATTTGCAGTTGTATATAATGTTATATACTGTTTTGATATTCAATAACAATCTAATTTCATGCAAAAGTATTCCTTTTATTCAACAAAGCGATATTTATTTTATAAGCTTTAATAAATACCTAATATTATTTCAATACTTTTTAAATTTATTATTCGGTGATACCGGCGATGTATAACTTTACTATGTAAAGAAAAGAAACAGAAACTCTGTTAGCTTCCACACCTTACAAATAAAATTTCACAGTTACCAACATAACAACTTAAAATTTTAACAGCTGTTACCATGCGAGTTTTAGTTTTTAGTTGTATTAATTTGAACTATTGCTTTTAATGATAATTTGTATTTTATATTTAAATTGCTGGCTATAAATACGTGAATGTCTTATTTCCAATTGTAATTAACATTGAATAATAATATAATTAAATTATTCTTCCGTTGCAAGTCAATGCATATTATTTTGATCTTATTTTAAATAAAACTTTAGAAATATTCCGTTGGTTTCAATATTTTTTTAGTACGATTGATATTTTTTTGTGTTTGTAAATAATTTTAACATTTTTATTATCCATCATTGTTTTTATACAAGGTATTTTCAAATGACACTTACAACATTTACATGTAGATTCGTCTCGTGAGATTGAACAACAGTTTGTTAAGGTTTAGAAAAATTTAATGTTTCAATTCGATAACTTTAATGTTTCAATTCGATAACTTTAAGGTGGATGAATAAATTTATTTGATATTTGGCAGATTGTTTTTAAATGTAAATAGCACATTTTGTTGTAATAACATTTCTCAAGTATTGATCAGTGGTGTACATTTAGTAGAATATGTTACCTTTCCCCTTTCACTTTTTACGCTACTGATTTTTAAAGCAACTTTTATTCAATTTTGTATTCCTTAATGGTTTTTTACGTGAAAAACGAATTGTCCTCATTTATCAAAAGTTTTGTTGTTTTCAAGATATTTAATGATTTCTTACCTGATCTGTCTGATCACTTTGTATATGTTAGTAAATGGTTTTAAAATTTATATTTACAATCATTACTCTTATAAGTACCTATAAGCAGTAATAAAGTTTTGTTAGTCTTTGTCTTTTGTAGAAAAATCTGCCGATTGTTTTCAACTTTTACAATTTTCATTAAATTATTCAATATTCAATTACCTAATATACCTATCTATTACCAACGAACATTAACATGGACAAGAAGGATCACTCTAAGCTCCTCCCCTCGTTATGCCTATCTCGCTCGAATATCGGATGCTACCGTATAAAGAGCACGGTAAGTCTCCTACGTGCGATATGCATAAACAGGTTGTCCGTCGTAGGGATATGTAAAGAAATATACCAGTTGTCCTTTTGAGTGAGCGAATTTTCCTTTAAAAATAAAATAAACATTTGCGTACTTAGTGTTTTGTGTTGGTTCTGCATTAAAATGCCACGAATCTGTTGTGTGGATGGATGTTATACTCAAAAAGGGGCACAAATATCACTATTCCATTGCCCAAAAGACGAAAGCAGGTACGTCAAGTATTTGGAATGACAAATTTGATTTGAAATATAAATATTATACTATTATATTATAACTAATAATAACAAAAAGTGATGTTATCTTTTGATTTTAATGTGACCTTTTTGTGCATATGACGATCTACGGTATTCGTGATAATGTTGTTAATGTATAATGTTTTTAGATGTCATCGTTGGAAGCAGGCCTTGGGATTTGTTAATAGTCATAGGTATGCCAATAGAACTCCTGAACAACTTAAGAAATTAACAGTATGCGAATTATATTTTCCTGAAGGAAGTTTTATACAAAAAAATGTAAGAAAGCATCTGCTTTATAACGCTGTTCCGTCACTGAATTTGCTGAAAAATAGTAAGTATAAAGCATTTGGTGAATAGTAAAACTTTGTTAGGGTACATTAGTGTTTAAAATATAGTTATAACTTAATATTTCAGGTGAGGCTACCACACCAAAAGATGTTGCGATACAAACAAATATTGAAGAAGTATCACCCAATAATATAAAAGGTAATTTTTGTTATTGTTTTGTATTTTATATTACAGGATGTTTCATAAGTCAGGGCGAAAAATAGGCAATGCTAAGGTGGATAAGTATACCACTTAGGGTCGGTTTTACAAGAGAGATTTATACTAGGTACCTATAGTTATTCTGGGAATAAAGTTATACCAGAATTTATACCTAGAATAAAACTAGTTGGTTTTACGATGCTTTTTTACACCGGTATAGCAATTCTTACTCCAATAATTGCTATACTTTATTCCCAAAATAACTATACCTAGCATAAATCTCTCTTGTAAAACCGGCCCTTAATCAAGTGTCATGGGCCTAGGTTATAAAACTTCTATCCTTTGTATATTTGTATATGACAGTAATTAGAATTCACATTTTAGATAATATAAACATGCAAGATGTTTTTGTTCAAACAGAAGCTGAAAAGTATGTATGTTTAGGTAGGTATAAAATCAGTTGCATATACTAATACTGAAAATACTTAATCCGTTACAGAATCCTGCGCCGATGCTTCTGTCCAAGCTTGTACGTATTCAAGAGGTATGTTTGTATATAATATGCAAGTTTAACCATAATTTCTGCAATTTCTGCGGTTTATTTGTGTCAATATGTTAATAATTTTTTTACAGATAAATATACACAAACATCGGCATTGCTTTCAGCAAATAGCCCTAGAAAAAATATTTTAAAAAGGAAATTGAAAATGCTTGAAAAGGATATGGCGTCGCCAGCAAAGTGCTCAAAGCAGCTTGAAACAGGCATAACTTTGGAAGATGTCCATAGATATTTGGAAGAGAATTATCCCAAACAGTCTTCTACATTATTGAAAAACCAATTAAACCTACTAAATAAATCAGCTAAGGGATGTAGGTACACAGACGAATTGAAACAATTTGCATTAAGTGTATATTTTCTAGGGCCTAAGGCATACAAGCAAATTTCCACAATGTATAGGTTGCCATCAAAGAGTACTTTGAACCGTTTTACAAGAAAATGGGTAATAAATCCCGGTTTCAATGATTTTATTTTCCGTTTGCTGGAACTTCGAGCTAAAATAATGAATGAAAAAGAACGAGACTGTATCATTTGCTTGGATGAAGTTAGTTTAAAATCTCATTTTTTTTGTGACATAACCCGTGACAAGATAATAGGTTTTCAGGAAGGAAATAATACAGATAGCTCCAAAGTAGCAACCTCTGCATTAGTTGTTATGGCACGAGGTATTGCTAGCAGTTGGAAGCAGCCTATAGCCTATTTTTTTCATAATTCAACAGCTCCTTCTGAAGAAATAAAAGAGGTCTTATTTGAAAGTGTTAAAAAACTAAACCAAGTGGGTTTTAACGTTATGGCTGTAGTCTCAGATCAAGGTTCTAATTTTAGAAAATTGGTAAACAAACTACTCAATTTAACACCCACCCGTACTTATTTTTTTGTAGATAATATTAAACTTTTCTACTTCTACGATGTGCCTCATCTTTTAAAATCGACAAGGAACAATTTTTTTTTCGTATAACTTTCGTTTGTCAGGTGGCCTCATAAAAAAAAGTTATTTAGACAATTTTTATGATCACGACAAAAAAAAAATGAGTCGACTTTGTCCTAAACTTACTGATGAGCATATGTTTCCTAATAGCTTTCAAAAAATGAAGGTAAAATATGCTTCACAAGTCTTTAGTCACTCTCTTTCAGCTGCCCTACATACCTATATAGATTTCAAGGTTTTGCCTTCAGAAGCAACGCTAACTGCAAAATTCCTACAAACAATAAATGATTTGTTTGATTTGATCAAGGTTCTAATTTTAGAAAATTGGTAAACAAACTACTCAATTTAACACCCACCCGTACTTATTTTTTTGTAGATAATATTAAACTTTTCTACTTCTACGATGTGCCTCATCTTTTAAAATCGACAAGGAACAATTTTTTTTCGTACAACTTTCGTTTGTCAGGTGGCCTCATAAAAAAAAGTTATTTAGACAATTTTTATGATCACGACAAAAAAAAATGAGTCGACTTTGTCCTAAACTTACTGATGAGCATATGTTTCCTAATAGCTTTCAAAAAATGAAGGTAAAATATGCTTCACAAGTCTTTAGTCACTCTCTTTCAGCTGCCCTACATACCTATATAGATTTCAAGGTTTTGCCTTCAGAAGCAACGCTAACTGCAAAATTCCTACAAACAATAAATGATTTGTTTGATTTGTTAAACTCGTCCCGTTTAAATTACTTTAACGCATTTATGGGCACAGAAAAACAGTTGCAATTTTTGGAAGAAATAAAATGTTTGTTGAATGACTTACAGGTCATTAAATTAGTACAGGTAAAACAGAATGATGGAAAGGTAACATACGTGGAAAAATGTATAAACAATACTATGCACTTTATAAATGGCTGGAAAATTACTATTACCTCTGCTCTGTCTTTATGGGAAACCTTAAAATGCAGGAATTATTCATTTCTTTTAACAAGAAACCTTAATCAGGATTGCATTGAAAATTTTTTTGGTCTGGTAAGAAATTGTTGCGGAAACTCAAGAAATCCAACCCCAATTCAATTTTGTAGGGCATTCAAGAAATTATTTTCTCTAAAATATTTTAATGAGGTTGAAGGTGCCAATTGTATTAATGATATTAATACAGTTTTGCTCAATGTAACTCCTGATATGCTAGAGGAATATGAAAATATTGATGTACCTATATTGGCAAATAATAGCTCTTTAAAAGTTTTCACATGCGACTATAGAAATCTTTCAAATACGGATGGCAATGCTCTAGTTTACATTTCTGGCTATCTATTAAGGAAATGTTTGTTGCAACACTCTTGTAGTGCTTGCACAAAGTATAATGATGAAAAGACATTACCAAAAGAAGCGGCTGTATTTTTAGTGCATAAAGCATATTCGACTTCTAAAAACTATGGAGGTCTGAATGTACCTCCTAGTAATATTGTAGAATATGTTAAACAACTAGATATAATCTTTGTTGAAAATTTTAATAAAATTAGTTGTCACGAGAACGTTGGAGCGACCCTTAAAAAATTATATGAAAATTTACTATTTACACATCCTTGTAAAGAGTTTCCTCATAAATATTTTTTAAACCTATATATTAGGCTGCGGATTTATTTTACAATTAAATTTGCGAACCGGGATATAAAAAATAGATATTCTTCGAAACAATCGATGAAACCTAACATAAAATTGAATATCTTAAAACATCTTTGATAACCTGCAGGTATATTTTATTTCACATTTACTTAAATACATTTTTTTCAATTGAGTTGTTAACGGGCTACTCAGTATGAAAGACTTTCAAAATTCATAGATTTTAATTCATTCAGTTAAACGCCTTTGGTTTTTAATGTTTCGTGTACCAGTTCTTTTTATAATTATGTTTAAACAACCTGTATATATTTTAAATTAGAATACCTATTTAAGTTGGCATTTGCAAACATTTTATTGTTAATTTTTATACCTACTAGTCTCATCTGTAGCTTACGCGAGTCGTCTAGTTCCTCGCACATTAACAGGTAGGTACAAAATTTGTGTTCAGTTCCTCGCAGCATACGAAGGGTAAGGGATTAGGTATCAGGTAGCAAGGTCCACAATGACAGTGCGAGGGATTTTGATTAGGTAATATTCACATATTGCTAGTAAATGTTTCAATATGAAATTATATTTTTGTCAAATAATAACAATAAAATACAAAATAAAAAAGAAACAAACAGAACAAATACATATGAAATAAACAAACAGAAACACACCGCAGCAGAAGAAATACCGCTAGTAAATATTAAATATGAACAAATATAAGTAAAATAAAAAACAGAAACACAACATTAAATCAATGATTTTCGTTAGGTTAGGTTAGGTTAGGAAATTGAAACTGAAGACAAATTATTATAAACAGGTGCATTATTGTGCTACCCTACAAACAATAGTGTGAGGAACTGCAGACCTGTCTTAATCCTACCCTCCGTTCGAAAAGGGATTAACGCAGGTAGATGCGAGGAACTGCATCACGTCCTAGCTTACTACATTATTACTTTTTGATGTAACTTTCATTTTTCCCTTCATTTTTGCTAGGTACCAGTTCTTTTTATAATTATGTTTAGATTCACCAATTAAATATCCTGATGATATTCCCTTTTTTATTTTAATTCCCACTAAGCGGAATAAGTTAGAATAACAATTATTGCTAGATGTTTTTAAATCACCCTGGTAAGTGAACGTTTATTCGTTTCAATCTCTAGCGGTTTGCATGAACCTCGTATAAGCACGAACACGTGTGCGGCTCCAGGAATTTGTCGAAATCGTCGGCGCGCTTCTGTAAGCTGGACATGAAAGTTCCGACGGAGAGTGACCCTTCTTGTCTATGTTAATGTTCGTTGCTATTACTGATATCAAATTTTTTCCACAACACATTCTACTTCTAAACCATTTTTTCATTCAAACAAGCTTTTATGTTATTTATTCAGGTATACAAATTATATTTTCATTGAGTACCTATATAAAATTTACAAACATCGATTTTTTTTTAAATATTTTTATATAAAACTGTAGGTACCTACCAACACTTACAGCACTGTTAGTTTCCGTCGCTTGAAAAAAATTGATGGCTACAAACATAACCCAGTATTGCCAGTTGCTATGCAACATTTTGTATAAATTTTACATTTATACGGGTCCATATTAAATCAACAATTCTATATTTGATTTTATCCGTACAATTATATTTGACGATACACCTATTTGCTGTTATTTTCAGATATTATAAAAGTTTATAGTGCTAATATTTAATTTAATTTAAACAATATTTTATATTTCATATTTACTAGCATTTTATTGACTAACATTACGAGGGTTGAATAAAATGAAAAATAAGAATTTTCTTGGAAATTTTTAAAGTTTTTCTCAATACTATAGTATCATATATAGATGTTGTTATGATTTTATTTTGTGCCTCTTTGTTGTTATGTCAAATTTCAATTATTTATATTTTTTTTTTCAACTTATCCAATTTATTTTATTTAATTTTTTTTATTTGTTGGGCGCCAAATTGTTTTAATAATTAGTTACCTTATTTTTTATTATGAAAGTCTTTTAACCTCAGGGTCGAATAGTTCCAATCTGACGAAATATGTTATAATAAAATATCTATGATGTGAAACAATAATATTTTATTTATTATATGTCCAAATTTAAAAAAAAACCTTCCTTAAATAAATTTTCATTTTACCTCTCGTACACTCTTATTAATGCCTTCAGATAATTTGTAATTATTTTTATTTTTTTATTTTTTTATGAATTCTAATTAATTAAGTATTATTATTATAATGTAAGTATTATATTTTTTTATTTATTATTTTAAAGTTCAAACTATAATATTTTATATGTACTAAATTTAGCAGTTTAATTAATTAATCAAAAATTGTACCTAACCTCAAAATTATTATTCTTTATATTATCTTTTACTTAACGAACTAACTATATCTTCTTCTCTTCTTATTTAATTCAACTTTACCATAATTTTGTCCTTTTAGATATCAAGAAATAATTAATAATCTCTTACCAATTTTTTTTATTGACAATCTTCACTATAAATTCTTTTCTCAAAAAAATCTGTTCTCAATTACCATGGAATATAGCTTTTAGATGCTTTCTTCGCCTCTGTATGTCTTATTCAATTTCATATATTATTGCTTAACCTCCTTTCCTCAACTACAGCTTCTCTTTAACCAAATTTTTCAAAAATTCTCCTCCGTCAAATAGTGTCACCTTTTTTCTTTACAATTTATACTATATTTTAAGTTTCTTTTTTTCTAAATTCAATTCGATTTCTAATCTCCAAAAAATGTTTTTTAAAAAAATTGTTGATTTTTCTCCATCAATTTTTCTCTACCTTTCAAAATTGAAGTTTATTTTCATAAGCTTCCAAAATTTTTTCTCATAATAATTTTTTTTTTTATTTGTCAAAATTTCTTACTGTCACCTATTCTATCAATAAATCAATCGTCATAAATTTTTAATACTTTCTTTCTACTTTTAAATTCATATTACCTTTTATCCCACCTCTTACAATTTATCTGATGGCTTTCACATATTTTATACATATAAAAAAAAACTTTACTTTTAACATTACATTTCATTTTCTATTCCTAATATTTTTATACTTTATACATCTAATGATCAATCATGTTTTAATTTACAAATACACTTTCTGATATTTTTTACATATATTTTTATTGTTTACACTTTAAAATATTTTGATCTTCAATATTATTATAGCTTGAACCTTTTCTTTTTTTGTTATTGGAATTTTATTGTTATTTTTAAATTCATATTTTGTCTATTTTTTTGAAATGTTTTAAATATTGAATATTTCATTTCATTTCAATGTATAGCTTTTATATTCTTTACAATTTTTCATAATAATATTTCATATACAAATTTAACTGACTAACGTTACGAGGTTTGGAAAAAATAAAATTTTCATAAATAATAAACTTTTATCCGTTACTATAATGCCACATATTGATGTATTGCATTTATACTTTTATTTAATAACCTTAAAATGGATGAATAAATTAATTTGACATTTGACAGGCTGTTTTTAAATGTGAAAAGTCATATTTTGATGGAAACTTTTTTTATTCTTTATCCAGTCATATACATTTAAGAAAACAATATGTCACCTATTCCCTCCTATTTTTTCCGTTTAAAATTTTGTACCTATTCCACAATAGTTTTCATCAGAAAAACGTATAATGTTGACTGATATTGATTTATTCTGTTGCGTTGGTATTGTCAGTGACCTTTGCAAATTCTAAAGTTAATAACATAATAGACTTTTATATCTCATATTCAAATTTCACTCATTAACGTTAGGAGGATAGAAGAAAATGACGAATTAAAATTATTTCCAAATTAACAAACTTCTTTCCGTTACTATGAAGCAATTATATTGATGTATTTTATTTTATATAAAAATTATATCACATGGTGTTCATATTATTTCAAATTCAAATTTTACTAACTAATATTAGGAAGATTGGAAAAATTGGAAAATAAGAGTTAATTTTTCAAAAATAACAAACTTTCTTCGATACTATAATGTAATATACCTATCAATCATAACATTTATATTCTATAGATACAAAGTTGAATAACATAATAATCTTTCATAATCAAATTTTACTGACTAACGTTACGAAGAAATATTGTTTAGTGTTCATTATTCAAATTATCGCGCGTGTTGGACTTTATTCAACCATCGCGCTTGCGTTCAATGTTAATCAATACCAACAGGATACTGCCGACAGGCGCAGTCCGCAGTAGAACTGGTAGAAGCAATCGACATGCGTAGTCACACACGGCATCACATACAATAATTTCTCCTACATTTTACATTTATATTTATACACAATAAAGTTATAGTGTACCATGTCAAATATTTTTCACCTATATCAACAATAAAAATCCCTTCAACAAATATTATGAATAATGATATAATTTTTGAAAAATTCCATACTTTTTTCAGTTTCTCCATGAACGTATTAGATAAACAGTTTTTTTTAAGAGGAAATAATCATTTAGGTTGATAATCTTTATAAATATCTCTAATTATATTTCTTACATTATATATTATCTTTATTTTGGTTAATATAATTGCATTTTTCTTCGAAAAATTCTGAATATCCATTGCTATCTTATATACAGGGTGTCCCACGACGAGTGGAAACTATCTGTTTATGGCAAAATCATAAAAATTTCTTTGTTTTTAGATACGATCTTTTTAACTAAAATATTTTCAAAGATGGCCGACTTCCGGTTCTATCGGAAGTCGACTGTAACATTGTTATTTTAAGTGAAACACCCTGTATGTTAATATATTTTTGAAATCTACGTAATATTTTAGTATACTTTGGTCTAAGAGCTTTTTTCGAAAAATACACACGTTTTGAGTTATTAATTTTTTACCCTTATGAATTATTTTTTTACGAGGGGACCCTTGAAGAAATGAGAATGGTTTCTTTTCGGTTGCCTTAAGCAAGATCAAACGTATTCGAATCTATGTTGGAAATTTTTTCATTTTATACGGGGTGTGTATAAAAAGTGTTCAAAGTTTAACTTCCTAAATATCAAATTTCTTAATTTTTTTAATAGAATCACCCTGTTTTTTCTATTTTAATACATTCAGTTTTCACTCGTCGTGAAACACCCTGTATATATATGAATATACAGGCTGAAACACAAGTAACGGGACTGAGGTTTATGACAAAACGGTGAAAATTTTGAAATGTTTCTCTCTTTAGTAGTTAGTACATTTATATAGGCTACATTTTAAAATTATTTTGAAATATATAGAATGTTCCAATAAAGTGTGGCGTATCAAAGATATTTTTTCTAATGGAACTTCCTATATTTTATTGCATTTTCTGATTTCCCCCAAAAAATAAAATACTGTTTAATAATGGTTTCCTATACCTAAATACAGAGGGTTCCCAGTTATACGGACTTTTTAAAAATGTGAACATTTCTAAAAAAGTTAATAACTCATTGATATAAAAATTCTAGCGAATTTTTTCTCACAACTCAATAGTCGGACATTCGTTGAATGTATTCCACGATTGAGTACTATAAACATCTCTTCACAGGGTGTTCAGAATTATCAGTTGAATTATTAGATCATCAAATGTGTTATAACGGGCTTATTTCAAATGGAACACCCTGTATTTTATTAATTCGTCATATTCAAGAAAATGTTCTCTTTCGAATGGTGTAAGGGTGTCCTATACCTTTATATTATACTTATAGTGCAATTTACAATTTTCCAAAATTATATGGTGAATTGATTTTAAACATCTACAATTCTCTCTAAATTGTATACTAATTATCTTGACAAAGTTTTTGTAAAATAAAACAGTGAAACTGCTACTACGAAATGAACGGAAGGAGTTTTCATTTTCATAATATTTCAGGTTATGTGAAATAATCAAACGTTCCGTTCGTCTAAAAGTATTCTTTATAACAATAATTTTTTCTATTTTTTCAGTATGGCTCAATTAACTGATTTAGTGAAATTCATTGCTGCGTCTTTGGGATTGGTGACCCCAAATAATGATAGAAAGATACGTGAGGGACTAGTTGAATGTCGAAAAGGGATTAAAAGAGTTCGGAATGCAATGAGGACTGCGAAGACGATAGGAGAGAAACAGCATTTGGAGGCCTGCTTGAGAAATATTAAAACAATGAGACATCAATTTAAAGCGGCTCAGAAGAAGGGCGCAAGTCTTTCCCCGAGAAAAGCGATTCCTTCAGATCGAGTAAGATGGGAAGATAGCGAGTCTACGTTCAACTCGCGAATGAGAACGGGGGTAATTTCAAACTTAAAACATAAGGATCCGAAATCATTGACGCTAAATCAACATTTAAAAATAAGATTCGGGAAGCTCTTAAGCAGGATGCTGCAGTTAATGTTAATGCCATATTTTGTGGAGAGTTCATAGTAGTAAAGGGAGATAGTGTACAGACTGAGTATAAGTACTTTACTACATCGAACTCACCGATATATAGAGACACCAACTTAGATGAGTGGTTTGACATAAAGGTTACAGATCCCATTATAAATGAATTAGAAGAGTTCCAGGAACGTGACTCAGGCTGGGCTCTTAAGAAAGTTATAAATTTAGAGCTCAACATCAACAAGTACACCCCTCAGCTTGGTTCTTCATACATTGAACTACCTCCACAAATTGCAAAGAAATATGCTTGTATCAACGATGATGCATGTTTTGCATGGGTCGTTACCTCAGCATTGTTTCCTTATGAAAAAAATTCTGATAGAATATCATCATACCCCAACTACTCATCAGTGTTAAAACTAAAAGGGATACAGTGGCCTATGACAATGAAGCAGATCCCCAACTTTGAGAAACAGAATGATGTGTCAGTTAATGTATATATCTTAGAAAGGAAAAAAAAGTCTTTTGAAACTTTACCAACGTATTTAACAAGAGATAAGAAGGAAAAACATATAAATTTGTTAATGGTGCAGGATAAATATTATGTGGATGGAGAGGATGAGGGAGATGCGACAGTAAAGTATCACTTTGTATGGATAAAGAGCATGTCGAGACTTTTATCTAAAAAACTTAGTGAAGAGGGACATGAAAAATTCTTCTGCCTTCACTACTTCAGATCAAAGGATAAGATGGAAAAGCATATCGAGGACTGTATCAAAATGAATGAGACTGCTATTAAGATGCCTGAGCCAGGGATGAACATTTTGAAATTTAAAAATTTCAAGAATAAAGAAAAAGCACCCTTTATTGCCGACTTGGAATCTATGCTTAAACCGTTGGAGGATCCTAAGAAGCCGCAACACCACGTTCCAGCTGCTGTTGGATATTTTCTCAAATGCAGCTATGATGACACTCTCTTTTTTTCGATCCTATAGAGGGCAGGACTGTATGACTTGGTTTGCAGATGAGATGGGCAGTCTTGCTGAGGATATGGCTACTGTGTTTTGGTGTCCGTACAATATAGATATGACCTGGTTGCAGGAAGTTGAGCACCGAAGAGCTACACACTGCCACATATGTCAACAGGTATTTACCGATGAAGATAAAAAGGTTAGTGATCACAACCATTTAATCCCCACCAACAACTATCGTGGAGCAGCTCATGAATCATGTAATATCAACTATAAGGATAGTCATGTGGTGCCGGTGGTATTCCATAATTCATCAGGTTTTGACGTCCACTTTTTAATCTTTGACATTGCCACCCGGATTAGTGGAACGATAGACTTGCTTCCTATAACAAAGGAGAAGTATATTTCATTCACCAAACACATTGATGACTATCCAGTTCAATTTAGGTTCATCGATTCCTTCAGATTTATGGCATCTAGTCTTGATAAATTAGCTTCTTATCTAACCAAATTTCCAAATTCAAAATCCCAGTTCTCAGTTACCTGAAGATCATTTTAAAATGTTAACGAAAAAGGGTGTGATGCCCTATGATTATATCGACTCTTTCGAACGATTCAATGAAATATCCAGGATAAATTTTTTAAAAAACTAGAAAATAAGCCTTGCCCCCGCCGTCTCTACCATCGTGCTCACCAAGTATGGACTACCTTCAACTGTAATTCATTAGGTGATTATGTAGACTTATATATGAAGACAGATATTCTCCTTCTTGTGGATGTATTTGAGATGTTTCGCAGTAGCACCCTTAAATGATCTCGATCCTGCCCACTATTTTACATTGCCCGGTTACACTTGGGATGCTATGTTGAAACATACCGGTGTTGAATTGGAGCTTTTAACGGAACTGGATATGTTTCTCTTCGTTGAACGTGGTATTCGCGGATGTCTTAGTCAAGTTTGCAGTTGAGGAGAGCTAAAAGTAACAACCATTATGTAAACAACTATGATCCATCTAAGCCAAGGACATTTTTGATGTATTTTGATATAAATAATCAGGTTTGTTACTCCTCCTCTAATAATAAGTCATAAATTTATTATGGTTTTTGTTTTAGTATGGTTGGGCAATGTCTCAATATCTTCCCTATGGTGGTTTTGAATGGTGTGATACTAACATTGACGTCACTACAGAACCTGATGATGCTGATGATGGGTATATGTTAGAAGTAGACTTGGAATATCCTCAACACTTACATGATCGTCATAAAGATATTCCATTCTGTTCTCTTCACATCAATCCTAAGACAATGAGACCTCCGAAGGATGCAAAAGAGTTGACTAAGTTAATGGCTACACTCTATGATCAAAATAAGTATGTTATCCATTACCGAACGCTGAAGCAGGCGCTTGCGCATGGGTTGGTGTTGAAGAAAGTCCATAGAGTTCTTGAATTCAAGCAGACACCGTGGTTGAAGTCTTATATAGATCTAAACACAGAGAACGAAGGCTACGAATAAATTTGAAAAAAAATTTAAATTAATGAACAATGCGGTGTTTGGTGAGTTCTGATATATAACATAAATCAAAAATACTAATTGTTCAGATCCTCTGGTTTTTAGGATCCAAACACCAAAGTTTCACGAACTTGTCGTGAGTTACACGAAACTCTCGATTGAGAGAATGTGTTTCTAGCTTGAAATAAAGATTGGAGAATCTTTAAAACATATATTTGGGTACCAGAATCAAAAACTAAGACTCTGGCAAAATAATAGGAACAATACTACAAATATTATTTTTTGACACTGACACTTACAGGAGAATGATATCCTGATTTTTTACAAAATATAACACACTAAAACTTAACAGGTTTTGTCTATATCTAAACTAAACTACTCGTCAGAAACAGATAGAATTGTAAAAAGAAAGAATTGTCAGTAAGCTAATATTATTATAATGGCTTCACCACGAATGGAAATAGATGAGGTGGAAGAGTTTAGCGCCCTGACGCAGGAGCAAAAAGAGGAGAGAAGGGACGCCGAGATAAACAGGATAGCCCAAATTTACGATCTCATAGTGAGCAAACTGGTAGAGGACGATAAGCCCACCACAAAGGATAAAGACCAATTAATCATAGACATAGATATCTCGAACCAGATAGCTGGAGTTCTTGCAACAGTTTTCACTTACTTACCTAAATCCGAAAATTCAAGTGGATCCGAATCCTCTTTAAAATATAGAGAATATGAAGCTATTGTTGGTGGAACATCTATCAAAATTGGAGTTAGGAGCCGAAATTAGAGCTGCTTCTTTAACCCCAGATTTCCTGATTGCTACGCCCATCATGAACATTATAACCGGATTCAAGTGCTCCTTCGATGAGGTCAGAACTGGTGTAACTAAGTTCCAAACCCGGGATGATCCACAACGACGAGGCACGAAGAGGACTGCCAGAGGTGCACAGAGAGAAGGTCAAAAAACAGCAGCAGACTCTAGTTACCGAAGTCTCACAGAATACGGACAACCAGCATATACCCCTTCTACAAGGGATCACTTTCCCGCCAGAGAGGAGGACAGGGCTGCTCAGAAGTGTGGGGGTCATGACCCAGGCAATACTTTTAATAGAAGAAAAACAATATCACAATAAGATAGTCAAAGCATTACGAAACTCCATCCAAATGCTACCCATGAAAGAGGAGGTGAGGTGCACAGAGAGAAGGTCAAAAAACAGCAGCAGACTCTAGTTACCGAAGTCTCACAGAATACGGACAACCAGCATATACCCCTTCTACAAGGGATCACTTTCCCGCCAGAGAGGAGGACAGGGCTGCTCAGAAGTGTGGGGGTCATGACCCAGGCAATACTTTTAATAGAAGAAAAACAATATCATAATAAGATAGTCAAAGCATTACGAAACTCCATCCAAATGCTACCCATGAAAGAGGAGGTAATATCCTTGCTTAGGAATGCTTCCAGCAGGGGGTCAGTTGCGGGACTTATGCAAGAACTCGCTGATTTACTAATAATTTCGACAGCCAGGACCACACAGAAAATATACTTCCCTCTTACAGTCTATGTTGAAATGTGGAAAACTCACGGAACACTGAAGTGGTCATTTTCTGGGGCGCTGATCCAAGCATTCTTTAGCAACTTTTGCACAACCTTAAAATTGCTCTTCAAGATGAGAACTTCTGGGACCGCTGAACACACCAGACAAATCGTGTTCCATGCAATATTTGGAACCTATCTCGATGATATGTCGATACTGCCTATGATAACAAACTGTGGATCATGGCAGAAGCGTGGGATGATGACACAAGTATTTGTAAAGAGGGCCAGCGCCCAAAAGAAAACCTTTCCACCCATAAGGCTGACCAGATTTGCCAAAATGGCTCAAGCTCTTCAGACGAAAACACTAGGCAATGTAGAACCAACAGCCACCAGCAGACCCTCATTCTCTGAGTTTAGAAAAAGACACTTCTCAGGAGAATTTCTCTCATACCTCAACACAGGAAAGTCCGCCACCACCTATAGCAATGATCCTGTTACATTACAATTCGCAATAAGGACCTTAAAAACTAACCTGATGAAGGATATTAAGGCTGACAGTGTAATAAAGGCAGGAACTGTTGGTTGGATGAAGATGCAAGAAAGAAGATTGATTGAAGATAGCAGCTTAAACGTTGTAGAGAGCGGCGAGTACTTTTATGGAGCATCCGATTAAAGTGTAGTTCTATGCATGCAGGTTTTTTTGTTGAATCTCTAATTTTTTATATTGTATCCCATGTTTATATCAATTTTGTTGAAAAAAAAAATAATCAATGTTCAGTTCCTCTGGTTTTTAGGATCCAAACACTTAAGTTTCACGAACTTGTCGTGAGTTACACGAAACTCTCGATTGAGAGAATGTGTTTCTAGCTTGAAATAAAGATTGGAGAATCTTTAAAACATATATTTGGGTACCAGAATCAAAAACTAAGACTCTGGCAAAATAATAGGAACAATACTACAAATATTATTTTTTGACACTGACACTTACAGGAGAATGATATCCTGATTTTTTACAAAATATAACACACTAAAACTTAACAGGTTTTGTCTATATCTAAACTAAACTACTCGTCAGAAACAGATAGAATTGTAAAAAGAAAGAATTGTCAGTAAGCTAATATTATTATAATGGCTTCACCACGAATGGAAATAGATGAGGTGGAAGAGTTTAGCGCCCTGACGCAGGAGCAAAAAGAGGAGAGAAGGGACGCCGAGATAAACAGGATAGCCCAAATTTACGATCTCATAGTGAGCAAACTGGTAGAGGACGATAAGCCCACCACAAAGGATAAAGACCAATTAATCATAGACATAGATATCTCGAACCAGATAGCTGGAGTTCTTGCAACAGTTTTCACTTACTTACCTGAATCCGAAAATTCAAGTGGATCCGAATCCTCTTTAAAATATAGAGAATATGAAGCTATTGTTGGTGGAACATCTATCAAAATTGGAGTTAGGAGCCGAAATTAGAGCTGCTTCTTTAACCCCAGATCCTGATTGCTACGCCCATCATGAACATTATAACCGGATTCAAGTGCTCCTTCGATGAGGTCAGAACTGGTGTAACTAAGTTCCAAACCCGGGATGATCCACAACGACGAGGCACGAAGAGGACTGCCAGAGGTGCACAGAGAGAAGGTCAAAAAACAGCAGCAGACTCTAGTTACCGAAGTCTCACAGAATACGGACAACCAGCATATACCCCTTCTACAAGGGATCACTTTCCCGCCAGAGAGGAGGACAGGGCTGCTCAGAAGTGTGGGGGTCATGACCCAGGCAATACTTTTAATAGAAGAAAAACAATATCATAATAAGATAGTCAAAGCATTACGAAACTCCATCCAAATGCTACCCATGAAAGAGGAGGTAATATCCTTGCTTAGGAATGCTTCCAGCAGGGGGTCAGTTGCGGGACTTATGCAAGAACTCGCTGATTTACTAATAATTTCGACAGCCAGGACCACACAGAAAATATACTTCCCTCTTACAGTCTATGTTGAAATGTGGAAAACTCACGGAACACTGAAGTGGTCATTTTCTGGGGCGCTGATCCAAGCATTCTTTAGCAACTTTTGCACAACCTTAAAATTGCTCTTCAAGATGAGAACTTCTGGGACCGCTGAACACACCAGACAAATCGTGTTCCATGCAATATTTGGAACCTATCTCGATGATATGTCGATACTGCCTATGATAACAAACTGTGGATCATGGCAGAAGCGTGGGATGATGACACAAGTATTTGTAAAGAGGGCCAGCGCCCAAAAGAAAACCTTTCCACCCATAAGGCTGACCAGATTTGCCAAAATGGCTCAAGCTCTTCAGACGAAAACACTAGGCAATGTAGAACCAACAGCCACCAGCAGACCCTCATTCTCTGAGTTTAGAAAAAGACACTTCTCAGGAGAATTTCTCTCATACCTCAACACAGGAAAGTCCGCCACCACCTATAGCAATGATCCTGTTACATTACAATTCGCAATAAGGACCTTAAAAACTAACCTGATGAAGGATATTAAGGCTGACAGTGTAATAAAGGCAGGAACTGTTGGTTGGATGAAGATGCAAGAAAGAAGATTGATTGAAGATAGCAGCTTAAACGTTGTAGAGAGCGGCGAGTACTTTTATGGAGCATCCGATTAAAGTGTAGTTCTATGCATGCAGGTTTTTTTGTTGAATCTCTAATTTTTTATATTGTATCCCATGTTTATATCAATTTTGTTGAAAAAAAAAAAATAATCAATGTTCAGTTCCTCTGGTTTTTAGGATCCAAACACTTAAGTTTCACGAACTTGTCGTGAGTTACACGAAACTCTCGATTGAGAGAATGTGTTTCTAGCTTGAAATAAAGATTGGAGAATCTTTAAAACATATATTTGGGTACCAGAATCAAAAACTAAGACTCTGGCAAAATAATAGGAACAATACTACAAATATTATTTTATGACACTGACACTTACAGGAGAATGATATCCTGATTTTTTACAAAATATAACACACTAAAACTTAACAGGTTTTGTCTATATCTAAACTAAACTACTCGTCAGAAACAGATAGAATTGTAAAAAGAAAGAATTGTCAGTAAGCTAATATTATTATAATGGCTTCACCACGAATGGAAATGGATGAGGTGGAAGAGTTTAGCGCCCTGACGCAGGAGCAAAAAGAAGAGAGAAGGGACGCCGAGATAAACAGGATAGCCCAAATTTACGATCTCATAGTGAGCAAACTGGTAGAGGACGATAAGCCCACCACAAAGGATAAAGACCAATTAATCATAGACATAGATATCTCGAACCAGATAGCTGGAGTTCTTGCAACAGTTTTCACTTACTTACCTAAATCCGAAAATTCAAGTGGATCCGAATCCTCTTTAAAATATAGAGAATATGAAGCTATTGTTGGTGGAACATCTATCAAAATTGGAGTTAGGAGCCGAAATTAGAGCTGCTTCTTTAACCCCAGATTTCCTGATTGCTACGCCCATCATGAACATTATAACCGGATTCAAGTGCTCCTTCGATGAGGTCAGAACTGGTGTAACTAAGTTCCAAACCCGGGATGATCCACAACGACGAGGCACGAAGAGGACTGCCAGAGGTGCACAGAGAGAAGGTCAAAAAACAGCAGCAGACTCTAGTTACCGAAGTCTCACAGAATACGGACAACCAGCATATACCTCTTCTACAAGGGATCACTTTTCCGCCAGAGAGGAGGACAGGGCTGCTCAGAAGTGTGGGGGTCATGACCCAGGCAATACTTTTAATAGAAGAAAAACAATATCATAATAAGATAGTCAAAGCATTACGAAACTCCATCCAAATGCTACCCATGAAAGAGGAGGTGAGGTGCACAGAGAGAAGGTCAAAAAACAGCAGCAGACTCTAGTTACCGAAGTCTCACAGAATACGGACAACCAGCATATACCCCTTCTACAAGGGATCACTTTCCCGCCAGAGAGGAGGACAGGGCTGCTCAGAAGTGTGGGGGTCATGACCCAGGCAATACTTTTAGTAGAAGAAAAACAATATCATAATAAGATAGTCAAAGCATTACGAAACTCCATCCAAATGCTACCCATGAAAGAGGAGGTAATATCCTTGCTTAGGAATGCTTCCAGCAGGGGGTCAGTTGCGGGACTTATGCAAGAACTCGCTGATTTACTAATAATTTCGACAGCCAGGACCACACAGAAAATATACTTCCCTCTTACAGTCTATGTTGAAATGTGGAAAACTCACGGAACACTGAAGTGGTCATTTTCTGGGGCGCTGATCCAAGCATTCTTTAGCAACTTTTGCACAACCTTAAAATTGCTCTTCAAGATGAGAACTTCTGGGACCGCTGAACACACCAGACAAATCGTGTTCCATGCAATATTTGGAACCTATCTCGATGATATGTCGATACTGCCTATGATAACAAACTGTGGATCATGGCAGAAGCGTGGGATGATGACACAAGTATTTGTAAAGAGGGCCAGCGCCCAAAAGAAAACCTTTCCACCCATAAGGCTGACCAGATTTGCCAAAATGGCTCAAGCTCTTCAGACGAAAACACTAGGCAATGTAGAACCAACAGCCACCAGCAGACCCTCATTCTCTGAGTTTAGAAAAAGACACTTCTCAGGAGAATTTCTCTCATACCTCAACACAGGAAAGTCCGCCACCACCTATAGCAATGATCCTGTTACATTACAATTCGCAATAAGGACCTTAAAAACTAACCTGATGAAGGATATTAAGGCTGACAGTGTAATAAAGGCAGGAACTGTTGGTTGGATGAAGATGCAAGAAAGAAGATTGATTGAAGATAGCAGCTTAAACGTTGTAGAGAGCGGCGAGTACTTTTATGGAGCATCCGATTAAAGTGTAGTTCTATGCATGCAGGTTTTTTTGTTGAATCTCTAATTTTTTATATTGTATCCCATGTTTATATCAATTTTGTTGAAAAAAAAAAAATAATCAATGTTCAGTTCCTCTGGTTTTTAGGATCCAAACACTTAAGTTTCACGAACTTGTCGTGAGTTACACGAAACTCTCGATTGAGAGAATGTGTTTCTAGCTTGAAATAAAGATTGGAGAATCTTTAAAACATATATTTGGGTACCAGAATCAAAAACTAAGACTCTGGCAAAATAATAGGAACAATCCCACTATGCAAATAATTGTTACATTCACATCAATTTAACATCACATTGTGCTAATGTTCTTCCCATTTTTCCTCTTGTTTCCATCACATGCACATCTCCACAACCGCTTACGCCCAGCTTAGGGCTGTTCACTTTTGTGATGTTACAACTGAACTTCTCAACGATGTTGAAGCGCTGCCTTTTTACATTACTGTGATGTTACTAGAACTTCCTCAAAAGGAAGTCTTTATAATGAACCGAAAGCAATATTTCTGTTACATTCAGAAATGCTTTTTCACATCTATTGCATGTTTATGCAATGTCTATAAAACAACATCTTACCGATGAACTGAATGCAACATTTCAGAATCGATACAGTATATTCTTTTAGATGTTGTACCAATATTCTTTTCTGAGATGGGGCCTACAGCCGTTTTTAGTTGTTCATCCTGTACATTTAAAATAAAAAAGCAATAAAAGATTTAAAAAGTATATTAACTAATGGAAAAAGAAAACATAATAAAAAAAACAAATCTAGCCTTAAAATAAATATATTGCTTCTGGAATATCTTGAACAATGAACACATTTTCTTCTCGATCATAATATCTGCAAAAATACGAGCATTATCTTGGATTTGGAATATTCTGAATCGTTATAAAAATATACCAAGTACCTAACTAAATAATTATTCTATAAGTTGAAAAACCCTCTTATTTTGTAAACTATTGTATAATTTCAAGGTACAGTCCCTCCACCCGCAATTTCAGTGTTTATGATTTTGGCATAAGTACTCACCAAAAAGTGATGTTCGTCCATTATAACAAGAAAATGCTTTCACTGAAATAAAACTGCGGAACTGGAAACCACGCTGCCACCACTCATAACCTACGTGCATGCCACGATCTGCCATACAAATATCATGCTTGTCATTGTTTTTTCGGCTTCTGTTTTCTTCTTTTTTATAATGTTATGAATACATCATTCAAACAGCTCACCCAATTATGTTATTGTGATGTTTAATGTAAACTAAGATATGAAATATTACCGAGAGTTTTATAAACTAACATCGTATAAACATAGTCGCAGGAAGTTACCAAAGAGTAGTTCGAAAGATGTAAAAGTAACTACAAAATGTGATCATCTCAGAAACATGTTAATTTGTAATATTGCAGTCATGTTTTGTACAGTTGGTTCGTTGGATCTTTTCCCATGCGTCATCATTAATATACAAACGCAATAAATCAATACATTAAATAACACGTAGGTCGTAGTTGTGAACAAAGTCTTTAGTCTGTCAACGACGTCTAGCGTACAGATTCGCGTTAAACCTATCGCCGACATTCATCATATGGCTATCTCTGTTTGTTATATTACGCTGTAATGGAACAAACGGTTTCATTTCGGGGGTTAAGATTCTGTGAGTAGGAAAGAGACGTAATACAAAAAGTAGTATGTGAATCATTTCATACATGGGAAAAGATTCAGCGAACAGACTGTATGTAACATTAGTGAAACCTTATACAAATTAACATCGTATGGATGTTTCCAAAAAGAAGTTGCTGAAAAGAAGTTCATAGGATGTGTATATCACTGCGAATTCAAGTAGTATTGTGTACATCTGAAATATGTTTTATTTACATAACATGGATGTTAATAAAGTTGTTTATAAAATTCAAACATTTAGGAGATATCTTTTTTACGTTTTAAATAAACATCTCGAAAAGTCTCTAGAAGTCTCTAAAAAGAACATCACAAAATAGACTTGTTATGTTTCTTGTTCAGTGGGATACTACAAATATTATTTTTTGACACTGACACTTACAGGAGAATGATATCCTGATTTTTTACAAAATATAACACACTAAAACTTAACAGGTTTTGTCTATATCTAAACTAAACTACTCAACAGAAACAGATAGAATTGTAAAAAGAAAGAATTGTCAGTAAGCTAATATTATTATAATGGCTTCACCACGAATGGAAATAGATGAGGTGGAAGAGTTTAGCGCCCTGACGCAGGAGCAAAAAGAGGAGAGAAGGGACGCCGAGATAAACAGGATAGCCCAAATTTACGATCTCATAGTGAGCAAACTGGTAGAGGACGATAAGCCCACCACAAAGGATAAAGACCAATTAATCATAGACATAGATATCTCGAACCAGATAGCTGGAGTTCTTGCAACAGTTTTCACTTACTTACCTAAATCCGAAAATTCAAGTGGATCCGAATCCTCTTTAAAATATAGAGAATATGAAGCTATTGTTGGTGGAACATCTATCAAAATTGGAGTTAGGAGCCGAAATTAGAGCTGCGTCTTTAACCCCACATTTCCTGATTGCTACGCCCATCATGAACATTATAACCGGATTCAAGTGCTCCTTCGATGAGGTCAGAACTGGTGTAACTAAGTTCCAAACCCGGGATGATCCACAACGACGAGGCACGAAGAGGACTGCCAGAGGTGCACAGAGAGAAGGTCAAAAAACAGCAGCAGACTCTAGTTACCGAAGTCTCACAGAATACGGACAACCAGCATATACCCCTTCTACAAGGGATCACTTTCCCGCCAGAGAGGACAGGGCTGCTCAGAAGTGTGGGGTTCATGACCCAGGCAATACTTTTAATAGAAGAAAAACAATATCATAATAAGATAGTCAAAGCATTACGAAACTCCATCCAAATGCTACCCATGAAAGAGGAGGTGAGGTGCACAGGGAGAAGGTCAAAAAACAGCAGCAGACTCTAGTTACCGAAGTCTCACAGAATACGGACAACCAGCATATACCCCTTCTACAAGGGATCACTTTCCCGCCAGAGAGGAGGACAGGGCTGCTCAGAAGTGTGGGGGTCATGACCCAGGCAATACTTTTAATAGAAGAAAAACAATATCATAATAAGATAGTCAAAGCATTACGAAACTCCATCCAAATGCTACCCATGAAAGAGGAGGTAATATCCTTGCTTAGGAATGCTTCCAGCAGGGGGTCAGTTGCGGGACTTATGCAAGAACTCGCTGATTTACTAATAATTTCGACAGCCAGGACCACACAGAAAATATACTTCCCTCTTACAGTCTATGTTGAAATGTGGAAAACTCACGGAACACTGAAGTGGTCATTTTCTGGGGCGCTGATCCAAGCATTCTTTAGCAACTTTTGCACAACCTTAAAATTGCTCTTCAAGATGAGAACTTCTGGGACCGCTGAACACACCAGACAAATCGTGTTCCATGCAATATTTGGAACCTATCTCGATGATATGTCGATACTGCCTATGATAACAAACTGTGGATCATGGCAGAATTGTGGGATGATGACACAAGTATTTGTAAAGAGGGCCAGCGCCCAAAAGAAAACCTTTCCACCCATAAGGCTGACCAGATTTGCCAAAATGGCTCAAGCTCTTCAGACGAAAACACTAGGCAATGTAGAACCAACAGCCATCAGCAGACCCTCATTCTCTGAGTTTAGAAAAAGACACTTCTCAGGAGAATTTCTCTCATACCTCAACACAGGAAAGTCCGCCACCACCTATAGCAATGATCCTGTTACATTACAATTCGCAATAAGGACCTTAAAAACTAACCTGATGAAGGATATTAAGGCTGACAGTGTAATAAAGGCAGGAACTGTTGGTTGGATGAAGATGCAAGAAAGAAGATTGATTGAAGATAGCAGCTTAAACGTTGTAGAGAGCGGCGAGTACTTTTATGGAGCATCCGATTAAAGTGTAGTTCTATGCATGCAGGTTTTTTTGTTGAATCTCTAATTTTTTATATTGTATCCCATGTTTATATCAATTTTGTTGAAAAAAAAAAATAATCAATGTTCAGTTCCTCTGGTTTTTAGGATCCAAACACTTAAGTTTCACGAACTTGTCGTGAGTTACACGAAACTCTCGATTGAGAGAATGTGTTTCTAGCTTGAAATAAAGATTGGAGAATCTTTAAAACATATATTTGGGTACCAGAATCAAAAACTAAGACTCTGGCAAAATAATAGGAACAATACTACAAATATTATTTTTTGACACTGACACTTACAGGAGAATGATATCCTGATTTTTTACAAAATATAACACACTAAAACTTAACAGGTTTTGTCTATATCTAAACTAAACTACTCGTCAGAAACAGATAGAATTGTAAAAAGAAAGAATTGTCAGTAAGCTAATATTATTATAATGGCTTCACCACGAATGGAAATAGATGAGGTGGAAGAGTTTAGCGCCCTGACGCAGGAGCAAAAAGAAGAGAGAAGGGACGCCGAGATAAACAGGATAGCCCAAATTTACGATCTCATAGTGAGCAAACTGGTAGAGGACGATAAGCCCACCACAAAGGATAAAGACCAATTAATCATAGACATAGATATCTCGAACCAGATAGCTGGAGTTCTTGCAACAGTTTTCACTTACTTACCTAAATCCGAAAATTCAAGTGGATCCGAATCCTCTTTAAAATATAGAGAATATGAAGCTATTGTTGGTGGAACATCTATCAAAATTGGAGTTAGGAGCCGAAATTAGAGCTGCTTCTTTAACCCCAGATTTCCTGATTGCTACGCCCATCATGAACATTATAACCGGATTCAAGTGCTCCTTCGATGAGGTCAGAACTGGTGTAACTAAGTTCCAAACCCGGGATGATCCACAACGACGAGGCACGAAGAGGACTGCCAGAGGTGCACAGAGAGAAGGTCAAAAAACAGCAGCAGACTCTAGTTACCGAAGTCTCACAGAATACGGACAACCAGCATATACCCCTTCTACAAGGGATCACTTTCCCGCCAGAGAGGAGGACAGGGCTGCTCAGAAGTGTGGGGGTCATGACCCAGGCAATACTTTTAATAGAAGAAAAACAATATCATAATAAGATAGTCAAAGCATTACGAAACTCCATCCAAATGCTACCCATGAAAGAGGAGGTGAGGTGCACAGAGAGAAGGTCAAAAAACAGCAGCAGACTCTAGTTACCGAAGTCTCACAGAATACGGACAACCAGCATATACCCCTTCTACAAGGGATCACTTTCCCGCCAGAGAGGAGGACAGGGCTGCTCAGAAGTGTGGGGGTCATGACCCAGGCAATACTTTTAATAGAAGAAAAACAATATCATAATAAGATAGTCAAAGCATTACGAAACTCCATCCAAATGCTACCCATGAAAGAGGAGGTAATATCCTTGCTTAGGAATGCTTCCAGCAGGGGGTCAGTTGCGGGACTTATGCAAGAACTCGCTGATTTACTAATAATTTCGACAGCCAGGACCACACAGAAAATATACTTCCCTCTTACAGTCTATGTTGAAATGTGGAAAACTCACGGAACACTGAAGTGGTCATTTTCTGGGGCGCTGATCCAAGCATTCTTTAGCAACTTTTGCACAACCTTAAAATTGCTCTTCAAGATGAGAACTTCTGGGACCGCTGAACACACCAGACAAATCGTGTTCCATGCAATATTTGGAACCTATCTCGATGATATGTCGATACTGCCTATGATAACAAACTGTGGATCATGGCAGAAGCGTGGGATGATGACACAAGTATTTGTAAAGAGGGCCAGCGCCCAAAAGAAAACCTTTCCACCCATAAGGCTGACCAGATTTGCCAAAATGGCTCAAGCTCTTCAGACGAAAACACTAGGCAATGTAGAACCAACAGCCACCAGCAGACCCTCATTCTCTGAGTTTAGAAAAAGACACTTCTCAGGAGAATTTCTCTCATACCTCAACACAGGAAAGTCCGCCACCACCTATAGCAATGATCCTGTTACATTACAATTCGCAATAAGGACCTTAAAAACTAACCTGATGAAGGATATTAAGGCTGACAGTGTAATAAAGGCAGGAACTGTTGGTTGGATGAAGATGCAAGAAAGAAGATTGATTGAAGATAGCAGCTTAAACGTTGTAGAGAGCGGCGAGTACTTTTATGGAGCATCCGATTAAAGTGTAGTTCTATGCATGCAGGTTTTTTTGTTGAATCTCTAATTTTTTATATTGTATCCCATGTTTATATCAATTTTGTTGAAAAAAAAAAAATAATCAATGTTCAGTTCCTCTGGTTTTTAGGATCCAAACACTTAAGTTTCACGAACTTGTCGTGAGTTACACGAAACTCTCGATTGAGAGAATGTGTTTCTAGCTTGAAATAAAGATTGGAGAATCTTTAAAACATATATTTGGGTACCAGAATCAAAAACTAAGACTCTGGCAAAATAATAGGAACAATACTACAAATATTATTTTTTGACACTGACACTTACAGGAGAATGATATCCTGATTTTTTACAAAATATAACACACTAAAACTTAACAGGTTTTGTCTATATCTAAACTAAACTACTCAACATTTTTGAAACATATTACATGAAATGTCAAATGATCAATCTAAAAGTGGTTGCAAGTTCGGTTGCTATTTAACACCTTGAGAAAATGTTTTTAATTTAGTTTAAAGAGATTTGAACATACTACCCCCCCGTTGAACGAATCGCGTTCAATAAGCAAGGGTAAAATAAGGAGAAGCAAAATAAAACTAAAAGCTAGTGAGGAGAGTCTGTTGTAGGATTAAAAACAAAATCGAATAAAATACTAAGAGTAGAAACTAATTACGGAATTACACTATGTACAATTTTATTGTCTTCCTGGTCAAATGGCCAAAGACAAAGTTTGGTGATTGGACGTGTGAAAAGTCCGCTGCTAGTGCGTATTTTTACTGCTCTGACCTTGTTGTCAGATCCAGGAAATACTTCGATTACTCTGGCTCTTGGCCAGCTAAGAGGGGGAACATTGTCCTCCTTTAAAGAATCTGTGACACTCGATTAGCTACAAATATAGACCAGCGTGAAGGATGTGAGTTTATCCAGCAAAGGGCAATTTGTGAGTCTGTCCATAGATTTATGGAATCGAAACTAAGTTTTTCAAAAATAAAAATTATTTTATTTGTTAACTTAGCAAGTAATAACATTGCTTGAAGTTCTAACCTAGGAATCGTGACAGTCGGGCGAATTGGGCAAATTCGAGATTTAGAAGCGACTAAATTACAGCTTACCGAGTTATCAGAGTACAGGGTACGAAAATAAACACATCCCGAATATGCCCTGAGAGAACTGTCTGCGAACGCGTGAATCTGTGTATTTACAGTTTCTTTTTTAGAAAAAAGGTGACGTGGAATTGTCAACTTTCTGAGAGTGGGAATATTTAAGATGAAATTTTCCCATTCATCTACAAGTGCAGTTGGCAAGGGTTCGTCCCAGCCAATTTTGTGTTTCCAAAGAGTTTGCATAAATATTTTGCCTAATAAAATAACAGGGCCAATAAGTCCTAGTGGGTCGAACATCTGAGCGATAATAGACAGGGCCTTTCGTTTTGTGGCTTTACCACAAGTTAAAGTGTCTGGAAGCGAGATTGAAAACAAATCCATGGCAGGTTGCCATGAGGAGCCGAGAACTTTATTCGAGATATTTTCAATTTTTATATCTCTCAAGAGGGGTTGAGATTCCTCAGGAATTATTTCTAAAAACTCTGGAGTATTTGAGCACCATTTGTGTAGGTGAAAACCTGAGCTTTGCAACAGCTGGGTCAGTTCGTGATATGCATTTTCAATGTCCACTAAACTGTCTGTTCCATATAGTATGTCATCGACATAAGTCTGGTTCAATAGAGCATTAGATGCATGGGGAAAATTTTTACCACGAGTGAGAGCGAGTTCATTAAGCGTGCGAGTACTTAAAAAAGGTGCAGACTTTGTACCATACGTAACTGTGGTGAGTTCAATACAAGAGAGAGGTTCAGATGGACTGTCCCTCCAAAGAATGTTTTGCAAATTCTTTTCTATATCTGAAGTGAATACATAGGTCCATTGTCTAAAACGACAGAGAATATCAAATAAATCAGGTTGAACCTGATAGCCTTTCAAAGTGATATCATTAAGATAGGTTCCAGTTGAACTCTTACAACTTGCATCAAAAACAACTCTTAAACGAGTAGTAGCACTGGTATCTTTAATAACGCAGTGATGAGGGAGAAAATATTTATTTAAAAACTTTTTATTGTGTAGTGAGAGAGGTACAGTCTGTTCGCTGAATCTTTTCCCATGTATGAAATGATTCACATACTACTTTTTGTATTACATCTCTTTCCTACTCACAGAATCTTAACCCCCGAAATGAAACCGTTTGTTCCATTACAGCGTAATATAACAAACAGAGATAGCCATATGATGAATATCGGCGATAGGTTGAACGCGAATCTGTACGTTGACGTCGTTGAAAGACCAAAGACTTTGTTTACAACTACGACCTACGTCTTATTTAATGTATTGATGTATTGCGTTTGTATATTAATGATGACGCATGGGAAAAGATCCAACGAACCAACTGTACATATTGTGCGTGACCAAGAGAAACATATTCGTGAATAAATTTTTTATATTCATTAAAAAGAGACGGGTTATTTTTAAATCTATTTCGAGATTTAAAAAACGACTTTTTGCTATGTGAAATGAATCACCTAGCTCAGTAGGTATATCAGGTGAGCGTAGAGGGATGTTTACCTGGAAAGATCCATTTTCCAAAATTTTGAGATTTTGTTTGAAATCTAGTTCAGCCTGCTCTTCGTCAGAAGAAAATATTTTCTGTTTAGGGATATCCTCGATTTCCCAAAACTTTGTAAGAAGAGAGTCTAATTGAGAGTCTAGTGAGGAAGACTCAACAGTGTTACTAAAAAATGAGACAGTGTGTCCCGAACGAGGGCATTGTGGAATATTTCCCGCAATTATCCAACCTAACATTGTGTTTTGTAGTACAGGACAGTTTCTACCAAGAGTTATGAGTCCATTATCTATTAAATTATAATATAAATCAGCACCAATCAATAAATCAATGTTGGATGGTTTGAAAAATTCTCTGTCAGCGAGTGTAATGTGATCTGGAATAACAAAAGAGGTTGTGTCGATAGTTGTTTGAGGCAATCTGCAAGTGATGCTTGGCAGCACTGCACAAGAGATATCAAAAAATACATTATTACAAGCATTGGAAAAAATTCTAAACTCTGCCATGCGGTTGGATACCACAGTGTCTTGAGTAATTCCACATATATGCAAGTTTCTCTTGTATACTTTAGCGTTTATTTGTTGCAATAAATTTTCAGAAACGAAAGAGTTTTGTGACGCACTGTCTAGTAATGCTTTTGCATATATAGGAGTACCATATCTGGAGTAGAGTGTGACAACGGCCGTAGCTAACAAAATATCACTGTGCTTCTGTGTCATTGAGGATAAATTAACGGATGCAGAGGGATTTTCAGAATTTTGTGGCAGTTGTGAATAGCCACTATTTAGAGAGGACTGCCCTGAATTGTTATCAAGGTGAGAAGAAAAGTGAGAAGCTCGAGGATTATTTGAGATGTTTGAATTTTGAGATGTAGAATTTCTGGGATTAGTTTGACTCCTACAAGGGGAGTGAGCCTAGACAGTTTAAGCACAGGCGGTGTGACTTGACAAAGTTCATCCTTTCCTGATGAGATCTTTCAGCGAATTTAGAGCACCTATAAATTTTGTGGGAGGTTTCATTACAGAAAGGACATTTTATTTTTTGAGTAGTTTGAGAATAGTTTGTACGACTATTTTGTGTTGAATTCGCGTGATAAGATGCTGAGTGGTTGAGTTTAGTGAAAGTTTTTTCCTTTTCAGGAAGAGAAGGGGAAATTGAATTAAGAACTCTGCATCTTTCTTCGATAATTTCAAAAAATTCATCAAGAGTCGGTAACTTGCTTTGGTCTCTTTTTGACTCGTATTCGCGTTTTTAAGCAAAATCTAATTTTCGACAGAGAAGATTGATAATTATTAAATGATCAGTTACAACATGTAAATTTTTTGAACATTCTAATTGTTGTCTCATTTCTGTGATGAAATCTCTGCAACATTGTGCGTTGCTTTTTCTGATTGGAGTATAATCTATTATGGGATTTAAATGGGAGTTGATAATAGCCAAATTATCGTTATATCTCTTTTTTAATATGTTAAGTGCAACAGGGAAATTGTCATTAGTTAATTCTAAAGCGTCGATCAGTAACAAAGCTTCCTCTTTAAGAGATAATTTTAAGTACATTAATTTTTCTACATTTGAAATGTTTGTGTTATTAATGACTAGCGAAGTGAACAAATCTATAAAACTTTGATATTTTTCCTGATCGCCTGAGAACGTCGGGATTTTTAATTCCGGCAGTTTTACTCGAGGTATATGTGATGTGTTATTAACGACTATATGAGGAGAAGATACAACTTGTTTAGTTTGATCATTTGACAAATCTGCAATTTTTTCTTGTATTCTCGCTAAATAATCAAGATACGTTTTTTCGACGTCAAAGCGTATATCAGAATTAATTTCTACGTTTTCTTCAGTTGAGAGATTCTCATATTGTTCCTGAATGCTTTCAAATTTATCAAATGTGACAGTGAGGGCATCTAGCCGTGTTTTAAGTTTAAATACATTAGTTTCTGTATCTACATTTTCTTCTATCCACTTGTAGTGTCGAGTAAATGCACCTTTGTTATTTTTTAAAGCTTTCTTCAGAGCATCCATTTTCTGAGTGTATACAAATTTCAAAAATATGAGTATTTGCTAGAAAGGAAGAATAGTAGGTATATTTTTGTGGAAAGAAAATGGATACCTTAGAGTATTACCGAAAGAGATTCTACGTTTGGTCAAATAAATAGCGTTACAATAAATTATGTAGGTGATTATGAATACAAGTAACTAATTTTTATACAAAAATACAAAGAAATATGGGTGTCTGTTAGATGTAAGAAATCGACAGGTCTAAGCACGTTTTGTGATAGGCACTAAAAATATCGAATATACAAAGAACAAATGATAAGTTACAAAAAACTATTTGTCTAAATTTTCAAAGGCAATTTTTTACCTTAAACTTCCTTCGGAGTTGGTTAGATTTTGGTGACTGCCTGCTTTCACCTTACAGGCTGTGAAGATAGGGATAGCTGTCTGCTTGATGTGAAAAAGGTAACGTGGATAGCTTCTTCAACGTTGATTGTAAAGGCAGGTATTTACCCGGGCGAAGTGGACTATACGCGAGCACTTCTATCAAATTGTTGGCTTGAGAGATTTCTTTCTCCGAGAGAGATGACACTAGGTTTCCAAATAAATCCGGCTCGAAGGACCAATTAATGTTCAGATCCTCTGGTTTTTAGTATCCAAACACTTAAGTTTCACGAACTTGTCGTGAGTTACACGAAACTCTCGATTGAGAGAATGTGTTTCTAGCTTGAAATAAAGATTGGAGAATCTTTAAAACATATATTTGGGTACCAGAATCAAAAACTAAGACTCTGGCAAAATAATAGGAACAATACTACAAATATTATTTTTTGACACTGACACTTACAGGAGAATGATATCCTGATTTTTTACAAAATATAACACACTAAAACTTAACAGGTTTTGTCTATATCTAACCTAAACTACTCAACATTTTTGAAACATATTACATGAAATGTCAAATGATCAATCTAAAAGTGGTTGCAAGTTCGGTTGCTATTTAACACCTTGAGAAAATGTTTTTAATTTAGTTTAAAGAGATTTGAACACTAATGTATTCTTTGTTACAGGTAAAACGATGGAAAACGTGAGAAAGAGGGTGAATATTCGTTTGTTGACTGAGTGGAACGGAAGGTATGGCGCGGAGGCCTACATTGCCAAGCCAGAGTTTAAGAACAGCACAATTTTTAGTGAAAAGCCTGATCTAGTTGCAGTAGAATTGCGAAACCTTCAGATTTGGTTAAACAAGCCTATATACGTGGGACAGACAATCCTAGATCTAAGAAGTTGATGTCCTAAATTGGTTTTTTTGTTATACCATAATATATCTTTATTTGGAGTATGTGTCTCCATCCACCAGTGTCTAAATTCCTTATCAACTTTTAATAAACATAATGGATTCTTTTTATATTGATTCCAAGTTAAATTATACTTTTTTAATTTAGCGTTAATAATTTGATAATGAGTTTGTTTACCCATACCTGTATTTATAGTACGGTCTTCACAGTGTTGGAACTAGAACTGCTTCTATAATTGTCGAACTTCTGCGTCGAACGATCGGAAATGACGGACGTAACCGAACATATCCGAATGACATTTAACCGGTTTTCATAAGATAAGGATTAGGGGAGCAGAAGGTAGTAAGATGTGGTGTATGAAACGGTATAGACATAGGAGACGTAAGAGGCACGGTAGTGATAGTGACGACGACAATGATTTAGCAGCATTATTACAAAAGCAAATAGATAACATATTCGAACCACGTAATTTACTTTATGATAGAAGTAATTTATTGTTCGATGTTAAGGAAATAAAAGATAAATATTTCAACTTTAATGAAGATAAAAGATTCAAATTACCAGAGTTTAATAAAACATTTAAAGATTATCTAGGAACAAAGAATATACCAACAAATTATGCTCTATTTTCACATGTACCACACATGGGTCCAGGTAATCCAATAAACCCAAATCCATTAAGCGATTTAGATGCTATATCATGGAAACACGACATAGCTTATTCAAAAGCAAAAATACCATTTGATATAATTAAAGCAGATGAAGAATTTTTAAAGGAACAAATGGATTATGATCCAGAAAACTTTGGAGAACATATACTAAGAGCTATAGCAGTAGGAGGTATAGGAATTAAATATGGATTCGAAAGAATATTTGGTTTAGCATATCCAACATTTACAGAAGAACAATTAATAAAATTAAGAGAAAATAAAGAATTTGTTAAATACGAAGAAGAGATAATGAAAAATAAATTTATATTAACGCAAGGTGTCAGTACTCCATGGTACCACATAAAACCACAGATGTCACAAGCATATGGTAAAGCAGTATGGAACCATAAAGTTATACAAATGCCTAAAGAATGGTTAGGAAGTAAAATAAAAGATTACTTTTTAAATGAAAACAATAGATTTGTAGGAACTGGTACATTATACGAACAAGACTCTAAATTATTACAAAACGAATTATATCATCAATACGAAAAGGCATTAAATGATAAGTTACATAAAGACCCTAAAGATAAACAACCATGGGATAAACATATGATAAATATTGTCAATGACATTGTAAACAAAGTAGAAAACGAAATACAAGATATCGCTCACGGTAAACAAACACGTATGCAGCTGGGAGACTTGAATAAAAGATTAGATATAGAATTTTATCATAATCACACAGAGTGGCAATACGATGGATTTTTATGGTTACTAAGAAACGAATTCAATCCAGAACATTTAGATAACGGTATGACCTTCGAAGCAACTGATTACGTAATGAATGAATGGGAAAAATACAAAGATAGCATTCTCAAGTGGACTACAGCAAGATTAGACTTCTTTGAACAACTAAATAAACAATACACACCCGATAAATTAAAGCAAATACAAGCAGATGTTTACAATAAATATGGTTACATTAAACAAATAGATAAGGGAAATTGGTTACGTGACTATAACAAAATAACAGATCAATTGATAGACACGCCCGATGATAAGGAACTCAACGCGCTATTGGACAACCATATCTCAAAACACCCCACTATATCATTTACAGAAGAGGAACATAAACTAATAAAAAGCACGATGCAGAAGTTCGACAATTATAGAAGCAATTCTAGTTCCAACACTGTGAAGACCGTACTATAAATACAGGTATGGGTAAACAAACTCATTATCAAATTATTAACGCTAAATTAAAAAACTATAATTTAACGTGGAATCAATATAAAAAGAATCCATTATGTTTATTAAAAGTTGATAAGGAATTTGGACACTGGTGGATGGAGACACATACTCCAAATAAAGATATATTATGGTATAACAAAAAAATCAATTTAGGACATCAACTAAGAAAAACATTTATAGATGACGAATTATTTAACGCTTGGGTCAACGAAGAAGGTAATTGGAACAAATGATGAAACTAAATATTTATTATTATTATTACAGGTACAGCAGCTCCAGATCCGGACGATCCATTCGACGACGACTTTAATCCAGTTTTTGATGAATCGGAATTCACCGAGCCCACAACCAAAAAGACGAAGACGGACGAAAAAGGAGAAACCTCTACTAAAAATACTACTCGTTCAGAATCTCCTCAACCGAGTGTTACGGTTCACCCTAAAATATAAAGACTTGATTAGTTAAATAGTCAATAAACAGCTGTGGCTTGGATGCATAAATGATTTAATTGTTACCTTAATATAATAACATAATATTAGCAACTATTTACATTATAACTAGATTAATTATTGTTGACACGGGATAACTGGTTCTGATGGTAACCTTGAATCTCTTAGTCTTTGACAAAAGCCAAAGGTGTCTGGATTCCTCAAGTATTCAGATAACCATCATTGATCTTGACCCCTTTGCCACAAGGCACAAGACCTCTGTTGACCTTTCAAGGCCATGGAGAGAGGGCATTGACTTTTGACCTCCATTTTGTTTTGGTTATTTCCTGGATATACATGGTTGGTTAACTTTCGCATTCTGCGGCTTTAGTGAACCAGGAAAATTAACCATAATCAGGATTCTCTTTTACAATCCAGTTGTAAGAGTTCATAAATTTATGGATATAGCTCCTGATTGAATAAAAAAAACTCACCTAAAGGTCACATGCCATCTAGGGTAAGTAATACCTCTTTTCATAGGGCTGGCATAGTTACCAGCAGTGTCTTTGAACTCTATTTTCTTTTCAGACCTTCTTTTTCCTCTTTTCTTCTTCTTGTGCATCTTTTACTACTGTTCTGCTACTTTATTCATCTGTACATGCTTTACGTCATCAATATTGGCTGGCAGCTTGGAAGTAAGCTCTACCTATAGTACTCCAGGGTAGCCTTCAACTCTTCTCCTACCCAGCTTGTTCTATACGCCTCCCCAACTCAACTTCGCATCAGTACGTACCCAGTTCGAGAAGGAATTCGTAGGTACCATCATAAGGAGAAGTAGCCTTCAAGTAAGATCTTTCCAACTTATTACATAGTGGTGTGAGTAGTGTGCTACAGATTGACTATCTTCCCAATATATGTACATTATTTTAACTAATTGAAGGACACATGAACATCTCTACTTAGCATATAATTCTTCTCAGTAATACTTATTGGAATGCCTAAAATAGATATTAAGTTGTAGTTTAAGTAAGGTAAATAGTTAGTAACAATTCAAACTAGGTAGTAGGTTAACAATAAATTAGTTAAACTTTATATTTACCAGAAAGTCCATGTAATCCCCGAAGTATACTTCTGCGGAAACTTTCTTTAAATTCTAAATAAGAATTAAGCTGAATAACAGGCATATTATAATTCTGGTAAGATAAGAATAAAATCATTTCACATTCTCTGATTTCTCTGTAATCAATCATATAAAGGTAAGCCAAGCGCCTGCTGGGAAATAGGAGGCGTAACAGAGCACTTCAGCATCCACTCCGAAGGCACCTATCAAGCGTCCTGCAAATACATCCAGCAATCCCGACGTCAGTTCTGCTAAACGCAAAATCGTTTCAGAATCTGGTGTTAATCCTCAGCAGCAGTCTACCACTGATACAGCCACTACTGTCCAGCCTGGAAATTCAAGCCATCAAATCGATACTGCCAGAGGTCCAGAACCAAATACGAAGGGAAGCTTACAAGGCGAATCAGGCAATAGAAAGATCCAACGACAGCGACACAGTTTAAGCGAAATTCATGTATGCCTTCCGATAGTCAATCTTATTTGTTCGTTTTTGAAACTCAAGATAATGCGGACAACTTAGCAGAATTACTAGAAATGTATTGGTCAAACATTACAATAGTATGCACTAAAATAGCAGCAAATAAAAATCATGCAGATATATATTTATGGATAGTATATTTGGGTTTTAAAATAAATTGGTCAACATTGAAAAGTAAATTGGTAGATAAGATAATTAAAGAGATAGAATTTTGCACTAAAATGTCTTTAAATGTAGATATGAAAGATAGAGAAGCTATATTAGCAAAAGCAACTAATAATATAGAAACTTTATATAGAAATAATATAAAAACAGTAGATTGGGATTGGGAAATAGAAAAAGAAAATGCATACAAACGAAAAAACACAAGTAATGATAGCGGACCTAGTAATAAGTTGTCTCGTTGGTAGGTACCATGGACGTCATAGAAGTTAACCATGAAAACAGTTGGTTTATCGACGAGAGTAGTGATAGACAATTAGTATTATATGATAGTAGATTTAGCGAACCTGTTATATTTGATTTTCGAGTAAATTTAAATACGAGTGATCCATACAGTAAATATGAAGTTGATTTGAAAAGAAGAAGAAGAAGAAGAAGAAAAACCAATATTTTTTTAAATTATTTCCTCGGGATTTGAAAGTGCCAACTGCATTTTTTTCGCTCTTATCATTGACGTACCTTCATATTAGTAAATATCATTCAGATACGTAGTGCAGATTATATCATTATATACAGAGTAAGAAATAAAACATTTTAGTAATGTCTCAAGATTCGATGTAATAATGAAACATTGTTGAAATCATTTTGGCATTTACTATGCCATTTTCATTCCATCATTTATTACAACTCATACATTTTGTACAGGGTGATTTGAAAAATTGGTGAAATACTTGACCGGTTTTTTCGTACATCGAATACTACAATATACTAAAAATTCAGACAATTTCACAAAGAAAACTTTTACCTATACCTTTGAATAAATTGATTTGATATTTAGCAGGTTGTTTTTAAAGGTAAAAAGGCATATTTGTTTAAAAAGCATTTTTCATTTCTTGATCCCCAGTGGTCTACATTTGGAAAAATATGTCATTTTTCTTTTCTCATTTTCCACACCATTTTTAATTAATTTTGTATTCCTCAATATTTTTCACGCAAAACACATAACCTTTAGTTTTCAAGTCTTCAACGTGATTTTTTAATAATAAAATGATAAAAATTTATTTTTTTCAATAGCTTACACCACTGGATCAAAAACTGACGAATATTTTTTTTTGCAAAATATACCTTTTCACATTTAAAAACAACCTGTCAAATGTCATATCCATGTATTCATCAATTTTTGAAGTTATCAAAGTAAATGAGCTGGACTCCCCAAACTTTATATCATTTTATCCAATTTTACAAGAAATATTAGTAACTGTGCAGCAAGAGTTCGGGACCATGGCGGAGGCGCTAACATGGGAATCTCCATAAGAAAATCGTCAAAAAAGCCAAGGTCCAAATTAGCGAAATAGCGATAAAAAGGAACATGTTCGAAAGGCCTTAACGTCTATTATGTACAGGGTGAGTAACAAAGCTTAACACCTTAACGACTTTTATATACAGGGTGGATAAAAAGTAACATGCTTGAAAGGCCTTAACGTGCACCTGCTCGGAAGATCCTAAAGGCATTAACGTCTATTATATACAGGGTGAGTAACAAAGCTTAACACCTTAACGACTTTTATATGCAGGGTGGATAAAAAGTAACATGCTTGAAAGGCCTAAACGTGCACCTGCTCGGAAGATCCTGAAGGCATTAACGTCTATTATATACAGGGTTAGTAACAAAGCTTAACACCTTAACGACTTTTATATACAGGGTGGATAAAAAGTAACATGCTCGAAAGGCCTTAACGTGCATCTGCTCGGAAGATTCTAAAGGCATTAACGTCTATTATATACAGGGTGAGTAACATGCCAGATCGAAGGGCCTTACGAAAATCATATACAAGGTGGATCAAACGCATCTTAAGTTTAACATGAGTAGCGGAAATGTCAAAACGTGTTCATATACATGGAGTAGGTATCTGGAAAAGTCTACAATGGTCTCAAACGTCACGCTGTCACGTCAAACGTCACGCTGTCACATCAAACGTCACGTTGTCACGTGAAACGTCACGTCGTCACGTCAAACGTCAAGCTGTCACGCAGTCACGTCAAACGTCAAGCTGTCACGCAGTCACGTCAAACGTCACATCGTCACGTTAAACGTCACGCAGTCACGTCAAACGTCACGCTGTCACGTCAAACGTCACGTTGTCACGTGAAACGTCACGCTGTCACGTCAAACGTCAAGGTATCTTCTAGAGTGTTTCAAAAGAGTATAAAGTTTTCTCTCGATATGTCCAATATTCTTGTATAACACTTTATGAAAAAGTTGATGAATATACAGAATGTTTAAAACGACGTATCGTTTGAAAAGCCGTTCAGTATAACATTCTCTTATCGGAGCGTAAAAAACGTGTTATTGTTATAGACAAGGTGTTTAAATAAAAACCAGTTTCATAATATTTTTTCAATAAATTACGTCAAATGAAAAAATATAATAATGGTTAGTATCCTTATTCTACACTCAGTGGTGAATCATTATATTTTGATATAACTAAATGTATTATATTTTCAAAGTGTATGATATTTTACTATAACCATCCTGTTAATCTATCAGAGTTAATCGATGCAATTTAAAGTCTCACGTATTATGTATGCAATTATTATCGAAGTCATTAGATAGTTTATTAATACATGCATAATATTAGTATCTCTCTTTGTTTTTTAAATATGTTAATATAATAATAATGTCTTCTTTTATAACCACCTTATAGGAATATAATACATTGATACCGAATGACTATATTTTCAATGGGATTTTTCAAAATTTCAATCTTCATGTGAATTTCCTTGATTATGAACACCGCTTGGATATCAGCGCGTTATCTTTTCATGGTAATCCGCAATCTAAAAAAACATTTTTCATATATTAGTTGGAAAAACAAATAGTTGAAATAATTCGGTTCATTTCCACACCATCTTATATAATTGATATAAGGAGATAAAACCATGGCGCGTTGTATTTAATATTTAAGGTGGCAAATACATCCCCTATAGGCCTACGGAAAACCACTTTGAGGTAATATTTCATGGCTCTTTTTTCAACCAGCACGAACACTAGTCTTTAAGCTAATAGAAACGGTTCATTAATTCGTTTGGTTTTACATCATTCACAAGAATGGGACATTTATGCGCCTTCTTCTCTATATCACTCTCAGTTCTAATCACTCTGGTGGTATATAGTTTGGATCTTAAGCCTACATAATCAGTCATCGGCACCCCATTATTTTCATCCTTCATCATCCCGAGAACTTTTTTATTTACTTGAGGAATGTTGAAGATGTTATCTTCAGGATAATCAGAGGTATCGAAGCGTGAGTGACAATCGTCTCTTATGACTTCATAAGGATCCTGATGAAGCTCGTAAATCAGTGAATCAGTGTCCGTATACAAGACTGAACAATGAGGAAAAGCGTTAATCATATACCCATAGTGAAAGTCGTAGATGGTAGTCTTCGCCAAATCGAGGATAGTTTGTCCAACGTATATAGGTTTATTTAACCATACGCACACTTTGCTAAGTTCTACAGCTACCAAATCGGGCTTTTCGCTAAAAATGGTGCTTTTCTTAAACTCGGGCTTAGCGATATAAGCCTCCGTTCCATACCGACCATTCCACTCTGTAAGAAGGCGGATGTTAACCCTTTTGCGAACATTTTCCATGGTCTTGCCTGAAACAGATGAATAGAATTATCGAGGTATTTGAAAACTTAGCTAACTACTAACCAAATACTGCATTGTTCATTAGTTTGAATAAGTTCTTCTCAAACTCATTCGACGCATTTGTCCGCAGCTCAGTGTTGAGGTCAATATAGTTTTTCAACCATGGTGATTGCTTAAACTTAAGGACTCTATGAATTTTTTTGATCACTAATCCCTGAGATAACGCTTGCTTTAATGCTCGATAATGAATTATATACTTTTTCTCATGGTGAAGGGTTGCCATCAATTTAGTGAGTTCTCCTTTTTTCGGAGGCTCCATAGTCTTTGGGTTGATGTGTTGGGGGCAGAATGGAATATCCTTATGCAAATTATGGTGGTGTTGTGGATATTCAAGATCTACTTCTAAAATATATCCCTCATTAACATTATCGGGGATAGTTAAAACATCAATATTAGTATCCGACCATTCAAAGCCGCCATATGGAAGATATTGACTCATGGCCCACCCATACTGAAACGGAAACAAAAAAAATTAGTGTCTTACTATTTTAAAGAGAAGTATAACTAACCTGATTGTTAATATCGAAATGTATTATAAAAGTCTTCGGCTTGTGGGGGTCGTAGTTGCTGATATATTGGTTGTTGGTTGTAGCTCTCCTTTTACTACAAACTTGACTTAGTCCACCACGAATACCCCGTTCAACGTAAAGAAACATATCCAAGTCTGTTAGAAGCTCCAGCTTAACCTCCGTATATTTAAGCATGGCATCCCATGTGAATCCGGGTAGCGTATTGGCATTGTTTACTATGCTGCAGCACATACATGGTGCTGCAACGCGGTAAAGAATGACTGAAAAAATGCTCACTCTACCCAGACATATCTTACCACGACTCAGCACAGGCAGGTGTTCAGACGTAGTAACTATTGTATTATGGATACGCTACCATTCTCCAGACATTGTTTACCGCATTCCAACTCAACATTAGGCGCACGCCACCGCCCACATGGCCTCACACCGACTTTTTGAGGTGTTCTCAGTTACGCAAGACCGCTAGACAGGCGCAGACGTTACGGAGGTTAGAAAAAAAATGTCCGTGGAAAACAATATTTTGTTATCACTGAAGAAATTAAGTGGAGAAGGTGTTGTCAGCAACTATACTTTTAAAAATGAAAGCTTTTTTACTGCTCTTGTTAGAGCAAAGAGTGGCTGTTCTGATGAGAAAGATGCGCAGTTTTTTAATGAATGGTGTACTAAGTGGATACAGAGATTTAGCCAGGAAACTTCTATAAATTGGATTGTACGACAAAAGTATCATTTCAAATGTCAGGTTTATACATACATCAATAAATATCTCACTGAAAAGGAATATTTCTGTTCAGCCAACATCAGCGAGCCGAAGGAAAATTAGGCGTGGTTTAACATGCGCGCGAAACGAATTCAAGCTGGTAGCCCATCCAAAAAAGAAACGTGCAATAGTCCCAAAAGGCAAAGATCTTTAAGGAAAAATATTGATCTTAAAAGACCAAATGCAAAATCACATGGAAATGCACACTAGTATTAAACTTTAGTGGATTTTGTATTTGATCTAGTTTTGTATTTTAGTGTGGTTCAATAAACTATTTTTGGCAAAACTATTTATTTTTTATATTATACAGGGTGTCAAATCATATTCCGACTGTTTTTAAGAGCTTTTATTTTCGAAACGGTTCTAGATAATAAGATGCGGTTTTCAAAGTTAGGTTTAAATTTACCATTAGTTTTGTTCTGACACATTTATATAAATGGCCTATTTCCGGTTTATCCGTTAGAAAATTGGCGTATTTTCAGAATACAGTAGATTTAAGTAGAACATAGGATATAATTTGGGCATATAATAGTTATTTGTTTAACTAGGCAGCAAAGTAGTATATTGACTGCCGAGGCTGAATTCTGCCAAGGTAGTCAATCTACTTTGATGCCGAGTTGAACATATAATTTTTTCTCCGATTTTTCATAATGAGGATATTGTATTTGCAAATTATTACAATTCCCACAATCTCTTTATTTTTGTTGGTTGCTATGGAAATGTATAATCACAGGCAGCAAAGTAATCACTAGGCAGGAAAATAATACTTTGCTGCCAATCGGAGAAAAAAATATTGTTCGAGATTTTCCATGTGCTGATGCATTTTGAGAGATTAAACACTTCAATTAATTTTATTGAATATAAAACACAATGTGACGTTCTGTCAATAATCGAAATATTTTTGTGATGTGACATATTAAAGCCTCATTGATTATTATTTATTATTAAGATATTTGAATCAGTATTCGAGTTGAAGATATCCAACTTCTATTTCTGTGCACCGATTTTAAAGTTTAATGTACCGTAATAAAGTAAAAATATGCGTTTTTTGAAAAATTGCTCAATATACATGGTGTCCCATTTATAAAATTACAGCTACTGTATTATGAAAATACGCCACTTTTCTAGCAGGTAAATCGGAAATAGGCCATTTATTTAAATGTGTCGGAACAAACTGTGAGACCGTTCCGTTCAAAACAGTCAGAATATAATGAGACACCCTGTATTAAAATCGCGAAAGTAAGCAAATTTCAACGGGGTTGGGACTGCAACGCGGTAAACAATGTCTCGAGAATAGCAGCGTATCAATAATACAATAGTTACTACGTTTGAACACCTACCTGTGCTGAGTCGTGGTAAGATATGTCTGGGTAGAGAGAGCGTTGTTTCAGTCATTCTTTACCGCGTTGCAACACCATGTATGCGTTGCAGCATAGTAAACAATGCCAATACGCATCCGGGTAACGTATAGTAATGGGCGGGATCAAGAGCATATGTTTTGAGACAACTAATCCTGAACGTCTCAAATACGTCTGCCAAAAGTAGAATGCCCGTCTTCATGTAAAGATCAACGTAGTCTCCTAAATTTCTACAGTGAAAGTTGTTCCATACATCTTGGGCTCTTTGATAATATCTGCGGGGGCATGGTGTATCATCCAATTTATTAAAAAATGCATCTCGTGGAGGTAGAGTTGTTTCACTAAATCGCTCGAAGGAAGAAATGTAATCATAAGGCATTACACCCTTTTTTGTCAACATATTAAAGCGATCTTCAGGTAACTCTGAGAACTGTGACTTGAGGTTAGGATAGTCAGTTAAATATGATGCCAACTTATCTAAGGAAGAATTCATGAAACGAAAGCTATCGATGAATCTAAACTGGATTGGTGCATCATCCACGTGCTTAGTGAAAGAAATATATTTCTCCTTTGTGATAGGGAGCAAATCTACGGTTTCCTTCATCCTAGTAGCTACGTCCTTAACGATATGATGTGCATCGTACCCCGATAAATTATGCCACACTACCGGTACCACGTGACTATCCTTATAGTTTACATTACATGAGCCATGAGCTGCTCCACGATAGTTGTTGGCAGAGATAAGATGATTATGATCCCTCACCTTCTTATCTTCTGGGGTGAAGGGTTGCTCACAGATGTGGCAGTGTGTAGCTCTTCTATGCTCAACTTCCTGCAACCATGTCATATCAATATCATATGGGCACCAAAACACTGTAGCCATGTCTTCAGAAAGACTGCTCATCTCATCTGCAAACCATGTCATGCAGTCCTGCCCACGATAACTTTTGTGATAGGAAAGAGTATCGTCATAGCTACATTTAACATAATATCCAACGGCAGCGGGAACATGATGCTGCATTCTTTGAGGCTTCTTAGGATCTTCAACAGGCTTGAGCACGCACTCTAGATCTGCATAAACAATAAACGGTACCTTTTCCTTATTCATATAATTTTTAAATTTCAAGATACTTTTTCCGGGCTCAGGCATCTTAATGGCAGTCTCGTTAATTTTCACACATTCCTCGGTATGTTTATCAAGCTTCTCCTGCGATCTATAGTAGTCGAGGCATCTATCGCAAAATTCTTTTTGTCCGTGCTCTTTGCTAAGTTGTTTGGAAAGTAGACGAGAGAGGTTTTTGATCCAGACGTAATGGTATCTAACAGGGGCTTCAGTATCATCATCTTGGATTAGAAGAAGGTTGACATGACGATCCTTTTTATCTTTCGTGAGGTATGTGGGAAGCGTTTCAAAGATCTTCTTATTCTTCTGGAGGGTGTATACATTAATGGAGACATCATTCTGTTTTTCAAAATTTGGGATTTGTCCAACAGTCATTGGTAGCTGTATACCTTTCAACTTCAAAACGGTAGAGTAATGGGGGTATGATGATAATCGATCAGAATGTTTTTCACAAGGATACAGTGCCGACGTTACAGCCCATGCAAAGCATGCATAATCATCATTTTTGACGTTGATGCATGCTTGCTTCCTCTTAATTTGAACGGGTAGCTCAATGTAGGATGAACCAAGTTGAGGTGTGTATTTGTTAATGTTGACACCAAGATTCACCACCTTCTTCAGCGCCCAACCTGAATCGCGTTCCTGAAACTCCTCCAGTTCGTTCAATATTGGTGCAGTAACTTTGGAGTCGAACCAGCCGTTTACATCAGTCTCTCTATAAATTGCAGAGTTCGAGGTGGTGAAGTACTTATAATCATTCTGAACCGAGTCTCCCTTCACTATTTCAAATTCACCACAAAACGCCACATTCACCTTGACTGCATCTTTCTTTAAGACATTTCGAATGCGGCGTGTAAATATCGACCTAGCATCAATCAAGAAAGATTGAGGATCTTTATGCTTCAGGTTCGATATCACGGCTGAAGTGATGCGGGACTTGAATGCAGAATCTGAATCTTCCCAATGGACGCGATCACTCGCAGTCTCTTTCCGTGGTGAAAGCCCTGTCCCCTTCTTCTGCGCCGCTTTAAATTGAGCCCTGAGACTTTTAATGTTTCTCAAGCAAGCCTCCAAATGCTGCTTCTCCCCCATCGATTTAGCATACCTCATCGAATCCAATATTCTCTTTATCCCCTTCCGACATTCAAGCAGCCCTTCTCGGATCTTCACATCATCGTTCTTGGCTTCTACCAATCCCAACAACGCTGCAATGTAGCGAACCAAATCCGTGGAAAGACTCATACTAAAAAAATGAAAATAACTAGTGATTGATAGTACAACATAACCTTAAACTTACTTTTAAATTTCTATATAAATATGAAGAGCTTTCGAAAAAATAGGAACAGAGGACACAATTGAATGCTTCAAAGTTCTGAAACAGAATGAAAAAAATTATTATTCATAGCTAAAAGATATAATTTTAGTCGGACGGAAAACTGGATGATTGATCAATGTCTTCAAATAACCTTAAATATCATGTTGGGGGAAAATTGGTAATAACTAGTGATTGATAGTACATCATAACCTCAAACTTACTTTTAAATTGATAAAAAACTTTACGAATAAATAGGAACAGAGGACGCAATTGAATGCTCCAAAGTTCTGAAACAGAATGAAAAAAGTAATTATCCATAGCTATAAGATATAATTTTACGGAAAACTGGATGATTGAACGATGTCTTCGAATAACCTTAAATATCATGTTGGAGAAAATTAATGTTTTTACATGACGCCATTTTGCGGTGGATCGTATTGTAGTGCTATCTAGCGACACTTATCGAAAGTAGTCCTGAGGTAGAAAAATAGGTGACTACTAATGGTAATTAATGTGGCGCCATCTACATTTCAATTACCCAAAAACGTTAATGTTGTCATGTTTGAATTATAAACGAACTAGATATTTCAGTGTTCCTGCGAAAACCTGAGACACACCTTGAATATATTTGTGATATTAATAAAGTGGAAAAGTTGTGTATTTTGTTTGTTTTAAGTTGAAAACTTTATTTATTGTCCAACAATCGCCACACTTCGTGTCACAATACTCACAATAAAGTACACAATTATTGTGAGAAACCTTTTTTTCTAATATATATTATGTATAAACTCAATAATTTTAAAATGTACATGAAAACTTAATATTCATAATACTAAAAATATATGTGTGCGTCTTGGATTTTTTACAGTAACTCTGAAATATTTAGTTAGTTTATAATTGCAATATGACAACATTGACATTATTAAGTGAGTTGAAAGTAGATAGCTGTACACTAATTACAGTTTCTAATTTCCCAGTTTTCTACTTTATACCTACTTTCAACACATGCCACTAGATAGCACTACAATCGATTCACCGCAAAATGGCGTCATGTAAAAACATAAATTGGTGATTGACCTTAAACTTACTTTTAAATTAATTAAAAACTTTCCAAGCATGTAGGTAGAGCTGACGAATGATTCTTATATATATATATATAACTTTAAAATTAATAGAAATCCAAATGAGCTGAGGACAATTCTGAACGCTTCAAACTTCTGAAACGGAATGAAAAAAATAATTATTAATAAGTAAAAAGTAAATATTTAAGGGTAATATAAAACTAATGAGAAAAATTAGTATGAAAACCATTTAAACTATGAAAAAAGGCTGTTTTTTAAATTGAACATGAGTCAAACAGTCAATAAAAAACAAAAGTGGTTGTATAATTGATAATTCATTTCAAAATTAGATAAAATATTTAAAACTTATTGTTAAGACTTATATAAATCATTCTACATCTAACCATCCCACAGTCATGATGAAAAATTGTAAGCGCTGTTCTAAAGAACACCCTTTCACTACTCATGAACTCTGCGAAAAATGTTATATTATTGGTGGAGAAAATAGTGATTCCATTTAATATATATTCATGGTTGAGTTATGAAGATTTTAAAAAGTGACAATTTCATTATGATCGAAAACAGCTACTTTGTGAGAAATGCGGAAAGTTTATTAATATAACTGTGTAACGTCCTTTCCGTCGCTACTCGTTTATTTGACGCCTAAACTCTGGTAACGGATGCCTCGGGCGCCAGTTTTTTAAAGTGGTATGCTCCACTTGCTCCGGGCAGCGTCAGTGAAGAAGGAAAATACTCCAGGGTTCAATATGGTGTTGACGGATGAGTAGTTAAACAATGTTCCTTCTGAGTCAAACAACGCTCAGTATATGCTAAATCCCCATATTTTGGTAGAACCATCCTGTATAAATAATGGAATGCGCTGTGTGTGTATAGAAAGTATAGGAATCATGCTCGCCCAAGGCTATTATGCATAAATTATATACGCAATTAATATATTTTCAATGGGATAGTGTATAATACTTTGCTATGACCATCCTGTTACGCCAGAGGCAACTAATGCAGTCTTACGCAATAGTGCATGCAATTAAGGTCATTTTAGATAGTTTATTATTTGAAAAAAATCTTAAATCTGTGTATATATGTATACCGATAGAAGGCCGTTTCTAATAAAGTATCACTACCTGAATACGTAAGATGAAAAAGAACATGAATAGGAAAAAACCAGAAAATGTGGTAAGTTTAAAATTTCGTTTTATTTTTTATTAATAATTTTGAAATCTTTAAGGTTTTAAAAGTGTTGAGAACAAGTCCAAACGCTTTTATTCCAACAAGAGCTACATCGCAATCTGCGGGATGTGATTTACAAACACCTATACATTTTACTATAGGTTCAAGAGAAAGATTTCTCGTAGATAGTGGGTTAAAATTAGAACTACCACAGGGAGTTTATGGAAGGATAGCACCACGATCTGGTATAGCGCTTAAAAATGGAATAGAAGTGTTTGCAGGTTGTTTAAATAGTTATGTGAATTTTTATATATCGTTACAGATCAAGATTGTAGTTAAAAAAAATAAATGTCACTTTGACAGACACAATTTTTGTAAATTGATATAACAAGTTTGAAATAAATTCTCATCCAGTCAATGTGTACAGTCCACTCATTTGATATCAGTCAATTAACTATATACATAATTTTGGTCCAAACGAGCAGGATTCAAGAAGAAACAGTATCCAATTCAAGTTAAACACAATTTAAGCAAAACACAAGATCGTCAGTGAAGCCAAGAGTAACTGCCGTATCGTATCCAAGGTAGTCAGTCGTAGAATTGCTATTTCCAATCCGAAGATTATACTAGCCGACAGAATTGGCCCCAAGTTCACGTGTTCTCTCCACATTTAAGAGAGACATTGGAGGTTAGATCGTTTCAAACTACTTTTTTCACTTATCTACTTGTCATAAAATCTATCATTCACAGCGATTGCGAATAGTGAGTCAATTTAGTTGAACTTATGATATTATTCACCATTCAAACATAGTCAAATCAATTTATGCTACTTTACAAATCACGTTAGGTTACATTTCTGAAAATTTAACTGCATTCAATACATGTTTCCTATTTTTTTTTAACGATTTCTATTCTATTTATAATTAAAAATAATTGATTATAATGACTTTAAAACAGTCAATACGGTGTAGAGATTCAATTAAAGTGCGTTTGGACAATTTAAAGCTATTTACAAGTTATTTAGAGAGCAATACTCCATCTATTTCAGATGTAGAATTTAGAATTGAGAGTTTTAAAGGTTTATATGATGAATTTGATCAAATACAAAAAGATATAGAAAAAAAATGTGTTGACGATGATTTAAATGAACAGTTCACAATACGTAGCCAGTTTGATAACGACTTTTTTCAAGTAATGGGTGTTTTAAAACACTATGTTCAAGTTAATACGCCAATTATTAGTAATACAATTGGCAATATCAGTAACAATGATACATTCCAAACAAGTTTTCCCCCAAAAATAAAATTGCCGACATTTAGAGGTGACTATGAGAGTTGGCTCAATTTCAAAACCAATTATTTATCTATTGTTCACAATAATACTGCAATAAACAAGTCAAATAAGTACAATTTTTTACGTACTTCTCTAGATGGTTATGCGAAACAAATAATAGGAGGCATTGATTTTGTGGAAGATCAGTATGATATAGCGTGGGAAACCTTGTGTAAAAGGTTCGATGAAAAACGTATATTGGCAAATAATCATATTAAAGCTATTTTTCATACAGAATCTATCAAAAAAGAATCTGCTCAAGCATACAGAAAATTGATTGATGAAACCTCAACACATTTAGCAGCTTTAAAAAACTTAAATTTATCTCCCTCAGAAAGCTCAGACATTTATTTAATCTATTTAATTACATCTAAATTAGATTTGAGCTTGCAAAAGAAATGGGAGGAATTTGAACCTCTTTTGGAATTACCCACATTAAAGGAGTTACTTGAGTTTTTGAATAAAAAAGCTGATGCACTGGAGAATTGGCAACAGAATCAATCCCAACTATGTGGGTCACGTGATATTGGATTTTCCAACACTCACAACAATCAAAAAAGATTTAACAATTATAAAAGCCCTATTAAGTTAAATCTTGCAATTAATTCGTTAAAATGTAATTTTTGTCAAGGTGAACATACAATTTATTCATGTGACAAGTTTTTGAAATTATCGGTTCTAGAAAGATTGGAAAAAGTTAAAACTTTAAAGCTCTGCATGAATTGCTTAAGAACAAATCATAATAGTGAACAGTGTCGCTTGGGTCACTGCAAAAAATGTTCACAGAAACACAGTACACTGTTACACAAATACAATCCTGTTAGTATCAATACAGAGGCTGATTCTGAAACAAATTTATTAGTTAAAAATTATAATGTCTTACTATCTACTGTAACATTTCAAGTTAAGGATAGCCAGCACAATTTTCATACTGCCAGAGCAATTTTAGATAATGGCGCCCAATCAAATTTAGTAACTCAAGAATTTTGTACAAAATTGAATATTCCATTAACCAATACCTATACCCCTATTATTGGTATAAATCAAACAGAAAGTATTATCACTAAAAAATGTTCTATAACTATATTTTCAAAAAGTATTGACTATTCCACAACATTAAATTGTTTGGTAGTTCCCAACATAAGTAATAAAGTACCTTCTCAACTTGTACATTATTCTTCATGGAATATTCCAGAGGATATTAAATTATCGGATCCCCAGTTTTATGAGCCCACAAGTATTGACATGCTCATAGGTGCGGGGGAATTTTGGAATCTATTATCTCAGGGTCAAATAAGGTTAGGTAAAAATCTACCAATTATCCAAAACACCAAGCTAGGATGGATTATTTCTGGACTAGCACCAATCCATAAAACGAATTATAATACTTCTATTTTCCATTTTTCTATTGATCATCACAAAGAAGACGAACAATTAAAAAAGTTTTGGGAGTTAGAGGAAATCCCTAATGTTGATTTAAAGTCACAAGATGACAATGAATGCGAGAAATTATTTTTAAAGGACACATGTAGAGCTTCCAATGGTCAGTTTATTGTTAAACTACCTTTTAAATATTCTCCAGCACTTCTTGGAAATTCATTTGATACAGCAATCAAGCGATTTCATTCATTAGAGAAAAAATTCATTCAAAAACCGCAATTAAAATTGTTGTATCAACAATTTATTTATGAATATCGAGAACTGAATCATTTGCATGAAATTAAAAAAGGTGATTTCAACGATAACGTCAATTATTACTTGCCCCATCATAGTATCTATAAGGAATCGAGTATTACCACACAATTGAGAGTAGTGTTCGATGGAAGCTGCAAAACCACTACAGGGTGGTCTCTCAATGACCTGCAGTATACAGGTCCCAAAATTCAAAATAACATTTTTCATATATTGTTAAGATTTAGACAATACATTTATGCAGTCTCTGCAGACGTAAGCAAAATGTACAGACAAATTTTAATTCATAAGGATCATCATCCATTTCACCGAATCATATGGCGCGATAACCCTCAAACGGATTTATCTATTTTCCAACTGAATACTGTCACTTATGGCACCAGTGCAGCACCATATCTTGCAATCCGTTGCCTTAATCAATTAGCAGATGATAATTCTCAACAATATCCCTTAGCATCACAAACAATTACCAATGATTTTTATGTTGATGACCTAATAACTGGGTCTAACAACTTGCAATCTCTAGAAAATTTATGCCATGAAATTTCATCCATTCTTAAGTCAGGCCATTTTCAACTTAGAAAATGGATTTCCAATTCTCGAGAACTTCTTACTAAAATTCCTGATGATCACATTGCCAACTACGTTCTACATCTAGGAGAGAACGAATCAACCAAAACATTAGGAATCCAATGGGTAAGTCAATCTGACATGTTATCATATACCATCGCACCAGTCGAAATTCACAATGTAACCAAAAGATCAATTCTTGGATACATTTCTAGAATATATGACCCATTAGGCCTACTTAGTGCAACAATTATACTATGTAAGATTCTTATACAAAAATTATGGGCTAGAAACATAGGATGGGACGATCCTATTCCCAACGACCTCTATGTATATTGGAAAGAGTATTCCACTCAATTACACAATCTTAATGATCTAAACATTCCTAGAAACACTATTCCACTGGACTACAAAATATCGGAATTGCATTGTTTTTCAGATGCATCTCAAAATGCATATGCAACCTGTGTTTATATACGTAGCTTCAATTTCAATTTTAATAAATTTCAATCTCATCTTCTATGTTCAAAATCCAAAGTTTCACCCATTAAACCCACTACAATACCAAGATTGGAGCTCTGTGCTGCTTTACTGGGAGCTCAATTATCTAATCAAGTTCATATTGCGTTGTCTAGCTCAGTGCCAACAATATACTGGAGTGATTCTCAAATTGTATTAGCCTGGCTCAATTTAGAACCAGTACAACTCCAGCAATTTGTTGCCAACAGAATAATGAAAATTCAGGAGCTCACTAATATAAGCAATTGGCATTATATTCCTAGTCAAGACAATCCAGCCGATTTAGCTTCTCGTGGGATTCTACCAGCGGCTCTTCTCAATTCACAAATGTGGTGGAAGGGACCCGAATTTTTATGTCAGACTGTTGAGTCTTGGTCAATAAGTTCGCCTTCTTCAAATATTGACCTACCTGAAATCAGGAGCAAATCTCAAATATTACTATGCGAAAATAAACCTATTCAATTATCACATCCATTATTTGCTAAATACTCTAGTTTCAATAAATTAGTTAGAGTAATTGCTTATGTATTCAGATTTACTGAAAATTTAAAACAAAAACTTCAAGGCAAACTTATTAATACACAGCATCTTAATGCATATGAACTCAATCTCTCTCAAACAAAACTCTTTAAACTTGCGCAATCTGTAAGCTTTGAATTGGAAATAAAAATGCTTCAGACCACTGGCCATCTACCAAAAAACCATAAACTATCATCCTTGCATCCATTTCTAGATAAAGAGGATGTTTTAAGAGTAGGTGGTAGATTGCGCTTCACTTCCCTCAATTATAATGTTAAACATCCTATTTTGTTAGATTCAAAACATAAAATGTCGAAACTCATTTTTGTCCAAAAGCATGAAGCTCTTCTTCATGCTGGTAATCAATGTTTATTGTCAGCTGTGCGTCAAATTTATTGGATTATTGGAGCGAAAACTTTGGCAAAACAGGTCATACGAGAATGTTTACCTTGTTTTAAAGCAAAGCCCAATGTTTGCGTTGCACCAATGGCAAATCTCCCCAATGCTAGAGTTTCTCCTTCATATCCATTCCAACATACTGGAATAGATTACGCTGGTCCATTCAGAATTGCTGACAGAAAAGGTAGAGGCAGACAAGTAATGAAGGCCTATGTTTGTATTTTTGTCTGCTTTTCCACAAAATCATTGCATCTAGAATTAATTAGTAATTTAACAAGTGAACAGTTTATTGCAGGTTTACGTCGTTTTACCTCTCGGAGAGGCATGCCATCTCACATATATTCCGACAACGGCACAACCTTCATAGGAGCCTATAACGAGCTCAAAGAATTGGGTCAATTTTTATACCGTAATCAAAAAACCGTTAGCGACTTTGCTTCAACTACCGGTTTTATATGGCACTTCATACCTCCTTACAGTCCAAATTTCGGTGGCTTGTGGGAGGCATCAGTCAAAAGCATGAAATATCATTTTAAGCGAGTTTTAAAAGATGCTATTATTACGTATGAAGAGTTTAATACTCTTCTAATTCAAATTGAAGGAATACTAAATTCAAGACCACTATTTGCAATGTCTAGTGATCCATCTGACCTTACTCCGCTATCCCCTTCCCATTTTTTACTTGGACGATCAATTACTGCACCTCCTGATCTAGATGTCCAGGATACTCCTCCAAATAGACTATCTAGACTACAATTTGTTCAGCAATTACAACAACAATTCTGGAACAGATTCTCCAAAGAATACGTTACTCAGTTACAACATCGATACAAATGGAAGGAGAATCCAACACCTATTAAAGTGGATGATTTAATTATTATCAAGAACTCTCAATTGCCGTCATTTAAGTGGCACATTGGGAGAGTGATTAAGTTATTTACTGGTAAAGACAATATTTCTAGGGTGGCAGAAGTGAAAACTAGTCAAGGAACAGTTAAACGTTCTGTGCGAGATTTATGTCTACTTCCAATTTCTGAACAGTAAACATTAATACCTAAGTTAGTAATAGTAATTAGGAATTAGATTTATAATACTTACAATATTAAAACTTATGATAATTTTGAAGGTGCCCTTCAAGGTGGGGGCTATGTTTAAATAGTTATGTGAATTTTTATATATCGTTACAGATCAAGATTGTAGTTAAAAAAAATAAATGTCACTTTGACAGACACAATTTTTGTAAATTGATATAACAAGTTTGAAATAAATTCTCATCCAGTCAATGTGTACAGTCCACTCATTTGATATCAGTCAATTAACTATATACACAGGTGTAATTGATGCTGATTATAGAGGTACAATTAAAATCTTATTATATAATTCGTCAACAAACATAGTTAAATTTGAGAGAGGAGACAAAGTCGCTCAACTTATTTGTGAAAAATGTTCTATTCCGATTATTGAAGAGGTGGATAATTTAAGTTTTACAGAGAGAGGAGAAAATGGTTTTGGATCTTCATCTTGAATTCATATAATTAATATTGTATTGGTTGTAGAGTGATATAGTAATTTACTTTATCTCTAAGTATATGTAAGTAGTGAAGGAAATCATTAAAATTGTAAACATACTGTTGAAAAAATGTTAGTATAATAGTTTGCATAATGAATAATCTATTTGATCCACCTAAGTGTAGAATTTTTGAAACAATAGTTTGTTTAGTTTGTAGAAAAGTGTTACGTAAAACTTTTAAACTTGAAAAAATTTGGAGTTGCAAACAAAAATTATTAATTGGTTTGTGTACGGCTGAATGTAATCAAACAAGACCACTGAGAAAATTTCCTGAATATATAGATAATAATTGGTTTCATGAATTAGACCCATTAGATGAAAAAGAGATATATTGCGGATATTTTTTACCTCCACGACAACGAGATTAGAATATTAGAAGAAAATAATCAAAAGACTGTCAGTCTTACAACATCCTCAGAACGAGAAGAAGGTAACATAAATCTAAAAAGAATGACTTCCTTAAATTTAAACTTCATTATTTTGGTGGCCGTTTCAAATAATATACTGTACACAAATGTACCAGAGAATGCAAAACATGTTGCAATATGTTTTGATATGAAAAATATAAGAGAAGAATGCAATCGATCAGAATGGAGTTTGTTGAGTGTTACCAAAATAAATAATGGTCACCTTTCTGTATACCATATTGAAATTCCAGAAACGAATTTATTATATTTTAGTTACAAATTAAAAATAATATTTGATGACAATTCCGAAGGTGATCAAACCCAATGGCAGCATGCGATTATTGATGATATTTCTATGGAGAAGACAAACATAAGTGAAAAAATTGATAAATTGTACATTTTAACATATATAGTATTGATTTTATTAATTATTATTGTTATATATTACTTACTTAAAATGGCAAGAGTATTTATACAAAATAAGGTTTACTCATCAGTTTGTAGTAAATAAAACACAAGTTAATTAAATAATATTCTTTTATTTTTCATCCATTATAAAATGTTCATATAATGTATAAGCATTTTTTAATGCGCAAATAGATGGATTAATCTTATGATAAAAACATTTTGGTGTCGAGGCTGCTAATGGTGGATTTTCATCTAATTCATATACAGGTGCGGTGGAATATTTTTGAATGAAATTGGTTTTTTCTTTTCCTTTCACGAAAACCATGTCAGCATTTTCAGTAATGTCTTTTACGATATTTTTGAATTTGTGTAAATGTGTATAACCAATATTCCAATCGATTCCATGATGATTTTTCATTAACCAAGTTGCTTGTCTATGTAAGTCTGGAGGTAACATATGTAGAGGAAATGGTGATTTGAAAATATAGTGACATACCTGATGACCATCATAAGCTGCAAATTCTTTAACGATGAACTTATTATTTTCAATCTTAAAACCTTGAACATCTAAAACGACTTTCATATTTGTAATTGTTGCAATTTAGTTACCGCACCTTTATATTGTTCATAATATTTTATGTCACGTTTGAGACGTGTTAATTTGAAAAGAAACTGACTAAGAGCAATTTGATACTCACGGGTATTCATATTTAATGAAGAATATGTAGTAACCCCTTCTTTTATATTGCATGTCAATCATGCGCGCTATGTTTTTCCACATCAGTATTGCTTAACAATTTTAGTTAATGGATTATAGGAAAATTGTTTTTCATGGAAGATTAAACAATATGCAGAAATATCACTCGTAATGGGAGCATTTAACTCAAATTCTATACGAAGAACTACAGATCCAGACTGTATTAGTTCCTTCTGCCTTGAGCAATCTATATGAATTAAGGGAGCTGTATCTCTAAATTCGTCAGGTGTGATAATAGGTTCACTGTTCAAACGGCTATAATAAGAAGTTTGGAAATCAGCAAACATTTTATATAACGTAGCAAAACTATTGTTTGTAAAATCTAAAAGTAAATCATTGTATGGATACTTCTCAGAATTGAGAAATACCTTAATATTCTTCAAATTCAGATGTTTAAATTGACTCATATTTTCTTTTATGTGACCCCTAGCATTATTTTGAAATCCAATTACAATGTGTCTAGGTGTCTCTACTTTTGTACTAGTTTTTACAGCCCAAGTGTGGCGAGACGTTTTCGGTAAGCTGGGATACTCAATCAATTGCCAAGATCTGAATTTTATTGGTAGTTCCTTGTTACTTTGAATAATTTTGTTTAGATGTAATTCATGTTTTATGTTGGGTTTCACGTGAGGAATTCTCCAACTGATGTGAGTTAATTCAATTTTAGGTTTTTCCGATTCATCTGTATGAGTGACTGAGTCTCTATCATCACTAGATCTCACCAATATTAGCTCTTGTTTCATGTTTAAGATTATTTTATTGAAATCTTCAAAGAATCCTGACCATAATTTCAAGGGTATACACACGTTAAAATTTCCATTTTTGTCTGACAACTTGACGTCTTCCTTAGGAAACCATCCAGAATTATTTAGAAAAATTGTTCCATTTGAATTATAAGATAAATAATTTTTCATTGTTGAAACAAGACCAATATCTCTTACTGAATCAACTACAACACCGTTCAGTTCATATCGAATTTCACGGAATAAAAAAGCTATTGCATTATTAATGAATTTCAATTTTGTAGGTACTGTGTTGGTTTCAGTTAAAATTTTCCCCGTAATCTCAAGATAACTGTCAGCCGGATATGTTATACAATCTAAATCTTGCACTACAATACGAATCTCATCATTATAATTCAACTTTCCGGTAATATATGGTTGATATGTGTGATATTCATAATCCTCCACAGCCATGTCATTGAAGGGCTCATGAGTGACTTGTAATATATCCATTTATATTAATAACTTAAAACCGAGTGATTTTAAAAAACGTTTATTGTTAGGCGTTATGACGGCTATTCTCTCACACAAACTAATTGTAGACGGTTTATTCAGCAATCTTTTATAGTTTTTTTCAGCATATTGATGGGAGAATTTCAAGACCATTTTTGTTGTCGAATATGTAAAGTGATAGTAATCTCCTCGTCTTGAAAATTTATAACGTTACCACTCTGATCAATAATTTTTACAGTTATGTTGTTAATTGTTTTAACACTTACAGGATCATACAAGATATTTTGAGGAGATTCAACTATTTTATAGCCACTAGGAACAGTAGGAAAAAATTGATGGATAATGTGAACAGGATGTCCATTGAGATATGATCCAACAGCAATGTCACAATCTATTCCAATAGAATTAACTTGTAAAATATTTATAGGTTTTGTAGAGGTGTGTGTCACATTGGGATTTAACACAACTTTTCCAAATCCAAATACTTTACCAATTGAGTCATCAGTTAAGAATGAAATTGTCTTATTACTAGAAATTGATACGTGAGATGTGTTTAGATTTGGGACTATGTCAATTGTTGAATCTGATGCTACTGTAAGCATGTGTTGTTTAATATATTGAATTATTTCATTAAGTTCATAAGCACCTTTAGGTATAATTATTGTATGATATATAGTTGGACCTCCGAAAATAAATCTATTATTAGTTTCATCAATATTTGGTATTGTATTGAAACTATTGAAATTAACTAAACCAACTTCATAGTCATATTTATCATCCAAGTAAATGGGAGGATTGAAATTATAATTAAGAATAGATGATGCACCACTAAGTGTAACGGAAAATGACATTTCAACTTAATAAAAAGTTTAAATATTACGATTGAAATATTTATGAATGAATTGAAGTGAGTGATGACCACAACTATACGAATTGTTCTGTAGTCTATCATAATTGTATGTTATATATACTGGTCCGTTACTATGAAAATACTCGATCAGTTCCATTGGTGGAGGTAAATTTCCATAACTATCAAAGTAAATAATTTCCTTGTCTGATTTTACGTATGATGTCCAATGTGTTCCGTCTCCTCTAACTGTATCCATATTCAAAATACCACATTCATGTTTATGAATTTTCTTTGGTAAATTATCTCTCATGAAAACTCCCCTAAAAAAAGGTATTTTCAATATTTTAACATATTTCCACAGATCTTTATCGGTAAGCCCACGATGGGGCAATTTTAGTTTTTTGTTGTTCCTTCTCCTTTGTATGGTCTTAGATAAAGACCTTTTCCTTTATGTTTTAGTTGTCTTCTTGGCTTTTTTTGACGTTTTTTTTCTTTCAAACCTTTCCCCTGTTTCAATTCCATAGCCATATCATGTCGTTTTTGTTCAGTTAATTGTTGATTGTTATACTTTGCATCATTTACTGCCTTTGCAATTCCAGCTGCTCCACCTCCTAGAGCTCCTAATGCACCTAACAGTGGTAATATTAATGGTAAAAATCCACCTATTTTCCTCGTCGGTGTTTGAATTATACGTTTTTTTGATTTTTTCTGAAGTGAATTACCACCACCACCAGCACGACAACGACTTTTTTTAATTCCTACACCCAAACCAAGTTTACGTTTTCCTTTCATGACTGCAGTGACAAACAATGAAGCTACTTTTTCACCTAATGTAGCGTCCTTGGATTTAACTCGTTTCCAAGCTTTATCCTCCAATACCTGATCTGCTTTATGTCTTTCCTGTAGATTATTATTTTTTGCGTATGCTATATCGTGTTCCTTACAAGCTTGATCTAAAATATTGATTCCCTTATCATTTCGTTGTAGTCTTTGTTCTAGTTTTGTGTTTGGTCCACAATATTCGTATCCACCAGGTAAATGAAGTTCAAATGGTAGTTTATTAATTAACGAAACTAAATCTCCACCTTTGTGATGACGACGATGTGATTGTAACTGTTTACGTTTAACCATAATTCTCTTTATATACTCTGATCACCCTATAAATACTCTCAGTGTTGTTAACTATTTATATAAGATGAAGATTGCAAAACAATTTATAGCTTTACCTGTTGAAAATTATGATTTAAGTTGTGAACAACAACAACGTACTGCAGGTAAACATGGATATTTATTTGGTGGAGACTCTAAACGAGCATTAATCATCGGTCCCAGTGGTTGTGGTAAAACTAATGCTATGTTATCCTTAATAGATCATCCCAATGGCTTAAGATTTGAAAATTTATACATATATTCCAAGAGTTTACATCAACCAAAATATGCTTATTTACGTAATTTAATTCAACCCATGAAAGAGATTGGATATGAGGAATTTAACAATTCTGATGATATAATTACTCCAGATGCCATAAAAACCAATTCAATTATTATATTTGATGATGTAGTGGCTTCCTGCGATCAAAAACCCATTCAAAGTTACTTTTGTTTCGGTCGACATAAATCTACAGATTGTTTTTACTTAAGTCAAACTTATTCGGCTATTCCAAAACAATTAATTCGAGATAATGCCAATCTCCTGATAATTTTTCAACAAGATTCCACCAACTTAAAACACATATATGATGATCATGTTCATATTGACATGTCATTCCAAAAATTTAAAGACATTTGTTCATACTGTTGGGGGGAAAAGTATGGATTTCTCACTATCGATAAAGATTCTGAAATAGCATCTGGTGGTCGTTATAGAAAAGGATTTGATGGATACATTCATATATAAGGAGAAAAGTCAATATGGTCTGCAATTTAAAACCCAACATGAATCGTAAACTAACTCAACGACTGGTAAAAGCTAGGCAGGCGCTTCGAAAAAAGTATAAAAGTTTGAAGCGATACACAAACCAATCTCAAACACGACTGGAACAAACCTATGAGCCCATTACCCAACCGCTAAAACAACTAATATCAACTATCGAGAAACAAGAATTGATTAAACAAGAACCATCATCATCATCATCACCAAAAGAAGGAGAATCCCACCTGAATCTATCAAGTTCGAAATATCAACCAAAGCCTTCCGATTATGCACTTGCTTTCAATTCCCCTCCCAAAGAGGATGTTTTCAGTTCTAATACAAATGATGATGATGCGTTTGAGCCAAATGAAACTTTAGGGTACAGTAGTGATGAAAATATTAGTAGATTTATGGATGAAAGTATCCGTGACCTCGGTCGAATGACCACCGACCAAGGTATTCAACAATATTACGAACAGTTTGAAAATCCCTTACCTAGAGTGTACATAAGGGAAGGTATTGCTGACACTGAAGGACAATTTGATAATACTCTTGGAGTCTATCATGATTTGCAGCTAGAAAAATTCTCTATTGGTGATTCTCCAATTGACTTTATCGGACCTGATTTAAAAATACAAGGTATTACCTACAAGGGTACTCCAGGTCTGTATGAACTGTTATTCAAAACAGACCCACACATTTTCACTCAAAATGATGCAAAGGAATATGTTGACATTTTACAGAGAACGAATGCCCTATACACAAAAAATAATAGAAAATTACCAAAACGGAGAATTCCTGCAAAATTAAGAAATAAATTTACTAACGCTATTCAACCTTTCCTAGGAATTCCTCTTGTTGCACCAAGAGAACGAGCCTTCTCAGTTCCCACTATGACTACAAGACAAATAGCAGCAAAACTGAGGGGTGGGAAAGGTTTAACAATGATGCAATATTCCCAAAATCCCATCGATTATAAATATTTTGACGATTTCAATGAATTGATCGATAGATTACGCTTACTTGTAGCTTCAAAACAAGCTGGTAATAATGCTAACCAAAATGAAATAGTGTCTATTGTTGAAGAACTAAGGGAAGGTGGTATAATAGCATAAAATAGATAACGTTACTTGAATTCATAATAGTAGTAGCTATAATGCCGTTAAACAAGTTTAACCAACATTAGCTCACTCCTACACGTTCAAATAATAAGGATGATGATGATGATGAGGTACTACAACCACCACCACCATTTTATATTTGTCAACCTGCAGACATTCGAAGTTTAGTAATTATTAATATTAGCGGACATATAGACAAAAAAGTTAGTAAATTAAACTATGTATTAAATAATAATAATAATGTTGAATATACTTTTCCAGTAAGTGGAAAAGTTGTAAATATTAATAGCAACATATCACCACCACCACCACCACCACCACAACCACCACCGAAAATTGAAGCAAAAATACTTTATCAAAATAAGATTCAAAATTTAAGCGTTCTCAACCAGCAATCTATAACGAAGGGTGGAAAGATTTCTATTTTCATAGGAGATGAGAAATATCCATATATTGAATTTGTAATAGAATGTCCTCTTCAAGGTGGGTGACGAGCTCTGGCTCTACGTTATTATAAATATAGTACTTTTCATAGTACATACACCATTCCAACAATGCCTCTTAATAGATTTAATCAACACTATTTACAATCATCATCATCATCATCATCATCGTCGTCCAAGTCAGTTCCAAAACTAAATGCGCAATTTTATATTTGTGACTCATTTGATTATCACGTTAAAAACATTATTAGATTGAAAGGTGAAAAAAAAACTAACTTAAATAAGAATTATTATGTGTTGGACAATGCAGGTACAACTTTTCTTTTCCCCTACGATGCTAAAATTGAACATGTTCGACATTACACTGCAGACGGGGAGGTTTTAGTTAACGAAAAATCGTTGAAATTCAATGAAATTGGTGGTAAAAGTTATAAGAAAGGTGATAAAATCCTATTTAAATTAGGTACACCTTCTTCTATTTGCATTGAATTCATAGTGCAGTGTCCAGTAGTGAAAAATGAGTAAAGCACAAGTTGTGCATGAACTTCATAAACCGGCAAGAATCAATTATAGAAGAAGACATGTTGTAATTAAAGGACTTAATGATCTGATTCAGGCTGATCTAGCCATTCTTACTCCTTTTTCGAAAACTAATAGAGGATACAATTACATCCTCGTTGTAATTAATGCTTTCAGTAAATATGTGTGGGCTGAGGCTATTAAGAAAAAAACTGGTAAAGAAATCACATCAGCTATGAAGCATATCTTGGACCAAATGAACGTTCCACCTAAAAATCTTCAAACCGACAACGGAACTGAATTTTATAATAGGAATTTTCAAGAGCTCATGAAAAAGTATGGTATTAACCATTACAGTACCTTCTCCAATTTAAAAGCAAGTATAGCAGAACGAGTAATTCGTACTCTAAAAACTATGCTATGGAAACAGTTTAGCATGCAAGGATCCTATAAATGGTTGACGATTCTACCTAATATTGTAGCAAAATATAATAATACAAGACATTCCACTACAGGTGCCATTCCTAGTGAAATAAATGATAAAAATGCAAAGTCTATTACTGCATATAATCACCTAAAAACTATTGATCCAAGATCATCAAATTTTAAAAAAGGAGATTTTGTTCGAATTAGCAAGTATCGACATGTCTTTAAGAAGGGATATACTCCAAATTGGACTGCCGAAGTTTTCAAAATAAAGAAAGTGAAACTAACCAATCCAACAACTTACATATTAGAAGATGATAAGAACGAAGAAATACAAGGAGGATTTTACAGGGAGGAATTGCAAAAAGTTAAATATCCTGATGTGTTTCTAATAGAGAGGGTCTTGAAAAGAAAAGGTGATCGGTTATTAGTGAAATGGCTTGGGATGGATTCTAAATCATGGATAAATAAAAATAGCATTGTTTAATTGTTTTTAATGTTTTAATAAAATTATATAAACTGATTGACAATTTATTTACACATTTTATCATAAACCTTACATCTATGTTTTATATCCAATATTGGATCTATAATTTGGGAAATTTTAATAATTCGTTGCATAAACCGTAGTCGGTCACATGCTGCAATGATCCATGATGATCCTTGTCTCGCTTGTTGATATGCATATTTCCAAGTTATTAATAAATGAATTTTGGTTCTTGTTTCATCAAAGTGAATAGTTTTCTTTGCTTCTATTGTATGCTGTCTATTATTCTTCATAGCTGTAAATCTTCCTCTTTAAGTAACTGAGGATATCTATATATTATTTCTAATGCGATAGCGTATGTCTCGTTATTTAAATGTTTTATAGGTTCAATTATATTCAAAGCTGTAGTTACTGGATTGGTGGAATCTTTTATGCCCATTTGTAAAATTTTCAATGAACTAGCAAATTGTAAATTTTTCAAGTCTGTTAATCTATTTTCAATGAGTGGTAGCATTTTCCATAACATTGAAGTAGTATCAGCTCTTAAATAAATACAAGAATCACCCCTATAAATTTTCACCACATTCCCGAATGATAATCGTTTAAATATCAAATCAAATTCACCCATATCTAACGGTTCCATATTCTTGTGGTTGTTGTTTGTTGATCTAAATAAAAAGTCGTCAATATCATTTCTACATGATAAAAAAATGTTCTTGCGGACTGAATATAAAATGAGTATTTTTGGTTCCAAATATCCCGACACATGGATCATAATTTAAATAAGGTGATAAACCGACCTTTACGTATTTTGTTTTATATGTATTCAGAGATAATTGACGTTCTCCCAAAAATATGTCATTATCTTGCAATTGATTCATGTAGTCTTTGTGAGTGATTCTACTACTACTACTACTACTATTACTACAATATACTATCGCTATTAGAATAATTTAAAGATATTTTCTGGTTGAATAATTATCTGAAAAAAAAATCTCATTTATTCTAAAAATTCTGCTCTCAAAGAAAAATCACCCCACTCTAAAATAAAGATTATAAACGTTTGAAAATCGTTGAATCCCATCAGTATATTGATAAACATCAAGAGTGAATAAAATAAAACCATGTATAATCAACAACAACAACAACAACAACATTATCATCTAGAAGATTGTATTTGTCCAATGAAGGATCATTGGTTATACAAGCGACGATTATATCAGTTTAATGAAGAAGAACTTGAGAAGTTTCCAGTGGATTATTTAATTCACAAGGAGCAACCACTTGAGTTATTATATGCATGGTATAAATTACCAAGAGCATATCGAGACAATTTTGATTTACAAATCCAACTGCCTTGTTTTATACATTACAATCGTCCAGACAGGCAAACTCACATCGATGGACCACCTACATCACAGTCAAGATGTCATTTATGTAACTTAACTATTGAACAAATACATGTTTGATGTAAATAAAATCTATTTAATATACTATGTTTTTTATTACATAAATTACAAAGATATAAATTTACAAAGTTATAAAATTACAAAGTTTTGAAATTTAAATACTACTTTCAGTTATATTTTATAAATAATTGATTTAATTTTTTGACAAATAATTTCAGTACACATTTCCTCCAAACTCATGATGGTTATCTCTAAAACAAAAACTTACTGACTTACTGACTTATAACCCCAGGGAAGTGTGTCAAATGACTTTGAAATTAACTGACGTTTATCATCGTATGGACTTAAAGCAATTTTAGTCTGTTCTATACTAAATACATTGTGAGCATATGAACGAATAGTTTGTTGAGTTATGACTTTTGTGTTGAATTCATTTAAGCATGTAATATAATCTTCAAAAGTAATAATATTTTTCACAATATTTGTTTTAATCCCCTTAGATTTTTTTGAAATACCAAAGTTATTCAGTTCAATAGCTATTTGGTTTGAGGACATGCCCTTCTTTTTAAGTTTTTTCTTAAAATTTAATTTTTCCTCCTCACTGACTTGCATTTTGTAGGTATACATTTTGGAACGAAGACCAGCAAAATGAGTGATAATTTTACCATTTGCCTCATCTTTCATCAATCCCGGTATTTTTTTATTCACCAACGGAATATTATAAATATTATTTTTATCATAATCTGAAGTATCAAATTTGTGAATATTTTTTTTAATAATATCTTCGTAAACGTCTAGGTTACTTATTTCATAGATAAAACTATCTGTGTCTGTGTACAATAATTTACATTTTTCCACACCTGCTGTTGGTATCATGAAATTATAGTGAAAATCATACATACAAATTTTTGAAAGATCTAAAATAACCATACCAATGTACAGTGGTTTATTAAATATCAATTCTATTTTATTCAACTCAATTGCCATCAAGTTTTCATCAAAAATTGTTCTATTGTGAAATCGTGGACTAGCAATTAAATTTTTTGCCCCATAACGTCCCTCCCATTTGGAGCAAAGTTTAACGAGTCTATGTAATCTTATGTTTTCCATAGTTTTTCCAAACACTGCGTTATTAGCAAGTTTAAATTGATTTTTTTCAAAGTTGCTTGTAGCACTTGCCCTTAATCGACTGTTTAATTCAATATAGGGTCTCAACCATTCTGATTGATTGAATTCCAACACTTTATGTATTTTCGTAATTATTAAACCATGTGCCAATGCTTGTTTTAAATTTCTATAATGTATTGTATATTCTTTTTTATCATACAAATCAGCTATCAACTTTGGTAGTTTTGAGGCTGGAGGAATGCGATGGTTAGCACAAAAAGGAAAATCCTTATGTAGAGTATGTAGACTCTTTGGATACTCCAAATCCACTTGTAATATGTACCCAATCGGAGAATTGTCAGGAATTGTTGTTACATCAATGTTTGAACTTGACCATTTAAATCCTCCAAATGGTAATGGTTCACACATTGCGTAACCATAGAGGTTATTCACATCTAGGTAGAGTATTGTTTTGGTGGGTTCTGATGAATCATATCTGTCACCCATATATTTATTGTTTGCCTCTGAAAATCGATTACAGCATACCGAAATTCCACCTCGAATCGCTTTCTCTATAAACATAACCATGTCAACATCCTTTAAAATTTCCAATTTACATTTAGTATATTTTAACATAGCATCCCATGTGTAGCCTGGCATTGTATAATACCATGCAGGATCTAAACCATATGTTTTCAATGCTGTTTCTCTGAAATTATCCATAACATCTGCTAGTAACAGAATATCTATCTTCATATACAAACTACTGTATTCTCCAAGGTGATTTATGTTGAAAGCGGTCCAAACATTTTGTGCATGAGTGTAATCAGTCTTGCACAATTCCACATCATTCAGTTTATTATAGAATTTTTCAATGGGTGGTAGCTCTTTCTCCTTCAATTTATCAACATTATCTACATAATCATAGGGAAACACCCCTTTTCTAGTTAGAAGTTGAAATTTATTATGATCTAAATTCTTAAACTCATGTTTTAAATTCTGAAAATTGTCCAAGCTCAAAGTCGAAACAAGTTCATTAAGACTACAACCCATAAATCTAAAAGAATCTATAAACCTAAATTTAATTCTACTATCATTATCTGTTAAAGTGAAAGATATGTACTTTTCTTTATTTAGTGAAAGAACAGATACGTGTCCACGCTTAGCAATGTCTTTTATGATAAAATGTGCATCATAATTTGAAAGGTTGTGGAATAATATTGGAACAATAAACAATTTTTTAAATGAAAGATTACAAGTTTGATGAGCGTAACCTCTAAATAGTCCTGTAAAATGATCGTGGTCTTTAACAATTATGTCTCTTTGATTAAAATGTTTCTCACAAATGTGACAAATATGTCCATTTACATTTTCTATCGAATCTACTATTATTGGTATTATATTCACAATTTTGCTCTCAACAAATTGTGCAATCTTTTTAATTTCATTTGAAAACCAATCCATACAATCTTCACCTTCATGATGATTGAAAAAAGAAAAATTGTTGTTATAAGTACATTTCATATAATATCCTGCGCAAAATGCTTTATGATGTTGGTATTTATTTGTTGTTTTTGATAATTTTGTTTTACATGGTTCTAAAATAGCTTCAATATCAGCGTAGATGAGGAAAGCTATTTTTTGTTTATAGACAAAGTTTCTAAATTCAACAACATCATATTTTGGGAATGAAATTTTACAGTTGTTTCTATTTTCACATAACAAATAATGCTTTTTCAACTTTTCCTCACTATAAAAATAATTTAAACAACGGTCACACAAGCTAATTGTAGCTCTATGCTTAGTGATTTGAGATCGAATAAGTCGTGAAAGATTTTTAATTAAACAATAATGAAATTTTATTTCAATATTTTTATCATCATCATCATCATCATTATCATCTTGTTCTGATTCTGCAAAATTATTCAACTTTGGAAAATACTTATTTTGAATTAATAACAAATTAACATGTTTCTCTAATTTTCGTTTGGTAAGTTTAGCAGGTACAACTTCATAATACGAACTTTGTTGTGTACAATTTAATTCTAGAGCGTATACGTTTACGGAAATATTATTCAATTCCTCAAATTTGTTAATTTGATTTAATTTCATAGGTAATTCTAACCCTTTGATATTAAACACAAGACTATAGTGAGGATAGATGAGGTGAGTCTATAATTACTCGTTGGTGGGTATAAAAAACTAACAATACTCCAAAAAAAGCATGCGTCATCTCTATTTTGAATGTTGATGCATGCTTTTTTATTTTCTATCTGAGGTGGTAATTTGATATAAGAGGTTCCATTACCAATTTTAAATTCGTTTATAGCTACCTCCAATAATAGAATTTTTTGTAGCGCCCAACCGCTTGATTCTTCCGAAAATTCTGACAGTTTATTTAAAATATAATCTGTTACATGTTCTTGAAACCAAATAGCTAAATCAGTTGATTGATCTAATACTGCATTAGGTGTCACAAAATACTTTTGATCAATTACTTCTTGATCACCTGACGTTTTAACAAAATCTGCCCACAGTGTGGTATTAATTTTTACAATTAACTTTTTTTTAATAATTTTGAAAACCTTAATTTTAAAGAGATCAAAAGCATCCGATAAAAATTCTTTTATTTCTTTATGATTCACATTTATAATCACTGCTGTCTGAACTCTACTTTTGAAACAAGAACAAATATTTTCCCAGTAAACTTTTCGATTTTGTTTTACACCAACATGTTTGTTTTTTAATTTTATTAAACATTTTAATCGTTTCAATTGACCAATTTTTGATAATATCTTACGTTTTTGACCAACCTTTAAATTATATTTTTTCAATGCTATGTTACATTTTTTAATATGTTCATTAATTAATTTTATTGATTTGTTTTCAGCAGAGTTCACTCTAATTAACTTGATAGATTCATCAATTTTGGATAATGTACCGTGATATTTGTCCATAATATTATATCATAACTATTTATAAAAATATAACTCACCAATAATTAGATTTCTACAATTTCAAAAGATGCTGTTGGATTCAGTTTTCCAATGTCCACCGCTCCTTTGAATATTATAGCGTACTTCCCTTCTTCAAAATATTTTATATAAGGTTTATACGTATTTGTTACCCTCTGTGGAAGGAACGTTATTTCTTCCTCCAGTTCCAGCAGCACCGTTTCCCCAAATTTACTCCGAACTATTTTAGCTGAAATGATTTTGTTGGGTTCCCCCAATTTAAAATCTGTTAATTTTGTTGTTGGTTTTGGGTCTCTTTCTAAAAGTGAGGAAGAATTTATGGTTTTTAAATCCATTTTACTAAAAGTAATAATAACATAATTAAATCATTTCTGTTTGTTCACTCAATTGAACATTAGAACACATTACTTATTTCAATTCCAAGTAAAATAAAAATAAATGAAAACGTCTTACCTGTTGTTTATTGAAGGTTGATGATGATAATGATGTGATTGAAAACAAGAAACGAATGAATTTCACAAGAAAATCTGGAGCTTAAATACAAAACAAATCTAATGACCTTAATAATAATTGCATATGTATTCACTTAGTTTCCACGTCTTACGTAAGACTTTCAACTGCATTAGATTTTTTTCAAATAATAAACTATCTAAAATGACCTTAATTGCATGCACTATTGCGTAAGACTGCATTAGTTGCCTCTGGCGTAACAGGATGGTCATAGCAAAGTATTATACACTATCCCATTGAAAATATATTAATTGCGTATATAATTTATGCATAATAGCCTTGGGCGGGCATGATTCCTATATTTTCTATTCACACACAGCGCATTCCATTATTTATACAGGATGGTTCTACCAAAATATGGGGATTTAGCATATACTGAGCGTTGTTTGACTCAGAAGGAACATTGTTTAACTACTCGGATGCACTGTAGCCGGTGAAACAGATTTTACCTGTCCTCCTGGATTGCCAACCTGGGTATTCGCTGCTGTATTTTTCCTCGGAGTTGCAAGAAGTTGAATCCTCTAATAACAAAATTAACACAAAGTTACTACTCTAAAAGCAACGGTATCTAAAAGCAACAAACTACGGGTTATTACTACGAGGAACGGTGTGTGCAAGCGAAAGCGGGTGTATACTAAAGCGAAAAGTTAAGCATGCGCAAACAAAGCTCTCGACCAGTCAAAGCTCTACGGCAGAGGGGTACGGTTCTCAGGTTACGCGTTATGAAATTCCCGCCCTGTGTTTCTTGTAACACTTTTCCAATATCTTACTCTGACTCGGTTAGCTGAAGGCCCAAACACGACTACCACTGAGATGTGAAAACTCAGCGCCCTCAATAGCAGTTTCGCGACTACTACTGAGATGTGAAAACTCAGCGCCCCCAGTAGCAGTTTTCTTTCCCTCGGTATGTCAACGGGTGGCTGAAGGCCCAAACACGACTACCACTGAGATGTGAAAACTCAGCGCCCTCAATGGCAGTTTCGCGACTACTACTGAGATGTGAAAACTCAGCGCCCCCAGTAGCAGTTTCCTTTCCCTCGGTATATCAACGGGTGGCTGAAGGCCCAAACTTAGAAATGCGACGGTTGAGAACAGTACCCAAGTTCTAAGCAAAACTCACCTCGGAATACGGATTGCGGTCTTCGGATCACGGACACAACTCACTTACAGCTCCTAAAACAAATACTTATATACTGAGCTTCTCCCACCCAGTTTCAGTCGGACTAGCGCAGAAACTCTGCAACGGACTTAGTAAAAATAATGCGAAACTTACTCTGGTTCGGTTCTCGGCGTGGTGTTCTCCTTGGTGCTATGTCGGCGGACTAACTCCCCCTTTCGATACGGTGGTATGCCTTTTAGTGCTACCAGTAAAGTATACGTCGGTGTATTATTCGGCGTGGGGGCTGGCCTACTACAGAGCTTTCAGAATTTTATCGGCGCGCGGAGGTGATACAACCCTTGTAAAAACTAATGTCGCAGAAGAATTAAATATCATATTTAAACCGGGCTATTTTTCTGATCTCAGACGTACAAGAATTATATTTTTACGTTAAGAAATAACCGTAATACAAATTTACATATAAAACCGGAATAATTGTTGCTTTTGCAAATCTGAAAATTAGTAACTTCGTTACACACCCTTCCCACTTCGGGAAAAAAAAAATAAAATCCTATTTATATTTTTTTTTTACAATCTATCTAAAACTACTAAACCAAAAAAAAACCGTTCAGGCGCCTACCCCTTTATCTGGTATAATGCCTTTATTGGAGGTAGGTATACCTGTTACACTATTCGAATAAATCCAAACTAAAAATAATTCTTCTTCGGCGTTGGTCCGTGGAAAGTCTTCCTAATGTCGGAATTTCCGGAAAATGTCCTGACAGCCACAGGCGGGGCACGCTGGATGCTGGTTGGGGCAGGGGCAGCTGCAGAGATGACAAATTTCCGGACGTCTTCTTTTAACTGGTGGCGGCGCACATGGGCAATCACGGGACAAGACGTCCTTCAAGCCGCATCGGGAGCAGAACACCACTGGGCTTCTTTGCCTACAATGTCTACGACTATGTCCGGGTTGGCCACATCTCCAGCACAGGTCCTTATTGACGGGCACGGGACCTTCAGGTGGTGACGGTGAGTCGCGCTCTGGTACTTCGAAAGGACAGGGACTCGTCCTCCCCCAGAATTCGTCATTCATTGGGTCCTGGTCGGGGTGTTCTAAATAGTATGGGTGGCGAGGACTCTCGGAGTTGGCGGAAGGGCTAGCCGGTTTCTCACTGGTACTGGCCATTGTCTCGGGGTTGGTTGCACTATCACGGGTGAGGGCGTCATCACTTTCTCTCATGGCATCCAACAAGTCGGCAGTGAGGTCATCGATAGTACTCCGGTTGTCAAGCGTCAGGTCCAAGATGTCCATCTCTTCTTTGTTTCCTTCCATGAGTGATTTTTGTTTGTGCTTCTGAAAAAATTACGCTTTTAAGAAATAGTCTCGTAGACCCAAAAAGAAAATTTTCGGGTATGAAGAACAGAAAGAAAAGAAAGGCAGTATTGCTCCTTCTTTAATCAACTTAAAAAAAATATACATTCGAAAAACGGAGAGAGTGAAAAATAAATAAATGAATAAACAACCAAACGCCCAGTAAAAACAAATATTCTCTATTCGCGTGTCGGCAGCCACACATGGATAGTGGTCCCCTCGCTACTGGTTAGTTTTTTCCTGTAGCGGCCGGTGGGGTGTTCAACAGGTCTTAGAGCGGACAGTGCCTGTTTTATTTCATTGGTCCACTCTGTTCCTGAGCGGACTATCTGGATCAGTTTATCCATGTTTCCCGTTTGGCCCGAGTCGGTACGGCTGGAAGCGGTGGAGGTGATACAGGGGGTAGCTTCGATCTCCACCGGGGGTGGGGTTGGAGGTATCACTGCGGTTTTCCCGGACTTCCCGGATTGGCTCGCTACCGGTGCTGGTCGGGTTGTTTTCCGAGGGGGTATCTCGGCGATGGAGGTGATATCGGGGGTAGCTTTGATCTCCACTGGGGGTGGGGTTGGAGGTATTACTGCGGTTTTCCCGGACTTCCCGGATTGGGTCGCTACCGGTGTTGGTCGGGTTGGTTTCCGAGGGGGTATTTCGGCGATGGAAACCGTGGCTGGCCGGCCGGATCTCTTGCCAATATCTGACACGCTCTTAAGCGTTTCTTGATAGTTTGTCTGAGAGCCAGGCCTTCTTTCCGGGGTTCATGCAATTCTGCTGGCGGGACGGCTCCCCTTTTAGGTTCTCCGGCGCATCTCTTGGACATTTTTTTTTTTTTTTTTTTTTTTTCTGAAAAATATAACGGAAAACATTGAGATCTATAGCAAATCGGATGTATAGGCCGGTCGTAGATCTTTGACGTGGATACGGGAGAGCTTTTTGCCGGCTCGGTTTTTAAGGTCATAAACAACCGGTGAGAGTACACGGGTGACGGTATACGGACCGGAGTATTTTGGAGCGAGTTTTGCCGCGAAGCCTTTGTCTGCGGCGGACAGGGGGTGTTCGCGCTTCATAACCTGTTCTCCTACGTGACAACGCTATTCTCGGCGGCGGAGATTATAGTGGCGACTTTGGGTAAGTAGGAGTCGCGACACTTGGGATAACCCCCTCCACTTTCCATTTAGCCGGTAGGAGTGGACCGGTGGCGACATGCGGAGTGGGCCGGTGGCGACATCTACATGCGGGAGTCTATGGGCCTGTGTAGGAATCTACGGACCGGTGGCGACATCTACATGTAGGAGTCTATGGACCGGTGGCGGGAGTCTACGGGCCGTCCGCCATTTTTATCCATGTTTATTCGCGCGGGGCGAAATATCAAAATCTTGTAAATTGTACAAAAATAGTTTATCACAATTCCATGAAAATCCTTGATATTACGACTAAAAAATTCACGTCAAACGTCCCATGCGCCGTAGGTGCGAATATCATGATTAATAAATCGTATTTTTGTACGGGCGTATATCACAAGGCAAAAGGGCCTTAACGTGGCAGGTATTTGTCAGCACCCTCGTACTAAAAGTCAATCATAGCAAACGACAAGGTAACGGCTAATATATACGTGAATCATATACAGGGCGGAGTATCTTTGAATGGTAGGTCGACTTTAGCAAACGACAAGGTAACGGCTAATATATACGTGAATCATATACAGGGCGGAGTATCTTTGAATGGTAGGTCAACTTTAGCAAACGACAAGGTAACGGCTAATATATACGTGAATCATATACAGGGTGGAGTATCTTTGAGTGGTAGGTCGACTTTAGCAAACGACAAGGTAACGGCTAATATATACGTGAATCATATACAGGGCGGATAATCTTTGAATGGTAGGTTGATTTTAGCAAACGACAAGGTTTTAACGTCTAGTATATACGCGAATCACCCAGAGGGTGGATCTTTCACATATGTGACGCTCTAGTGGCATCAGCAAATACAGACTGTGACAAAGAAGGGGCAGACAGAGAACGCATCGATAGATCCCGTACGACACCGTAAGTTGTGACGTAATCGAGCGTTACGATGCTAACAGTGCGATATACCAGGCTGGTTGAAAGTAGCTTGGAGTTTTATGCTGTTATGTAATTTTCTGCGATATACCAGGTTGTTTAAAAAGATTTTAGAAATTGCTGCCAACCCCAAAACATCACATCGTCACGTCAAACGTCACGTTGTCACGTCACATCGACACGTCAAACGTCACGTTGTCACGTCAAACGTGTGCGGATAGGAGCGCTCTCTTTTGACTTCGAAAGAGTACAGACATTGGTTGGTGAAGATATTTTTAAAAGTGAGGTTATGAAACAAATAGAAAATCTTAGTTTATTGGATGGAAGACGTCGTCAGACGTGGAGCAGACTGGGTGTCGCCTGCAAACAATTACCGCAAATATCCATTAAAACCAACCATGTTCAACAAAACAGAAGAAAAAATGAGATCAATAATGTTTTTGTCATGACATGTGTAATATTAGTATCTGTCTTTGTTTTAATTTTAAAAATTTCCTTAAAATTGTAAGACGAAAATTTGAATCTTCATGTAATATAAAAGTTGATGGTGTTTCAATAAAAACCCATGTATCTTTAAAAACAATTTATAATGGTATTTGAAAACCAGTGACGGAGGCGTTGAACATTTCTTTCGATGAATGTAGTCCAGAGGCGTGACAGGGGTGACAAAGTTACCTGCTGCACACGGCGTACCATCAAATTTGCAAACATCATGTGTGGAAAAACACCGTGGCAGCAGAAATTCCGCCTTTTGTCCGAACGTAAATGTAGTCTCACTTGCGATTCGACCTCTCTACAGTAAAGACGTGTTTCGGCGGTCGATACCGTGCGCGCATCCGGCTCACGCAGTTAGTTTTGGAACAATTTCAACAGTGGAAGTGGCCCCAAACAGGGCTCCGCTTCAGAAAACCAGCAAAAGTTCTGTGCGCGGTCATACCTAACTTTTCTAAGTCCACAGCAGGACTTAGAAAATTTTTCGCTAAAATCCCAGGAATAAAATGTTTATTTTTACAAGTTTTTAAGAAAATTCAAAGGGAAAATAAAAAGTTTAGGGAAGAGTCAGGGAGGGTGAAAAAACCACCCCCACCCCTAAAAACTACCCCTACCCAAAAGTGTCTAGGAACACAAATCTGGACATTTTGGGGTGTTTAGGGTTTTCAACCCCTAAAAACCACCCCCTCGAAACTGCACCCCATCACGTTTCTGGACGTCTTGGACGATTTGGAGACCCCCAGAAAAAATTAAATTTTTTCATAGAAAATTTTTTTTTTGGACTTTTTTAAGAGATTGGAAGTTTAAAAATCGGATCTGTGCGGATTACCAGTTGCAAAAAAGACAAGGAATTGTGAGTAAGACTATTATAAATATTATAAGCTTTTATTTTTTTTTATATCTTGTGCACTGAACTAATCCTCTCCACTCTAAAACTCTGCTCATCATTATTGTAAATATAGCATTGTATATAACCATTCATTATTGTAAATAACTAACTTTAGAACCATACTTTCCTTTTATTTTTTGTATATAATATAACAACACGGTACTAGCATTTTTATATATTTTTTGCTCAATTAACTATGTTTTGAATATATTACATTTCTCCTTATATATATTGTTGCATGCTATATATAATTATTCTACTTATCAAATTATTACGACAACCAAGGTATATCAGGCGGGTGTTTTGATACACACAGTACAGCTACATAATATTTACTTATTTATTTACCTACATACTCGACACAAACAACACTAGCACTAGACAAAACAGAACAAGACAATGGAGGAAGGGGATGAGTTCCGGCCCAAGAACAGGCTGGCTCACTCCCCACCAAGAAGCAGGTCCACCAGCATTGGAGACCCGACGTATTCAATTGCAACCACAGAAAACCTAAAAAGATCAAGACAGGAGGACGACGACAACGTGACAAACAAAGACATAGACCTACAAGAAAACACAAAAAAACAAAAAAAGGGTATAAAGGACACAATTTTAGAAAATTCAATCAAAATTAGGGAATTGAAACAGCTAATCACATTCTTTGTAACTAGAACCACTCCAGAAGGTAAAGGGAAAATCAGCTTCGGACAAAAGGACAAAACAACGGTGCTAGACTCGACGGACCAAATTATACAAATGTACAACATTATAAGCCACCTATTTGTGCAGGAGGCCACAATAAACGAGCTACGGTGCGAAATCATAGCAAACCTTAGACACAACAAACACGACAAAGACAACACAGACATAAACGAACAAATTGAACAAATAAAAACACTGCTGAAGGAGCAAAAGAACACTGCCAAATCAACATATACCGACACGGCAGAAAATACGCAAATGACAGTAGTAACACAGAGACAAAATCACACTAATACAATCAACATAGACACGGACACACAATTCCCGTCGCTAAGACCTCCGACGAAGACGTACGCAGAGCTGGCTAAAAAACCTACTACCAGACCGACAACTACGACTAAGACAACGACAACGGAACCATGGACAACCCCACCACAAAACAAAAAAAGATACGAGACAGTGGTAAGACTCAAAGAAGGACAACAAGGGGATACGATGACGATACTAAAAAAGAACTTACGTGCGAAAGACATGGAAAACACATACATCAGACGAACGAACACGGCAATAATTATTGGAACAGAAATAAAAGACAGACATGACGAAATTATAAATAAAACAAAGACAATCGAACAACTGGACATCAAAGACGGTACGAGACAGACAGACCCAGCCATCATATTGACAGGTATGCAAAGAGGCACGGACATAGACAACATCAGAGACGGAATAATACTGGAAAATGAGGAAATAGCCGAAAAGTATGGGGAATCGTTAAAGGACCTTAAAATACTCACGACAAGACCGTGCAGGAACCAGTGGAAGGAAAATATAATTGTACAGGGACCATCGGAAATGATAAAATATATCCTCAAACAGGGCTACATCTACTTTGATCTTACGACAATTTTGGTAGAAGAATACACCTCTGTACCAATGTGCTTTAGGTGCTGTAAATACGGACACGTTTTAAAATATTGTAAAGATGAACACCCTACATGCTACAATTGCAGCGGTAGGCACGACGGAAGAGATTGCACTAGCAATACGCTCAACTGTGCAAACTGCGAGACAATGAGGTTGGTACCCAGAGCTCATCAAGCTAGGGACTCGGCATGCCCAATCTACCGAAAGAAACGGGAGGAAATGAGATACCAAATCAACTACTAGGGTACTAGGGTAGTACAACAAAAACACAAAACAAAACAGTCACAACAACAACAACAACAGTAGAAAAACCAAGACAAACTACAACACCGACAACGAACACTACACTTACGAATAACACACAACACAAATAACGTACAAATGAAAACTATACAATTCAACGCAGGACGAGGTATTCAAGCCACCGAACAATTATTACAAAACATGACAGAACAAAACATAGACATGGGACTCATACAAGAACCTGGACGGAATATATGGCGAAATAGAACATACACTGCACTAGCGGACGACATGTCATCAAAAGCCGTTATTATAATACACAATAGACATTTACCCAACGTTACGCTGTTACGACAAAGAACGAATACAAACGCCACGACCATCCAATTGAAAAGTGACAACGACAACATTACAATAACAAACATATACGACGAACCAGGTGGAATACAAAACAAAAGACTAGACAGCCAAAAACAACACATAGACCAAGACGACAAGGCTCTCATAGCAGGTGATTTCAACGCGAAACATGTCAGCTGGGGAAGCGGGATGAGCGACAGTAGGGGACAAGACATAATAGACTGGACGACACAAAACAACATATTCATACACAATACTCACGACAGCCCTCCCACCTTCCTCTCCAGTAGAGGAAGAAGTTGGATAGACCTGACAATGACACGACAAGTCACCCTTAGAGAATGGACAGTAAACGAACAAGAAACGCTCAGCGACCATCAATATATTACTTTTACAATAGGAAGAACGAAGCAAAGCAAAGACACTCGGAACAAAAACAAAACAGACATAAAAAATCTTGACATCGACAAACTACGACAATTAACAAAACTAACGACATGGCCTTCCAGCGACAATCTAGACACACAAGTACAAGAAATAACCAACAAAATCACAGAAATTACCAACAAAACTAAAATCAAAAACAGTAAACGGAGCACACCAAACCAAATATGGTGGAGCGAAACACTGAAAAGACAGAGACAGAAAACAAACCACTTACGTAAAAAATTTCAACAGGATCGAGACCCACTTACAAGAAGGAGATCGGAACTTGAATACCTCACACAGAGACGAAAATACAAACAAGAGATCAAATTAACAAAACAACAAGCCATAAGACAATACATGACAAATAACGACCCGGACAACCCTTGGGAAACAACATACAGAATAATAAGTAATAAACAAAAAACACACACCGCAATAAACACATTAAAAAAAGACGACGGAAGCTGGACAAAAGACAGAGAGGACACTATAAAATACTTACACACAAAATACTTCCCACCAGACAATCCAAACGAAGACAAAGAAGAACACAGACAGATAAGGTTAAAAATGAATGACACGAGCTTACGGGACGACCAATGTTTATTTACAGAGGATGAAATAAAAATGACAATCAAAACAATGAAAAACAGAAAAGCAACGACAAAGGAAGGTATCAGTAAAGAGATACTAGACATAATACACGACACGGACCCACAAATACTTACAAGACTATACAATATTTGTTTAACGACAGGAAAATTCCCCGAGGGATGGAAGAAGGCAGATATGGTCTGGCTTCCAAAGAAAGATGGAGGTAAAAGACCGATCTGCCTGCTTCCGGCAATCGGCAAAATACTAGACAAAATGACGGCGAAACGACTAACACACTATCTCGAGACAAATAACAAACTACATAACCGGCAATACGGTTTCAGACAAGGACATTCTACAATTGACGCCATAACACAAGTTACAAGAAAAATCGACACGAACAAAACTAAAAAGATACATACGCTGGGCAGAACGAAACAAATTAACGTACAACGAGAAAAAGACAGAGGCAATTTTCATACCGTACAAAAAGACACGACCACCACGACTGAAAGTTAAAAACGACAACATAACTTTCACGAATAACGTCACATACTCAGGACTGACAATAGACACAGGACAATTATGGCTAGAGCACGTGAAGAAAAACCGACAAAAAGCTTCAGACATAGGACATAAACTCTTTATTATAGCTGGAAGAGACTGGGGACGGAAACCGACTATACTGAAGGACATCTACGAGAAAGCGGTGAAACCGATGCTTCTATATGGGGCGGAGATTTGGGGCAAGCGTGCAGATGACAGCAGAATAGCCAAACAACTGGCAGCAGCAGAACGACCATTCCTGCTAGCCATCACTAAGGCGTACAAGACCGCACCCACATCTGCGCTCCACGTATTGGCGGGGGTAACACCGCTAAGCACTGACGCCAAGACAGCACACAAGATTTACGAAGACAATACACAGACACTTGACAAACTTAAAATCAAAACAAAAGACCTTCCACACCCAACCGAAAGAACCATAAAGCCCAGACAAGACCAACTACAATACGATATACAGGTATACACAGACGCAAGTGACAGAGAAAACAATAAGACCATAGGAATATACATTGACAAAAACGGAAACAACAACGAATTCAAATACAAAATCAACACTACCATGGACATAAACAAATTGGAAATGTTGGCGCTACAAATAGCCACGGACAAAATACTGGACAACATTCAGACTTACAAGACCAAAAAAATAAATTTCAACACAGACTCGACAACAGTAATACAACAACTAGCCAATAGCACCAACACAGACAAAGCGACAATAAATACTAAGAAAAACCTCGAGAGAATGAAACAAAACAACATGATTTACAACATACGAAAACTAAACAGGAACGACATAGGCATGAAAACAGTAGACAAACTGACAAAATTAGCACACACCGAGACATCAAATCACAAAGGAACGCACTACAAATGACGCTATGGCAAGCTCAATGGGACAAGACTGACAAAGGTAGAAAGACTTACGACCTAATAAGAACAGTTAAAAAATCACCACCAACATTGACATGGAAGACTACGCAACTCATCACAGGACACGGACATATGAACGACTACTATAGACGATTTAAACTGAGAGACACGAACGGAAAATGCGACGAATGTAAACTGACGGAAGATCAAAAACATATAATAAATGACTGCTTACTCCCACAAAGACAGATGGCTAGAACACTACTAACGAATAGATTACAACGAAGAAACTTACGTTACCCCCCGACAGACATCGACATGACTGACAAAGAACTGACAGGATGGATAAACGAATGGGGGGAGGACATGATAATAGACGACGAGGAATAACAGGCACAAACGACTAACAAAGCACTCGCCACCGTCATTGTTTATTTTCTTATGATTTTTGCATTCTGTATTTCCCTAACTATTTTCCATCTGGTTTTATTTTTATTATTATTATTATTTTATGATTATTATTATTATTTTATAATTATTATTATTATTTTATAATTATTATTATTATTCTATAATTATTATTATTATTTGTATTTATACTTACTATTTATATTCATTTATTTTTATATATTGGTATGAACTAAATATTTTTGTTTGAAGTTGTTTCTTTTGTTAATCATATTTTGGGGATTGGAAATTGTATAAATAATTATTAATAAATAAAATACTTGAAAAAAATAAAAATTCCGACCCTGCTAATTTTTGGAGTGCGGTTGATGGGATGGTGTTCATCTTGACAGTGGACTGGCTAGATGGCGTGTGGTCAAAGGTCTTATGCCGAAAGGTAGGTGGACCATTGCACTGCGAATTGGTCCCAGCGCCCTAGCGGGAGTTGGAACCAATTCCAGAGGCATAAATATTTCTCTCTCTGCTTCTTGCTGCTGGACCATTTAGAACACATTGTTCCAAAGCAATCATGTGAGAATATAATTATATTGAATATAACCAAAACTCTATCGAGGACATATTTTCCCAGGCAACAGATGTGACAGGAGCATTCCAGCCATACAAAAACACTACCTACTGCAAATGAGTTTCTTGCAGCTGCATCTTTGATATTCAATGCCCCAACCTTTTAACTGAAGATTTAACAAAAATTATTTCTTATTATCAATATTTTAAAAATAAACTCTGCAATTAGCTTATCTACCACATACCTTTTAGTTACAACATTAAGATAAGAAGTTTTAACGTATAATTTTATTCGAAACATGATAAGACATATGGTCAGTTGTTCTCAACCAGATTTTGTCTTTTTAATACTAAATGATAAATTTATTGAGGATTGTGACTGAAAAAAGTTGCGAACCACTGCTATGAAGCATATTTGTTTCTTCACACATAATTAGGTAAAATAAAGAGTTTTCCGGATCATAATTTCAAAGTTCTTTCGGTAATTTGATTCTCCGTAAATAACAGATTTTCCTAGTTTGCAAATACTCAAGGAACCCAAAAATTCTCGAATGAACACATTTTTTCAAATCAATACCGGGGGCTTAAAAGTAACATTTATACATGGCGACTCAAAGTAACAAATATTACTACGAATTTCTATACAGGGGCTTAAAGTAACAGTTATACATGGCGATTCAAAGTAACAAATATTACTACGAATTTCTATACAGGGGCTTAAAGTAACATTTATACATGACTACTCAAAGTAACAAATATCACTACGAATTTCTATACAGGGGCTTGAAAGTAACATACGATATACATGGGCAAACTGATGCTTTGGTACGTGGTGCGTCGCCCTAATGTTGACAAGAAAATCGTCTATAATCAGTACGCCTGCCTGGGGGGCAAAAGGACTCTAGTATTCGATATACACTGGAAAATCAAAGTTGACCGTCTCGTATTACATGTGCCTCAAAACCATTTTCCTCATTTTGAAAACAAGTTGGGTCACTCATGAGGTTAATTAGGATGCATGACTAAAACACAAGTTAACAAGACATTTTTTATTTAAATATTTTAGCTACAGTTTCATGAACATTTTCGCGCACTTTCAATAGATGCTTTGGCGCTTTAGTAAAGTATTCAAGTGTAGACTCTTCCGAAAAATTTTCAAAAATACCCACCATGATTAAGTCTTCGATGGTTTTACACTCAAATTCATCTTTTCTATGAGTTACTTGTAGATTATGAGGTATATGATGTTGCATAACTGCTAGAGAGGGATCATAAATTAGCTCATTGTGTTCTATCCAGAAATGTGGCGTAATTTTTATGCCATTTGAATAGACCTTTGTACCTAGACATAGTTTGATTGTTACCCCGTATTTTGCAGCTACTTCATGGAAAATTAAACTTCCAGCTAGACACACCCCACAATAGTTTGCTCGAATAAACTCCTGCTCAATACAACACTTAATGAGGTTGAGTTTAACGTACTCACGCTTGGGATCTGTGAAAGTCATCTCTGCTCAAGTGATCAATGATGAATGACGATCTGTTTGGATAATTGTACTTTTAAACCCTGGTGGCCAATTATTATGGAACGACAAAGAATTTATTACCATACGACGTTATCTAACCACAACCGATAAGAGAATGAAAACATCTTTGTGTAATTGTTTTTTAAATTTTCAAGACTATTTTTCCGTTGCCTGGTAATTGTAGAAATATTTTGCGCACCTCTTTCCACAGCCAACCCAGGAGGCAATAATCAGAGATTATCGGAGGTGTTTAAGGCTTCGTTTTAGGATTCCCCATTGGAAATACTATACAGCAGAACTGTATAATATTACCAATAGGCCTACCGGCTAAGTAGAATAAAGACCCATATCCTCGTCTTCGTTCTGTCTGTGACAGGTCCCCAAAATCGGGAGCTTTTTAACATTCACTCGTTATTTCTTTTTGAATTTCAGGTGTCCAATTCGAAATGTAAAGACACACAGTTTCCCAAATTGGAAGGTTTAACATTCATTCGTTATTTCTTGTTGGGTGTCCAATTCGAAAATGAAAAGGCGTGAATACACAGTTTCCCAAAATTAATTGGGAGGTATTCTTCTAACCCTCAATCACTCGTTATTTCTTGTTGGGTGTCCAATTCGAAAATGTAAAGGCGGGAATACACAGTTTCCCAAGATTAATTGGGAGGTATTCTTCTAACCTTCAATCACTCGTTATTTCTTCTTGAATTTCAGGTGTCCAATTCGAAATTTAAAGACACACAGTTTCCCAAATTGGAAGGTTTAACATTCACTCGTTATTTCTTGTTGGGTGTCCAATTCGAAAATGTAAAGGCGTGAATACACAGTTTCCCAAAATTAATTGGGAGGTATTCTTCTAACCCTCAATCACTCGTTATTTCTTGTTGGGTGTCCAATTCGAAAATGTAAAGGCGTGAATACACAGTTTCCCAAGATTAATTGGGAGGTATTCTTCTAACATTCACTAGTTATTTCTTGTTGAATTTCAGGTGTCCAATTCGAAATAATTTTAAAGACATACAAGTCCCCAAAATTGGGAGACTGCGAGGATACGGTACTAAGCAGAATAAATTTTAAACAGGTGATTTTGTCTACCGTTTTATTTCCTTAAACCCATACGGTACAGAACCATGATCCGAAAGAAATTTTCTTTTCAGGGAATTCGGTTGATATTTTTTGGTTATTGTTTTTGTTATTACCTCGTGTGCAGCTGATCGCTGTATTCGAGTTGATGTTATGTAGACAGGTGAACCAGGATTTAGTATCATCTCTTTAATGGTGTCGAAATTAACGGTCTTTCTTGCCTCAATTGTCAGAGAGATTCGTTTTACTTTACAACAGACTTTTTCTTTTTGATCTTTTGTGGACCAGAATTTGTACGCATAGTTCTTTGGTCCACCGCTTACAAATTCCGTAATGTACGATCCACGGCCCTCTGTTTCAAGCTCATCAGTCATATCTCCGATAAACTCTCCAGTTGGAATGTTATATTCATTAGGTCTTGAGATGTATATGACTGAATCTGTATCATAATATAAGACCTTCTGATCAACTTTTTCGAGATAACTGTAAAGTTTCAAACGAGCTAAAGCCGTTACATATGCCGCAACCACTACATTAACGGTTGGTAGAGAATCATAGGCCTCTTCTTTGTATTCCCAATTGACAATTAAGGTCTCATCACCGATTGGAAGTAGTGTATTTACAGATATCGAGGGATCAGATATCATTTTGAAAAATTCAGAGGAAGTATTGACAATTGATGTTTTTGTCTGGTTCTCGCGTTGACCAAACTTACCCCAAAACGAGTTGAGCATAAGTTTAGCTAATGAACGAAGCCCTGGGTTATTGAAAATTTTAGAAAATTCCAGTTGAACAGCCTCCCTCTGCAAAAACCGTTCAATATACTCATCTTTTTCCTCTGAAGTTTGACAAGTTTTGGGCCAGTCAGATGCCTCCTGTTTAATTTTGATAAACTTATTCATCATCTCCGTAAATAATCCAGTATTCGTTTTACTGAGCTGTATTGATTCATAGGACCAAATTTCCTGGATATTGCGAGTTTTGTATCCCATTTCCACAGCTTTAACTACCTCTTCCAGCACCCACGTGCCTGTGAGGGTTCGTTGATCCTCTGTGTGACAGCACTCCTCAGGGTTGAATATTTCACTGCATGAGCGACATAGGGTGAACATTTACTTGCCGTTCATCTTTTGTGGTAGCACAGGGTGAAAAATATTTGTAGGGGGTAGAATAGAGCATTTGATTAGCCCACAAATTGAAGAAAGGTTAATTGATGAACATTCAGCGCCTACAAAAACTCGAGGATGTCCTACAGGGAATTTTCCATATTTACAAGCCGAGGGATAAAGAGAACGGACATCAGAATAATTAATTTTTTCATTCTTCTTGGCTTTATAATATGAGTAGACGTTTCCTGTGCGACCCCCGTAAAATGCGTCACGAGGATTGAGAGGATAGTTAGACAAAAGTGGATGGGTCTCTGTATATGTTTGAATTTCTGGGGTCATTATTTTTCTAAAGTCACACTCCCACATTTCAATAACTTCATACCCCAAAGACTTTAATCTTTCGACCTTAGCTTGTGTAGCCTCGTATCGAATGTTTAAATTCTCAGAGGGGTTGTCTTTGAGAGGTTTATCTCTCTGAAAGGTAAAACATCTGGGGCATCCGTGGTAGAAACAACCTTAAAACTCAAAAACTTGATTAGTTTCGGGACAGAATCCATCAATCTTAACTCCAGCAAGTAATGCTTCAGGACCTTTCGCAGCGTGTTGAATATGTGACTGTCTTTGATGTTCCTCCCAAAGTAACCACTGAATAGCAATTTTGGATTGATTATCCCTTAAACGATACCCATTCTTTGGAATAATACCAATGGTGTTTGGTTTTAGGATGTTGCGCCTAAAGACTTTATTGCAGGCTGAAGCGATGGTAGTAGCTTCCATAAAAGGACATACATTTGTCTCCGATAACATAAGCTCTCTGAATTTAAGACATGCCCTAGTTAAAATATCTACATCAGAAATGCAATATTGGATGATTTCCTTTTGAAAGTCGAAGACATATCTCTCTGAAATCCTATCGTTATACCACCTTTTAAATTCCGCCTGTTCTTTTTCAGCTTTAAAATTGTCCGGAGAATAAAATTCGATAGGGGGCATAGGTCCTACGTATTTCTGGTTTTGAATGGTGTTGAATAAATGAGGAAAATAACCCTTTTTGAGCTCTGAAAAACCGAAAGATTTCGGAAGACCTGACAATGCCATCGGAAAATAAGACAGCGAATCAATGAATTTGACATTACCAACAGACATTGAAATTAATTTTGTTCCACGCATAATAAGATCGGGTGTTAGGTCTGTTTTTGTTAAAATATAATTAAATACAAACTGATGGTCGAATCCACCACCGTTGTGGGCGATGACAGTAACATTTTTGAATTTCTTACGTAGTGTGAGAAGATGATTCATAAACGGGGAAACGGGGTCATCACATTTTAGTACTTGTAAACGAACGCCACATTTTTTACAAATTTCTGCAGAAGACTCAATACAATTATCGCAACATTGTCGAAATACGCAAAGATTAGGTTCGTGCAGAAGAGAACCGTCAGCGTTAACTTTTTCCTGTCGGGTTTCAAGATCGTAAAATACAAAAAGAAAATCTTTAGCTGGCGTCGAACCAGTATCGGGTTGGATATAACAAAGATGATCGGATGGGGAATGTTTTTTGCAAATTTTGCAGAAGATCTCTCCACAGGTATGAGGTCTGTTTGCTGGAACAACTTTGAAACATTCCTCACAACGTCGTATCTGTGAACAAATACCATATTGCAAATGCCTATCGAAACACACTTGCCCCCGGAAAGATCTCTTGCAAGAATCGCATTTTATAGACAACACTTCATTGGGGCAAGAAGGCGATTGTTGGCATCCCGGGCAGGTTCCCACACAACGGTGATATTTCTTATTGTCATAAGGTATGTGACATTCTTCGCAGTAATAACCGCAACAGAATGCGGCGGTCAAAGAAGTAATGACGCTGTAGTGACCATTGTGGAAGAGTAAATTCAAATGAGGACCAACACCATTACTTTTGAAAATAATGTCACGCCCCTTACTATTATAATCATACACGATTATCTGGTAGGTGGCAAGAAACCGTTGAAATTGCTGGAGTTCAGGTATTCCAGCCCCTTCTTCAGGTATTGAGACATCGGCACTTGTCATCAATTGTTGGGCTCTTTGGCCCTGCAGTTTCCCGGTATCTTTCCGCACCTTTTTATATTCAATATCTTTGTCTACGTATGCTTTTGCAACAACAAGAGCACGAGGTAAACACAAATTATCTTTATTATTTATCGAAACAATGCCGCGGCGCTTAGCACATTCTTCGTTAAAAGAATTGTACTTTGTACCGCGACCTTGTCCCTTGGGCATTCGTACTGAAGTAACCCCTAAACAGAAAGTTTCCGTATTCAAACCAGTAGAGTTGGATTGATATATGGCAGAAATTTTCTCCCATACATCATCAACTGTCACCTCCGAAGCAGGCTTAAAACGCATCCACCCCTGACCTCTTGCAAATTCTTTGGAACAAAAGGTAAAACCCACATAATCAGTAGGTTCAACATCTTCTGTTCCCTTGAGAATAATTTGGGTAATTGCGTCTTTTACCCACCCTGTTGGTTCTATACCGTGGGGAATATTCTTAATTTTGAACTCCAGAGTTCTACCCTGAACGCCAAAACGGCGAATATTTTTTTTGAAGTCTTTAATTATTAAAAACTTATCCATCGCTGAATCAATTTCGAAAGAGGGAAAAATTTTTAAAATCAAATTCGACAACAATCTGAAGGTAAAACTGTTTTAGACTTACCGCAACTGATAAGACACGACCAAACACGATGATAATGACTGAAAAAATGAATTTTCAGGTGCTGCATCTCTATTTATAGAGGAAAAATGATGTCACGTGATCTATTTCAGAAAAACCTTCTTCAAGATGAATAATACTTTATTAGAAGTAACATATGTTTTAATATTTTATCAGGGAATCGCTATGATGATTCATTTATAAATATATTGATGTTACTTTCCGAGTTTAAAACTAAATAGTTTGTGTGCGATTAGATAACCTTACTTTTGCGGTAGTATCAGCTATAAAAACGACCATGTGAACCGATAATAAAACAATTTCATTAGATAATATTGCATAATCTTTTTTAAAATGTATAATATTTTTACAGTTCTAAAGATAATTTGTGGTTTTTAGTAGAAGAGTTAAAACAGATATTTTTGTTTATCAGCATAATGATTAATAAGGGATACCGAATTTAAAATTATAGGCATAAGATATTCAAATAGCATGTAACAATTGTACAAAAAATGACACAAAAAGCGTGGCGTGTGCAAAAAGCGTGGCGAGTGCAAAAGCGTGACGTCATGACTTGTAAAAGCGGAAATAGCTAAGAAAATTAAAAGGTGTTGCACAGCTTTTGAGTGGAACACACTGCACCGTTGTGTTTGTACATATGTTTAGAATTTCAAAGTAATTAGACCGAAATTTATTTAGTTGATAACCGCCAACTATTGGTTCTGGAGAGTAAAATAGCATTACATTTTTAAATAACCGCTGGTTACATTGTAAAATATTACAAACCACAGTATTGTTTTCAATAATAGAAATAATCAAGTTTTCCTGAATAAGCAAGCCTTTTATCATGTAAATTCAAGAATTTCAAAATCCATGGCCGACTACTCAATCCATGATTTATGAGTACGGCGATAGAGAGTTTACTTTTATGGTGGCTTGAATCCCTCCTAACCTTCGAGAAGAATAGTCTCTAAGCAAATTTGCTAATCAAAATGTTTTGTTTTGTATTTTAAAAGATTTATTATATTTATTTGACGTTGGTAATTTTTGGTGAAAATTATATTTCCTAACCACTTTTGTTGTTTTTTACTGTTTTGTATTTTTAAAAGTTTTGCTGTTGGTAATTTTCAAAATTATATGTTTTTATTCACTTGTTGCTCTCTTTTTGTATTTTAAATGTTTGCTCTTGTTAAAAGTTTCTCTCCTTAAAAGTACAGGCTCACTTATGTGTCTAGTTTATAATAAGTATTTTTTGATAATCTAGACATGTTTATACGTAATAACTAGGATTGGTAAAAGTATTAAAATTATTTTGATTCCTCTTATTTTTATTGGAACTGTAACATTTATTAAAAACATATTTTATTAGGGTTGTAACATTGATTAAAACATATTTTTTGATTGCTCTTGGGATTGATACACCACCGCTTGGTCTCCGTCGTTCATTCGGGGCTGTAACACAATATAATAATGTAATAATTGTTTTAAGTAATAAATAAATACTCTACCTCATCACGTGATGGTCTCCTGGCTTATTGTGGACTGTAACATAATTTCAATGTATTATTGTTTAAAAAAAATGAAATACTTTACCTCGATATATACACATTCACTTCTACCCCCTCATAATCCTCGGGAGTCCAATGGAGGGGTCTATAACACAACATTTTTAATGTATTAATTGTTTTGAGTAATATACAATACCTTAACGCCCACACCACCACCGCTGACGCCTCTGGGTTTGGAACGTACCAGATGTTGTACCCCTGGTACGATCCCATCCCCAACATACCCTCGGGCCTCCGTAGGAATATCGGAGATGATCCTACCAAAATCACCAATACTCTATTCTGCAAAATCAAAACGTAATTCACTTATTTTTATATGTTTAATAAACTTACACTCATCTCTGTTGGTAGGCGCATTCTTATAGTTGCTTGTTGGAGTTGTAGGTTTTCTGAAAAAAAATATGTCAACATAGTATTATGAAGATTTGTATTATTCTTACCCATTTTTGTTGCTGTTTAACTTCAAAACTTTTTGTCCTTCTTTTTATACTGTGTATAATCAGGGAGAGGGGTATGCCACTATCTTTTGTTTCCTAGTCAGTGGTAAAGTATCTATGCTGATATCCCTTAACCACAAATGTGCAACAATGTATCTTTTCAATTTTAAATTTTATAGTTTTTTGTATTAAATGATGACGTGCGAATACTTAGTTCGTTTCAACCTATTAAGTGAAAATTTCGGTATGGATATTCATCTGAATGTTTATCCAATTGTACAAGATAATCACGGAACCGGTGATTTGCTACAAATCCATTATTTATTAGATTGCCGATTAATTCGCGCATATAATTTTTATATAGATGAGAACGAAAACGAACGTATTTACGGAGATTACTTCTTTTCCGGGGACCATGAAGTAACTATCACACCAACTATAGATTTAAGCGAAGGCTTCATCAGTTCCGAACCCTCAGAAGAGTAGTAGCTTAAGTTTGTGAGCTTCTGCTTTTCAAAGTTCTATCCTCTTAATAAACACGATGAACCCCCAAGCAGCCCTTATTGTAGCCTAATTCTCCATCTGGGGATAGCTGTAAACCTCCGGTCCATCATATGAATTTCTCATGTATCAGATGATGCACTGATCCTCTCAACCGCTCTCGCATCGTTTGAAAAAACAATGTTCTTCTCCAATTTTACTACGTACCCTCAACTTCTCAACCACAAGTATTCTTATTGCTGAAGGACAGTCTTTATTAAGACCGGTAGGCCTATTGGTAATATTATACAGTTCTGCTGTATAGTATTTCCAATGGGGAATCCTAAAACGAAGCCTTAAACACCTCCGATAATCTCTGATTATTGCCTCCTGGGTTGGCTGTGGAAAGAGGTGCGCAAAATATTTCTACAATTACCAGGCAACGGAAAAATAGTCTTGAAAATTTAAAAAACAATTACACAAAGATGTTTTCATTCTCTTATCGGTTGTGGTTAGATAACGTCGTATGGTAATAAATTCTTTGTCGTTCCATAATAATTGGCCACCAGGGTTTAAAAGTACAATTATCCAAACAGATCGTCATTCATCATTGATCACTTGAGCAGAGATGACTTTCACAGATCCCAAGCGTGAGTACGTTAAACTCAACCTCATTAAGTGTTGTATTGAGCAGGAGTTTATTCGAGCAAACTATTGTGGGGTGTGTCTAGCTGGAAGTTTAATTTTCCATGAAGTAGCTGCAAAATACGGGGTAACAACCAAACTATGTCTAGGTACAAAGGTCTATTCAAATGGCATAAAAATTACGCCACATTTCTGGATAGAACACAATGAGCTAATTTATGATCCCTCTCTAGCAGTTATGCAACATCATATACCTCATAATCTACAAGTAACTCATAGAAAAGATGAATTTGAGTGTAAAACCATCGAAGACTTAATCATGGTGGGTATTTTTGAAAATTTTTCGGAAGAGTCTACACTTGAATACTTTACTAAAGCGCCAAAGCATCTATTGAAAGTGCGCGAAAATGTTCATGAAACTGTAGCTAAAATATTTAAATAAAAAATGTCTTGTTAACTTGTGTTTTAGTCATGCATCCTAATTAACCTCATGAGTGACCCAACTTGTTTTCAAAATGAGGAAAATGGTTTTGAGGCACATGTAATACGAGACGGTCAACTTTGATTTTCCAGTGTATATCGAATACTAGAGTCCTTTTGCCCCCCAGGCAGGCGTACTGATTATAGACGATTTTCTTGTCAACATTAGGGCGACGCACCACGTACCAAAGCATCAGTTTGCCCATGTATATCGTATGTTACTTTCAAGCCCCTGTATAGAAATTCGTAGTGATATTTGTTACTTTGAGTAGCCATGTATAAATGTTACTTTAAGCCCCTGTATAGAAATTTGTAGTGATATTTGTTACTTTGAGTAGCCATGTATAAATGTTACTTTAAGCCCCTGTATAGAAATTCGTAGTAATATTTGTTACTTTGAGTCGCCATGTATAAATGTTACTTTAAGCCCCTGTATAGAAATTCGTAGTAATATTTGTTACTTTGAGTCGCCATGTATAAATGTTACTTTTAAGCCCCCGGTATTGATTTGAAAAAATGTGTTCATTCGAGAATTTTTGGGTTCCTTGAGTATTTGCAAACTAGGAAAATCTGTTATTTACGGAGAATCAAATTACCGAAAGAACTTTGAAATTATGATCCGGAAAACTCTTTATTTTACCTAATTATGTGTGAAGAAACAAATATGCTGCATAGCAGTGGTTCGCAACTTTTTTCAGTCACAATCCTCAATAAATTTATCATTTAGTATTAAAAAGACAAAATCTGGTTGAGAACAACTGACCATATGTCTTATCATGTTTCGAATAAAATTATACGTTAAAACTTCTTATCTTAATGTTGTAACTAAAAGGTATGTGGTAGATAAGCTAATTGCAGAGTTTATTTTTAAAATATTGATAATAAGAAATAATTTTTGTTAAATCTTCAGTTAAAAGGTTGGGGCATTGAATATCAAAGATGTTGTTCTTCATCTTTGTTAAGAGTTAGCGGCAGTCTTGTATCGGGGGGACCGATGGGCAAGCATGGTACGGGCGGAGTTTCCTTTGTGTTCGCACTGTGTTTCACCCTGATTTGTCCACTTCCTAAGTCCAGGTTAAATTGTCTTTTTCGGAGTATGTCCATTCCTATCACCATATCGGAGGGGAGTCCACAAAGATGACCAAGCGTTTCGTGAAAACGGTCTTCTCCTATCTGTAGTTCTACTTGGTATATTTCGGAGACGGTGACGGTTTCTCCATTAGCTAGGCGGACGGAACTTGCAGAGTTGGGTGTTTGCGATATTCCTATCGTTTCCCATAGTCTGGCTATCCTGTCTCCTACGTAAGATATCACGGCTCCGGTGTCGATCAGTGCTTGTACGGTTCCTCCCGGAATTATGACGGAGAGATGCGGACGTGGGTCCATAAGGAGTGAAACATCGTAGGAACTGGAGGGGATAACGGGTGGTGGGGTCTCCTGGGGTTGTTCGAAAGGTGTTGTTACGGTGGGAATTTGACAGGTGCGTTTGTTTGACGGGTTGGCGGAAGGAGAAGTGGCTCTACGGGGGTGGTCGTTAGACGGAGTAAAGGTAGGTGCATTTTTCTGTTGATCGGAAGGTGTTACGGGGAGTGACGGATCATGGGTACGGTTGTTTGGTGGGTTTACGGAAGAGTGGTGCGACGAAGCAGCGGTAGAGGACAGTGTGGCATGAGAACGGTGGTTTGACTCGCTTGGGGAAGGATCTGAGGTGTTGGGAGACGGGTAAACGGTAGGTGAGGATACCTTGGTTCGGTTACTCGACGGGATGCTGATGTATTGATTTTTACGTAGTCGGTTTTCTTCGTCGGAAGATATTGCAGTAGGTGAGGCGTTTTGGGGGCTATGCTGCGCAGGCCTCGTATTGTTGCAGCGCCATAGTGGTTTTCCGGCCGTGGACATGGGCAATCCCGGGACATAACTCCATCCCGCTTGCATCTTGAACAGAAAATCCGGGGAACTGCTTGACATTGACTGCGAAAATGTCCGGACTGACCGCATTGCCAGCATTCTCGGTTCCTATCGGACAGGCGATTTGTGGTTTGAGTCGCAGCGGTATTCGGTGAGTTAAGACGGCGATCTGAAGTCCAGTTACTTGGTGCGGATCCTCGGTCGGCGGTTCTTGTTGTCACGGTGTTGTTGCTAGTGTTCGGGTTCAATGGGTTACGGGAGGATGGAGTAGTAGAAACGAATCGTTGTTCTCTATTGATTGGTGTCGGAGTGGAAATACGAAAACGATCTTGGTGCGGATTCTGTCGCGGAGTCTGTGGCGGTGCTTGAGCTTGCTCGCACTCGTAGCGTAAAAGTTCGTATTCCCGAACGGTCTTCGCAAATTCTTGTACATTCGAGAAGTCGGTACGGCGAATTTGGCATCGAAATTCCGGGTGAAGGTTTCGGTAGAGCCAATTTAATTCCAGCTCCGGGGTGATGTTTCCATGGCGGCGGATTAACGTTTGCATATCGGTGATATATGCGGCGGTACTTTCTTCAAGCTGGTGTACTCTTCTGCTAATAGTTACTTCCAAGTCGAATTGGTTTACCGGAAAGAAAAAGTCTCGGAAGGCGTTGCTGAAAGCTTGCCAGCTGGACCAGTATTTTCGGTTGTTCCGGAACCAAAGTGCTGGTATTCCTTGTAAGAGCTCCGGCATAGCTTGCAGAAGACGGTCGTGTGAGATGGCCTGTGATTCTCGAATCTCCTCAAGCCTCTCAAGGAAAGCAGCAGGGTCTCCATTTCCATTAAAGCTGATTCGCCAATCATGGGTCCTCAGCGGCAACATTGTCGGTCCAGAGCTTGGTTCGGTTACCGGTTGAACTCCTATTATCGAGCCGTGGAGCGCACTTGTCATGACCGGTTCTCCTGCACTGGTCACGGTGACAGCAGGTGTTGTCGTGGGGGCTGGAATTCTTTCGGATGTATTTGGTCATCTACGGTACCTGGTATCACTAGTCTTAACTTGGCTAGCTCTGCCTCCAATTCGTCTTTTCTTAGGAGGTAAACCCATCCAATGCGGGTGTCGGTCGATTCTTCCTTCGGTAGCGGGTTCTGGGCGGCGGTAGCTTCGTTCGAATTGCTAGTAGATTCGGTCTTCTTCAGAGGCACCTTTTTGGTATCGGAATTCGTACGTCTTACTTATTCAACGGTCAGAAACGTTCTCCCGTACTTCTAGAGCTCGAATCTCGAGACTGGTGCGTCTAAACGGTGAACGGTTGGTGGGGATCGATTCTGCGCACTCGAAAACCTATAAAATAAGGTGTCACTCGGTAGGGTGCCCCTTCTTCTGGGCAAAAGTTGACAATCTGTCAAAATGACAGGTCTGCGGATTTAGACGGATTTGTATGTAGGAAGGTCTCCTGAGATTTTTGCAGTGATTTTCGGTTACCTTCTATGACGGGATTAATTTCTTCAACTCAAAAACGGTTTGCTCTTGACTATCGGTGATCAGCGAACTTGGTATGCCATAAAACGGTCCCTGCTCGGGCGCCAAATTTGTAACGTCCTTTCCGTCGCTACTCGTTTATTTGACGCCTAAACTCTGGTAACGGATGCCTCGGGCGCCAGTTTTTTAAAGTGGTATGCTCCACTTGCTCCGGGCAGCGTCAGTGAAGAAGGAAAATACTCCAGGGTTCAATATGGTGTTGACGGATGCACTGTAGCCGGTGAAACAGATTTTACCTGTCCTCCTGGATTGCCAACCTGGGTATTCGCTGCTGTATTTTTCCTCGGAGTTGCAAGAAGTTGAAGGAAAACAATGCTTATTCTCAATATATTTATTAAATCCTCTAATAACAAAATTAACACAAAGTTACTACTCTAAAAGCAACGGTATCTAAAAGCAACAAACTACGGGTTATTACTACGAGGAACGGTGTGTGCAAGCGAAAGCGGGTGTATACTAAAGCGAAAAGTTGAGCATGCGCAAACAAAGCTCTCGACCAGTCAAAGCTCTACGGCAGAGGGGTACGGTTCTCAGGTTACGCGTTATGAAATTCCCGCCCTGTGTTTCTTGTAACACTTTTCCAATATCTTACTCTGACTCGGTTAGCTGAAGGCCCAAACACGACTACCACTGAGATGTGAAAACTCAGCGCCCTCAATGGCAGTTTCGCGACTACTACTGAGATGTGAAAACTCAGCGCCCCCAGTAGCAGTTTTCTTTCCCTCGGTATGTCAACGGGTGGCTGAAGGCCCAAACACGACTACCACTTAGATGTGAAAACTCAGCGCCCTCAATGGCAGTTTCGCGACTACTACTGAGATGTGAAAACTCAGCGCCCCCAGTAGCAATTTCCTTTCCCTCGGTATATCAACGGGTGGCTGAAGGCCCAAACTTAGAAATGCGACGGTTGAGAACAGTACCCAAGTTCTAAGCAAAACTCACCTCGGAATACGGATTGCGGTCTTCGGATCACGGACACAACTCACTTACAGCTCCTAAAACAAATACTTATATACTGAGCTTCTCCCACCCAGTTTCAGTCGGACTAGCGCAGAAACTCTGCAACGGACTTAGTAAAAATAATGCGAAACTTACTCTGGTTCGGTTCTCGGCGTGGTGTTCTCCTTGGTGCTATGTCGGCGGACTAACTCCCCCTTTCGATTCGGTGGTATGCCTTTTAGTGCTACCAGTAAAGTATACGTCGGTGTATTATTCGGCGTGGGGGCTGGCCTACTACAGAGCTTTCAGAATTTTATCGGCGCGCGGAGGTGATACAACCCTTGTAAAAACTAATGTCGCGGAAGAATTGAATATCATATTTAAACCGGGCTATTTTTCTGATCTCAGACGTACAAGAATTATATTTTTACGTTAAGAAATAACCGTAATACAAATTTACATATAAAACCGGAATAATTGTTGCTTTTGCAAATCTGAAAATTAGTAACTTCGTTACAACTGATATATATCACCATATAAAAAACAGACATGATGTTGAAAACTTTTCACTTGAGTTTGCGAAGAACTTTTCACTAAAAAATTGTTTAAAATATCTTTATTATTTAAACAACTCCGTGTGTAGTCATGGTTGTAGCTATTTCGCATTCAACCTTATGAAGCATTAGAATTTATTCAGGAGAACTATTATAACATTTATTTTACAGGAAGTGTTCTAAAACTACATGTAAATGGTTTTATAACTGTTATTTTTCAATCGGTCTCCTTCACTGCGCCCATGGTGTCTCCCTTGGGAGAACCCATATCCCCGTTCATGCTGAGCATGTACCCTTGGCAAGCGAATTTCCCCGTCTCCTTTTGACGAGGATCGTTACAACGATCCCCCAATCATTGGGCAGCGCGGGAACTCGCAGTGCCCCCTCTCAAGACAGAAAATATTTTACGGTAACACGAGTCACGTAGTACCTTTTGCCCCAAGAACATGTGTAAAAAAAATAGTAAGAAAGCTGGGACAAAGGGTGTGGCAGACTTGAAAATTGTGCTAAACTAAACCAATATTAATTAGTACTTTTGTAAAACAATGTTAATCCAAGTGCACTTGAAAGTGTATAAAGTGTAAATAAAAATACGATAAGCAGATTTCATTGATTTTCATTTGGGAGACAAGGAAAGGATATATCGTAACCAGCAGCGTAAATTACAGTCCACTTCCAACATATGATTTGGGTGGATAAAAAAAAACCCCCCGAATCAACATGATCCATTCGAGCCGGATATAACAAGCGAAGTCCTGCAAGTCTCCCAAACTTTTCACAAAACAGTGTAAGAAAAAAATTCAGCGGGCTACGCGCCCAAACATCATCATTCATCACCAAAGCTCTTCAAGGCACAGAAGCCGACGACGAAGGTGCCACGTGGAAACCGGTATCTGAGTAAGAACAGTATTCCGGACAGCTAAAGAAAAAAGGTCAGTAAAAACTTTTAAAACATTTAAGTGAGTAAATCAAAAGTGGTTTAGGTGCGTGTTCAACAAATTGTAACGGAAAACGAGAACAAAGAAGAATGTTTTTTGTAAAGTTACCCATTTTCATTTTTTATTGTTAGAAAATATTAGTCGCTGTGGCCAAACATAAGAAATTTTAAATTGATTAATATGTCCAGTTCTTGTTATTTTCCCTAACAGGTCCACCACCCGGCGAAAACAGATTCGATAGCAGCTGGGCGCAGAGAACAAAAAACCTTTTTTAATTTATTTCAGCTAAGCGACGGAAAGCGGCCAGCTCCAGAGATTTGATAGAGTTTCAATAAATAAACAAAAGGCCACAGCATGTGTTTAATAATATAAGTTATTTAGTATTTGATTTTGCGGACAACTCATACAGGGTGTTCGAAAATATATATCTCAGCGGGAATCGATCAGTGTTGGAAGTGACGGAAAAACAATCCATTGGTAAAATTTTATTGAAAAGATTTTACAAAATCTCATCCTATAGTCTGGTAAAATTTTATTGAAAAGATTTTACATAATCTCATCTTATAGTCTAGTAAAATTTTATTGAAGATTTTACATAATCTCATCTTATAGTCTGGTAAAATTTTATTGAAAATTTTTTACAAAATCTCATCTTATAGTCTAGTAGAATTTTATTGAAAAGATTTTACATAATCTCATCTTATAGTCTGGTAAAATTTTATTGAAAAGATTTTACATAATCTCATCTTATAGTCTGGTAAAATTTTATTGAAAAGATTTTACATAATCTCATCGTATAGTCTGGTAAAATTTTATTGAAAATTTTTTACAAAATCTCATCTTATAGTCTAGTAAAATTTTATTGAAGATTTTACATAATCTCATCTTATAGTCTAGTAGAATTTTATTGAAAAGATTTTACATAATCTCATCTTATAGTCTGGTAAAATTTTATTGAAAAGATTTTACATAATCTCATCTTATAGTCTGGTAAAATTTTATTGAAAATTTTTTACAAAATCTCATCTTATAGTCTAGTAGAATTTTATTGAAAAGATTTTACATAATCTCATCTTATAGTCTAGTAAAATTTTATTGAAAAGATTTTACATAATCTCATCTTATAGTCTAGTAAAATTTTATTGAAAAGATTTTACATAATCTCATCTTATAGTCTAGTAAACTTTGATTGAAAATTTTTTACAAAATCTCATCTTACAGTCTAGTAAAATTTTATTGAAAATTTTTTACAAAATCTCATCTTATAGTCTGGTAAAATTTTATTAGAAAAAAAAAAAAAAAAAAAAAAAATTAGTACTTTATTGAAGAAAATAAAAAGTAGCAAATCCCTGCTCATAAGGGAAGAAAAATGGCATGGAGCTAACAGAGCTTCCACTGATGCTCATCAATTACAATTGAGATTAGAAAGACTACAAAACGCTTTAACAGTATACGATGAAGCACTGGACGAGCTGGACTTTGAGGAAGGCTCAGCTGAGGTCGAAATAAGAAGTGAAATAGAGGATAGATTTTTATTAATTATAAGTTCATTCCAAAAGTTGTTAGAACCTATCAATACGGTAAAAATTCAAGCTGAGGCTCAGCCTGTATCCGAGGTCAATGTTCGCCTGCCTAACATTAACTTACCTATTTTCTCAGGAAATTGTGTAGAGTATAACTCTTTCATAGATCTATTTAAAGCCTTAATTCACAATAATAGTAAGTTATCTTCCAAAACTGAACGATTCTTTTATCTAAAAACGTATCTGAGAGGTGAAGCTTTAAAATTGGTGGAGAGACTGCCGGTAACTGATGGTAATTATGACATAGCTTCGAATTTATTGGATGAAAGATATAGCGATAAAAAACAAATGTTGCTCGCATATTATCAGCAGTTGCTGTCTACCCCATCCATACAAAAAGGTTCAGCACAATCTTTGAGAGCCTTCTCAACCAACTCCAAAGCGATACTTGACGCTTTGCAGTCAACCGGTCTTACTCGCGATCAGCTGTTCGAGTCGTTGGTAGTTCACATATTGGAGCAAAAGCTTGATTACAGCTCTCGTAGAGCTTTTGAAGAACAGGTTTCAGTCGGTGAATTATCAACTACTGCTGAACTGTTCACATTTCTACGCAAGCGCTGCGTAATTTTAGAAACCGTAAATAACGAGCCTATCTCGGCTAGCAAACCTGCTACCAAGAACCCTCAAAACAATAGAAACTACGCTTCTAACACACAAAACCCAAAGATTTCTTTATTATCAAACTCAGCTTCTGCCTCTACCTCCAACTCTCAAATTTCACACAAAAACCAATCGTCGAATGTGTCATTTAATAAAAATCAACATTCGTCTATCTCCACGAATCAACTAGTGTGCGATCATTGTAAGGGCAATGATCATCGAATTTATTCATGTAAAACCTTTTTAGCTTTGTCCATCTCTGAAAGAATCAACTTTGTCAAAGCAAACCGTCTCTGTTATAATTGCCTTCGATCACATCACTCGAGCCAACAGTGCCGATCTACAGTCGCCTGTTCAATATGTCAACGTCGCCATCATTCTCTCCTACATTATAGTACTACCGCCCCCTCCTCTTCAACTCCAAACGATAATCCAAGGTCAATCCAGTTGCATAACGATCCGAACGCGAGAAGTTCCTCTAACAATGCCAGATCAACGAATGATCAACAACAACCTGTAGCCTCTCTATCCGCAGTCAGTAATGCGGAATCTCACGTTTTGCTAGCCACTGCCAAAGTGCATATCTATCCCGAACGAGGACGTCCCATCGTAGCCAGAGCATTACTCGATTCAGGGAGTCAAACATCATTCATCACGAATGCCCTAGTCACCCAAGCTGGATTTGATAAATACCCTTCTCAACTCCAAGTGGCAGGCATCTTCAACGATAGCAATACTATAACTGAAATGGTTGATATTAAAATATTTTCCTAACGATCGTCTGCTCAAAGCTTCGAATTAACCTGTGCTGTGGTACCTCAAATCACCTCCATGTTACCGCAAGTATCAATCGACACAAGGAAACTTAAAATCCCCATTCACCTTCAAAGCCAATTGGCCGACGAAGACTTCGATCACCCTGGAGAAATTTCTCTGTTGTTAGGTGCTGACATTTATTATGACCTTTTGCAACCAGGCCTACAGTCCCTAGGCAAAGGTTTTCCCTCTTTAGTCCATACTCACTTGGGTTGGATCTTGTCCGGAGTAGTACCTCCTCAATGTATTAACAACAATAGAAGGTGCAATCTTAGCTCCCACTCTTTTCACACCACGAGCAGCATCTCTGAAAATACGCTGGAAACAATATTAGAGAAATTCATCGAGCAGGAAAGCTGCTCCACCCAATCCAAGTCCTCTGAGCAAGACGACATTGCCGAGAACATTTTCAAAAACACCACCATTCGACTTCCTGACGGAAGATATCAAGTCGACCTCCCACTTACTCATCCGTCAGCACAAACTGAGCTTGGAGACTCTTTCCTTCAAGCAAAACGTCGTTTCATTTCTCTAGAAAATAAGCTGTCCAAAAATCCAACACTCAAAGTCGAATACAAGGCAGTGCTGGATGAATACCTCCAACTAAATCACGGTCGAGTTGTTCCGTTATCTTTACAAAATTCTCTATCTGAAAACAAATATTTCGTTCCTCATCTATGTGTTATACGCGAGCAGAGCGTGAGCACCAAAATGCGTGTAGTGTTCGATTTCTCAGCCAAAACAAGTACATCTGTATCACTGAATGACATTACCTTGCGAGGGCCAATAGTCCAGCCCGAACTCTTTGACACCCTCACCCGATTTAGAACTTTCCTTTTCGCCTTCACGGCCGACATCACGAAAATGTACAGACAAGTTTCCATGAACCCCAAGTTTCGGTTTCTCCAAAATGTGTTATGGAGAGATCATCCTCATGAAGAATTCAAATGTATCGAACTGTCAACCGTCTCTTTTGGCCAAAAAAGTGCACCCTACTTAGCCTGTCGAGTCCTCAATGAAATTGCTCATCAAAATCCTCAATTTCCCCTAGCCCAAAAGACCATTTTAAATCAGACATATGTCGATGACATATTGTCAGGAGCCAATTCCGAAGATGAATTAAATCAGTTGCATCAATCATTGATCTCTATCTTATCCCCGGCCCATTTTGATCTACACAAAATGAGGTCAAATTCGCCCAATTTTGTTCATTCCAAACCCAATTGCAATTCAGAATCAAAAGAGTTGAACTTTGAAGAAGCATCTTGCAAGGTGCTAGGGCTGATTTGGAATCCTACCCCAGACATATTTCAAATCTCAATCCCTTCCTCTCTTGAGGTGCCTGTAATCACAAAACGCAACATTCTATCTTTAGTGGCGCAATGCTACGACCCCCTAGGCTTAGTAAACCCTGTCATTGTCAGTGGAAAATTGATCATGCAACAGTTGTGGGCAAAAGGCCTCGACTGGGATCATCCAATCTCAGACCCCATTATCTTGAAAGAATGGAATAAATTTAAAGAAAGCATAGCTCAACTCTCATCTTACACGGTCCTTCGATGTCTAATTTCTGACAAAACCGTGGCAATGTTTGAATTGCACGGATTTTGTGACGCCAGCAATTCCGCTTATGGATGTTGCATCTACCTACGCACCAAGTATACGGATAACTCTATCTCCTCGCGACTAATAGCAGCCAAATCGGGTTTCTCCCTTAAAGAAACCCCTCACTATCCCCAAACTTGAATTGTGTGCCATGGTATTATTGGCTCAATTATTCAAAAGAATTCAAGCAACCCTATCTCCCAATCTGTCAATCAGCTCTACTACACTGTGGTCTGACTCCCAAGTCGCTTTATCTTGGTTAAGGGGACCCCCGTCTAAGTGGGCAACCTTCGTGAGCAATCGTGTGGCTGTAATCCAGAGTGATACTCAGACCACCACTTGGAGACATATTTCTACCAAGTCCAACCCTGCAGATATGTTATCTCGCGGAAAATTCCCTTCCGAATGTCATCAACTGTGGTTACATGGCCCTGAATTTCTATCAATGCCGGTATCTAACTGGTCCCAGTACGACTCCTTCAATCTTCTTCCCAATCCCCCTGAGGAACGAAAAGTTGCATCTCTATTAGCCACTACGCCACAAAATGAATGGGAAACCATCATTTTACGATTCTCCAACTTGAACAAATTGCAAAGGTCATTAGCGTACGTGTTCCGATTCACAAATAATCTCAAATTCATCAACAAACTTTCTGGCCCTATAAGTCCAACAGAAATTGACAAAGCTCACGTGTTTTTACTTAATGTAATCCAAACAACGTCCTTCAAAGATGACATACAAGCTCTTAGGAGGAGCGAAAAAATAAAAAATAAACAAATTTGTTCTCTCTCCCCATTTCTAGACCACTCTCAACTGTTGAGAGTCGGCGGACGACTATCTCAATCAGACTTACCCTTCGACCAAAAGCACCCTATTCTCCTTCCCTCCAAAAATCATTTTACTACACTTCTTTTGGAATTCGAGCACAAAAGATTAGGACACGCGGGTCCTCACACTGTACTAAATAGCCTTAGACAGAAGTATTGGCCCCTTGATGGTCTTCGAACTTTAAAGAAAATCACCCACAGATGCTCTATCTGTTTCCGATTCAATGCAATTTCATCTAGCCAACTCATGGCTAATCTTCCCAAATCTCGAATTAGTCCCTCACGTTCATTCACCCATACGGGGATCGAATTTGGAGGCCCCTTTTCTATAAAATCTTCCAAGCTAAGGAAAGCCCCTATTCAAAAAGCATACATAGCCTTGTTCGTGTGTTTTAGTACTAAAGCTGTACACCTAGAAGTGGTGTCGGATTTATCAACTGAAGCATTTTTAGCATCTTTGAAACGGTTTATTGCCCGTCGAGGACTCCCGTCTGTTATCTTCAGCGATAACGCTACCAATTTCGTGGGAGCAAAAAACTATCTAAATGATGTCCATCTCTTTCTACGGAAGCATTTTAACGATCTCCAAAATTTTCTATCAGAATCTCATATATCTTGGAAATTTATTCCCCCGCGTTCCCCTCATTGGGGCGGCCTATGGGAGGCTGCCATCAAAAGCACTAAATCTCACTTAACAAAAATCTTAGGAAACTCAACTTGCACGTTTGAGCAATTCTACACAATTCACACAAGTAGAGTCGATCTTGAATTCCCGCCCACTTTTCCCATTGTCAGACAATCCTACTGATCTTCAACCATTAACCCCTGGTCACTTTCTGGTACATTCTCCCTTGTTGTCATACCCTGAAGTAGACATTTCTCATAACCCGAGAATCGTCTCAAACATTGGCAAACTTGCACTCAAGCTCAACAAAATTTCTGGAAACGTTGGTCAACTGACTACCTCAACCGCCTACAAAATCGCCCCAAATGGATGCACCCTCAACCTAATATCCAACTTAATGATCTAGTTCTTCTCAAGGACAATGATTCTCCCCCCATGAAATGGCCCTTGGCTCGAGTAGTCCAAGTTTTCGAAGGCAAGGATGGCAAAGTACGCTCTGTCCAACTTTTTACAAAGTCTGGAATGTACATTCGTCCCATCACCAAAATAATCGTTTTGCCTAGGTCAGAATGGGACAGTGACACTAATTATCCGCGCACTTTAGAACAGACTAAATGTCACCCAGAATAAAGTCAATGTGTGCCTGTGTAAATAAACCAAGTAAATGGAAAATGTATACACCTAATTTTTTATTTGTTTTTTGTTTTTAATGTTAGTTAGTAAATGCTAGTTGGTCTCCTCCCAATCTGTGGTGGGGGCAATATGTTCTAAAACTACATGTAAATGGTTTTATAACTGTTATTTTTCAATCGGTCTCCTTCACTGCGCCCATGGTGTCTCCCTTGGGAGAACCCATATCCCCGCTCATGCTGAGCATGTACCCTTGGCAAGCGAATTTCCCCGTCTCCTTTTGACGAGGATCGTTACAACGATCCCCCAATCATTGGGCAGCGCGGGAACTCGCAGTGCCCCCTCTCAAGACAGAAAATATTTTACGGTAACACGAGTCACGTAGTACCTTTTGCCCCAAGAACATGTCTAAAAAAAATAGTAAGAAAGCCGGGACAAAGGGTGTGGCAGACTTAAAAATTGTGCTGAACTAAACCAATATTAATTAGTACTTTTGTAAAACAATGTTAATCCAAGTGCACTTGAAAGTGTATAAAGTGTAAATAAAAATACGATAAGCAGATTTCATTGATTTTCATTTGGGAGACAAGGGAAGGATATATCGTAACCAGCAGCGTAAATTACAGTCCACTTCCAACATATGATTTGGGTGGATAAAAAAAAACCCCCCGAATCAACAGGAAGTTTATGAAGTATTTGGGTTTGCTCAAATGAAAATTACACTTCATTTTTTGATACCACATGATTTTAAATATTTCGCATAGAAAAGGTGAAATTCAATGAAAACCCCATTAAAGATAAGAAAATGAAGAATGATTCTACGGTTGAACACTTTTCTGAAAATTCATAAAATGAAATGTGTTAAAATATTCATTAAAATGAAGCTAAAAATATTAAAAATAAATAAAATTTAAATTAAAAATTGTATTTTTTAATAATTTAAAGATACTTAGATACCATGATGATAGTAACATTTTTTTAGTTACCATAGTTATAGTAATACCTTTTTTCACTTTTAAACATAAGAATTATGAAAATCACACCACTCTCAACAATTCAATTGAACAGCTTTTCTATTGAAGCGGAAACTGAAAGTTTTTCATAATTTTTCAATTAAATCATAATATTTTTATTTTAACGTTCCAGCTACCGTTATTATAAATAATTGGCTTTTTAAATTATGATCCTAACCTAACACTATAAAAATTGATAACTAGATAATGAATAATATTTCAAAGTTTAAACAATTATACCTATAATTTCATGTTTAGTAACAGTTTAATTCATATTGAAGAGGTTTTAAAACGATCTTTTAAATGAAGTATCTATCTATCCTAAATTATCATAAAAATACTTACCCACTATAGAATCTCTTAACATAAAATTCTTCTTTAACACTTAAAATCATAAACATTAATAGCGTGAATTTATTAATAAACTGGAGAATGAAAAATAATTTCAGTTTATATATATACACTTAATTCAGTACAAAACAACTTTCAATAAGGTCAGACGAGAAATTCCAGGATGAACTGTTAAATAAACTTGTTCATGTATGTGAACCTTTTTTAAAGAGAAACTTGATGTTGAAAAGTCATTAACAGTAATAATTGGTGATTCTTATAACAAAGTAAAATTTATATTATACATCGTAACTGCACTTATGTGAGAAAGTTGTATCGCAAATGAATGTCTCGAGGTCATCAATTACACTTTGATAAATCAATAAATTAATAAACTTTTGATTTATCTTTTTTTATATAATCTACAATGAACTATTTTAACCAATTACGGCTTATTTTTCTCTATACAGTGAAGGTAAGAAAAAAAAACACGATTAGTAACTGTTTAAAAAACAAATAAAAGAAGCATGAAACGAGTTTTTTTTCGTTTCGAGATTATTGAAGAACAGTTATATATATGGTTAAACAGACTTAGGTAATAAAGGAGTGAAAATATTTTAAAAATTATTTATTAAACCCAAAGTGTAGTTAACATAAACACCAAAGGATATGTGATTGTTTTTATAAAAATAGACAAAAAACATTAAATTTCAGTTCTATCAATAATAAAAAAATAATATTTGAAAAAGTGATATGATTATAGTTGAAGAGAATTCATTATATTCAGGATTATAAATTTATAAATTATATAATGAAAAAGGTAAACTTAAAACTATCTATAAAAACTTAAAACTATGAAGGTACCTATTTTTCAAAAATAGTTAAAATTGACACTAGTGGATAAGTAACTTTTTGTTTTCATAAAAATAGATAATAAAACAAAAAATTTTAGTTGTATTAAAAATAAAAAATTAAAATTAATGAAAGTGGAATGATTAATTATAGTAGAAAAAAATAATAATCAATGTAAGTGAAATGATTAATTATAGTTAAATAAAATTTAAACTATTTCAAATTTCAAAGGAAACTTAAAACTATTTATGAGAACTTAAAACTAATTAATAAACGAAAACAAATTGAAAACTATTTTTAAAAAAATTGAATTATTAGACTAACACCAGGCTATAAATAATTAAAAATTATAAATAGAAGATTATGAAAAAAAAATGTCCTCAAACAACTTAAATTTTATTAATTAATAATCATTAAAAAACTCTAGTTGTCTTTCTAATTTTCTTATCTTTTTTCTCAATCTTCTATTTGTGACTTTTAATTTTTCTTTTTCTTCAATTTCATCAGCATTATCGCTTCTAGAATATTAAGATCAGAATCTTTAGATTTAACATTTTTTTCTAGAAGGGATATGTTCCCCAAGCAATTAGAGAAATTTATCCAGATCAGTTTATTACTTTCTACGAGAAAAGAAATATTTTTACCCTGATCTGAAATAATTTCTTTACACATTTCACGGTCCTTTAATTTTTCCGAAACGCAGTTTTCATTCAAGATGGACAGCCTATGAAGAAATAAAACCTTCATTGGCAATAATATTCAATAAAATTAAATTCATAACGTTAAAGAATAAAAAAAAACGTACCTGGTAATATCCTTGTTGGTATCATTTTTTCTTATTTGGAGAAGATTGTTTGTTAATTTAATCTCCTCAGATAAATTTTTATTTAATTTTAATTGAAAAGCTAATTCACGATGACACATTTGAAGATTATCTTCGCAGAATAAATTAAACTTAGCATCAACCGTTGGAAAATTAAAATTATAAAATAAAATACATATGGAATAAAAATAAAATAAAAAATGTAAAAATAATGATACTAGAGACATTTTAAATAATTCTTATTACAATTGAAGTTAAACTAGTAGCAGAGAGCAAATAGATCTCTTTTTATACCATTGCATAATTTAAAACTAGATTTGCATTTTAAATATTTAAATAAATTATTAATGTCTAATTAATTTTTATATAGGTATAAGGATGGATATTAATGTTTCCTTATATTATTAAAAAAAATAATGTTTTCCATAATGTGCGCTTTAAAAAAAACATAATTTAAGATAACAATAAATGCTGACCGATGAAAAATAGTAGTAATTGAAAATTACTTTTTACATATATTATATCAATAACCTAAAACCTTAGAACTCCACCTCCTGACAACAATCTCACGTGAAGGGGGGGTGTAAAAGGAAAATGAATATAAATAGGTGAATGAAGAATTCAGTCTCATTAGTAATTTTGAGAAATGTAAGTATTAATATGTTTAAAGATTAATCAAATAAATTTTATTTTTAGGGATGAATTTATTAAAAAGTTCGAAAATTCCGCTGAATACCAACAAGCTTCTGTTGGTACCCGATGAGTGTTTTGGCCAAAAGTTATTATAAAAAATAAATGTAAGTGTTAGTGTCTAATTGTTGGTAATTGAAAATTTAAAAAATATATTTTTAGGGTGCCCTGTACAAGCAAATGCGTAAGTAGGTAAGAGAAAAAAAACTGGGTTATTAATCTTTGAATTTTCAGTGAACCGACTGAATTGTAAGTATCTGGTGAGATTGAAAATGAAAAATTAAAAAAAATTCTTTTCTTAGTATTTCAAATGAAAATGGAATGGTAACCATTCTTGATCCGTAAGTATTATTTAAATTATTCTTCAAGCTTGTCTTAACCTCAACCGGTCTTGTAACGTAAAAGTATCTAGGAAGGATAAAGAATATAAAATGATAAAAAAACTTTTTCTAGTATATCATCATATGCGGGGGTAATGATTATTAATGATCCGTAAGTATTAATGAATGTTAAAAATTTTTTAAATTAATATATTATATATGCATATACATACAGTTTTTTTATGATAATTTTTCACTTTGAACAATTGATATAAGTAATCTTTTAATTTTCAGTGAACCGACTGAATTGTAAGTATCTGGTGAGATTGAAAATAAAAAATTTAAAAAAATTATTTTCTTAGTATTTCAAATGAAAATGGAATGGTAACCATTCTTGATCCGTAAGTATTATTTAAATTATTCTTTAAGCTTGTCTTAACCTCAACCGGTCTTGTAACGTAAAAGTATCTAGGATGGATAAAGAATATGAAATGATGAAAAAACTTTTCCTAGTATATCATCATATGCGGGGGTAATGATTATTAATGATCCGTAAGTATTAATGAATGTTGAAATTTTTTAAAATTAATATGTTATATATGCATATACATACAGTTTTTTTATGATAATTTTTCACTTTGAACAATTGATATATTTTATTTTTATGTTTCAGCCCGAGTGAAAATATCACTTAATCACTTCTAAGTGGTTTAGTAGGCCTATAGGGGATGTATTTGCCACTTTAAATATTAAATACAACGCGCCAGGCCTTTCGAGAATGTTACTTTTTATCCACCCTGTATATAAAAGTCGTTAAGGTGTTAAGCTTTGTTACTCACCCTGTATATAATAGACGTTAATGCCTTTAGGATCTTCCCAGCAGGTGCACGTTAAGGCATTTCGAGCATGTTACTTTTTATCCACCCTGTATATAAAAGTCGTTAAGGTGTTAAGCTTTGTTATTCACCCTGTAAATAATAGACGTTAATGCCTTTAGGATCTTCCGAGCAGGTGCACGTTAAGGCCTTTCAAGCATGTTACTTTTTATCCACCCTGTATATAAAAGTCGTTAAGGTGTTATTATTTGGGTTTGATGAGCCAGCAGTGTCCTCATTGTGGTGCTCTATTTTTTTCTGGCGAAAAAAAATATCATCGGAACTTGAGTCAGAGTTGTTGCAAGGACGGCGCCTACATTTTGCCGAATTTGAGTCAATGGCAATATGCCATCAAGAGCCTTTACTTGAATTCGGCAGAATTTAGGCGCGAGATTCGATCGATCAACAGTTTGTTTGCGATGGCGTCTTTCAAGACTCTCCAGCCTGCAGTCGATTTGCGTGGGGCACAGGGACATTGGAACTTGAGTGTTTGCGAGCAAATCTATCACATGCTTGGTGGTATTCCAAATAGTCAGGATCTAAGGAATCCCACCCTCAACCACTATTATTTCCTTGATAGCGAAGAAGCTTTAGAACATCGAAATGATTTTTTGAATAATAGTTTCCTTCGCTACCTTGGAAACAATAGAACGTTCGTTGAGGGCATGTAATAGATATATGCAAGCATATCGAACTATCGGAGAAATGTTGAGAGACGAACGTCGCAGATTGGATAATGATGCGGATGTCGACAATTCCGAACATCGATTAATCGTGGGTATCGTCGCGACGGGCAATATAAATATTCAACGTCGGAACTACAATTTGCAGGAAAGTCGGAGCGAAATCGCCGCCGTCTTTCGTGGGAACGAGCCCCCTTTCAATGTAGATCTTATATTGTATCAGCATGAAACTCTGTCTCAGCCTGAAATAAGGCATCACCGTTTCAAAAATCTCTCACCTTTGGCTGATCCAATGGTGTACCCGCTGTTATTTTCAAGAGGAGATAATGGTTACTCCCCCGATGGTAGATTGAATCGTAACAATCGACCGAAATCAATAACATTTAACGAATATTACAGGTACCGCTTACAAATACGTGAAGCATTTTCCACTCTGCAAAGTGGTGGAAAACTGTATCAACAGTACATCGTTGATGCGTGGTGTTGTTACGGGTTCATAACATAAGAAACGTTAAAAATCACACATATTTATAAAAGCGTTTAATAATAAAAGAAATTAGTAAGAAAAATAAAAAAATAAAGTAACAATAATAAAAATAATTAAAAATTCCGCTAGTCTATAAATACAAGACCACAGGGAAGAAGTGTATCAGCTTGGTATCAATCCAAATTGTTTTATTTATATAAGATCCATATTTGTAACTGATTCGTTTAATATCAATTAATTTATTGCGCTAATTTAGAACATAAACTATATGTAAGCAATCTTCAGATAGTGTAAGGCGAATAGTACGTACTAGTCGTTCCAAGGGTCTCTGGTACCCGTTTATTGTAGATGGGCCTTCTTTTAAAGATTTTCTAGAATAGGAAATAGTTAAATAAACTTTAAATTTTGATTTAAAAAAAAATATATATTTATATTTTTATTACCTGTCTTGATCCACAATAAATACACTGGACACCAGGTGCAGGTTACAGTGTAAAGTAGGCCTCTACAACAGATTATGGTTCCTAAGACAAAACCAAAAAAAATTTCGAGTTGCCAGCGAAGCGATATTGCGTCGTATAAATGCAAATCGACAAGAACGACAATTAGGACAGATCGGGAAGTCGATCATTTTACTACCGACATCGTTTCAAAGAAGTGATAGAAATCGTCAAAGGCAATACCTGGATGCAATGACTGTTATCGGTCGCCATGGTAAGCCTGATTTATTCATCACTATGACCTGCAACCCCAGGTGGCTCGAAATTTTCGAAAAGCTTGGTGAAAAACAAAAATGGGAAAACAGACCGGATCTGGTCTGTAGAGTATTCCACGCCAAACTGCTCGAACTAATGGACGATCTAACGCAAAAACAAATATTTGGCGTCATTAAAAACTATCACTACGTCATCGAGTTCCAAAAACGAGGTTTACCGCATGCACACATAGTTTTAACTATGCACACAGATGACAAAGTGTTGAACGTCGAAACCGTCGATGCTATAGTAGAAGCTTATATACCGGATCCGACGGATCAACCGGTTTTGTTCAATTTAGTAAAAGAATACCACGTCCATGCACCGTGCGGCATTTTAGATATGTCTGCCAAGTGTATGAAGAACGGCCAATGCAAAAAATATTATCCAAAGCCCTTAAGAAATTACACATCCCTACACGAAGGTGATTATAAGAGACCAGAGTATAAACGTCCTAACGATGGAAGGTCAATTTATGTAGCTTCCCGTGACTGTAGGGTAAACAACCGGAGAATTGTCCCTCACAATGCTTATTTGTTGAGCAAATACCAATGTCACATAAATATCGAAGTGGTAGGTTCTCTCTATACAATGAAATATCTACATAAATATTTACAAAAAGGCTCAGACTCGATAACCCTACGCGTAACCGGTGACGGTAATAATGATGGGAATAATGATGGGAATAATTCGGTTAATCGTAATGATTCTCAGTCGGCGGCTCAATTGTAAAACGTCGTAACCAGCGGCAGTAATACGGCTACTGAAACATCTTCGTTGGTTATAGACGAAATTAAACAATACCAAGATTATCGATATGTAAGTGCGATGGAAGCGACGTGGCGTATTTTCGAATATGAAATGCACGATCGCTCCCACTCGGTGTTGGTTTTGCCTGCACATCATTAAAAGAAATAGATCAGATTTAACATTGAATACTCTAAAAGTACGTCCATTATACAACGAAAACAATAGAGGGGTGTCTGCTTCGCCCAACAACAACCGCGGATCCCAAACCGGTAACGACATCCGGAACGATCTTAATTATGATTATGGTGTGGAATACGACAACGATTTACCTATCGCTTTGCGACGTCGTCGTCTTTCGCAGTTGCCAAATGACGGCGTCAACAATTTTCAATTTGATCCGTTAGATCTGAATATGGATCAAAAACGGGTTTTTTTTGAAAATTGTAAAAGTGGTAGCGCAAATCCTTGATGTACCTGTTCCCTTGGAACTTAGACGTAAAATGAACGATGTTATCGATGATAATGATAATACTGACAACTATTTTCAAGTCCATCGTTTATTTTATGTTGACGGACCGGGCGGAACGGGAAAAACCTTTTTATATAATTGTCTTCTGAAAGCTGTTCATATTTATTTCCAAAAATCAACAATCGCTGTAGCGTGGACCGGTATAGCTGCCAATCTTTTGGTCGGCGGTACAACGGTTCACAAAGCTTTCAGATTGCTAATTACTATAACTGGTGATACTATGCCTAGATGGGAGGCAGAGTCGAATCAAAGCCGCGCGATTGTCGAGAATGTCGCTTTGATAGTATGGGACGAATCGCCTATGACACCGAAATTAGCGGTTGAAGCAGTCGATCGGTATCTAAAAGATATCACCAAAAGTCCTTTACCGATGGGTGGCAAATGCTGCCTATTCGGTGGGTACTTTAGACAAACTCTACCGGTAATTATCGGTGGTCATAAACGAGACGTCATGGATGCGTGTCTGAAAAGAAGTATACTCTGGAATCATTTCACTACATTCCGTCTCAATGTCAATATGAGGGCAAGACAATACGTTCGCGTTTACCCGGAACTCGGTAACAAGACATACTCCGAATGGTTGTTGACTTTAGGTGACGGTTTGTTACAATACGTAACCCTTCACTCTAAATCGACAATCTCCGGTGTTTTGCCAGAGGATCTTATCGAAATCCCCAACATACTTCGCGTATCCAACATCGATCAATTGATACAATTCGTTTATGGTAACGACTTTAGTTCGATGGAAAATGGTACTCGTGCCATTCTTTGTCCAACTAATGCAGCGGTAAATGACGTAAACGAAATGGTTCTCGATAGAATGTTGGATAACGAAGTACGTGTGTATTACAGTACCGATGAATACAAAAAGGATGACGATGACGAATTCCATGTTACCGTTGATCTTTTAAATTCTATAAATCCTGCATCTTTACCGCCGCACGAGTTAAAGTTAAGAGTGGGCGCTATTGTCATGATCCTTCGTAATATTGACATTGAAGACGGACTGTGTAATGGTACTAAAGTTCGAATCGTATCTTTGGGGGATGATATTATCGAGTGCGAAATTCTATCCGGGGTTAATATAGGTCGAAAGGTCTCATTACCTCGCATAAGGATGATTGCACGCGATAGTATGCTCCCGAGAGATATAATTCGCACGCAATTCCCCGTACGGCTTGCTTATGGCATCACCATAAACAAGTCTCAAGGCCAGTCTTTGACGAGAGCCGGAGTTTACCTGAGCGGTCCTTGCTTTACTCACGGGCAACTGTACGTGGCGTTTTCTCGCGTCGGCTCCGCAGATAATGTCCGCGTATTGGTGAACGAGGGTAACCAACAAGGATCGTTCAAGTTCCGTGGTAGACGATGTTTCACCAGAAATGTCGTTCATTTTGCGATTTTGGATGATTCTGTCAATCCTAATGATGATCGTGATGGAATTTCGCCGACGACAGCCGCCGTCATCGACAGCAAACGAAAACAATTACGTATTAATTTAAGTGCGTTTTCTTCGTTTAATGATGATGTCGACGGAAATTGTCAGAGAAACGTCGTTATTAGAGTGGGTGATAATTTGGACGAAGGTAACGATAGTGATTGTGATATATTGAATGAATTGAATAACTCCATTACCAAGAATTTACTTGAATCGGTTCCCTGGGGGGTATTACAAATATTTCTAAACAGCCGCCGCAATCATTATTACCGCCACCGCCTCCGCCTAACCTATCGTTACCTAAACCAAATCCAGTAGTCGTCAATGTTGAATTAGATATTGTTAGTCGAAAGAAAGTTCCTTCTTACACAAAGGTTCAACTCGAATCTCGTGTATCTAGGAACGATCAACCCGGTACCTCACGCTTATCCACCGGAAGAATTGGTAACAACTATCCAATCGGTAACGTGAACTTTTACGATAGCGACTCTGATTAAACTGACACTGATTGCCGCAAGATTGAGCCTGAAATAATGCATCACCGACTCAAAAATCTCTAACCTTTGGCTGATCCAATGGTGTGAGCGCTACTATTTTTAAGAGGAGATAATGGTTACTTTCCCGATAACCGATACGCCGATGGTAGATTGAATCGTAACAATCGACCGAAATCAATAACATTCAACGAATATTACAGGTACCGCTTACAAATACGTGAAGGATTTTCCACTCTGCAGTGGTGGAAAACTGTATCAACAGTACATCGTTGATGCGTGGTGTAAAGTAGAGGCCAATAGATTATGGTTTTGGTGGGTGAAATTTGAAGCAGGCTCTAAAAAAATGGATTAAAATTAACCAAAATACATAAAGTGTTACAATTCAAACAGTCAACATGGCTGAAGTCTTACATTGAGTTAAATACTCGTTTGAGGACTGCAGCTACGAACGACTTTGAAAAGAATCTTTTCAAATTGATGAATAATGCGGTGTTTGGTAAGACCATGGAGAACATCAGACGCCACAGATCTGTGAAATTGGTGAGACAATGGGAGGGACGTTATGGCGCCAAAAACTTGGTTGCAAGTTTTTGGTTTCATAGCAGAACGATTTTAGATGAAAATCTGGTAGCTGATGAATTAACTAAAGCTGAAGTGACATTTAATAAACCTCTGTATATAGGAATGGCAATTCTAGACATTTCCAAGATATGCATGTATGATTTCCATTATAACTACATGCTATCAAAATTAGGTGCCAACAAGTGCAAGTTAATGTACATGGATACCGACAGTTTTGTCTACGAATTGCAGTGCGCAGATGCTTATCAAGAAGTAATAAAGGCTGATTTATCTAAATTTGATACTTCTGACTATGCTGAAAATAACTCATATAGCATGCCTCGGGTTGATAAAAAAATTATTGGTCTTTTGAAGGATGAGTCAAAGGGTCAAATTATGACTCATTTTGTTGGTCAAAAATGTATACCTACAAGTTGCAAATAAATGATAAAGACAGAGAAAATGAAAAACTCCGCCTAAAGCGAAAGCAACTCGGCCAAACAAGAATATAAAATGATTTGAAAAATTTAGGTATAACAAAAAAGTCTAAGGGTGTAAAATCCAATGTAGTGAAAAATAAAATAACGTATGATGATTATGAAACATGTTTAAAAGATTTTGAAATACACTAATCAAGCCAACGATGTATTCGGGCCTATGCACATGAAGTTTTCAGTATAGAACAAACAAAAATTAGTCTAAGTCCGCATGACGATAAACGTCATTTAATGCCAGGTACATTTGATACGCTTCTTTGGGGACACTATAGCTTAAACTAAAATTTTTTTCGTTATCGTAGATAATGAAGCGGCCTGTAAACTTGAAAGAGATATGCATAAAATCTGTTTGCGAAAATGTTGTTAATTTAGCCGAATTAATGGAGCTATCTCTATTACCGGAGATACTTATGAAATTAATGGTGAAAAAGTACCCATTCTACAGGTGGAGAGCGATAAATAAACAAGCGAAACTAAGACCATTTGCAGACATACAATTCATCGGCTGTTCAAAATTTATAAGAACAGCGATGAGAAACACTCTTTTAAATGCGAATGAAACAAGTCACGAATTTGATGAATATTGTGTTTGGAAAAATTATTATAAAATAAAAAATTACAACCTTCGGGTTTGTAAGACATGTTTTTCAAATATAAAAAATTCCCACAACTCCCAACAAAAGTCATTGTTTGTTATCTTCGATCATTTTCATGAATTATATGAAGATTACCTCATCATTACAGATGTGTTTAAATCCCAATTTTATTGGTGTCAGAGCTGTTTTAGCCATGTTTTGTGTGATATAAAGGATGTGGAGTCATGCGTGTGTTCACTTCACTCGTATCCAAAAAGCACCAGGTTCATCGATTCAGAAGCTAGCGAGACTGAAATCGATGAATTAATGTAAAGGTTGGCTTTGAAAATTACAAAAATTACTCTCTCCTTTTTTTTGTGTATTGCTTAAATTTATATATGTATTGCTTTAAATTTATATTATGTATTGCTTTGAATTTAAATATGTATCGCTTTGAATTTAAATAGGTATTGCTTTAAATTTACATCACTTCTAATTTTGTTCAAAATAAAATATAATTTCAATAGGTTTTTTTATTTTTCCTGCTATCCACCTATCGAAGGAGTTAGGTTACATGAGAAACTCCTCAAGAAAAAATGATGGGTTTGATTTGTGTATTTTTGGTAAGTTCAAGAAAACACATGTCAATAATATAACTATTTATTTAAATCATTGATAACTGTAAGTTCACAAAAGTATACAAATTCTCTAAGAGCGTTGTTCAACATATCGTTTGGTGTTATGGAACAAAATGCATATAAAATTTGTAGAGAATTCTCGGGGGTGATATTATTACAGAAATCCAAAACAATATAATAATATTGACAAAAATCCAAATTTTCCATCACCGATATACGTTGTATAATCAAATTATATAAAGCGATTTCGAATGATGTTGGTTCTTGGTTGGTAAATAGATTGGTCAGTCATATTTGGACCATCCGCATTCGAATGACAAATTGATTACGTCATAAATCAGCTGTTTCAAGTTTGGTTAACCGAAACTTGAACCATGCTCTCGAGCTCGGTCTGCTTACTGGTTCGTTGTTCTATCTCTTTCTATTCTCCAAGCAATCTACCTCTGATAATAGATTTTTATTGAAAACCAAAAACTACTACTTACAGATGATTGGAAGAGATTAATTGAGATCAGGAAAGGCATAATCATTTACAAGTAGAGATTTCCCAAAGTATGAGTTGGAAGAAACAAAAAAAGAAAATAGATTAAAACAACAATTGATTAAAACTATAAACAAATTATTATGTCCTTCTACAAGAAAAAGACCACCAAAATGAGCTCTGCAATTATCATCAGTACAAATCTGCGATTTGTAGTTCAAATTCGTTTTTATTTTTATATCATTACTTTGAAATTTGATAGAATGTTTTCATATTCACTTTTCTCTCTTTAATTATGACAGCCGTTAACCAACCGTTCGCAAAGAATTCGAATGGGTCGGAACCAACCGAGGGTCTGACGTCATCGTTTATGAACCGACTGGTTAACCACTAACCAACCAACAAAGCCATTCGAAATCGCTTATACTTCTAAAATTTGGGATACTTCTTCTTCATCCATGTAATACTCAACGTCATGTTTTCTAACAAAAATCACCTTACAATCATCGTAATTTAATGGGGTAATGGTGCAGTAGTCTCCACATAGAATCGAATCAGGTTTAAACTCGTCACCAGACTGTTGCGTCATTATTGAAATAAAGTTCTGCCATTCGTAAGTGCTGAAAGATATTTTGTTGAACTTGTGCTGCTGAGATAGAATAACAGCAGGCGTAAATGATCTTGCCGGACTAATTCCACATTTTACTTCATAACCGGAAATTGAATATTGTGTTGAAAGCAGGTACGTATACTTGCATTCGCAATAAATTCTCTTCGAATGAAGACTTTTGCAGTGGCAATTGAATCGTCAACGTATTTCTTCGTAGTCATATCCTTACTTGCTACTGAGGGATTTCGCGAAATGAATACCTCAATTTCGTTAGTTTTATTTTGTAAGTTGGCAATAATCGCCTGTAATATGGGAATTTCGATCTTAAGGAGCTCGTTTCTGATTTCGTTCAATCCTATTTCTAAATTCTTTATATCGTGTGTTTGTGGTGAGTTGATAGTACGCAACTCATCAACATATTTTTTTGTTGCAGCGTCACTATTTGCTGTCGATTCTTCAACATTACAAATTTTCACATTTCCAATATCAATATTACCGTCCGGTGTATAAGGGGACCTTATTTTCGCTGGTAAACGCGCATAGGGCGTTTGATGTCTATGTCCGAATTTATGGACTGGCATAATTGAAATGAACAAGTTCCAGCTTGTTATTCTATTATATCAGCTTCCTTGAGCTCATTTATAATTGCTACAATTTCATTGTGGTGAGATGTATTACCGGCATCTTTCGAAGCAATTAGTAGCTTTAGACGTTCAACCAACTCGTTGGGATCATCCCAATAAATGTATTTCATAGGGTATTAGTTGTATGTTAAATGGGAATCGAGAACGTCTCCGCCACTTTTCGGAGAAGGTATTTTTGATAGTCGATCCACTAGTAGCTGATGTGTTCGAGTGGAGGGACGACGGTTCGATGATTATGATTTTGTTCTGAACAAATGTTTGATGATATTGTGGTATTTGTGCTTGAATTCTTAAGACGGTTGAGTGTATCTAGGTGAACCCTAGTATACTCTAGAAGGGTTTTATATGCCTCCAAATCCTGCTGGGTGTAATCTTCTGGATCGTGGTAGAATGAAAGCTGGTATAAGCTAGGTGTACCAGTCACGGATCCAGCTTCTTTATTTCGTTCTTGTAGTATGTTGATATTGCCGATTCTTCCATCAAATCCAATTCTACGCGTACCTAAACTCCAACCGAGTTCGTCATTGTAGATAGGGCCGTAATTTTTATCGATTCTTCCATTATCTTGGAAATAGTCTTCGATATACGATTGACTAATTTCAGGATATTGATCTAAATAACCTTGGATGGATTCATGTGTCACCTCAGGACGCATTATTTCTGGAGATTCGGGCATTGGAATATTCCCCGTTTCATCGGTTCCAGCCACCGGTTCCGTTTCGAGGAAAGGTGTAAACACATCATCATCGGGCTCTTCTTCCTTTATTTCCTCCTTTGGATGTAAATTTGTAATCGATTTTTGTAATGTCTTCGATGATTGTACAATTTCTTCTAGTGGTTTGGATATTGGCTTGAATAGTTTATTAATAGACTGATCTTGCTCTGATTTACCTAATTTCAACGCCAAGTATTTTTTTCGAATTGATCTGGCAGCTTACAATTTTATATATTTATCGAATCCTTTGCGACACCTTCCATCATTAAGGGCGAAATCTTTCATAATTACACTTTGAACACATATTTTTAAATACGTCAAATGCCATGTCAAATATATGTTTCAAGTTTACCTAATCCTGCTTGAATAACACAATAACATTACAATTGTCGCGAATAAGCTGTTTCGGTATTTTTGAATATGTTTGATATGCAGCATCGATATCTTTATGTCTGCACATGGAATAGTATTCACGAATTTTCTGTTGACCATCACATGCAACGTCATCGAATAAAAAGACAGAATTAGGCCGAACTTTATCTGGACTTATCATTTCCTCGTTGTCTTTAAATGGAAAATAGCCAACGCCCTTGACTTGTGCTATAACTTCTTGCAACAATTGGTACTTTGGTTGGAATAACGATTTTGAATAAACATAAACGTTTATGAATTTCGCGCCATTCGGATTAAATAGGAGCGTTAGCACGGCGTTCGTCTTACCACACCCACAACAATTTAACATGTTTGCCGATCGATGGCGTTGAGGTGAAATCCAGATTTTCAATGGGTATAGTCTGCTCTTGTTGAATTATTTTCATTGTGTGTGTCGTTTTTCGTAGTACTACTCTTTAAATATAGATGTCACCACTTACGCGTATCAGTCTTAATGTTGGTGTTTGAAGGAGAAGGTCTCTTGAATTCTCTCATCAATAAACTACCTATTTAACTTCACTTACCTAGCTATCAGTACTGTGGACGTAAGTACTACCCCCTCCACCCCTTTATGTAAAAAATTGATTGTTTTTTTTAGCTGGTACAAAATTGGAAAAACGTCTTGATCGTGGAGATCCGGGCATCAACCCCTTGGACGCTGTTTGTAAACAACACGATATTTCTTACTGGAAAAATAAGTCTCTCGAAGAACGACACAAAGCCGTTCAAATACTTGAAGATAAAGCTTGGGCACGCGTCAAATCAAAAGACGCTTCACTGGGAGAGAAAACTGCTGCATCACTTGTAATAGGCGGAATGAAGGTGAAAAGAAAGCTGGAAATGGGTTGTAGTCGCAAACGTCGTTCCTTGCATCGAAATGTTATTACAAAAGTGGGAAAGTCATTGAAAGGTGGAACATCTTTGAAAACACCGCAACGTTTGCCTTACGAGCCGCCAAAGCACTTATTAAAGAATTTGGTGGGAAAAAAAGAAGACGAGGTTCCTCGAGTGATACCTGTAGCGAAATCCGGAGGATTCCTACCGCTTATCCCTTTGTTTGTTGGCCTTTCGGCACTCGGAGCTTTGTCAGGTGGTGCTGGTGGGATTGCTGAAACTGTCATTGACGCAAAGCATGCGCAAAAGAAATTGGAAGAAGATGTACGTCATAATAAGGCTATGGAACGTGTAGGATCTGGTCTGTATCTGAAAAAGTACCCAAAAGGCGGCTTCGAATTGTATTTGAAAAAAAAACTAATAAAGCTACCCAATCACGCGCTATCCGACTTCGACTTAACACATTACGCAAAATCGCTTAAAATACCCTATTTTCGAGGAGTTTTTATGCGGGATACCCTCCCCAAAGACGGTCCCCGAAAATAAGAGTGTGCAGTGGTTAATTTGGACACCTTGGAGAATAGCGGGAGTCATTGGGTAGCTTACAGAAAGAAAAACAACAATGTAGAGTATTTCGATTCATTTGGCAACTTGAAGCCACCGAAAGAAGTTGTTAAATATCTGGGAAAGAGTGCGAGAATTTAATGAAATTAAGACTGAATTAACCTTTCAAATATCTGTCATACAAATTCTCCACTAACAGCCTCGGATACATTTTATGAATGTTAAGATGTTTTTTATATGCTATTCAAAGAACTAGTTGAAGGGCCCAACTGGAAACAATTGAAAAAAAATGTACCAGCATGTTTTAAAGTAAATTTTGGTAGTCGTGTAGTAGTTATAATCGACTGTGTTACGGTTCATTATACTCCACTCTAAAATAAATAGTTTATTAACAACTATGGTTTGGATGCATAAAAGATACATTTATTTATTTATTTATTACCTTCAAAAAAAAAAAAGAAAACCACACATATATTAAACAGGATACATTGCAAATCGCTTATTCAATTAATGGAAACAATGAAATGTTTACATCCTAAAACTGGTTCACAGATATTGACTTTGACACATTGTCTTCTATAAATCCCAAAGGTGTCTGGATTCTTTAATTATTCAGTTAATTTCTTGACCTTGACCCCCAACTGAAAAGGTAAAAGACCTCGCCTGACCTTTCAAGGCCATTGATACAACTGGTTTCAAAACTCCACCATTTTGTTTGGTACTTTTCCCACGTTCACATGGTTGTCGAACTATCGTTTTATACGGTTTTGAGAATTTGGAAAAAAAATTAACAATCAGGGATCCTCCTATGCAAATGGTTGTAAAGGTACATGATTTCATGGATATAGATTCCTGATTATACAAAATCAAACCACTTAAAGGTCACACACCATCGAGGGTAAGTTGTCCACATGGTACCTATTGGGACTCAATTACCAACACTGTTTCTTATTTATATTTTCTTTTCAGACCTTATTACTATTATTATTCTTCTTCTTATTCTTACTTTATTTCTTTGGTTCCTTCTGCTACTTCTTACTTCCTTGGGTTGGTTCCATTTCATCGAGATTGCTACTGGACTTTAACTAGTATAGTTGTACGTAGTGCTCTACCTCCAACAACCACTACTACATTGTAGCTACTTCTCCATCTCAGCTACTACTCCGACAGCAGGCCAGGGTACCATATCCGTAGGTAAAACTGCATAAGGATTTTGGGAGACCTAAAACACAAGTAAGACCTTTCCAATTATAATTTAGCGTGTGTGTATAGCCTAGAGTTCATCCTTCTACCTCATAAACAGTGACAGTCTTATAGATTAATATTCTAAGTGTAGTTACCTCAAAAGTTGCATTGAACCCCACACAGATATTGTATATCTTCTTCCACCAACTTAGATAGGTCTATTTGAGGGTATCTATAGTATATCTTGTATAGTTCTTCCTATAGTGTTAAATTTAAGTAGCATTTTAGTCCCTAAAACAAGGACATTGTCAACATAAAATAATCAATTCATCCCTAATGTAATTAGTATTAGTTTAGCTAAGTAACCATAATATGTATATATATATATATAATTGTATAAAATAATACTTACCAGGAAACGTGTGAATCCCAAAAGTATACTTTTGCGGAACTTTCCCATAAAATAATTGGAAAATATCTTTTTAAAAATCACCATTTCAATAATTTTTTGTTTGAAAGGCAAGCCAAGCGCTGTCAACTATGTCATTTTTGTAAGACCACAGAACGAATAAAATAGACAAATAGATCTTTATTAAACCCAGCGCATTGCGAATTGTTATTAACTACCCTTTCTCCCATCGCACCCCTTTGTCTGTGGTTTAGAGATCACACAGAATAATACTGAATATCACTGCATAAGTTGAAGATTGAGGTGAATTATTATAAATATTTCCCTGCTGTATATTTTACCCACCCACTCACCGCAACCGAGAATTCCGGGAAGAAATACCTCTTTTTTTGTATACACATCAAGCTACCTTCTTTTAATCAGCAATAGGAAAGGGGGGGGAGGTAGCAAACTGGCGCCCAACGTGTGTGTATGGTATTGCTTTAAAAAAATTATTTCAGTTGTTTGAGGTGAAGGATTTTCTTTATTCGGAACACTACTTAATTGAAATTTGCACGAATTTCATTTTATCAATACACAAAATCTTACATCTCTTATGCATCCAATCTGTATATAAAATTTTGAATATTTAGTTTTGCTTAAGAATTTGAATTTTTTTTCTTGTCTGTCAGAAGAAACAGTCCAAGAAAGTTTGATTATTGTTCTTTAGAAGTGCGAAGCCACATTCGGGTAAATTTTTTTAGGCCAGTACTTGAACAATTAAGTTAGTAAAGGTACTTGACGTTTATAGTTATATTTCTATCAATTGATTGATAAATATTAACTGTGTTGATTTTGGGTTTAAGCGCAATTGGCTTAAAGCAAAATAGTTTTAATCACATTATAGATAACATATTTACTTATTATTAAGCTAGTTAGTAGTTATTTAAGGGGAAATAATTCAATTCATCAATTTGTCACATAATTTTATTAGAAAACATATCTGGTCGTTACATTTTTCACTTTATAAGTGGAAAACAAATTAGGTTGTTAAATCAAACTAATTCTAAAGTGGAAAATAAAAAGGAAAATCCTAAAATAGAAAATAAAAAGTAAAATTCTGAATAAATACATATAAAAATAAAATAAATTCTGAAAATAAAAACAAATTCTGGGTTATGTACAAACTTATAACTAGGTACTTAACTATACTATATACAGCTTAACCTACAAATAACCTACCCTACAACCTTAAGATATCCTGGAAAAAAAAAACTTTTTAGAATTTTTTTTTTTCTTTTTTTTGGAAAGGGGGAGGTTGATCTTCGACTTTCTAGGACCTATAAGTTTAATTCGGGTATATAATATTTTATAGATTAGTTTTTAATTTTGTATTGGCAATGGAAGTCAACAGACTAAAAAGCGACGAACTTAGTTACGAATTGCACATTAGAGGGTTACCAATAAGTTCTACTGTGGACGGGAAGCGAATGATATTACGCCAAGCACTAAGATCAGAGCGAGAGTCTGGTCACACGGAAAAATTTAGGGTGGCTCTGGACTTTCCAGAAGAATATCGAATATGCGAATCTAAGGTTACAGAGTTAACTCAGGAGATTGAAGCTTTTGATCCAGATAACGGAGAGAATGATTTCAGGAGAATATATTCTCGTTTGGCTCACTTATCAAACAGGATAGACAGAATAAATGGTCCAACGGAGGAAGAAGAAAAGAAGAGGAGCTGCTTGTCTTGGAGTTGCCGTGAATTATTTGGACAACTTAATATGGTGTATGAGGCATCTATGGAGACCAGCAATGTTCCAAAAGGTGGAAGCAATAATCCTCCAGACACTGTTCAGGATGGCCGGTTTACAACTCCTATAATTAACAATGCGCATCATGAGCCAAGGCATTCTTTACCTGTAGTTAATGCTGAACAGCCCAGAGAAACTCAACCACATTTATCCATATTGGACACTGAGAACCCGAGAATACCGCAACAGTCCAGAAGTCTACCGATTATTGGTGACATCATCGACATTCCTCAGGGAAGTCCAGTTCACCAAGGACTCTCAAGGCCGTTGGCACCTATGACCACGAATTTCAATTCAGTGCCGTTTGTTCACCAAACTTATAAACAGACCGACAAAACCTTCGAGTCTAGAACAACCTTGACAGGACACTCTCAAATCGCAACTTACAACGATTCGGGAAGAAGTCACCCGGATCTAGACCAAGCATATAATTTACCCTATCATCTTGGTAACTTAAATATATCACCCATACCACCATCATACCATCAACGAGACTTCACTACTAATAAACCGTATCCGGATATCCACAGATGGAACGTTAAATTCAATGGCAGGACCAGTGTCAACGATTTCCTTTTGCGCGTAGAGGAATTGAGAAGCTCACGTGGCATCAACAAGGAACAACTTCTGCGTTCAGCACCCGAACTATTTACACAAGATGCACTATACTGGTATCGCACAGGTAACTTTTCCACATGGGATGAGTTAGTAGCACAGCTTAAGGAGGCTTTCCGTCCTTATGACTATGAGTATAGTCTTTGGGAGGAAATTAAAAGAAGAACACAGGGTTCTCAAGAAAAGGTTTTGACCTTTGTCACTGCCATGGAGAATTTGTTCCAGCGACTGGATCAACCACCGACGGAAGAGAGTAGAGTCAACACTATAAGAAGAATCCTACTCCCTTATATCCAGACACGATTATCTCTTCACCCTATAACATCAGTAAGAGAGTTGTTACGCTTAAGTAGAGCCATTGAGGAAACAGAAGAGAGAGTGAAAACATTTGCCCCGCCACCGACGTCATACAGGAACTTATTGGAACCTGAATTGGCGTATCGCCGTCCGCAGACGTCATACGTATCGTCCGTCAATGTAAATAGACCACACGCAACTACCTCTACCCTTCCAACAGAAAATGCTTCCCCTCTTCAGTCTCCTTCTAAAGCACCAAAGTGTTGGAATTGCGGAAAGGATTCCCACAAGTTTCGTTCCTGTCCCGATCCAAAGCGGAAGTTTTGCTTTAAATGCGGTCTTGATAATGTCATGGCAAGTAACTGTCCTTCCTGTTCAAAAAACCGGAAGTCGGGTCCGAACTAAGTCGGTCCGGACCCCCCTCTTTGATAAATTCGAACTCGCATAACTCGTCACCGTCTATGATGGTACTACTAGATTTTGTTCTGGCGCATGCCAAAAATGATAATCGTCCTTATTTGTCAATTAACATCTCAGGGAAAACGTTCCTCGCGCTCTTAGACAGCGGTTGTCAACAAACAGTTTTAGGTAATCTAGGTTGGACTCAACTTAAAAATATTTACAAACTCAATTGTCAATCCTCTATTTCTAATTGTGTTGTTGCTAACGGTGCTAAATGTGACGTCCTAGGTACGATAACTGTACCTATTCAACTGCAGGACAAGGTGAAAATTTTGGAAGTACTTGTAGTACCAGGCCTGCCACACTCCGTTATCCTGGGAATTGATTTTTGGTTGTCAATGGGTATTGTACCTGATTTATATTCAGGTCAATGGGTTTTTAGGACTGACAAGGAATCAAACAGTAACCATATAACAGCCATTCAATCTTTAGAGCATCTCAATGAAGAGCAGAAGACCCAGTTGGATACCTTGGTGGATGCTACCTTTAAGGCCATGGGGACAAAATTAGGTTGTACTCACCTGGTTGAGCACGAAATCAAAACAACCTCTGCACCCATAAAACAAAGGCACTACCCAATTTCGCCTACTTTACAACGCTACGTCAATATGGAATTGGACAAAATGCTGGCGGATGATATCATAGAACCATCTAATTCGCCTTGGGCATCTCCGATTGTGCTCGTGGAAAAGTCTGATGGATCATATCGCTTCTGTGTTAACTACAAAAAACTCAATGAAGTCAGTGAGCGAGATGCTTACCCTCTACCTTTTGTTGGACAAACCTTGGACAAACTTCGAGATGCCAAATACCTTACAACTCTCGATATTAAATCGGCGTATTGGCAGATTAAGGTTGCTAAAGCCTCACAACCTCTTACAGCTTTCGTCGTACCTACTCGAGGATTATTTCAGTTCAAGCGCCTACCTTTTGGACTTCACAATGCTCCAGCAACGTGGCAGCGCTTTATAGAGTTGTAGGCGTTGAACTAGAGCAGCATGTTTTTGTTTATCTCGACGATATCATTATCTGTACTCCTACCTTCGAGAAACACCTTGAAATCCTCGAGAAAGTGCTTAACAAATTGCGAGACGCCGGTCTGACCTTGAACAAAGATAAGTGTCACTTCTGCAAGCCGGAGTTGAAATACCTTGGGTACGTGGTGAATTCAACAGGATTGATGGTGGACCCTGAAAAAATAGAAGCGATTCTGAATATTCCTGATCCCAAAAACACAACCGAAATTCGCAGAGTAATTGGACTAGCCTCGTGGTACAGGCGATTTGTACCCAATTTCTCCAGCTTAATCGCACCACTCACTGCTCTGCTGCGGAAGAATGTGAAGTTTTCGTGGGATGAAACATGCTCCGAATCGATGAGGAAAATTAAAGAGCACTTAGTCTCCGCCCCTATCCTCACTTGCCCCAATTTTGATTTGCCATTTGTGATACAGGCAGATGCGAGTGACTATGGTATAGGTGCCACCTTATCGCAAATCTTCGATGATGGGGAAAAGGTCATCGCGTATTTTAGTAGGTCCCTCACGAAAGCGGAACGAAAGTATAGTACAACCGAGAAGGAATGTCTGGCGGTACTAAATGCTGTGGAGAAGTTTCGCCCTTACATTGAAGGTTCCCGATTCACCGTAGTGACCGACCACTACAGCTTGAAATGGCTGTACAACTTTAAAGATCAAGTTGGACGGGTTGCAAGATGGGCAGTACGACTTCAACAATATGACTTCGAGATAATTCACCGGAAGGGTGCCGATCACGTCGTTCCAGATGCCTTATCTCGGACAGTTCCCCGCATTGGAGTCATACACACCAACACCGAACCCGTCAAAGACCCATGGTACCTTCGACAAGTGGAGAAGATACGGAAAGACCCCGATAAGTACCCCGACTGGAGACTTGTACATCAAGATCTTTTTAAACTGGCAAAACCAACTTACCCTGAATTATCTACCTCGGATTGGTTGAAGGTCGTACCAAAGGAGAATCGAAACACTATCATAAGAGAGCATCACGACCCCCCAACCTGCGGACACTTGGGAGTTTTCAAAACGGTAGGACGCCTAACTCAAGCCTATTACTGGCCAAAAATGAAAGCTGATGTAGCTCGATTTGTTCGTCGGTGTGTAGTTTGCCTTCAAACAAAACCTGAGCAAAAGGCTCCCAGAGGATTAATGCTTAGTGTGGCCCCAACGACCACAAGACCCTTCCAAGTACTCAGTATGGATCTGGTAGGCCCATTGCCTAGATCAACCTCCGGATTTTCGTACATATTAACTGTAAATGATTTGTTTAGTAAATTTGTTTTATTCTTTCCTCTTCGCAATGCTACTGCTCCTAGAATGGCAGAAATTATCGAAGATAATGTTTTCCTTATGTTTGGAGTCCCTGAAAAGGTGATCCTCGACAACGGAAAACAATTTCGTAGCAATAAGTTCGTCTCTGTATTAGATAAGTATTATGTACACAAAGGATATCTGTCCAATTTTTCCCCTCAAGGAAACGCCGTAGAGAGGTACCACCGAGTGCTTAAAACAATCCTCAGTGCTTATGTTGCAGATAATCACCGTAATTGGGACCAATACTTACAGAAAGTTGCCTGTGCAATGCGTTCTGGCCGGCATGAGGTAACGAAGTTATCTCCGAACTTTATTATGTTCTCTAGGGAAGTAAACCTTCGTGGGCGTGATCGTAACCCCCTAGATGGTTTTGACGAGGTCTACGACCCTTTGGTAAGAGCTGAAGCACTGAAAGAAGTATTTTCAGACGTAGCCTCTCGAATAAAAGTATCCTTCCAGAAAAGTCGCCGACGGTATAATCTCCGGAGACGAAATGAAACATTTAAAGTGGGCGATCAAGTTTGGAAGAGAGTTTACACTCTTTCTGACAAAAGTCAAGGAATTACTGCCAAGTTGACCCATAAGTTTGAAGGACCCTTTACCATCGACAAAATCCTGTCTCCCTGGTCCTATCAGCTGCAAGGCCCAGATGGCAAAAATAAAGGCGTCTGGCACGCCAAAGATCTTAAAAGTCATCCACCAGATCGGCATGATTCTGAAACGGAAGATACTTTGTAGGTGTACATATTTATTTAGTTTGTTTAGATTAAGTTTAGTATATTGGGAATTGAGGATCTATTTTATACTAATATATATGTATATATCAAACCATACTAACCGATTTCCATTACGGGTTTTCTTATGAAATCCCTTTCCCATGGTGGGGGAGAGTTGTTACGGTTCATTATACTCCACTCTAAAATAAATAGTTTATTAACAACTATGGTTTGGATGCATGAAAGATACATTTATTTATTTATTTATTACCTTCAAAAAAAAAAGAAAACCACACATATATTAAACAGGATACATTGCAAATCGCTTATTCAATTAATGGAAACAATAAAATGTTTACATCCTAAAACTGGTTCACAGATATTGACTTTGACACATTGTCTTCTATAAATCCCAAAGGTGTCTGGATTCTTTAATTATTCAGTTAATTTCTTGACCTTGACCCCCAACTGAAAAGGTAAAAGACCTCGCCTGACCTTTCAAGGCCATTGATACAACTGGTTTCAAAACTCCACCATTTTGTTTGGTACTTTTCCCACGTTCACATGGTTGTCGAACTATCGTTTTATACGGTTTTGAGAATTTGGAAAAAAAATTAACAATCAGGGATCCTCCTATGCAAATGGTTGTAAAGGTACATGATTTCATGGATATAGATTCCTGATTATACAAAATCAAACCACTTAAAGGTCACACACCATCGAGGGTAAGTTGTCCACATGGTACCTATTGGGACTCAATTACCAACACTGTTTCTTATTTATATTTTCTTTTCAGACCTTATTACTATTATTATTCTTCTTCTTATTCTTACTTTATTTCTTTGGTTCCTTCTGCTACTTCTTACTTCCTTGGGTTGGTTCCATTTCATCGAGATTGCTACTGGACTTTAACTAGTATAGTTGTACGTAGTGCTCTACCTCCAACAACCACTACTACATTGTAGCTACTTCTCCATCTCAGCTACTACTCCGACAGCAGGCCAGGGTACCATATCCGTAGGTAAAACTGCATAAGGATTTTGGGAGACCTAAAACACAAGTAAGACCTTTCCAATTATAATTTAGCGTGTGTGTATAGCCTAGAGTTCATCCTTCTACCTCATAAACAGTGACAGTCTTATAGATTAATATTCTAAGTGTAGTTACCTCAAAAGTTGCATTGAACCCCACACAGATATTGTATATCTTCTTCCACCAACTTAGATAGGTCTATTTGAGGGTATCTATAGTATATCTTGTATAGTTCTTCCTATAGTGTTAAATTTAAGTAGCATTTTAGTCCCTAAAACAAGGACATTGTCAACATAAAATAATCAATTCATCCCTAATGTAATTAGTATTAGTTTAGCTAAGTAACCATAATATGTATATATATATATAATTGTATAAAATAATACTTACCAGGAAACGTGTGAATCCCAAAAGTATACTTTTGCGGAACTTTCCCATAAAATAATTGGAAAATATCTTTTTAAAAATCACCATTTCAATAATTTTTTTGTTTGAAAGGCAAGCCAAGCGCTGTCAACTATGTCATTTTTGTAAGACCACAGAACGAATAAAATAGACAAATAGATCTTTATTAAACCCAGCGCATTGCGAATTGTTATTAACTACCCTTTCTCCCATCGCACCCCTTTGTCTGTGGTTTAGAGATCACACAGAATAATACTGAATATCACTGCATAAGTTGAAGATTGAGGTGAATTATTATAAATATTTCCCTGCTGTATATTTTACCCACCCACTCACCGCAACCGAGAATTCCGGGAAGAAATACCTCTTTTTTTGTATACACATCAAGCTACCTTCTTTTAATCAGCAATAGGAAAGGGGGGGGAGGTAGCAACTGTTTTGAAATCTTATAACCCTGGAGTGATAACTTTATGAAATTCTATGAAACTAACTATATTAAAGATAATCTGAAGGTTATAAGTGCGAACGGCAGCTGTTTGTCGGAGAGCATTTTTTGGGGGTGAGTAAGGAATACATCACATAACCCGCGGCGCCATGCAATTTCAGTTTTATAGACAAAACCGAGTTATTGAAAAGTATATAGATTTTACTAAATTGCAAAATATAAAAAAAACTTGAGTAAAGAGGTGAGGTTAAACTTAAATAAAATTATTATTTGAATAATAGCAAAGATCAATCCTTTAATCAAATTTGAGTAAACAGTTTACTTTTAACAAGAGGTTTAACACTCTGATGGATTTTATTAAAATATTCAAGTGAGAAATTAAATTAATTAATTCTTAATTAGTAAGATAATAAATCCTTAGAGATTTTCCAAATATGATGACAATAGTGACTTTTCAACACTATAGTACTATAGTTTACATTTTCACAAAATATTATATTTTGTGTACCTATTATACGGTAGGATTGTAAATTTGTTTATGATGAAATTTTGGTTGATCTTAAGTAATATGGCTTCAACCGAAAATACAATTTCCTTCAGATTTTATAAAATAAATAATGAGTAAATCGATTAAATAATCAAAATAGCAAACAATAAAGCAAATAACGAAAGTAAAAATAAAGAAATTTCTGGCCTGTTCGTTGTTCGTTCTTTAAGGTACTTCTACTTCTGACCTCCCTCGGTCTCTAGGATACCCTCTTGTGTCTTATCAATGCAATGCAGTTCTACTATAAGGCATTGTTTTTTTGTTGTTTTGGGCGTGGAGTGTATATTCAATATTAAGCATACGTCTTACACAACAAAAGAGTAATAGACCATGTTACTTAACGAAATCTATTCTAAAACTACCTTAGAACCCTAAAAAGAAAACTATTTTTAAGAAACAAAAAAAAACAAAAAAAACACAATTTTTGATTTTGGGATGGCAAAAAAAAATGGATAAATCAATTTGAATAGATAAGATCTTAAGGAGGCTGCTCATCTTATACTCCACACAAATCACTAATTTGGGATTACTAAGGGTTTTTAACCAATATCAAAGAAATTACCACAAAGTATAGGTAAAACCTACCTCGATTCTTGATTTCTATCAAATGCCGATTCCAAAAATTTCCAATTCAAAGTAATCAAAAAGATCACTTTGTCTTTCTCCCACAACCTAACAATATGCTAAACTAGACAAATTCGTGGTGGCCTAACTAGTAGGTACCAATAAATCAAAAATACCAAAAGCCAATGGCGTATCCCAAAATCAACATGTTACAATCTTCTTCGGGTTTTGCCCAATGCTGGTCTAACTACAAACACCACCAAACAATTAAATTTTTAATAGGAATAACACCGCATGGTACAATATCATATATTTCTTCAGCTTCGGGTGGACGAACAAGTGATAAATTCTTGACAGAAAACTGTGGGCTCTTAAATTGTATTTTACCTGGTGATATTATATTAGCCGATAGAGGGTTTTTAATACAAGATGCTGTAGAGATATTAGGAGCTTATTCGGAAATACCAGCTTTCACTAAAAATAAAGATCAGCTTCATCCAACTGATTTAGAAAGTACCCGAGAAATTGCCAATTTTAGAATATATGTAGAGAGAGTTATAGGAAAATTTTAAATTTGTCAGGTCTTATTCCTATTAGTATGCTCTCAATAAATAGAGATGGTGAAAAAGGGAGTTTAAGTGCTATTGACAAAATTTTAGTGTTTTGTAATGCCTTCATTAATTTATGTTCATCACAAATTCCTATGGAATAAACAACATGGGTGTAAAAATAGTTGTTTTTCAACACATATGGCATAATGTTAATTTTAAAAATCATGTTTTTGTTACATTACTGAATGTTTGTATCTTTTCATTTCAAATTATTAAATACTTGCAAAAATAAATTTGTTGTCTTTATATTTACTTATATACGCCAAGCAATTGGTAAATATTTTTGACAAATATCCTAGTAGAAAACGGATGATGCCATCGTGAAGAAGACATTACGCAGTATCATTTTGATATGTTTTGGGCACGCAAATGTTTGTCAGTAATTTGTTATAAACATTTAAAACGAAAAAAACCTGCTTTTTTTGGTTTTTTTTTCATGTAGCGTAAAACTTACTGAAGCGATCTCAATGGTATGTACAGATGAATTATAGATAATTGAAATACGAACAAAATGAGTGGTCGAACAAATCAATCGGATAATTACGAACCGAGAAAATTTGGAAAAACCGGAAAATTACCCATTTTTTAAAAAAATTCTCATCTTCGGCAGTTTTCAATTGCAAGAGCTGAAACTTCGTACAAAAGACGTTCTTTATATACCCTTTACATGTGCGAAGAGCAGACTCCAAGCGATGTTTACTTTCATCGCAATTGCAATTTTAATTTTTTCATACCATAATTTTCAACGTGTCTGGATGCGTTATCGACTGTCCGATTTTAAATTTGAAAATGGTTTTGAAAAGTGTAAATGAAGAGCAACAAAACGTATATTCTCGATTTTACATCAAGTGATGCGAAGTCGACCAGAAATGCGAGGGAATATCGGCGAAAATTGCAGTGAGCTGGAGAGCGGTGGAGTAGTGGGGGAGCGGCAGCGGCACTACTCCATACTCATATGTAAGTATCAAAATCGATCATTTAACACTGACAATTATAATAGTTATTTATGATTTAAGTGTTAAAAGTACATTTTTAAGGCACGCATGTGAAGGTTTGCAGAATGAGCGAAGCGAATTCTGCAATTCACATGAGTGCCTTAAAAGGTACTTTAAACACGTATATCATACAATATTTTTTCTACAAACGTTCAAAAAATGCAAAAATACAGTTTGAATTAAATTCTAAAAACCTTTATTAATACATCCAAAGGAGATAATTTTAAATTGCATCGTATATTATGTACCTTAGCAACCATTGTTGATTTGATATTGTGGCGTCAATCTCGATTGGAATTACCATTATTTCTGCGCATCATTCCTCCTTATCCACGGAAAATGGTAAAACAGCAGTGCAGGAAATTAATTGGTCAAATTGCACAAATTGTACTATCAATATTAATGTTAATAAATAAAATATCTAAATTTTTTGACGTTTGCTTTCAAAATTTGACAATTCACTTTTACCAGCAGTGCCATAAACATTTTAAGGCACTCAGTGCCTTAAAGTGACATATGCATGTATGATTTTCATTATGGACATCCTGACAAGTGACAAAGGCGCAACGTCAGACGTCACGCTATCACGTCAAACGTCCCGTTGTCACGTTGTCACATCAAACGTCACGCTATCACGTCAAACGTCACGTTGTCATGTCAAATGTCAGACGTCAAAAGTGTGTAAATGAGATGCGATATTTAGCAGAGTGCGCGAGCCAAGCATATTGTGATGGTGATTGGAAGAAAAAGATATGAGTCGAAGCCGAGTAGCCTTGCCTCATGATGGACTTTTGAGAATTTTTTAAACTTAGGAAAGATATGAGCCGAAGTCGAGACGAACCGAGCCGAGTAGCTTCGCCTGGCCTCTTAATAGACTTTCAAGTTGTGCATTATTAAGTCTTTTCAAGTGCTTCTAAATGTGTTGGTATTATTGTTCGAGTTGCAGATTGTACGAAAATAAGACAAGTTATTGTGATTGTGAAGACAATAGTTATTTCATAACTTGTTTGAGCTGTGAAGACACAGACTGTGAGGAAGACAGAGAGGAATGAAAAAAGCCCGTCAAATCTCCAGTCATTACTTACCTCGAAGAAAGAGAAGCAGCCAAAATCTGTGCCTTGTGGGGAACATTTTCGGTGCGAGGAGAGTATGCCAACGTCGGCGGAGCTAGGTCAAGAATCGCACATGCAAGGCGTTAACTTTACTTTTAATTGTAATAATGCATTTTGTTATTGTTTTGTCAGTCATCCTGATTATAATAAATATATGAAAAGGTATAATAAGCGCAATTAAAAAAATGATATTTTTATTTTGCAGTTCCTACAGTATATGATCCTCCTTACATATTTTCCACTTTTGTTTATCCACCTCCCACCCTGTGGATGTCACGTTGTCACGTCAAATGTCACATTCTCACGTCAAATGTCACGTTGTCACGTCAAATGTCACGTTGTCACGTCAAATGTGGGAAGAAAACACAAACACATCTATATAACTATTTATTCAAATCATTGATGAATATTTTTTTCGATTTCGAAAGATGTTAGCGGATTGGGCTTACCAACGTCGATTTGTCCTTTATATTTCAGACTGTATTTCAGGCTGCTGAACTCCCGCTACGTGCGGCTGGTATGTTTCGGTCACCCTTTGGGGTAGGAATACCGGTTTATCTTTGAGTTGGAGCAGCACTACCTCCCCAAATTTCGTAGTCTTCACTATTCGTCCTGCTGTTATTTTGAACGGTATATCCTTAGGTAACTCTGTCAGTTTCACAACTGGTTTTTTCTCTATAAGAGACACCGAATTAAGTTTAGTAAGGTCCATCTATAAAGAAATCAAATTTGATGATAATTGAAAACACGGAAACATTAACAGCAAAAACTACTCTCATTGGAGCGGTAAATATATAAATCGAAAATCACTTAACCATATTATTTTTCCTCATTTTCGAAAGATAGCGGATTGGGCTTCCCAACGTCGAGTTGTATTTTAGGCTGCTGCCGCTAGCAAAAACTACTCTCTCCCGGCATGTATTTGCTTATTTATTTGTGTCTTCCCCACCGTGTGCAAAAAAAACACGTGACTTTAAGATAGTTAATGGGAATTGCGGAGTGATTTCCTGTTATATCTTTTTGTGTTTAAATTTTAGATAGTAACTTCCTATTTACTACGGGTATTGTAGATAAAAACTTCTTCAAGACTGTAGGTTTTTCCCAAAATTATCACGTGACATTTCTCTATATAAATGATATACCGACCATGCGGAAGAAGAGTGTTACAACTCAAAATTTTCAATTTTTTCAACGAGGAATATAATCTGTCTTTTCACGTCCCGAAGAAAGATCAATGCGAGTCATGCTTGGAGTATTAAAATGGTTCAGAAGAAGAGAAAGGCAAACTCGAAGAAAAGCACCAAGAACATTTACGAGAAAAAGTTCTCAGTCGAAAAGAAAAAGACAACGACAAATAGCATAGCGGTGATGATGTAAGTTATAGTTTATGACCTACAAAAAGTTTTGCCCTGCCCAACTGGTCATGCCAATTCATTCTATTATGTTTCAAAGTTGAACGTTTTCAATTCAACTATATTCGATATAAAAACCACTGAAGGTGTCTGTTATTTGTGGCATGAAGGAGAAGGTCTGCGTGGTGCGAATGAGGTGGGATCTTGTATATTCAAATACCTTGAAGCTCTTTCCAATGGAAGTGAACACGAATTAGAAATAATCTTTTATTCCGATAATTGTTGCGGGCAAAACAAAAACAAGTTTATAGTTGCTCTTTATGTGTACATTATTAGAACATTGAAAATCAAGTCAATTACCCATAAATTTTTCATAAAAGTTCATAGTCAAAATGAAGGAGACAGTGTACATGCAAGAACCGAGACTGAAATCTCAAACTATAAAAAAGCGAATCCAATTTTTGTTCCAGATCAATACGCTGTTTTAATTAGGCAAGCCAAAAAAAAAAAAGGAAAAAGCTATGACGTTAATGAGTTATGTTTCAAAGACATACTTGATTTAAAAAAATTGGCATCAGATCTTTACATTAATATACCAAGACACGTGAAATTCACCAATCTTCGAGTAATTAAGTTACAAAAATGTGATCCAAATACCCTCTATTACAAGTATTCTTTTGGTGGAGAGAATTTTATGGAAACAGAAATTATAAATCACAGAAAAAACATTCAATTAGATAAAATAATTTTGTACCCCGCGTTTGTGAATAAACCCTCAATATCAGAGGCAAAGAAAAAAGGGCTGTTGGAGTTGGTTGAGAAAAAAAAATGTGTTCCCCATTACTATTTAGATTTTTTCAAAAACCTTCAGGTAAATTATGATTGTACGTTACATACACTAAGGAATGTTATATTACCAATAAAAATGAACAGGGTTCAAGTAAGATTATAGTCATTTTTCTGCAAAAGAGAGATACATGTTGTATTTTCAACACTATTTACAGGTATGAGTTTCTACAATGTTAATGCTTTCAACTGTTGGATTCATATTGACGAATAAATATAACAATCATAAAGAAAAAACAATTTTTGTGAAACTAGAACAAAAAAATTTTTTTGTTACAAGCCATAACATGACAATGTAATTATGATCAAGAAAGTTGGACCTTTTTTTTTGTCGAAACTGCAACAAGCACCATCTTGCTCCAATGAGCAATTATCCGTTAAATGCGATTCTTGCAAGAGATCTTTCCGTGGTCAAGTGTGTTTCGATAAGCATTTGCAACACGGTATTTGTACACAAATACGACGTTGTGAGGAATGTTTTAAGGTGGTACCGACCAACCGAACACACATCTGCGGGGAAATATTTTGCAAGATCTGCAAAAAACAATGCCCGGCTGGTCATTTTTGTTATATTCAACCCGATACTGGTTCATCGCCAGCTAAAGATTTTCTTTTCGTCTTTTACGATCTTGAAACCCGACAGGAAAAAGTTAACGCTGACGGTTCTCTTCTGCACGAACCTAATTTCGACAATGTTGCGATAATTGTATTGAGTCTTCTGCAGATATTTGTAAAAAATGTGGCGTTCGTTTACAAGTACTAAAATGTGATGACCCCATTTCCCCGTTTATGAATCATCTTCTCACACTACGTAAGAAATTCAAAAATGTTACTGTTATCGCCCACAACGGTGGTGGATTCGACCATCAGTTTGTATTTAATCATATTTTAACAAAAACAGACCTAACACCCGATCTTATTATGCGCGGAACAAAATTAATTCCAATGTCTGTTGGTAATGTCAAATTCATTGATTCGCTGTCTTATTTTTCGATGGCTTTGTCAGGTCTTCCGAAATCTTTCGGTTTTTCAGAGCTCAAAAAGGATTATTTTCCTCATTTATTCAACACCATTCAAAACCAGAAATACGTAGGACCCAGGGCCCCCGCTACCATATGTGCAAAGTGTGCAATGCACACGGGCGCCATCCTTTAGGGGCGCCAAAACCCAGGGTCCAAAAAAAATTGCAAAAAATTTAATAAAAGTTGAGAAATTAAATAGGATTAGGTATAAATATACACGAAATTTTATTAGTATGTCATCCAGTTATTGCCGATTCCTATGTTGCGAGAACATGTCAGGCGGTAGTTTCTTGATTTTTCCTGTTCAGGCATGAATAACGCCTGGAGCGCTATAAAAGCGATGCATCGCCAAAGGCGTTTTTAAATCGGTTAGTTCACTGGGCCGTGCAACAAGTGAATAAAAACAAGTAATCCTATCAATTTTTACATATAAAGTTATTTTTATTTTGTCAAGTGTTGTGTTGTATAATATTTTGTTTACTACTTTTTTTTTCTAAAAAATTGAGTGCTGAATACCTGCTGACTGCAATTTCAACGGTTTGATTTATTATATAATGGTAAGTGTTCCCTACTTTATACTATCAACATTAACCCTTCATAGGATACTGGATATAATTAATTTTTTTTTTACCCAAATATCTTTTTATTAATTAAAAGGTCATGTACGAGTTTAAAAAAGTAATTGGTTTTTTATCCATAACTCGCATAGTTTTTATGCTATCGATCTTTTTAAAAAACCATTTTGTAGGGTTTTTCAGGTGCTATAAGATCAAATTAGTTTAATATCTTTCTGCCTTTATTTCTGAAAGGATTTAAGCTGAAAGGGCTCGAACAAATTGCTTTTTACTCAAATATGCAAACTTTAATCGGCCATATCTTACTTAATAATAATCTGCCCTATAAAGGGTTAAAAAATATTGCCTACTTAGTTAACTTTTTAGGAATATTTCCTACCCTACCCACATGGTGCTTGTTATTGTGCTTACTGTAGAAGTTAATGCCTAATTCCCATGAGTACTAATTATTTATTTGTTTTTTCAGGATAAAAGAAAGAGACCTTCAGGTGCGAAGTTTCGCGAGCAAAAGAAACTGAGACTACAAGAAAGGGGAAAAATGGCTGGATCTTTAAAGCACTTCTTGCAAAACAATCAAGATTCCACGGAGACTATCGATGTTGGTGCGACCGAATCGTCCAAATCTCAAGATTCTAAATCCGTAATATCAATAACCGTGAGTGGACCATCTGAAATTTCAACAGAGGCGACCACGGTAACATCAGGTCCTGCAACAAGTGCCGGCGGTTCTAGCAGCAAAACAGCTTCTACTAATGCAGAGCCCGATGAAGCGATGACACCATCCTCGTCTACAGCACTTGAACAATCCACTTCAGGTAATTCAGCTTGTGTAAAAAGTTCGGTCAGCTACCGAAATACCTGCTGCAAGTGACACTTTCGATGAAGGCTCTAATGAGGCTAGTGTCGATATAATTCCGTCCGACCCCGGTTTGTGGCCCGAAAGAATCACCAATGAGATAGCTAGAATATTGGTTAAACGTGGTCCGCCCTTGATAGACGTCAGTTTTAGCTTTCCTAGTAATAAAGATAAGAGAAAGTTTTCGTGCAAATACTTTGAAAGAAGTCTAGCAAATGGAGAAAAAGTCGAAAGGACTTGGCTTATTTACTCTATGAAAGATTCTGTATTTTGTTTTTGTTGTAAGTTGTTTTGTGAAACTCCTAACACTTTTTGTGATACAAATGAAGTACCTGATTGGCAACACTTGTCTTTGCTAATTAAGAGACACGAAACGTCAATTTTACACAACAGTTATATGAACACTTGGGTAAATTTAAAAAAAATGTTGGAGACATCTACGACTGTTAATGCTTATCATCTGCGGATTTTAGAAACGAAAAAAATTATTGGCGAGACGTGTTGGAAAGAATTATTGCGATTGTTAAGTATTTATCTACACAATGCTTGGCATTTCAAGGTTCTTCTCAATTACTTTTCGAACATGATAATGGAATTTTCTAAAAGCTGTTGAGATGATTGCCTCTTTTGATTCAGTGATGAGACAGCACGTTAGCCGAGTGTGTAACTCCCAAAAAATCTGTTGAAATGACTCATTATTTAGGCGTGCAAAAACAGAATGAAATAATTGAATTGTTGTCGTCTAAAGTAAGAAATAATATTTTAGAAATGGTTCGCAGTTCAAAATATTTTTCAATAATATTGGATTGTACACCAGACACTAGTCATACTGAGCAAATTAGTCTTGTTCTGAGGTATGTTGTACTTAACACCACTTCAAAAAAGGTTGAAGTTGAGGAAAGTTTTATTGCGTTTTATCCAATACTGGACTCTACAGGAGAAGGGATATATACATTTGTGACAGAAAATTTGAAAAAACTAAATTTAGAATTAAAAAATATTAGGGGACAAGGTTATGATAATCGAACAAATATGAAGGGAAAGCATGTTGGGCTTCAAAAACACATTCTTGATACGAATCCGAGAGCCCTTTTTGTACCTTGTGCGGCTCATACATTGAACTTAACAGTTAATTACACTTCTAAGGTGTCAGGTGCTACAATCAACTTTTTCAATATTGTGCAAGTTATACAATTTTTTTTTCGTCATCCACAAAAAGGTGGTATGTTTTAAGAAAAAATGTCCCCGGGTTAAGTTTAAAGCCTCTAAGTGAGACAAGATGGTCCAGCAGAATTGACGCAATAAAGCCCCTTAAACTTTATTTAATTAAGGATTTCAGAGAGTTATGTCTTCGATTTTCAAAAGGAAATCATCCAATATTGCGTTTCTGAGCTTATGTTATCGGAGACAAATGAATGTCCTTTTATGGAAGCTACTACCATTGCTTTAGCTTGCAATAAAGTATTTCGACGCAATTTCCTAAAACCCAACACCATTGGTATTATTCCAAAGAATGGGTATCGCTTAAGGGATAATCAATCCAAAATTGCTATTTAATGGCTACTTTGGGAAGAGCATCAAAGACAGTTACATATCCAGCACGCTGCGAACGGTTCTGAAGCATTAGCTGCGGGAGTGAAGGTTGATGGTTTCTGTTCCGAAAGTAATCAAGTTTTTGAATTCCAAGGCTGTTTATATCACGGATGCCCCAAATGTTTTACCTTTCAGAGAGATGAACCTTTCAAAGACAGTCCCTCTGAGAATTTAAACATTCGATACGAGGCTACTCAAGCTAAGATCGAAAGATTAAAGTCTTTAGGATTTGAAGTTATTGAAATGTGGGAGTGTGACTTTAGAAAAATGATGACCCCTGAAATTCAAACATATACAAAGACACATCCACTTCTGTCTAACTATCCTCTTATTCCCCGTGACGCATGTTACGGGGGTCGCACAGGAAATGTCTACTCGTATTATAAAACCAAAAAAGGGGAAAAAATAAATTATTCTGATGTGTGTTCTCTTTATCCGTGGGCTTGTAAATACGGGAAATTTCCTGTAGATCATCCTCGAGTTTTTGTAGGTGAAGAGTGTTCTTCAATCAACCTTCCTTCAGTTTGTGGCCTCGTCAAATGCTCGATTCTACCTCCTAGGAATCTTTTTCACCCCGTGCTACCACAAAAGATGAATGGTAAGTTGATGTTTGTTCTTTGTCGCGAATGTGGACGGTCTTCAAATTATGGGGAATGTTTACATTCCGATGAAGAGCGAACACTGACCGGAACTTGGGTGGTGGAAGAGGTGGTTAAAGCTGTGGAAATGGGATACGAAATTTGGTATTTGGTATTTTTGAAAAAATTTTGGTGAACGAATCCACGGTAGAATACTTTGCTAAAGCACCAAAGCATATAATGAAAGTGCGTGACAACATTCATGAAACTGTAGCTAAAATATTAAGTAAATAAAAATATCTGTTAACTCTGATGTTTTTCTAGTTTCGTTTCACCTTTGAAAGTAATATTTTGATAATGTGTCTTTTTGTGTCATTATTTTCTCTAATCTGTACATTATGGCCAACATGCTACCGGAATATATCACAACTGGATACCCAATCATTTTGATGCACTCATGTTAAAAGAATTTAACTTGGTTGCATCATTTTAACACATCCTATTAGATGTTTATCAACGAAAGTAAATGAATATGCATTTTTAATATAAATAAGTTGTAGATGTACTGCAGTTAATATTTTCAATCACAAACCACCACCACCACCATTAATAATAACGAACGTAATATAAAGAAAGGTGTAGCAAGGATAAAAAACCAGTAGCTTTTTATTTTCAAAAAGAAATGGGTAAGATCTAAAAACATCGCAGTGACTTGTTAAATAATTTTGGTATTTGTTTCTTACATATTTAGAAGATGGAATAATTAACCGACTGAGGGGATGGTTGAACCAAACTCAACGTGTAAGTATCTTTTAATTTTCAACACTCATGAAGCCTTAAATATTAATTTCAATTCAACATTGCTTGTTCTATAATTTCCATTTCCACTTCAAATTATGGGGAATGTTTACATTCCGATGAAGAGCGAACACTGACCGGAACTTGGGTGGTGGAAGAGGTGGTTAAAGCTGTGGAAATGGGATACGAAATTTGCAATATCCAGGAAATTTGGTCCTACGAATCAATAAATCTCAGCAAAACGAATACTGGACTATTTACGGATATGATGAATAAGTTTATTAAAATTAAACAGGAAGCATCTGACTGGCCCAAAACTTGTGAAACTCCAGAGGAAAAAGATGAGTATATTGAACGGTTTTTGCAGAGGGAGGCTATTCAATTAGAGTTTTCTAAAATCTCCAATAACCCCGGGCTTCGTTCATTAACTAAACTTATGCTCAACTCGTTTTGGGGTAAGTTTGGACAAAGAGAAAATCAATCTAAGACTTCCATTGTTAAAAATCCCGCTCAATTCTTCTCAATGATGTCTAACCATGCAATTCACATCAATACGCTACTCCCAATTGGTTACGAGGGCCATACTTTGATCGTCAATTGGGAATACAAGGAAAGGCCTATGAAACTCTACCAACCGTTAATGTGGTGCTTGCTGCATATGAAACGGCTTTAGCTCGTTTGGAACTGGAATAGCTATCTCGAAAAAGTTGGTCAGAGGGTCTTGTATTATGATACAGATTCTGTCATATACATCTCACGGCCTGATGAATATAACATTCCAACGGGAGAGTTCATCGGAGATATGACTAACGAGCTTGAAACAGAGGGCCGAGGATCATACATTACGGAATTTGTAAGCGGTGGGCCAAAGAACTATGCGTATGAATTCTGGTCTACTAAAGAACATAAAGAAAAAGTATGCTGTAGAGTTAAAGGAATATCTCTGACAATTGACGCAAAGAAGACCGTTAATTTTGACGCTATTAAAGATATGGTACTAAATCCCGGTTCCCCTGTCTACATAACATCAAACCGAATACATCGAACAGCTGAACACGAGGTGATAACAAAAACTATAACCAAAAAATTTCAACCGAATTCCCTGAAAAGAAAGTTTCAGTCGGACCATGGTTCTGTACCGTATGGGTTTTAAGAAAAATAGTAGACTTTTTTCAGTATTTCAAGTATCCTCGTATACTAGAAAAGTACCTCCCTTCGAATTGGACACCTAAAATCCAACAAGACGAATGAATGAAGGTTAGAAGAATACCTCCTAATTAATTTTGGGAAACTGTGTATTCACTCCTTTACCTGGGAGACGCATGAAGGTTAGAAGAATACCTCCCAATTAATTTTGGGAAACTGTGTATTCACTCCTTTACCTGGGAGACGCATGAAGGTTAGAAGAATACCTCCCGATTGATTTTGGGAAACTGTGTATTCACTCCTTTACCTGGGAGATGCGTGAAGGTTAGAAGAATTCCTCCCGATTAATTTTCTGTCATTTTTTTCTTGTCATGATTTATCAAATTTTTCTTTCATTAATACCAGGCATGTGATATTTCCCTTAGCTAAGCGATTGCTTAAAGTAAAAACATATACAGACAATTAATCATTCATCGTTGGTTACTTGACGTGAGCAGACATGGCTGTTACAGATACCGGGAGGGAGTACGTCAAACTCAACATAATTAAGTGTTGTATTGAGCAGGAATTCATTCAAGCAAACTATTGTGGCGTGTGTCTAGCTGGAAGTTCAATTTTCCATGAATTAGCTGCAAAATATGGAAGAGCAACCGAATTATGTCTAGGCACAAAGGTCTATTCGAATGGCATGAAAATTACGCCACATTTTTGGATAGAACACAATGACATAATTTATGATCCCTCCCTAGCTGTTACGCAACATCATATACCTCATAATCTAGATGTGACTCATAGAAAAGATGATTTTGAGTGCAAGACCGTCGAACACCTAGTCATGATTGGTATTTTTGAAAAAATTTTGGTGAACGAATCCACGGTAGAATACTTTGCTAAAGCACCAAAGCATATAATGAAAGTGCGTGACAACATTCATGAAACTGTAGCTAAAATATTAAGTAAATAAAAATATCTGATAACTCTGATGTTTTTTTAGTTTCGTTTCACCTTTGAAAGTAATATTTTGATAATGTGTCTTTTTGTGTCATTATTTTCTCTAATCTGTACATTATGGCCAACATGCTACCGGAATATATCACAACTGGATGCCCAATCATTTTGATGCACTCATGTTAAAAGAATTTAACTTGGTTGCATCATTTTAACACATCCTATTAGATGTTTATCAACGAAAGTAAATGAATATGCATTTTTAATATAAATAAGTTGTAGATGTACTGCAGTTAATATTTTCAATCACAAACCACCACCACCACCATTAATAATAACGAACGTAATATAAAGAAAGGTGTAGCAAGGATACAAACCAGTAGCTTTTTATTTTCAAAAAGAAATGGGTAAGATCTAGAAACATCGCAGTGACTTGTTAAATAATTTTGGTATTTGTTTCTTACATATTTAGAAGATGGAATAATTAACCGACTGAGGGGATGGTTGAACCAAACTCAACGTGTCTTTTAATTTTCAACACTCATGAAGCCTTAAATATTAATTTCAATTCAACATTGCTTGTTCTATAATTTCCATTGATAATTATCATTAAAATGGTTCAAAGGTAAAAATATTTTACTATTGAAAACATATTAACTTTTTTACAAGTTAATACTTGCACAATTTACAAATACTTGTTTGTTTTTTGACAATTCAAACTTTTAGTATTTTGGCAAATACTTAATATTAACTTTTTATTTACAATTTAATATGATACTTAGATAAGTAACATTAAAACAGTTCAAAGGTAAAAATATTTTACTATTGAAAAATATCAACTTTTTTAATTTACAATTTAAATTCACACTTGCACGATTTACTTTATACCTGTTTGTCGACAACAACTCTGATTCATGTTAACAGTTATATAAATTTGAACATTTTCTCCGCTAACTATAGTGAAAATATTGAAAAATTTTCTTTTTTTAGAATCTCCCAACAGTCATCATAATGGGGCGAAAGGGGCTGAATCCACCTCCATCTAGTTTCATTAATATTGGAACTGTAGGCTCCCACCACATTTATGTAGAGGTGGGAGCCGAATTCATAACGGTGTGGGCGTTGAATGGTATGTTGTTATGAGAATGTTAAAATTGTATTATAATTAATGTATCTTTTTTACAGATCTCCCACAATAATAAAAAATATAAATTGTTGAAAATATCTGATTTTTATTCCTTATTCCTTTGAACTTCCGGTTTTACCGGAAGTGATGTCGATTTAAAAATTTACAATGGAACACCCTGTATATTATTCTAGTTTCTGATGGAACATTTTATTGCAAATACAAAAATATCGGGTTCGATATTTTTATTTCAATACCTACCGAGATATTAACATAAAAGTAACCAAGAAAAGGAAAAATCTAATCTCCATTAAAGAAATAATCACAGGTAAGGTAAGTGTAAATCATTTCATGCAAACCATTCCTCGGGTCTTTAATTTTTAATATCTTCTAATTCCTAGTGTCCTAATGCAGCAAAATGAAGGAAATGCTATTGATATATTACTAGCGAATGTAAACAAGAAAACGCGAACAATTTTAGATATAAAAAGCCCTGAAAGTTTTATAGACGCATGCGATGTCATTACCAGGCAATATTATAACGATCAAAGAATAAATTCTCTAAGTATGAATCCAAATTCAAGATTCAAATCCAAACAAAACTTCAATCACCACAACTTCAACCCAAACTCTTATTACAACCAACCTTCATCCTATAATGCAAACTCTTCTAAATTCCCACGCAATTTACCTGTTACCAGAAATTTTACCAACCCTCAAAATCAATCTGGACCGTCAAAACAAGATTTCCCGGTCAACCAATTGATATTCAACCGCGACAAATAGAGAGAAGATACCCAACCAACGAACAAGTCTTTGGGAAACAGAAAAATGTATTTGACCCAAGAAATGCAAGAAAAAGCACATTTAAACCAGAACCCATGTCTACCACTTCGAGAAATCCTAGTTTTCAACGAAACTTCAATAAGAATCACTTAATATCTCGAGGACCCCCGAATTTTAGTTCTCAAGAATGATACAACATCGAGGATAATAAACCTGATGATTGTCAGACGGACGACCTGGATTATCCGTACAGGCACGAACACGTATCTGATTGTAACTCTACACAAAAATAAACTTCTTATAACCTTGATGACTATTATCACAAGATTTTTACGAAATTCAGAACCAGATTTTAAAAGGATAACCCTAAATAATTTCACACCAAACTCATTACCATTTATAGAACTGCAAAATCCAATTCCCTTAAAACTTCTAATTGACACTGGTTGTCATGCTTCTATCATGAGACCCTTAATAGCAGAGCAATGGTTCTCAGGATCTATCATACGTCATACAACTCCCTTAATTACTTGTGCAGGACATAATTCCGCTTAATTACAGGAAAAATTTCCACACTCAAAAATTTGAAATTTCCCCAATGACTTCCATATTAAAAAAAATTAGAACGTCATTACCAGACGGTAATTATTCAATAGAAGGATTGAAAAATTCCCAACAAACTATCCAAATACCATCCGGTATCATAGGTGTGAAAGATAACTTAACTACAATTGAATTTATTAATAATAGTACGAACACCAAATTAGTAAAAATTAATTATTCATTTTTCGACGCTTTCGCTAAACCATTTACTAATGATATATTTGAATGCTTTTCCATTGAACAAATCACTTGTTATAATGATCAATCAAATAAGGAAATAGAAAAGGAAACTAATAACAAAAAATTATTGGAAAATTTTCGTATAAATCATTTAAACGTAGAAGTAAAAAAAGCATTAAAATTACTCCTTGATCAATTTCAAAAGATTTTTCATTATCCCGACAACAAATTAACATTCACAAATAAAATAAAACATGAAATTAAAACAAAGGACGAAATACCTGTTCACGTTAAATCGTACAGATACCCGTACGTCCACAAGGAGGAAGTAAGAAAGCAGATAAATGAAATGTTGGAAGATGGTATCATTAGACCTTCGAAAAGCCCTTGGAGTTCACCCATATGGATAGTACCCAAGAAATTAGACGCTAGTGGAAAGCAGAAATGGAGAATCGTTGTAGATTACAGGAAATCGAATGAGAAAACAATAAATGATCGATATCCCATCCCTTCCATACAAGACATCCTAGATAAATTAGGGAGGTGTCAATATTTTACAACACTCGATTTGGCATCTGGATTCCACCAGATAGAGATGGAGGAAAACTCAATACAAAAAACTGCCTTCAATGTAGAAAATGGGCATTACGAATACTTAAGAATGCCGATGGGATTAAAAAATAGTCCTTCTACGTTTCAAAAAGTAATGGATGATGTTTTAAAAGACTTACAGAATAAAATATGTTTCGTGTACATGGATGATATAATCATTTTTTCTACTTCTCTTCAGGAACATATTAATAATCTGAAACAAGTATTTCAAAAACTAAAAGACGCGAGATTTAAAATCCAGTTAGATAAATCAGAATTTCTTTGTAAAGATGTCGAATTTTTAGGACGTTTAGTTACACCTAACGGAATAAAAATGAATCCGAAGAAAATTGCTGCTATACAAAAATACCCAATTCCAAAAACAGCGAAGCAAATTAAATCATTTCTCGGACTTATTGGATACTATAGAAGGTTTATAAAGGATTTCGCAAAACTCACTAAACCACTTACATCTTGCTTGAAAAAAGGTATGAAAATCATACACACGCAAGAATTCATTGAGAGTTTTGAGACATGTAAAAATATTCTAATGAATGATCCAATTTTACAATACCCAAATTTTAGTAAACCTTTCAACGTCACAACAGACGCATCTAACGTTGCGATAGGTGCCGTGTTATCACAAGGCCCCATTGGTAGTGATTTACCGGTGGCATTTTCCTCTCGTACCTTAAACCCAGCTGAAAATAATTACAGCACAATAGAAAAGGAACTACTAGCCATAGTTTTCGCTGTTAAGTATTTTAGACCATATTTATATGGAACAAAGTTCAACATAATAACGGATCATAAACCCTTACAATATTTATTCTCCCTAAAAGAACCAAATTTCAGGCTTATACGCTGGAAACTTAAATTAGAAGAATATGATTACGAAATTATTTATAAACGTTGAAAACAAAACTCAAATGCAGATGCTCTTTCTCGCATTGAAATAAACCCCTTGGAAACAGCCTTTTGAAAGGGCTTTCCCATTGGACATTGCCATTGAAAATCTAATTAATCATTTAAAAGATACACAAAATTTAATTAATAATATTGAAACCGCTATAGCATTTGCAAAACTCAACATCCTGCATAATTCCATTATTTCCATAGATAATATAAAAAAAATAACAATAACAAGTATAAAATAAGAAAAGTACCTTCTCTAAGAAATCCTATAAATTATTACAATCTATTTTCGACTCAAGTAATTGTTCAGGAGGGATTGATCATTTTCAAAATTCCTATTCCTATAACAAACAACAACTTCCGATATTTCCAGCTTTTCCCTGTACCCATAAATAACCTTGTACATAATACCCATAATACCTGATACACCTTTCCTACTATTAAACACAGAAGAAAACTGGTCCAACCACATCAGATGCCCCGAAATTGAAGACAACTATTACTGCCCCGTTCAGTTACTACAGAAAAATCGACAGCCATGCTTAGTAAAGTTAATAGAAACAGGAGAAAACGAATGTGAAAGTACTCACGTAAAACTGCACAATGATACGTTGGTACAAATAAACTCTTACCAAGTACTGGCCATCCCTAACCTAACCTAATCAATCCAATAAAGGTAGAGACCACCTGTCACAACAATGGAATCTACCAAATCACGAAACCATCAATTATTACTATCGGAAAGTGTCCGATAATAGCAAATGGTGAAATTTACCAAGAAGAAGAAACTCTGCACGAAGAGAAAGTATTCGAATTACCTCCAATAAATTTCACGATCAACACGTAAGTAAATCATTTCAGTTAAATTAGTTCGGAGTAAATTTGGGGAAACGGTGCTGCTGGAACTGGAGAAGGAGGAAATAACGTTCCTTCCGCAGAGGGTAACAGAGACGTATAAACCTTATATAAAATATTTTGAAGAAGGGAAGTATATGCTTCGACAAGGATTTTCGACAATTTACGTTAATACTTTCGATAAAACACCAAAATGATTTGAAATAACAGTTATATAAATTTTAACATTTTCTCCACTAACTATATAGTGATAATATTGAATAATTTTCTTTTTCAGAATATACCTTCTATCATATTGATGGGAAGGAAGCAAAACCATCCGCTCCCCTCCACATTTATTCCTATCGGGATCATAGGCTCCCATGAGATATATGTGGAGGTGGGGGAGGAGCTAATTACGGTGTGGGCGTTAAATGGTATGTTGTTATGAGAATGTTAAAATTGTATTATAATTACTGTATCTTTTTTTTACAGATCTCCCACAATAATAAAAAATTAATTTGTCAAAAATATCTGATTTTTATTCTTTTCCAGTAGTTAAACAATGTTCCTTCTGAGTTAAACAACGCTCAGTATATGCTAAATCCCCATATTTTGGTAGAACCATCCTGTATAAATAATGTAATGCGCTGTGTGTGTATACAAAGTATAGGAAACAAGCCCGCCCAAGGCTATTATGCATAAATTATATACGCAATTAATATATTTTCAATGGGATAGTGTATAATACTTTGCTATGACCATCCTGTTACGCCAGAGGCAACTAATGCAGTCGAGAGTCTTACGCAATAGTGCATGCAATTAAAATCATTTTAGATAGTTTATTATTTTAAAAAATCTAAAATCTGTGTATATATGTATACCGATAGAAGGCTGTTTCTAATAAAGTATCACTACCTGAATACGTAAGAAGAAGAAGAGCATGAATAGGCAAAAACCAGAAAATGTGGTAAGATTGAAATTTAGTTTTATTTTTTATTAATTTTGAAATATTTAAGGTTTTAAAAGTGTTGAGAACAGTCCAAACGCTTTTATTCCAACAAGAGCTACATCGCAATCTGCGGGATGTGATTTACAAACACCTAAAAATTTTACTATAGGTTCAAGAGAAAGATTCTTTGTAGATAGTGGGTTAAAATTAGAACTACCACAGGGAGTTTATGGAAGGATAGCACCACGATCTGGCATAGCGCTTAAAAATGGAATAGAAGTGTTTGCAGGTGTGATTGATGCTGATTATAGAGGTACAATTAAAATATTATTAGAAGTTTTAAACCATTTAGGTTTTAAAACGTTATTTCATTCTAATTAATAGTACGCATAGCATAATTAGGATTAAATTATTCTAAATATTATAAAAGTAATAATAGAATAAGTTATATTTAATTTTTAATATACATAATTTATATTCAATTTTATTTTAAATTAATTTAGGTTAAAGTTTAGAATTAAGAACATAAATAGGCATAGTGATTGTATAATAGCGTGAACAAGACATTTATAATCCAGTATTCGCAGCCATGTCTCAGATATGAGCAAATTTCATTTCAATTATTCTATTATATCAGCTTCCTTGAGTTCATTGATAATTGCTACTATTTCGTTGTCGTGTGACGTATTACCTGCCTCTTTTGAAGCAATCAACAACTTCAAACGATCCATAGGTTTATCATTATATCTTAAACGATCGATACCTTTTCCTTTTGCAAGTACTTGACCCCTTAAGACGATCTAACGTGTCTAAATGAACTTCAGTTGTTGTCAAAAGATTTTTATAGTTCTGTAAATCTTGATCATTGTAACTGGGGTCTTGGTAAAATTACATATTTTCCCACTTTGTTTTTCTCAGGTAGTATGTTTATATTACCGGTTTTTCCATCAAACGCAATTCGACGTTTGCCTAATGACCAACCGATTTCATCGTTGTATATCGGCCCATAATTTTTATCAATTTTATCAACTTTTTGGAAATAATCTTCAATGAACTGATGACTGATGGCAGGATATTGATCCAAATATTCTTCGAAAGCTTCCTGTGAAATTTCGGGGTGCATCTCTTCTGGAGATTCAGAACGTGTAATATTGCCTGATTCATCGGTTTCGGCTACCGGTTCCGTTTCGAGAAATGGAGGTGTAAACACATCATCATCAGAATCTTCCTTCTTTATTTCCTCTTTTGGATTTAAATTTGTAATCGTTTTTTGTAATGTCTTTGAGGATTGCACAATTTCTTCGAGTGGTTTAGATATCGGCTTGAATAGTTTATTAAGAGACTCATCTTGCTCTGATTTACCCAATTTCAATGCCAAGTATTTTTTTCGAATTGATCTAGCAAGTTCAGACACTTTTTTCTTGCGCAATGCAATAGCAACCTTATCGTCAGACATATTGGTGTGGACTGAAGAAGCAGCTTACAGTTTTATATATTTATCGAATCCTTTGCGATACCTTCCATCATTGAGGACGAAATCTTTCATAATTACCAATGTACCATAGCGATCACACCAACACTTTGAACACATATTTTTAAATACGTCAAATGTCATGTCAGGAGATACGTGTTCGTCAAATATATGTTTCAAGTTCACCTCATCCTGCTTGAATAATACAATCACATTACAGTTGTCGCGAATAAGCTGTTTCGGTATTTTTGAGTATGTTTGACAAAGATATGCAGCATCAATATCTTTATGTCTACACATGGAGTAGTATTCACGAATTTTCTGCTGCCCATCACATGCAACGTCATCGAATAAAAAGACAGAATTTGGTCGAGCTTTCTCTGGACTAATTATTTCCTCGTTGTCTTTAAATGGGAAATAGCCAACGCCCTTGACTTGTGCTATAACTTCTTGCAGCAATTGGTACTTTGGTTGGAATAACGATTTTGAATAGACATAAACATTTTTGAATTTCGCACCATTCGGATTAAATAAGAGCGCCAGCACGACATTCGTCTTACCACACCCACTGGGGCCACATATAATGGCACGGAAAGAATTTGGTAAAAATTTACCATGTTTGCCGATCGATGACAATGAGGTGAAATCCAGATTTTCAATGGGTATAGTCTGCTCTTGTTGAATTATTTTCATTGTGTGTATCGTTTTTCGTAGGACTACTCTTTAAATATAGATGTCACCACTTACGCGTATCAGTCTTAATGTTGGTGTTTGAAGGAGAAGGTCTCTTAAATTCTCTCATCAACTACCTATTGAACTTCACTTACTTAACTATCAGTACTGTGGACGTAAGTAAACTGCCCCCACCCTTTTTGCGGAAAATTAATTGTTTTATTTTTAGCCGGTACAAAATTGGAAACCGTCCGGGCATAAACCCTTTGGACGCTGCTTGTTAACAACACGATATTTCTTACTGGAAGAATAAGTCTCTCGAAGAACGACACAAAGCCGATCAGATACTTGAAGATAAAGCTTGGGCACGCGTCAAATCAAAAGACGCTTCACTGGGAGAGAAAACTGCTGCATTACTTGTAACAGGCGGAATGAAGGTGAAAAGAAAGCTGGGAATGGGTTGTCGTCGCAAACGTCGTTCCTTGCATCGAGATGTTATTCTAAAAGTGGGAAAGTCCATGAAAAAAGGGGCATCTTTGAAAGACACCGCAACGTTTGCCTTACGAGCAGCCAAAGCACTTATTAAAGAATTTGGTGGCAAAAAAGAAGTCGAGGTTCCTCGAGTGATACCTGTAGCGAAATCCGGAGGTTTCCTACCACTTATCCCTTTGTTTGCTGGCCTTTCGGCACTCGGAGCTTTGTCAGGTGGTGCTGCTGGGATTGCAAAAACTGTCATTGACGCAAAGCATGCGCAATGAAATTGGAAGAAGATGTACGTCATAATAAGGCTATGGAACGTGTAGGATCTGGTCTGTATATGAAAAAGTACCCAAAAGGCGGTTTCGGATTGTATTTGAAAATGCAAAAAAACTAATAAAGCTACGCATTAACCGACTTTGACATAACACATTACGCAAAATCGCTTAAAATACCGCATTTTCGAGGAGTTTTCATGCGAGACACTCTCCCTAAAGACGGCCCTCGAAAACAAGAATGTGCAGTGGTTAATTTGGATACCTCCAAGAATAGCGGAAGTCATTGGGTGGCTTACAGAAAGAAAAGCAATAATGTAGAGTATTTCGATTCATTTGGTAACTTGAAGCCGCCGAAAGAAGTTGTTAAATATCTCGGAAAAAGTGCGCGAATTTTCTACAACAATACCCAATATCAAAACGATCAAATCAATTGCGGTCATTTGTGTTTGAAATTTCTGCAGCAATGATGGAACTATTACTACAACACATCTACCATGGAAAAGCTTTGAGTAGTTTTACTGCCGAAGAACTAAAGCACTTTCTCATTGAACATCTAATAGAGTGTGTAAGACCTTGGGAATTGCTGGAAATATGGCATAAACTTCCCAATGAATATCGAGCAAATTTTGAACTACAAATACGGCTGCCTTGTTTCATCCATTACAACCGACCTGATTGGACGACGCATTGTGACGGTCCTCCGAGTTCGCAAGCTACTTGTTTCTTTTGTAAACAAACATAAAAAAAATAAAAAATGATATTTAAATTCAAACATTATTCGTATTTCATTAGTCATCATGTCGCAGTTGCTGAGAGTTAACAGCACCAATCACGTGTTCACCTTCCAACCTCCTACGCCTATTGAGCTCGATCCGAAGAAGGAATACGAAATAGCTCTACGATCTTTTCATTCTTATCACAGTATACCGAACATTGAAAATTGTAAGTTTTACTACTACGATACCAAGGGCAAGCTTCAAAGTTTTGATTTTCCCACAGGATGTTACGAAATTGCCGATCTTGAAGCGTTTATCCGAGATAAATTGGGTGCAGGCAATCTAACTAGACCAGAGGATATATTTTCACTAAAACCCAATCACAATACGTTAAAATGTGAAATTTCCAGTAAATACAAAATTTCCTTCAAGGAGACCAATAGTCTTGGAAGAATCTTGGGATTTTCACCGAAAATACTCGAAGCTAACAAATTGCACTCTTCAGATCTCCCCGTCAAAATCATTGAAGTATCTAGTATTCGCTTCGATTGTAACATTACCACTGGAGCCTTCGATGCAAACAGACATGCTCATACTATATACGAATTCGTCATACAAGTGGATCCGGGGTATTCCATAGACGAAATTCCTCATAATTTACTCTATTTACCTGTTATACCACAAAGTGAAATAACCAATATCACCGTCATCGCTTTAGACCAAGACGGTCAACCCGTAAACTAAGTACGTTGGTGTTGGAGCTTAGAGCGCGATGGGGCTAATAATCAATCATAAAAGCCAATCTGCAGCACTTTCAACTTCATTAGCTGAGCAGTCGCTAAAGCTAAAACAGCTCTCGTTCGCAAACAAATTGGTCTTGCAATCGCTGGGTTTTAAATTGAAAAATGACAACCATGTATGGAAAACGTCTACGCCAAAACGACATGTCTCCAATGTTTGATATCTATCGTAAGCCGATGTTTGATGAGTCAATTCGAAAGGCCGAATATAGAGCCTATGCTCCATTCATAAAATCATTCAATTGCAGTGACATTGTGGAGTTTAGCATTAATCAAGTTGATTCGTTTTTTGCAATGAGCGAAACATTGTTGTGCATTAAGGGTTCTCTCGAAGTACACGGAGCTGGTGACGTAAAATTAGCAAATAATGTTGGAGCCTTTCTATTCGATTCATGTACGTACAGTGAAAGTGCCAGGGAAATGGAAACAGTTCGAGATCCTGGAATAGTAAGCGCCGTACGTGCCATGACCTGTTATAACCAAGAAGATTCCAATCATATGGCTATAGCCGGCTGGAATTACCCGAGAGATCCTATTTTGAATGTAAGCGACAAGTCCTTCAACCTTCAAATACCTCTCAAACATATTTTCAACATTTTCAACGATTATTCCATGATTACATGTGGACGTCAAACAATACGACTAGTTCGAGCACGAAACGATAATGATTGCTTATATATTACTGAAAAGAATGTCTCTGGAACGCCTACAACAGCTAAAATTAACATTACAAGCGTTGAGCTGAAAGTTAAACATATCTTTCCTAATGACGACATGAAATTAAATCTTATGAAATCCATTCAAAAAGATCAACCTATAGTTATTCCATTTAGGAAGTGGGAGTTACACGAATTACCTTCGAAGCTAACAAATTGCACTCTTCAGATCTCCCCGTCAAAATCATTGAAGTATCTAGTATTCGCTTCGATTGTAACATTACCACTGGAGCCTTCGATGCAAACAGACATGCTCATACTATATACGAATTCGTCATACAAGTGGATCCGGGGTATTCCATAGACGAAATTCCTCATAATTTACTCTATTTACCTGTTATACCACAAAGTGAAATAACCAATATCACCGTCATCGCTTTAGACCAAGACGGTCAACCCGTAAACTAAGTACGTTGGTGTTGGAGCTTAGAGCGCGATGGGGCTAATAATCAATCATAAAAGCCAATCTGCAGCACTTTCAACTTCATTAGCTGAGCAGTCGCTAAAGCTAAAACAGCTCTCGTTCGCAAACAAATTGGTCTTGCAATCGCTGGGTTTTAAATTGAAAAATGACAACCATGTATGGAAAACGTCTACGCCAAAACGACATGTCTCCAATGTTTGATATCTATCGTAAGCCGATGTTTGATGAGGCCGAATATAGAGCCTATGCTCCATTCATAAAATCATTCAATTGCAGTGACATTGTGGAGTTTAGCATTAATCAAGTTGATTCGTTTTTTGCAATGAGCGAAACATTGTTGTGCATTAAGGGTTCTCTCGAAGTACACGGAGCTGGTGACGTAAAATTAGCAAATAATGTTGGAGCCTTTCTATTCGATTCATGTACGTACAGTGAAAGTGCCAGGGAAATGGAAACAGTTCGAGATCCTGGAATAGTAAGCGCCGTACGTGCCATGACCTGTTATAACCAAGAAGATTCCAATCATATGGCTATAGCCGGCTGGAATTACCCGAGAGATCCTATTTTGAATGTAAGCGACAAGTCCTTCAACCTTCAAATACCTCTCAAACATATTTTCAACATTTTCAACGATTATTCCATGATTACATGTGGACGTCAAACAATACGACTAGTTCGAGCACGAAACGATAATGATTGCTTATATATTACTGAAAAGAATGTCTCTGGAACGCCTACAACAGCTAAAATTAACATTACAAGCGTTGAGCTGAAAGTTAAACATATCTTTCCTAATGACGACATGAAATTAAATCTTATGAAATCCATTCAAAAAGATCAACCTATAGTTATTCCATTTAGGAAGTGGGAGTTACACGAATTACCTTCAATCACTAAAGGAGCAAGACGTGAAGTTTGGGCTGTTAAGACATCCACTTCAGTTGGAAGACCTCGTTTTGTTATTGTTTTCTTTCAAACCGACAAACGTAACTCGAGTACAGCTGACCCGACTTTATTTGACAATGCCGACGTACAAAGTATAAGACTATCACTTAATGGTGACTATTGGCCCAATGAAAAAATGCAATTGGATTTCGCTAAAACTGACAACAATGAGGCATATTTTAACTACACTGAATTCTATCCCAACTACGCAAACTCCACACAGAAGCGCCCCCTGCTGGATTATTCTTCTTTCAAGAAACGAGCATTGTTTGTTATCGATTGTTCAAAACAGGAGGAAAGTATGAAGGCGTCCACAGTCGATGTGAAACTTGACATTGAAGCAAACATAGGCTTTCCCGAAAATACCAAAGTCTATTGCATCATAATTCACGATTGCGTAATGGAATACTTCCCCCTCTCCGAAATTGTTAAAAGCTTGAACTAGATGTTGTGAGTTAGTGTTCGAGCAGACGTCAACATGAGAGTAGCATTCGTAGACATTCAAGGTTTTGTTGTAGACGGTCTTTTCGTTGTCAAAGAACTCAGCATAGAAATTGGCTTTTAAGGTTCGCATTACATATTTTTACCACCGCAACCGTTTTTCACATTGAGCAACGCAGACAAAAAGACTACATCATACTTGGAAAGGAATGTGCATTAGGGTGGAGCGACCGTATAGGTGAGAATTTTTTTGTTTTCAAAAATTAAGTTTCCTGACCGGGCAATAGCTGTGATATGAAAAAATAAGGCGTCACGTATTTTTGTCTTTTTTTTAAATTCCCCCCCCCCCCCACCGCCACAGTCAACTTGAAAATTTCAGATTTTTTTTTGTTGAAATTGATCTCGCCTGAGTATGAGAAAGCTTTATTATGGAAAAAGTAGTATTTTTTGTATATACATTTTTTTTCTACGACTCCCCCCTCCACCGCCACAGCCAATTTAAAAAAAAACAGATTGTTTTAAAATGATAATGCTTGAGTGTCCAATAGCTTTCTACTCAAAAAGGTGTGTTTTTTGAATGCATTATTTTTTTTGTGATTATCCCCTTTACCTCCACGAGGCAAAGTAATAAAAGACCCCAGGAATGTACCTCTGGTAGTAGGAGAATGGATAGTCAAGATTCTCTCTAGTAGAGCAATAAGTATCAATGTAGAAGACATAACAGTAAGACTGGTCATGAGGGGATGTCCGCAAGGAGGAGTCTTATCACCCCTTCTGTGGAACATAGTCCTGGACACCCTGATTAATCACCTCAACAACAATGGAATCTACACAATTGCATACGCAGATGACATAGTTATCTTGCAGACAGGCAAATTTGTGAACACACTGTGCGATGGTCCTTTTTATCAGGAAAAGGAGTTTATCGGTTTTAAAATCCCCCGAAATCTTCAAAAGCAAACTAAACTTTTCGGAAGAGGTGAAATACCTTGGTATTACCCTCGACAGGAAACTAACATGGAACTCTCATCTACACAGCAGAGCAAAAAGAGCATATGTGGCTTAGGAACAGTGTCGGAGAACAGTGGGACGCACATGGGGGCTGTCACCCCGAGTGGTCACCTGGATCTACACTGCAATAATAAGACCTATGTTAACGTATGGAGCAATTGCATGGGGACCGAAGGTTCTACAAGCAGCGGCCATTCAAATACAGCGAATGGCCTGTTTAAACATCACAGGAGCCATGAGAACAACACCAACCGCAGCAATGGAGCTAATTACTGGTCTGACCCCTCTGGACCTGTACGTCAAGGAGGTTGCGTTGATGGCCATGGTACGATTGCGCACGGCTGATGTAAACCCCGAAGTAGGAGTGGGCCAATTGCGGTTAAGCCTATGGCAGGAAGCGCTTACTGCGCTACCTCTGCTGCAGGCAGCCAATGATGCAATTAAACCCAGGTTTTTGTTTAATAAACCCTACAAAATACAAATAAAACACAACACAGAGCCAGATGCTGCAGATGCAATACGCATTTATACAGTTGGTTCAAAAATGAATGAAGGCTCAGGATGTGGAGTTTACTCGAGAGCACTAAGCCTAAGGATCAAGTGGGGAATGGGAAACAATACCAGCGTGATTCAAACAGAACTGGCTGGTATCTTAATTGCCACAAAAGAACTAACCAGAAAAGGAATTTCTGACAAAAACATAATAATCTGCACTGATAGTAGACAACCGATATCAGCAAAATAACACACAACATCACTACTTCAACAGTAAGCATAAAACTAATTTAGCAAATACGTAGAATACGAGATAAATGTGTACGGCACGTGTTTCATCTAAAACTAAAGAGAGGGGGAAGCTCAGCGACGTCCTAAAGGTCACTATATTTTATAGGTAATGGCACAAACTATTTTGAAATAAAAAGTATACTATTTTACGGGCAAAAACACAATATGTCTTAAAGTGAAAAAAAAAGTATTATTTGTTTATTTATTTGTACACTACCTGAGCTTGCAAAATACTTGTCTTACTGAAACAAACATTTTTTGTAAATGATTTTTCTTTGTTAATGTTGAATTTCCACCTCCACAGCGCGAAACTACATTTACGTTCGAGGACAACAAAAAGCCGAATTTCTGCAAAAGAAATGTCACATTTTCGGTATTTTTTCACGCATTATTGATGTTTGCAAATTCGATGGCAAACCTTGTGAAACTGGAAACTTTGCTCAAGATCCCAACCCCTGCCTCTGGAGTATATTCGTGTACCAAAAGAAATGTACAACGCCTCCGTCACTGGTTTTCAAATTTTGTATTACCTTTATAAATAAAGTTTTTTCTAAAAAACATGGGTTTTATTGAAACACTCTGTATATTCATCAACTTTTATATCACATGAAGATTGGAATTTTCGTTTTACAATTTTTAAAATAATTTTTAAAATGAAAACAAATACAGCCACTAATATTACACATGACATGGCGAAAACGTTATTAATCTCATTTTCTATTTCCTTTTCTATTCTGTTGAACATGGTGTAGGCTGAATACGTCTTAACGGATAAGTAGTTTGCGGCAGTCTACGAGCTAACTGATGGATCTCTTGAGGTACCCAGTTTATACGAAGACTGCTCCACGTCTGACCTACCTTATCAGATAAACTAAGATTCTCCATTTGTTTCATAACCTCACTTTTATCTTTATAGAAAGCAATATCTTTCTTTAATTCACCAATGCTATTAATAAACTCTTCAATTCGACGTCTGTACTCTTCTGAAGACATATTACGAAAGAGAACATTCTCATACATAGAACCGTTTGATGATCGTTTGACTTAACGACGTGACATTTGACATAACGATGTGACGTTTGACGTGATGACGTGACGTTTGACGTAACAACGTGACGTTTGACGTAACGATGTGACGTTTAACGTAACAGCTAACCTAACCCAAAGAGTTACTTTTAACCAACCTGGTATATCAGCGCTCCCGCTGTTACATCGCAACGAATCTGTCTCGATTACGTCACACAGCAAGAAGCGAACGGTGCGCTGTTATAGACCGCGCCGCCTCATCATCCAAACGGTAACGATATGCATGAGAGATCATGGCAGACTATGTTAGATGTATTGCTATGAACGCGTAGGTTCGGGGTTCGATCCACACTTGAGTCAAAGTTTTTTTTAAATTCGCCTCATGGGATGTCTCTCTCACACTTATTGACTAGCTGAACTTGCACATGCGCAGTCCACTTCCGATCTAGAAATGGCTTAGTATATCTACTGTGGTTTTATGTGATACCATGGAGTACTGACACCTTGCGTTAATATAAATTTATTTTTCATTATCTCTTCTTCATATTTAACAAATTCTTTATTTTCTCTCAATTTTATTAATTGCTCTCCTGTAAATGTTGGATATGCTAAACCAAATATTCTTTCAAATCCATATTTAATTCCTATACCTCCTACTGCTATACAGAATTCCATGCAGATCCTAATAACATGTATATGTTATATCCAGGGGAAAATCAATACGTTTATGAATATGAAGTAGATGAAAGTGATGGAGTCGAATTGAATTTTGAAGCAACAAGTTTTAATTATCCTAATGCATACAAAGATAAAAGAGGTCAAATAATGCTAAATACTAACTTAGAATTAAATGCTGATTCTCTATTATATAATGAAGTGGTACCTAGAATAAGATATAACGCTTTTGATACTAAAGCTTGTATTAATGAAAAACAATGGACTGATATATATACTAAACAAGATTAAGGAGGATTTAACGCTAAAGGACCTTCTGTACCATGGATAAAAGGAAATCCTATTTTAGATAGCGCAAACAGCCTAGTGACACACGTATTCCAAGGATTATTATCTCATACATTAATATTAGATGTTGTACCAGATAAAATGTCTGTTCCACGTCCTTTACAATTTGGATGGGTTACTGAATCTAAATTCAGAATATACAATACTGGTAATACTGTACAACCTGGAACATTATTCTATCAACCATGGCCTCATAAGCTTACAAAACAACATTATCTTAAAAATAAAAATAATAAAAATAGATTTACAACAAAGAAAAATGATATACCATCATCTAATGCTGTTTCTTATTATGCTTTTGAACATACACCTGAAGAATTTAGAGCTACTATACCACTAGCAGACGGTAAAGTTAGACCATCTAATATATTCAGTAAAACAACCATGCCTCCAACTACTGTATCAGCTACAGACACGACAGATATAACATTTACTCCTACATATACACAATGTAGAATAAATAAATAAAACAATAAAAATTAATATGGCTTTTTATTTCTCGATATGTTCGGTTACGTCCGTCATTTCCGATCGGCAATTTGAATTATGAAAAATAGTACGCATAGCATAATTAGGATTAAATTATTCTAAATATTATAAAAGTAATAATAGATCAAGTTATATTTAATTTTTAGTATACATGTATGAACGCATATATAGAGGTCAACGACGTATTTGTCGACGCATATAAGTGTAGAGAAGCTTTTGTAAAAAGGTATAAGAGGAATGCTGATGGAAAATTTGATCCTCTAAATATCGAATTGTCATTTGAAACTGGGTATGGCGATGTATGTGCGAGCATGTTGGTAACGACAAGAAAGAGTTACGATGTAAATAAAATAATCAAAAGAAATGATGATTGTTATTATAATCCTGATACAGATTATTATTATTCTGATTTTGATTGGACTTATAACAAGCATACTGAACACTATGACAGCAAGTCAGTTATAGATCTGAACAATATAAATTGCATAAAACCAAATGTTGACGAAATATCAGTAATTATATGGCTATATTTTAATTAAAAAAAAATTAAAAGTTTTTTTATATTACTATCTGTTTTTAAAATCAAATTGTTCAAAATTGTTGAAAAAATAAACAAATATTAATCTGTCCATAATATATATTATATTTCTATCAAAACCATTAAAATCTATGACCTATTAGGTTTAATCAAACTACATTTCTCCTATTCATCCACAATCCTTTCAAAAATGATTGTTAAAAGAAATTTGAAGAAATTTCTTCTTAAGATTTGGTTTCATATTTCTTTCGAAGCTTATATTGTGAAAATAGTATATTATTCAACGAGCGTGTAATGATGGCTATTACTCATGAGAATGAAGGTTGCGACGTGAGCCGCAGGCGAACGTCGTAATCATTCGAGTGAGTAATAGCCATTACACGAAAGTAGAATACTATACTTTTTCTATGACTGAGTGTTCACTTATCAATTCAAACGAACGAGATATTTAGAGAATATTTTATTGAATAAACTCAATGCTTCATGTCAAACAATTCCATTTTGAAGGCTACAATGAAAATTCATTTATTGCTTACAATATTGATGGTGAAATTTGAGCAGTTGAATTCGTTTTCACTTTCTGTATCCATTCTAACAAAAAGTCAGCTCTAAATCACCTTCGGTAGGTAGGTAGGTATAGGTACTGTCAAAGTAAAATTATGACTGGCGAGTCTGATTCAAACATTACACCGAACATAGTCATGGCATTCTTTGGCGGTGATTGGCCAGATAGTCGTGTGTAATGGATTATTACACACGGGGCGTGGCTTGTTTTGTGTAATGCATCCAGTTACTTAACAAAAATGTTACATAAAAAGGGTCCATTTCTCAACAGTCATAGAAAAACAAATATAAACAATCTGATGAAACATATTTAGAAGAATTGAAATTTGTTAGTAATACAATTATTGAAACAATAGATACTGATGATGATATTGAAGATTATCTAAATAGCTGTTTTATATATGATCATTATAAAACAATCACACAATTAAAAAAATTTATTAAGATATTAAAAAAAAAGATGATGCCGAATTAATTTGATATTACAATATTTTTACAGAATTTATAAACATATATGATAAATATAAAATTGAAAAGAATAAATATAGTTTTATCACACTAATTCGTACAAATGACTATAACAACTGGCTATTAACACAAAATATTTTGTCCGAAAGGCTTGAATATATGTATAAAGATATGTTCGATAACTGTTTAGAAAATCAGTGTGAAAATTCCATAACTAATCTCGAAAACGTTTTACAAATTAAAATTTTTGATGATCCAGTTTATAACTAATTTTCAAAGCCTTTCAATAAATCATGCAATTTATTCTTATTTTGCAAAATCGTGTCCAATTTGACCTCAAATATGTCAACAATATTTTTATAATATATTTTTAGATACTGAACAAATTTTTTATTTTTAATATAATATAAATGACACGAATTATTATATTCCTTTTCGTCAATTAGAAAGTTTTTAACTAAATCTTCTTTTGTAAAAAAAAACATACCTCGAATCATGCTATATATCATGTCACCGCCATACATACATGTATTAAAATATATATATTTGTAAAAATTTATATCAATATTTTCATATTAAGAAATGTCACATTTTCGGTATTTTTCCACATATTATTAACGTTTGCAAATTTGATGGTACACCCTGTGAAACTGGAATCTTTGCCCACGATCCAAACCCCTGCCATGCCACTGGAGTATATTCGTGTACCGAAAAGAAATGTACAACGCCTCCGCAACTGGTTTTCAAATACTGTATTACCTTTATAAATAAAGTTTTTTCTAAAAACATGGGTTTTACGTTGATACTTTCGATAAAACACCAAAATGAATTGAAATAACAGTTATATAAATTTCAACATTTTCTCCACTAACTATATAGTGATGATATTGAATAATTTTCTTTTTCAGAATATACCTTCTATCATATTGATGGGAAGGAAGTAAAACCATCCGCCCCCCTCCACATTTATTCCTATCGGGATCATAGGCTCCCATGAGATATATGTGGAGGTGGGGGAGGTGCTAATTACGGTGTGGGCGTTAAATGGTATGTTGTTATGAGAATGTTAAAATTGTATTATAATTGCTGTATCTTTTTTTTACAGATCTCCCACAATAATAGAAAATTAATTTGTCAAAAATATCTGATTTTTATTCTTTTCTAGTAGTTAAACAATGTTCCTTCTGAGTTAAACAACGCTCAGTATATGCTAAATCCCCATATTTTGGTAGAACCATCCTGTATAAATAATGGAATGCGCTGTGTTTGTATACAAAGTATAGGAAACAAGCCCGCCCAAGGCTATTATGCATAAATTATATACGCAATTAATATATTTTCAATGGGATAGTGTATAATACTTTGCTATGACCATCCTGTTACGCCAGAGGCAACTAATGCAGTCGAGAGTCTTACGCAATAGTGTATGCAATTAAGATCATTTTAGATAGTTTATTATTTTAAAAAATCTAAAATCTGTGTATATATGTATACCGATAGAAGGCTGTTTCTAATAAAGTATCACTACCTGAATACGTAAGAAGAAGAAGAGCATGAATGGGAAAAAACCAGAAAATGTGGTAAGATTGAAATTTACTTTTATTTTTTATTAATTTTTAAATATTTAAGGTTTTAAAAGTGTTGAGAACAGTCCAAACGCTTTTATTCCAACAAGAGCTACATCGCAATCTGCGGGATGTGATTTACAAACACCTATAAATTTTACTATAGGTTCAAGAGAAAGATTCCTTGTAGATAGTGGGTTAAAATTAGAACTACCACATGGAGTTTATGGAAGGATAGCACCACGATCTGGCATAGCGCTTAAAAATGGAATAGAAGTGTTTGCAGGTGTGATTGATGCTGATTATAGAGGTACAATTAAAATATTATTAGAAGTTTTAAACCATTTAGGTTTTTAAACGTTATTTCATTCTAATTAATAGTACGCATAGCATAATTAGGATTAAATTATTCTTAATATTATTAAAGTAATAATAGATTAAGTTATATTTAATTTTTAGTATACATAATTTATATTCAATTTTATTTTAAATTAATTTAGGTTAAAGTTTAGAATTAAAAACTAACTAAGCATAGTGATTGTATAAAAGCGTGAACAAGACATTTATAAAATGTCGGATAATCCAGTATTCGCAGAAATGTCTCAGATAAAGAATGAGGAACTTAGAAATAGAAGACAACAAAGTAGAAGATTGGAGTCGAGTGATACATCAAGTGGACCTGAGAGAAAACAATGGTCATCATTATTAAAGAGGGGAGCATCAAAAGCAACTAAATCAATATTGACACAAAAATACATTTCAAATTTGAATGTTGAATCAATACCATTGCTAGAATATAGCAAACATTTTGAATCACCAAGATACAAGCAAGAATTTGGAATCGCATTTTTGCCTAGATTTTCTGACGGAAACTTGGCCTTAATAACGTCATCTAGTCCAGACAATAAAATAAATGAAGTTGGAATGGATAATATGTTAAATTTATTCATAAATAAAATAGATATAGATTTGAATAATATTACCAAACAAATTGGTAAGGGATTATTTAATGAGAATGAGAATAAACATTTTTTCGAATTATCAATGGAATGTAATATAAAATTAAAAGACGATGGAATTCATGAAAATGGAAAAGTTGAAGACTGGACTTTTGAGGTAGAGATGGAAGATAAAATCAATGTATTTAAAAAAAAATATGGGAGAATTCATATGGTATAAGTTATTTACTGTAATATTTTCAGATTCTAGAATACTGGATGGAAGTTTAGATCCGAGAATTGCAATCAACATAATATGTAACGTTGTGGAATTAATTGGAAAGGATGAAAATTATTCAATATGTGCGAAACATGAAATAAAAGTTTCATATATCTATGGTTTATATTACATAAATATGATACCTGTGAATAAAGGAGGATTATGTGAGTGCTCATGGATAAAATTGATATTGATGTTTGGAAATATGAGTAGACCTGAGTGTCTATTAAATAGTCCTAGTAGTATACGCGAAATGATGGAAGGAGTTTCAAATAGTAATTTAACAAAGTTCATACTTATGTTGATGAATGTATATAGAAAGGATAGTGATTCAAAAACAGTACTATCAGGTAAAAAAAGAGTGATTGACTTGGCTACTGGAGTAAAATCATTAAGTGCACTATTAAGTACATTATCAAAAATTGATGAGTATGGAATATCGATATCGATGTGTCACGAATTGTATAGAGATTCGAATGATAGAAAAATGATAATACTAGCGATTAACAAAAAGAATGATGAAGTAGATTTGCATCGCAAATTAATCAAAATGGTAAGGAAGAATAGTACTGAGTTTACACAATTGGGAATTTTTGGATTTGAATTGAGAGCGCATAAAATACATGATAAAAATGCAAGAATGAATATCAATGTGGAGTCTTTCTCGATTAACGATGATGTTACTAAGCTATTATTAGTAAGAAGTGTAAGTGTAAATTCGATTCAGTTATGTTTTGACTTCAAAATCAAAGCAACTGGTAAGATGGGTTTCAAAGCATTGAAATTCATTAGAAGAGCATTAGAAATTTTCCGTAACCTCCATCTGAGGCTATCTGGACTCTTGACGCTAAGAGTCAAGGGGCCGTGGAGCAAACCACGTAAAAAATCTGGCGCCCGAGCATCTATTTGAAAGATTTTGCATCGAGGGTGGCCAAAGTGACGAGCCTAGTTGGTAAGAACCTAAGGGATGTGAAGAAACACGTCACAAATTCATTTTATTCTCGGCAAGACTGAGATGGCACAAGTTATTAAAATGGATTCTTAGCTTCGAAGGACCATAATGTTTTGTCGAAAACACTTAAAAGGCAATTATATATCTTTATTTAAGATTACAAAGATTGACATCCAATAAAAAATTACATTGACATTTGACTCAACTTTTTGTAACTAAGTAACTTTTTTGAGAATCTAAACTAATCACTAACACTGATGATAGATTAGTTTAAATACCAATTTGTAGTTTTTATACAATATCAGTATACATTTCAAGTGTAAAGATATTTATTCAGCGATAATTAGTGTTTTACGTTATTATTATATTTTCATTAATTATATACGAATGAATATATTGGGATAGTCTAGTAAAATGGATCTAAAAACCATAAATTCTCCCTAACTTTTATAAAGAGACCCAAAACCAACAACAAAATTAACAGATTTAAAATCAGGGGAACCCAAGAAAATCATTTCAGTTAAATTAGTTCGGAGTAAATTTGGGGAAACGGTGCTGCTGGAACTGGAGAAGGAAATAACGTTCCTTCCGCAGAGGGTAACAGAGACGTATAAACCTTAAATAAAATATTTTGAAGAAGGGAAGTATATGCTTCGACAAGGATTTTCGACAATTTACGTTAATACTTTCGATAAAACACCAAAATGATTTGAAATAACAGTTATATAAATTTTAACATTTTCTCCACCAACTATATAGTGATAATATTGAATAATTTTCTCTTTCTCTTTTCAATGGGATAGTGTATAATACTTTGCTATGACCATCCTGTTACGCCAGAGGCAACTAATGCAGTCGAGAGTCTTACGCAATAGTGCATGCAATTAAAATCATTTTAGATAGTTTATTATTTAAAAAAATCTTAAATCTGTGTATATATGTATACCGATAGAAGGCTGTTTCTAATAAAGTATCACTACCTGAATACGTAAGAAGAAGAAGAGCATGAATAGGAAAAAACCAGAAAATGTGGTAAGATTGAAATTTACTTTTATTTTTTATTAATTTTGAAATATTTAAGGTTTTAAAAGTGTTGAGAACAGTCCAAACGCTTTTATTCCAACAAGAGCTACATCGCAATCTGCGGGATGTGATTTACAAACACCTATAAATTTTACTATAGGTTCAAGAGAAAGATTCCTTGTGTATAGTGGGTTAAAATTAGAACTACCACAGGGAGTTTATGGAAGGATAGCACCACGATCTGGCATAGCGCTTGAAAATGGAATAGAAGTGTTTGCAGGTGTGATTGATGCTGATTATAGAGGTACAATTAAAATATTATTAGAAGTTTTAAACCATTTAGGTTTTAAAACGTTATTTCATTCTAATTAATAGTACGCATAGCATAATTAGGATTAAATTATTCTAAATATTATAAAAGTAATAATAGATTAAATTATATTTAATTTTTAGTATACATAATCTGTATTCAATTTTATTTTAAATTAATTCACAATTTTATTTTAAATTAATTCAGGTTAAAGTTTAGAATTAAAAACTAACTAAGCATAGTGATTGTATAATAGCGTGAACAAGACACTTATAAAATGTCGGATAATCCAGTATTCGCAGCAATGTCTTAGATAAAGAATGAGGAACTTAGAAATAGAAGACAACAAAGTAGAAGATTGGAGTCAAGTGATACATCAAGTGGACCTGAGAGAAAACAATGGTCATCATTATTAAAGAGAGGAGCATCAAAAGCAACTAAATCAATATTGACACAAAAATACATTTCAAATTTGAATGTTGAATCAATACCATTGCTAGAATATAGCAAACATTTCGAATCACCAAGATACAAGCAAGAATTTGGAATCGCATTTTTACCTAGATTTTCTGACGGAAACTTGGCCATAATAACGTCATATAGTCCAGACAATGAAATAAATGAAGTTGGAATGGATAATACGTTAAATTTATTCATAAATAAAATAGATATAGAAGCAGATATAATGGCACCTCAGGCAGACAGCCGCCTTATCAGCGGTGCATCCGGTCAGCGGTCTAATTAGTGCATCCGGTCTAGTGCATCCGGTCAGTGGGTGCATCACACCCTGTAAGAACACCCTGTATAAAATTATATTTATCAACCCAAAAGACAATTGTAGTTCCACACCCTAAAATCATCAACGCAAAAGACAATTGTCACACCCTGTATAAATCAACAAGACAATTGTGGTTTCACGCCATGTATAAAATCATATTTATCAACACAAAGACGATAATCCAATTCAAGGTTTAAGGTAGTGAGATAAGGTGGTGGAATACTTTGTAATACATTTTAAGAGACGTGCCACGTGCCAATAAACTTCTCAAGGTTAAAGAAAAAATACATACTATAGAAAATGCTTATGCAAAAATACACAGTATGGTCTTTTGGTTGCTGTGAAAATTAAATGAAGCCTAAGTTGACAAATTGCAGGCTAGTGGTTAGATTGTCACACACACACGTGGATCCCATGAGCCATCATTCATATACAAACACAAAAATGAACGTTCTGATGCGGATGCAAATATTTTCATGTGCTACCCAAAAATCATTAGTTCTGGTCAATATACTGGAAGGAAAAATATGTAATTCAGTTTGAAATGTCAAATTATTAATCTCAAATTGTCTATTTGGTATTTTTAGGTCTATTCTGTGCAGGTCTGTGAGATAATCTGTAACTATACAGGGAAATCGCTATTCTGCGTACAATATATATCTTATCCCATTTACAGAACTTTCGTTATCTACAGATTCGTAAGCTATCACGAAAAACACAGAATCGACCTATTAGACCCACAACAAATGCGAGCAGTGTACTTTCGGAACACTCCCTAACTTTCAGTGGTATGCTCATTTTATCAACACAAAAGACAATTGTGGTTTCACACCCTGTATAAAAATCATTTTATATTTATCAACACAAAAGACGATAATCGACCCAATTACTCCTCAAGGTTGGAGATAAAAATGTTCTCAAAATATTCACACAGGGTTTTGATATTTTCAATCGCCTGGTTGTCAACGTAGCAGTATTTAGTGGGAAAGTAGTGAAAGTAGTCGTGAAAGAGGTAAGTTTTTATATTTGGTAGAATGTGTATTCGTTCAAAATGCTCTTTGTGGGAAAATCTAAGGGGAAATTAAAATGCAATTCAGCATTCAACAAAAGAAAGTAGATAGTTCAAGTTTGATACCTTGAGTAATAATAAATGTTTCTTGAATGTATATAAAAATGTACTCTTATTGTTATAGATATGAATACGTGAAAGCTGCATGAAAATAACTTGCGAAAATATAGAATGTCTGGCAGATTTTCGCATCAAAATCACCATGGAACCTTACTAAACAAATCGCAAGAAAATTTGCATAAGTGGAAATATTTTAATACAACTGTTCAAAATGATCAGTCACGCTTTTGCAGAAATCTCAATTTTGTTCATTGCTCACGAGACATTCTATACAAAGACCGAAATGCTGTACTAGCTAGATCTGACAGGAACTACATATTTGAAGATGAGTCGGAATAATGCATAAGCTTTAACTATTATAGGATTGATAGATATGAAGATGTCATGGAAGATTGAGGAAATGATTGCAATCAATAATCCATGATGTTTGCGAGTCAGAAGATATAATTGGTGTATCACAAGATTGGTGGTGTCAAAGCTTCTATAGAACAATACTTTTGAAACCCATGCTAAAGATTCTTGTATTGCGAAACTACATAATTCTCCTAGAGCTCTTAGGGTGGATAGTGATATCGATCATTTTGACGGATTCCAGTTTTGTAATGTTTTTTATTCCATTTGTATAAACTTTTTGTCGGGAGAGTTTTGTAATTAAGACTCTGTGTAAGTAGATAATGATTATAATAATATATTTTTCATTTCCTTCATGCTCACTTGGAGACAATGCTCTTGAAGATTAAGGAAATGTGGTTTTAATTAAATCAGGTAATAAACAATTGATTTATTCATAAAAAGATATAATTTTACTAAGTAAATTCTTCAACTGATCTCTTAATCCTCCATCAGGACACGGTATTCCAAAACGGTTCCAATTAAATTTTCCAGCTTCCATAATCTTCTTTGAACTTGAAGGCACTTGTTATACCAAGTGGTAGACCCGGAAATTGATCAGTAATTCGCCCACGCGCCCTTACATTGAACGGAAACAGGGTAAATTCGATATAATTATAGTTATCGTAAAAAACAAAATTTCTACCATGATGGTCTCGGAAAACTGCATTGATTTCCATGAATTTAAAATTAATATTATTTCCCAATATGTGTAAATCAGGGAAAGATGTTGTAAGAAAGTGTTTAGAGCTGTTGTCGAATACCAATAGAGAACCATCAAAATTTTGAGAAATATGGGATATGGATGAAGACTTCAGCTGCTCAGGAAGGTAATAGTTGAGATAATCAGGATTTGAGGGTATTCGCATGTCATTTAAATCAAATTTCCATAGAAAATTCTGGTGCCCAACATATAGCCGGAAATTTGGAAACGTAGGTGCAGTCGCCAGAAACATAAAGGCTGGTATTGTTATATCACATAAGTTCTTGATTGGTGTACTAGGATGTTTTTTATAAGGTGTGGTAATTGTTGTTATCAAGGGTTTGGCAGATGTCTTAGGAATTTTAGGTCCATAGAGGCTAATTATACCGAAAATATCATCTTGACTAATATCCTGCACATATTCATGATACCAAGGAAACATTATTGCATCTTCAACATCACTGTGTCCTAAACCTAAATTATGACCAATTTCATGTACTAATACCATTAGAAGATTAGTTTTTCCATCTGGCGGTGCGCTTAGTCCAGTAAAATCCCAATTTTCATCACTATCAATATGAAGTTCAATACATTTATCATCACCTGTAGGGAAAAATGCATGTGCAAGTACTTGGCCCGAACCATCAAATGGAAATTGACAAGCATGATTTCCTTCACAGTCTGCTCGATTCCAGTGTACTCTTCGTCCAAAGGAAATGGTAATGTCAGGTTTATGTTGTATCGGAGAGGTAATTTGCGTGAATTGAAAATTGGAAACTTTCTCCCACATGCTAAAAGCTTTTTCCGTTAAATGTTTAAGTGTAGAATTGGCTTTAGGGAAATACCAATAAAGGTTGGTATTGTTCCATTTGGCATGAACTCTGTAATTGTTTTCGGCTTGAACACATCGAGGTTTGGATAGCAATCGAACTGTAGCATTATTTAGATCACCACTCACTGGAAGATTATATCGTTCTTGGAAAGCTCCTAAGGTACTTTTAAAATCTGTGCTGCTGACGTTGGAAGTGTTTATGTAGCCATATTTCTTTAAATAATCTATAGCTTCAGATTTATTGAGTGACAGAACTTGATGACTGACACAGAATATCAACAGAATGCGACCGATCATAATGATGATCTAAATAAGAATGATGTCTATCTCTTTAAACATCCTTAAATATATAGTAACACATAATTAGAAATGCTTATAGATGGGAAACCCGTGGCGCCCTCTATTCATACGGGTGGCGCTTGAGAGCCCCGTCAGTACCTCTTCAGGTTGTGAACTTCGCTAACAGCCGAAAAAAAAGATTCCTGTAATATTTTTTGCAGTATATTCAAAATTACTGTAATTTCACTTTTATTGCAAATGACACGATCCATTTTTCGATATTTCAATTTGAAGTTACTCATCATTAGATTGATATTCAATAATAACAATGAAAGTCAAGTAAATTAAATGAAATGTCAAAAAATGGATCATCTGAATTGTGAAAAATAAATCAATAATCATCAACAGCCTTATTCATAGTCGTTTACTTAAAATAATGTTAAAACACCACTAGTTAGTGGCCACCAACATCATACTAACAAGCCACTAACGTTTCCTATTCATAGTCGCATATTTTGTTCCCACTAGTTAAAATAATATTAGCAGAAAAATGAATGCGGCAACAATGGAAATTTTATTTTGTATTTGAGATGTTGGTTGTTGGATGGCCGGATGCCGCAAAGCAAGAGGCCAAGAATCTGAAGAAGTGGTTGTTAGATTAGGTATTGATCCGAAATCCGAAAGTTTACTTGGAAAAGCAAAATCCTTTGGTTGTTTATAATGATAAACAGTTTTTTACAAAAACGCCATTATTGAATCCAAGAAATGAGGCAGAAGAAAGATATAATAGGGCACACATATCTACTCGAAACATTATTGAAAGAGTGTTTGGTGTGATGGAAAATAAATTTAGATGTTTTTTTAATGGGATAAACATAAATTTGGATACAATAAAAGCAGCTACAGTTGCAGTTGTAATTATACATAACATTACAACGAATGATATACTGCAAAATAGATGTTTTGTTCTCGATAATGGGGATCTCGCCTTTTAAAAATTCAATAAATAGATCCTTTTGATAATTGTCCCAATTTTGTGAACGGGGTCTTTTTCTCTAGAAGAAATTTATATTAACTGATTAAATATCCAATCAAAATATATACTTACATGAGGAATTATTTCCATATTTTACAAATTACAAATGTAAGAGATAGGTATAATACAGTAATAAATACGAAGTGAACGCTCGATTTTACGTGCTTGACGTTTGTTGACTTTTTAGGTTAGGTATAAAAGTAACTTAAATACCCGTTGTAACGCCACTAAGAAATGTATTGCCCACTAAAATTAGTAAGATCTTAGTAGCCACTAAATACGTCTATGAATACGAATTTCTTTAGTGGGATGTTAGTGGTGTGTTAGTAGCCACTAAATATGACTATGAATAAGGCTGCAAGTTTATAAATTTTATTGATTAAAAGTATAAAATGAATGAAACGTTTTTTTTTTGTACATAATTAAATAACAAACATGAAGAAAAATGTTGGTAATTCAACAATGATGCTGGGAAGTTGTATGGAAGAATAACTACTACTTCTGTCACTTTCTATTTAATGGAACATGTTTTTAATGAAAATAAAGTCATTCAAAATCATCAGTTTTAAAATTATTTAAATAATTTACATAAATCTGATTTACTTAGTAGACAATCCGTTTACACAATAGTTCATAAATTTAAGAATGTTTTTCAATTTAGTCAATTGGTGGTTTTGGAAATGTGTCTGTTAGTCAGTATAAAACTTTCCGAGGGAGCTGGAAGGTAGACACATTCATCAAATTGTTTGATTACTTGTCCCTCGTTATCCGAGCTACTCTTCAACACAAAGTGTGTTCCCAGATTTGAGAGTCACTCTTCTCAAACAAAGTGAACAGGTTCCCAGATTTGGGAGACTTTACATTTGCTTGGTCGACGCTATAAAAATTCACTAGTTTTACTGACTACTCTAAGGGAGGAGGTAGATAGATAAATTTAAATATTACTAATAAACTAGATACATTGTCGTTTGTATCCATAAGGAACGGAGTCATAGTTTTCAATTCTTTTTCGTTTTGTAAATGTTGCACGGAATACTTTAGTTACTTCTTTGGTGATGACAGAATGGTCGGCATTTCTTAATATATTTCGAGAAGTTATACATTCATCGCAGGCGTCAGCAATGATCATGTCTTTTAATTTATCAAAATTTACTTTTTTATGGGTGTTGTAATTAAGAGTTATTCCTTCAACTTTTATAATATCCAGTGTCTTATCTTCTGTTGTTGAATAAACTCTATATGCGTATAGTTTTGGACCTCCAGAAACGAAGTCCGTTATGTAACTCCCTTCGCCATACTCACATAGTTCATCAGTCATATCGCCGAGGTAATTACCCAAAGGTACTTCATACCCGTCACCAGGGCGAGAGATATAAATAACAGATTCAGTATCATGATACATTACTCTATCATCAAGTTTTTCCAAATATGAGTATAATTTCAGTCTAGCGAGGGCAGTTGTATAAGCAGCCAGCACTACGTTAACTGTTGGTAGTGAAACATATGCCTCATCTTTGAATGACCAGTTCACGACGAGAGTATTTTCGTTAACCGGAAATATATGGTGGACTTCTTTGTACGGTTGTGTAAGGATGTCTAACAGTTCTGCCGGATCATTAACAATAGAAGACTTGCTTTGATTCTGAAGTTGCCCAAATTTACCCCAAAAAGATGTTATGATTGATTTACCCACTTGACGACGTCCAGGGTTGAACTCTATTTCGTCAGGACATAGCTCTACCCCCTCCCTTTCAAAATAATCTTTTATATACCTCTTTTTGTCTTCAGCAGACTTACATTCCGGTGGCCACCCACTAGCTTGCTGTTTTATTTTAAGGAAATTGGATATATATTCATTAAAAAGACCGCCAGATTTCTTGTTAGGGTCATACTGTACAACCTCATATTTCCAAATTTCATATATTGCTAATATTTTATAGTCTTTTTCCAAAGCTTTCAGTACTTCGTCCATTACCCAAGTTCCAGTAATTGCACGTTCTTCATCTGTATGATAACATTCTTCTTTAATCATATTTTCGCAACAAGAACGACAAAGAGGGAACATGAGCTTATTATTGGATTTATATGGGAGAACTGGGTGATAGAGATTTGTAGGAGGCAACACTTGACATTTGATCAGCCCATCTGTTTGATTTAAATTCAAAGTATAACATTCTTCACCTACAAAAACTTCAGGATGTCCTTTAATATATTTTCCATACTTATTAATATAGGGGTATAAACTACAAATGTCCGTGTAATTAATTTTTTCTCCCTTTTTACATGAATAATATAGTATTGTGGCGTCCGTTCGTCCCCCATAAAAAGCATCCCGAGCCTGAAGAGGTGTTTGAAAAAACAGAGGGTGTTTTTCTGTATATGATGCTATATCTGGATTTTTTTCCATTTCCCTACGAAAATCACACTCCCATTTCACAATTACTTCGTGGCCGAGAGCTCTTAATTTTTCATTTTTTGTCATGGTCGCTTCGTACCGTTGTTCATAAGTAAGGGATGGCTCCTCATAAGTAGGTGTGTCTCTCTTGTATTTAATGCATTTTGGACAACCATGAAAGTAGCACCCTTGAAATTCAAAAACTTCTCGAGTTGCATGACAGTATCCATCCAACTTAAGACCGTTTATCACAACTTCTCTTCCTCGAGATACGTGTTCTATTCTTATATCCCTCTGATGTTCTTCCCACAATAACCATTGAATGGCTATTTTAGACTGTTCATCACGACACCTATAGCCATTCTTTGGAATCAGCCCGATGGTATTCGGTTTTAAAAAGTTCCTTCTAAATATTTTATTACAAGCTCCAGGTAATGTTATGGCTTCGATGAACGGGTCGACCCCTCCTTCTTTTAAAAGTAACTCTCTGAATTTTAAGCAAGATTGAGCCAGTATGGACACGTCGCTTATACAGTATGAGATAATTTCGGATTTGAAGTCACAGACATATCCTTGATCGGAGAGTTTTTTATGCCAAGTGATGAGCTGATTTCTGGCATCGTTCTTTTCGTTCAGCGAGGGGGAGTATTTTAGATTTTCTGGGTCGTAGTATTCGAGTGCTGGTATCTGACCAACGTAATCCCAGTTTTCGGCTTTGTTGAACAAGTGGGGGAAGTAACCCTTTTTAATGTTTTCCAAGCCGAACACTTTAGGCAGTTTTGCTAGAGGCATCGGAAAATAGTTTAGAGAGTCGATAAAACTAACATTACCCACTTTTAATTGTAATAATTTTGTTCCTCTGGTGATCAGTTCTGGTGTCAAATCTGTTTTTGTCATGATATGATTTAACATAAACTGATTATCATACAGACCACCTGCATGACCAATTACAATTATTTTCTTAAACAGAGCTCTCTGATTCAATACATATTCCATAAATCGAGCAACCGGGTCAATCCTCAAAATTTGATACCTAACACCGCAGTCACACCACTTTATGTTAGTACCTATACATATTGCACAGTGCTGCTCAAACACACACAGGTTTGCTTTATGTAGTAGTGAACCGTCAGTCATTACTTCTTCTTGTGTACATTCAAGGTCATAAAATATAAATAGAACGCCATTCATTGATGGCTTGCGTGTGTCTATAGGCATAAAACAATGGTGAGGTGATGGCTTATATTCTCTACACACCTTGCAAAATACCTCATTACATGTGTGTACTCTATCTTTCTTAAATGTCTTCGAACATAATTTACACGAGGTCACTTGCTCACAGAGTTTAGTCTCAATGTGATGATTATAGCATAACTGACCTCTAAAATAGCGATTACACTCGTTGCACGCAATTTTCTCACTGGATGTACAAGGTGGCGATTGATTGCACGCTGGACAACTTCTATCACAACGATGAGTGTCTTTATTAGTGAAGGGCGTGTGACAATCTTCGCAAAAATAACTGCAACAAAATGCAGATGTTAATGATGTTATTACATTATAGTGGTTTTTGTGATGCAATAGGTTAATTTTCTTATATCCACCTATGCCTTCGTACAAGATATTTCGTCCCTTTGTACCGTACTTGTAAACTGTTATTGTATAATCTGTCAAATATTCCTGAAATTTTCTCAATTCTGGTATACCACCACCCTCTTTGGGTATCTCGATACCACTAGCTGTTAATAGTTCTAAAGTTTTTTCAGTCTGAAGACTCTTGATTACTCGGACTTTGTTTTTATCACAATCGTTATCTGCATATGCCTTCGCTACCACCAGTGCCCTAGCTAAACATAAATTGTCTTGATTATTTATTGTGATAACCCCTTTGCGGCTGGTACATTCTGTGTCAAAATTATTGTATTTATTGTTACGCTTCTTGCCTTTAGGCATTTTTACAGTTGTCGCTCCAAGACAAAACGTTTCGGTATCAAATGCTGATGAATTAGATTGATACACTTTCGAAATCATATCCCATATATCTTCAAACTTTATTTGTGAAGCCATTCGAAAAGTTATCCAACCATCACCTCGATTAAACTGTTTTGAGCAAAAAGTAAACCCGATCTGATCACTTGACTCTGTTCCTTCTGTTACTTTATGAACTATATCTTTAAGCCCTTCTTTGATCCAATTTATTGGATCAGAGTTTTCGGGGGCTGGGCGAATCTTAAACTCTATAGTTCTACCAGTTAAATTAAATTTGTGAACTTTCTTGATAATATCTTTGGTTATCAAAAACTTTTCCATTGTTCCAAATATAGAAAACTAGCAGAATTCCCAAATCAACAAATTTACCCAAGATTTCCCGGAAACAAAATTGATAAATGGTTTATCGCTCGACTGATTACAGTGACTGAATTTTAACCTCCGAGCAGGTGTATAAATAGTACCCCAAAAAGGGGCGTGGCCTATTGAGCTCTTTTCAGGTATTCAAATCAGTGTTTTTATCAGGGATCGTTTTACTGTGAGTAGATAACCAATGATAAGAGGTGTTCTATTTATAACTATATTACTGAATGAGAAAAAGATCGCCTACAAGGTCAATTGCAAAATATAAAATACCTGAAAAGTGCTGCTGTTTTCATGTGAGAAATTGTGGTAGACAGGTGAGGTTTCACGTGTTACAATGATTAAAAATTTATGTTGACGAAAATCTGGATTTATTGATAAAAATACAGAGGCTCTTAACTATTAGATTTTACAGAAGTAATTTTTAAACAAAAAGTTTCCGTGCTTAGTCCTGTCGAGTTGGATTGATAAATTGAAGATATAGTATTCCACACATCATCAAACGACACGTCTTTGGCCTTTCTGAAGTTAATCCAACCTTCCCCTCTAGTAAGTTCTTTGGAGCAAAAAGTGAAACCCACATAGTCTTCACCCGACAAGTTTTCAGTACCCTTACGTACAATTTGTGTGATGGCATCTTTCACCCATAATACCGGATCGGCATCCTTGGGGATCTCTTTGATTCTAAACTCCAGAGCTCTAGCCAACATGCCAAAACGTCTGCTTTTTTGTGATTCATCTTTAATTAGAATAAATTTTTCCATGATACGTCTGCACGCAAGCGATGACGTTCTTATTTTCCTAACTTTACTCTAGAACAGTTGACTATCAAATGAGCAACTTGTTGTTAAACTCTTCTATTCAAGTATGTCAGCCCTTCTTAATTCTTCGATTATTTCTTTAAACTCATCATCTTCAGCTTCTAATTGTTTTAATCGTTCAACGAGTACATTGGGGTCAGTCCAATCACGAAGAATTTTTCTAGGAAAAGTTTTATCAACAGCCTTGTACAGTTCAATACTCTGGGGTCGCTCGGACAACTTGTTACTTCGACGTTTTTTACATTTAAACAGAGGTTTTATTATGTTTTTGAATTTTACTGGGCATGCTTGATGTCTCAAATGACCTCGGCTATCGCGATGTACACCAGATATGTCTAATATTTGTTTGTAAGATTGTAAATCAGAGGGTGTAAATTCCTGAGGGTTTTTGTAAAATATTAACTGTTGTAATCCAGGTGTGTTATGGAAATTTTTATTACCCACTACCATATGTTTATCGTCATAGTCTATATAAACATTTCCAAGCACCCAGCGACCACCGGATAGCTGTGGACCAAAAGCTTGATCAAACGTGGGTGCAACTTCTGTTCTAGATTCTTGCATCGGGTTACCATTTGCTATTTGTTCAAGAGGTTCTATCACTGGTTTAAAAACTTTTTCGAGATGTTCTTCTTGATCACGCTCGGTTCTTTTAAGTGAATTGTATTTCTCACGAACAGCTCTTACGAGTTTTAAAACGTGTTGTTCGTGTGACGTCATGATATTAAATGAAAAAAGTAGAAGCATTCCCTGCTTATAGCTGCAGTAAATACAGTGTTTGGCAGCCATTCACAGAAGATACCTCAGAGGAGTCCCAAAGGCGTTCCGGAGATACGTCGAACGCGTATCAGAGGGTTGTCAGAAGCATGAGAGATACTAATGAATCCGAGGGGTCCCAGAGGTTTATCAGAGATGCGTCAGAGGGTTGTCATGAATACGTCAGAATGGTGTCAGATGTGTATCAGAGATACGCCAGAATGGTGTCAGAGGTGTATCAGATATACGTCAGAGGTTGCCAGAAGCATATAAGAGATACGTCATGAATACGACAGAATGGTATCAGAGATACGTCAGAGGGTTGTCAGAAGCGTGTAAGAGATACTTCATGAATATTTCAGAATGGTGTCAGAGGTGTATCAGAGATACGTCAGAATGGTATCAGAGATACGTCAGAGGGTTGTCAGAAGCGTATAAGAGATACATCCCCGTGAGGAATGGTGAGCTTGTAAGAAGGAAGAACATATCCCGTGAGGAACAGTCCCTTTTGTTAAACAAATAACTAAGCATTGAAATCTGAAAATATATGCGAACTATCTCGCTTTATTGTCAAAAACTAAAAATCATGCTTTAAAGCCCGCATGTATATCGTTGGTCACCGTACCACAAAGATGTAATCAGTAAATTTATAACATTCGCTGATTTGCCTTCTTTTTGTATCACCGTGGAATTGTTTTCCTAGATTAGTGGAGTTTCAAGGTCTAGGTTACTATTTTAAAATTTGCTGTTGATAGTAGTTGATTAAAATTATTTGGTCATAGAATGCATCTGCTGTTAATTACTTGTTTGAAACGAATTTCAAAGTATCTTGAAGATTACTGCTGCTAGAAATTAACTTTTGACAGAAATACTTGAATTTTGTACAGGAATTTGGGTGACCGTGAAATTTTTCTCGGCCGGAAAAAAAAGAATCTAAAAGGTGATAAGATTTTATTGAAACATTTTTTATACAGACAAAATACAATGAGGATATGTGTATTGAAAACATTGAGAACAAATAAAAATATAATACAAAGTGTACAAATAAATGAAATGTGACATCTGTCACAGGCTATGAAGTTGAATTTACACTTGATCAATGTTACATTGGTACCAATATGATTATAATAAAAATTAACAAATATACGTCATGAATGCGACAGAATGGTATCAGAGGTGTATCAGAGACACTTCATGAATACGTCAGAATGGTGACAGAGGTGTATCAGAGATACGTCAGTTGAAACATTTTCTTTTTATACAGACAAAAATACAATGAGATATGTTCTCAAATTTTGGACAGGATCATTATAAATAGATCATTATAAATATTTTGATCATTATAAATATGTTTCAAGTGTAAAATATTGAAAATATTTTACAAATATAATTTTAAAATTATTAATTTCACCAATATACAGGGAGTTGCAGAAGTATCATGAAGTACTCGGTGTACATTGAGAAAATGAGCTCGATAAGTTCTGTACCTCACACTGAATAATGACAATATGTGTATTGAAAACATTGAGAACAAATAAAAATTGAAAAATATAAATACAAAAGTGTACAAAATAAATGAAATGTGACAACCTTTGCCACAGACAATGAAGTTAAATCCAAACTTGATCAAATGTTACATTGTTACCAATATTATTATAATAAATATGAATTTAAATTAACAAATTTAGTTGTGGTTCAATTTTTCAACTACCAGGCATATTCTCGTAGCATTTGAGGTCCAGTGTAGATGAAATCTTGTAATGTTTTGCTTGGGATTCGCTGCAAAAGCAAAATATTTTGTCACAACTGTGACACCAGCGAGATCCTTCGATAGGAACCATTGTTTCAGTCTTGCATTCTTTGTCTGTTCCGGCACCATTCTCCAATTTTGCTCGTTTTCGTGGTGGTGATTTTCCAGTCCTGTAAACGAATGAATAATTAAAACTGAACCACTAGAAGATTTCAAACTATTAGCTTTAACATTGAGATGAATACTTACATTTTTAAATACTGCCTCTGATACTGCTAATGAGCCTTAAACCAACATTTACTCATTATATACCTTCTTTTATCGTCGTGGAATTGTTTTTCCTGGAGTTTCAAGGTCTATATTGTTACTTTGTTGTCTTTTGAAAAATGTTCTAAAAATATCTTAAATTTTGTGTACAGGAATTTGGGTAACTAGTGTCAGTTATATAAAAATGTCTAGCTATTTTTGGTCTAGACATGTTTATACGTAACAGCCGAAGCAACTTGAAGCTCACTAGTTTTCTCGGCCGGGAAAAAAAAGGATAGTAGGATTGGTAAGGAGGAAAATTGAAAACATATTAAAATTTTCTTCTTTTAATTTCTGCTGTAACACAAAATTTCAATGTACAAGTTGTTTGTGATGAATTAATACTATACTATACCTTGAATTTTGCTCCGGCTGTAAAAATTTCAAATGTAATATTTGTTTTGAGTAATAAATGCAATACTTTACCTCGCTCCAATTTTATTCGGGTCTGTAACACAGAAAATTAATGTATTTAACTCTTTTAGGTAATATATAAAACTATACCTAAACGCCCAGACCACCACTACTGGCCCCCCGTTGCAGGGGTTGTACCAGAGGTGATACCCCTGGCACACTCCGAGGCTCACCATCCCCGGCGGCCTCTCTGTGGGGTCCGGGGCCGGACCCTCGAAAACAATTATCCTCTTGTTCTGAAAATTTAAAGTTAATCCACCTATTTTACATATTCCACAAACTTACTCTTAATGGAGGAGGCAACCGCCCCCTCAATACATTTGTAAGTGTATCTGAAAATATTTATATTAATATGATTGTAAAAAGATTTTTGTTATTCTTACCCATTTTTCACAAGTGCTATAATGCAAAACTATTGTTTTTTCCTTTTATACCGTGATCGTCAAGGAGAAGGTTTATCATTTTGTACCCACACGGCTGATTGTGGAAAATCCTTATTTTTATTGCAATATCCTCACAAATATTATCAATTTTCCGTTAAGGTTCATTTGTTGCATGTTTTAAGAGATGCCCTGTGAATACCTGGTTAGTTTTATTATATTGAGTGAAAATTTCGGTACGGATATTCATCTGGATGTTCATCCCCCTGTCCAGGACGGTTGTCAAATCTTTATGAACATAGACATTAATAGTTATCGATTTCACCATTGTCTTAATCTAAGAAACAATTATGGAAGCGGTGATTTGTTGCAAATACATTTGCTTTTTGAAGACCAGTTAATTCGAGCTTATAATTTTTATATTAATGAGGCCGAAAGTGAACGTATTCACGGAGAATACTACTATTCCGGGATCCAAGAAGTACTTATTACGCCCACTATATCTTCGAGTGAAGGTTTCATCAGTTCTGAGCCCTCAGAAGAGTGATGTAAGTTGTTAACACTCTGTTTTATATAGAAATCTACTCTGTGTTGCCTTGCTTGATTACTAGGTGCAAGTAGGTTTGCCACCCGTACTTTACAATAAAGTATTGTACGTTATTTCAGGTATTTGTCCTTTATACTTTATGCGAAAAATAAAGTACGCCAAAATACTTTATTTCCCATTTTTCATTAATTATTTTAACAACTCTTATCCTGCGCCCAGCCCTACTCTACCTTCACCCAGTTTTACCTATTCTATTACCTCCTAGTAAAGGAAAAAGAAGAAGATCTAAAACTTTATTAACACAAAGAAGACAAGATATCTTTTTTTTGATATGAAACAGGAAAAACCAAAGTCTTGTCTTAATTAATAAAATTCAAAATAAATTTATTCTGTTTATTGACAAAAGCTCTATAGTACCTTTTTATAAGCGATTTGACTTTAGTGACACAAATTGGCTATTTAAACAAAGCAGTATAAATCTAAAAAGTAATCTGAATTTTGATTGTTTTGTTAGCATTATTGAAAATTTAAAATTAAGCAAACTTGGTATTAATATGGATGAGTTGTATAGGGGAAATTACCTAATAGGGCAAAATGATCAAATAAATACAGAAAACATTTCTATTTTATCAACTGCCCAAAAATGGCAGAATATTTTCAAAAATTCAGAGAATAATTTCATAAACCCATATAAAGTAATTTCCTCTTTACTCTCCATTCCAGCCATTCGACATTTACAGAGAGGGTATTATCTATGATGAAGCTCAAATGGAGGGACGAAAGAACTAAAGCCAGTCTAAATTTGATAAAAGTGAATTGTTTATTGATTTAAATTTAAACATAAAATGTAATGAGGCATTTAAAAGCATTTGGCAACGACGATTACCTACTTAAATATGCCAAAGTAATAAAAATATACTTTTAAATGTGCAAATAATGCTAATAAATTATGTAGGTACTTTATTTTTATATCCTGTACTCTTTTTATCCCTTTAAAAGTCAATGTCCTATATTTGTTCAAAAAAAGGTGGCAACCCTAGGAGCAAGAAAACCATACCACTAAAAGTTAGGGAGTGTTCCGAAAGTACACTGCTCGCATTTGTTGTGGGTCTAAATACCAAATAGACAATTTGAGATTAATAATTTGACATTTCAAACTGAATTACATATTTTTCCTTCCAGTATATTGACCAGAACTAATGATTTTTGGGTAGCACATGAAAATATTTGCATCCGCATCAGAACGTTCATTTTTGTGTTTGTATATGAATGATGGCTCATGGGATCCACGTGTGTGTGTGACAATCTAACCACTAGCCTGCAATTTGTCAACTTAGGCTTCATTTAATTTTCACAGCAACCAAAAGACCATACTGTGTATTTTTGCATAAGCATTTTCTATAGTATGTATTTTTTCTTTAACCTTGAGAAGTTTATTGGCACGTGGCACGTCTCTTAAAATGTATTACAAAGTATTCCACCACCTTATCTCACTACCTTAAACCTTGAATTGGATTATCGTCTTTGTGTTGATAAATATGATTTTATACATGGCGTGAAACCACAATTGTCTTGTTGATTTATACATGGTGTGACAATTGTCTTTTGCGTTGATGATTTTAGGGTGTGGAACTACAATTGTCTTTTGGGTTGATAAATATAATTTTATACAGGGTGTTCTTACAGGGTGTGATGCACTCACTGACCGGATGCACGCGCTGGATGCACTAGACCGGATGCACTAATTAGACCGCTGACCGGATGCACCGCTGATAAGGCGGCTGTCTGCCTGAGGTGCCATTATATCTGCTTATAGATTTGAATAATATTAACAAACAAATTGGTAAGGGATTATTTAATGAGAATGAGAATAAACATTTTTTTGAATTATCAATGGAATGTAATATAAAATTAAAAGACGATGGAATTCATGAAAATGGAAAAGTTGAAGACTGGAGTTTTGAGGTAGAGGTGGAAGATAAAATCAATGTATTTAAGAAAAATATGGGAGAATTCATATGGTATAAGTTATTTACTGTAATATTTTCAGATTCTAGAATACTGGATGAAAGTTTAGATCCGAGAATTGCAATCAACATAATATGTAACGTTGTGGAATTAATTGGAAAAGATGAGAATTATTCAATATGTGCGAAACATGAAATAAAAGTTTCATATATCTATGGTTTATATTACATAAATATGATACCTGTGAATAAAGGAGGATTATGTAAGTGCTCATGGATAAAATTGATATTGATGTTTGGAAATATGAGTAGACCTGAGTGTCTATTAAATAGTCCTAGTAGTATAGAACATTATTCTATCAACCATGGCCTCATAAGCTTACAAAACAACATTATCTTAAAAATAAAAATAATAAAAATAGATTTACAACAAAGAAAAATGATATACCATAATCTAATGCTGTTTCTTATTATGCTTTTGAACATACACCTGAAGAATTTAGAACTACTATACCACTAGCAGACGGTAGAGTTAGACCATCTAATATATTCAGTAAAACAACCATGCCTCCAACTACTGTATCAGCTACAGACACGACAGATATAACACTTACTCCTACATATACACAATGTAGAATAAATAAATAAAACAATAAAAATTAATATGGCTTTTTATTTCTCGGATATGTTCGGTTACGTCCGTCATTTCCGATCGGCAATTTGAATTATGAAAAATAGTACGCATAGCATAATTAGGATTAAATTATTCTAAATATTATAAAAGTAATAATAGATCAAGTTATATTTAATTTTTAGTATACATGTATGAACGCATATATAGAGGTCAACGACGTATTTGTCGACGCATATAAGTGTAGAGAAGCTTTTGTAAAAAGGTATAAGAGGAATGCTGATGGAAAATTTGATCCTCTTAATATCGAATTGTCATTTGAAACTGGGTATGGCGATGTATGTGCGAGCATGTTGGTAACGACAAGAAAGAGTTACGATGTAAATAAAATAATCAAAAAAAAATGATGATTGTTATTATAATCCTGATACAGATTATCATTATTCTGATTTTGATTGGACTTATGACAAGCATACTGAACACTATGACAGCAAGTCAGTTATAGATCTGAACAATATAAATTGCATAAAACCAAATGTTGACGAAATATCAGTAATTATATGGCTATATTTTGATAAAAAAAAATTAAAATCAAATTGTCCAAAATTGTTCAAAAAATAAACAAATATTAATCTGTCCATAATATATATTATATTTCTATCAAAACCTTTAAAATCTATGACCTATTAGGTTTAATCAAACTACATTTCTCCTATTCATCCACAATCCTTTCAAAAATGATTGTTAAAAGAAATTTGAAGAAATTTCTTTTTAAGATTTGGTTTCATATTTCTTTCGAAGCTTATATTGTGAAAAACAAATATAAACAATCTGATGAAACATATTTAGAAGAATTGAAATTTGTTAGTAATACAATTATTGGAACAATAGATACTGATGATGATATTAAAGATTATCTAAATAGCTGTTTTATATATGATCATTATAAAACAATCACACAATTAAAAAAATTTATTAAGATATTAAAAAAAAAAGATGATGCCGAATTAATTTTATATTACAATATTTTTACAGAATTTATAAACATATATGATAAATATAAAATTGAAAAGAATAAATATAGTTTTATCACACTAATTCGTACAAATGACTATAACAACTGGCTATTAACACAAAATATTTTGTCCGAAAGGCTTGAATATATGTATAAAGATATGTTCGATAACTGTTTAGAAAATCAGTGTGAAAATTCCATAACTAATCTCGAAAACGTTTTACAAATTAAAATTTTTGATGATCCAGTTTATAACTAATTTTCAAAGCCATTTAATAAATCATGCAATTTATTCTTATTTTGCAAAATCGTGTCCAATTTGAACTCAAATATGTCAACAATATTTTTATAATATATTTTTAGATACTGAACAATTTTTTTATTTTTAATATAATATAAATGACACGAATTATTATATTCCTTTCCGTCAATTAGAAAGTTTTTAACTAAATCTTCTTTTGTAAAAAAAAACATACCTCGAATCATGCTATATAACATGTCACCGCCATACATACATGTATTAAAATATATATATTTGTAAAAATTTATATCAATATTTTCATATTAAGAAATGTCACATTTTCGGTATTTTTCCACATATTATTAACGTTTGCAAATTTGATGGTACACCCTGTGAAACTGGAATCTTTGCCCACGATCCAAACCCCTGCCATGCCACTGGAGTATATTCGTGTACCGAAAAGAAATGTACAACGCCTCCGCAACTGGTTTTCAAATACTGTATTACCTTTATAAATAAAGTTTTTTCTAAAAACATGGGTTTTACGTTGATACTTTCGATAAAACACCAAAATGAATTGAAATAACAGTTATATAAATTTCAACATTTTCTCCACTAACTATATAGTGATGATATTGAATAATTCTCTTTTTCAGAATATACCTTCTATCATATTGATGGGAAGGAAGTAAAACCATCCGCCCCCCTCCACATTTATTCCTATCGGGATCATAGGCTCCCATGAGATATATGTGGAGGTGGGGGAGGAGCTAATTACGGTGTGGGCGTTAAATGGTATGTTGTTATGAGAATGTTAAAATTGTATTATAATTACTGTATCTTTTTTTTACAGATCCCCCACAATAATAAAAAATTAATTTGTCAAAAATATCTGATTTTTATTCTTTTCCAGTAGTTAAACAATGTTCCTTCTGAGTTAAACAACGCTCAGTATATGCTAAATCCCCATATTTTGGTAGAACCATCCTGTATAAATAATGGAATGCGCTGTGTTTGTATACAAAGTATAGGAAACAAGCCCGCGCAAGGCTATTATGCATAAATTATATACGCAATTAATATATTTTCAATGGGATAGTGTATAATACTTTGCTATGACCATCCTGTTACGCCAGAGGCAACTAATGCAGTCGAGAGTCTTACGCAATAGTGTATGCAATTAAAATCATTTTAGATAGTTTATTATTTTAAAAAATCTAAAATCTGTGTATATATGTATACCGATAGAAGGCTGTTTCTAATAAAGTATCACTACCTGAATACGTAAGAAGAAGAAGAGCATGAATGGGAAAAAACCAGAAAATGTGGTAAGATTGAAATTTACTTTTATTTTTTATTAATTTTGAAATATTTAAGGTTTTAAAAGTGTTGAGAACAGTCCAAACGCTTTTATTCCAACAAGAGCTACATCGCAATCTGCGGGATGTGATTTACAAACACCTATAAATTTTACTATAGGTTCAAGAGAAAGATTCCTTGTAGATAGTGGGTTAAAATTAGAACTACCACAGGGAGTTTATGGAAGGATAGCACCACGATCTGGCATAGCGCTTAAAAATGGAATAGAAGTGTTTGCAGGTGTGATTGATGCTGATTATAGAGGTACAATTAAAATATTATTAGAAGTTTTAAACCATTTAGGTTTTTAAACGTTATTTCATTTTAATTAATAGTACGCATAGCATAATTAGGATTAAATTATTCTTAATATTATTAAAGTAATAATAGATTCAGTGGCGGATTTAGGGGAGGGCTGTAGGGGCTGCAGCCCAGGGCGGCAGATATTTAAGGGCGACGAATTTTAGAAGCATGTTTTTTGTTAGTTTGAAACTTGAAAAAATATTTAGTTAAAATCAATAAATAAACTTCATAACTAGGAGAGTGGAGGGTTAAAACAAAACAGAAGAGAAACTACTCAGTCACACGTACTGTTAATGATCAAACCTTTCCACATTCCACCTCCACTAATAATACGCACTATCGCATCATCCCTCAACGGCCTCTACCAAGCTCCCATCCCCCGAAAACTTTGTTATTTTAAATAGAACCTAATATTTTTTATTTTATTTTCGAATTCTACATGAAATTTTAGATAAAATTTGTGAACAATGTCCTATACCAAAAATGAAGTATTTTCGAGATATTTCGTTTTTTTTCAAAATTTTGAAAAAATCCTAGTCCACATTAAATAACGATATCTCCATTAATATCGAAGCTAGTAACGTGAAATTGTAACCAATAAACAACAAGGGCTTGCCCGTTAACTCCATATGTCCAACTCATTGATATTTCATACAGGATGTTTTAAACTTAGCCGCCAACATGCACAATTTAAATCATTTATAAGTTGCTTACTTTAAATAGAACACCCTGTATTTTATTACATTTGCCGATGTATTTTTTTAAGCCAATTCGTGTGGTATGGGTATTCCCTATACCTAAATCCAACCACTTTTGAGATATTTCATTATTTTAGTTAAAACATAACAACACTTAATGATTTCAACATTAGTAAAGGGTAGGCCATGGCTGTCAAAGATTTGATAGTTAGAAGGTTTTTATTTTGACAGTTCACATTTGTATTTTATAGTAAATAATGGCAAATGTAGGATTTAGTAATGATGATTTTTTAAATCTTATTATTATTTACGGTGAGTGTAATAGAATTGTTGAACGGACTTGCCGTGTTTTTGCAGAAAGATATCCATATCGACCAAATGCAACTGGTGATATTGTAAGAAGATTGCTTAAAAACTGCCGTCAGTTTGGTCAATTTAAGCCAAAAATTAATAAAAATAAACCACTAGTGGACAATGACATCAACGAAATTAATGTTTTGGGTTATTTTACGGCCTCTCCAAATGCCTCCATTAGAGATTGTGAGAGAGATCTTACTTTGTCGACGAGAACAATTCATCGCATTTTAAAAAAACACAAATGGAAACCATTTTCTTATAATTTGGTGCAACACTTACAATAACCTATGTGATCTTCCTCGAAGGGTAGAATTCTGTGAATGGTTTTTAATGAAGACCCAAGAGGATGAAAACTTCATAAACAAAGTTATATGGTGTGATGAAGCAAAGTTTAGCAAAAATGGATTATTTAATCGACATAACTCCCATTTTTGGTCTAATGAAAATCCACATGTTAGTAGAGAACGTTATTTCCAAGATAGTTGGAGTTTTAATGTTTTTTGTGCAATAAAAGACGATAAAATTTTAGCATTACAATTTTATGATGAAAATTTAAATGGTGAAAGATATTGCCACATTTTAGAAGCAGCTATACGACCGGCGTTACATGCTTTAAGAAATGGAGAGGCGGCTTCAGCTTGGTATCAGCAATATGGAGCACCTCCTCATAACTATGGGCCTGTTGCTCAGCATCTTTACGACATGTTTGATGATAGATGGATTGCCAATCAGGGTCCGTTTCGTTGGCCAGCTCGCTCTCCTGACTTGGCTCCTTTAGATTTTGGCATTTGGGGTTACATTAAAAATCAGGTATTTTCCATTCCTGTTACGACAAAGGAAGATATGATGCAGAGAGTCTTACTTGCTTTTAATTCTCTAACACCCGACCATATTTCCAGAATTACAAGACATAACCTAATGAAAAGGATTCATAAATGTTTAGAAGTAGATGGTGCTAATTTTGAACACTTACTATAAAACTTTATTTGTTTAATATTACATTTAGCTATTTTTTTTGTACGTTATCTAATTAAATTAATACAAAATACCTTGTCAACGTTTTTGATGATATCCACAATTAATAATCCTTTCATGCTGTTGGTTACTTTTCAGAAGTAATAATATGAAAAAATAATAAAATATCACCTTAAATCATGGAAATCATGGCCTACCCTTTACTAATGTTGAAATCATTAAGTGTTGTTATGTTTTAACTAAAATAATGAAATATCTCAAAAGTGGTTGGATTTAGGTATAGGGAATACCCATACCACACGAATTGGCTTAAAAAAATACATCGGCAAATGTAATAATATACAGGGTGTTCTATTTAAAGTAAGCAACTTATAAATGATTTAAATTGTGCATGTTGGCGGCTAAGTTTAAAACATCCTGTATGAAATATCAATGAGTTGGACATATGGAGTTAACGGGCAAGCCCTTGTTGTTTATTGGTTACAATTTCACGTTACTAGCTTCGATATTAATGGAGATATCGTTATTTAATGTGGACTAGGATTTTTTCAAAATTTTGAAAAAAAACGAAATATCTCGAAAATACTTCATTTTTGGTATAGGACATTGTTCACAAATTTTATCTAAAATTTCATGTAGAATTCGAAAATAAAATAAAAAATATTAGGTTCTATTTAAAATAACAAAGTTGACGTCTATTTCCGGTATAACCGGAAGTGCCACATTCAGGACAACATTATATTTGAACTCAGCGTCATCCAAAACCTACAGCTACGTAATTTCAGATTTTTAACATAACTGTATCCGCCATTACTTTTAATCAAAACTTGTCGCGCCACACCCTGTATAGAGGTCAACGACGTATTTGTCGACGCATATAAGTGTAGAGAAGCTTTTGTAAAAAGGTATAAGAGGAATGCTGATGGAAAATTTGATCCTCTTAATATCGAATTGTCATTTGAAACTGGGTATGGCGATGTATGTGCGAGCATGTTGGTAACGACAAGAAAGAGTTACGATGTAAATAAAATAATTAAGAAAAAATGATGATTGTTATTATAATCCTGATACAGATTATCATTATTCTGATTTTGATTGGACTTATGACAAGCATACTGAACACTATGACAGCAAGTCAGTTATAGATCTGAACAATATAAATTGCATAAAACCAAATGTTGACGAAATATCAGTAATTATATGGCTATATTTTGATTAAAAAAAAAATTAAAAGTTTTTTTATATTACTATCTGTTTTTAAAATCAAATTGTTCAAAATTGTTGAAAAAATAAACAAATATTAATCTGTCCATAATACAGTAAAACCTCTATTTTTGGACACCTCTATATAGCGGACACCTCTATGTAACGGACAAAAACACATGTCCGGAATGCTGCAATGCCCATTTGTGTATAAACGACCCTCTCAATAGCGGACCCTCTATATTACGGACGCGGACATACAAATTAGTTACCAAAAGATATTATTTCTTTAAAAATTACCTCCATGTACGGACACCTTTCCAAATTTCAACGAAATTTAAGAATTTGTAATCTACCTACGTATACGGATACCTTTATATATTTTTGCAAAAGGTCAGGTATAAAAATGTTTCCGGTTGACTGGTTTCTTGTTTCAAGCTTAAGATAGGGTGGGTTTGGTTTATGGGTTTTCCCATGATAGGTAAGATGTTTATGAAAATATGTACTTGTTACTGGATATTATTTACAAATTTTATTGCTTCTCAAATAATTTGGTCAGTCTATTTACACTATTTAGTTGAAGTTTAGTTATTGTTAACACAACATGCCAAACGAAAAAAGAAAACGTTTATCAAAGGATAAGGTAGAAATTATCCATACGAGTGATAAATATAAATTAAGTGTTAGGAAACTAGCCGAAAAATATGGTGTTGGAAAAACACAGATTAGCGAAATTCTAAAAAACAAAAATGAATTTTTAAAGTCTTTTGTTGATGGTTCTAGTAATGACGAAGTTAAACGGAAATTCCCTAAAACTGAGGGACTTGCTGTGGATCAGATTGTTTTTGAGTGGTTTTCCAAAGTACGAAATAAGAAGATTCCTTTGTCTGGGCCATTAATTAAAGAAAAGGCACTAGAAGTTGCAAAAGAATTAAAGTGTGACATTTTCAAAGCATCAAATGGATGGTTGGAAAAATTTTGCAAGAGACACAATATCACGTTTAAGTCTGTTTGTGGCGAGTCTGCACACATCAATTTACAAGAGGTTGAAAACTGGAAAATCAAATTAAATAAAATCTTGGAAGACTATTCTGCAGAAGATGTTTACAATATTGACGAAACGGGATTATTTTATAGAGCATTACCTACAAAAACATTTGCTCTAAAAACTGACAACTGTGCTGGAGGAAAAGCTGCTAAAGACCGATTAACAATTTTATTTTGTACTAGTATGGCTGGTGAAAAAGAAGAACCTTTAGTAATAGGTAAAGCAAAAAACCCGAGATGTTTCAAAGGAGAACATATCAATAAGTTACCTTTGGAATGGACGTCTAGTAAAAAAGCTTGGATGAACGAAAACATAATGAGTTCATGGTTACATAAGTTTGACAAAAAAATGGAAAAACAAAAGAGAAATATACTATTGTTTTTAGATAATGCAACTTCCCATCCTAACAATATAGTCCTTAAAAATATTAAACTGATTTTTTTACCGCCGAATACTACATGTGCCAGCCAGCCTCTAGATCAGGGAATTATACAAAATTTCAAAATTATATATCGAAGATTTTTAGTCAAAAGATTACTTATGCTTATGGAATCCGAGCCATCTCTAGAGAAAATAGAAAAAAGCATAACAGTTGCAAATGCTTTAATATGGATAGTGGCAGCTTGGGGAAAAGTTACGGCAAAAACAATAGTAAACTGTTTTTCAAAGGCTGGATTTAAAAAAGCTGGAGACCCAACTGATGATGGCCAAGAAGAATTTGAAAATAATTTTACCGACCTATCCACTTTAATACCAACTGAAATGGGTTTGGATTTCAACGGATATTCTTCTATAGATGAAGAACTAACCACTGAAGATTCCGATTTTTCAATTTCTAAATGTGTTGAGGACTTCCTGGCGAACAGTGATGAACAGTCTGATATTGAAGAAATTAGTGACGAACAACAAGCTCCTAAAATTTCCAGCCTTAGTGAAGCATGTGATAATTTAAGGGATCTAGAAAAATTCTTTTTTGTAAGTAACAATGTGAGCGCTTACACAAAAATATCAGAGATTTTGATAAATTGTGAACACGACTTTTTCGGAAACAAACTAAAGAATATGAAGCAGACTACAATATTAGATTTTTTTTAAAGATAATTCACATCATATGTACATAATTGTATTTTATAATTTTTTCAAATAAAATAAATTTTATAAATGACAGTTTTTTATTCTTATCTATGTGTGAAAATGCTTATTACTAAAAATTTGTACAGAAAGGATTAATAAAACTTCCTATCGTTTTTATTAATTTTACATTTATGTATTTACTGTAAAAAATATTTTTATTTTTCAATTTTTCAAAAATCAAAGACTTTAAAGGTTTATATTACTAAACCGATTTAAGGAATTTTGGATAACTTTAATTTGCAAGACATTAATCGAACTTCCTTTATATTAAAATTGTTAAACCTCTTAATAACGGACACCTCCCAATAACGGACAAAAAAAAATTCCCCCTAGCTGTCCGCTATTCAGAGGTTTTACTTTTTTTTATATTTCTATCAAAACCTTTAAAATCTATGACCTATTAGGTTTAATCAAACTACATTTCTCCTATTCATCCACAATCCTTTCAAAAATGATTGTTAAAAGAAATTTGAAGAAATTTCTTTTTAAGATTTGGTTTCATATTTCTTTCGAAGCTTATATTGTGAAAAACAAATATAAACAATCTGATGAAACATATTTAGAAGAATTGAAATTTGTTAGTAATACATTTATTGAAACAATAGATACTGATGATGATATAAAAGATTATCTAAATAGCTGTTTTATATATGATCATTATAAAACAATCACACAATTAAAAAAATTTATTAAGATATTAAAAAAAAAAGATGATGCCGAATTAATTTTATATTACAATATTTTTACAGAATTTATAAACATATATGATAAATATAAAATTGAAAAGAATAAATATAGTTTTATCACACTAATTCGTACAAATGACTATAACAACTGGCTATTGACACAAAATATTTTGTCCGAAAGGCTTGAATATATGTATAAAGATATGTTCGATAACTGTTTAGAAAATTAGTGTGAAAATTCCATAACTAATCTCGAAAACGTTTTACAAATTAAAATTTTTGATGATCCAGTTTATAACTAATTTTCAAAGCCTTTTAATAAATCATGCAATTTATTCTTATTTTGCAAAATCGTGTCCAATTTGACCTCAAATATGTCAACAATATTTTTATAATATATTTTTAGATACTGAACAAATTTTTTATTTTTAATATAATATAAATGACACGAATTATTATATTCCTTTTCGTCAATTAGAAAGTTTTTAACTAAATATTCTTTTGTAGAAAAAAAAAATACCTCGAATCATGCTATATAACATGTCACCGCCATACATACATGTATTAAAATATATTTATTTGTAAAAATTTATATCAATATTTTCATATTAAGAAATGTCACATTTTCGGTATTTTTCCACATATTATTAACGTTTGCAAATTTGATGGTACACCCTGTGAAACTGGAATCTTTGCCCACGATCCAAACCCCTGCCATGCCACTGGAGTATATTCGTGTACCGAAAAGAAATGTACAACGCCTCCGCAACTGGTTTTCAAATACTGTATTACCTTTATAAATAAAGTTTTTTCTAAAAACATGGGTTTTACGTTGATACTTTCGATAAAACACCAAAATGAATTGAAATAACAGTTATATAAATTTCAACATTTTCTCCACTAACTATATAGTGATGATATTGAATAATTTTCTTTTTCAGAATATACCTTCTATCATATTGATGGGAAGGAAGTAAAACCATCCGCCCCCCTCCACATTTATTCCTACCGGGATCATAGGCTCCCATGAGATATATGTGGAGGTGGGGGAGGAGCTAATTACGGTGTGGGCGTTAAATGGTATGTTGTTATGAGAATGTTAAAATTGTATTATAATTACTGTATCTTTTTTTTACAGATCTCCCACAATAATAAAAAATTAATTTGTCAAAAATATCTGATTTTTATTCTTTTCCAGTAGTTAAACAATGTTCCTTCTGAGTTAAACAACGCTCAGTATATGCTTAATCCCCATATTTTGGTAGAACCATCCTGTATAAATAATGGAATGCGCTGTGTGTGTATACAAAGTATAGGAAACAAGCCCGCCCAAGGCTATTATGCATAAATTATATACGCAATTAATATATTTTCAATGGGATAGTGTATAATACTTTGCTATGACCATCCTGTTACGCCAGAGGCAACTAATGCAGTCGAGAGTCTTACGCAATAGTGCATGCAATTAAAATCATTTTAGATAGTTTATTATTTAAAAAAATCTTAAATCTGTGTATATATGTATACCGATAGAAGGCTGTTTCTAATAAAGTATCACTACCTGAATACGTAAGAAGAAGAAGAACATGAATAGGAAAAAACCAGAAAATGTGGTAAGATTGAAATTCAGTTTTATTTTTTATTAATTTTGAAATATTTAAGGTTTTAAAAGTGTTGAGACCAAGTCCAAACGCTTTTATTCCAACAAGAGCTACATCGCAATCTGCGGGATGTGATTTACAAACACCTATAAATTTTACTATAGGTTCAAGAGAAAGATTCCTTGTAGATAGTGGGTTAAAATTAGAACTACCACAGGGAGTTTATGGAAGGATAGCACCACGATCTGGCATAGCGCTTAAAAATGGAATAGAAGTGTTTGCAGGTGTGAATCCAGTATTCGCAGAAATGTCTGTCTAGAAGACAACAAAGTAGAAGATTGGAGTCGAGTGATACATCAAGTGGACCTGAGAGAAAACAATGGTCATCATTATTAAAGAGGGGAGCATCAAAAGCAACTAAATCAATATTGACACAAAAATACATTTCAAATTTGAATGTTGAATCAATACCATTGCTAGAATAACCCCATTAAAAAAATCTGGGATATACAAACTTAAATGTCCGGATTGTAATGCTGTCTATATTGGTCAAACCATTCGTAATTTTGAAATAAGGTACAGTGAACACATACGAGCTGATGTATATCAAACTCTTTAGAGCTGTGTTGTGTTTGTGACCTGTTTAATGCTATGATGTATATGTCAAAAAGACGATTAGTTATGTCACGTCATTACTTCATTTTATTTTAATCTTATAATATGTACAATTTTTATGTTTATTAAAACCTTAGTTCCAGAGGTTTTGGATTAATCATTTCAATTTAATAAACATAATGGAAAAGTACTTGAGACCCGAGCGATTCGATGGAGACCCAGCAGTACAGTCAACTGCGAAAGAATGGGCACATTGGAAGAAAACGTTTATCAACTTCTTGGCCGCTAGCACAACTGCTGAAGCACAACTAAGTTCAGGAACAAAGCTACAACTTTTAGTTAACCACATATCGCCCAAAGTTTACGCCTACATTAGTGAATGTAGCGACTACGACGCAGCAATTGTGACTCTAGACAAAATCTACGTGAAGCCGAATAATATCATATATGCTCGCCATATCTTAACCACTAGAAGGCAGCAGCCAGGTGAATCAGTGGATACTTATTTACAATCTTTAAAGCAACTAGCCAAAGACTGTGAATTTGCAGCCGTAGATGAAGCAACAAACAGAGATGACACAATCAGAGGAGCTTTTATAGCTGGATTAGCATCATCCAAAATACGATCGAGACTACTAGAAAGCTTGAATTTGACTCTGGATAAAACATATGATACAGCACGCGCTATGGAGATGGCAGATATCAACTCTCAAAATTTCAACAATCCTACGGTTAGTGCCATACCCGGACCGTTGCACGTCACTCCTGCGAATGTCGAAAATCCTACTATTGCCGCTACTTCAAAAGACACTAGCAGTTCCCAAGGACGTAAATGCTTCTTTTGTGGCAGTTCCACCCTTCATCCACGGAAGAATTGCCCAGCCAGGGAAGCAATCTGCAAATCCTGTGACAGAAAAGGACATTTCGCAAAGGTGTGCCGCTCTAGGAGCAAAGTAAGTGCGTCTGTTGACCTCTCTGATGAATGCGATTACTGCTCAGCCTGCATCGTGGCAGCTAATCCTTCTTCACTCCGTAAAGCTGTAGTTCCTGCTTACATCAAAGGTGTACGAGGTGACGCGCTAATAGATACTGGAAGCTCTGTAAGCTTCATAAGCGAAGACTTCGCAGATCTCTGCAATTTGAAAAGAAAACGATGCACGCAAACCGTCTCAATGGCTTCATTGTCACATACTTCTTTTGTAAAAGACCAGGTATGCCAAAATATAAAAATAGGCAACCACTCGTACGAAAATACTAATCTGCTGATCGTTAAGAACCTTTGCGCCGATCTAATTATCGGTCACGATGTCTTGGCACACCATTCGAGCCTTGAGTTTGAATTCGGCGGTTCGAAAGAAGCTTTCAAAGTCTGCAGTGTGGCTGAAGCTTCTGTTCCTGCTACTCCGTTGTTCCTGAGCGTTACCTCTGACTGCAAACCCATTGTTATCAAATCCCGCAGGCACAGTTCCGAGGATCAAATTTTTATCAAAGGCGAAATCAAAAAGTTGTTGGACGAAGGCATTATCGAAGAGAGCCAGTCCCCATGGAGGGCTCAAGTTCTAATAACGAAAAGTGCAACTCATAAGAAACGCTTAGTTATTGATTATTCGCAGACTGTCAACAGGTATACTCAGCTTGACGCTTATCCGCTACCTATTATAGAAGAGACTGTATCCAAGGTGTCCCAAAATACAGTCTTTAGTACTATAGATTTACAAAGCGCCTATCATCAAGTGCCAATCCTTCCGCATGAAAAAATATTCACGGCATTCGAAGCTGCAGGTAACCTTTATCAATTTCGAAGAATCCCGTTTGGTGTAACAAATGGGGTGGCCAGTTTCCAAAGAACTATCGACTGGCTTATCAGAAAGGAAAATCTCAATTACCTGGCTCTTTTGAAGAAGCTGCCGAAGAGAGGGCCCAAAGTTTAATAGACATAGGAGATCCGAGCATCTCCGAAACGCTGGTGACATACATAAAAGACTTGTTCGTCCTTAGCAACTTCCATAATCAGGAGACATACAGGGATATCATGTCTCGAGAGTTAGAGACTATTAAACTTATAACTGAAGATGCTGTATACAAGCTCACTTCAAATTGGAAAGATGCTTTCGATAACACCCTCGACGCAACAATCGAAAAGATCCAGGATTATACACAAGCTTGCCAAGAGCAAAAAGATTTAATGAAGGGGCAGACGGCAAGAATAGACAAGTTAATAGCGAAGACGGAGGAAGCAGCGATAGTAGATTTTAAGCTTTCAAAACAAGATACAGCTTCTTCACTCAATGGGAACGTGTCTGCGTGAGCTAGTGGGTGGATCCGCTGAGAAAAGTTTGGTATCCACTTACTATAGTGTGCAAACATTCCCAATATACGTCTCAGAGAGGGGAGATCGTTCGGTGGTGACATTTTTAGTAGAGGCTGGAGACGTTCACTATCTGGTTTAATTATATGATTAGGTCCAATCGTATATCCAAGTAGGCTAATTACCTTAAGATTGAATTTGCTTTTCATTTTGTTTAGTGTTAGTTTATACTTATCAGCAGCTTTCATGAAGTTTTCTAAATTTTCGTCATGTTCTGTTTGGGATTTACCGCATACGGTGATATCATCTAGATAGGCGTACGTGCCTTTGAGATTTTCCTTTCTGATAAGCCAGTCGATAGTTCACGCTATCGACGAAAATATGCCATTCACTGTTGAAACCGATGCATCCGAACATTCAATAGCGGCCACTCTCTGTCAAGATTTTAGACCAGTGGCATTTTTTTCAAGATCTTTAAGTGGGAGTGAACTTAAACATTCTGCTGTGGAAAAAGAAGCTTATGCCATAGTAGAATCTCTCAAGAAATGGCGACATTACTTAATTGGTAAACCTTTTACTGTAATAACGGATCAAAAGTCGGTGTCATTTATGTTCGACAATAAACATCCCAGCAAGATAAAAAATGAAAAGATCCAAAGATGGCGCCTTGAACTGGCTCCATACAAATATGAAATTGTGTACAGACCAGGGAAGGATAATCGAGCAGCAGACGCTCTGTCACGCATATGCAGTTGCGCAACAACAACGACGAACACATCTAAGCTCCACTCGCTACATGAGACCCTATGCCATCCTGGCATCACAAGAATGTTCCATTGGTTGAAAACTAAAAACTTGCCATATACACTCGAAGAAGTGAGGAAGATGACCAACGATTGCACACTATGTAATACAATCAAACCCAGATATTTTAAGAACGCTGAATCTCTTCCGAAACTTGTGAAAGCTACGTCACCGCTCGAAAGATTAAGTATTGACTTCAAAGGGCCAGTTCCCTCCAACACTAAGAACCGTTATATTCTTACGGTTATTGACGAATTCTCGAGATTTCCATTTGCGTTCCCGTGCAGTGACATGAGCGCTAAGACCGTTATCAAGCACCTCAACAGCATTTTCACAATTTTCGGTTTGCCTGCTTATATACACTCGGATAGAGGCACCCAGTTCTTATCTTCAGAAGTAAGAGACTTTCTACACTCAAAAGGAATAGCCACTAGCAGAACCACCTCTTATAACCCTCAAGGAAACGGGCAAGTCGAGAAACTAAACGGAACTATTTGGAAAACTGTACAGCTTGCCTGCGGTTCGCATAACGCGCCGATAGAGTCATGGGAGAAATACCTACCTGTGGCTCTACACTCTATAAGATCGCTTCTCTGTACAGCAACAAATTGTACTCCTCACGAACGAATGTTCAAACATACTCGCCGATCACCCAACGGCAGTACTATACCTTCATGGTTATCTGAATCTGGTCAAGTTCTTATGAAAAGATTTGACAGAAAGAACAAATACCAACCTTTGGTCGAGGAAGTGGAGTTATTACAAGCAAATCCTGAATATTCATTTGTCAAACTTCAAGACGGTCGGGAGACAACAGTATCCAATCGTCATCTCGCGCCTATTGGACGACAAGGTGAAGGGGAAGTAATAGATGCATCGGAGATAGACTTGAATACACCTGATTCAGAAGAGGAGCCTGATTCGAATCAAAATGAATCGCCTGAAACGTTTATGACTCCTCTGAATTCGCCGCTCCATTCAGACACTTCTCCTAGCTCACCGCATCAGGAAGAAGCATCGGTTCAGTCCACGCCTCGTAGTTCATCATCGCCTGTCACAGAAGCTCATGTTTATGATGTCCAAGCTCCGAGGAGGTCTGGCAGGACGAGGAATCCACCCCGCTACCTCAAAGACTATAGTGTGGGAGAATGATGTATATCAAACTCTTTAGAGCTGTGTTGTGTTTGTGACCTGTTTAATGCTATGATGTATATGTCAAAAAGACGATTAGTTATGTCACGTCATTACTTCATTTTATTTTAATCTTATAATATGTACAATTTTTATGTTTATTAAAACCTTAGTTCCAGAGGTTTTGGATTAATCATTTCACGAGCATACAGATTAAAACAACCAGATAAATCACATTATGCAAAACACCTACTTGACACTAAACATTCAGTAACACCTAACACAGAACCAGAAATACTACATGTTTGTGATAAGAAGCAAGAACTGGACTCCCTTGAAAAATTAGAAATTAGAAGACACTTAACAGACCCACAATATGAAGTCCTCAATGAACAGCTGAATCTAGGAAGTTCTCCATTATTAAACTGTCTTCTTAAGTAATAATTGTAAAGATCAGCAGATATAGTTTTCCTGGTTTCCTATATCATTGCACAGTTATACTGATCTTAAATGGGACAAAGATATCCAGAATATCCCCATAGGGCTAATAATATTAAAGCTACTATTTGAAAATTCTTCTTCTCTCTATTCATATATATTAAGTCAATCACTAGATAGGCACTATTTGGACTAGCCAAATATTTATCAAGTATACATCATGTCAAAAGTAACTTCTGTCATTCTGATGATGATATATTTATCGAAACAATTGTCAAATAATTTACTTGCAATTTACACATTTTTTCAAATATATTGTGGAGTTATTTAGAAACAGTTAGTTCCATTTAAAACCATAAAATTTATTTGTATAATCTTTAAACATATTAATACTTTCATTTCTCAAAATTACTAATGAGACTGAATTCTTCATTCACTGATTTATATTCATATTCCTTTTACACCCCCCTTCACGTGAGATTGTTGTCATTGATCAGGAGGTGTAGTTCTAAGGTTTTAGGATATTAATATAATATATCTAAAAAGTAATTTTCAATTACTACTATTTTTCATCTGTCAACATTTATTGTTATCTTGAATTATATTTTTTTTTAAAGCGCACATTATGGAAAACATTATTTTTTAATAATATAATGAAACATTAATATTCATCCTTATACCTTTATAAAAATTAATTAGACATTAATAATTTATTTAAATATTTAAAATTTAAATCTATATTTAAATTATGCAATGGTATGAAAAGAGATCTATTTGCTCTCTGCTACTAGTTTAACTTCAATTGTAATAAGAATTATTTAAAATGTCTCCAGTATCATTATTTTTTCATTTTATTTTTATTCCATATCTATTTTTTTTAATAATGTTAATTTTTCAACGGTTGATGCAAAGTTAAATTTATTATGTGAAGATAATCTCCAAATGTGTCATCGTGAATTAGCTTTTCAATTAAAATTAAATAAAAATTTATCTGAGGAAATTGAATTAACAAACGATCTGCTCCAAATAAGAAAAAATGATACCAACAAGGATATTACCAGGTACGTTTTTTTTTATTCTTTAACGTTATGAATTTAATTTTATTGAATATTATTGCTAATGAAGGTTTTATTTCTTCATAGGCTGTCTATCTTGAATGAAAACTGCGTTTCGGAAAAAATGAAGGACCGTGAAATGTATAAGGAAATTATTTCAGATCAGGGAAAAAATATTTCTTTTCTCGAAGAAAATAATAAACTGATCTGGATAAATTTCATTGATTGCTTGGGGAACATATCCCTTCTAGAAAAAAAGGTTAAATCTAAAGAGTCTGATCTTAATATTCTAGAAGCGGATAATGCTGATGAAATTGAAGAAAAAGAAAAATTAAAAGTTACAAATAGAAGATTGAGAAAAAAGATAAAAAAATTAGAAAGACAACTAGAGTTTTTAATGATTATGTATATAATTGATAAAATTTAAGTTGTTTGAGAACATTTTTTTTATAATCTTCTATTTATAATTTTTAATCATTTAGAGCCTGGTGTTGGTTCAATAATTTTAATTTTTTTTTAAATAGTTTCCAATTTGTTTTCGTTTATAAATTAGTTTTAAGTTCTTATAAATAGTTTTAAGTTTCCTTTGAAATTTAAAATAGTTTAAATTTTATTCAACTATAATTAATCATTTCACTTACATTGATTATTTTTTGTTTTAAATTTAAATTTATTTTCTACTATAATTAATCATTTCACTTTCATTAATTTTAATTTTTTATTTTTAATAATATATTATTTTATATTAATAGTTTTAAGTTTACCGTTTTCATTATATAATTTATAAATTTATAGTCCTGAACAGAATGAATTCTTTTCAACTATAATCATATCACTTTTTCAAATATTATTTTTTTATTATGAAAACTGAAATTTAATGTTTTTTTTCATTTATTTTATAAAAACAATAAGTTACATATCCTTTATTGTTTATGTTAACTTCACTTTGGGTTTAATAAATAATTTTTAAAATCTTTTATTTTCACTCCTTTATCACCTAAGTCTGTTTAACCATATACAGTGTGTTTACTTAAGTTAGACTCATATGGGAAACTTTTTTATTATTGGTTTTAGGAAAAAAAGTTATTCTTCATAAAAAGTTCTGCATTATCTAAAACCTAAAATGTAGTCATTAGATATTTCTTATTTTGAGCCGTATACGAGGTTTGTCAAAAAATATTAATCTTACTCAAGAGTAAAGTACCTTTATTTTTTTGGTGTTAGTCTAATAATTCAAATTTTTTAAAAATAGTTTTCAATTTATGTTTCGTTTATTAATTAGTTTCAAGTTCTTATAAATAGTTTCAAGTTTCCTTAAAAATTCTAAATAGTTTAAATTTTATTTAACTATAATTAATCATATCACTTCCATTGATTATTTTTTTCAATTTAAATTTTCTTCTACTATAATTAATCATTTCACTTTTATTAATTTTCATTTTTTATTTTAATACAACTGAAATTTTTTGTTTTATTATCTATTTTTATTAAATCAAGAAGTAACTTATCCACTAGTACCAATTTTAACTATTTTTTGAAAAATAGGTACCTTCATAGTTTTAAGTTTCCCTTTTTCATTATATAATTTATGAATTTATAGTCCTGAACAGAATGAATTCTCTTCAACTATAGTCATATCACTTTTTCAATTATTATTTTTTTATTGAGAAAACTGAAATTTAATGTTTTTCATTTATTTTTATAAAAACAATAAGTCACATATCCTTTGGTGTTTATGTTAACTACACTTTGGGTTTAATAAATAATTTTTAAAATCTTTTATTTTCACTCCTTTATAACCTAAGTCTGTTTAACCATATATATAACTGTTCTTCAATGACCTCGAAACGAAAAAAAAACTCGTTTCATGCTTCTTTTATTTGTTTTTTAAACAGTTACTAATCGTGTTTTTTTCTTACCTTCACTGTATAGAGAAAAATAAGCCATAATTAGTTAGAATAGTTCATTTTAGATTATTTTTAAAAAAGAATAATCAAAATTTTTTTAATTTATTGATTTATCAAAATGTAATTGATGTCTGATGACCTCAAGACATTTATTAACGATACAACTTTCTCACATAAGTGCAGTTATGATGTAGAATATAAATTTTACTTTATTATAAGAATTATCAATTAATCCTTTTTTTGACTTTTCAACATCAAGTTTCTCTTTAAAAGAGGTTCACATACATGAACAAGTTTATTCAACAGTTCATCCTGGAATTTCTTGTCTGACCTTATTGAAAGTTGTTTTGTACTGAATTAAGTGGTATAAATAAACTGAAAGTATTTTTCATTCTTCAGTTTATTAACAAATTCACGCTATTAATGTTTATGATTTTAAGTGTTTAAGAAGAATTTTATGTTAAGAGATTTTATAGTGGGTAAGTATTTTTTAATTCCAATCAAAAAATACACATATTTTTTTTCAATTTAGATTTTTAAAGAGTGAAAAAAATTAATGAAAAACATCGCTTAGTGTTGATATTGAAATGGAAATGTTTTTATGTAAAAGTTTTTATTAATTTGATAACTTCTTAAAATAAAGCAGGTCACGTTCTCCAAAATATTTTCTTTGTTCATGTTAGTTCCTCATATATTTTAATTTTTAACTTAATTAGATTCTGAATAAGGAATATTTCAGATATTAATAGTATTTAAAAAATTTATTTTGAATGATAATTTAGGATAGATAGATACTTCATTAAAAGATCGTTTTAAAACCTTTCAATATCAATTAAACTGTTACTATACATGAATTTAAAGGTCTGATTCTTTAAACTTTGAAATATTATTCATTATCTAGTTATCAATTTTTATAGTGTTAGGTTTGGATCATAATTTAAAAAGCTAATTATTTATATTAACGGTAGCTGGAACGTTGAAATAAAAATATTATGGTTCAATTGAAAAATCATGAAAAACTTTTAATTTACGCTTCAATAGAAAAGCTGTTCAATTGAATTGTTGAGAGTGGTGTGATTTTCATTATTCTTATGTTTAAAAGTGAAAAAAGGTATTCATATAACTATGGTAACTAAGGAAATGTTACTATCATTATGGTATATAGGTATCTTTAAATTATTAAAAATACAATTGATAATTTAAATTTTATTTATAGCTTCATTTTAATGAATATTTCAACACATTTCATTTCCTGAAATTCCAGAAAAGTGTTCAACCGTAGACTCATTCTTCATAAATTTCTCAAAAACTCCATTCATTTTCTTGTCTTCAATGGGTTTTTAATTGAAATTCACCTTTTCTATGCGAAATATTTAAAATCATGTGATATCAAAAAAATGAAGTGTAATTTTCATTTAGGCAAACCCAAATAGACCGTATTAGCTACTTCATAAACTTCCTGTAAAACAAATGTTAAAATAGTTCTCCTGAATAAATTCTAATGCTTCATAAGGTTGAATGTGAAATAGCTACAACCATGACTACACACAGAGTTATTTAAATAATAAAGATATTTTAAACAATTTTTCAAGTGAAAAGTTCTTCGCAAACTTAACTGAAAAGTTTTCAACATCATGTCTGTTTTTTTTATATGGTGATATATTAGTTCTATTCATAAACTTTTCACATTTCTCACAAAGTAGCTGTTTCCGATTATAATAAAATTGTCACTTTTTGAAATCTTCATAACTCAACCATGAATATATGTTAAATGGAATCCATTCTTCACTATTTTCTCCACCAATAATATAACATTTTTCGCAGAGTTCATTAGTGGTGAAAGGGTGTTCTTTAGAACAGTGCTTACAATTTTTCATCATGACTGTGGGATGGTTAGATGTAGAATGATTTATTAAAGTCTTAACAATAAGTTTTAAATATTTTAACTAATTTTGAAATGAATTATCAATTATACAACCACTTTTGTTTTTTATAGACAGCCTTTTTTGTCATAGTTTAATTGGTTTTCACACTCATTTTTCTCATTAGTTTTATATCACCCTAAAATTAATATCCAACATAATATTTTGAGGTTATGAAAAACCGTTTAGTTTCCCGTCCGTCTAAAATAATACTTTTTACCCAACAAATCATTTTTGTTTCAGTACTTTAAAGCGAACACAATTGTTTCCAGCTGCTAGTTTTAAAAAAATTTTATTCTTAAGTAAGCTTTCATTTACATATTTGAGGTTATAAGAAACCGTTTAGTTTTCCGTCCGTCTAAAAGTATATTTTATACCTAACAAATCATTTTTTTTTCATTCTGTTCCAGAACATTGAGAAGCATTCAGAATTGTCCTCAGCTCCTATTGATTTAAGAAGATTTCTATCAATTTTTAAGTAAGTTATCACACTTCGCATAATATTCAAGGTTATATATTTAGAAAAAATAATTAGCCGTTAAGTTTTTCATCCATCTAAAAAAGTACTTTTTACTTATTAATAATTATTTTTTTCATTCCGTTTCAGAAATTTGAAGCGTTCAGAATTATCCTCAGCTCCTATTAATTTGGATTTATATTAATTTTAAAGTGAGTTATTAATTGTAACCATTTTTCTCTAACATAATATTTTAGGTTATGTTTTATGTTTATCACACCTTCATTTTTTTTCTTTTAGAATCATCAGCGCTTCCTATTTGTTTGGAAAAATTAATTAAAAAGTAAGTTATCAATTATTTTCATTTTTCTCAAACATAATATTTAAGGTTATTTATTCAAAAAATATTAAAACGTTCAGTTTTACATCCGTCTAAAAGTATTCTTTATAATAATAATTTTTTTTATTTTTTCAGAATGGCTCGGTTTACTGATTTAGTTAAATACATGCGTTGTTGGGATTGGTGACCCCAAATAATGATGAAAAAATACGTAAGGGACTCGTTGAATGTCAAAAGGGGATAAAAAGAATTCAAAATGCAATGAGGACTGCAAAGACTATAGGACAGAAACAGCATTTGGAGGCCTGCTTGAGAAATATAAAATCAATGAGACATCAGTTTAAAGCGGCTCAGAAGAAGGGGGCAGGTCTTTCCCCGAGAAAAGCAATTCCTTCAGATAGAGTGAGATGGGAAGATAGCGAGTCTGCGTTCAACTCGCGAATCAAAACGGGGGTAATTTCAAACTTGAAACATAAAGATCCAAAATTATTTCTCATTGACGCTAAATCTACATTTAAAAATAAGATTCGGGAAGCTCTCAAGCAGGATGCTGCAGTTAAGGTTAATGCCATATTTTGCGGAGAGTTCACAGTAGTAAAGGGAGATAGTGTACAGACTGAGTACAAGTACTTTACAACATCGAACTCACCAATTCATAGAGACACCAACTTAGACGAGTGGTTTGATAAAAAGGTAATAGATCCTATTATGAATGAATTAGAAGAGTTCCAGGAACGTGACTCAGGCTGGGCTCTCAAGAAAGTTATGAATTTAGGGCTTAACATTAACAAGTACACCCCTCAGCTTGGTTCCTCATACATTGAACTACCTCCACAAATTGAGAAGAAACATGCTTGTATTAACGTCAAAAATAATGATGACGCATGCTTTGCATGGGCTGTTACTTCTGCGCTGTATCCTTGTGAAAAACATTCTGATCGATTATCATCATACCCCCACTACTAAACTGTGTTAAAACTAAAAGGGATACAGTGGCCTATGACAATGAAGCAGATCCCCAACTTTGAGAAACAGAATGATGTGTCAGTTAATGTATATATCTTAGAAAGGAAAAAAAAGTCTTTAGAAACCTTACCAACGTATTCAACAAGAGATAAAAAGGAAAAACATGTTAATTTGTTAATGGTGCAGGATAAATATTATGTGGATGGAGAGGATGATGGAGATGCGGCAGTAAAGTATCACTTTGTATGGATAAAGAGCATGTCGAGACTTTTATCTAAGCAACTTGGTAAAGAAGGACATGAAAAATTCTTCTGCGACCGCTGCCTTCACTACTTCAGATCGAAGGATAAGATGGAAAAGCATATTGAGGACTGTATCAAAATGAATGAGACTGCTATTAAGAGCAGGGAAGAACATTTTGAAATTTAAAAATTTCAAGAATAAAGAAAAAGCACCCTTTATTGTTTATGCCGACTTGGAATCTATGCTTAAACCGTTGGATGATCCTAAGAAGCCGCAACACCACGTTCCAGCTGCTGTTGGATATTATCTCAAATGCAGCTATGATGACACTCTATCTTTCTATCGATCCTATCGAGGGCAGGACTGTATGACTTGGTTTGCAGATGAGATGGGTAGTCTTGCTGAGGATATGGCTACTGTGTTTTGGTGTCCGTACAATATAGATATGACCTGGTTGCAGGAAGTTGAGCACCGAAGAGCTACACACTGCCACATATGTCAACAGGTATTTACCGATGAAGATAAAAAGGTTCGTGATCACAACCATTTAATCCCCACCAACAACTATCGTGGAACAGCTCGTGAATCATGTAATATCAACTATAAGGATAGTCATGTGGTGCCGGTGGTATTTCATAATTTATCAGGTTTTGACACCCACTCTTTCATCTTTGACATTGCCACCCGGATTAGTGGAACGATAGACTTGCTTCCTTTAACAAAGGAGAAGTATATTTCATTCACCAAACACATTGATGACTATCCAGTTCAATTTAGGTTCATCGATTCCTTCAGATTTATGGCATCTAGTCTTGATAAATTAGCTTCTTATCTAACTGAATTTCCAAATTTAAAATCCCAGTTCTCAGAGTTACCTGAAGATCATTTTAATATGTTAACAAAAAAGGGTGTGATGCCCTATGATTATATCGACTCTTTCGAACGATTCAATGAAATATCCCTACCTACACAGGATAAATTTTTCAATAAACTAGAAAATAAGCCTTGCCCCCGCCGTCTATACCATCGTGCTCACCAAGTATGGACTACCTTCAACTGTAATTCATTAGGTGATTACGTAGACCTATATATGAAGACAGATATTCTCCTTCTTGCGGATGTATTTGAGATGTTTTGCAGTAGCACCCTTAAATCACATGGTCTCGATCCTGCCCACTATTTTACATTACCCGGTTTCACTTGGGATGCTATGTTGAAACATACTGGTATTGAATTGGAGCTTTTAACGGAACTGGATATGTTTCTCTTCGTTGAACGTGGTATTCGCGGCGGTCTTAGTCAAGTTTGCAGTAAAAGAAGAGCTAAAAGTAACAACCATTATGTAAACAACTATGATCCATCTAAGCCAACGACATTTTTGATGTATTTTGACATAAATAATCAGGTTTGTTACTCCTCCTCCTCCTCCAATAACAAGGTATAAATTTATCATGTTTTTGTTTTAGTATGGTTGGGCAATGTCTCAATATCTTCCCTATGGTGGTTTTGAATGGTGTAATACTAACATTGACGTAACTACAGTACCTGATGATGCTGATGATGGGTATATGTTAGAAGTAGACTTGGAATATCCTCAACACTTACATGATCGTCATAAAGATATTCCATACTGTTCTCTTCACATCAATCCTAAGACAATGAGACCTCCGAAGGATGCAAAAGAGTTGACTAAGTTAATGGCTACACTCTATGATAAAAATAAGTATGTTATCCATTACCGAACGCTGAAGCAGGCGCTTGTGCATGGGTTGGTGTTGAAAAAAGTACATAGAGTTCTTAAATTCAAGCAGACACCGTGGTTGAAGTCTTATATAGATCTAAACACAGAGTTAAGAACAAAGACTACGAATGAATTTGAAAAAAATGTATTCAAATTAATGAACAATGCGGTGTTTGGTGAGTTCTGAAATATAACATAGATAAAAAAAAATACTAATGTATTTTTTTTGTTACAGGTAAAACGATGGAAAACGTGAGAAAGAGGGTGAATATTCGTTTGTTGACTGAGTGGAACGGAAGGTATGGCGCGGAGGCCTACATTGCCAAGCCAGAGTTTAAGAATAGCACAATTTTTAGTGAAAAGCCTGATCTTGTTGCAGTAGAATTGCGAAAGCTTCAAATTTGGTTAAACAAGCCAATATATGTGGGACAAACAATCTTAGATCTTGCTAAAACTACAATTTATGATTTTCACTATGGATATATGATTGATGCTTTTCCCAGCTGCTCAGTCCTGTATACGGACACTGACTCTCTGATTTATGAGCTTCATCAAGACCCATATGAAATTATAAAGCGTGACTGTCATCAGCGCTTTGATACAAGCGACTATGCTCATGAAAATATATATGACATTCCTTTGGTAAATAAGAAAGTCTTGGGAATGATGAAGGATGAAAATAACGGTGTCCCAATGACTGAGTACGTTGGCCTTCGTTCGAAACTCTACTCAACCAGAATATTAGTAACTGATGATAATATTAGTAAGAAAAGGAAAAGGTTAATTCATGAAGGGTATGATGAAGATGAAATAGATTCTGAACTTAAGAACCTGGGTGTAACAAAAAAAGCCAAGGGAGTAAAGTCATCTGTTGTAAAAACTATAATAACGCACGAAGATTACGAAGAATGTCTCAATACCTGGAAACAAAAAACTGTCGTTCAAAATCTAATTCGATCTGAAAAACATCAGGTGTACTCCACTATCCAACATAAGGTTGCCCTCAGCCCAGAGGATGATAAACGTTACCTAATTTCTGGGTCGGATGAAACGTTACCATGGGGACATTATTCCATTCTACCTACGGAGGATGATACGTTACCATGGGAACAACATTCCATTCCATCAACTTCATCTGGATGAACCAGCAGATATTTTTTAATCTTTTTTTGTTTTGTTAACTAAATAATATAATTTTACTATAATAGGGTTAGTAAAGTAAATTTAAAGGATTGGTAATTGGTGATTAGTAATCAAAAGAGTAAAAAAAACTAAATGAATCAATGAACCGTTTCTATTAGCTTAGAGAAGTAGGTATAACGGCACCTTCGCCACCCCCCTCCACTTTCCGGCCCCTCCCCTTCCCATAAGCCCCGCCCCCTAAGCCCCGCCCCCGCCCCCTTTCCCCTCCCCCTCCCGGCCACGCCCCTTGACATTTGACAGTAACCTAACTGACCATAGAATTACGGTAGTAACCCAACTAACCATAGAACTAGTAACCTAACCTAACTAACCATGGAACTCAACTATGTGACAGGTGACAAGTGACAGATGACAAGTGACAGGTGACATATGACAGGTGACAAGTGACATGTGACATATTGACAGGTGACAAGTGACAGGTGACAAGTGACATATGACAGGTGACATATTGACAGGTTGACATATGACCCTAACCTAACCTAACTTAACCTAACCTAACTCAAGCGACAGGTAACATATTGACAAGTGACAAGTGACATATTGACAGGTTGACATATGACAGTAACCTAACTGACCATAGAACTAGTAACCTAACCTAACTCAACCTAACCTAACTCAAGTGACAGGTAACATATTGACAGGTGACATATTGACAGGTGACATATTGACAGGTTGACATATGACAGTAACCTAACTGACCATAGAACTAGTAACCTAACCTAACTCAAGTGACAGGTAACAGTTTGACAGGTGACAAGTGACAGGTGATTTATGACAGTTGACATGTTGACAGGTGACATATTAACAGGTGACATATTGACAAGTGACAATTGACAGGTGACATATTGACAGGTGACATATTGACAGGTGACCAATTGTAACAAATGACGACCAACTGTTATTACAGAACGGATTAAAAGTAACCAAAAGGCCTTATACAGAGTGGATCAAAAGTAACCGAAAGGCATTATACAGGGCAGATAAAAAGTAAGAGTGATATACGGGGAGGTCTTCAACAATTTAAAAAAGAAACTAACATTTATTGTTTTATAAATCTTTTATCTTTTATACATGGATTACATATATTGCTATTATTTCTATCTGTTCTTCTTAATTTTACCTCACAACTTGAGCACATTATCCAAATTGTACTTCTCGTTTCTCCCACAACTCTTCTTATCATCGAGGCATAACACAAATAACAAATTATTTTTACTTCCACCATATTGTTTATAACTCTCAATTGATTCCGAATTTAAATTCGAGAATGTTTCTACTCCAAATCTCTTTACCAACCTAAATATATCTGAAAGCTTTACTTAAACCAATTAATGAAATTGGTCATTACACCTATAGTAAAAAGTACTGATATTATACATCCATTCGAAACAAAACAAAATTGCATATTCATATTTGATGATGTGACTTGTGACGAACAAGATGTTATTCGAGAATATTTTTAACATGTCCAGACATGTCACGTCAAATGTGGAAAAAAAAAACACAAACACATCTATATAACTATTTATTCAAATCATTGATGAATATTTTCTTCGATTTCGAAAGATGTTAGCGGATTGGGCTTACCAACATCGATTTGTCCTCTGTATTTCAGACTGTATTTTAGGCTGCTGAACTCCGCTATATGCTGTCGGTATGTTTCGGTCACTCTTTGGGGTAGGAATACCGCTTTATCTTTGAGTTGGAGCAGAACTACCTCTCCAAATTTCGTCTTCACTATTCGTCCTACTGTTATTTGGAAAGGTGTATTCTTAGGTAACTCTGTCAGTTTCACAATTGGTTTTTTTTCTATAAGTGACACCGAATTAAGTTTAGTAAGGTCCATCAATAAAGAAATCAAATTTGAATATAATTGAAAACATGGAAACATTTACAGCAAAAACTACTCTCATTGGAGCGGTAAATATATAAATCAAAAATCACTTACCCTTATTAATTTTCCTTAATTTTGAAAGATAGCGGATTGGGCTTCCTAACGTCGATTGTTATTTTAGGCTGCTGCTAGCAAATACTGCTCTCTTCTGGCTTGCGTTTGCTTATTTATTTGTGTCTTCTCACCGTGTGCAAAAGAAAAAACACGTGACTTTAAGATAGTTAATGGTAATTATTTCCTGTTATATCTTTTTTGTAGATAAAAAATTCTTCAAAAGTGTAGTTCCCAAAATGATCACGTGACATTTCTCTATATAAATGATATACGTTGAATTGAAGAGTTCATTAAAACTAATAAAGACATCATGAATCAATTAAAAAATTTGTCTGATAAAAGAACAGAAGAGAATACAAGGTGCAGTGCTAGTATCAACTGGAAACCTGAAGAGCTAGATAAAAGACTGTACCACGTTTTCAGAAAATTACCACAAGTAATGTACCCATTGAGACGTATTCAACCCACACCGTCCAGCCGAACAGAAGAGCGTAAATTCGATAATGTTTTGCAATGACATGTGCAGCATATATTTTTAAATTGTAGAACGTAAATTCAAAATTGCAATATAAAAAGTCAAAAAATATACAGAGTGTTTTTTTTTTAATCCTCCAACTTAGGTAACAATAGAAAATACCGGATGTTATTACGTCTAAACCTTTTTGGACTCTTAATAAAACTAATATAGACTTTTAAGAATTTTTATTGAACCTCAACTGTATAATATGTTAGGTTAAGCATAAAGTAATTTTTTAATTATTCACAGTATTTAAAACATCATTGAAATTATGTTTGTTAATAAAATTTTAATTTAAATCATTGATAACTTTGACTTTATAAAAGTATACAAATTCTCTAAGAGCGTTGTTCAACATATCGTTGGGTGTTATGGAACAAAATGCATATAAAATTTGTAAAGGACTCAAATTTTCAGAGGCGACATTTTTACAGAAATCCAAAACATTATAATAATATTGACAAAAATTCAAATTTTCCAAGTTTGAAATACGTTCTATAATCAAATTGTTCAATTTCAAAATTTGGGATACTTCTTCTTCATCCATGTAATATTCGACGCCATGTTTCTTGATAAACATAACCTTACAATCATCGTAATTCAATGGAGTAATGGTACAGTACTCTCCACATGGAATCGGATCAAGTTTGAACTCGTCTACGGTCATTTGTTGCATCATTATTGAAATAAATTCCTGCCATTCGTAAGTGCTGAAAGATATTTTGCTGACCTTGAGCTGATGAGATAAAATAACAGCAGGCGTGAATGATCTTGCTGGACTAATTCCACATTTCACTTCATAACCGGAAATTGAATATTGTGTTGAAAGCAGGTACACATTTTCAGACTTTGCAGCAAACTCATAGTTTTCCAAAATTCTATCTAGTTCTGCAGTATAGTTATTACTACTACTACTATCGTCACTACCACTACTGACACCTTCATAACTCATGTTGCTAACTGAGTTCTGAAGCAAAAAACACGTGACTTTAGGATAGTTAATGGGAATTACGAAGTCGTCACGCCGAGCCGAGCCGAGTAGCCTTGCCTGACCTCTTAAATAGACTTCTAAATTGTGCATTATTTAGTCTTTTCAAGTACTTCTAAATGTGTTGGTATTATTGTTCGAGTTGCAGATTGTACAAAAATAAGACCAGTTATTGTGATTGTGAAGACAATAGTTATTTCATAACTTGTTTGAGCTGTGAAGACACAGACTGTGAGGAAGACAGAGAAGAATGAAAAAATGCCCGTCAAATCTCCAGTTATTACCTACCTCGAAGAAAGAGAAGCAGCCAAAATCTGTGCCTTGTGGGGAGCATTTGCGGTGCGAGGAGAGTATGCCAACGTCGGCGGAGCTAGGTCAAGAATCGCACACGCAAGGCGTTAACTTTACTTTTAATTGTAATTGTAAAAATGCATTTTGCTATTGCTTTGTCAGTCATCCTGACTATAATAAATATATGAAAAGGTATAATAAACGCAATTAAGAAAACCACTTGTTTTATTTTACACATTAAAATTGTTTGAAAGTTGGAAAAGGAATAAGGAATAAAAATCAGATATTTTCAACAATTTATACTTTTATTATTGTGGGAGATCTGTAAAAAGATACAATAATTATAATACAATTTTAACATTCTAATGACAACATACCATCTAACGCCCACACCGTGATAATCCTCTCCCCAACCTCCACATATACATCATGGGACTCCACGCTCCCAATTAGAACGAATGTGGAGGGGGGCGGAAGGTTTTGCTTTTTCCCAAAAAAAATTATAGTAGGGATATTCTGAAAAAGAAAATTATTCAATATTATCACTATACAGTTAGTGGAAAAAATGTTCAAATTTACATAATTGTTATTTCAAATCATTTTTAGTGTTTTATTGAAAGTATTAACGTGAATTGTCAAAAATCCTGTGAATTGAATTGCCCATTGAAAGTTTAAAGAAAATTATGTAGGTTGAGTTTCTTCCAATAGCAAAATATTTTTTCTCTGCGGACCATGAATGATCGAAGTGTTTAATTGTTAATAAAAAATATTTGCCCAATATATTGAAAGTTTTTGTCGAAAAGAAAAAAAACAAATGGGTATTGAGTTATCATTAATATAAATCGTAGAGTTCATGAGTGTTAAATATTAAAAGATACTTACACATTGAGTAGGGTTTAAATATTCCCTTACTTTAACAAAGATTCTGGTTTGTAAATCTATAAGAAACAAATACCAAAATTATTTAACAAGTCACTGTAATGTTTTTAGAACTTACCCATTTCTTTTTGAAAATAAAAAGCTACTGGTTTGTATCCTTGCTACACCTTTTTTTATATTACGTTCGTTATTTTCAATGGTGGTGGTGGTGGTGATTTGTCATTGAAAATATTAAACTACAGTACATCTATAACTTATTTATATTAAAAATGCATATTTATTTACTTTCGTTGATAAAGATCTAATAGGATGTGTTAAAATGTTGCAACCAAGTGACATTCTCTTAACATGAGCGCATCAAAAAAAAGTACAGATTAGAGAAAATAATGACACAAAAAGACACATCATCAAAATATTACTTTTAAAGGTGAAACGAAACTTAAAATTAAAATTAATTGATTATTATGGAATTTCATTCCTATCAAATTTAATACATGTATGCAAAAATATGTTACATTGTTGCAAAGATTATTTCTCTTTACACATTATTTCCAAGAAATATGTTGCGGATATTGAATTTCGTCGAATACACGTGTGTGTGTGGAAAAAAAAATGTTACATTATTTCGGGTCAGAGGTAATTTCAATAAATAAGAGTAATTATGACAACTCATTAAAATATTACTTTCAAAGGTAAAACAAAACTTGAAATTAATTGATTATTATGGAATTTCATTCCAATCAAATTTAATACATTTATGCAAAAATATGTTACATTGTTGCAAAGATTATTATATCCAAGAAATATGTTGCGGATATTAAATTTCGTCGAATACACATGTGGAAAAAAAAAATGTTACATTATTTCGGGTCAGAGGTAATTTCAATAAATAAGAGTAATTATGACAACTCATTAAAATATTACTTTCAAAGGTAAAACAAAACTTGAAATTAATTGATTATTATGGAATTTCATTCCTATCAAATTTAATACATTTATGCAAAAATATGTTACATTGTTGCAAAGATTATTATATCCAAGAAATATGTTGCGGATATTAAATTTCGTCGAATACACGTGTGGAAAAAAAAAATGTACATTATTTCGGGTCAGAGGTAATTTCAATAAATAAGAGTCATTATTTTTCGAGAGTTATTATCGTGTCCTCCGAGCTTACAGCAGTAACAGAGGTGAGATTAAAAATTGTTGATAATTTGATTTTTGGAATTTTCGTTTCGATTTTGACTTTTCAACGAGTCCTTCAAGGCCAGGTAAGATTGAAACATTTTTTGGGAATTTTTTTTCGATTTTGACCTTTTGTTCATATTTTTTTTGAAAAATGTCTACTTTAATTAAATATAACATCACCAAAGACGTCTTGAAAAATGTTCGCCGTTTTGGAGTCCAGGGGCGTACCCTAGAGTTCAAAATTAAAGATATCCCTAACGGTACGGAACCTGTGGCGTGGATAAAAGATGCAATCACCCAGATCGTTCTGAAAGGAACAGAAGGTCTAAACGCATCAGATAAAGTTGGTTTTACCTTTTGTTCCAAAGACTTTGCAAGAGGTCAGGGGTGGATGCGTTTTAAGTCTGCTTCGGAGGTGACAGTTGATGATGTATGGCATCGAATATCCGCCATATATCAATCAAACTCCACCGGCTTGAATACGGAATCTTTCTGTTTAAATGTTACTTCGGTACGAATGCCCAATGGACAAGGTCGCGGCAGAAAGTATAATTCTTTCAGCGAAGAATGTACCATGCGACGCGGTATTGTTTCGATAAATAATAAAGATAATTTGTGTTTACCTCGCGCACTTGTTTTTGCAAAAGCCTACGTAGACAAAGATATTGAATATCAAAAGGTGCGAAAAGATACCGGGAAACTACAGAGGCAAAGAGCCCAACAAATGATGACAAGTGCTAATGTCTCGATACCCTCTGACGGTTGTGGAATACCAGAGCTGCAGCAATTTCAGCGGCTTCTTGCCAACTACATAATAATAGTGTATAGTTATGGTAATAAGGGTCGTGACATTATTTTCAAAGGTGATGGTATTGGTCCTCGTTTGAATTTACTCTTTCACCAGGGTCACTACAATGTCATTACCTCTTTGACTGCTGCATTTTGTTGCAGTTATTACTGTGAAGATTGTCACGTACCCTATGATAAAAAGGAAAATCATCGTTGTGGAGGAACGTGTCCTGGATGTCAACAAGCACCATCTTGCTCCAATGAGCAATTATCAGTTAAATGCGATTCTTGCAAGAGATCTTTCCGTGGTCAAGTGTGTTTCGATAAGCATTTGCAACACGGTATTTGTACACAAATACGACGTTGTGAGGAATGTTTCAAGGTGGTACCGACCAACCGAACACACATCTGCGGAGAAATATTTTGCAAGATCTGCAAAAAACAATGCCCGGCTGGTCATTTTTGTTATATTCAACTCGATACTGGTTCATCGCCAGCTAAAGATTTTCGTTTTGTCTTTTACGATTTTGAAACCCGACAGGAGAAAGTTAACGCTGACGGTTCTCTTCTGCACGAACCTAATCTTTGCGTATTTCGACAATGTTGCGATAATTGTATTAAGTCTTCTGCAGATATTTGTAAAAAATGTGGCGTTCGTTTACAAGTACTAAAATGCGATGACCCCGTTTCCCCGTTTATGAATCATCTTCTTACACTACGTAAGAAATTCAAAAATGTTACTGTTATCGCCCACAACGGTGGTGGATTTGACCATCAGTTTGTATTTAATTATATTTTAACAAAAACAGACCTAACACCCGATCTTATTATGCGTGGAACAAAATTAATTTTAATGTCTGTTGGTAATGTCAGATTCATTGATTCGCTGTCATATTTTCCAATGGCTTTGTCAGGTCTTCCGAAATCTTTCGGTTTTTCAGAGCTCAAAAAGGGTTATTTTCCTCATTTATTTAACACCATTCAAAACCAGAAATACGTAGGACCTATGCCCCCTATCGAATTTTATTCTCCAGAAAATTTTAAAGCTAAAAAAAAACAGGCGGAATTTAAAAGGTGGTATAACGATAGGATTTCAGAGAGTTACGTCTTTGATTTTCAAAAGGAAATCATCCAATATTGCATTTCTGATGTAGATATTTTAACTAGGGCATGTCTTAAATTCAGAGAGCTTATGTTATTGGAGACAAATGTATGTCCTTTTATGGAAGCCACTACCATTGCTTCAGCTTGCAATAAAGTATTTCGACGCAATTTCCTAAAACCCAACACCATTGGTATTATTCCAAAGAATGGGTATCGCTTAAGGGATAATCAATCCAAAATTGCTATTCAATGGCTACTTTGGGAAGAGCATCAAAGACAGTTACATATCCAGCACGCTGCGAACGGTTCTGAAGCATTAGTTGCGGGAGTGAAGGTTGATGGTTTCTGTTCCGAGAGTAAACAAGTTTTTGAATTCCAAGGCTGTTTATATCACGGATGCCCCAAATGTTTCACCTTTCAGAGAGATGAACCTTTCAAAGACAGTCCCTCTGAGAATTTAAACATTCGATACGAGGCTACTCAAGCTAAGGTCGAAAGATTAAAGTCTTTAGGATTTGAAGTTATTGAAATGTGGGAGTGTGACTTTAGAAAAATGATGACCCCTGAAATTCAAACATATACAGAGACACATCCACTTATGTCTTACTACCCTCTTATTCCCCGTGACGCATTTTACGGGGGTCGCACAGGAAATGTCTACTCGTATTATAAAACCAAAAGAGGCGAAAAAATAAATTATTCTGATGTGTGTTCTCTTTATCCGTGGGCTTGTAAATACGGGAAATTTCCTGTAGGTCATCCTCGAGTTTTTGTAGGTGAAAAGTGTTCTTCAATTAACCTTTCTTCAGTTTGTGGGCTCGTCAAATGCTCGATTCTACCTCCTAGGAATCTTTTTCACCCTGTGCTACCACAAAAGATGAATGGTAAGTTGATGTTTGTTCTTTGTCGCGAATGTGGACGGACTTCAAATTATGGGGAATGTTTACATTCGGATGAAGAGCGAACACTGACCGGAACTTGGGTGGTAGTAGAGGTGGTTAAAGCTGTGGAAATGGGATACAAAATTTGCAATATCCAGGAAATTTGGTCCTACGAATCAATAAATCTCAGCGAAACTAATACTGGACTATTCACGGATATGATGAATAAGTTTATTAAAATTAAACAGGAAGCATCTGACTGGCCCAAAACTTGTGAAACTTCAGAGGAAAAATATGAGTATATTGAACGGTTTTTGCAGAGGGAGGGTATTCAATTAGAGTTTTTCAAAATCTCCAATAACCCCGGGCTTCGTTCATTAGCTAAACTTATGCTCAACTCGTTTTGGGGTAAGTTTGGACAAAGAGAAAATCAATCTAAGACTTCCATTGTTAAAAATCCCGCTCAATTCTTCTCAATGATGTCTAACCCTACAATTCACATCAATACGCTACTTCCAATTGGTGACCATACCTTGATCGTCAATTGGGAATACAAGGAAGAGGCCTATGAAACTTTACCAACCGTCAATGTGGTGCTTGCTGCATATGTAACGGCTTTAGCTCGTTTAAAACTTTACAGCTATCTCGAAAAAGTTGGTCAGAGGGTCTTGTATTATGATACAGATTCTGTCATATACATCTCAAAGCCTGATGAATATAACATTCCATCGGGAGAGTTCATCGGAGATATGACTGACGAGCTTGAAACAGAGGGCCGAGGATCATACATTACGGAATTTGTAAGCGGTGGGCCGAAGAACTATGCGTATAAATTCTGGTCCACCAAAGAACAGAAAGAAAAAGTATGCTGTAAAGTTAAAGGAATATCTCTGACAATTGAGGCAAAGAAGACCGTTAATTTTGACGTTATCAAAGATATGGTACTAAATCCCGGTTCCCCTGTCTACATAACATCAAATCAAATACATCGAACGGCTGAACACGAGGTGATAACAAAAACTATAACCAAAAAATATCAACCGAATTCTTTGAAAAGAAAGTTTCAGTCGGACCATGGTTCTGTACCGTATGGGTTTTAAGAAAAATAGACTTTTTCAAATATCCTTGTATACTAGACCTGAAATTCAACAAAACGAGTGAATGAAAGGTTAGAAGAATACCTCCCAATTAATTTTGGGAAACTGTGTATTCACTCCTTTACCTGGGAGACGCATGAAGGTTAGAAGAAAACCTCCCAATTAATTTTGGGAAACTGTGTATTCACTCCTTTAGCTGGGAGACGCATGAAGGTTAGAAGAATACCTCCCAATTGGATTTGGGAAACTGTGTATTCACTCCTTTACCTGGGAGATGCGTGAAGATTAAAAGAATCAATTTTCTGTCATTTAAAATTGACCAAAAACCGAGCAATTAACGATCTCCCCAGGAGTACGGTAGGCCTGTTGGTAATATTATACGGCTCAACTGTATAGTATTTCCAATGGGGAATCCTAAAACGAGGCCTTTAGCACCTCCGATAATCTTCAAAAGATTATTGCCTCCAGGGTTGGCCATGGAAAGAGGTGTAAAATAATAGAAAAATCTTGTAGAATGTTTTTTTTTGCGAGAAATTTTGATGAGAAGTCGAACTCGTGAAACCACATTTTCAACAAAATACTTTGGCTCTAACAAGCATTGAATAAGTTCCTGATATTACCATCATAATTATTTTAAGCTCTCGGTTTCATCAATTTTTATATTTAGATTATGAGAGAGAGAGACGTCAGTGAAATGGCACTTGTCATGATTTATCAAATTTTTCTTTCATTAATACCATGCATGTGATATTTCCCTTAGCTAAGCGTTTGTTTAAAATAAAAACATATACAAACACTAAATCATTCATTGTTGGTTACCAGAGGTGAGCAGACATGGCTGTTACAGATACCGGGAGAGAGTACGTCAAACTCAACCTAATTAAGTGTTGTATTGAGCAGGAATTCATTCAAGCTAACTATTGTGGCGTGTGTCTAGCTGGAAGTTTAATTCTCCATGAATTAGCTGCAAAATATGGAATAGCAACCGAATTATGTCTAGGTACAAAGGTCTATTCGAATGGCATAAAAATTACGCCACATTTTTGGATAGAACACAACGACATAATTTATGATCCCTCCCTAGCTGTTACGCAACATCATATACCTCATAATCTAGATGTGACTCATAGAAAAGATGAGTTTGAGTGCAAGACTGTCGAACACCTAGTCATGATTGGTATTTTTGAAAAATTTTTGTTGAACGAATCTACGGTAGAATACTTTACCAAAGCACCAAAGCATATAATGAAAGTGCGTGACAACATTCATGAAACTGTAGCTAAAATATTAAGTCAATAAAAAATATCTGATAACTCTGATGTTTTTTTCCGTTTCACCTTTGAAAGTAATATTTTGATAATGTGTCTTTTTGTGTCATTATTTTCTCTAATCTGTACATTTTTGATGCGCTCATGTTAAGAGAATGTAACTTGGTTGCAACATTTTAACACATCCTATTAGATGTACTTTATCAACGAAAGTAAATGAATATGCATTTTTAATATAAATAAGTTATAGATGTACTGTAGTTTAATATTTTCAATGACAAATCACCACCACCACCATTAGTAATAACGAACGTAATATTAAAAACAGGTGTAGCAAGGATACAAACCAGTAGCTTTTTATTTTCAAAAGAAAATGGGTAAGTTCTAAAAACATCGCAGTGACTTGTTGAATAATTTTGGTATTTGTTTCTTATAGATTTACAAACCAGAATTACTAATAAAGTGAGGGGGTGGTTGAACCACGATCAACGTGTAAGTACTTTTTAATTTTAACACTCATGAAGCCTTAAATATTAATTTCAATTTAACATTGCTTGTTCCATAACATATTAACTTTTTTACAATTTAATACTTGCACAATTTACAAATACTTGTTTGTTTTTTGACAATTTAAACTTTCAGTATTTTGGGAAATACTAAACAGTTCAAAGGTAAACATTTTTTCTATTAAAAAATATTAACTTTTTTAAATTACAATTTAATTCACACTTGCACGATTCACTTTATACCTATTTATCGACAACAAATCTAATTCATGTTAACAGTTATATAAATTTGAACATTTTCTCCGCCAACTATAGTAAAAATATTGAAAAATTTTCTTTTTTCAGAATCTCCCAACAATAATCATAATGGGGCGAATTGGGCTGAGTCCACCTCCATCCAGTTTTATTAATATTGGAACCGTAGGCTCCCATCACATTTATGTAGAGGTGGGAGCCGAATTCATAACGGTGTGGGCGTTGAATGGTATGTTGTTATGAGAATGTTAAAATTGTATTATAATCAATGTATCTTTTTACAGATCTCCCACAATAATAAAAAATATAAATTGTTGAAAATATCTGATTTTTATTCCTTATTCCTTTTCCAACTTTCAAACAATTTTAGTGTGTACTTTTATCAGTACATTCTCGAATTTAAATTCGGAATCAATTGAGAGTTATAAACAATATGGTGGAAGTAAAAATAATTTGTTATTTGTGTTATGCCTCGATGATAAGAAGAGTTGTGGGAGAAACGAGAAGTACAATTTGGATAATGTGCTCAAGTTGTGAGGTAAAATTAAGAAGAACAGATAGAAATAATAGCAATATATGTAATCCATGTATAAAAGATAAAAGATTTATAAAACAATAAATGTTAGTTTCTTTTTTAAATTGTTGAAGACCTCCCCGTATATCACTCTTACTTTTTATCTGCCCTGTATAATGCCTTTCGGTTACTTTTGATCCACTCTGTATAAGGCCTTTTGGTTACTTTTAATCCGTTCTGTAATAACAGTTGGTCGTCATTTGTTACAATTGGTCACCTGTCAATATGTCACCTGTCAATTGTCACTTGTCAATATGTCACCTGTTAATATGTCACCTGTCAACATGTCAACTGTCATAAATCACCTGTCACTTGTCACCTGTCAAACTGTTACCTGTCACTTGAGTTAGGTTAGGTTACTAGTTCTATGGTCAGTTAGGTTACTGTCATATGTCAACCTGTCAATATGTCACCTGTCAATATGTCACCTGTCAATATGTTACCTGTCACTTGAGTTAGGTTAGGTTAAGTTAGGTTAGGTTACTAGTTCTATGGTCAGTTAGGTTACTGTCATATGTCAACCTGTCAATATGTCACCTGTCAATATGTCACTTGTCACCTGTCACTTGTCACTTGTCACTTGTCAATATGTTACCTGTCGCTTGAGTTAGGTTAGGTTACTAGTTCTATGGTCAGTTAGGTTACTGTCATATGTCAACCTGTCAATATGTCACCTGTCACTTGTCACCTGTCACTTGTCACCTGTCAATATGTCACTTGTCACCTGTCAATATGTCTCATGTCACATGTCACTATGTCACTTGTCACCTGTCACCTGTCACTTGTCATCTGTCACTTGTCACCTGTCACATAGTTGAGTTCCATGGTTAGTTAGGTTAGGTTACTAGTTCTATGGTTAGTTGGGTTACTACCGTAATTCTATGGTCAGTTAGGTTACTGTCATATGTCAAGGGGCGTGGCCGGGAGGGGGAGTGGAAAGGGGGCGGGGCGAGGGCGGGGCTTAGGGGAGGGGCCGGAAAGTGGAGGGGGGTGGCGAAGGTGCCGTTATACCTACTTAGAGACTAGTGTTGTTTGGTAAAAGAGCCAAAAAAAAATAAGACATAATCACTTCTAAGTGGTTTAGTAGGCCTATAGGGGATGTATTTGCCACTTTAAATATTAAATACAACGCGCCATGGTTCTATCTCCTTATATCAATTATACAGTGTGTCCGCGTAAGTTGGCTACATATGGAAAACTTTTTTATTATTGGTTTTAGGAAAAAAAGTTATTCTTCATAAAAAGCTCTGCATTATCTAAAACCTGAAATGCAATCATTAGATATCACTTTTTTTCAGTCGTGTACGAGGTATGTCAAAAAATATGAATTTTACTCAAGAGTAAAGTACCTTTATTTTTCACAATACAGAAAAATTGTAAGGAGTAAAGTTGTTTAAAATTGGAAGTTATATCCAAATATGCAATTACAGCTATTTAGCATGAAAATTAAGATTTGGTGATTATTTACGTTTTACATGATTTTTGTTCAAGAGTAAAGTACCTTCATTTTTGACCATATCGAAAAAGTTTAATAAGAAAAGATGTTGAGGATTAAATAATTTTGAAATATTGTTTATTTATTATCAAAAAATATTATTTTTACATTTTCTCTGCGTTAACATTAAAAGTTCAAGTTTGAAAATTAATACATTATTAATCTAGGAGGCACTTGTCAGTGAACGTCAAAACGTAATACCTTGTGATATTGTTGTAAAGTTTTATTTTTGAAAGTATTTGTTTATGAAAAGGTAGAAATGCCAGCAACATTAAGTATGGACGATAAAATTGAAATTGTGTTAATAGTGGGTGATAAGTATAAAACATATCGAGAAGCTGCAGAAATATTCAATACCCGACATCCAGATAAAAATGTTCATTTTACAACAGTACGAAAAATTTATAATAAATTTAGGACTTATGGAGATGTACATAATAAATTTAGCAAAAAACATCAAAACAAAGCAGATAATGATGACATTGCATTAGAAGTAATTCTCTCGACAATTGAACATCCTGAATATTCTTTGCGACAAAGAGCATCTTCAATGACAAATGTCGTAAAAAAAACTACAGTTGCAAAGATCCTAAGGAAGAACAAATTTCTCCCGTACAAACCCCAATTCATCCATACGTTAAAACCAGGAGATTATGATAGACGATTTGAATTCTGTTGTGACATACAGGGACACTTGGATGATAATCAATTTATGTCGAGACAAATTATTTTTTCAGATGAAGCAACATTCTCATCAAATGGGACAGTTTCAAGCCAAAATTGCCGTTGGTGGAGTGATACTAATCCAAATTTCACATTGAAATCGCGGGACCAGACTTCATTCAAAACGAATGTCTGGTGCGCAATTTATAAAAATCAAATGATTGGACCTTTCTTCTTTCGAGAAAACTTGAATGCGGATCGTTATTTGTGTTTTTTAAACGATAAAATAAGTGATTTTCTTGACAACCTTCCCCTAACTGAACGTCAGCAGGTATGGTTCCAACAGGATGGTGCCCCATGTCACAGCAGGTTAGATGTACGTCAATACATTGAAAATCTGTTCAATGGAAAAATTATTCATCGTTATTCGGAAATTCCTTGGCCTCCGCGGTCTCCAGATTTAACCCCACTCGATTTTTTCTTGTGGGGTTACTTAAAGCAGAAGGTATATCTTCAAAAGCCCTTTCGAAATATTGACCATTTGGAGGAAGTAATTACAGACGCGGTACGTAGTATAACGCCCCGTATGATTAGGAGCGTCTTAAAAGAATTTGTTAATAGAACTGTTACATGTATGACCAGAGATGGAGGATATGTGGAAGCATTAGCAAATTGAGAAAACAGATTTTTTATTAGTACTGATAACAACATAATTATACAATTTTGTATTCGTTTAAATGCATAGTTCAAATATTACAAAATTAGTGATTGGAAGGTCATCAGCGTTCAATAAAAAAGGGGGATATGTTTGTTTTGATAAAAGTACATTTGTAAATTATTATTGTTTAAGATTTATTTGATTAAATTTATGAGTTATTAAATGTAATGCATTAATTTTCAAACTTGAACTTTTAATGTTAACGCAGAGAAAATGTAAAATTAATATTTTTTGATAATAAATAAACAATATTTCAAAATTATTTAATCCTCAACATCTTTTCTTATTAAACTTTTTCGATATGGTCAAAAATGAAGGTACTTTACTCTTGAACAAAAATCATGTAAAACGTAAATAATCACCAAATCTTAATTTTCATGCTAAATAGCTGTAATTGCATATTTGGATATAACTTCCAATTTTAAACAACTTTACTTCCTACAATTTTTCTGTATTGTGAAAAATTAAGGTACTTTACTCTTGAGTAAAATTCATATTTTTTGACATACCTCGTACACGACTGAAAAAAAGTGATATCTAATGATTGCATTTTAGGTTTTAGATAATGCAGAGCTTTTTATGAAGAATAACTTTTTTTCCTAAAACCAATAATAAAAAAGTTTTCCATATGTAGCCAACTTACGCGGACACACTGTATATATAAGATGGTGTGGAAATGAACCGAATTATTTCAACTATTTGTTTTTTCAACTAATATATGAAAAATGTTTTTTTTAGATTGCGAATTACCATGAAAAGATAACGCGCTGACATCCTTCCCTCCAAGCGGTGTTCATAATCAAGGAAATTCACATGAAGATTGAAATTTTTGAAAAATCCCATTGGAAATATAGTCTTTTGGTATATAATCAATGTATTATGTTCCTTTGGGGTGGTTATAGAAGAAGAAGGACATTAACCATTATTATATTAAAAAAATATTATTTTTTCTTAATACCCTACAACAATAGTGAAATCATAATATACTGAACGGATATAAAAAACGATACTACGATAATAATTGCATTTATAATACGTAAGACTTTCAATTGCATCGATTAACTCTGATAGATTAACAGGATGGTAAAAGAAAAATATCATACACTTTAAAAAATATATTAAAATATAATACATTTGTTTATGAAAAAAAAATGGTGATTCACCACTGAGTGTAGAAGAAGGGCACTGATTATTATTATATTTTGTTGAAAATAAAAAGATTTATTGAAAAAAATATATTATGAAATTGGTTTTTATTAAAACACCTTGTTTACAACAATAACACGTGTACAACAATAACACCTGTAACAGAATACGTAAGACTTTCAATTGCATCGATTAACTCTGATAGATTAACAGGATGGTTATAAAAAAATATCATACACTTTAAAAATATATTAAAATATAATACATTTGTTTAAAAAAAAAATGGTGATTCACCACTGAGTGTAGAATAAGGGTACTAACCAATATTATATTTTTCATTTGACATATAAAGATTTATTAAAAAAAATATTATGAAATTGGTTTTTATTAAAACACCTTGTTTACAACAATTACACGTTTTTTGCGTTCCGATAAGAAAATGTTATACTGAACGGTTTTTCAAACGATACGTCGTTTTGAACATTCAGTATATTCATCAACTTTTTCATGAAGTGTTATACTAATATCATATGAAGATTGAAATTTTTGAAAAATCCCTTTTCAACTATGTCACTTGTCTTTATACACCATGTTGAAAGAATGTTTTTCAACGATATGTCACTTAGTCTTTTCACCGATACGTGAACTATAATTTTTCAACACTCTGTATATAATGAGTAAGGTTAACAACGCGATATTCTCGTTTATACTTTGTTTTAAGCTCTTTTTTCAAAAAGACCTCTCCTCGCATCTAACACTTATGAGTGCAAATAGCTATATCCGTTAGACGAATTGTTACAGACGCGAAGGTTGATGGTTCGCGCCCGGCTGATGATGATAGGATGTATTTAAATTTGAGGGTCCTAAACAGTAGTAATTTTGGGGTCAATATTTAGGTGGTCCTATGGGGTCACAATGGAATTTTGGGTGGTCCAATGGGGTCATGAGGGGTGGTCCAATGGGGTCACAAGATATGGTCCAATAGGTCATGAGGGAATTTGGGGAGTCGTCCGTTAAGGCCTTTTGAGACGTAGAATTTTTCTATTATTTTTTAAATACAATAGACGTTAAGGCCTTTCTAACGAGATGTCGTTTGCTATGATTGGTCAACTTTTAGTAGGAGGGATGATGCGTGGGGGATGAACGGGGGTAGTTAGAATTTTTTCATTATTTTATTCGTTACCCCTATTACGTCACCTATCCATTAACGTAGCACATGCGTAGATTGAGTTTTACCCCCACTCCAAAATGAGCCAATTTCGGTGTTTTTGAACCTTAGATTTTCTTATGGAGATTACCATGTTAAAATCGCGAAAATGGTCCAGAATCAGTGCTGCACAATTACTAGAAAGTTTTCAACTAAATCTTCTTTTGTAAAAAAAAACATATCTCGAATCATGCTATATAACATGTCACCGCCATACATACATGTATTAAAATATATATATATATATATTTGTAAAAATTTATATCAATATTTTCACACTAAGAAATGTCACATTTTCGGTATTTTTCCACATATTATTGACGTTTGCAAATTTGATGGTACACCCTGTGAAACTGGAATCTTTGCCCACGATCCAAACCCCTGCCATGCCACTGGAGTATATTCGTGTACCGAAAGAAATGTACAACGCCTCCGCAACTGGTTTTCAAATACTGTATTACCTTTATGAATAAAGTTTTTTCTAAAAACATGGGTTTTATTGAAACACTCTGTATATTCATCAACTTTTATATTACATGAAGATTGGAATTTTCGTTTTACAATTATAATTTTTAAAATTAAAACAAATACAGCCACCAATACTGAGAATCAATTCGTAGCGATGCCAAAGACTGAGAGAAGAAATACTGCAAATACGAAAATTGCGAAAGACAACATCGATGATAAGCCTAGTACTGGTATAGCGCAAAGCGTTACTACAGATAAAAAGGAAGGAGAAGTAGTAAAAACAGCTAGCTCAGAAAAGAAAGATGGAGAGTATCTAATTGGCGGCACACTTGCATTACATCTACGTTTTCTTCTTGGCATCATTCCGTCGACTGACATATTGTAAGTAATCCAAATTTATTTTATTCTTGGCAAAACTGAGATAACACAAGTTATTAAAATGGATTCTTAGCTTTGAAGGACCATAATGTTTTGTCGAAAACACTTAGAAGGCAATTATATATATTTATTCAAGATTACAAAGATTGACATTCAATAAAAAATTACATTGACATTTGACTCAACTTTTTGTAACTAAGTAACTTTTTTGAGAATCTAAACTAATCACTAACACTGATGATATATTAGTTTAAATACCAATTTGTAGTTTTTATACAATATTAGTATACATTTCAAGTGTAAAGATATTTATTCAGCGATAATTAGTGTTTTACGTTATTATTATATTCACATTAATTATATACGAATGAATATATTGGGATAGTCTAGTAAAATGGATCTAAAAACCATGAATTCTCCCTCACTTTTATGAAGAGACCCAATACCAACAACAAAATTAACAGATATAAAATCAGGGGAACCCAAGAAAATCATTTCAGTTAAATTAGTTTGGAGTAAATTTGGGGAAACGGTGCTGCTGGAACTGGAGAAGGAAATAACGTTCCTTCCGCAGAGGGTAACAGAGACGTATAAACCTTATATAAAATATTTTGAAGAAGGGAAGTATATGCTTCGACAAGGATTTTCCACAATTTACGTTAATACTTTCGATAAAAAACCAAAATGATTTGAAATAACAGTTATATAAATTTCAACATTTTCTCCACTAACTATATAGTGATAATATTGAATAATTTTCTTTTTCAGAATATACCTTTTATCATATTGATGGGAAGGAAGCAAAACCATCCGCCCCCCTCCACATTTATTCCTATCGGGATCATAGGCTCCCATGAGATATATGTGGAGGTGGGGGAGGAACTAATTACGGTGTGGGCGTTAAATGGTATGTTGTTATGAGAATGTTAAAATTGTATTATAATTACTGTATCTTTTTTTTTACAGATCTCCCACAATAATAAAATATTAATTTGTCAAAAATATCTGATTTTTATTCTTTTCCAGTGGTTAAACAATGTTCCTTCTGAGTTAAACAACGCTCAGTATATGCTAAATCCTCATATTTTGGTAGAACCATCCTGTATAAATAATGGAATGCGCTGTGTGTGTATACAAAGTATAGGAAACAAGCCCGCCCAAGGATATTATGCATAAATTATATACGCAATTAATATATTTTCAATGGGATAGTGTATTATACTTTGCTATGACCATCCTGTTACGCCAGAGGCAACTAATGCAGTCGAGATTCTTACGCAATAGTGCATGCAATTAAAATCATTTTAGATAGTTCATCATTTTAAAAAATCTCAAATCTGTGTATACAGGGTGTCCCACGACGAGTGAAAACTATCTGTATATGGCAAAATACACTTAGTGCTTGTATCAAAATTTAGACCACACCCGCATCTCTAAAAATTTATATAAAACATTTAATATCTGGATAACGGTAAGGTTTAGGTATAGGAAAGTATACATGAACTTGCCTTATTTTTTCCCCCTGAATGCATTAAAATAGAAAAAACAGGGTGGTTCTATTTAAAAAAATGAAGAAATTTGATATTTATGAAGTTAAACTTTGAACACTTTTTATACACATCCTGTATAAAATGAAAAATTTTTCAACATAGATTCGATTACGTTTGACCTTGCTTAAGGCCACTGAACAGAAACCATTTTCATATCTTCAAGGGTCTCCTCGTAAAAAAATAATTTATAAGGGTCTTCAACGGTCAAATTTTCTACAAAAAAATCAATAACTCAAAAAGTGTGCATTTTTCGAAAAAAGTTTTCAGACAAAAGTATACTAAAATATTACGTAGATTTCAAAAATATATTAATATACAGGGTGTTCCATTTAAAATAACAAAGTTACAGTCGACTTCCGGTAGAACCGGAAGTCGGCCATCTTAGAAAATATTTTAGTTGAAAAGATCGTATCCGAAAACCCAAACGTAGAAATTTTCATGATTTTACTATAAGTATTTGGCCATATACAGATAGTTTTCACTCGTCGTGGGACACCCTGTATATGTATACCGATAGAAGGCTGTTTCTAATAAAGTATAACTACCTGAATACGTAAGAAGAAGAAGAGCATGAATAGGAAAAAACCAGAAAATGTGGTAAGATTGAAATTTAGTTTTTATTTTATTAATTTTGAAATATTTAAGGTTTTAAAAGTGTTGAGAACAGTCCAAACGCTTTTATTCCAACAAGAGCTACATCGCAATCTGCGGGATGTGATTTACAAACACCTATAAATTTTACTATAGGTTCAAGAGAAAGATTCCTTGTAGATAGTGGGTTAAAATTAGAACTACCACAGGGAGTTTATGGAAGGATAGCACCACGATCTGGCATAGCGCTTAAAAATGGAATAGAAGTGTTTGCAGGTGTGATTGATGCTGATTATAGAGGTACAATTAAAATATTATTAGAAGTTTTAAACCATTTAGGTTTTGAAACGTTATTTCATTCTAATTAATAGTACGCATAGCATAATTAGGATTAAATTATTCTAAATATTATAAAAGTAATAATAGATTAAGTTATATTCAATTTTTAGTATACATAATAGTAGGTATAGGGGCACTTGACCGACCCCCCTCCACTTTCCGCCGAAGCCCCGCCCCCTTCCCCCCCCTGGCCACGCCCCCTGACATATGACAGTAACCTAACTGACCATAGAACTACAGTAGTAACCTAACTGACCATAAAACTTAACTATGTGACAAGTGACATATTGACAGGTGACAGATGACATATAGACAGGTGACAAGTGACATATTGACAGGTGACATATTGACAGGTTGACATATTGACAGGTGACAGGTTGACATATGACAGTAACCTAACTGACCATAGAACTACAGTAGTAACCTAACTGACCATAGAACTTAACTATGTGACAGGTGACATATTAACAGGTGACCTTACGAGCATGTTACTTTTGATGTATATGCGTTAGGATAATTTACCCCCACCACTTTTTGAGTAAATTTTGACGTTTTCGGACCTTGGATTTTTTGATGATTTTCTTATGAAGATTTTTTCCAACCGGTAGAGCTGGCAACATAGCAACTAAAAAAGCTACTCTCTTTACCAACCTAAATATATCTGAAAGCTTTACTTAAACCAATTAATGAAATTGGTCATTACACCTATAGTAAAAAGTACTGATATTATACATCCATTCGAAACAAAACAAAATTGCATATTCATATTTGATGATGTGACTTGTGACGAACAAGATGTTATTCGAGAATATTTTTAACATGTCCAGACATGTCACGTCAAATGTGGAAAAAAAAAACACAAACACATCTATATAACTATTTATTCAAATCATTGATGAATATTTTCTTCGATTTCGAAAGATGTTAGCGGATTGGGCTTACCAACATCGATTTGTCCTCTGTATTTCAGACTGTATTTTAGGCTGCTGAACTCCGCTATATGCTGTCGGTATGTTTCGGTCACTCTTTGGGGTAGGAATACCGCTTTATCTTTGAGTTGGAGCAGAACTACCTCTCCAAATTTCGTCTTCACTATTCGTCCTACTGTTATTTGGAAAGGTGTATTCTTAGGTAACTCTGTCAGTTTCACAATTGGTTTTTTTTCTATAAGTGACACCGAATTAAGTTTAGTAAGGTCCATCTATAAAGAAATCAAATTTGAATATAATTGAAAACACGGAAACATTTACAGCAAAAACTACTCTCATTGGAGCGGTAAATATATAAATCAAAAATCACTTACCCTTATTAATTTTCCTTAATTTTGAAAGATAGCGGATTGGGCTTCCTAACGTCGATTGTTATTTTAGGCTGCTGCTAGCAAATACTGCTCTCTTCTGGCTTGCGTTTGCTTATTTATTTGTGTCTTCCCACCGTGTGCAAAAGAAAAAACACGTGACTTTAAGATAGTTAATGGTAATTATTTCCTGTTATATCTTTTTTGTAGATAAAAAATTCTTCAAAAGTGTAGTTCCCAAAATGATCACGTAACATTTCTCTATATAAATGATATACGTTGAATTGAAGAGTTTATTAAAAACTAATAAAGACATCATGAATCAGTTAAAAAATTTGTCTGATAAGAGAACAGAAGAGCATACAAGGTGCAGTGCTAGTATCAACTGGAAACCTGAAGAGCTAGATAAAAGACTGTACCACGTTTTCAGAAAATTACCACAAGTAATGTACCCATTGAGACGTATTCAACCCACACCGTCCAGCCGAACAGAAGAGCGTAAATTCGATAATGTTTTGCAATGACATGTGTAGCATATATTTTTAAATTGTAGAACGTAAATTCAAAATTGCAATATAAAAAGTCAAAAAATATACAGAGTGTTTTTTTTTAATCCTCCAACTTAGGTAACAATAGAAAACCGGTGTAGGTACACCTCGTTCACAGGGCGTAGTTTTTTCATTATTTGCATTTTCATAAAACATTTACCATAGTGACGTATATTGAATTTTATTAAGTCAAATACACATGTTAAATTGAAATTAAATTAATCGATTCAAGGTGATTCCAGCGGTCAGTGGAGATTATAATTACATAATTAGATAATAAAATCGAAGTCTTGACAGTGCCGTACCGTATGTTATTACGTCTAAACCTTTTTGTACTCTTAATAAAACAAATATAGACTTTTAAGAATTTTTATTGAACCTCAACTGTATAATATGTTAGGTTAAGAGGCAATGCGCTGTGTGCGCTCTCGCCAAAAAAGCTAAAATGTACTAAAAGTCACTGTAGAATGTGTTTTTTTTTCTGTTGATTGAAACTTGATAGGTATTTACTCAATACATAAACTTGTATGAACAGAAATAGAAATTATTTTAAGATTTGCTTTAAATTTGAAAAATAAGTGATTTTTCCTTCAAACACATTTTTCTCTACAACTTATTTATATTAAAAATGCATATTCATTTACTTTCGTTGATAAACATCTAATAGGATTTGTTAAAATGATGCAACCAAGTTACATTTTTTTTTAACATGAGTGCATCAAAACGATTGGGTATTCAGTTGTGATAGTACAGAATAGAGAAAATAATGACACAAAAAGACACATTATCAAAATATTACTTAAAAAACATCAGAGTTATCAGATATTTTTTATTGACTTAATATTTTAGCTACAGTTTCATGAATGTTGTCACGCACTTTCATTATATGCTTTGGTGCTTTGGTAAAGTATTCTACCGTAGATTCGTTCACCAAAAATTTTTCAAAAATACCAATCATGACTAGGTGTTCGACAGTCTTGCACTCAAACTCATCTTTTCTATGAGTCACATCTAGATTATGAGGTATATGATGTTGCGTAACAGCTAGGGAGGGATCATAAATTATGTCGTTGTGTTCTATCCAAAAATGTGGCGTAATTTTTATGCCATTCGAATAGACCTTTGTACCTAGACATAATTCGGTTGCTATTCCATATTTTGCAGCTAATTCATGAAGAATTAAACTTCCAGCTAGACACACGCCACAATAGTTTGCTTGAATGAATTCCTGCTCAATACAACACTTAATTAGGTTGAGTTTGACGTACTCTCTCCCGGTATCTGTAACAGCCATGTCTGCTCACCTCTAGTAACCAACAATGAATGATTAATTGTCTGTATATGTTTTTACTTTAAACAAACGCTTAGCTATGGGAAATATCACATGCATGGTATTAATGAAAGAAAAATTTGATAAATCATGACAAGTGCCATTTCACTGACGTATCTCTCTCATAATCTAGATATAAAAATTGATGAAACCGAGAGCTTAAAATAATTATGATGGTAATATCAGGAACTTATTCAATGCTTGTTAGAGCCAAAGTATTTTGTTGAAAATGTGGTTTCACGAGTTCGACTTCTCATCAAAATTTCTCGCAAAAAAAAAACATTCTACAAGATTTTTCTATTATTTTACACCTCTTTCCATGGCCAACCCTGGAGGCAATAATCTTTTGAAGATTATCGGAGGTGCTAAAGGCCTCGTTTTAGGATTCCCCATTGGAAATACTATACAGTTGAGCCGTATAATATTACCAACAGGCCTACCGTACTCCTGGGGAGATCGTTAATTGCTCGGTTTTTGGTCAATTTGAAATGACAGAAAATTGATTGGGAAGAATTATTCTAGCTTTTACGCAGGTGAAGGAGTGAATACACAGTTTCCCAAAACCGATTGGGAGGTATTCTTCTAACCTTCATGCGTCTCCCAGCTAAAGGAGTGAATACACAGTTTCCCAAAATTAATTGGGAGGTATTCTTCTAACCTTCATGCGTGTCCCAGGTAAAGGAGTGAATACACAGTTTCCCAAAATTAATTGGGAGGTATTCTTCTAACCTTCATTCACTCGTCTTATTGGATTTTAGGTCTAGTATACAAGGATATTTGAAAAAGTCTACTATTTTTCTTAAAACCCATACGGTACAGAACCATGGTCCGACTGAAACTTTCTTTTCAGAGAATTCGGTTGATATTTTTTGGTTATAGTTTTTGTTATCACCTCGTGTTCAGCCGTTCGATGTATTCGATTTGATGTAATGTAGACAGGGGAACCGGGATTTAGTACCATATCTTTAATAGCGTCAAAATTAACGGTCTTCTTTGCCTCAATTGTCAGAGATATTCCTTTAACTTTACAGTATATGACAGAATCTGTATCATAATACAAGACCCTCTGACCAACTTTTTCGAGATAGCTGTAAAGTTTTAAACGAGCTAAAGCCGTTACATATGCAGCAAGCACCACATTGACGGTTGGTAAAGTTTCATAGGCCTCTTCCTTGTATTCCCAATTGACGATCAAGGTATGGTCACCAATTGGAAGTAGCGTATTGATGTGAATTGTAGGGTTAGACATCATTGAGAAGAATTGAGCGGGATTTTCAACAATGGAAGTCTTAGATTGATTTTCTCTTTGTCCAAACTTACCTCAAAACGAGTTGAGCATAAGTTTAGCTAATGAACGAAGCCCGGGGTTATTGGAGATTTTGGAAAACTCTAATTGAATACCCTCCCTCTGCAAAAACCGTTCAATATACTCATATTTTTCCTCTGGAGTTTCACAAGTTTTGGGCCAGTCAGATGCTTCCTGTTTAATTTTAATAAACTTATTCATCATATCCGTGAATAGTCCAGTATTTGTTTCGCTGAGATTTATTGATTCGTAGGACCAAATTTCCTGGATATTGCAAATTTTGTATCCCATTTCCACAGCTTTAACCACCTCTACTACCACCCAAGTTCCGGTCAGTGTTCGCTCTTCATCCGAATGTAAACATTCCCCATAATTTGAAGTCCGTCCACATTCGCGACAAAGAACAAACATCAACTTACCATTCATCTTTTGTGGTAGCACAGGGTGAAAAAGATTCCTAGGAGGTAGAATCGAGCATTTGACGAGCCCACAAACTGAAGAAAGGTTAATTGAAGAACACTCTTCACCTACAAAAACTCGAGGATGACCTACAGGAAATTTCCCGTATTTACAAGCCCACGGATAAAGAGAACACACATCAGAATAATTTATTTTTTCGCCTTTTTTGGTTTTATAATACGAGTAGACATTTCCTGTGCGACCACCGTAAAATGCGTCACGGGGAATAAGAGGATAGTTAGACAGAAGTGGATGTGTCTCTGTATATGTTTGAATTTTAGGGGTCATCATTTTTCTAAAGTCACATTCCCACATTTCAATAACTTCAAATCCTAAAGACTTTAATCTTTCGACCTTAGCTTGAGTAGCCTCGTATCGAATGTTTAAATTCTCAGAGGGACTGTCTTTGAAAGGTTCATCTCTCTGAAAGGTAAAACATTTGGGGCATCCGTGATATAAACAGCCTTGGAATTCAAAAACTTGATTACTCTCGGAACAGAAACCATCAACCTTCACTCCCGCAACTAATGCTTCAGAACCGTTCGCAGCGTGCTGGATATGTAACTGTCTTTGATGCTCTTCCCAAAGTAGCCATTGAATAGCAATTTTGGATTGATTATCCCTTAAGCGATACCCATTCTTTGGAATAATACCAATGGTGTTGGGTTTTAGGAAATTGCGTCGAAATACTTTATTGCAAGCTGAAGCAATGGTAGTGGCTTCCATAAAAGGACATACATTTGTCTCCAATAACATAAGCTCTCTGAATTTAAGACATGCCCTAGTTAAAATATCTACATCAGAAATGCAATATTGGATGATTTCCTTTTGAAAATCGAAGACGTAACTCTCTGAAATCCTATCGTTATACCACCTTTTAAATTCCGCCTGTTCTTTTCAGCTTTAAAATTTTCCGGAGAATAAAATTCGATAGGGGGCATGGGTCCTACGTATTTCTGGTTTTGAATGGTGTTGAATGGTGTTGAATAAATGAGGAAAATAACCCTTTTTGAGCTCTGAAAAACCAAAAGATTTTGGAAGACCTGACAAAGCCATCGGAAAATATGACAGCGAATCAATGAATTTGACATTACCAACAGACATTAAAATTAATTTTGTTCCACGCATAATAAGATCGGGTGTTAGGTCTGTTTTTGTTAAAATATAATTAAATACAAACTGATGGTCAAATCCACCACCGTTGTGGGCGATAACAGTAACATTTTTGAATTTCTTACGTAGTGTGAGAAGATGATTCATAAACGGGGAAACGGGGTCATCACATTTTAGTACTTGTAAACGAACGCCACATTTTTTACAAATATCTGCAGAAGACTCAATATAATTATCGCAACATTGTCGAAATACGCAAAGATTAGGTTCGTGCAGAAGAGAACCGTCAGCGTTAACTTTTTCCTGTCGGGTTTCAAGATCGTAAAAGACAAAAAGAAAATCCTTAGCTGGCGATGAACCAGTATCGGGTTGAATATAACAAAAATGACCAGCCGGGCATTGTTTTTTGCAGATCTTGCAAAATATTTCTCCGCAGATGTGTGTTCGGTTGGTCGGTACCACCTTAAAACATTCCTCACAACGTCGTATTTGTGTACAAATACCGTGTTGCAAATGCTTATCGAAGCACACTTGACCACGGAAAGATCTCTTGCAAGAATCGCATTTAACGGATAATTGCTCATTGGAGCAAGATGGTGCTTGTTGACATCCAGGACACGTTCCTCCACAACGATGATCATTCTTTTCATTATAGGGCACGTGACAATCTTCACAGTAATAACTGCAACAAAATGCAGCAGTCAAAGATGTAATGACATTGTAGTGACCCTGGTGAAAGAGTAAATTCAAACGAGGACCAATACCATCACCTTTGAATATAATGTCACGACCCTTATTACCATAACTATACACTACTATTATATAGTTGGCAAGAAGCCGCTGAAATTGCTGCAGCTTTGGTATTCCACAACCGTCAGAGGGTATCGAGACATCAGCACTTGTCATCATTTGTTGGGCTCTTTGCCTCTGCAGTTTCCCGGTATCTTCTCGCACCTTTTTATATTCAATATCTTTGTCTACGTAGGCTTTTGCTACAACAAGAGCACGAGGTAAACACAAATTATCTTTATTATTTATAGAAACAATACCGCGTCGCATGGTACATTCTTCGCTGAAAGAATTATACTTTCTGCCGCGACCTTGTCCATTGGGCATTCGTACCGAAGTAACATTTAAACAGAAAGATTCCGTTTTCAAGCCGGTGGAGTTTGATTGATATATGGCAGATATTCGATGCCATACATCATCAACTGTCACCTCCGAAGCAGACTTAAAACGCATCCACCCCTGACCTCTTGCAAAGTCTTTGGAACAAAAGGTAAAACCAACTTTATCTGATGCGTTTAGACCTTCTGTTCCTTTCAGAACGATCTGGGTGATTGCATCTTTTATCCACGCAACAGGTTCCGTACCGTTAGGGATATCTTTAATTTTGAACTCTAGGGTACGCCCCTGGATTCCAAAACGGCGAACATTTTTCAAGACGTCTTTGGTGATGTTATATTTAATTAAAGTAGACATTTTTCAAAAAAAAAATATGAACAAAAGGTCAAAATCGAAAAAAAATTCCCAAAAAATGTTTCAATCTTACCTGGCCTTGAAGGACTCGTTGAAAAGTCGAAATCGAAACGAAAATTCCAAAAATCAAATTATCAACAATTTTTAATCTCACCTCTGTTACTGCTGTAAGCTCGGAGGACACGATAATAACTCTCGAGAAATAATGACTCTTATTTATTGAAATTACCTCTGACCCGAAATAATGTACATTTTTTTTTCCACACGTGTATTCGACGAAATTCAATATCCGCAACATATTTCTTGGATATAATAATCTTTGCAACAATGTAACATATTTTTGCATAAATGTATTAAATTTGATAGGAATGAAATTCCATAATAATCAATTAATTTCAAGTTTTGTTTCACCTTTGAAAGTAATATTTTAATGAGTTGTCATAATTACTCTTATTTATTGAAATTACCTCTGACCCGAAATAATGTAACATTTTTTTTCCCCACACACACGTGTATTCGACGAAATTCAATATCCGCAACATATTTCTTGGAAATAATGTGTAAAGAGAAATAATCTTTGCAACAATGTAACATATTTTTGCATATGCATACATGTATTAAATTTGATAGGAATGAAATTCCATAATAATCAATTAATTTTATTTTAATTTCAAGTTTCGTTTCACCTTTAAAAGTAATATTTTGATAATGTGTCATTATTTTCTCTAATCTGTACTTTTTTGATGCGCTCATGTTAAGAGAATGTAACTTGGTTGCAACATTTTAACACATCCTATTAGATCTTTATCAACGAAAGTAAATAAATATGCATTTTTAATATAAATAAGTTATAGATGTACTGCAGTTTAATATTTTCAATGACAAATCACCACCACCACCACCATTGAAAATAACGAACGTAATATAAAAAAAAAGGTGTAGTAAGGATACAAACCAGTAGCTTTTTATTTTCAAAAAGAAATGGGTAAGTTCTAAAAACATTACAGTGACTTGTTAAATAATTTTGGTATTTGTTTCTTATAGATTTACAAAACAGAATCTTTGTTAAAGTAAGGGAATATTTAAACCCTACTCAATGTGTAAGTATCTTTTAATATTTAACACTCATGAACTCTTTCGACAAAAACTTTCAATATATTGGGCAAAATATTTTTTATTTACAATTAAACACTTCGATCATTCATACGGAGTAACATCGAATGGTCCGCAGAGAAACTCAACCTACATAATTTTCTTTAAACTTTCAATGGGCAATTCAATACACAGGATTTTTGACAATTCACGTTAATACTTTCAATAAAACACTAAAAATGATTTGAAATAACGATTATGTAAATTTGAACATTTTTTCCACTAACTGTATAGTGATAATATTGAATAATTTTCTTTTTCAGAATATCCCTACTATAATTTTTTTTGGGAAAAAGCAAAACCTTCCGCCCCCCTCCACATTCGTTCTAATTGGGAGCGTGGAGTCCCATGATGTATATGTGGAGGTTGGGGAGAGGATTATCACGGTGTGGGCGTTAGATGGTATGTTGTTATTAGAATGTTAAAATTGTATTATAATTATTGTATCTTTTTACAGATCTCCCACAATAATAAGCTCCAATGAGATATATGTGGAGGTTGGGGAGGAGATAATCACGGTGTGGGAGTTAAATGGTATGTTGTTATGAGAATGTTAAAATTGTATTATAATTATTGTATCTTTTTACAGATCTCCCACAATAATAAAAAATATAAATTGTTGAAAATATCTGATTTTTATTCCTTATTCCTTTTCCAACTTTCCAACAATTTTAATGTGTAAAAAAAAACAACAAGTGGTTTTCTTAATTGCGTTTATTATACCTTTTCATATATTTATTATAGTCAGGATGACTGACAAAGCAATAGCAAAATGCATTTTTACAATAACAATTAAAAGTAAAGTTAACGCCTTGCATGTGCGATTCTTGACCTAGCTCCGCCGACGTTGGCATACTCTCCTCGCACCGCAAATGCTCCCCACAAGGCACAGATTTTGGCTGCTTCTCTTTCTTCGAGGTAGGTAATAACTGGAGATTTGACGGGCATTTTTTCATTCTTCTCTGTCTTCCTCACAGTCTGTGTCTTCACAGCTCAAACAAGTTATGAAATAACTATTGTCTTCACAATCACAATAACTCGTCTTATTTTTGTACAATCTGCAACTCGAACAATAATACCAACACATTTAGAAGTACTTGAAAAGACTAAATAATGCACAATTTAGAAGTCTATTTAAGAGGTCAGGCAAGGCTACTCGGCTCGGCTCGGCTCGGCGTGACGACTTCGTAATTCCCATTAACTATCCTAAAGTCACGTGTTTTTTGCTTCAGAACTCAGTTAGCAACATGAGTTATGAAGGTGTCAGTAGTGGTAGTGACGATAGTAGTAGTAGTAATAACTATACTGCAGAACTAGATAGAATTTTGGAAAACTATGAGTTTGCTGCAAAGTCTGAAAATGTGTACCTGCTTTCAACACAATATTCAATTTCCGGTTATGAAGTGAAATGTGGAATTAGTCCAGCAAGATCATTCACGCCTGCTGTTATTTTATCTCATCAGCTCAAGGTCAGCAAAATATCTTTCAGCACTTACGAATGGCAGGAATTTATTTCAATAATGATGCAACAAATGACCGTAGACGAGTTCAAACCTGATCCGATTCCATGTGGAGAGTACTGTACCATTACCCCATTGAATTACGATGATTGTAAGGTTATGTTTATCAAGAAACATGGCGTCGAATATTACATGGATGAAGAAGAAGTATCCCAAATTTTGAAATTGAACAATTTGATTATAGAACGTATTTCAAACTTGGAAAATTTGAATTTTTGTCAATATTATTATAATGTTTTGGATTTCTGTAAAAATTTTGCCTCTGAAAATTTGAGTCCTTTACAAATTTTATATGCATTTTGTTCCATAACACCAAACGATATGTTGAACAACGCTCTTAGAGAATTTTTATACTTTTATAAAGTCAAAGTTATCAATGATATAAATTAAAATTTTATTAACAAACATAATTTCTTTTTATCAATGATGTTTTAAATACTGTGAATAATTAAAAAATTACTTTATGCTTAACCTAACATATTATACAGTTGAGGTTCAATAAAAATTCTTAAAAGTCTATATTAGTTTTATTAAGAGTCCAAAAAGGTTTAGACGTAATAACATCCGGTACGGCACTGTCAAGACTTCGATTTTATTATGTATAATATCAGTACTTTTTACTATAGGTGTAATGACCAATTTCATTAATTGGTTTAAGTAAAGCTTTCAGATATATTTAGGTTGGTAAAGAGAGTAGCTTTTTTAGTTGCTATGTTGCCAGCTCTACCGGTTGGAAAAAATCTTCATAAGAAAATCATCAAAAAATCCAAGGTCCGAAAACGTCAAAATTTACTCAAAAAGTGGTGGGGGTAAATTATCCTAACGCATATACATCAAAAGTAACATGCTCGTAAGGTCACCTGTTAATATGTCACCTGTCACATAGTTAAGTTCTATGGTCAGTTAGGTTACTACTGTAGTTCTATGGTCAGTTAGGTTACTGTCATATGTCAACCTGTCACTTGTCACCTGTCAATATGTCAACCTGTCAATATGTCACCTGTCAATATGTCACTTGTCACCTGTCTATATGTCATCTGTCACCTGTCAATATGTCACTTGTCACATAGTTAAGTTTTATGGTCAGTTAGGTTACTACTGTAGTTCTATGGTCAGTTAGGTTACTGTCATATGTCAACCTGTCACTTGTCACCTGTCACAAGGTTACTGTCATATGTCAACCTGTCACTTGTCACCTGTCTATATGTCACCTGTCAATATGTCAACCTGTCAATATGTCACCTGCCAATATGTCACTTGTCACCTGTCAATACGTCACTTGTCACCTGTCAATATGTCTCATGTCACATGTCAATATGTCACTTGTCACATGTCAATATGTCACTTGTCACCTGTCATATGTCACCTGTCACTTGTCATCTGTCACCTGTCACTTGTCATCTGTCACTTGTCATCTGTCACTTGTCACATAGTTATAGTTTATGGTTAGTTAGGTTAGGTTACTAGTTCTATGGTTAGTTAGGTTACTACCGTAATTCTATGGTCAGTTAGGTTACTGTCATATGTCAGGGGGCGTGGCCAGGAGGGGGGGGAAGGGGGCGGGGCTTCGGCGGAAAGTGGAGGGGGGTCGGTCAAGTGCCCCTATACCTACTCATAATTTATATTCAATTTTATTTTAAATTAACTTAGGTTGAAGTTTAGAATTAAAAACTAACTAAGCATAGTGATTGTATAATAGCGTGAACAAGACATTTATAAAATGTCGGATAATCCAGTATTCGCAGCAATTTGGGGAAACGGTGCTGCTGGAACTGGAGAAGGAAATAACGTTCCTTCCGCAGAGGGTAACAGAGACGTATAAACCTTATATAAAATATTTTGAAGAAGGGAAGTATATGCTTCGACAAGGATTTTCGACAATTTACGTTAATACTTTCGATTATTACCAAACTACTGTATCAGCTACAGACACGACAGATATAACATTTACTCCTACATATACACAATGTAAAATAAATAAATAAAACAATAAAAATTGATATGGCTTTCTATTTTTCGGATATGTTCGGTTACGTCCGACATTTCCGATCGGCATATTGAATTATCCCACCACTATTTGAAAAATAGGGAGTCAAGTTCACGCCAGTCGCAGCCGCACCGGAGTGTGGTCTGTCTTAACTTATCTTATCTGATTTCAATTCTAACTTGACCACCGTTTCTCCTCGGACATCAAAAATTCTCACATATTTGAAATCCTCGGAAAAATCATATATACTGAGACTGAACTGAGCTGTACTATTCTTATTACGAGCTTCTGCGGTAATAATTTAGAGTCTTCTTCGTATAATGTACCAGCTCCTGCAAATCTATTGTTTTCATTTAAAAAGTAATCTTTTATTTTACTTCCTAACCATTCTTTAGGCATTTGTATAACTTTATGGTTCCATACTGCTTTGCCATATGCTTGTGACATTTGTGGTTTTATTAATGGTGAATCAGACATAAATGCAACAGTTGAAGCTAATAGCTCGGTAGCATTAAACAAACGAGTACCAATTATAATTACATCAAATTCATTATTATGGAAATATTGTTCAGCAGAAGAACAACCATTCTTAGAAAGAACATTTAAATCAGATTTTAACGTACATGTCAGTAAAAAGTCATTTTGTACTAATATAAATCATACTTGTCCGAAAATAGATAAGGAAAGTAATAATAATAATAATAATGGTCTTTTATTTTTTTTCCTCATCATAACATTTACAATAAGATAGTTAAAGTAAAAAAAAGTAAGTAAGAGCGAGAGAAAAAAAAACGCATCGAAGATCAGGTGACTACCACACCAAATTGATATGGCAGTCTCTGTTTTTCATCTTAGGCGTTGAGTGATTCAAAGAATAATTAAAGATATTATAACATAGTTCTAACAAAATTCGATACAAATAAAAATGATAATAATAATATGTAACACAATTCAAATGACAATAACAATACTGATGGTATTAATAATAATAAACTGTAACAACAAAAAAACAAAAGAAAAGAAAAGCTACATCATATCATAGAAATACACAAAATAAATACTACATACCAATGTTCATACGTTGGTCGCGAAACAAAACCGATCTCAGAGCAATTTTGAATGATTTAATCGATTTTTTTTGTTTGACAAGTTCAGGCAGTGAAACCTTCTTTTATTTATGATTCCTCTTATTTTACTAATGTTAGATGTTAAATGAAAAGTACTTGGGAAAGAAAAAATAATTGTACTCTAAAATGATTCTCAGGGGTGGTTTCCTCCGAACTTAAACAATAACAGAACTATAGCTTGAAATAACGTAGTTAATAAAGTTGAGCGCCACGTGGTTTTCTTTCTTTTTTTTTCATACAAAGAATAGGTTAACCACGAAACTATGAATATATAGTTCTGTCCAGTTAGTTAAGCATTCACTAAATAATCCACTATTTGATATTTTGAATTGTGTGTCTATAAATTTAGTAGGAAGGAAGTTGAAATAAAAATTCCACAAGTTACGCAATAACAATAAATATGGATTTAATGAGTGTAAAATGTAAAAATATAAAATTTATGTCAAATCTATCCTAAAAATAAATATATCAACTATGTTAGTGGGTGAAGCCCTTAAGTTTACAAATGATGCGAGATACGAATTTTCAGCTTGAAAGGTTGACTTTGGTGAAAACTTCTTTATATACTTTAGGTACTTATCTTAATGGAAGTACTAGTCTGGAAGCCTCCCTGCCTTCTTGGGTATCAGACCAAATTAATGTTCCCTCAGCAGTGGAGGTATGCCTCGAAATCCATCAGTTCTTATCACACCATAAAATTGGTTTAAAGGTAGATAGGAATTTTGATACTTATTCCATTTTCAGTTGTTTTGTGCAACAAAAGCTATGAAGCCAACCGCTAAAATAATTCACAATAAATTACTTACAATGATTACAATGATCACATCATCAACTCTCTGTGAAGTTAATTTTTCTATCTTTAAGAACAAGTACATTTTTGTTGTTTTTTTTTTTTTAGAGCTCATGAAATTAGCTAAAGAAATATTAAAATAAAATAACTTCACCAGAGAATTGTTGAAGAAAGGGAAATAATTATGAAGAATTATTCAAGGAAGGGAAGGAAATAATTTAGGGAATGTGAAGGTAACACGAGGTCACGTGTCCTAAAATGTTAAATAAATTCCAGAGATTTTATACAAAATCCGTTAATAAACATTAAAACTATTAGAAGGAAAATATGGAATCTTACCTGTAGGAATATAATAATTAATGAAATAATTCGATTCTTAAAAATTATGATTGATATTTGAAGATATATCCCACAGCGGTTGAACTGTTAACGTCTTTCTTAGTAGACAACTTAGATAGGAAAGAGCTTGCTGTTTGCGATCACAGTTCACCTCCACTTAGGACAATATATGTGACAGTAATTAACATCAAGTCCCTGGTTACACGATACGGCAAAGCAACCGGAAGAATATCAAAGGCGACTGTGAAACTTCACGTTTCATTCCCTTAATAGCCGAAGAAAAAAAAATTGAAATAATTTTTTTTTAAATAAAAAAAACAGGGTTAAAACCTCAAAAAAAAATGACCAGATTTTTATACAAGGTACTGGACAACCCAAAAAAAAAAACATAGGTACTTGACCAGATTTCTAAACAAGGTACTGGACAACCAAAAAAAAAAATCACAAAGGTACATGACCAGATTTCTAAACAAGGTACTGGACAACCAAAAAAAAATCACAAAGGTACATGACCAGATTTCTAAACAAGGTACTGGACAACCAAAAAAATCACAAAGGTACATGACCAGATTTCTAAACAAGGTACTGGACAACCAAAAAAAATCAAAAGGTACATATATGACTTAAGCCATAAAGAAAAAAAACTACAGAAAAAAGAAATCCGGAAAAAATTACTAGAATACTAAAAAAAAAAAAAATACTAAACTACACCCCGCTGTTTAATATGATTGAGATCCATCACTACCACCAAACTACATGATCCAAATAAATCCAGCCTGATATCAAGATAGAGAGGAGTCAAGATGAAAGAGACTACCCAAAAGTTGAAATCGCACCTATGTAGCAGCAAAATAGGTCTCGTCTTCCAACTCATCTATAATGACACCAGAACAAGAATAATCAAATCACTTCACCTAATGACAATAACGAAACCTCAGCCATAGGAAACGTCCAGTTCAGAGTACTGCTTACTCAATGATATTATAGCATATCATTAACGCTGAAAAGAATAACCTGAAGGGTTATTTCTGAGATATTATTAACACCTACTGGTGTTAAAAAAAAAATGTCATAATAGGGAGAAGAAAGAAAAGAAAAAGAAAAAGCGTAAAAGTTGGAAGGTATAAAGATGGTCCAACATTAGCCATCCATTATTTGCACCGGGAATAGGCACTCATCACGAATCTTATCTGCGCAGTATACATTTGTTGTGAGGTAAAGGGATGTGGGAAAGAATATTGAACAGAAGTGTAATTTCAGTGCTGTCCCTCGTTACCCTCAGGCCGAACTGAAAACAACACAGGAAAGTGATTTCGAAAAATCACACCCCATTCAATTTCTTTAAATAATAAAAACGCAAAAATTAACTAAAAAAGAGAGGAAAGGATAACAAAGTATATCTTTGCAGATAGATCGATAGATTTGCGTCTACTATCAGTAACAAATAACTAAGGAAAAAATATAAGAGATAAGAAAGAAGAAAAGGTAATATTCTCAAAGAGAATAATCGTCACAATAAGGTATTTGTTTTTTTTTTTTAAAAAAACCGTCGTAATCGGTAAGAGGATTTCCTACAACATCAGAAAGAATAAAAACAACGACAAAGAAATACTACAAATACGGTACTAAAGGGAACAGGCCATTATTCCGACACTAACATGTTACAAAAGCATGTCATACTCAAAGGTGTGGTAATAATTCCTGAACTTATCTGTAGCCTATCTGAAGTTATAAGGAAAACCTAGACAAGTCTTGAACCTACTAATAGAAAAGGCTCCGATATAAAGATACTATTGATAAGATAAAGTTAACTACCAGACCTTATCGAGATAAAGTACAATATCCAATGATCATCATCTGCTAAATAAAAATTGTTATTTAAATAAAATCAACAACTTAAAGGTAATAAGATAATTAAAGATTTGAACACATTTAGTACTAATTCAAAGGAACAGTCTACTTTACAAGGCAACTGAACTTACTAAATATATTCGTAACCACTAATAAACGAGAAGGTACAAAGAAATTGAGAGATAGATAAGTTTGGAAAGGAAAATTAAGTAACACAAGTAAAAATTATGTATGCTCCTCTGTCTTGTAATGCTATAACGATTGAAATAATTTTCAATAAATCTCATTCTATTCAGATAACCAAAAAAAAACGGTACTCTCAACTTTTGAGATAGATATTGTCAATTGAGACAAAGATAAGATACGATAAGAGAAACTTTACGTCACTACGTCGAGGTCTTCTCTGGAACTCAACACGATAGATAAGTGAAACGTAAAAAGATAAGATAAAGATAATTTAGTCTTTGTCATATAGGACAAAGCTAAAAGTAAAATATATTCTCAGGAAAAAATATCCCAAAGAATTCATCACATAAAACTATAATTAGGAACACCAACATTCATAGGTTCACGATATTCCCTTTATGCATAGTTTTCAAATTTAAATAATCATATAGAAAGTATGAATTAGTCAGACTTTCCCAAATTTCTAATTGCAGCAGGATCTCAGATAACCTTTAGTTACCTCTAATTAATCCCTCATTGAATATATATAGCAAATCAAAACAGAGAAGGAACACATGTAAGATATTAATAGGAAAGAATTCCAAACTTATAGGTAATAGATAAACCGAATTAGCAGATAATTAATCAGAAGATATTTCAGAGTCAGATTCTGAATTTTCCACCTGGTGGTCACTTGAGTCAGCAGAAGATAAGATATTTTCCTTCAGGTCTTTGATATGCCAACGACCAATATTTTTACCATTTAAATCTTTCAGTTCATAAATCAAGGGAGAGATAACTTTATTTACTACACAATGTATGTATTTAGGCATGAATTTAGCAGAAATATATTGAGCTTTATCAGATTTAGGATATGTTTTTTTCCAAACATGATCTCCTGGATGGAATTGAATGTTCCTCTTACGGAAATTGTAACGTGCACTTGTTTTCACATATGCTTTGTGAAGGCGCTTCCTAACAGATTCAAATATAGAAGGCATGGTTTGTGTATCCTGTAATCTATGAATCTTATCAGATATTTGAGGTTTATTAATGGGATTATCTACAATTTTTCCATAGAAAGAACCTACAACAGGTACGTTACGAGCAAATACTAAAAATGATGGTGTAAAATCAGTAACTTCGTGCTTAGAAAGACGAATTGCCTGAGCTATTTTATGTATTTCTAAATCCCAAGATCTATGATCTTCATAACAATATGAGCGTAAAGCAGTAACGATAGATTTATTCACACGTTCTGTATGATTAGCTTGTGGTGTAAAATTTGACGTATACCAAATATTTTGAACTTCAAATTTAGTCATTAAGTTTTTAAATAACTGACTGGTGAATTGTTTACCATTATCAGTGGCTATAATTTGAGGTACTCCAAAAATTAAAAAGACATTATTTTCTAAAAATTTACAAATGGCTGGAGCGGTAGCTTTAGGCATAGTATGAATTAAGGTAAACTTAGTGAACCAGTCAACAACTACTAAGGCATATTGATTACCTTGACGGGATCTAGGATAAGGTCCTATCAAATCACAAGAGATGAGTTGAAATGGAAATTCTATGTTGCGATATTGTCCCATTAGTCCAGCTTGTGGCAAATTTGTAGGCTTACATGTGGCACAAACCTGACAACGCCTTACATATCTGCGTACAGACTGTCTCATATTCGGCCAATAATACAACTCAGAAATTCGCTCTAAAGTTTTGAATACACCAAAGTGAGCTGAAGTTGAGTCATCATGAAATTTAGTTAAAAGTTCAGACCTATTTGGAGTTGGAACCACAATTTTCCAATCAGTAACGTTACTCATATCGGCATATTTGGTAAATACATGTTTATACAAGACATTACTTTCTACCTTGAAACTGGGATAACTATCAGGATCACTGGTAACCTTTTTAATCATCTCCTTGTACCAATTATCAGGCTTTAGTAAAGATAAATCTAAGACATTTACATCAGGTATACGAGAAAGGAAATCTGCAGGTACTGTTCCTGTAGATTTTCTATGAACGATAGAGAAATTATATTGAGACAATTGAAGAATCCAGCGAGCGAGACGAGGGGATGGTTTTTTCATATTATTTAACCAGACAAGAGAAGAATGATCTGTTATGACAGTAAAGTGTCTACCTAAAAGATAATATCGAAAATGTTCTATCCCTAAAAGAACAGCTAAGGCTTCTTTCTCCGTAGTAGAAAATTTCTTTTGACCTTTCGTAAGTTTTTTACTCATGTAAGCTACTGGATGCTCTAATCCATCTTCAAGTTGAAAAAGAACACTACCGACTCCTACATCACTAGCATCACACATTAAAAAGAATGGACGATCAAAATTAGGACTACAAAGTACTGGTGCAGAAGTTAAAGCAACCTTGATATCTTCAAAAGCTTTCTGGGCTTCTGGAGTCCAAATAATGGGAGCATGTTTCTTTCGGTTAGTCAAAAGATCAGAGATAGGTGAAGAAAGAGTTGAGTAACTTTTTAGGAAGCGACGATAATAAGAAACGATACCTAGAAATCTGCGTACTTGAGTAGTAGTTTTTGGGACAGGATAGTTACAAATGACACTAGTTTTCTCACTGTCTATACCTAAACCATTTTTATCCAAAGTGTATCCTAAATATCGAAGAGAAGGGCGACAAAAGTGACATTTATTAATATTAATAGTTAAATTGGCATCTTTCAACTTATCATGAACTTTATTCAATATCTCAAGATGTTTTTCAAAGGTAGGGGTACAAATTATAATGTCATCTAAGTAATAAAAACAGTAAGGTTCTAAGGAAGGTCCTATGACTAAGTCCATTAGTCTACACATGGAAGCAGGAGCAGAAACTAAACCAAACGGAGTACATGTGAATTGAAAAAGTCCTTTAGATCGAACTGCAAAAGCTGTCTTAGGACGAGAGGATTTCTCTAAAGGTATTTGATAGAAAGCATGTTTCAAATCGATACTAGAAATATATCGAGTATCCCTAAGTTGACTAAGAATAACTTCAATATTAGGTAAAGCATATGAATCTTTATTTACGGTAACACTATTAAGCTTTCGACCATCAAAACAAACTCTATATGAACCATCAGATTTTTGAGTTAAACAAATAGGTGAACAATATGAAGATCTGCTTTCTTCAATAACTCCTAATTCGAGTAACTTATCAATTTCTTGGTTTAAGTATCCTTGTAAAGCTTGAGGTAATGGATATTGACTTTGCTTAAAAGGTGGAGAATCTCCAGTATCAATAAAATGTTCTAAGAGATGTGTTTTACCTAACCTATCCTTAGGACTAAGAGATTTAAATTTTTCAATAACCTGATTAAGTTTATCAGTTTCCGTTGAAGTTAAATTTGAGACATCCTGTACGGTATTAATTACATTCACAGATAAAGAATTTAAGTTCATAGTGAATTTAGAAAAATCAATTTTAATATTAAAAATTTTAAGAAAATCTATACCAAGTATGACTGTATGTTGTACTGAAGGTAAGATAAATAATGTAATTGCCCGAGATATCTTATCTAATGTGACATAAGTTTCCACTGAACCAACCACATCATGAAGTTTTCCATCAGCGGTGGACACCTTGTTATATTGTCCCTTTAGAATGGGTAAAGATAAATCCTGAAGAAAATCAAGTCCTAACGAACCTATCAAACTTAAGTTACTACCGGTATCAATTAAACAAGAAAATGTTTTCCCGAAAATCTGTACATCAACATAAGGTCGATTGTCATGTCCCTTCCTATACAACAATGATTCCACACAACCAAAAGGTGAATTGTACTCAATTTCAAACCTTGAGCTATCAGAATTCTTATAAAATTTTCTAACAAAGTTAAGCCAAGAATTCCAGTCTTTTCTATCAAATTTAGATACTGTACGAGAAATAGGTGGTTTATGGAACTGGGTTAAAACATTGTCATGCAGAGAAGAACAATTAGGAAGTTGATTTATTGACTTTTTGAATTGTTTGAATTTTGTGTGTTGGAATTGGATTTTATATTGCTTTTGTCTTTGTTTTTGTTTTTCTTGGATGAAGAAGTCCCTGGTTGATTTTTTTCTGCGGTTGGGAGAGATAGGGACGATACTCGACCGCCTTCGCAGTTTTTTTGACAATTAGTACATTTAGTTTTAACCACTCCAGGTGTACCACATCCATAGCAAAACAATTTTCGAGGCATAAGGCACTGACTATAGGTATGATTCTGATTGTTACAATTCCAACATACAATATTCGTATTCAATGCAGATACTTGACGGGAAAAAGTATTGTGCGGACGGTAAGAGGAAGTATGAGGTAAGCTTAAGTCAGGTTCAAGTAAATTTTGTTTTCGAGAACCAAAGTTAGAGGTATTTGAGTGTTGTGAGTACATGAATGTTTCCTCAAGTTTTTTACATTTAGTAGTTAAATCCGAAATTGTTAAAATATCTAGTAAAGCTAATGGTTGAACAAAATTTGGTAACAAATTGCGTTGAATGATTCTAATTTTAGTTGACTCATCTGGTTTGATGTCTAACCTATTAAATAAACTACACATAGAATTTATGAAAAGGGTAACTTTCTCATTAGGATGTTGTTTACGATTTTTAATTTCCTCTAATAAATCTTCATGGTAGTTATAAGGAAGAAAATCTGATTTTAATTTAGTTACAAGTTGACCCCAATCTTGAAATTGTGTCCTATTATTCAAATACCAATAAAAAGCTTGATCGGTAAACAAGTCAGCGGCACTAGAGAAAAGTTCAGTATCGCTAACTCCCCTAGATATTTTTAAACATTCTACTTTTTCTAAAAAACTTGTAAGAGACTCTTTAGGAGAAACCCCAGAGAAATGTAACCCCCATTTATGAACTGGTACTGGTTTAGAAAAAGAAAAAGATTGATTGTCATTGACAGGTGTCGAATGAGCTTGGCTTGTACCCGATAATCGTGAATCTAACTCTCCTTCCAACAAGAGTATTCGTTGTGTGAGTCTTTTTTTGAAATTTTCTTGTTCAGTCGTGAACTCATTTAAATTATGATTTAATCGAGTAGCTCTTGCATTTACATGACCTAACCGACAAGTTAATCTTAGATATTCTGTATCTCTGACAGTTCCTACAAAATCTTTAATTTTTTTGTCAAGATCCGCTAATGTGGTTTCAATACCAGCGATTTCTTGATCAATTTCTAAATTATCAACATAATAAAGAGAACTTCTACCAGAATATTCCTGTGCTAAAACACCACGTAGTATTTTCCTACGTTCAGCTGAAGTAGCTAACACTGATTGACCCCGGTATGCTAATTCATGTTCGAGTTCATGATTGAATAGATAATCTACGTTCAATTTGAAATTTTGAGACATGATTTATTTTATTTTTAAAATGTAATTAAGGTAGAAACACAACAATAAAAAAAAATAACAGGTAAGACAACTTCGACACTAAACCTCTAAATTTGGTACCACTCGAAATGCAAATATTTAGGTAAAAAATAATCAAAATATATGTAAGGTATCAAGATAATAAGTTCACAAAAGAGTTCTTGAAAGTGTAAAAATATTTATAGGAACACAAGGTATTTTGTAAGATAACTTGAAAAAGAAACAATACACTTTCAAACACTATTTGTAAACTAAGTTTTCACCTCTGGTTTTCTGTATGTTAGATATCAATCTTTCATAAGCCCTTTACAGAAATATAAATATATTCAATCCTCCTGACCAAATTTATACACACTTCATATATTATAGTATTTTCCCCATAATAGGCAAAGAAAAAAATATTTAAAGGCAAGCTAAGTGATTACTGAAAGAAATAAATATTACAAGAAAACTATAGTGAATAACACGTTGGGCTGCCAAATGAAACCTTCTTTTAAAAAAAAAGTTTTATAATACTCGTATTTAAAACTATCATTTACTTAAATTAAAGCTTGTAACATGGACCGTGGACGACGAGGCCGTGGCCGTGGCCGTGGCAGAGGCAAACCCCAGACGTTCGACCGTCCCCTTACTTCAACGCCCGAACCCGCCGCACCGAGCGAGGACAGACAGCAACCTTCCAACAGGCAGAATCGCGCAGTGGATTGGAGGTCAAAACAAAACGAGAAAACAATAAACGAATTCGCAACTGAGAATTTAGATCGGCTCAAGAATAATCTGTTTAGTGAGTTTAGTAATATAAGTGAAGCCTTGAGAACAATTCGAGTTGAACCTCAGACACAGACGATACGTTTAAGTGCAAGTCAGAGAGGAGTAGGACTTACCCTGTTCGACTGTATTGATAGGTTATTGTATCAAATGAATGACATTGATATCCCTATCAACGAATTTTATCGCGTTAGTTTGATCCAAATGGCGGCCAAGTATGACACTGTGATAATGAACGGAGAAATCGGTTTCAGTGAGCGCGTTAGTGGTGAAGTTTCATTCCTATTGTCAGGAGACATGAGAGATTTAGTGCGCATGAACCCCCTAAACTTTTCCCCAGTTGCAGGCGTTATTAATTGTTGCGGGAGATTTTCGCTCAATGACATCAAATACACGCCCGTAATTATTAACCAGGACAGTCCGACGACTATAACGATCAGCAATCTCAGAGCTATCGTACTTATGCTTAGCAATCCGCTCACTCCATTGGAAGTGAGGAATTCATTTGTTAATTTAAATTCAATCGTCGGAGCAACATTCCATGACCCATTGAATCCCGTACTGATCAACCCCGATGACGTAATACCGGGCGACTACGATGTAATTCGGGCCCCACGTTGGGCGCCAAATGAAACCTTCTTTTATTTATGATTCCTCTTATTTTACTAATGTTAGATGTTAAATGAAAAGTACTTGGGAAAGAAAAAATAATTGTACTCTAAAATGATTCTCAGGGGTGGTTTCCTCCGAACTTAAACAATAACAGAACTATAGCTTGAAATAACGTAGTTAATAAAGTTGAGCTCCACGTGGTTTTCTTTCTTTTTTTTTCATACAAAGAATAGGTTAACCACGAAACTATGAATATATAGTTCTGTCCAGTTAGTTAAGCATTCACTAAATAATCCACTATTTGATATTTTGAATTGTGTGTCTATAAATTTAGTAGGAAGGAAGTTGAAATAAAAATTCCACAAGTTACGCAATAACAATAAATATGGATTTAATGAGTGTAAAATGTAAAAATATAAAATTTATGTCAAATCTATCCTAAAAATAAATATATCAACTATGTTAGTGGGTGAAGCCCTTAAGTTTACAAATGATGCGAGATACGAATTTTCAGCTTGAAAGGTTGACTTTGGTGAAAACTTCTTTATATACTTTAGGTACTTATCTTAATGGAAGTACTAGTCTGGAAGCCTCCCTGCCTTCTTGGGTATCAGACCAAATTAATGTTCCCTCAGCAGTGGAGGTATGCCTCGAAATCCATCAGTTCTTATCACACCATAAAATTGGTTTAAAGGTAGATAGGAATTTTGATACTTATTCCATTTTCAGTTGTTTTGTGCAACAAAAGCTATGAAGCCAACCGCTAAAATAATTCACAATAAATTACTTACAATGATTACAATGATCACATCATCAACTCTCTGTGAAGTTAATTTTTCTATCTTTAAGAACAAGTACATTTTTGTTGTTTTTTTTTTTTTAGAGCTCATGAAATTAGCTAAAGAAATATTAAAATAAAATAACTTCACCAGAGAATTGTTGAAGAAAGGGAAATAATTATGAAGAATTATTCAAGGAAGGGAAGGAAATAATTTAGGGAATGTGAAGGTAACACGAGGTCACGTGTCCTAAAATGTTAAATAAATTCCAGAGATTTTATACAAAATCCGTTAATAAACATTAAAACTATTAGAAGGAAAATATGGAATCTTACCTGTAGGAATATAATAATTAATGAAATAATTCGATTCTTAAAAATTATGATTGATATTTGAAGATATATCCCACAGCGGTTGAACTGTTAACGTCTTTCTTAGTAGACAACTTAGATAGGAAAGAGCTTGCTGTTTGCGATCACAGTTCACCTCCACTTAGGACAATATATGTGACAGTAATTAACATCAAGTCCCTGGTTACACGATACGGCAAAGCAACCGGAAGAATATCAAAGGCGACTGTGAAACTTCACGTTTCAGCAGTTCGTTGTAAATTTTTGCAATTTGATATGTAAAAGAAGTTTTGTACTGTTCAGTTCGATGACGAGGGACAGTTAATCTATAGTTGAAACGGGTATTGCGGTTATGAATATTTGAAAGGGAGGAAGCTTTGTTCAATAAATATGACGGTTGTCCAGTTTTAATAATTCTATGGAATAAGCAAGCCGAATGAAGATATCGTCTCTTGGCCATACTGAGCCATTTGACTGTATTGAGTTTGTGGGAAATTCTCTGACGTCTTCTGATACCACAGACCAGCCTCAAGCAACAGTTTTGCACTACTTGAATTCTCCTTGCGGTAGCTACATTTAAGCAAGGCCCATAAATAACATCACCGTAGTCAAATTTAGCTAGTACAAGCGCATCACACAAAACTTTTTTTGCATTGAATGACAGATACTGTCGACTTTGAAATATCTTTTTAATATTGAAGTAGGCATTTTTAATGCAATTGTTAATATGTTTATCATATTTCAATCTAGGATCCAATATTAATCCTAGATTTTTTGCGGTATTCGAGGGTTTAATGGATTCACCTTCAATTTCCAATGTTATGCGCGCTGTCAAATCAGAAAGATGTGTCTTAGGTCCAAATATCAAAAAAGATGTTTTCCTAGGATTGATATTCAATGCATGTTTGTGTGACCAGTTAATAATATTAGCAATGTCTTCGTTCACTTTATTTATTACATCGAGGTACATATCAGGTTTAAAATGTATATATATATCTGTGTATCGTCCGCATAGAGATGAATTTTACACCACTTCAAAACTCTCCCGATACTAGCAGTGTATAGAGTGAATAAAAGAGGTCCCAGTATTGAACCTTGTGGCACGCCTTGTGGCACTCCAAGACAAATTTCTTTCTGATTAATTTTCAGTTTAATCCACAGCTGTTCAATGTTTTTATCAAATTCAATGCAGGAAAATCTAATATTCTTCCGAATAAAAATACAAACACCTCCACCTCTAGTTAATATTCTGTCATGACGTATTACATTATAACCTTCAATGGACACTAAGTTATCGGGTACTTGAGGCTTTAGCCAAGTCTCCGATACGCAGAAAACGTCAAACCTTTTCTCATTGATTACTGCTCTAAGATCAATAATTTTCGGAACCAAGGAACAAACATTTAGATGAGCAATACTTAAATTAGAACTCATTGAAACAGAATATTTATTTACACTTGAAATTGGATAAAACGAACAAGATGTATATTATATAATAAAGAAAAGTAAGATTGATTTGATTAATTGTGTTTCGACAACGACAAAGTTTGCTTAGCGCTTCGTGTTTTTGGACTATACTGGATTTTTTTCCGCTTCCTATTGTTTACAGAACTGAGTTCACTGGATACGTGTTGGGTACTGGTACTTTGTGTTTGAAAATCTTCAGATTCCTCCTCACTCACTTCTAACTCTTCCAGCTGTTCTATAGTGTACAACTGATTGTCGATCTCAAGTTTACCTTTAACTATTTTTGCTTCATGTTGTTGACCACGGGCAAGCTTCAGATGATGAACCAACTTTTTTTGTTTTTGTCGATCTGCATGTGACATGTCATTCACGATAGATATGCCAGTTCCCTTTAGTTTGCTTATATTATCAAATAGTAGACGCTTCTTGAGAAATGATACAAATTCAAGGATGACAATAGGTTTATCAGTGTTTGAATTTATAACTCGGAAACAATTAATATCTTCAGCTTTTATTGAAATGACTAATGCTCTATTAGGCAGATTTAACACTTCCTCCAGAGGGTTCAAATTGTTCTTCAGTAAAAGACCAAAAACTGCAATATTATTTTTCCTCAACTTACGTACCAAGTTTTCCACTTCATTTTCCAAACTAGCAATCTTTTGCTTACACTCAGATACCGTTGTTGAGAAGTCTTTGAAGGTATCTTCAATTTCTTGCTTGATCTTAATTGTCTGAGCACTGTTCAGTTCTTTAATCAAATTACACAGTTCTTCCGTACAAAGAGCAGTAACAGGCTTGTTCTCCATATTTTTACTATTTAAAATGAGTAATTTTTGGGATAATTTACATCTGGCCGCCGGTCGTTAGCTTTTTGTATGGAATGGTAATTACTAATTATTCCAAACGAATATCGTCCTTATAGCAGAGTTGACAGATTTGTATATAATAAAAACGAGATATATGCAATATTGAGATAAATCTTTGGAACTCACAGTTTGCAGTTGTCTTCCAATAGTATACAGCAGTTCGTACAACAAAAACTCACTGTTATTTACATATTTTTAACTAATGAAATTTGCTTAAATATACGACAGCAAAACCACACGTGTTAACTCCACCACACAGTCACCTCAATTCCAATAACCCATTTCAACGGTCTAGCTGCGAAGAAGGTGTGAGGGGGAGGGAAGATATTCCATTCCAAAAGTGCGAAAAGCTTCACCCAATTAATCAAAACCACGCAATAAGTTTTATAATATTAACTTCAAACTTGTTGAAACATAATTTTAAAATTGATTTGTCATTAGGTAGTAGACAGGACTACGAAACATTAGCTGTAAAGTTGAAGGAGTGTGAAAAAACACTTTGTTATTCATCAGAAAACTTATCAAGTAATTATGAGTAAGCATACTTTATGTCGGTTAGTTTATTGGGATAATCAATTGAATACCAGCACTTATACTAAAACTGGTATAACACTTGATACTCCTAATAATTCAGATTCTACTAGTGGTTATCGTGTAGCTAGATTTTTAAGTAGTGTTCATAATTGGAGTTGCATACCAATTAATATTTTAGGTTTATATTTAAGACCAGCAGAAATAGCCCATATGGTATATCATTGTAGTAAAATAATACCTAGAAAAATATCTGTTTCTTTATCCCATACCATTCCTACAGCAACATATCCTGGTACAACAAATACAACACAATTGTCTTTTAATAATACCATATATAGTTTGGTATATGAATTAACAGATATAGATAATGTAACACATGCCGATTTACATCCAGTAATCCCGACGTCAGTTCTGCTAAACGCAAAATCGTTTCAGAATCTGGTGATAATCCTCAGCAGCAGTCTACCACTAATACAGCCACTACTGTACAGCCTGGAAATTCAAGCCATCAAATTGATACTGCCAGAGGTCCAGAACCAAATACGAAGGGAAGCTTACAGGGTGAATCAGGGAATAGAAAGATCCAGCGACAGCCACACAGTTTAAGCGAAATACAGGTATGCCTTCCGATAGTCAATCTTATTTGTTCGTTTTTGAGACTCAAGATAATGCGGACAACTTAGCAGAATTACTAGAAATGTATTGGTCAAACATAACAATAGTATGCACTGAAATAGCAGCAAATAAAAAAATGCAGATATATATTTATGTATAGTATATTTGGGTTTTAAAATAAATTGGTCAACATTGAAAAGTAAATTGGGAGATAAAATAATTAAAGAAATAGAATTTTGCACTAAAATGTCTTTAAACGTAGATATGAAAGATAGAGAAGCTATACTAGCTAAAGCAATCAAAAATATAGAAACTTTATATAGAAATAATATAAAAACAGTAGATTGGGATGGGGAAATAGAAAAAGAAAATGCATACAAACGAAAAAACACAAGTAATGATAGCGGACGTAGTAATAAGTTGTCTCGTTGGTAGGTACCATGGACGTCTTAGAAGTTAACCATGAAAACAGTTGGTTTATCGACGAGAGTAGTGATAGACAATTAGTATTATATGATAGTAGATTTAACGAACCTGTTATATTTGATTTTCGAGTAAATTTGAATACGAATGATCCATACAGTAAATATGAAGTTGATTTTCCACATTTAAGACCACATTCAGAAGATCATGCTAAACAATTAAGTAGAGAGTGGACATGTAAGCGAATGGCTTGCTTGGTGTTTATTATAGATAAACTAAGTTTAACAGAAGATAGAAACTTAATATTTAACATTTATGATCATTTAATTAAAGATGTTATATTTTGATAATTACGATGTGTTAGGAGTAGTAGACAAATCTGAATCTAAAAGGATATCATCTACATGTATTACTAATATCAACAAGAATTACTAAAAAAACAGAATTGAACAATTGGCAAGATAAATATTCAAAGTTAACTATATCAGTAAATGATAAGAAAGATGATGAATTAATAAATAAGAAATATGATTTAATTTGTACAGCTCAATCTATAAAGTCACCAGCAGGTTACATACATTATATGAAAAAAGATTTACAAAGAATTTATTCAACTCACGTTGATTTAATGAAAATGTTTTCAAACTTCGATAGAAAACATATACAGTGTGTAAAAGCCAAATGGAATAAATTCATTATTTCGGTTACTGTACATATTTATAAAAAATCCCGAAACACGTCAAATTTAAATTATAACTTGACATTCTTTAACGTGAAAATGCAACCCCTACCTTCAACCCCCTTAGAATGACAGGTACAACCCCCAATTTTTTAAATGGGAAGTATAGGCTTGTGATATATCATTTGAAAGGTCTCTTCATTCTCTATTCAAAAATGTTATTGTTTTTAAATTTAATGCAAAAATTAACATAAAAAAAATTAATATCATGTTGTTACCGAAATTCGCTAAAATATACTCGGAACTTATCACAATATTACTTAAAACTTATTTCCCGTTTAGGTCTTGATAATGAGAAAGTTAACAAATACCGTTATTATTATTTATTATTATTTTATTGCTTCTGAAACAATGTTACAGCAAAGAACAATATAATTCTATATATTATATATATATATATATATATATATATATATATAAAAAAAAAATATTTAAAAGGGTAAAGGTTAAGAGAGTCTTAAATACTACACACAAAACATTATTGTTGATTTCAAAAGAGCCTTTGACTCGGTGGATCATGCGGATTTGTGGAAGAAATTATTTCAACTAGGAATTTCAGCAAAAATTCTCCGTGTAATAAAAATGCTTTACCTGCATGCAACTGTGCAAATAAAGGGTTCTGATGGCCTAACTAAATCGTTTGAAGTGACTACGGGCGTTCTACAGGGAGAACCTCTAAGCCCCTTATTGTTTGCACTGTTTATAGCAGATTTTGAAACCTTTTTTTACGATACTGGCGCGCAAGGTATAAATATTGATGACAAAAATGATGTATTGTCACTAATGTACGCTGACGACATTGTTATTTTGGCACACTCTGAGATTGATGTTGTGAAAAAGTTGAAAATTTTGGAAAAATATACCAGTTCTAATAAATTAACCATGAATTTACAGAAGACAAAAATCATGCAATTTTCTAGAGGAGGTTTCTGGAAACCTAACTTTAATTTTTATTTCAATAACCAATTGATTACTACAACCAATAAATATTCATATCTAGGTGTAGTTTTCACTTCTTCAGGTCTATTTAATGAAATGGCCCAATTAAATGTTAATAAAGGTAAGCAGGCAATAGGTTCTCTCTTACCAATAATGTCCAAAACAAAAATTGATACCTGGCAACCTAGAATCAAATTGTTTGAGTCACTTGCCCTCAGTGTCATGTTTAATTGTATTTCAGTTTGGGGAGTGAGGTATTTAGATGTTTTAGAAAGAGTTCAGCTATATTTCTTGAAAAGAGTTCTTTTAGTTCCCATCAATACTCCAGATGCTATAATCCGTTTAGAGACTGGAAGAGTCAAGTTTGCATGTAATATTTTTAAAATGTCTCTTAACTGGATACACAAAATACTTACAATGGATAATCATCGCTTTCCTAAACTCTGTTTTAAACAGCAACTGCGTTTAGTCAACTCTACAGATATGAAGTATAACTGGGTTGTTCAGTTAAAAAAGTTCTTTGTTGATATTGACTGTGACCATATATGGAACAATTTGAATCATCATTCTATTATATCTCAGAGGAAAGACTTGTTGTCCAAATATTATACATATTTACATGAATCAGATGTCAGTGTTGCGTCCCGATATTCTTTTATGTATTTGTATACTTCCTTTCCTACCACCTGTGAACCAAGCACGTACCTGGCTTTAAAATTACCCATCCAGGTTACCCGCACTATTGCTCAATTGCGTATGTCTAACCACTTTAAAATTAAATTCACATTGAATGGTATTGGATACGTTATTGACCCTGATCTGGATTGTACTGTTTGTAATATTCATAAAAAGGAAACTATTTTCCACATACTGTTTGATTGTCCGATTTATACAACAATGAAACGAAATATCCCTTGCCTTGAAAATGTGAACTCACTGCTTCATGCCTTGAATAAAATCACAATTTTTGAGGCTAGGAAAATTGCGGAATATATTTGGAATATATTGAAATTACGCCAATTTGTCTTAAATGAATAATGTTTTGTGTGTAGTATTTAAGACTCTCTTAACCTTTACCCTTTTAAATATTTTTTTTTATATATATATAATATATAGAATTATATTGTTCTTTGCTGTAACATTGTTTCAGAAGCAATAAAATAAATAAAAATACCGTAGCAATGTGGTTTTTAGATGGTAACCATTAGAAAACTTTAAAGAATTTCCGTGGCAACGCTATTTTAACAAGCAGTAGTAAATTGTTTTATTCAAGTTGTCATTGTTGTAATTCAAGTATAAAGTTTGTTCAATTCAATTCTGAAAAATGGTTAGATTAACGGAAATGCATAAAATAACAATTTTACAAATGATTGGTTACGGAGATAACATCCGAACACAACAGGAAGTAACTCGCCTATTTCATGAGAAATTTCCTAATTTACCGCCTATATCCCAAGGAACAATAAGTAAAATAGAAAAGCAGTTTCGCGAGTTTGGTCATGTAAGGCAGATAAAAAAAGCAGCTGCTAATGCACTGAGTGATGAACTCAAATTAGATGTGTTGCTTGAGTTTCAGGAAAACCCACATACATCGAGTAGACAGGCATCCACTACATTCAATGCTAGCCATACATCGATAGCAAACATATTAAAAGAAAATAAATTGCATCCGTATAAGATGATACCTACTCAGGAGCTCATGGAAGACGATTTTGATAGGAGAACTTTTTTTTGTGAGCAAATGATGGACATGTTGGATAACAATATTATCCAATTAGAAGACGTTATGTTTTCTGATGAGTGTACTTTTTTACTTAACGGTCATGCTAATCGGCAAAATTGCCGCTACTGGTCCACGGAAAATCCTCACTGGATGAGAGAAGAACACACTCAATACCCTCAAAAGGTTAATGTTTGGGCAGGGATTGTAGGGAACAATATAATTGGTCCCTTTTTTATTGAGGGCAACTTGAATGGCAACAATTATTTGGCACTACTTCAAAATGATGTCATTCCAACGTTGGCAAATTTATATCCTGATCCAGGTAATCCTCAAGTTCCAGCGAATACGATATGGTTTCAGCAGGATGGAGCACCACCACATTACCAACTTAATGTCCGGCAGTACCTCGATACAATATTTCCCAATCGGTGGATAGGGAGGCGAGGATCGATTGAATGGCCAGCGCGATCACCTGATCTTACATTATTAGATTTCTTTTTATGGGGATATGTGAAGAGCCATGTGTACAAAACTAAACCTTCTGATTTAAATGACTTAAAAGAACGAATAACGCTTGCGATTAGGTCGATCACGCCTGATATGTTAAATAATGTTAGAAGACAGTTTTATTTGAGATTAGGATGTTGCCAAGACGTTCGCGGAGAACATTTTGAACATCTACTTCATTAACATTCATAGTTCTTTTTCGTGTTCTACATTTTATTACGTTTTGCATTACATTTTAGTTTTTGATTGTATTGTAGCGAATTTCGGTAACAACATGATATTAATTTTTTTTATGTTAATTTTTGCATTAAATTTAAAAACAATAACATTTTTGAATAGAGAATGAAGAGACCTTTCAAATGATATATCACAAGCCTATACTTCCCATTTAAAAAATTGGGGGTTGTACCTGTCATTCTAAGGGGGTTGAAGGTAGGGGTTGCATTTTCACGTTAAAGAATGTCAAGTTATAATTTAAATTTGACGTGTTTCGGGATTTTTTATAAATATGTACAGTAACCGAAATAATGAATTTATTCCATTTGGCTTTTACACACTGTATTTTCAGAATTTACTGTACCAAAAAAACAAAAGTTATCAACAAACTCTTCAACATCTCCAGCGGATAGTTTAACTATCCTATTTTTTAAAATGTTTAATGAAGGAATATTAATGTATTCAGATTGTATAGAAGATCCTCGCCTTCTGCAACATTAGATATATTATGTTGCCACTGGTGCCGAAACCAGAGTAGTTCAAGGATACGGGTTTACTGGCTTGAGATTTTTGGTTTGTTGGCTACAAGCGAGAATTTGATTACCACGGAAGAATCAAATCGTAGCGATGCCAAAGACTGAGAGAAGAAAGACTGCAAATACGAAAATTGCGAAAGACAACATCGATGATAAGCCTAGTACTAGTATAGCGCAAAGCGTTACTACAGATAAAAAGGAAGAAGAAGTAGTAAAAACAGCTAGCTCAGAAAGGAAAGATGAAGAGTATCTAATTAACGGCACAACTGCATCACATCTACGTGTTCTTCTTGGCATCATTTCGTCGACTGACATATATTGTAAGTAATCCAAATTTATTTTATTCTCGGCAAGACTGAGATGGCACAAGTTATTAAAATGGATTCTTAGCTTCGAGGGACCATAATGTTTTGTCGAAAACACTTGAAAGGCAATTATATATCTTTATTCAAGATTACAAAGATTGACATTCAATAAAAATTTACATATACAGAGGTCAACGACGTATTTGTCGACGCATATAAGTGTAGAGCAGCTTTTGTAAAAAGGTATAAGAGGAATGCTGATGGAAAATTTGATCCTCTTAATATCCAATTGTCATTTGAAACTGGGTATGGCGATGTATGTGCAAGCATGTTGGTAACGACAAGAAAGAGTTACGATGTAAATAAAATAATCAAAAAAAAATGATGATTGTTATTATAATCCTGATACAGATTATCATTATTCTGATTGGACTTATGACAAGCATACTGAACACTATGACAGCAAGTCAGTTATAGATCTGAACAATATAAATTGCATAAAACCAAATGTTGACGAAATATCATTAATTATATGGCTATATTTTGATCAAAAAAAAAATTAAAAGTTTTTTTATATTACTATCTGTTTTTAAAATCAAATTGTTCAAAATTGTTGAAAAAATAAACAAATATTAATCTGTCCATAATATATATTATATTTCTATCAAAACCTTCAAAATCTATGACCTATTAGGTTTAATCAAACTACATTTCTTCTATTCATTCACAATCCTTTCAAAAATGATTGTTAAAAGAAATTTGAAGAAATTTCTTTTTAAGATTTGGTTTCATATTTCTTTCGAAGCTTATATTGTGAAAAACAAATATAAACAATCTGATGAAACATATTTAGAAGAATTGAAATTTGTTAGTACTACAATTATTGAAACAATTGATACTGATGATGATATAAAAGATTATCTAAATAGCTGTTTTATATATGATCATTATAAAACAATCACACAATTAAAAAAATTTATTAAGATATTAAAAAAAAAAGATGATGCCGAATTAATTTTATATTACAATATTTTTACAGAATTTATAAACATATATGATAAATATAAAATTAAAAAGAATAAAATATAGTTTTATCACACTGTTCAGAACTCATGCAATTTACTCAATTATTTTTCATAGCTCAGTTTTATTGTGAGCAAGGAAACGTATATTTTTTTTTTCTTCTCAAGTCTATTTTTTATTTTTCGGGGACACACTGTACAATCAAAATTGAAAAGTACCTCGAGTAATAAGCCGGTTGAAAAGACAGTATTCTTACGGCCTTCGGCTAATGTAGACGATTAGAACAATCGATTAAGTTTTGATTTTTTTTATTTTTCGAGTTTTGCTGTTTTATTAAAAACATTTGTTGGAAGCAGAAGAGAGAAGAGAAGGGTACCCTTTTTCCACCCCGATGAGTTGCTTCTAGATACGAGGTGAGTGCTTTTCTCTATCACTTGATTGTACGTTAAAGAAAGCCTTGGTATTACAAAAGGAAAATATACAGTCCACAAAATTTATACGTTTCCCAGAAACACTGGTGTGTCAAAACGATACATTTTGGTCCTTCTAACAGGATTGGATTACCCTTTTAATTAGCTTTTTATATTTTGAGTTGTTTTAAATGAACTTTACGATACGATACAATACCAGTTTTCAGTGCTGTTAATTTGAAAAGCATATTTAAAAATCCATTAATTTTGGTATTTTTTGTTCCGATTACTTTTGGCAAGTCTGTTTGTTGATCTTCTTCTTTCTCGTACTAGTTTTACAATAAACATTCCATTTGTCAGAAACAAGCTCGTCATTAGCACAACCAGATCTGATATCGTGAATAGAGAGTGGCTCACTACAACCGATGCAAATTTCCCATTGAAATTTGTTTGGCTTATTTGTTGGCGGAAAAAACGGGTTTTCAATTCAAATTAAACCATTAACAGTTGAGATTTTCATTATTCTATTTATACTTCTTTTCAACATAACAAGATACGTTCTTACAGAACAGTTCATCTTTTATTCAAATTTACAACAATTTAGATTAAGCATTTGAACTTCATTTGAAATGACTTCGGAGGTAGACAATAAGATAGCCAAATTGGAACGACTCCGCAAGGTGTCATGGACGCGGTTGCAGGAAATATATAATTATGGTAAAAATAATACAAATGATCAATTTTATAAGCAAAATTTTTTGGTTAGAGCTGAGTTTGCAGATAAAATATATGATGAATTTCAAGAAAGTCATACACAAATTGTTTCTTTAATTTCCACTGATGCAGAGTTCCAAACTCATGATCAAATAAGAGCAAATGCAGATAAGTATTTTTACGCAATTAAATCAAAGGTTTCAGAATTGAATCAAACAATGGATTCCAATATTCTCGATTCTTCGAATAAAAATAAAAATATAAGGTTGCCGAAAATTAGTGTTCCTGTATTTGAAGGGAATATTAAGTCTTGGTCAGGTTTCTATGATCTTTACAAAAGTATTATTCATGAAAATACAGATTTATCTAACATAGAGAAATTCCATTATTTATTGACTTCTCTAAAAAACGAACCTTTAAATTTAATTAAGTCTATCCCAATGACTGATAATAACTATCCGATTGCATTCGATACATTAATTAAAAGATATCAAAACACAAGATTTTTGGCTACAACTTATTTTAATGAAATTTACACTGCTCAATGTTCACCGAGATCATCTTCAAAAGAACTTCGGCATTTATTGAATGTTTTCACTGAAAATCTTGCGGCATTACAAGCATTGAAGTTTGACACAGAAGCTTGGGATTTTCTTCTGTTCAATATTTTGTTACAAAAGTTAGATTCAAAAACTAGAACCGACTTTGAAGTTGAACATAGCAAAATTGATATGCCGTCATATTCACAATTAGTTACATTTTTAGAACAACAATGCAAAGCTCTTGAATCGGTTCAAACTATGGTTCCCTTATTGCATAATAAAGATAAACAAACAAATTTTAGTCGAGATAGTCAAGCATCAAAACATAAAAATTTCAACTTTCAATCTTCTTCAAACAGAATATCTAGCATGCCTTCGGCATATGTTAATACTGTTGATAACCAACAAAATAATAGTAACAAATGTGTTATTTGTGCATCTTCTCATGCGCTATATCGGTGTATGCATTTTTTGGAAAAAAATCCTGATGATAGAATTGTTCTCGTACAACAACGTAAGTTGTGTCTCAATTGCTTGCGTCCTAATCATTCCGCACATAAATGCCCTTCTTCTTCAAGGTGTAAAACATGTGGCTTTCCACACCATAGCACATTACATATTAAAAGAAACTTAAATACAGCTTCTTCAAGCCTAAGTCCATCCAGTCTTACTCCAGACAATCGAAATAGTGCTGTAGAGGCATTAGAAAATTCACCTTCTCCACAAAATATGGCTCAGTCTGCTAGTACACTTCATTGTTCGGCTTGCGCAAATAGCTTCAGTGATGCTACGGTTATGCTCTCAACAGCTGAAGTGCAAATAAGAGATGCTTGGGGCCATTTTCAAAAGGTGAGGGTTTTATTAGATACGGCTAGTATGGCAAATTTTATTTCCGAAAAATGTGCCAATCGTTTAGGCTTACGACGACATCATTTTCCAATACCTATTGAAGGTATCAACAATTTAACTTCAACGTTAAACAAAGGTATCACTCAATGCTTTATCAAACCTTGTGATAAACCTGAACCCACGTTCACCTTTGAAGCCATTGTTTTACCTAAAGTTTGTTCCGACCAGCCAAAACTAGCTATTAATATGACAAGTTGGACACATATTAAAAATTTACCTCTTGCCGATAGTCAGTGTCATATTCCTGGTCCTGTAGATTTGTTGCTCGGGGCTGAAATTGTACCTTTTGTATTAGGATCTTCGCGTATTTTCGGTGACAGAGGTCAACCAGTGGCTCTCGAAACAGTATTTGGGTGGATTTTACAGGGCAAAACTACATGTCCTTCTCTGAATACATCCATACTTAGTTGTCATGCTTCTTTCGAATCTAAAATAGATTCTACATTGAGAAAATTCTGGGAAATAGAGCAACTTCCAAACTCTACCAAACATATGTCTGCTGATGATTCAAAATGTGAAACTTTGTACAAACAATCAGTTTATCGTGAACAGTCTGGTAAATTTGTTGTACCTCTTCCGTTCAAATACCCAGAACCTCAATTTGGAGATACTTATACACAAGCATCTCGGCGTTTTAAGTCACTTGAAAATCGTTTATATAAAACACCCGAACTTCACAATATGTATTCAGATTTTATCAATGAATACCTTGAAAAAAATTATGTTTCCGAAGTTTTGTCTTCCGATTATCAATCTTCTTCATCATTTTATTTACCACATCACTGCGTCTTAAAGCCAGACAGCACTTCTACTAAGATCCGGGTAGTATTTGATGCCAGCGCGAAAGGTTCAAAAGGAATAAGTTTGAATGATACATTATTTACCGGTCCGAAACTTCATCAAGATTTAGCGACTATTTTACACAAATTTCGTACATATCCAGTGGTATTCAGCTGTGACATTAAACAAATGTACTGTCAAATTTTGGTCAATCCTGAACATAAAAAATATCAAAGATTTCTCTGGCGTTTTTCGAACAATGAGGAAATTAAAGAGTATACCCTTAACGTGGTAACCTTCGGAGTTTCTTCCGCTCCATTTTTAGCTCTTAGAACTTTGAGAGAGTTAGCTACCCTTGAACAAAACAATTATCCGTGTGCCTTCGACGTGATACAGGAGTCAATTTACGTGGATGACTGCGTCAGTGGCGCGGATTCTTTGGAATCAGCCCTACGTATTCAATCAGAATTAATCGCACTTCTTAAAAGGGGAGGCTTTGAACTGAGTAAATGGACGAGTAACCATCCTGCTCTATTATCAGATGTTCCCTCAACAGATACTCAAATTCCTCTAACTTTTGATAATGAAGAACCCAATTTCGTAAAAGTTCTCGGGCTGCAGTGGAATCCCAGTTTAGATGTCTTTTCCTATAAATTCACTTCTATTGACTCCAAATGTACAAAGCGTAGTATCCTCTCGCAAACAGCTAGGATTTTTGATTGCTTAGGCTTCTTGGCTCCTCTAATTTTTATGGCGAAATGTTTGCTCCAACAGCTATGGTTATTGAAATTGGACTGGGATGACCAGCCATCTGATGACATTATTGCAATTTGGGATCGTTTCAAACATGAATTACCCAACATATCCAAAATTCAGGTACCCAGAATACTTATTTCCAAGAAAGTCACTCGCCTAGAAATACACGGTTTCTGCGACGCTAGTACAAAGGGATATGGTTGTGTAATTTATTTTAGATATATCACTTCTGATAATCAGGTTCAAATCCGCTTAATTTCAGCCAAATCTCGAGTGGCACCTCTTCGAGTAGTTTCCTTACCCCGCTTAGAGCTTTGTGCGGCATATTTACTTACAGAACTATTCAGTTTTGTTAAAAACGCATATGCTAAGCGCTTAACCTTTAACTCTTTATATGCTTGGTCCGACTCGCAAGTTGCCCTTGCATGGCTTTCTTCTTCACCACATCGGTGGAAAACGTTCATTGCTAACAGAGTTGCCTTTATTCAAGAGACAACAGAGGTATCCTCATGGAGATACGTTCCTTCTGAGATAAACCCGGCAGATTGTGTTTCAAGAGGTCTGAGTCCATTGCAATTAGTCGAATTCAAATTGTGGTGGCAGGGTCCCGATTTTCTATTGTTGGATCCCGAGAATTGGCCAAAACAGACGTCCGTTGTTGTAGACGTTTCTGCAACCTCTCAGGAAGAAAGAAATACAACTCTATGTATTTCAGTGGGATCTCCATCCATTATTTCTACTTTACTAGACACATTTTCATCTATAAAGAAAATCCAACGAATTCTTGCTTATATTTTTCGTTTTATTTCATTCACGCGAAAAGACAAACGGAATTATGGTAACATAAATGTAATTGAGATGGATAGCGCACTGCGAGCGATCATTAAAAAGGTTCAAAATGAGTGTTTCTATAACATTATTCGTAGTTGTGAGCAAAACAGTCCTCTACCTAAACACTTCAGAAAATTGGCACCTTTTGTAGACACACTTGGTGTCCTCAGGGTGGGTGGTAGGTTGAGAAAATCATCTCTTTCTTTCGATGCCAAACATCCTGTTTTGTTACCTAAGAATCACCGTTTTACTGATCTTATTATAGAACAAATTCATCAAGAGAATCTTCATCCAGGTGTGAAAACTTTACATAATTTAATTCTACAACATTTTTGGATAATTTCTCCTCGTAGCGCAATTTTCAGATGCCTTTCTAAATGTATAAAATGTTTTCGCTCTAAACCTCAATCATATATACCGTTTATGGCTGATCTTCCCTCATTTCGGGTTTCACAAGTAAAAGCGTTTTCTCAACTTTCACTTGATTATGCTGGACCGTTTCCAATAACGATGGGAAGATATCGGGGAGCAAAGACATCCAAAGCTTATATATGTTTATTTGTTTGTTGCGCAACTAAGGCTATTCACCTTGAGCTTTCGTCAGACTTGTCCACAGATACGTTTCTTGCTAGTTTTCGACGTTTAATAGCACGCAGGGGCAGAGTGTCTGACATTTATTCGGATCAAGGCACTAATTTTAAAGGAGCGTACAATCAACTTACCGCACTTGCTCAACAAACCTCTGATAAGCTCTCAGTCAGGTGGCATTTCAACCCCCCTGGAGCCCCTCATTTCAATGGACTTAGCGAAGCAGGTGTTAAGTCTGTAAAAACACACCTGTATCGAGTCATAGGAGAACAACTTATGACCTACGAAGAGTTATCCACTCTTCTAACCCAAATTGAGGCCCTCTTGAATTCTCGACCCCTAACGGCTATTAGTGAAGACCCTAACGATCTAGTACCCTTGACTCCAGGACATTTTTTAACCATGGAGCCTCTTGCGACCTTCCCTGAACCCGATTTATCTTCTATTCCTATTAACCGTCTATCGCGATGGCAAATGTTACAAAGAATGCATACCGATTTTTGGAACCGTTGGAGTCAGGAATATTTGCACACGCTACAGCAGCGTAGTAAGTGGACTAAATCAGTCCCAAATATAAAAATAAACACGATGGTCCTTATAAAAGATGAACAAAAGTCTCCTCTAAAGTGGTCTCTTGGACGAGTAATTAAACTACATCCAGGGAAAGATGGGGTAATTAGGGTAGTTACATTAAAAATTCAAAACGGAACTTTGCAGCGACCTGTTGTCAAGGTTTGCCCATTACCCGGGCAATAACACAGTTTTTATTTTTTTTTTCTTTCTTGTTTTTTTTTTTTTCCTTTCTATTTTTTCTTATCCTTATAATAGCTGAAAAACCAGCTTGTTTTTGGTGGGTGGAATGTTCAGAACTCATTCAATTTACTCAATTATTTTTCATAGCTCAGTTTTATTGTGAGCAAGGAAACGTATATTTTTTTTTCTTCTTAAGTCTATTTTTTATTTTTCGGGGACACACTGTACAATCAAAATTGAAAAGTACCTCGAGTAATAAGCCGGTTGAAAAGACAGTATTCTTACGGCCTTCGGCTAATGTAGACGATTAGAACAATCGATTAAGTTTTGATTTTTTTTCTTTTTCGAGTTTTGTTGTTTTATTAAAAACATTTGTTGGAAGCAGAAGAGAGAAGAGAGGGGTACCCTTTTTCCACCCCGATGAGTTGCTTCTAGATACGAGGTGAGTGCTTTTCTCTATCACTTGATTGTACGTTAAAGAGAGCCTTGGTATTACAAAAGGAAAATATACAGTCCACAAAATTTATACGTTTCCCAGAAACACTGGTGTGTCAAAACGATACATTTTGGTCCTTCGAACTTTGTACGAGTTATGCTCTCAACAGCTGAAGTGCAAATAAGAGATGCTTGGGGCCATTTTCAAAAGGTGAGGGTTTTATTAGATACGGCTAGTATGGCAAATTTTATTTCCGAAAAATGTGCCAATCGCTTAGGCTTACGACGACATCATTTTCCAATACCTATTGAAGGTATCAACAATTTAACTTCAACGTTAAACAAAGGTATCACTCAATGCTTTATCAAACCTTGTGATAAACCTGAACCCACGTTCACCTTTGAAGCCATTGTTTTACCTAAAGTTTGTTCCGACCAGCCAAAACTAGCTATTAATATGACAAGTTGGACACATATTAAAAATTTACCTCTTGCCGATAGTCAGTGTCATATTCCTGGTCCTGTAGATTTGTTGCTCGGGGCTGAAATTGTACCTTTTGTATTAGGATCTTCGCGTATTTTCGGTGACAGAGGTCAACCAGTGGCTCTCGAAACAGTATTTGGGTGGATTTTACAGGGAAAAACTACATGTCCTTCTCTGAATACATCCATACTTAGTTGTCATGCTTCTTTCGAATCTAAAATAGATTCTACATTGAGAAAATTCTGGGAAATAGAGCAACTTCCAAACTCTACCAAACATATGTCTGCTGATGATTCAAAATGTGAAACTTTGTACAAACAATCAGTTTATCGTGAACAGTCTGGTAAATTTGTTGTACCTCTTCCGTTCAAATACCCAGAACCTCAATTTGGAGATACTTATACACAAGCATCTCGGCGTTTTAAGTCACTTGAAAATCGTTTATATGAAACAGCCGGAATACTTCTAGGAGACTTAGCTCACCATACGGTTGACAAAAGTTACGTAATACTGGGGATGACCCCAGAAGATTTCTTGAAGAAACATGGATCCACTACAATGGACTTCGAAGCCTTGAAGTTAGATTTCAAGAAAGTCTGCGCTGACTTCACTGAACCCCTAAACCCAGCCATCCCTAATATGTCCATAGAATTCTGCTCAAGAATTCTATATGAGATTGGGCCGATGTCTAGACAGGTAAAGAAGAAGGATGGTGACCGCACATGGAGGTTTGAATTCATGTATAACAACTCCGGCAAACTGATGGTGAAGGTAGCATTCGTCAGCACTTTCAAGTCTGAGGGCTCAGAATACACTCAAAATGCATCACCAAATAAGATAAGTCTTACCATCAAGAATGCCAGTCTCCTAGCCTTATGCACACTTGAGCAATTGTGTGCATATAGTGTGAATCAAACACCACCCGTGTATTTACTTACACCTTTAGCAGGGGCAATTTTCTCAAGAGAAGACATCGACCCTTTATGCAGAGCACTAGGGATTAAGAACCCTATTGGTGTGATAAATGCGATCAATTCTAGCTGCCAGTCAGGTGGTCAGTATCTGCCAAACTCCATGATGTATATTGCAGCTGTTGCTGCGGTTGTGGCAACAAGAAATGTCAAAGATCAGAAGATGCGTGACGGCATTATTGGAAAAACCCTCAAACAGTACATTGCTCAGAAAAAGCAGTGGAACCAAGACCGCTTCGAAGTATTTGCAAGATTCGGGCATGGTGGAGTACCGTCAAGCTTAGCACCGGCAAAGCTTATTGAGCTGTTCGATAACATACAGAAAGTAAGCCCGTTAGCCGCATCAAAAGCAAGCTCACAGACTGTTATGCAGTCCGTGGTCCCAACATTGGGCTTCCAACAGAAGCCTTCTGTTGTGCAAACGCCTCCAAAGCCACCTACACCAGCTGCCCAGTCCTCTCGAACTTCTCCTTCTGCCTCGAGAGCACCATCTCCAAGCCCAGGGTCCGATGTTGATCCTGATAAGGCAAAGATGACTAAGACAGCTAAGAAATAATCACTGTATGCTGTTGAAATAGATATTAAGAAGTTACTTAGGTTAGTTCATAACGACAATGTAGACACTTCTACATATTGTATTGACTATGCTTCATTAAGCTTGAATTTAATAATTTTAGAATGTATTATTGTTATTCTTGGTGGCTGGGTTTAGGTATAGGTTGTTACTATGGGATTTATTATTTTTTTAATTTCTTATCATTAGTTTTAAGTTATAGGTTAGGAAAAGACAGTATTCTTACGGCCTTCGGCTAATGTAGACGATTAGAACAATCGATTAAGTTTTGATTTTTTTTCTTTTTCGAGTTTTGTTGTTTTATTAAAAACATTTGTTGGAAGCAGAAGAGAGGAGAGAAGGGTACCCTTTTTCCACCCCGATGAGTTGCTTCTAGATACGAGGTGAGTGCTTTTCTCTATCACTTGATTGTACGTTAAAGAAAGCCTTGGTATTACAAAAGGAAAATATACAGTCCACAAAATTTATACGTTTCCCAGAAACACTGGTGTGTCAAAACGATACATTTATCGACGATTTTTTTAAATACAAACCGAGGTCACGTGACAGCTCATTTGAAAGGTCTCCTTATCGCCTTTGCAACAATGTAATCATTTAAATATTTATTTCTACAGTGTTGACCAAAATTATGAACTTTGTTAAGTAACATGGAATTACAATAAATATTCATTCACTGAACTATAATACACTAAGGGCCGCCACTGGGAATAAAACAAAATAGTGTTTATTGTTGGTTCCGAAAAAAAATACATTGATAAAAACAATGCTACATTATAATTTGAAATTAATTATTGTAGTAAGTGCTCGGAATTATTTTTACAAAAATATTCAAATCAATATTGTCATTGACTCGTCTTTATTCGTCAATGATCTGTGAATCTGTCAAATAATAGACGTCAAATTTTCACTCTTCGAATTTTTTGCGACATTAATAACAGCATTTACAAAAATGAAACTAACAGAAACAGAACGAATCGAGATTTTAACCATGATTGGTTATGGAGATAGAGTGAGGATTCAAGCAGAAGTTCGTAATTTATTTAATGCTAAATACCCCAATCGCGATCCAATTACTCAATCAGCAGTAAGTAAAATTGAAAAAAAATTTAGAGAAACGGGCCATGTTAAAGATCTTCCCAGAAGCGGTAGAACTTCAATATCCGAAGCCAAAAAACTGGACGTTGTACTGGCGTTTCAAGAAAATCCTCATACAAGTTCTAGGCAGGTCGCACTAGATAACAATGTCCACCAATCAACTGTTGTAAGAGTGCTAAAAAAGGAGAAGTGGCATCCATACAAAGTACATCTGGTCCAGGAGCTATTAGAAGATGACTTTGATAGAAGAATCGAATTCTGCGAAATCGTTATGGAACAATGTAACAGAGATCCGGGTTTCATACAAAAGGTACTTTTTTCAGATGAAGCGTCTTTTATGCTGAACGGTCACGTAAATCGCCAGACATGTCGATATTGGGCAAGTGAAAATCCACATTGGATGGAAGAGTATAGGACACAATATCCCGAGAAGGTGAATGTTTGGGCCGGCATTATAAACAATCAAATTGTAGGGCCATATTTTTTTGAGGAAAACCTAACTGCTGCTAGTTATCTGGAATTTCTTCAAAATTATCTGTTGCCACAGCTGAATCAGCTATTTCCAAATAGAAATGATTTATGGTACCAACAGGATGGGGCTCCCCCACACTATGGCGTTGAGGTACGAAATTACCTTAATAACGTTTTCCCAGGAAGGTGGATAGGAAGAAGGGGGCCTATCGAATGGCCACCAAGGTCTCCAGATTTGACTCCGTTAGACTTTTTTTTGTGGGGATATTTAAAGAGCAGAGTATATCAAAGTCGACCGAATAATGTAGAAGAGTTGAGGGAGCGAATCCGAACGGAAATTGCACAAATAACACCTGAAGTCCTCGAAAACGTTACGAAAGAATTTACTGCTCGCCTTTCTCATTGTATCATTGCTGAAGGTCGGCAATTTGAACATTTGTTGTAATTTAATTGTATGTAAGTAAACATTTATTCCAAGTTAATTGTATTAATAAACCAACAGTTTTGGTTAACCCTGTAGAAATAAATATTTAAATGATTACATTGTTGCAAAGGCGATAAGGAGACCTTTCAAATGAGCTGTCACGTGACCTCGGTTTGTATTTAAAAAAATCGTCGATGACGTCATTACGCCATCACTAATGACGTAATGTCCAACACATCTATAGCAGTTGATGGCCATTCAAAAATTAAAATTGACGTGTTTTAAGATTTTTTTTAAAAGTCGTCTGTTTCTGAAATAATGAATTTATTCCATACTTTTGCATCATACTGTATATGGTTAAACAGACTTAGGTAATAAAGGAGTGAAAATAAAAGATTTTAAAAATTATTTATTTAACCCAAAGTGTAGTTAACATAAACACCAAAGGATATGTGCCTTATTGTTTTTAAAAAAATAGATGAAAACATTAAATTTCAGTTTTCACAATAAAAAAATAATAATTGAAAAAGTGATATGATTATATCTCGAATCATGCTATATAACATGTCACCGCCATACATACATGTATTAAAATATATATATTTGTAAAAATTTATATCAATATTTTCATATTAAGAAATGTCACATTTTCGGTATTTTTCCACATATTATCGACGTTTGCAAATTTGATGGTACACCCTGTGAAACTGGAATCTTTGCCCACGATCCAAACCCCTGCCATGCCACTGGAGTATATTCGTGTACCGAAAGAAATGTACAACGCCTCCGCAACTGGTTTTCAAATACTGTATTACCTTTATAAATAAAGTTTTTTCTAAAAACATGGGTTTTATTGAAACACTCTGTATATTCATCAACTTTTATATTACATGAAGATTGGAATTTTCGTTTTACAATTTTCAAAATAATTTTTAAAATTAAAACAAATACAGCCACTAATACTAAGAATTAATTCGTAGCGATGCCAAAGACTGAGAGAAGAAAGACTGCAAATACGAAAATTGCGAAAGACAACATCGATGATAAGCCTAGTACTAGTATAGCGCAAAGCGTTACTACAGATAAAAAGGAAGAAGAAGTAGTAAAAACAGCTAGCTCAGAAAGGGAAGATGGAGAGTATCTAATTGGCGGCACACTTGCATTACATCTACGTGTTCTTCTTGGCATCATTTCGTTGACTGACATATTGTAAGTAATCCAAATTATTTTATTCTCGGCAAGACTGAGATGGCACAAGTTATTAAAATGGATTCTTAGCTTCGAAGGACCATAATGTTTTGTCGAAAACATTTAAAAGGCAATTATATATATTTATTCAAGATTACAAAGATTGACATTCAATAAAAAATTACATTGACATTTGACTCAACTTTTTGTAACTAAGTAACTTTTTTGAGAATCTAAACTAATCACTAACACTGATGATAGATTAGTTTAAATACCAATTTGTAGTTTTTATACAATATCAGTATACATTTCAAGTGTAAAGATATTTATTCAGCGATAATTAGTGTTTTACGTTATTATTATATTCACATTAATTATATACGAATGAATATATTGGGATAGTCTAGTAAAATGGATCTAAAAACCATAAATTCTCCCTCACTTTTATAAAGAGACCCAAAACCAACAACAAAATTAACAGATTTAAAATCAGGGGAACCCAAGAAAATCATTTCAGTTAAATTAGTTCGGAGTAAATTTGGGGAAACGGTGCTGCTGGAACTGGAGAAAGAAATAACGTTCCTTCCGCAGAGGGTAACAGAGACGTATAAACCTTATATAAAATATTTTGAAGAAGGGAAGTATATGCTTCGAAAAGGATTTTCGACAATTTACGTTGATACTTTCGATAAAACACCAAAATGATTTGAAATAACAGTTATATAAATTTTAACATTCTCTCCACTAACTATATGGTGATAATATTGAATAATTTTCTCTTTCTCTTTTCAATGGGATAGTGTATAATACTTTGCTATGACCATCCTGTTACGCCAGAGGCAACTAATGCAGTCGAGAGTCTTACGCAATAGTGCATGCAATTAAAATCATTTTAGATAGTTTATTATTTTAAAAAATCTAAAATCTGTGTATATATGTATACCGATAGAAGGCTGTTTCTAATAAAGTATCACTACCTGGATACGTAAGAAGAAGAAGAGCATGAATAGGAAAAAACCAGAAAATGTGGTAAGATTGAAATTTAGTTTTATTTTTTATTAATTTTGAAATATATAAGGTTTTAAAAGTGTTGAGAACAGTCCAAACGCTTTTATTCCAACAAGAGCTACATCGCAATCTGCGGGATGTGATTTACAAACACCTATAAATTTTAGTATAAGTTCAAGAGAAAGATTCCTTGTAGATAGTGGGTTAAAATTAGAACTACCACAGGGAGTTTATGGCACCACGATCTGGCATAGCGCTTAAAAATGGAATAGAAGTGTTTGCAGGTGTGATTGAAGCTGATTATAGAGGTACAATTAAAATATTATTAGAAGTTTTAAACCATTTAGGTTTTAAAACGTTATTCCATTCTAATCAATAGTACGCATAGCATAATTAGGATTAAATTATTCTAAATATTATAAAAGTGATAATAGATTAAGTTATATTTAATTTTTAGTATACATAATTTATATTCCTTCCCAAATAAAGTGTTAGGTATTTCATGGGATCCAAATTTGGATCAATTTTCTGTGAAACTTCCTAAAAATCCCAATCAAAATTCGATTACTAAACGTGTTGTATTATCCCAAATTGCACAAATGTTTGATCCTTTGGGGTTTATATCTCCTGTCCTTGTAATAGCAAAAATTCTAATGCAAAATATTTGGTTGTCAAAATTAGGTTGGGATGATGAATTGAATTCTGAACTTCTATGTCAGTGGAAAAGTTTCATTTCACAAATTCATATACTTTCTCAGTTATTTATTCCTAGACACATTTTCTTTGAAAATAAAATTTGGAAAATTGAGTTTCACGGTTACTGTGATAGTAGCTAGAAGGCATATGGTGCTGTAGTTTATATTCGTGCGTTTTATGATAATGGTTTGATTTCTTGTAATTTCATAGCTTCAAAAAGTAGAGTAGCTCCTTTGAAGACTATAACGCTAGCACGTCTTGAGTTATGCGCTGCAGTCTTATTATCAAATTTGATCAGAAAAATAGTTACAATTTTTGAAAATAAAATTCCTTCCTTTACTACCAACTTGTGGACAGATTCTCAAATAGTATTGTGTTGGCTCAAATCACATCCTTCTAGATGGACAATTTTTGTGTAGAATAGAGTATCTGAAATTCAAAATTTGACTTCAGGCTGTCAGTGGCGACACATGGATTCAAAAAATAATCCTGCAGATTTGATTACTAGAGGCATTCCTCCAAAGGGCATAATTAAAAGTTTGTTGTGGTGGCATGGGCCACAATTCCTAGAAAATCCACATTTGGATTTAAATGAATTTCTATCGATTGAAATGAAAGATAGTATTCCTGAAGAAAGGAAAATTAATGTTTCATTACTTAATACTAAACAAGATACTTGTTCAGATTTTTGGAATTCTCTGTTTTCAAAATATTCCTCGATTGTTAAATTGAAAAGAGTTGTTGCCTTTTGCTTAAGATTCTTGAACAAAATCAAACTCAATTCTCAAAACAATTTAGGTCCTTTAACTGTAGACGAAATAAAAAATGCACATCTTCTGATAATAAAATTTGCAAAGGCAGTACTTTCTTAAAGAAATTTCAGAATTAAAAGCCAATAAAAGAATCTCTAATAAACCTATTTTGCATTTGGCTCCTTTCATTGACAAGTCTGATATTCTTAGAGTAGGAGGTCGTTTAGCTAATTCTGATCTGCCGTTTGATCAAAAATTTCCAATTTTACTACCCTCAAATAATTTGGTTACAACACTTATGTTAAGATACGAGCACTTAAGATTGGGACATGCTGGTGCGCAGACCACATTGTCAAATTTTCGTTTAAATTATTGGCCTTTGAATGGTCTTGTAAACGTCAAAAGAATCATCAGAAAATGTATAGTTTGTGCTAGATTCAATGCAAAATCATGTGAACAAATGATGTCAAATTTACCTTCATATAGATTGAAACCGTGTAGACCTTTTTCTAAAGTTGGAGTAGATTTTGGTGGTCCATTTCAAATTAAATCGTCACATTTGCGTAAAGCTCCTTTGATAAAATGTTATGTTGCTGTTTTTATTTGTATGGTTTCCAAGGCTGCTCATCTAGAACTAGTTTCTAGTTTATCGACTGATGCTTTCATACTGACATTAAAAAGATTTATCTCAAGAAGAGGTAATCCTTCGATCATATTCAGTGACAATAGCACTAACTTTCTAGGGGCAAAAAATCAGTTAAGAGAATTATATGATTTTTTCAAGGTTCAAGGTAATAACATTGTAGACTTTTTGGCAGGTAGAGAGATTGTGTGGAAATTCATTCCACCCATGAGTCCACATTGGGGTGGAATTTGGGAGGCTGCAGTAAAGAGCACAAAGTATCATTTACACAAAATAGCTGGAAATGCCCATTTCACATTTGAAGAGTTCACCACTACCTTAACACAAATAGAAGCAATCTAAAAGTAATTGTGCAGCACCGATTCTGGCTCATGGCGGAGGCGCTAACATGGTAATCTCCATAAGAAAATCGTCGAAAAAGCTAAGGTCCGAAATCTCCGAAATTGGCTTCTAAGGTGGGTTCACACCGGCAACCGGACGGCAACCGGACGGCAACTAATCGCGGCGACCAACGTCGCGTTGGAAAGGCCTTAACGTCTAGTGTCTTTGAAAAATAATAGAAAAATTCTAACTACCCCCGTTCATCCCCCACGCAGCACCCCTCTTACTAAAAGTTAACCAATCATAGCAAACGACATCTCGTTGAAAAGGCCTTAACGTCTAATGTATTTGAAAAATAATAGAAAAATTCTAACTACCCCCGTTCATCCCCACGCATCATCCCTCCTACTAAAAGTTAACCAATCATAGCAAACGACGTCTCGTAAAAAGGCCTTAACGTCTGGTGTATTTGAAAAATAATAGAAAAATTGATATGATGAAATTCTATCCCTCGTCTCGGAAGGCCTTAACGTATATACGACTGAATTCCAATAACCAACTGTTTGGGACCCCATAGGACCACCGATCCATCCCAAATTCCCTCGTGACCCCATTGGACCACCCCTCATGACCCATTGGACCACCTCTCATGTTCCATTGGACCACCCAAAATTCCCTTGTGACCCCATAGGACCACCCAAATATTGGCCCAAAAATTTCTGTTTAGGACCCTCAAATTTCAATACCTCATCAGCGCGAACCATCAACTTTTTTTAAATGTTCACCCAAATAATGATCCCAAAATTACTGTTTAGGACCCTCAAATTTCAATACCTCATCAGCCGGGCGCGAACCATCAACCTTTGCGTCTGTAACAATTCGTCTAACGCATATAGCTATTAGCACTCATAAGTGTTAGATGCAAGGAGAGGTTTAATCGATGCAGTTGAAAGTCATACGTATTATGTATACAATAATTATTATTGAGGTCATTAGATAGTTTATTAATATATTATTTATCTAGTTTTTATCGACATATTAGTATCTCTCTTTGTCTTAAGGATTGTAAAACAAATATTTTCATGGAAAAGTTGATGAATATACAGAATGTTCAAAACGACGTATCGTTTGAAAAACCGTTCAGTTTAACATTCTCTTATCGGAGCGCAAAAAACGTGTTATTATTGTAGACAAGCAGGTGTTTTATTAAAAACCAATTTCATAACATTTTTTTAATAAATCTTTATATGTTAAATAAAAAATATAATAATGGTTAGTGCCCTTCTTCAACACTCAGTGGTAAATCACCATTTTTTTTTAAAAACAAATGTATTATATTTCAATATATTTTTAAAAGTGTATGATATTTTACTATAACCATTCTGTTAAATCTATCAGAGTTAATCGATGCAATTGAAAGTCTTACGTATACAATTATTATCGAGATCATTAGATAGTTTATTATTATATCATTCATCTAGTTTTTATCTACATGCATAATATTAGTATCTCTATTAATTGTCTTAAAGATTGTAAAACAAATATCTTCATGGAAAACTTGATGAATATAATATGTAGAATGTTTAAAACGTAGTATTGTTTTCTAAATCCGTTCAGTATATTATTATTCTTTTATCAAAGCTAAACGTGATTCCACTATTGTTGTAGGGTATTAAGAAAAAAAACAATAATATATTTTTTTAATATGTTAATATAATAATGGTTAATGTCCTTCTTCTTCTATAACCACCCCATAGGAATATAATACATTGTGTATATAAAACCAGCCTGACCAATGACACATTGATTATATACCAAATGACTATATTTTCAATGGGATTTTTCAAAAATATCAATCTTCATGTGAATTTCCTTGATTATGAACACCGCTTGAAGGGTAGGATATCAGCGCGTTATCTTCTCATGGATAACCACCCCATAGGAATATAATACATTGTGTATAGAAAATAAGCCTGACCAATGACACATTGATTATATACCAAATGACTATATTTTCAATGGGATTTTTCAAAAATTTCAATCTTCATGTGAATCAGTATATTATGCTAAATATTTTGGTAGAACCATCCTGTATAAATAATGGAATGCGCTGTGTGTGTATAGAAAATATAGGAATCATGCCCGCCCAAGGCTATTATGCATAAATTATTCATTATATAATTTATGAATTTATAGTCCTGAACAGAATGAATTCTCTTCAACTATAATCATATCACTTTTTCAATTATTATTTTTTTATTGAGAAAACTGAAATATAATGTTTTTATCTATTTTTTTAAAAACAATAGGGCACATATCCTTTGGTGTTTATGTTAACTACACTTTGGGTTAAATAAATAATTTTTAAAATCTTTTATTTTCACTCCTTTATTACCTAAGTCTGTTTAACCATATATATAACTGTTCTTCAATGACCTCGAAACGGAAAAAACTCGTTACATGCATCTTTTATTTGTTTTTTAAACAGTTACTAATCGTGTTTTTTTCTTACCTTCACTGTATAGAGAAAAATAAGCCATAATTAGTTAGAATAGTTCATTTTAGATTATTTTAAAAAAAGATAAATCAAAATTTTTTTAATTTATTGATTTATCAAAATGTAATTGATGTCTGATGACCTCAAGACATTTATTAACGATACAACTTTCTCACATAAGTGCAGTTATGATGTAAAATATAAATTTTACTTTATTATAAGAATTATCAATTATTACTTTTTATGACTTTTTAACATCAAGTTCCTCTTTAAAAGAGGTTCACATACATGAACAAGTTTATTTAACAGTTAATCTTGGAATTTCTCGTCTGACCTTATTGAAAGTTGTTTTGTACTGATTTAAGTGTATATATAAACTGAAAGTATTTTTCATTCTCCAGTTTATTCATAAATTTACGCTATTAATGTTTATGATTTTATGTGCAAAAGAAGAATTTTATGTTAAGAGATTCTATAGTGGGTAAGTATTTTTATAATAATTTAGGATAGAAAGTTACTTCATTTAAAAGATCGTTTTAAAACCTCTTCAATATGAATTAAACTGTTACTATGCATGAATTTATAGGTATAATTGTTTAAACTTTGAAATATTATTCATTATCTAGTTATCAATTTTTATAGTGTTAGGTTAGGATCATAATTTAAAAAGCCAATTATTTATAATAACGGTAGCTGGAACGTTTAAATAAAAATATTATGATTTAATTAAAAAATTATGAAAAACTTTTAATTTGCGCTTCAATAGAAAAGCTGTTCAATTGAATTGTTGAGAGTGGTGTGATTTTCATTATTCTTATGTTTAAAAGTGAAAAAAAGGTATTCCTATAACTATGGTACCTAAGAAAATGTTACTTTCATTATGGTATAAAGGTATCTTCAAATTATTAAAAAAATACAATTGATAATTTAAATTTTATTTATAGCTTCATTTTAATGAATATTTTAACACATTTCATTTCCTGAATTTTCAGAAAAATGTTCAACCGTAGACTCATTCTTCATAAATTTCTCAAAAGCTCCATTCATTTTCTTATCTTCAATGGGTTTTTAATTTAAATTCACCTTTTCTATATGAAATATTTAACATTATATGGTATCAAAAAAAAAAATGAAGTGTAATTTTCTGAATAAATTCTAATGCTTCATAAGGTTGAATGCAAAATAGCTACAACCACGACTACACACAGAGTTGTTTAAATAATAAAGATATTTTAAACAATTTTTTAGTGAAAAGTTTTACGTAAACTTAACTGAAAAGTTTCCAACATCATGTCTGTTTTTCATATGGTGATATATATCGGTTCTATTTATAAACTTTTCGCATTTATTACAAAGTAGCTGTTTCCGATCATAATAAAATTGTCACTTTTTGAAATCTTCATAACTTAACCATGAATATATGTTAAATGGAATCCATTCTTCACTATTTTCTCCACCAATAATATAACATTTTTCACAAAGTTCATGAGTAGTGAAAGGGTGTTCTTTAGAACAGCGCTTACAATTTTTTATCATGACTGTGGGATGGTTAGATGTAGAATGATTTATATAAGTCTTAACAATAAGTTTTAAATATTTCAACTAATTTTGAAATGAATTATCAATTATACAGCCACTCTTGTATTTTATTAACTGTTTGACTCATGTTCAATTTAAAAAACAGCCTTTTTTTCATAGTTTAAATGGTTTTCACACTCATTTTTTCACATTAGTTTTATATTACCCTTTAATATTTTTTCTCAAAATTAAATATCTAACATAATATTTTGAGGTTATGAAAAACCGTTTAGTTTCCCGTCCGTCTAAAATAATACTTTTTACCCAACAAATCATTTTTGTTTCAGTACTTTGAAGCGTACACAATTGTTTCCAGCTGCTAGTTTTAAAAAAATTTATTCTTAAGTAAGTTTTCATTTACATATTTGAGGTTATGAAAAACCGTTCAGTTTTCCGTCCGTCTAAAAGTATATTTTATACCTAACAAATCATTTTTTTTTCATTCTGTTCCAGAACATTGAGAAGCATTCAGAATTGTACTCAGCTCCTATTGATTGAAGAAGATTTTTTCAATTTTAAAGTAAGTTATCAATCACTTCGCATCATATTCAAGGTTATATAATTTGAAAAAATAATTAACCGTTCAGTTTTTCATCCATCTAAAAAAGTACTTTCTACTTATTAATAATTATTTTTTTTCATTCCGTTTCAGAACTTTGAAGCGTTCAGAATTATCCTCAGCTCCTATTAATTTGGATTTATATTAATTTTAAAGTGAGTTATTAATTATAACCATTTTTCTCTAACATAATATTTGAGGTTATGTTTTATGTTTGTTATACCTTTTATTAATTATTTTTTTTTCATTTTTTTAGGAACTTTAAGAATCATCCGACAGCTCTTCCTATTTGTTTAAAAAAATTAATTAAAAAGTGAGTTATCAATTATTTTCATTTTTCTCAAACATAATATTTGAGGTTATGTATTCAAAAATAATTAAACGTTTAGTTTTCCGTTCATCTAAAAGTATTCTTTATAACAATAATTTTTTATATTTTTTTCAGAATGGCTCGGTTTACTGATTTAGTGAAATACATTGCTACATTGCTAGGATTGATGACCCCAAATAATGATGAAAAGATACGAAAAGGACTCGTTGAATGTCAAAAGGGGATTAAAAGGATTCAAAACGAAATGAAGAATGCGAAGACGATAGGAGAGAAACAGCATTTGGAGGCTTGCTTGAGAAATATAAAATCAATGAGACAACAGTTTAAAGCGGCTCAGAAGAAGGGGGCAGGTCTTTCCCCGAGAAAAGCGTCTCCTTCAGATAGAGTAAGATGGGAAGATAGCGAGTCTGCGTTCAACTCGCGAATCAAAACGGGGGTAATTTCAAACTTGAAACATAAAGATCCAAAATTATTTCTCATTGACGCTAAATCTACATTTAAAAATAAGATTCGGGAAGCTCTCAAGCAGGATGCTGCAGTTAAGGTTAATGCCATATTTTGCGGAGAGTTCACAGTAGTAAAGGGAGATAGTGTACAGACTGAGTACAAGTACTTTACTACATCGAACTCACCAATTCATAGAGACACCAACTTAGACGAGTGGTTTAATATAAAGGTAATAGATCCCATTATGAATGAATTAGAAGAGTTCCAGGAACGTGACTCAGGCTGGGCTCTTAAGAAAGTTATGAATTTGGGGCTTAACATTAACAAGTACACCCCTCAGCTTGGTTCCTCATTCATTGAACTACCTCCACAAATTGCGAAGAAACATGCTTGTATTAACGTAAAAAATAATGATGACGCATGCTTTGCATGGGCTGTTACTTCTGCGCTGTATCCTTGTGAAAAAAATTGTGAAAGAATATCATCATACCCTCACTACTCATCAGTGTTAAAACTAAAAGGGATACAGTGGCCTATGACAATGAAGCAGATCCCCAACTTTGAGAAACAGAATGATGTGTCAGTTAATGTTTATATCTTGGAAAGGAAAAAAAAGTCTTTTGAAACCTTACCAACGTATTTAACAAGAGATAAAAAGGAAAAACATGTTAATTTGTTGATGGTGCAGGATAAATATTATGTGGATGGAGAGGATGAGGGAGATGCGGCAGTAATGTATCACTTTGTATGGATAAAGAGCATGTCGAGACTTTTATCTAAACAACTTAGTAAAGAAGGACATGAAAAATTCTTCTGCGACCGCTGCCTTCACTACTTCAGATCGAAGGATAAGATGGAAAAGCATATCGAGGACTGTATCAAAATGAATGAGACTGCTATTAAGATGCCTGAGCCAGGGAAGAACATTTTAAAATTTAAAAATTTCAAAAATAAAGAAAAAGCACCCTTTATTGTCTATGCAGACTTGGAATCTATGCTTAAACCGTTGAATGATCCTAAGAAGCCGCAACACCACGTTCCAGCTGCTGTTGGTTATTATCTCAAATGCAGCTATGATGATACTCTATCTTTCTATCGATCCTATCGAGGGCAGGACTGTATGACTTGGTTTGCAGATGAGATGGGCAGTCTTGCTGAGGATATGGCTTCTGTGTTTTGGTGTCCGTACAATATAGATATGACCTGGTTGCAGGAAGTTGAGCACCGAAGAGCTACACACTGCCACATATGTCAACAGGTATTTACCAATGAAGATAAAAAGGTTCGTGATCACAACCATTTAATCCCCACCAACAACTATCGTGGAGCAGCTCATGAATCATGTAATATCAACTATAAGGATAGTCATGTGGTGCCGGTGGTATTTCATAATTTATCAGGTTTTGACGCCCACTTTTTAATCTTTGACATTGCCACCCGGATCAGTGGAACGATAGACTTGCTTCCTTTAACAAAGGAGAAGTATATTTCATTCACTAAACACATCGATGATTATCCAGTTCAATTTAGGTTCATCGATTCCTTCAGATTTATGGCATATAGTCTTGATAAATTAGCTTCTTATCTAACTGAATTTCCAAATTTAAAATCCCAGTTCTCAGAGTTACCTAAAGATCATTTTAATATGTTAACGAAAAAGGGTGTGATGCCCTATGATTATATCGACTCTTTCGAACGATTCAATGAAATATCCCTACATACACAGGATAAATTTTTCAATAAACTAGAAAATAAGCCTTGCCCCCGCCGTCTATACCATCGTGCTCACCAAGTATGGACTACCTTCAACTGTAATTCATTAGGTGATTACGTAGACATGTATATGAAGACAGATATTCTCCTTCTTGCGGATGTATTTGAGATGTTTCGCAGTAGCACCCTTAAATCACATGGTCTCGATCCTGCCCACTATTTTACATTGCCTGGTTACACTTGGGACGCTATGTTGAAACATACTGGTATTGAATTGGAGCTTTTAACTGAACTGGATATGTTTCTCTTCGTTGAACGTGGTATTCGCGGCGGTCTTAGTCAAGTTTGCAGTAAGAGAAGAGCTAAAAGTAACAACCATTATGTAAACAACTATGATCCATCTAAACCAACGACATTTTTGATGTATTTTGACATAAATAATCAGGTTTGTTACTCCTCCTCCTCCTCCTCTGATAATAAGTCATAAATTTATTATGTTCTTTTGTTTTAGTATGGTTGGGCAATGTCACAATATCTTCCCTATGGTGGTTTTGAATGGTGTGATACTAACATTGACGTCACTACAGTACCTGATGATGCAGATGATGGGTATATGTTAGAAGTAGACTTGGAATATCCTCAACACTTACATGATCGTCATAAAGATATTCCATTCTGTTCTCTTCACATCAATCCTAAGACAATGAGACCCCCGAAGGATGCAAAAGAGTTGACTAAGTTAATGGCTACACTCTATGATAAAAATAAGTATGTTATCCATTACCAAACGCTGAAGCAGGCGCTTGCGCATGGGTTGGTGTTGAAAACAATCCATAGAGTTCTTAAATTCAAGCAGACACCGTGGTTGAAGTCTTATATAGATCTAAACACAGAGTTAAGAACAAAGGCTACGAATGAATTTGAAAAAAATTTATTCAAATTAATGAACAATGCGGTGTTTGGTGAGTTCTGAAATATAACATAGATAAAAAAAAATACTAATTTATTTTTTGTTACAGGTAAAACGATGGAAAACGTGAGAAAGAGGGTGAATATTCGTTTGTTGACTGAGTGGAACGGAAGGTATGGCGCGGAGGCCTACATTGCCAAACCAGAGTTTAAGAATAGTACAATTTTTAGTGAAAAGCCTGATCTTGTTGCAGTAGAATTGCGAAAACTTCAGATTTGGTTGAACAAGCCTATATATGTGGGACAGACAATCCTAGATCTTGCTAAAACTACAATTTATGATTTTCACTATGGATATATGATTGATGCTTTTCCCAGCTGCTCAGTCTTGTATACGGACACTGACTCTCTGATTTATGAGCTTCATCAAGACCCATATGAAATTATAAAGCGTGACTGTCATCAGCGCTTTGATACAAGCGACTATGCTCATGAAAATATATATGACATTCCTTTGGTAAATAAGAAAGTCTTGGGAATGATGAAGGATGAAAATAACGGTGTCCCAATGACTGAGTACGTGGGCCTTCGTTCGAAACTCTACTCAACCAGAATATTAGTAACTGATGATAATATTAGTAAGAAAAGAAAAAGGTTAATTCTTGAAGGGTATGAACTGAACTTAAGAACCTGGGTGTAACAAAAAAAGCCAAGGGAGTAAAGTCATCTGTTGTAAAAACTATAATAACGCACGAAGATTACGAAGAATGTCTCAATACCTGGAAACAAAAAACTGTCGTTCAAAATCTAATTCGATCTGAAAAACATCAGGTGTACTCTACTATCCAACATAAGGTTGCCCTCAGCCCAGAGGATGATAAACGTTACCTAATTTCTGGGTCGGATGAAACGTTACCATGGGGACATTATTCCATTCCACCTACGGAGGATGAAACGTTACCATGGGAACAACATTCCATTCCATCAACTTCATCTGGATGAGCCAGCAGATATTTTTTAATCTTTTTTTGTTTTGTTAACTAAATAATATAATTTTACTATAATAGGGTTAGTAAAGTAAATTTAAGGGATTGGTTAGGTGATTAGTAATCAAAAGAGCCATTGAAAGGTCTTATGAAAGAAGAAAAAAACCAAACGAATCAATAAACCGTTTCTATTAGCTTAAAGACTAGTGTTGTTTGGAAAAAAGAGCCAAAAAAAAAATAAGACATAATCACTTCTAAGTGGTTTAGTAGGCCTATAGGGGATGTATTTGCCACTTTAAATATTAAATACAACGCGTCATGGTTCTATCTCCTTATATTAATTATATAAGATGGTGTGGAAATGAACCGAATTATTTCAACTATTTGTTTTTTCAACTAATAGATTAAGATGTTTTTTTTTTAGATTGCGGATTACCATGAAAAGATAACGCGCTGATATTATACCCTTCAAGCGGTGTTCATAATCAAGAAAATTCATATGAAGATTGAAAATATATTCATTCGTTATCAATGTATTATATTTCTATAAGGTGGTTATAAAAGAAGACAATAATCATTATTATATTAACATATTTTTAAAAATAAAAAACAAAGAGAGATATTAATATTATGCATGCATTAATAAACTATCTAATGACCTCGATAATAATTGCATACGTGAGACTTTAAATTACATCGATTAACTCTGATAGATTAACAGGATGGTTATAGTAAAATATCATACACTTTTGAAAATATATTAAAATATAATACATTTGTTTATAAAAAAGAAAAAAGGTGATTCACCACTGAGTATTGAAGAAGGGTACTAACCATTATTATATTTTTTATTTAACATATAAAGATTTATTTAAAAAAAATATATTATGAAATTGGTTTTTATTAAAACACCTTGTTTACAACAATAACACGTGTTTTCATGCACTATTGCGTAAGACTCTCAACTGCATTAGTATAAATTATCTAATGACCTCAATAATAATTGTATACGTATGACTTTCAAATGCATCGATTAACTCTGAAAGATTTAACAGGATGGTTATAGTAAAATATCATACACTTTGAAAATATAATACATTTAGTCTTATTAAAATATAATGATTCACCACTGAGTGTAGAATAAAGGAACTAACCATTATTATATTTTTCATTTGAAATAATAAGATTTATTAAAAAAATATTATGAAATTGGTTTTTATTTAAACACCTTGTTTAAAACCTCTCCTTACATCTAACACTTATGAGTACTAATAGCTATATGCGTTAGATGAATTGTTACAGACGTGAAGGTTGATGGTTCGCGCTGATAAGGTATTAAAATTTGAGGGTCCTAAACAGTAATTTTTGAAATAATATTTGGGTTAACATACGAAGAAGTTGATGGTTCGCGCTGATGAGGTATTGAAATTTGAAGGTCCTAAACAGTAATTTTTGGATCAATATTTAGGTGGACACACGAAAAAGTTGATGGTTCGCGCTGATGAGGTATTGAAATTTGAGGGTCCTAAGCAGTAATTTTTGGGTCAATATTTGGGTTAACATACGAAGAAGTTGATGGTTCGCGCTGATGAGGTATTGAAATTTGAGGGTCCTAAGCAGTAATTTTTCTTGAAAACGGTAGCTGGAACGCTACCGAAACGTTGAAATAAAGAATTCAAAAATATTGTGGTTTAATTTCCCAAGAAATTAAAAAAAGAGAATGAATAATATACCACAAGGAACATACAGAAGATGATTAATTATAGTTAAATAAAATTTAAACTATTTAGAATTTTTTGGAAACTTAAAACTATTTATAAGAACTTAAAACTAATTAATAAACGAAACATAAATTGAAAACTATTTTTAAAAAATTTGAATTATTAGACTAACACCAGGCTATAAATAATTAAAAATTATAAATAGAAGATTATAAAAAAAATGTCCTCAAATAACTTTAATTATATCAATTATATACATAATCATTTAAAAACTCTAGTTTTCTTTCTAACTTTTTTATCTTTATTCTCAATCTTCTATTTGTGATTTTTAATTTTTCTTCTTCTTCAATTTCATTAGCATTATCCGCTTCTAGAATATTAAGATCAGAATCTTTCAATTTAACCTTTTTTCTAGAGGATATGTTCCCCAAGCAATTAGAGGAATTTATCCAGATCAGTTTATATGAATTCAAGATGAAGATCCAAAACCATTTTCACCTCTCTCTGAAAAACTTAAATTATCCACCTCTTCAATAATCGGAATAGAACATTTTTCACAAATAAGTTGAGCGACTTTGTCTCCTCTCTCAAATTTAACTATGTTTGTTGACGAATTATATAATAAGATTTTGATTGTACCTCTATAATCAGCATCAATTACACCTGCAAACACTTCTATTACATTTTTAAGCGCTATGCCAGATCGTGGTGCTATCCTTCCATAAACTCCCTGTGGTAGTTCTAATTTTAACCCACTATCTACGAGAAATCTTTCTCTTGAACCTATAGTAAAATGTATAGGTGTTTGTAAATCACATCCCGCAGATTGTGATGTAGCTCTTGTTGGAATAAAAGCGTTTGTACTTGTTCTCAACACTTTTAAAACCTTAAATATTTCAAAATTATTAATAAAAAATAAAACGAAATTTTAAACTTACCACATTTTCTGGTTTTTTCCTATTCATGTTCTTCTTCTTCTTACGTATTCAGGTAGTGATACTTTATTAGAAACGGCCTTCTATCGGTATACATATATACACAGATTTAAGATTTTTTTTCAAATAATAAACTATCTAAAATGATCTTAATTGCATGCACTATTGCGTAAGACTGCATTAGTTGCCTCTGGCGTAACAGGATGGTCATAGCAAAGTATTATACACTATCCCATTGAAAATATATTAATTGCGTATATAATTTATGCATAATAGCCTTGGGCGGGCATGATTCCTATATTTTCTATACACACACAGCGCATTCCATTATTTATACAGGATGGTTCTACCAAAATATTTAGCATAATATACTGATTCACATGAAGATTGAAATTTTTGAAAAATCCCATTGAAAATATAGTCATTTGGTATATAATCAATGTGTCATTGGTCAGGCTTATTTTCTATACACAATGTATTATATTCCTATGGGGTGGTTATCCATGAAAAGATAACGCGCTGATATCCTACCCTTCAAGCGGTGTTCATAATCAAGGAAATTCACATGAAGATTGATATTTTTGAAAAATCCCATTGAAAATATAGTCATTTGGTATATAATCAATGTGTCATTGGTCAGGCTGGTTTTCTATACACAATGTATTATATTCCTATGGGGTGGTTATAGAAGAAGAAGGACATTAACCATTATTATATTAACATATTAAAAAAATATATTATTGTTTTTTTTCTTAATACCCTACAACAATAGTGGAATCACGTTTAGCTTTGATAAAAGAATAATAATATACTGAACGGATTTAGAAAACAATACTACGTTTTAAACATTCTACATATTATATTCATCAAGTTTTCCATGAAGATATTTGTTTTACAATCTTTAAGACAATTAATAGAGATACTAATATTATGCATGTAGATAAAAACTAGATGAATGATATAATAATAAACTATCTAATGATCTCGATAATAATTGTATACGTAAGACTTTCAATTGCATCGATTAACTCTGATAGATTTAACAGAATGGTTATAGTAAAATATCATACACTTTTAAAAATATATTGAAATATAATACATTTGTTTTTAAAAAAAAATGGTGATTTACCACTGAGTGTTGAAGAAGGGCACTAACCATTATTATATTTTTTATTTAACATATAAAGATTTATTAAAAAAATGTTATGAAATTGGTTTTTAATAAAACACCTGCTTGTCTACAATAATAACACGTTTTTTGCGCTCCGATAAGAGAATGTTAAACTGAACGGTTTTTCAAACGATACGTCGTTTTGAACATTCTGTATATTCATCAACTTTTCCATGAAAATATTTGTTTTACAATCCTTAAGACAAAGAGAGATACTAATATGTCGATAAAAACTAGATAAATAATATATTAATAAACTATCTAATGACCTCAATAATAATTATTGTATACATAATACGTATGACTTTCAACTGCATCGATTAAACCTCTCCTTGCATCTAACACTTATGAGTGCTAATAGCTATATGCGTTAGACGAATTGTTACAGACGCAAAGGTTGATGGTTCGCGCCCGGCTGATGAGGTATTGAAATTTGAGGGTCCTAAACAGTAATTTTGGGATCATTATTTGGGTGAACATTTAAAAAAAGTTGATGGTTCGCGCTGATGAGGTATTGAAATTTGAGGGTCCTAAACAGTAATTTGGGGGTCAATATTTGGGTGGTCCTATGGGGTCCTAAGGGAATTTGGGATGGCTCGGTGGTCCTATGGGGTCCCAAACAGTAGGAAATTTGGGGTGGATCGGTGGTCCTATGGGGTCCCAAGGGAATTTGGGATGGATCGGTGGTCCTATGGGGTCCCAAACAGTAGGAAATTTGGGGTGGATCGGTGGTCCTATGGGGTCCCAAGGGAATTTGGGATGGATCGGTGGTCCTATGGGGTCCCAAACAGTTGGTTATTGGAATTCAGTCGTATATACGTTAAAGCCTTCCGAGACGAGGGATAGAATTTCATCATATCAATTTTTCTATTATTTTTCAAATACACCAAACGTTAAGGCCTTTTTACGAGACGTCGTTTGCTATGATTGGTTAACTTTTAGTAGGAGGGATGATGCGTGGGGATGAACGGGGGTAGTTGGAATTTTTTCATTATTTTATTCGTTACCCCTATGACGTCACCTATCCATCAACGTAACGCATGCGTAGATTGAGTTTTACCCCCACTCCAAAATGAACCAATTTCGGAGATTTCGAACCTTAGATTTTCTTATGGAGATTACCATGTTAAAATCGCGAAAATGGTCTAGAACTCTTGCTGCATAATTACTAAATTCGAGACCTCTCCAACCTCTTTCAGATAGTGCAAATGACTTAGCTTGCTTAACTCCTGGACATTTCTTGATTGGTGATAGTCTTACATCCTTTCCTGAATCTGATGTAAGTATCTAACATTTCTGAAAATCTTTTAACTCGTTTTGAAAGATGTACTCGTGTTCAACAAATTTTTTGGAATCGTTGGACTAAGGAATATTTGAACCAATTGCAAAATAGACCAAAATGGCTCATTCCTCATCCAAATTTGAAGGAAAATGATATTGTATTGCTCAAGGAAGAAAATTCCCGTCCGTTAGAATGGCCCCTTGCTAGAGTTGTTGAAATTATTCCTAGTAAAGATAATAAAATTCGCTTGGTTAAAATTAAAACAAAATCTGGAACTTATATAAGGAATGTCACAAAACTATGTCCTTTGCCAAAAGAAGAGTAGATATATAAAAAGCTAATTTTTGTGTTGTTGAAATGTTACATTTATTTTTAGTTATTCAATTGAATAATTTTCTGTTATTGATAATTTTTATTGAAGCAAAGAAGCTTCAATGGAGGCGAGTATGTTTGAAATTCTTTCAACCATTTTCTAATATTTCTCGCACTTATTACTTTACCTTCACTTTAATAAGTCAAACTGAGAATAAAAACAATGAACCCGCGTCGCTTAGCAAAAATGAGTTTGTTGTTTATCCTAGTTACATAATACACAGTTTTAAGTCCTATAAAAAAAGTATCTGTCAAAGCTTTGAAATTCATCGTTATATTATTTGTAAATTTAGCCTAGTTTTTATCTCGATTACTGATAATTATATTGTGGCTTAAAACCCACTGGTCCTTCGAAGAAGTATTTATAATACAGTTTTTCCATGACAATTACTTTGGATTTTATTTTACGACCTATGGAAATTATTTCTGAGGTATAAATAAATTAATACCTCTCTGACTGCTGAAATCCAGATCAGACAAATATCACGGTACATTATCCAAAATTGATGAATCTATCAAGTTAATTAGAGTGAACTCTGCTGAAAACAAATCAATAAAATTAATTAATGAACATATTAAAAAATGTAACATAGCATTGAAAAAATATCATATAAAGGTTGGTCAAAAACGTAAGATATTATCAAAAATTGGTCAATTGAAACGATTAAAATGTTTAATAAAATTAAAAAACAAACATGTTGGTGTAAAACAAAATCGAAAAGTTTACTGGGAGAATATAATTTCTTGTTTCAAAAGTAGAGTTCAGACAGCAGTGATTATAAATGTGAATCATGAAGAAATAAAAGAATGTTCATCAGATGCTTTTGATCTCTTTAAAATTAAGGTTCTCAAAATTATTAAAAAAAAGTTGATTTAATTTTCTCTGTAGATCACTGTTTTTTACGTGGTATTGTGGCACGACCACCGGGCACGTATATTGTGTGAATGGTAAAACATTCTGCCAATATGCAGAATCAAAAGTGGAGCTTCAGGCATTTGGAAAGTATGTCCCAAGATGATGTTTTCGCCGTTCTGGATGAAATTACAAGTGACCAGGAGTCAATTGGCTCCGATATTGAAAGCGTTCTAGGTGATGAATTGGAAGTTGAAGAATTGAGGCAACAAAATAATCAAGATGTCTTTGATATTGAAAATATGGATATTATGTTTGAAGACGAAAATAACGATCAGAATGGAGCAACCGCGAATCCAAATACTCAAGTCTCGGAATCCGATAGTAATGACGATGTACCGCTAGCGGAACGGCTAGCAAAGCGGAATAACTCTATATTTTGGACCCAAAACGAAAGTTATGTAACAGAAACGAATCCATTCATTGGAACTACAGGCCCAAATATTCCAAATTCTGCAGAGAGCCCCACAGATGTATTCTTGGAACTATTTCCTGAGGATCTAATTGATCTGATTGTATTCCAAACCAATTTATATTACGTTCAAAAACACGGTGGAGATGGATTTACGCCTACGACGAAAGACGAAGTCAAAACGTTTCTTGGAGTGAATTTATTGATGGGTATGAAAAAAATGCCCAGTTACAGAGATTATTGGTCATCACGTGATGAATTACGAGACCCTTTCATCAGTTCAGCTATTTCACGTAACAGATTTGCTTGGTTACTTGGAAATTTACATATGAATGATAATACAGTGCAGCCAAAAAAAACTGAACCCGGATTTGACAAACTTCACAAAGTACGGCCTCTACTCACAAAACTCACGGAGACATTTCATGCAGCACTGAATCCACATAAGTTTCAAGCTATTGATGAGTCTATGATACGATTCAAAGGACGAAGCAGTATCCGACAGTACATGCCCAATAAACCTATAAAACGTGGCTACAAAATATGGGTTAGATCAGACTCAAGCGGATTCATGTGCGAGTTCCAGATATATACCGGAAAAGTGGGAAACTCTACTGAAAAAAACTTAGGACAACGAGTTGTCCAGGATCTAACAAGGGTCTTAGTGAAGAAACACCTCCGAGTATTCTTTGACAACTACTTCAACTCTGTTGATCTTCAGAGATCTTTATTGTCGGACGGAATATATACGGATGGACTATCTGCGTTGAAATGGATGGATCGCAGAAGTGTGGTGCTTTTAGCAAATTATCAAAATCCCGCAATACAAGAAGTTGTGAAGAGAAGACAGAAAGACGGTACTGTGAATGAGGTTTCATGTCCACAACTCATATGCCTCAAAGAACCACTTCTCTGAGATGTGCCAACTGCAGTACAACGACAAATGTTAGCAGAACGCAGTGGAAATGTTCATCTTGCAATGTTGGACTTTGCCTCAAACATGACAAGAATTGTTTTGAAACCTTCCATGCAAAAAAGTAAGGAGAATAATCTAGTTTATCTAAATAGTTTTTATTTCACAACATTTAATTTTTGTTACTCGATGTTCCTACTGGTATCTTGAGGATACCACATCCTGCAGGACATGCTCCAGTATCAGCATTGTTTATTTTGGTTTAATTTGTTTTAATAATATACTGTAATAAATAATTTTCATAAAAATCTCGTTTTATTTTTCATAATAAAATTCGGGCCGCAAAGGGTTAATGAACTTGTTTCGACTTAGAGCTTAGACAATTTTCAGAATTTAAAACATGAGTTTAAGAATTTAGATCATAATAAATTTCAACTTCTAACTAGAAAAGGGGTGTTTCCCTATGATTATGTAGATAATGTTGATAAATTGAAAGAGAAAGAGCTACCACCCATTGAAAAATTCTATAATAAACTAAATGATGTGGAATTGTGCAAGACTGATTACACTCATGCACACAATGTTTGGACCGTTTTCAACATAAATCACCTTGGACAATACAGTAGTTTGTATATGAAATAGATATTCTGTTACTAGCAGATGTTATGAATAATTTCAGAGAAACAGCATTGAAAACATATGCTTTAGATCCTGCATGGTATTCTACAATGCCAGGCTACACATGGGATGCTATGTTAAAATATACTAAATGAAAATTGGAAATTTTAAAGGATGTTGACATGGTTATGTTTATAGAGAAAGCGATTCGATGTGGAATTTCGGTATACTGTAATCAATTTTCAATGGCAAACAATAAATATATGGGTGACAGATATGATTCATCAGAACCCACCAAAACAATACTCTACCTAGATGTGAATAACCTCTATGGTTACGCAATGTGTGAACCATTACCATTTGGAGGATTTAAATGGTCAAGTTCAAACATTGATGTAACAACAATTCCTGACTGGGTACATATTACAAGTGGATTTGGAGTATCCAAAGAGTCTACATACTCTACATAAGGATTTTCCTTTTTGTGCTAACCATCGCATTCCTCCAGCCTCAAAACTACCAAAGTTGATAGCTGATTTGTATGATAAAAAAGAATATACAATACATTATAGAAATTTAAAACAAGCATTGGCACATGGTTTAATAATTACGAAAATACATAAAGTGTTGGAATTCAATTAATCAGAATGGTTGAGACCTTATATTGAATTGAACAGTCGATTAAGGGCAAGTGCTACAAGCAACTTTGAAAAAATCAATTTAAACTTGCTAATAACGCAGTGTTTGGAAAAACTATGGAAAACATAAGATTACATGGACTCGTTAAACTTTGCTCCAAGTGGGAGGGACGTTATGGGGCAAAAAATTCAATTGCTATTCCACGATTTCACAATAGAACAATTTTTGATGGAAACTTGATGGCAATTGAGTTGAATAAAATAGAATTGATATTTAATAAACCACTGTACATTGGTATGGTTATTTTAGATCTTTCAAAAATTTGTATGTATGAAATGGTTGAAAGATAAATTTATCCCTACTTCACAAAAATGCGTCCTATTACAATGTACAGGTGGATTCAATTCCAAATTGTTCGTGGAAAAAAGCAGCGATGCAGCAATGGCTAACGGAACGAGCTGAAACATATTATGCCAATGCCTTCAAAGATGAATTATTTGCATTAATTTAAACGCATAAACCAACTTATACAAAGTATATTGTTGATAGGCTTATAGCGGAACATGACATGTTAACACTACGTTCACCACCATACCATTCGGAGCTAAACCCTATTGAAAAAATTTGGGCACTAGTAGAGAATGAAGTAGCAGCCTGTAATGTGTCATTTAAACTAGGTGATGTGCGACAGTTCATCGAAGAAATATTTCAGCGAGTGACAATTTAAAACTGGCAAAACATTTGCGCCCATGTAGAGAAGGTTGGAGGAGCATATATGGCAAAAGAGCAAATTATGGATGATCTGCAAGAAATAGTGATACATCTTGGAGAATATACTAGTGGGACTGAATCAGAACTGTCTGACAGTTCAACCGATAACGATAATTTGCCAACCATTACAATAATATTTTAAATGCCGTATCAAAAAATCATGTTATTTCAACTTTTGTGTAAGTACCTACTTGTAGTTTTCTTATTTACCTACTGAAAATAAATCTATGTATTGAATAATAATTTCCAGCAAACCAATCTTCATCCCGACCCTTGTGAACTTTGACTAGGCTATTGTAGTGAAGTAGTTGAGTCAATGTTTTCAGTTTCCACTTCAATAATTTTATGAGTTGTTGCCTGAAGCGACGCGTAGATATGTTTAAGGTCATAGCCATTACGAAAATCAACAACCTATAACCCCGTTACTGTTGTCAAGAAGGGACGTCCAAATGTTCTTTCTGTATTTGTTTAAAAACAATATTGAACCTATTCGGATTGCAAAAAATAAACTCGAAAATGTGAGATTATTATTACCTTACAGGTATGTATCATCCCTTCTACAATAGTTTACCTGATGTTGCTAATGAGGTCATTGAGTTGGTTGATTTGATAAGATTTTTAGTATTTATTATAAATGGAATATTGTAACAGGCCAAATTTTTTAGATACGGGATGTTTTTTTTTCAGGTTCAATTATTCCCAAATTGTTGTCAACCATAGTCCCATTAGGCATGATGTATCGACATATCTAAACTTAAACAATAAAAGTTGTTACTGGACTATATAATCATTTTTAAAATTTGAAAGCGAATATCTCACATTCACCTTTTTGAGACTTGTCATTGTTTCACATTAAGCCCTTCAATTATAGATGTGTCTGTTGCTCAAAGGTTATTATTTGGTCTGGAGTGTAGTAGGAACGTTTGCATCACCTGTCTTCATAATTTTTGTTCCAAGTAATAATATTTTCGCTTGTTTATGCCTAATAAATTTTTTTTAAACCAACATGATGTCTTGTCTTGTCTTTTTTAATTTTTTTTTATTGTGTATGTTTCTTTTATCTCAGTTTTTATTTGTCCTGGTCCAATAGACCAGGTTACCCCTTTTCCAGCTACAATTGCATCTAAAATATGGAGTTGTTTTAAAAATCCTACAAATCCCAGCGACGTTAAAATCAAATGCCAGCCAATCCACACCAGCCAATCACAGCAATCTTCTAAGTTCACGCGACTGCAATACGTATGAATTTGTTTTGTCTGCGCCATTTGTTTATATTCTAGCATCAGAGTATACAAAATAGTAATGTTGTCCAGTTTGTTTTATAATTTAAATTGAAAAGCTTATTATTTTACATTATATATTTAATACTCAAACAATGGTAGAGTAAATATAATGGAGAGGTTCCTAAACCAGTGACTCCTGACAGCTCGCAAAAGAGTTTCCCAACCAAAAACTTTGAAGCGTGCAGTACAAAAGGAGAAAAGGTAAACAATCTCATTTTTATTTTTAAACGAAATAAAAATGTACATAATTTTTTTTTCTCTCCTTAGATACAAAGCCAAAAGATTGTCGTCATATTCCACTTGTCAACACTCTACAAAATCTTATCGGTGTTGATGCGTGATATAAAACAATTTCATCAAATTTTTTATTCGCATAAAGATAAGATAGGCCAGAATTACTTCATAATAAAATTTTGCGAGACTAAAAATATAAAACGCTACGTGCGTACCGGAAATAGAAATTATAGGAAAACCTACTCAGTAAAATAGTAATACCGATCTTTTAGATTCATTCAAAAGAATCCCTGCATGCCAGAAAAACTTTCTTGATGTTTTGAAAGTAAAAAAGGATCGAGTACTTGGCGTACTAAAATGACTTCATGTAGGACAACACATGGCACACAAAAAAGGGAAGGTGATCGAAAGACTCAAAAATTTTCTGAAAAAAAATAGGGATTATAGGAATTCATCCAAAAAAATCCCTGTATGCCAGAAAGCCTTTCTTGATGTTTTGAAAGTAAAAAAGTATCGAATACTTGGCATACTAAAACGATTTCATGAAGGACAAAAATTTTCTGAGAAAAAATCTTCTGTAATGAGGTTTATTGAGCAATTTAAAACTGTTGAATCTCATTACTGCAGAAATAGGAGCAGCTGAACATATTTATCTTTATTTGTCCTGGTCCAATAAAACAAATCTTTCGAATAACTGATAAAAAGACCATGTTTCGTATTAAGGGTTACCCCTTTCCAAGTTCAATCTTGGGCTTGCAGAAGTACTAACGGGGGTAAATACGGTCACAAAAACACTTTATGTCTTCCAATATATTACAACCTAGATTACAGCCAAAATTTGATTTGAAAAAGGAAAAATATCTATTTTTCTCAAATTCCTGTCCAAGAAATAAGTACTGACCTTCACTTGACAGAACATCATGATAGCCAACGTTGCAAATTTCCAAATTATAAAATAAAATCAAATATCTCGTCAAAAATGTAATATTCCATTTTGTTTGAATAAAGAAACTGTTTTCGAAATTTTCATATAGAATAAAAAGCATGAGCCTATGCAACATTAACACAACATTTACCACATTTGCAGGACGCTCCGGTATACTGTTTTAAAAAGTTCAATGAAATAGGAACAACCATCAATCAACTTTTAAATTTTAAGTTGATGCCTTAAGCAATGATGATTATACCTTTTCTAATAATTATTGATCAAAACACTACCTTTGAATATAATTACCACCTTTCTTATATAGCCACACTTTCGATCATTCTTAAAATGTACCTCAATCTTTCGAAAAACAATAAATTTAACTGGAATAATTTTACTGAAGTCCAACTATCTTCATTTTAAACAGATTCCACCCTTTTTATATCTGCTCATAGCACTTGTTCAATTGCTTGATTTTTAAAATTGAGGAAAAATTTCAATCCAGCTAAGTTGAGTGATCTGTTTATTTTGATCATTCAGATCTATCGGATTTTCCTAGTCTTCCTGTCTCTATAATTTTCAGCAGCATTTTTTCGAATCTCTCTTTAAATAAACACTGCAAAAGTTTTTCAATAAATAATTCGGATATTATTTATATTCAAAGTTATCATTTCTGAAGTATCTATAGAAAAACTTTTTTTTTTCATTTAATAATCAACACACAACTTATTAGCAAAAATTATCTTCGACAAATCCACAGTGTGATCTTTCGGACATTCAGATCGCCAGGTTATCTTGAGTTGTTGATGATATCCAAATAAAGATGGGCGTCTTACCTACCGTTGACCAGCCTACAAAATTTAATAATTTAAATTAAAATAGATAACCATTTTAGGGCGGCTCGACCACATAATTGCCGTCGCGTTTCGGCGAACTCAAGCTACCAATAAGAAATACTATACCATACGTACCCGGGCGTACAAGTACATGACTACGTATGGTACAGTATTTCTTATGGGTAGCTTGAGTTCGGTGAAACACAACGGAAATTATGTAGTCGGGCCGACCGCAAAATATGGCTCATGTACAGCCGCCCTAATTATCAGTACATTCACATTGCAAACTCAATAATAGATTAGTTTTATTTAGACATATCAACGGACCTTGCCAATTTTGTGTTAGGTGTTGAAATTTTGGAACATTTTTCACACATTGATATGCTAAATATTTAATAATATCGTGTTTGGTTTGGACTGATCAGTTTTTTACTCATTTTCGGTTAACAAAAAAAACAATATATCGTTGTTTTTTCCACTTTTATGCGCCCTGATAAAAAAAGAGTCATTTTTATCCAATATGTCGGTATCAAGTCTTTAAAATTCAACGTAGAATAAACCATTATGGGTGGTTGTCTGAAAAATGTTCCAGAACTTGTATGAGTTCAGTGAATTAAAATAAAATAGCCCTGGTGCTCGATTCTCGACCTCATGTAAAAAGATTCACATGTGAAATTATTCCACTACTTTTTTTCACATGCTTGTTTGAAACGGTATTCTCGGTGATATACCTCATTTAAAAACCAGGAGGAGTGATTTGTATTTTCCAATGGATATGATCTTGATGTATGTCTAATATTAAATATATATTGACCAATCCCGTTTCATAATTTTGGATTTGTTGTGTTGAGATACCTGGGCTATTGACATCAAAATAAACAAAATAAATTAACAGAAACGTCTGACACTGAAGAATTGAGAATTTTTCGTACACTATATCAGATTGTGGTTAACCTCTCGGAAAAAAATGAATAATTTAAAAATTAATATTTCAATTTTTACAATCAGTTGCTTCTTAATGGGGTACTTCAGAATAAAATAAAACAGTTCAACATTTAATTTGAAAATATGACAAATCATAATTGAATATTTTGTGATTTAAAAAAAATGTACATGATCAATTTGATTAATTATTGAAACAATAAAATATTTTCCGAAGTTTAGTTTTTATACCGAAATATCCCAATATTTGAAATCTTAAAAAGTTACGTGAAATACACCGGGTGATTAATACTTAGTATCCACTTCCGGATAAAGTGAATATTTTAAACATCAACAATCTTATTAGGATTTACCAGTCAATCAATACAAATTGAGAGCTTTTAAATTTATTTTAATCGCCGCAAGAATAATAAAATGGTTTAGTTAAATTGTATAGAAAGGAATGGTTTGTAAAATTGTTACAGATGAACTTAAAAAATAGTTAAAATTAATAATTTGGAAAAGTCTCATATAATATGGATAATAGGTATACCAAATATTATATAAATTTCATAAATGCCTCACTTTATTCATGAGGCACCAAATGAAACGTATTCATTTATTTATTATTGTTTGGTCGATATCATGGACAAGAACTTGTGAATATACAGGGAAGCGTGAAAGTCTGGGACAAAGTCATTTTCTTTGAAAAGAATAAACATGTGATTATCAAATTTTAGGGTTATGAACGGTATTGTATTCTTCGTTTTTTTGAGGAACTGTGAAAGTTCCGGTTCTACAGGAAGTCGACTGTAACTTTGTTATTTTAAATTGAACACCCTGTATATTAATACATTTTAAAATCTACGTAAGATATTTTTTCGAAAAATGCATACTTTTTGAGTTATTATTTTTTTGTAAAAAATTAGACCGTTGTGGACCCTTATGAATTATTTTTTTTATAAGGGTACCCTCAAAGATATGAAAATGGTTTCTGTTCGGTTGCTTTTAGCAAGGTCAGACTTATTTGAATCTATGTCGGGAAATTTTCCATTTTATATAGGGTGTGTATAAAAAGTATTCATAGTTCAACTTAATAAATATTAAGGTTCTTCATTTTTTTTAAATAGAACCACCCGGTTTTTTATATTTTAATGCATTCGGAGTTAAAAAAATAATGCAAATTCATGTATTTTCCTATACCTAAACCTTACTGTTATTCAGATATCAAAATTTTAAGAGATGCAGGTACGGTCTAGATTTTATTTTGACCCGTTGATACAAGTTGATACTAAACTAGAGCGAATTAAGAAAATTAAAAGTGGATTCAAACCAATTTTTCAACGTCCTTTCCAAATCTGTTGTTATTTTTTATGAACTCTATTTGGTAGAAAAGTTAGCTCGCGTTTGACAGTTCTGTACAGGAATCCCAATATCGCATCTTATAAATAACAAAGTGTATATACAAATATCACAATATAACAAATGAAAAAATATCATCGGGTCCAGGTTCCGAGCCCTACGCCTACAATTCATACTTTTCGCAGCCAAAACTCTATACTGCTCGGCTACGAAGTCATAATAATTTATCTAACAAGCTAAGGTATACAGACCATAATATGATTGTTGAAACATGAAAGTGACGTTTTCTCACATAATTGGAAGAATTATCAATTATTACTTTCCATTCAATTAAAATTATGGTATTCTCATCGTCACTTTACAAGTATGCAAAATTCCTTTTAATCTGAGTCTGTAAAGTGGATAAACATTTAAAGAGTTTGAAGGCATGTTACAAACAAACACACAAGCAATTAAAGCTAATATAGAGCGTGTAAACAGACAGTTCAGTTGCCAACTTCACCGATAGTCAAAGTATGTTAAACATTTAAATTCATTAGTATTATTAGAAAGAAATACGTGTTTTAAGTTTGTTTTGTATCTTTTTATTAACGATATTTTCAATTGAATTTGGATCGTAGTAACTTGTTTAATGATATTTAATTCTTTGTTGTAATTATTAGAACCGTCATCCGAGGTGAATTCGAACACTACGTGTGAATTCCAAAGCGTCGTTATTTTTTATTTAACGTCTGTAACACAGAAGTCGCTAACACTATCGAATGTGTATCATCAAATAGATTAACAGAAGAAGAAATTGTGTTTGGTGTTGCAGTCAAATTTATCAATAAGTTTTATTATAATGACAATTCAACTCATTTATAAAAAATCGCATAAGCCACACTGCAATTTTCACTTTGACAGCGGCAAAAGTTAGCTAAAACTTTCATAGCGATAAATGCACTTGTGGTTTTTTCACATATGCATTTGTTTATCAATTATCGCAGTGCTGGTTACTATAATAAATAGTTTGACATGTTTGTCAACAACTTATTGAGTTTCTAAACACTAACAATGAGCCGATGAATTTCAATGACTGCGTGTTCAATAATTGTACATTAAAATAAAAATGTGTTTATTTTTGATGTTTCATAAATAAAGTTTGCATTGATATGTTTCCAACGGCCGGTTTCATAATTCGATAGTTAAAGTGCCTTTAGTAAAAGTAGACTTTATCTTAAAGTATCCTTTAAGACGACTTATATATACGACTTATAATAATTGAGTTTCATAATGAAAGTAGCACCTCCTTTTAATAAAAGTAGCATTTAGCTACGTTGGCAGCCCTGAAATTTGTTTTTCGATACTTTATACACTATTTGATTTAGTTATCTAACCTAAAATTATTGCTTTGGCGAACAAAAAAGTCAGCATCATCATATCTTTCAGAGTGACACTTTCTCTTTGAATAATTTTTTATTCTTTTCAAATAAATCACTTCGTCATCGGATGATGAGCTAGAACTGGAAGAACTATCAATCATGTAAATCAGTTTTCCGTGAAGTATTCAGGCTGGTTGTCAAAAAATATGGAGAAAACTAGGTTGTCTACTTTAAAGCCACTTTATCTTCTGCAAAGTTTAGAAATTTGCACTTTAAGTTAAAGGAAACTTTAAGCACTACTTTATCTTAAAGTACGATTATGGGACCACTTTTTAAACTTTAATATTTAAAGGCACTTCAAGTTGATTATGAAACTGGCTCTTAATTTCTTATTCATTGAATTGCCTTGCCGAATTACACTTGATGTTTGTATTGATATCTGGTAAATTTGTGTTGTTCAACTTCTAAACTGTTTCCTTTAGCAATTTGACTCGAAAAACTGTCAACCTGAAAACGCTCCACCTTCGATGTCGCGTTTTTAATAGTTGACAGTTTTTCTAGTCTAATTGTTAGGCAACAGTTTCTCATTAAACAATCCAAATTTACCCGATAAAATACAAACCTCTCGTGCAATTATAAGTGCAATTATAAGTGATAAATTTGTGTATACATGTAGTTGAGTTATGAAGCATTGATTACTTATAGTACGAGATCCCACTGCAGAATTAGTGTACTCATCGAGTACACAGTATGCTAAAAACCTAATTTTTACGCATATTTATCATCAAGAGAATAAATATCTGCTAGGGTGCCTATCAAAATGTGGCCGCTAGTATTTTTAAAATAAAATATTGCCCACTTCACGGCAATATATATAGACTATGAAAATTCACGGTTGCCGTTGCGCACTTGGCCGCACCTCTTCGCAGCCAGGTGTAAACAGGTATGATTTTGATATCTTTTTTCGTTTATAACGTACATTTATAATTTATATATAAAATGAAAGCTAATTTTTTTCTCATTATTATGATATATGGGTGCCCACTTAAATCTGGCCGCAAATAAGGGTTGCTGGCTGCTAAAGATGGTAAATATTAAAAGTAGAGTGAAAGAGAGCTAGCGCGTAACGTCACCAGTCAGACGAAGACAGCGATTGCCAGCTGTACGACGTTTTAAAGCAAATGATAGCAGAGACGACTTGATAAATACTACGAAAGAAATGTCTTTCTTTCAAAATTATAAATTTACAAATTACATTGAAAAATTAATATTGAAAAATAAAACCAAGGTTACTTACGTGAAAGAGAATTTTATTGTGCAAGTAGGTTAAAAAAAATTATAATTTCATTCAAGTATTTAATTGGTCACATTTTGATAGGCACCTTAGCAGATATCTTTTCGCCCCTTGCATATAAATTTATTTCAAAAACAGTTGTTATAACGACTAACTTTTACCTGAGTGTTCAAATTATAAAGGTAAGTAAATGTTATTTCTTATTATTTACTTCGCAATGAAAACTAACCTTAAATTGACATTTCAATATGATTCTGGATAGAATTCCATCAAACTAAATTATATGAAACATATTTTGCTTCCACCAATGTAGAAAATATTGACTTTATTTTCTGAAAGACCAGAACTATTTATGAATGATTTTTATTTTTAGAATATGCCTGGAAAGAGGTTGAATTCGCAAGCACAGGAGCTGGTTCTAAATGTGTTGGAGTATTTTGAGTTGGAAAAAAGAAATGGAGGACCTTTGGAACCACTTTCATGTGTTCAAAAGGTAACATACATACTTAAGTGCATGCTTGTTTAGGAATATACTTATTATTAATCATTTTTTTCATGTTAGAGGGTAGCTGCTGCTTTGAAAATATCTCGCCGGACAGTATATGCTATAAAAACAAGAAAAGAAAATAATCCAATACTTTCAAGCCCATGCAAAACCAGAACTCGTTCTAAATCTAAGACAACTGATCTACCTGAGGGAGCTAAGATGGCAGTACGGAATACATTATATGATATGTACCAACAAAGTAAATATTTATTTATTATTGAATTAAAGTCTTTTGGTAAAATGTAGGTGTAGGTATTTTGTAATGAGTATATTCAAATCATGGTATATTAAAACTTTAGGAAGGTATTTGTATAGATTCTAGTAGTTTTGCGATTACATTACAAATTCAATTCAACTATTGAATTTATCTTATTTTTGAACAGTCAGGGCCGAAACATTGATAGAATGAACAATCAGAATATCATTAAAAATATATTATATATTATATAGTATTTGTTCAAATTGAATCTACTACAATTTTTGTTTTGTTTTAGAGAAGCATGTTACTTTGACTACATTAAATTGTGAAAAGCATTTTGTTGAAATCATTGGGATTCAAATTTAACAAAGATGACAACCGAAGAGCTTTAATGGAGCGGACCAGTATTGCAGCCATGAGAGCCAATTTTCTGCGTGAATATATGGGAAACCTCTCAAGTACTCATCCAAGAGAACTTGTATTTTTGGATGAGACATGGATCTATTCAAAAGGAAATAAAACATATTCTTGGCAAGACAACAGCACTAAAAGAGTACGTAAACCAGATGGTTATGATGGAAAACGTTTTATAATTGTTCATGCTGGTTCTACCAAAGGTTTTGTCTCTGAAGCAAGTCTAGTATTCTATTCAAAATCTAAAGTAGCTGACTACCATGGAGAAATGAACAATGACATTTTTATGAAATGGATGAGTACTCAATTAATTCCCAACCTAGAAGAGCCATCTTATTGTTATGGATAATGCTCCATATCATAGTGTCCTTTTAGAAAAGCAACCTTCTACTAATTCGACAAAACATGAGATTGTTACATGTTTGACAACAAACAACATCAAGTTTGATACAAAACTTACAAAACCTGAATTGCTACAAATTGCAAAAATGAATAGAAAAGTAAATGTGTATAAAATTGATGAGTTACTACGAGAACATGATCATGAAGTGCTGAGAATACCACCATATCATTGTGAATTCAACGCTATTGAATTAATTTGGGCAAATTGCAAGTCATATTACAAGAAATTTAATATATTGGTAGAGATGGATATTCAGATAGTTCTGTTATAAATATGTGGAGAGAGGCACTGGAACAATGTGATCAACAAATTTGGGAAAAATGTGTTAGACATACTCATGAAATTATAGAAAAGTGGTATGCCCGAGAGCAGAATATAGTTGATTTTAGCATTCAACCTATTACCATTGAAATAAATACTGGTGATAGTTCTGATTCCGACTATGAGGAGGATTAAATGAAATTTATTGTATATATATATATATATATATATATACAAAGACAGGAATATTAGGGAAGCGGCAAAATTGTAAAAATTTACTCTAAATTATTTTCCAAGCTTTTGGAATATATTTATTTCCATTTTCAAGGATAGCTTTCGAGATTGTATCACAAGTTGTTTTAAATGGTAAATACATCTAACAATAATTTTGATTTCCCCAATATTCCTGTCCTTGTACATTATTATTCGGCAAATATCTACTGTAACTATATTCAAATGAGTCTTAAATATGCATATTTAAAATATTTATTTTTTATTTTCACAACCCAGAAGATTTTTATTTTCCATTGTTGAGCCGTATGGGTGGAACGGCCCAATAGTAATGGTTGCCAGCCATAACCCTAAAAGGACAATCCTGATTTGCCAAGTTTCTACCTAGGAAATTGTTATTAATACTAACTCTTGTGCAAGTAAATTCGCAGAATAACCCCATAAAACTATGGAAATCTAACAGTTTTTCCAAACTGAAGGTTTAGGTAGCACATTGCTAAATGGCTGTAAAATATTCAAAAATATCTATCACACTAGCTTCAATAATAAATAACGCACACCGTAATTTTAGCCACATCCACAAGCATTGACAGCATCCACAGCATTGAACTACGACCTACGTCTTATTTAATGTATTGATGTATTGCGTTTGTATATTAATGATGACGCATGGGAAAAGATCCACCGAACCAACTGTACCAATTAAACCTATATCTGAAATGTTATCATAAATCACTAGCACAAGTAGAATATACTCATCAATGACACAGAATGATCGTATTATAGAAACATATACTACTAAATTAAACCTAAAAATAATAATAGACAAGGCCACAATGCCACAGGAAGGACTCGCAATGTTTCGGGATAATGACTCATAAAGTGGAATTTCTCTACTCCAGCATCAACAGCAAAAAAGTAGTTAATATACAACTACCTACAAAATCAAAGTATTGACGACTGGTCTATAATTGAACAAAATAGTTATTTATGATCCAAGTGCGTGCAATTATAATCTTTCGCAACGAATGCGCAAAAGTACTTCACGTACAAGTGTTTTACAATGCTTTATCTACGACAACATGAAGAAAAAATAAAAAAAAAGTGCGCTTTCTATAAAAAACGAATTCTGATTTCAGGTGGTGTGCAATCCAAAGAAATGCATTCTTCTCGAGGTTCTTCCATTTAAAATAAGTGTAATTGAAATTTCAAATATAACAGGAAGAATTTTTGACTATGTCTGACTGAAACGGTTGCTTTGCCGTATCGTATAACCAGGGACTTGATGTTAATTATTGTCACATATATCTTGTGGAGGTGGTTAACTGTCAATCGAAAACAGCTATCTTTCTTTCCGATCTAAGTTGTTGATTAAAACAGACACGTTAGCATTTCAACCGCTGTGGGATATATCTTTCAACATCATAATAAATTTTCAAGATCCGAATTATTTTTTCAATGATATTCCTACAGGTAAGATTCCACATTTCCATTCTAATAGTTTTAGTGTTTATTAACGGATTTTGTATAAAATCGTGACCTCGTGTTACCTTCACATTCCCTAAATTACTTCCGTCCCTTTCTTGAATAATTCTTCATAATTTTTTTCCTCTCTTCAATAATTCTCTGTTGAAGTTATTTTATTTTAATATTACTTTAACTAATTTCATGAGCTCTAAAAAAACAAAAAAAATGTACTTTTTCTTAAAGATAGATGAATTAACTTTACAGAGAGTTGATGATGTAATCATTGTAATATTGATTCTTATTTCTTATGTATTATTTTAGCGGATGACTTCATAGTTTTGTTAACAAAGAAAGGTATTTTAGAATACCAGAATACCTTTAAACCGATTTAATGGTTTCCGCTATCTGACTAACTTTTAAGTTAGTAGCTGATGGATTTCCAGAAATACCTCCACTGAATTAGTATCATTTTGGCCAGATACCCAACAAGGCAGGGAGGCTACCAAACTAGTATCTCAGTGAAGATAAGTACCTTTATATTCAAATCAAAGAAGTTTTCACCAAGGTTAACATTTCAAGCTTAAAATTCTTCTTTCGCATCATTTGTAAATCTAAACTGTAATTCTTTTCATATAATTTGTAAACTTAAGGGCTTCACCCACTGACATAGTTAATATATATTTTTTTAGAATAGATTCAACATAATTTTATATTTTTACACTTAGAACTTAATTAAATCCATATGTATTGTTATTGCTTAACTTGTGGAATTTTATTTCAACTTCCTTCCTACTGAATTCAATTCAAAATATCAAATAGTGGATTATATAGTGAATGCTTAACTAACAGGACAGAACTATATATTCATAGTTTCTGGGTTAACCTATTCTTTTCATAAAAAATGAAGAAAACCACGTGGCGCTCAACTTTATCAACTACTTTCTTTTAAGCTATAGTTCTGTTATTGTTTAAGTTCGGCGAAAACCACCCCTGAGAATTATTTTTTCAATAAATTCCATATCACTTTTCATTCAACACCAAGTAAAGTTACGTTTCATGACACTTCTATCAAATTTACGGACAGCACAAAAGTTTATACAACAAACGACTGAATTCAAGACAACAAGATACTTATGTAGCTAAAAAAGAGTGTTAAAATGAAAACCCCACTGAAAAAAAAAATACTTCACTCTTGCACAAAATTCAAATTTTTTGACAAACCTTGTATACTGCTTCAAAAAATTCATATCTGATGGTTGCATTTCAACTTTTGGATCATGCAGAGGATTCTATCAAGAATATTTTTTTATAAAGCCACTACTAATAGTTATTCACGTAACAGGGCCGGAAAATAGGTTTTTTTTTGGACAAAAGAACATTTTCGGGCGTGTTGCGTACAATATTTTTTCGGCAACCGTGTTGAATAACAAATCATTGAGAGCTCATATCTCTTCATTATACATTTTAATTCTTATTTGAATTAAAAAGAACAGGAAATACTACATACTAACAAAAACATTGTAATTCTTATTTATATTTATATTAAAATTTGAGCAATAATTGCTAATATCGAAGGAATTCAATTTAATTAAAATGCTTGGTATATTTAAATGTTGAAGACAGAACTTCTGACAACTAATTTCATATGAACTGTCAGCCGTTGCTATGGTAACGACGTGATTATTTCCCGACTGGGCCGGGAAATGCTATCTTCTCAAAGAAAAAGAGTTCGGGAAGTGGGTACATCCCGGACGGTTGCCGAAAAAAAAGTTTACATATGGTTCTAACTCAAGTAGACACACTGTATGTTGAAGATAATTCTTATGATTCTTCACATTTTTGAAATGAAGTATGGTTTTAAGTTTATCGAAGGTAAAAAAGAAAATATCTCACGTGGAAAACTGAAACACCTTGCAATGTTGAAACTGTTCCATAAAATGGTAAGCCTTCATGTGAAAAGAATCAATCCAGTAACCAGGAATTTGGAAAGTCATTTAAAAGGTCTGAAATGTGAATTACACCAGCCTATTGTTACGTCTCAACTGTTCGGTACCAAGTTTACTTAACTTTAATAACAAAGAAAATATGACTGAATTAAAACGATAGGGGCGATAAGCAGTTCGGACGTATGTGGACGGCGCTCGCGCGCTCGTGGATTTGTTTGGAGAGCTAAGGGGCGTGGATATACTTATACTTGAATCAATCGATAAATTTATTGCAGGGCGCCAGAAATTTTAATTGACAGGAAAAATTTCAAAAACTACGATATTAGTATAGAAGCGGAATAACTATATGTGAGAGATATGTCTGTGGAGAGTAGGGATGTACTCACTGAAACGCGTTGATTATGGTAACCAGTTTAATTAACACAATATATTTTCATTAGCGTCAGTGATTTAAACAATAAGCAGATGCGTAAAACTAATTAATTTTCTTAATCAATAGATAGTTTTTTTTTTTTTTTTTTCCCGGAGCCGTCCTTTCGCCGGTACCACCTCAGCCTCCTGGGCTTATTGTGGATACTCCTAGTGTTCTGACTACAACCTATTCAGCCAGTCCGTTCCCTGTATTAGCTCATACAGGTTCTTTGCTGGTTGATTGTAGAAGTCTTCTGGAGTCATTTGGGTTCTGCCATACAGTTTCTGCCTTCTGTGGTCCAGCGACTCACAGTTGCATAGTATATGCAGAGCTGTTTCGGTATCCTTTTTGCATCTTCTGCATGTAAGGTCTCCGTTGTACAGCCCTATTTTGTTTAGGTGCTCTTTTGTGGAAAAATAGATAGTTACTACAAAAAAAGACATAAAACATAAATATTACTCTAAACCATGATAATGTTATCATAAAACTAGTTAGGATATCAAGATGATGGCGTGATTATCCCTCCGCAATTGGTGCTGGGAAGTTTGCAGGTGACGGAATTCGAAATACAAAAGGCAATATACCTGTGTCCATAAGTTTTTGGCGAATCACTACAATCTTTTTTAAGAAACCAACTTAAATCCAATTGATATAGATTAACGCCGGAAGGCGTGGCGAGTCGATTTGGCGGGTTGAATAATAAAGGAATACTTGCAAGGGGTAGGTACGTAATCAATCCTCACTGCGACAATATTAGGTTATCCGGTTATTCGGCAAATATGTGCAGCCGACACGATATACTACATGCGATTCTTGTAACGTTGATGACGTTACGAAACTATCACGATAGACCAAAAAAGACTATACGAAAATGAACGATACGGAAGAACGGCACGATAACTTCCGGGTGAACTTCAACCGATCTTCCTCAACACTTATCGCCGACTGGGCTCTTTTTTGACGAGATTCGGGTGGCGGTAGCTTCTGGAATCCTTTCTTTTCCACGGGAAAATACTACCAGGACTAATTCCAGGGAATACCGATAATACCGACAAAAGCGATTACTGTCATAACTTTCAATAAGTTAATACCAAATGAAATATATTGTTAGAATCCGGAAATATTATATAGCTGATATAAAGTATTTACATATTTTTGGAACATCGGAAATTAGGGTCATAACGCATTAGACCTTTTTCGTTTGTCGGAATACGTTTTATTAATTCTTATTGGATAGGGAATGATCCTAGATTAATAATTTTTCCCAACCTTCCGAGAAAAGATAATACGCCAGGTCCGTACATAGAGATTATTCGGCGATAATTAATTGATTTAGCAAAAAAAGGGGGTGAGGAAACGTTACACTATATGCTCCCAAGAAAGTGTATATTTATGGAGAAGTACTAAAAAAAGGGTGAAAACGAATCTGGCCAATTGGAGCTCTGATATCTTTTCTCAGGACAACTATACAATAAGATTCTCGAGTATAAATCATCAAAGTTTATCTAGTTTGAGAAAATGAGGTGTACAAGCTGATTTTAATAATGTGAATAATAATAAATACTAGTTTGATCTTTTACTTTCAAGTATTCAAGGTCTAAATTAATATAAAATTGACAAATTGATGTCTGATTATCGTGAGCAAGACTTAAAATGTCTATGCATTACAGAAACTTGATAATTACAAGATGATTAAACTAATTACCAATGAAGTTGTGTTGCAATTTGGACAGAGTCTAATCCAAATATTTAATGTCTTTCCTTTCATCAAATCACAATTGTATTGACAAGGAAGTATGTGGTTCAACATGAAATTGTAGCAGCCCACAACCTTGCATTAATCTGCGCTTACAGTGTCAAAAAACAATTCCACAATCAAAATAAAAAACAATAAAATCAAAACTTGAAGCGATTACTATGACTAAAAATTAAGCACTAGGATCTTAGCACATCAACTCAACTTAACATATTAATACATTCCACTAAAACGAAGAATACCTTTCCAAACAAGCAAGAGAAAATAAGTAATGGAATAATTCCATAGGTGAATCATTCCACCTATGTCAAGAATTGAGAGTCTAAGTTTAAAGGTTTTCAACTGAATATTGTTTTTACTCTCTAGACGAGTTTATTGCATGGAGCAATAACACCTGATTTTCGCATTTTCTACAATATTTTATGTCCTTTTTTTAATTTCTTGGGAAATTAAACCACAATATTATTAAATTCTTCATTTCAACGTTCCGGTAGCGTTCCAGCTACCGTTGTCAAGAAAAAATAAGTAAAAATTAATTTTTATCCCTAACTGACACAACGGAAAAAATTTGACAACTAGACAATCAAAAATATTTTGAAGTTTAAGACTGCAAAATTTTGTTATCAAATTTTTATTAAGGTCCTTTCATAGTAGATCATATCTCTGGCAAAATGTGAAATGAAATATTTCATTTTATGACATTCCAACGATATGAAGGAATCCAGTGAAGTGCACGTTCCAGGAACGGTTTTTATTGGATAACGCGTTTTTTTCGCTTATATTGGAAATGTTGTTAATAAAACGCGTTTCTTGATACTTTTTTTGTGTATGAATATTTAAGTTTTCAAAAAATATGTATACTCAGTTTTGTGATTTTGTGTATTGAAATGTGTATCGATTAACAACTATTCAAATTATAAATCATAAGAAAACCTGGATAAAAACTTATGATGCTATCCTGATAACGCAGGTAATTGATTATTGGAAATTTCTCTTTCTAACATTGGTAACCAAATTTGACTACATTCGGCTGAAATACTAGCTACACATTTATCTGCATTTAGTTGTATTAAAGCACTTTCTTTGATTTTCCGTCCCTTATTATTGGGTTCTTTCAATATTATTTGTGACGAATCCCATTGAATTTGATGACCCTCTTCCCAAGCATGTTTGCAAATAGTTTACTTAAAGAATTCCCTACCTTTGATATATTTTTTGTGTTCGTTTATTCGTACTTTCAATGGTCTAGATGTTTCACCTGAATAAAATTTGTCGCATTCACATGATATTTGATATATGCAGTTTTTTGAAGATTGTTCTTCATTCTTTGGTTTCGTTTTTGTTAGTATTGATCTCAATGTATTATTCGATTTAAAACTAGTTCTAATATTGAATTGATTACCAATTTTCCTAATTCTTTCTGATAATCCCTTAACATACGGTATTGTCAAATTTTTAAAAATTATGTTAGCTGAATTATTAATATTATTGTTATGTGGTATCAACAATGAGCCACTCTATGCTTAATCTCCTTATTTACAAATTCTGCAGGGTAATTATTGTTATTTAAAACATCTTTTAAAAGTTTTCTCCTTTGTAAATTGATCATCACTAGAACAAATGATTCTGACCCTATCATATAAAGATTTTACTATCCCTTTTGTAAAAAACCACAAGGAACATACAGAAAATATTTTATGTCTTGTAATTTTATTTTGTCAATACCAAGAATATTTGCATTTCATTTTTGGTTAAGATAATTTTCAGCTTAGTATTTCTATTCATTAACCAACTGTACCTTATGTTTATACTATGTTTGTGACTGGTCTTAGACCAATGAATCTATGTAACATAAAACCCAAGATAAAACCAGGGTTTCCTACATTCGTAATAATTGTAATAATTGATAAATAATACTTACTTCATGGATTTATAATAAGCCAATTAATTTCTTCCTTCCTGGTCTTGTTCTATCAATCCATCATAATTTTTCAATAATTCATGAATATTTTTTCCAAGCAAACATTTCCCATCTTTAAGAAATTCCATCTCTCCCATAATCACTGATACTCCATCAATGTGTTCAAAATGGTGGCTATTACCTGATGCAAATTTGTGACTTTTTCATGAACATGCCCTTGTATAATTTTGTTCCACCTTAACCAGCTTCATTGTCAATTTCATATGTAGCATCTTGTCAATTAAAAAAATCCTATTTTTATTGACCTGTTTGTTGGAATTTCTGAAACAAATACAATTAAGGGATTAGATTTTGACTATCAAATGTAATCAAAATTTGTGAATACAGTGCATCTATATAGAACAGGGTGTTAACAAAAAGGCAGGTCATAAATCATACCACATATTCTAGGGCTAAAAATAACTCGATACAACTCAAGTTACCCTAGTACAAATGTGCATGCGAAAAAAGTTACAGCCCTTCGAAGTCATCAAATGAAAATTGATTTTTCAATTTCGACAGTTGTTTAACATATGAAAGTTGACAAGTGGCTTTCTTATGATAAGAGCATGTTAAAAAAAATTAAGGAATTATTGCCCCCCGTTAAAAATTCATGAGGGTTGAGATTCCCTAAACCCCCCCAAAATTTTTATGTAGTTGCAATTTTATGCTTATTGTGGCACCATTATTCAAACAAATTATTTTAGAAACTTTTTTGCTCCCTAGTACTAGACTATATAAGCTATATACAGAGTGTTTAAAGTGATGTGAAATATTGTTGAGGACAATTTGTCTTTAAAAGTGTTTATTATTTCAACAGAAGCAGCAAGTTTTCATCTCAAACAATATTTCAGATTACTTTGGAAAGAACCTGTTCAATGAAAGAGAGAAACCTCTAATCAACGAGTGTGAAGGCAGCCACGAGTTTCAGCCACGAATTCGCTAAGTCGCCAGTGGTACTTTAACAACTGGTGGTTGGCTGTGGATGGATACTTAACATTCAGTAGACTGTAGGAAGATTTTTAATACCAAATTAATTTTGAATCCATTTTTATTGCATTTATATTATTGATTCGTCCCCTGTAATATTGAAAATAGAAGTAGATTATCCCAGAATCCAAGTTATTGAATTTTTGTTTGTTAAGATACTTGTAAACGAATTATTTTAGACGCCGATATGTGCTGTTTAATATGATTCATAATATCCATGTACTACCTGATTTTGTCAGGTGAATTCCCCCTCCAACATCACTTTCAATTATTTTATAAAATAAAATATAAATTCGTAGAAGTAGTCATTAACGGTGTTATCGAAATGCCTCCCGTTTTTTCAGGTACCTATTTTCATAGATGAAATGCCTCCCGGGTACAATCGAAATGCCTCCGGGTCCTTAATCATTTATGGTAATATTTTGTGTGCTTAATCTTTGTATAATGACACAATGTTGCCAAATTATAATTTGAATAGGTAAATATATATCTATTTTTATTTTTCTAATTCTTATGCACTGTACATAAAATCTGTTAACAAAATATTTCAGAGTACGACATTTTTGTTTAGGTTAGGTTAGGTTAGGTTAGGTTAGGTTAGGTTAGGTTAGGTTAGGTTAGGTTATGTCTTTATGTTTTTGATCAAAATAATCAAAATATTAAAACCAAAAAATAATGGTTAATATTGAGTTATTAACGAAATTCTATAAAAGGACGAAAGTTTGGCAACGTCTCACCTTCGTACAAAGATTAGAAGCTGGTAATTTATTTAGAGCTTAGGAGGCAATTCGTATGTGACCCTTTTAGCGACAGGTAAGAAACCCTTTTTCGGGAGGCATTTCGTATCCGGCCGTCATTAATGGAATTTATTTTCTTCATATATGTCATTTTTAATGTACTTAATAAGATCTATATAATATCCGATTTCGTTGGACAGGAATCTACTCCCTGTAACTCCTAAACATGAATCAAGTTTTTGAGAATACTCGTGGATGGAATTTTTATGCTTTAGATATATGCTTTATAATGTACTACCAAGTCCTACATACCACCCGATTTTGTTGAGTAGGTATTCACCCCCAGAAACCTCTTTCATGTATTTGATGATATGAATGGGCTTGTTATCAATGAAATATTTTCTCATTTTTTTTTCACGTTTTTTTGTAAAACTAAATCATCAAAATAACAGGTAAAATTTTCAGCTCTTGAACTTTATCTACTACTTAGATATTAAAGGTTGAAAATGAAGCTCCCTTAAAAAGCGGCAGAGCGGACTGTGACGTCTCATTGCATGTCGAGGTATGGTATTCGGCATTACACCGTTCCGTGTTTTGGTTTAGTGCAGTCAGTATTGCAATATGGACTAATATTTTGGGGTTCATCTGCCCATTTAGATAAAGCTTTTGTAACACAAAAGAAAGTCATAAGAACTATGTTTAATATTCATCCATCTACTAGCTGCAAACAATTGTTTGTCAACTCACAAATTTTGACATTGCCCAGTCTATACATATTTAGAGTAATTCTATACATTCATAACAATTTAAATAAGTTTGAGAGGAATGAGAAGCTACATTCTCATAATACTAGGTTAAAAATGTATCTGCACTGGGCCTTCTCAAGGCTACAAATTGGGCAAAATTCACCTGATTACATAGGCATCAAGTTATATAATAAAATTAAAACAATAATAGCTTGACATCGACATTGGCATTTACATCCAATGTAAAAAAGTTTGTAATTGACCAGGCATTTTACTCGGTGACTGAGTTTCTCAATTATAATAAATAAGTCTTGAAGTATTTTATTTTTGGAGATCACACATTTGTATTTTCCTACGGGATTTTATTTAAAATTGTATTTTGTATTATCTGTATTTTATATTATCTGTATTTTATATTTTGTATTATTTGACTAGTCTTATAAGTTTATATATTGTGTATTTGATATGTAAATTTCAACGACGTAATAATAAATCTAAATCTAAAAACCGTTCCGTTTTACATAAGAAAATTGGTTCTAACTGCAATATCTTCAAATTTCAAAAGAGTTAGTGGTTTTTGATATTGAAGATGTATTCAGTAGATAACAAATTTATTAAAGCAGATTCTGGAAATTCACCTGAAATTGATATCTTTGTCTTAAATAGCAACAAAGAATTTACACTTGGCTTTTGCATTGAAATCTCAAAACAATCTATAATACATTGTACATTTTCACATCTCCCTCTGAAGGGAATATGAAGGTCTTAACTCCAGATAGGGGCATCCAATGCACGAATGGAACCTATAGGTATTTTGGGAAATAAGGATTCAGGCTTGCATTAAGGCTTTCTAGGATTTGTAGGTGGGATGGCACATAAGTAATTATTTTAATATTATTTTCTTCCAACTTATATTTATTAATTTTTGATTTTTGTTACAATCTTCTTACATGTGTTCTTACTTACTACTACCATAGATTATCATACAAACATCAAAATATCAAAAGTGTCATCTGTCACTTTCTTCTTGACATAAGGGGATTTTTAGCGTACTACAAGACCCCCCGTCGCTAAAATCTCTAAGACCAATACAGAATTTAAATTTATTTAATACATCAGAACCCAAGCCTTTCGTGAATATATCGGCTTGTTGTGATTCAGACTCAATATACTTAATATCAATATATCCTTTATCTAAGTTGTCACATACAAAGTAATATTTTAAATCTACATGTTTTACCCTTCGATTGTTACCTGGGTTATTTATTATGGATATGCAACCCTGGTTATCCTCAAAGAAAATAATTTTTGGAATGTCAATATTGAAATCAATTAAAAGTTTTTTCAACCATAGCCCCTCAGATACAGAGGTACAGAGAGCGACTAATTCCGCTTCAGTGGTTGAAAGTGTCACACATTTTTGTTTTCGTGTTGCCCATATAATTGTATTATCATATAGTTTAAAAATAAATCCACTGATTGATTTCCTGTCTTTCAAATTGTTACCCCAATCAGCATCAACATAGCAGACCAAATTATTTTTGTTATTTCTTTTATACATTAAACCTTGATTAATATTATTTTTCAAATATCTTAAAATTCTAATTAAGTGTTTCCACGTCTCATCAGTTGCTTTATCTTGGAATGAACTAAAATAATTGAGGGCAAAACATATATCCGGGCGTGAACCCAACATTAGGTACATTAGGCATCCTACCAATTCTCTGAATGGTTTTTCAGTTAAGATGTCCTTTTCTGGACATACAGTTAATTTCAACTTTGACTCTATAGGTGTGTTCACTCCCTTACAATTTTCCATTCCAAATTTACTTAGTATATTTTTTATGTATCTAGCTTGTGAAATCGTTAATATACCTTCAGTCCTTCTATAGTTAATTTCTAGTCCAAGAAAGTTATTTAGCATACCTTTGTTTTTCATATTGTACCGATTCATTAAGTGAGTAATAATTTTATTCATATTTTCTAGGTTAGGTCCAGCTATTATAATATCATCTACATATAGTAAAAGATATATGTTTTCATTATTTAGTTTCAAGAAATATAAGCAAAAATCATTTTCTGACCTACTAAAACCTAATTCTAAAAGAAAGCCGTTAATTTCATTATTCCAACATCTGGATGACTCCTTAAGACCATAAAGAGCCTTTTTTAACTTTAATACCTTGTCGGGATGATATTTCATGCCTTTTGGGCAGTGAATATATACAGGTGACTTTAAAGCACTATTTAGAAATGCTGACTTTACATCTAATTGCATGAAGTAATAAGACAACTGGTTTCCTAAGCATAAAAGTGTTCGCAATGTTACCATTTTTACTACAGGTGAGTATATATTTTCATAGTTGATATCGGATTGGGCATATCCCCTGACTACCAACCTGGCTTTAAATTTTTCATCTTCCTTTTCTTCTAAGGGTTTCTTTGAAAATACCCACTTTGTGTCTAAAATATTGTCTATTCCCTTACTTTCAACTAATTCCCATGTTTCATTCTTTTTAATTGCATCTAGCTCTCTATCTATTGCCGAAAACCATAAAGCTTTGTCTTTATGTTGCTTGACCTCATCAAAATTGTTGGGTATATCTTCAATATAATTAATTGCATTGCAAGCTATATACAGTTCGTAATCTTCGTACTTACTTGGCTTCTTTATTTCTCTTCCTCTTCTATTTGTCTTTTTATCTTCTGTGAATCTAATGTTCTCTTCTTCCTCAGCTTCATTTTTACTATCACTTTCATCAATATCATCTATTTCCTTTTCTATTTCTTCTTCAGTTTCGCTTACCTCAACTTGAAGATAATTTTTACTTAAGTATTTATTCTCATCAAATTTGACATCTCTGGTGTTAATAATTCGTTTCTCATTTATGTCCCATATTCTATACCCATTTTGTAAATAACCTACCATAATACCTTTTCTTGCTTTTTCATCGAATTTTTCCCGCTTTTCTTTGGGTATATGATAGTATGCAATGCTACCAAAAATTCTTAGATTGTCAACCTTAGGTTTCTCTTTATACCAAACTTCTGCAGGTGTTACTTTCTTGTTTAGTGCATTGGTTGGACTTCTGTTGATAATATAAGCAGCTGTTTGTACTGCTTCTCCCCAAAACTGTTTTGTCAAGTTTGAACTATTAATCATAGCGCGACCCTTTTCTACCAATGACCTGTTCATCCGTTCCGCTTTTCCGTTGTGTTCAGGTGTATATGGAATGGTATAGTCTAGTTTTACTCCATTCTCCCTACAAAATGATTTGAATTCTCCAGAGATATACTCTCCTCCATTATCACACCTAAGCTTATATATTTGTGAATTATGCATTGATTTTGTTAAATAGAAGTATTCCTTAAATTTATTGAAAACCTCATTTTTCTGTTTAATTAAGTAGACCACTGTAAAATTAGAAAAATCATCTATAAATGTTAAGAAGTATTTAAATCCTTCATTTGACTCTGGATTAATAGGACCACAAACATCACTATGAACTATTTCCAAAATTCTGCTACTTTTACTCCTAGTACCAAAAGGTAATCTAGACATTTTTCCAGCTATGCATGGTTCACACAGTCCTATTTTATTAATTGACACATTTTTGTTTATTCCCTGTACTACAGGGTGTTTCATTGGGAAATGGGCATACGGTAAGGGTAGGTAGAGGTCGCCTAGGTGGTTCTAAAAAACCCCCATATGATGGGTCTAGCGCTCTTTATAACCGAGATACAGGGTGTTTTATAAATTTATCCTATTTCTTTCGAACCTCATAACTTCCGAGTTACCCTGTATATTATTTTGAGATTTGGTACACGTAATAACCATTACCTAGAGACTCCATCAAAAGCATCTCCAAAAAGATAGTGCAGGTCCGGCTTAATAAAAAATTTCAAAACTCGTCTTTCCTAAAAACAACACCCTGTATATGGATTTTTTTTAAATTGCTCTTTATAATTGGAAAGGGTATAAAAAATCGAATCTACTTATTTCGTTTTTATTTTTCCGCAGACAATTTTACTACCAAAAATTTACCATCAAAGTTATAATTTATGCACGTTTTGGGGGTTTACAATGGTATCGGAGAGGTTTTTTTTATTTTTTAGCTTGAAATGAAATCCATTTAATGCATCTAGAGAAGCATCCTAGAAATTCAATTGAGTTTGTATGTTTACGAGTACAGACCACTAAAAAATGTGATTACAGAGCCGTACTTAGGACATACCCATTCAATATGTTTCGAATATCTCGAACACCCTGTATAAGGATATGTATCTGGAAACTATGCACTTCTACATTTAGAATAACAAGAGTAAAATACGAGAAATGAATTTATACTTCAAAAAATGTTAAAAGTACTCGTTTGGACAATGTTGTTAGAATTTCTTGTTTTCTGTTCATGTCAATTAATAAAATTAATAAAAATCTCTTCGTTTTTTTAAGTATAAATTCATTTCTCGTATTTTACTCTTGTTATTCAAATGAAGAAGTGCATAGTTTCCAGATACATATTCTTATACAGGGTGTTCGAAATATTCGAAACATACTGAGTGAGTATGTTCTAAGTACGGCCCTGTAATCACATTTTTTAGTGGTCTGTACTCGTAAACATACAAACTCAATTGAATTTCTAGGATGCTTCTCTAGATGCATTAAATGGATTTCATTTCAAGCTAAAAAATAAAAAAAACCTCTCCGATACCATTGTAAACCCCCAAAACGTGCATAAATTATAACTTTGACGGTAAATTTTTGGTAGTAAAATTGTCTGCGGAAAAATAAAAACGAAATAAGTAGATTCGATTTTTTATACCCTTTCCAATTATAAAAAGCAATTTAAAAAAAATCCATATACAGGGTGTTGTTTTTAGGAAAGACGAGTTTTGAAATTTTTTATTAAGCCGGACCTGCACTATCTTTTTGGAGATGCTTTTGATGGAGTCTCTAGGTAATGGTTATTACGTGTACCAAATCTCAAAATAATATACAGGGTAACTCGGAAGTTATGAGGTACGAAAGAAATAGGATAAATGTATAAAACACCCTGTATCTCGGTTATAAAGAGCGATAGACCCATCATATGGGGGTTTTTTAGAACCACCTAGGCGACCTCTACCTACCCTTACCGTATGCCCATTTCCCAATGAAACACCCTGTATATCAGTTTTTATTAATGTATTTAAACTATCAAAGTTAATATGTCCAAAACGTTTGTGCCATTTCATGTATTCATAATTTAAATCATTTCCTATAACATTTAGACTTTCACTACGATTTAATACAAATGATATTTCATACAAGTTTTCTCTTTTACCTACCCCTATCAAAATATTCTTATTATTGTGAAGTTTAACCTGACCCTTTTCAAACGTTACCTTTATTCCTGACTCTTCTAGTTTTTTGACTGAAAGTAGATTTTTTCTCAAGTTAGGTACATAAAATACATTTTTAATCAAACATTCATATTGTTTTCCATTTACATTACTAAGAGAAGATATATTTCCAATTGACTGCTGACAAGAAGTTATTATTTTTGGCAAGTGCAATTGATACAGGCTTATTTAAATTTATCAACTCAGAAAAAACGCTTTTATCATTTACTAAATGATCCGTACAACCGGAATCTATATAAAATGTTACTTTATGTTTTTGACATGCATTATTTACATTATTTATCTCTGATGCAAAACAAACTTTATTTTCTTCATCTGATTCAATACCTACATTTTCATTTTGTACATAATTTGTGTTATGTGTATTCATACCTGAACCATGACCTCTGTTGAAGTTAAATCTACCTCTTGAATAACCTCTATATGATCCTCTTCTAAAATGTCTACCTTCTTGCATGCGAGCTCTACAGAAATTGCCGCTATTGTGTTGCCTACTGTCTCTTCGGTTTTCAGGTGAGTGCCAACATTCTTCCTTCAAATGTCCTTTTTTACCACAACCTTGGCATTGCTTGTCGGTCCAGAAGGCTGCTGCTATTTGATTCGATTCATTTCTCTTACTGCTATTTTCAACTTTTCTTTTTTCATATTCTGAGAGTAACTTTGTTTTAACTGCATCGAAATTTAATTGGTTACTTGGCATATTCTCAATAACGGTCACCACCATTTCATACGACCTTGGCAACGTCATTAGTAAATTGCAAATTATGTCCTTCTCATCCACAGCTACACCTGTTGATTTCAACTGTCTTAAAACTTCTTCAAACTGAGTTATAAAATTCTCCAAACATTCTCCTTCTTTCATTTTCATAGAAAGCAATTTTCTTTTTAGAAATAATTGTCCTGGAAGGCCCTTTCTTTCGTATCTCTCTACAAGAACGTTCCACATTTCGAATGCATTTTCTTTATTTCGTAAGTATTCTAATTGAGAGTCACTGACACATTGCACCAACAGTGATTTAGCTCTGCAGTCATCTTTCAATACTTTCCTTTTCTCTTCTTCGTTTAAACTTGCTGTGTTCATATTCTTTTGTATATGTTCTAGAACACCATTTTCGGCCAATATTATTTCCATGCGAAATTTCCAGTAATGATAGTTGTCTTTATTTAATGGTTCAATGTTAATGAATTTTGTACTTTGTGCCATCTTATTGGATTTCTTTATTCTTAATAATGATTGTTTGCATGCGGTATCTAACCTGTTTAATATCCTCAAATATCTCGATTATTTTTTGTCATCGAGTGCTCCTGGGCCCATAACCTCTAGGATTTGTAGGTGGGATGGCACATAAGTAATTATTTTAATATTATTTTCTTCCAACTTATATTTATTAATTTTTGATTTTTGTTACAATCTTCTTACATGTGTTCTTACTTACTACTACCATAGATTATCATACAAACATCAAAATATCAAAAGTGTCATCTGTCACTTTCTTCTTGACATAAGGGGATTTTTAGCGTACTACAAGAGGCTTATGCACGTTCCAAGGCGACTCAATGCTGAGGCAAAAAATGGCTGAAAAGAGAAAATAAAGAAATCGCGTTTGAAAAAATACGAAAACCCATTAACGAAGAGTTTTCAATATCCACTAAAGGTTCTTCTTTTACATTTACTTCAGATTTAAGTTTGTGTATGTGCCTTGCATTTTGATGAATCAACATTATAGGCACATATTGATGTAAATCTGAAAAACAGGAGAACAACATAATAAACCATTTCATTTTATATTATATAAGCTATATACAGGGTGTGATATCCATTTGATTTCCTCCTCTACTTGATTTTCTTCAGGGGTTCTATTTTCTGTTCCTAATGAAAAATTGCTGTGCTTTAGTTTGTAAAAACTGTGACATGACTTTTAAATATGCGTTGTGAATCTATTTTTTTGACAGTCAAAAAATCTTGCTACTACTCCAGGCTTCAGTTTAACTTTTCCACTGATCATTATTTTGATGTATATATATTTTTCTGGTGCATTCTTGGATGTGCTAGGACAGTCAGAAACCCAACAGAACTTATTTATCACTTTTTTCTCACTCATTATAGAATAAAATAAAGACCAGCTCAATCAACAGTCCAGCGTTTTGTTTCTTAAACAATATACAATGCAATACACAGATACACAGTACACTTCCACATAGCTCTCGACTCGCGGCGTTTCAAACGTTAATTTGAGGGCTTAAACGTTTGCGGAAAAATCTAAAATTTCGGTATTCTATTTAAAATGAGTTCTAGTTTCTATTTCTGAAATAAAATTTTTTTCTTGAACACGCCCATTGTATCTTTGTAAGAATACACATAAATGGAATTCATTTTTTACAGATATGTGCTTTATAATGTATGTTATAAGACCTATATAACAACTGATTTTTTCGGGTGAATTTCAAACCTTCACAACCCCTTTCAATTATATAATGAAATGAATCATATAAATGAAATTCATTTTCTGTAGATATGTGCTTTGTTATGTACTTCATAAGACCTATATATAACCTCATTTTGTCGGGCAGGTATTCAGTCTCCGCAGCCCCTTTCCATTTTTTCAATAAAATGAATCATAACTTCGTAAAAAAACATATAAATGACATTAATTTTTCACAGATATGTGCTTTTTTAAGTACTTTATAAGACCTATGTACCAGCCGATTTTATCAGGTAATTTTCAACCCTCCACAACCACTTTCCATTTTTAAATAAAATAAATCATATCATTGTGACACAAATGACATTTATTTTTCACAGATATGTGCTTTGTTATATACTAAATAATATTTCAAGGCATTTTATGCATTCTGAATAGCCAAATGAGATTAGCAGATAGTGTAATTTTTAACCATATTATGTTAAAACTTAATTTTTGCTCACAGAATTGCTCCTATAATCATATTAGTTGTATTTAAATAGGTACATGACATGCTGTTAAGCAAAAACAATATTTTTTAATGCCCTAACACTACCAAAAAAAATGTCATAAAATCAAATATTTTATTTCACATTTCACCAGAGATGAAAATTTGACAACACTTTTGGATCTTTTACTTCAAAATATTATTGATTGGCTAGTTGTCAAATTTTTCACTGGATCAGATAGTGACCAAAAATTATTTAATAACTAATTCATCTTGACAACCAACAGTAGATGGAATGCTACTGAAACGTTGAGATGAAAATATAAAAACATTACTTATTTTAGTAATATAAGAGAAAAAAGAATAAGGAATATGCCACAAGGAACATACAGAAGATATAAGTATTCTATTTTGAAGTTGATCTTTCCTAATTTTCAATGAAACAGTCTTGGATACTTACATTTTCTCTTGGTAAATTTTCTTCAACAGATGACTCTCTGATTTATGTTGAAATTGATAAATATCAGTGGATTTCCACATTTCAGGCTCATTGTCTTTATGTTATAAATAATCATGGTCACATACATCTGAAACAAACATTTTAAAATTAATTTCTTTCGACTTATATCAACAATTCATGGTGATAAGCTGGCTTGAGAATAAATTATTCAGCCACACACAACAATACATAAATTCTCAATATAACCATTGTAACATTATAAAATGATATAACCATCATAACACTTATACACATATATTTTTTTAAATTAATTGCCCAAAAAAGTTATATGTGCACATAAGATGTTGATTACCTACTGAATGAACATGAACATTATACAAATCAGGTGTCATTTGAAGAGTAGTACTGTTTGATGGTAAATCTTGAGACAATTTTTGTAACATTCCAGTATTTACAATTTCTTCATGAACATTAACAATAAATATACACAGTATAAAAAAACTAATAGGATATAGCTACCTAAATAAGTAGAAAGTGATTACCTTCATCTTTGTTCACCCCACAAACAAAGCAGTATTGGAACAGCATGACGTAGAAGACAATTGTTAGTTTTGTCTTCAGTTTGAAAGTGTAGGTACATAAATACATTCTCGAGTACATTACAAATTCTTTGTGACCTGTAAATCAATTCACATAGAAAATCCAAATCAACATATCCTTGAACTGCATATGTTCGGGACCATATTTTGTTCACCACACCCGAGACCACACCCATTTTATTCTGAAAAACGTGTTTTTCAGCTAAATAAAAAATCATGTCATGTGATGTATGATAAAAGTAGAGAATCTATAAAATGGTTAAATTCATCATTTAAAGCACTCACCAAGTCTAAAACAGAACACTTAACTAGTTTTAAAAAGTTTTTTTGTAACAAACGCATGAAATGAAAACAGCAAAGTAATGAAAATTAAACATTCTAGAGAAGTACTTCAACTCAAGCACAAAACTTCAAACACAGCACACCGCCACACCCTCTTCTTCTAAGTTTCTATGATTCTATGGCTAATGAGTAATGGCCTAGTGATGGGGTACTCGAGTACCAAGAATCGGAATGTACTCGATTCTCATGAGTACTCGTTAGTATTCGAATACTCACTGTGAAGTACTCGAATACTCTCAGTACTCGAATATGTTTTCATGGAAGGCAAAAATAGACTGTACGGGACAGGGGCGCACTTGATTATTTGAATGAATAACAAAATTTCATCAACATTTATTCAATCTTATACTCAAATTACATAAAAATCAAATGAAAATAAACTCTAACAAATAAAATATCACTGAAAACGAGATCATCCATGTGATACGTTAGTGACTGAGTGAATTTGAAATTATGACCGAGAAACAAATGAAGAAAAAAATGAGATGCGAAGATGTGGAATCGATAAATTAAATAAATCTACATCATATTTCGTTTAAATTTTATATATAAATAGTGGGAGGTGATACAAAATTTTTTCTTTGTATTCGAGTACTCAGTACTCGGTAAATACTCGATTCTTGAAAGTATTCGAGAACAGAGTACTCGATTCTTAAAATCTTTCGATTCTGCCCAACAAACTAGCCAGCGGTGTGGTATGGTAACTCCGTGAATACCATAGACAAAATAAAGAGTTGTCCTTTGTTTCAGTGTTGTAGTGCTCATAATTTTTTGCGATAGATATCAGTCATGAAATAATACGACAAAGTTATTGTAATATCAATTTATTGAAATAACAAAACGAAATTATAACAATGTTATATTATAATTAAATTTGGAATTGTTACAAACTACGGAAGTTAAATAGCGATACCGAAAACAATGACACTTGAGCTCAGGAAACTAATCTATCGATGTTTGGATTAATTCCACTGATACAAAGACCTAAAGAATTTTCCAAATTATCGTCAGTCAGCCTTGTACGATATTTCGATTTATCAACTTTCATCAGTGAAAAGAACTGTTCGCATTTATAAGTACTGCCAAACGCACCAAAAAATCTTACGAATTTTCTAAGCGGCGGAGAATGGTCTTCTTCGGGGTATTTTTTTGTAGAAATCACACAACTCCACGTCTTCAAATTTAGACTCAACATAGTAGAAGTAATCTTCCGAGACACCGAAGTGCAGGTACCCTTCTGCAGGCATGCACAGGAGGCACAGTCAACGGGGAAGACGGTCGCATGTTACTTCCATGCAACTGGAAAATGTAACAAGGGAACCATTTGCCGATACAGTCATCTCGTTTCAGTTTCCTAGTTAGTTCCAGGAGGAACTGTTTCTTAAGGAGGGGGCAATGTTACGCGAGATCCCCAGTGAAATTCCCGACGACTATAACTCCTCCGCTCACTAGTCGAGAGCCATCGAGACTAGTAGTCTCAGACTCCCTCCCACAAGTTATTGTAAATATAAATTAAAATAAACGTTACAATACTTTAAAACAAAATTTAGATTTGCAAAGGTCGTAGTGGTGGTCTCTTAGAAGCACATAATCCCTATATTTATCTTATGCATGGCTAGAGGCACTTCCCTCTGTCTCTAACTATGGTATTGTAGTATATGGTTGATAAATTAAACAATTGAATAACACACATTTTAATTATTACCAGAACATATGAATAAAATCAAAAACTAACTCCATCTGTAATGAGCATATGCTCTATTTGCTTCGCATTGCTTGTGAAGATCCTGTTTTCTTTTTATAACTCTACCAGTATTATTAGAAGCATCTATTAATTCTCGAGCTAACTGTAAGTGAAATCTTACTGGTCTATCTTTTTCATTCGCTGCTGCTATTAACCATTTCATAGATAGAAATTGTGCTCTTTTATCGGTAATAGGTACAGGCACCTACAACAATATAAGAATTATTTAAATTTTTATAGGATCAATATTCTCAAATTAAATAATCTTGCCAGCATAAAAACATTTTTTTCTACTGCCGTGAGTAAAGTACGTACGTTAGACACACTTTCGAGTGCGCAAAGAAAAAAATCCAATATGTGTGTAGTTATTATACCTAGTCTTATAAAAATATAAATATAATAATAGTTATTTATGTACAAGTGCAAAAAGTGAGTGTTTTTTGCACGCGACTTGAAATTGTCCTTCGAGGTCTTTGGGCCGAGTTGGACAACACGTCGAGTGCAAAAAGCACGTTTTGCAAGAGTTGCATACAATATTTTTTCTACATTCATGCAAAAACTGAAAAATTAGAATATAATATGTTGGGAACCTAACCTACCCAAACTCAAACCGTTTTTTTGTATCTTTATGGCCTCCACCTTGTCAATACTCAATCATAGCTGGTTTTCGCCTTGACCATTTAAATTTTAAATAATTAAAGATTTTTGCAATACTTGTAATTCGTTGAGTCTAAGTAGTAAGATACAATATTATTTTATTGTTGTATTAAAGCAGGATCAGACACTTGCTCTGGATTTTTATTTTATTTAAATGTTCATGTTTGTAATAAATTATCACAAAACTGTCACAAGAATGACAGATGAGTGCAATAAAAGTTTTATTGCACTAGTGCAAAAAGAACCACTTTTTCCATTAAAGGTGTTTCACAAAAGTGTTGTTTTTTGCATGAATGTAGAAAAACGAATTTTAAATCTGTTTTTTTCATAAATCAGAAATTGAAACCTAAAGAATTCGGTAACCTAAAAATTGTTAAATAATTATTGAGTACTGGAAAATAATACGGTGAATAGGTTTAAGTTGACGGTAAGTGACTGACATTTCTTTGTGAATTGAATTTGACATTTAAAATTCAAATTGAGATCTTCCGACTATGCCTAGGGTAATCAATTGTATTTGTATTTAAGTATTGAGTATTTTCAGGAAACTATTATGTTATTTTAGATTATTATAATTATAAAAATGAATCTCTCAGAAGATTACTTCGCAAATAGTGTAGGAAAAATAAAATGATAAAATATTCCGAGTATGTTCTAGTGACATATTACCTAAACTTCTATATTTTGATAGTTTTCGATAGTAGAAAAAATATTGTATGCAATCCGTGTGTAAATGCCTTTTTTCAACTCATGTGATTATTGCATTCGTCCAAAAAAGGCTACTTTACACACTATTTACATAAATAACTATTTTCTACAACCTCGATAAATGTTCATTTTATAATTTTATAACCGTAACTTCAATCATAAACCAGCACAGAATTTCATTTTTGCATCGGTTGCTAGGCAGTCTGCTAAGCAGCAAATGCGAAATGGAATATTTCGTGTTAGTTCTAGGTTCACTCTAAAATTACGACTACGGCTTGTCAGATAATGACGTCCAGCGAAAAATTGATTAAATCTCAGCAGATCGTTTCTTTCAAAGTTTTTAGTAAGTAACGAGTAATTTCATAGCTATTTTTTTACAAAAGTAGCGTTAATGTAAAAGGCAATGAAGTTTTGCGTACATTTATACCACATACCTGGCCTATGTGGCGCTTTCTACAAAATACATCGAAAAAGGTGCAAAATTATGATTTCTCATATCCAAAAAACCCATAGAGATAGAATATAAGGAAGGAGACGACATCCAGTGTTAGGTTCCATATGTACAAGTGGAATCAGTGGGCGTGGCTAAGTGTGGTACGCAACGTACAGAGCCGGATTAAATTACTACATTAGTCTACAACTATTACTGTGTAACAGATTCATGTTTAAAATATTTGTCATACACCCCTGCATATTATTTATCTTACCTGTGGTACGTTATTCGCAAAGATTTCTTAGTATCCACGCCGTCTCGAATGATACAACTTCTAACAGCACCAGACACCATTTTAGTCAATCAATTAAAAGAAAAGTATTTTCAAAAATGTAATTTACGACACAGATAACACTTGAAAACATTCATCAATCAACTTTGACATTAGTGTGGTACGAAAATGGCTGACCGAGTACGCTTTAGATCACGTGATTTCGTCTCCTCCCTTTCTACTATCTCTATGAAAAAACCCCAACCCCAATTTTTTTGCATATACGTCAAAAAGCGTTGAAGCTATGCAGGAAACGAAAATTAAAATGTTTTGTTCAACACCCTGTAAGAGGGGTCCCAATTTTTCGTAGTCATATACTTTCGGACACCATTTATACTATTTTTTTCTTAATTTTTAGTAAAAAAATTTTTTTCTAATTTTGACATATAAAGTGACACTTTTTAAAACTGATTGACGTTATGAAACGTCTTACTTTTTGTAACTAGTTGCATAAAGTAAAATTTTATGCAACTGGTGACGAAAAATGTATTTCAAAATTAGTGACAAAAAGAATTATTCTATTTATTAAACTGCTATAATAGTTCAGACCTTAACATTGGGTAAAGTGTCCATAATGTGGAAACTTTTAGATCTTTCTTACCCTCAAAATATGAAAGTAAAACTTTCTCATCTCGCTAAAAGCCTTCCGTCTAGACTTTTTTACAAAATGTCAAACTAACAACTAACTTGAAGTAACAGCAACAAACTAAATTTATGTTTTCCAAATTTTTATCAATAAGGTATATGAAATTTTATTTTTTTATTAAGTACTTTCTTCAAAATTAGAAAAAATCTTGTATGCAATACGTAACGAAATGAAATTTTGTGTAACTTGTGAGTTTTTGCGAAACTCACTTCGTTCGTTCCGCAAAAATCTCACGCGTTACACAAAATTAGGCATTTCGTAACTGATGGCATAAATAGCTATTATCAACTTCATTTTTGATTTTTCTGACCGTAATCAGGAAAAAATCTCTTATACTTTTTTCCTATTTTATATGTTTCATTTCCGTAAAAATATTGTATATACCTGAAGGCTGAAGTAGTATTCTTAATCCCTCAGTATTATTCGGGATTAAAAGGAATACTTCAGCCTCGCGGTATATAATATACCATAATACATACTTGATATTTTATCCCTCCCCTTTTGATGGGTGTAAGTTGAAGTAGAGGCCTACAATTTTCTATAGCTTTATGGAAAATACTTTTAGGATTTAAATTGATTTTCAGTTTTTCTTCTTCATTTTTTGCTTTATGGTATTTTTCCAATTGTATTCTTTTAACATCTTCAAAACATTGCTCTAACAAACTTCTTGCAAGAACTTTATTCCCACCTTTCATACAATAATTTATCATTAAGCTGAAAAGTACATTCTTATTAAAATTAGGCTTACATAAACACATAGTATTGGAATCGCTGGAAAGTATACATGTACTTGATGAGAAAATGGTAACTTAACATTAGATTATTTACTATTACAAGATATTCTAAATGTTTAGGAGGAATCGATGTACTAGTATTTTAGGTTGAGATTCCTAGGTTTAATTGAATCAAATCTTATTAAATAACAACTATAATACAGGGTGTCCAAATAAGAGTGACTGATTTTAAACATATATGCACAGCTTATTAATTGCTCCAAACAGATAGGGTTTTCACTAGTTTCTCAAAGAGATTTCTTTAGACTTGGCTAACATTTCATCTCATCAACACAGGGTGTTTTACTAATTTTGGTCAAATTCAAAGGGGAAAATATGTATTATTTTAAATGGAACACCCTATAATTTTTGATCTCATTCGAAAGAGCAATCATTCTCTCTTCCAAAAATGTATAGATTTCTATATTTTGTTTCATCAACAAAAAAGATATTCGAGGTTTCATGTAGTAGTACATTTCAATTAGTAGTTTTATATGAACGTATTTCAACTCATGCTGCGACCGTTTGACGCATAACAAAATCATTCAAGTCGGTTTCATATAGTATTGTTACGCGAGTGCCCCAGCGAAATTCCCGTATGAGACGACTATGGACTATTGACCGTGTGAGCTCAGCGAAATCGAGAATTTTCGAGACTGCCTACCTCTCGCCTCTTCCACTCCTCCAGAGAGATTTAGTCTATGTAGTCTATGTACATACTATAGCTGCAAGCGAAATTTTAAATTTTCAAATGAATTTCCTAACAATTCATGCGGAATGTTTTCAATAATGTTTCTATTATTTTTCTTTTCTGCTAAATTGTTAGGCATCAAAATACGTTCATATAAAACTACTAATTAAAAATCTACTACTACATGAAACATCGAATATCTTTGTTGTTAATAAAACAAAACAAAGGAAACTATACATTTTTGGAAAGGAGAATGATTGCTCTTTCTAATGTGATCAAAAATTAAAGGGGGTTCCATACCCTGTGTTGATGAGATGAAATGCCAGCCAAGCCTAAAAAAATCTCTATGATAAACTAGTGAAAACGCCATCTTTTTGGAGCAATTAATAAGCTGTGCAATTATGTTTAAAACCAGTCACTATTATTTGGGACAACCTGTATTTTATACAGTGTTATTTATAAGATGCGATATAGGGATTCCTGTACAAAACTGTCCAATACAAGCTAACTTTTTCAAATATCTATTGTACTGCTCGCATTAGTCGTAGCCAATGAGAGATCACGGTATGTGTAAATACCTAATCGTAATTGGACTCAGGACATGAGGCCAGACAATGGCGAACACAGCTACCAAATGTCACATTATTGTGAAAACATTGTGGTTATATTATGTAAAATTGTATGAATGACTATTTGATAATTTGAGAATAAATTAGTATAGTGTGTATAAAATATACAATTAGTTTATATGTTAAATTATCCTTTATTTACATTGGAAGTTTAGGTATAGAACAAAATAAAGCTAAACAGGTTTTGATTTAAAAAAATACGATAATATTGTAGTTACCGTAATTTTTGTCAAACTATTATTAAAAATAAGATTTTACTTGTTAACTTATAAGCTTCTCTGTCAGCGATAAATGATCCAAACTTAATAATTCCCTTCGTTTCGGGGGCTGAGAATGTCCACTGGTACTTGGAATACAATCCTTGGTCCATATTCAAATAGTAACAAAGCGATACAACAAAACAACACAAAATAAGAAGTAAAAAACACAAATACAATAACACGAGGTATTAAGTCCAAACACAATTTGAAATAGCAAACGTAAACAAAATAATAAACAGCAAAAGCGCAAAAGTGGTAGTAAAGAATGGAATACTTTTATGTAAATAAACATAAATGTAAAATCTGACAAATAGCGTTGTCAGTTCTATCAAAAGATCTGTGTGAAACAGGCGGCAATCTGACCAATGATGAGCCTGCAGAAATGCCAACTTAAATTCAAATCACTCCTCTTAGTTTAAAAACAGGGTATAGTATATTATTTTTATAAAATGAATAAACATCATGGGGGAGTGTATTGTTCATACAAAGACTGTCCAAATAAATCTTATTAGGAAAGAAAAGTAAAGAACCGGCACTGGAAACTGTTATTGTCCCAAGTCAACATTGCAATTTGGTAAGAAATTCTGAAAATATTTTAAACTGGCAACATCGCGGACATACCGAGTTAAAGGTCCAAGGTCATTGAAATCGGAGTTGAAAATCCTTTGATGTTTTGCCGGCATTCGTATCTGTTCTCTTTTATAATCTGTGCTATGGATTCCAGGGCACACTGGAATAGAAGGAAATTAAATAGCAGATGAACTAGCAAAAATGGGGTCTAAAATACCTTTCTGGGGTCCTGAACCCTTTTGCAGAATCAGCTCCAATGTAATATTGGAAGAAATAGGTGAAGCCGAAAGAAAGAGATCTGATCATTGGAAAGATCTAGTAGGGCTTAGACAATCAAAGATTCTTCTGGGTGACTACAACCTGTTGAGATCAAATGAATGCATAAGTCAAAGTAAAACTGCGCTAAGAATTTTAACAGGGATCCTAACGGGACATTGTCGCCTGAATGGGCACCTGAAAAGCTCAAAATAGTGGAGGAAGAAGAATGCAGATATTGTGGCATGGAAGAAGAAACCTCCATCCACATACTTTCCAGAATCCTAGAACACAGTTACCTGGGAGATTACTGGATAGAAGAGGAACATTTACCTAAGTTGAAGCAGATGTCATAAAATTCCTCCAGGAAATAGGTAGAAGTAAGAGAGCACAATAGATCTTTTAGGTCTAGTGACTGTTACCCCAAAAAAAATACATACATACATTCCCATAGACAGAACAATAAAATGAACAAAATATTTCCCTTTGAACACAGAGATGCGTTTTTGTGACTATTTTTAGGTTGTTATACATTCTAGATTATAAATTTTAATATATGACAGCATTACAATTTAACATTTTTTTGTATATATATAGTGTTTCACAGTGTGTCCACAGATGGGGTATCCACAGGTGAGAAATGTTTAAATATTAGCTTTAGTGAAAAATTTCATTCTTGATTTAAAGTTTTGCTTGTTCTGACACCCCACAAAACGAAATTCCGAAAGCATGTTGCTACCTTATAGCAGCATGCTTGTGAAAGTTATGGAAAAATTACTAAAATTTATCAATGTTAGAGGTTTATTCAGTAGGATAGTTTTATATTCAAATAAATACTTTGAGGAGTATTATCCTCCATTAATTGGTCAATTGAATAATCATTTTTGTTTCCAAGTCTTGGAAACTACATATTTTATAACTGTCAGATTAACAAGTTTATTTATTCACAGAATAGTATTTTATGCAACGATCATGTAATGATAGCCATTAAGACACGAGCATGTTGTAGGATACGAAACGAGCCGCAGGCGAGTTTCGTATATAATATGCGAGTGTATTAATGGCCATTACATGAAAGTTTCATACAATAATTTTTCTACTCCGCTTAATAAGAATTATTCAATTAATAATTGTTTAGTTTAATTAATTTTAAATATAGTTACTTTTGAAAATCAAAATTATTTGGCAGCTGTCAAATTAAGTGTCACTTAGACCTGTTCGCCTGCAATAAAAGTGTAGCACTGAGCTATATAATTTTGAAAAATTCAGGTCTATCTGTGAAAAAATGCGTGTAAAATTGCTAAATTTGTGACTATCTATGTATAAAATTGCATTTGTATACTGCAAAAAGCATTGAAACATAATAAAAATAAATAAAATCGTATAGCTCAGTGCTACACTTTTATTGCAGAGAAGAGACCTAATATAATTAATTTCTGAAATGTCAACCTGGTATCCATGGCTATATTAAATATTGTGCGAATGTCGCATTCCTATTGGCTTAAAAATCTGTATCATAATGAAAATCTGTATCATAATGAATTTCATTATGATACAGATTTTGGTCTTTTAATAAGTGTATTATAAAACAGGAGTAGAAAAAATATTTTTAAATTACCTTGGAAACATGGGGTTCTCATCAGTGTAATTGATTGCTAATTGGCTTTTTTTGAACACATGACTAAAAATACAGTATACAGCTATAATATACCAGGAACATTGATAATTTGTAATAATTTTGACATAGATTTCAAAAGCATCTTGCTTGATAATGATGATTACCCATAGGGTTCTTATACTTCCTATCAGTGTAATTGAATTCTAATTGAGCAGGCGACTGAAAATTCACAAATTCAATGTGTTTAAATGAGCATTTTCAAGGTAATTTAAAAATATTTTCTCTGAATAAGTAAGCTTGTTAATTTGACAATTATAAATAGTAGGTATGGAAACAGCTTCAGCTGTTAAAGCAAACATCTGCTTCTACATTTACTTTTAATAATTGTTCATTTTCTAATTGTCTACCTACTAAATAATTATTTTTTTAATTTTTCCAAAATTGATTTACATAATAAATTATCTTATTGAATAGACCTGAAATATTGATAAATTTCAATAATTTTGCCATAACTTTCCTCAAGCATGTTGCTCTTAGGTAACATGCTTTTGAAATCTATGACAAAATTATTGCAAATTTTCAATGTTCTTGGTATATGATAGCTGACAAGAATCCCATAAAATAGTAAATGATGCTGCTGTTGAAGTATTTCAATGGAACTTTCCCCTTACTTACACAAAAAAAATTCACCTGTATAATAATCATAAATTGGACAAATGGGTGATTTGAAATTACTCTTACAATAACAATAAACATAAGAATGATATAAGCATATAGAATAAGAAGCTTTTACAATTTGATACTCACTTTACTAATGGATCATAGGATATTGAGCAAGTTTGATCTGATAAAGCTGCTCGTGTTGGCAAATGGGACAATTTTTGAAATTCGCCACTTTTTATCAATTCCTGCTGAGCTTCTTTAATGTAAACAGGTTTAATATAGTAGTTGGGATATTGTGACATGCCGTTTTGTTGTACTACCAAGCTAAAAAATTAAGATTTATACTCATGATTGAACAAAAGCTTGTTATGAAAATTGGCTTAGGACATTTACTCATTCAACATTTATACAACAAATTAGTGTCTCTAATTACATTAGTAAATTCTCAGAAATGCAAGAAAACGTTCTTATCTCATTGTACACCAAAACCAAAATATTATATACCTTAATGATTTAAATTGTATTCGTGAAAATTGATTCCTTGCAAACATTTTATAGATTGTAATAGAAATAATATATTCAATTGAATAAATTAGTTATCTATCCTCTAAATGTAACACACCAATTACTAATGGTTGTGATCTAAAATATCAAATTGTTGTGGACATGCTTATTGCATTGCTTATATTTATGTCATATGTCATAATATGATCATTCCGCATACGTGATCATACAGCACCATAGATAAATTATAAATTATTTCTCTATGGACAGCAAAATAAAATGCCGGGGCTCCTCTTTTGTCGATGATTTCTCAATAAAAATTCCAATATATTTCATTTTATTAAGTCAGAAATGAAAAAAATACCCAGATGGTATACATAGTGAGACTTTAGACTGCTGTACTGCGAGTACTCTACTAGGTAAAACCGAGAGAGTTATAAATTTCTTCACCCGCCCAGGTAGGGATACGAAACTATCGATAGTACTATCGATAGTATCGATAGTTTTTGACTATCGATATTATCGATAAAATATTGAGACTATCGAAAACTATCGATAGTAATCAAGAAACTAGAACATGGAATACGATAAGCTCCAGTTAAGCATACAGTCCCAAAGATTAAATTTATCAAAGTCTATCTTTACTGTAGAGTCTGGCTGAATTTACTAAATGAGATATTGGCTGTATGCATACATAAGTGGAGTGAGCGAGAGAGTATGGAAGATAGCAAGAGGCAAGAAGAAGCTTAACTTGGTTAATAAAAAAACACAAAAAGAAGAATAGCCGCGAATAGTGGTTAAGTGTGGTTAACTTCAGCTCCGCAGGCCTAATTATAAATGAAAGAAGATCAAGAATTAAAACCAAATATGTCGATAATTTGATATTTGTCACTAAAAATGCGTGGTTGTTAGCTAATTAAAATAAGAGATAAATCTTTTCGTTTTTTTGGTAATTCCAAAATCCAACATTTATTTAAAATATTAAACTATCGAAACTATCGATAATTATCGATGGTTAATGAGCAGACTATCGATAACAATCGATGGGCCCAACTATCGATAGTTTCGTATCCCTACGCCCAGGTTGAAAATCTTAACAGAGGCAACAGAGCTGAACAAAATACTGTAAAAAGAAGAGAATGGACTTGCGCACATACTTTGGTCATAGTGTGTAGTTCATGACGTCACGGCAAACTGTCAAAAGTACCTCCCTCTTCCTACCACGTCGTAGTTTGTGGGTACCATTTATTATTTATTACTCTATGGTGGCAACAGGGTGGCAACACCGCTAGATATCTAATCTCTTTCGCCGGGAGGATCTAGGATCTAGCCCGAACATTAAATTTAAACTACCTAAATACTTTATTATTTCGGTTATTGAGATTTGTTTTTTCACTGGGCTGCTATTTTCTAACTCATGCGAATGACTTCCGTATACGGAATCATGCTGTTTTCGTATGAAATTAAACAAACCGTATTTTCGAGCAATCGAAAAATATCCGTACGCGAGTTTTCTGTGCGGAAATACATCGCATGATCAATGGGAGGCGAATTAATGAATTCGTATATACTAATGCTTTGAATCTGTAATAATGTTCATCCACAGCATCTGTGAACTCTTGAAAGTATGTTTTTGTAAATTTTCCAGGACGCCTATTCTCATCGATAGAACATAGTTGAGAGAAGTGAGTATTCTCTCACGCGAGTAGGAACGTTCCTTGCTCTCTTGAAATTTTGAACCGCATTCTGGGCCATGCGAAATACTTGGACATTGTTGCCGTATGTTATCAATGAATTGTAATGTATGTGGTAGATCATTTGCTCAAATAGTAGTTTAAGAGTAACAAGAAAACGTCATATCTTGATAGATGTCATTTTAATTTTTTTGATCTTTCAAACTTTCAAATATAAAATAAAATAAAAATGGACAGAAAACCTTCAATTAATTCTGCGCAAAAATATATATTAGCTCAGTTTATGAAGGAGCATGAAGATTTGCAAACGGGCCGGTTTACAAATGGTTTCACATTCAAAAAGGCCCAAACACTTTGGGAAGAACTGGCCAATAATCTAAATAGCATACCAAATGGTGCTCAAAAAGAATGGCGGCAGTGGAGAAAAGTAACTTATATATATAATATTGTGGAAGCTGCAGTCAACTTCACTTTTGATAGAGTAAATAAATATATGCATACATATAATTATTCTTTATATATTGTATATACAACAGGAAGAAGCCACACAATTTTTCTGGTTGAGTATAAACAGTAAATATAAATAAAAGTATCTTACTTTTGATTCATGACATTTCAATGACATATCAATGTGAAATACGTTATGCGCATGCGATTCGCATGAAAATATTAGATTCGTGTGATTCAAAGCAGGAGAACAAAATTGCTCCTCTTCTATCAAAATTTCATAGGAGGGGAATCGCCGAGAATACGGCGTATAAAATTTCAATGGAACAATGGCGGATTTTCTCGTAGGAACGCTCACTTCTCTTGGTTGAGAATAAGCACCCAGATCGGAGTTGTGGATTTTTTTTCCATAAAATTTATTAATTCCGTCTTTTTACTGGATCATATTATACACAGGGTGTCCCAAATAACAGTGACTGATTTTAAACATAAGTGCCCAGCTTATTAATTGCTCCAAAGAGATGGGGTTTTCACCAGTTTCACTAGTTTATCAAAGAGATTTTTTTTGGCTTGGCTGGCATCTCATCTCATCAACACAGGGTGTTTTAGTCAAATGTTCGTCAAATTCAAAGGGAAAAATATGTATTATTTTAAATGGATCACCCTATTATTTTTGATCTCATTCGAAAAAGCAATCATTCTCCTTACCAAAAATGTATAGTTCTCTATATTTTGTTTCACTAACAACAAAGATATTCGAGGGTTCATGTAGTAGTACATTTTGAATAAGTAGTTTTATATGAACGTATTTTGATGCCTAAAATCAATTCATATGCATTTTTAATAACGTAAATAATTGACAACAAATTTGACAAACAGTTTATTTAGCTAGAAAACATAACATTATTCAATACGTATAAGAACGAATGACAAAAAGTTACAATAAATGCTGCATAACTGCAAGCGAAATTTTAAATTTTCTAACATTTCCTGCGGAATGTTTTCAATAATGTTCCTGACATTATTTTTTAGTTCTGCTAAGTTGTTAGGATTAGGAGTTGGTTTTAGGCTTCAAAATACGTTCATATAAGATCACTAATTGAAAATGTAGGTACTACTACATGAAACCTCGAATATCTTTGTTGTTAATGAAACAAAAGATAGAAAACTATACATTTTTTGAAAGAAGAATGATTGCTCTTTCGAATGAGATCAAAAATTATAAGGTGTTCCATTCAAAATAATACATATTTTCCACTTTGAATTTGACCAACATTAGTAAAACACCCTGTGTTGATGAGATGAAATGCCAGTCAAGCCTAAAAAAATCTCTTTGATAAACTAGTAAAACAAGTGAAAATCCCATCTCTTTGGAGCAATTAATATAGGCATTTATGTTTAAAATCAGTCACTCTTATTTGGGACATCCTGCATTTCACCCTGTGTTGATGAGATGAAATGCCAGCCAAGCCTAAAAAAATCTCTTTGATAAACTAGTGAAAACCCCATCTCTTTGGAGCAATTAATAAGCTGGGCATTTATGTTTAAAATCAGTCACTCTTATTTGGGACACCCTGCATTTCCCGTTCTTTTTTTTCATTCATAGTTATTAAAATATTTTTGCAAACTGACAGCAAATATTTTATACCTATACAACAAATCTTTAAGAAAAAAAAACAAACTTGTAGATTATATTATTATTAGAAGTATTATTAACCTGACAAAAAGATAATTTGATATAAATAATCTTAGCTAACCTAGTCGCTTTCTTGTTGGAGTTGTGGTAGATATGCATTTACACAACGTTGCCGGCTCAAGTCATGCGAAGACAGCTGTGCGAGACGAATTGCTTTTCGCATAGATTCCAAAACACCAAAAGCTCTTGCCATACGAAAAAAATCCGTATACGAACATTCGTATACGAAAATTTTCGCAGAAGTTAGAAAATAGCAGCCCTGAACTATTCACCTATTACATTGATTTACAAATTTTAGGTGTAAATATGTTTTAGATAATTGCGTGAAACTGATTATATTAATGTTCAGAATGCTATCAATTTCATGGAATGAAAGAATTAAATATTTTTTACTCCGATTGGCAGCAAATATTAATTTTGCTGACTGATATCAATCAGCAAAGTATTACGTTTCCTGCCTAGGCAGCAAAGTGATTAGGTACTTTGCTGCCTGTGATTATACATTTCCATAGCAACCAACCAAAATAAAGAGATTGTGGGAATAGTATTTGCAAATACAATATCCTCATGAACAATCGGAGAAAAAATTATATGTTCAACTTGGCAGCAAAGTACTCCGGTAAATAAAAATTATTTAATCAATAAATCAATTTTAAATATAGTTACTTTTGAAAATCAAAATTATTTGACAGCTATCAAATTAAGTGTCACTTAATATGTCTGTTCGCCTGCAATAAAAGTGTAACACTGACCTATACAATTTTGAAGAATTCAGGTCTATCTGTGAAAAAATACGTAGGTATAAAATTACTAAATTTGGGAATATCTATATAATTATGTAAATTGCATTTGTAAACTGCAAGAAGCATTAAAACATAATTAAAATAAATAAAATCGTATAGCTCAGTGCTACACTTTTATTGCAGGGAACAGACCTAATATGATTAATTTCAGAAATGTCAACCAGGTATCCATGGCTATATACTAAATATTGTGCGAATGTCGCATTCCTATTGGCTTAAAAATCTGTATCATAATGAAAATCTGTATCATAATGAATTTCATTATGATACAGATTTTAGTCTTTTAATAAGTATATTATAAAACAGGAGTAGAAAAAATATTTTATTGCACTCATCTGTCATTCTTGTGTCAGTTTTGTGATGATTAATGACAAACATAAACATTTAAATTAAATAAAAATCCATAGCGAGTATCTGATCCTGCTTTAATACAACAATAATATATGTATATCTTACTACTTAGTCACAACGAGTTACAATTTTTGCAAAAATCTTTAATTATTTAAAATTTGAATGGTCAAGGCGAAAACCAGCTATGATTGAGTACTGACAAGGTGGAGGCCATAAAGATACAAAAAAAGAAGAACGGGTTAAGTTTGATTAGGTTAGGCTAGGCTCTCAACATATTTATATTCTAATTTTCCAGTTTTTGCATGAATTTAGAAAAAATATTGTATGCAGCTCTTGCAAAACGTGTTTTTTGCACTCGACGTGTTGTCCAACTCGGCCTAAATACCTCGTTGGACAATTTCACGTCGCGTGCAAAAAACACTCACTTTTTGCACTTGTTGCATAAATAACTATTATCGTCAACCGTCAGTAAAGCCGTCAATTATCAGATTGATATCCGGAAGTAAACAAACAGTTTACCTTATGATCCTATACCAATAATGTACTTTATCTGCCTTGCGGCAAGTATAATGACATATGAGTCAGGTAAAGTGACATATGAGTCAGGTAAAGTGACATATGGGTCAGGTAAAGTATTTTCACTTTGACATTACTCGAAAATTATTATCTGTCAGTGTCGCGCTTCTCCCTATTATGAAATATACCTCAGTTTCTTATATTCCGAATTCTGAACAGTTGGCGATAAAATTCTGTATGCACCACGCCAGAAAAGTGTCTTTATCGGACGCGCCTGTTATTCGCCTCGCTTCGCTCGTCTCATTATTTCAGACTCGTCCGATAAAGAATCACTTTACTGCCTTGGTACATAAATAACTAGTATACCTTTACCTATCTGAAATGGCGAAGATTCTTGGAAGTGTTGACTACCTATTTAGAATTTTTGTATTTTATATTCCAAATATTTTCTAATTGAGCATGTCGACTTCTTTTTCCCTACTAGGTATATCCATTGACCTTTTTGTCATTGATGACTTATTTTATTAGATACTTAATTCTAATCACTACTGCAAAAAAGTATATATTCTGACAGTCACATATCCCGAAAACATCTTTCATAGTCTCTCAACTTATCTAAAGAATTGAATAAACTACAGGTTCGGATAAATATATAATAGTATATTACGTAACGTGTGTGGTAAGAAGCAAATGCTCTACAACACCAGTTACGTACTATACTTTACCTACGACCTACTTCTACATGTATTTATAGTCTTATTATTGATAATATTTGAACAACATCAACAATATTTGGCTATTTCTGCGATTTCCATGATAATATTAAATCCATCTCACTTTCACTCGACATTTTTTAATTGAATAAAGCTTTACACAAAATACACAAACCAGTAATAAGTTATAAGGATAATAAAAAAGTGTTTTAAAAGTTTCTTGACAGTTCTTACGCAAATCGCTATTGCAGATTGCAGCCTATACCTAAGTTTGATGTTTTGACGGCTTATGTCAGATTTTTGAATAAAATGGCGACGTCTATTGACAGTTGCTAAGATGTTGCTAGGGAAGCCGTGCGATTTACTTTACAGCTGTGCGTTTTTTTTACAGTGCGTAATAGACGTCATTACATTAGCGCCGACTGTGTGTTATTGACTGATTACAGGGGGGGGGTCGTAGGTTAAGAATATAATTTATCTATAAAACTACAGATGTGTATTAAATCGGAGACCTCTGATAAACATGATCTTAACCACAGATAACATACTTATACCCTGTTCTTAAACTAAGAGGAGTGATTTGGCATTTCTGCAGGCTAATTATGGGTCAGATAGCCGCCCGTTTCACGCAAATCTTTTGATATAACTGACAACACTATTTGTCAGTTTTGACATTTATGTTTATTTACATAAGGGTCGTTTGCACCGGTTCACCTTAAATGTTCATCTCATCTAAGGTCTACTTAAAGTTAAGGTGAACCTTAAACTTTAGATGGTTTGCTAATCTGCTACTTAATGAAATCTTAGATAAGTGGCGAGAAGCTATGGCAACACTGAGAAAGCTACAGACATTCAAGAGATATTTGTGTTATCGAGTTTGATTTCACGAAGTTTGATTGTTGATTCTTTTTGTGACTGATGGTTTAATAAAAATGAATATTAATAATTGTAATGATAATAATACATATTAGGAAAAAGAGGACTCCAAATTTCACTGGACGAGAGAAGACAGCTCTTTTAAACCTAATATTCAGTCATAAAACAATTATTGAAAATAAAAGGACCGATGCAATTACCTGGCGTGAGAAGGAAAACGCGCGGATTAAAATAACTTCGCTATTTAATAGCCAATCTCTGGAATACCACGAACAAAAGAGTCGTGTTCGATTTCTACCTCAATTAGGTTCAAAATGTTTAGGCATAGGTTTTGTCACCCCAAATCGCGAAAAGAATGTCAAATCATCCCAGCTGTTGAAATATTCATTTCTATGATAAATCCTTCTGGGTAGCTATTCTTGAAAATCATACGATCCGGTGCTTCTCTCGTACGATGGGATCTATCCCATGCGATCTATCGAATCCCACGGTCGAAATCGACTTATTCTTGAACCTTCATGTGAACGTACAAAATTATTGCGTGGTTGCCAACATTATTCGATACAAAAGATCTACTTTTTAGTTATTTCTGGCCTCTTGGCCTCTTTTTTTGTACGGCTGTCATAATTTTCTGTCATTAATTATTTCTTATATTTGTTATGATATATAACCAATAATAAAAAGTCTGTTTAGTAAATCAGTTAGTATTAAAATTGCATGAAAATGAGTCAGTCGAGCTTCAATCCTCACAAAAGAACACCCTACAAACGGTACACTTCCAAGCGATGACCATATAAAAACCTGGAGCCCCTATAAGCGACCATTCTTACTTCCTCCTCTGACTCCCGTAAATTCTCATTACGTACTAAAAATAATGGTTCTCTATGTCCATGATTAAACACCGATTGAAAAGACTGAAAACCACTCAAACTCACGACAAAGTATTTTTTTCAAGTCTTTGCGCATGAATTTAAGATTCAAAAAGGCAGAGAACTAACAGAATAATTACGGAATGCATGGAGAAGTAGTAATTATATAGTACTTTTTTTCTAATAATTTCTCTATAACAGAATGAAAACAAATTTCCATAAAATAATCTCTTTACGGCCCAAATGTCAATTCATTCGAGTCTGCTCCCCTATTTCGGACCATGCGATCCGGAACGTATGACTTTCATGCGATTAATAATACCGGATCACGGGCCAAGAATATAACGACGATCGCCTCATGTGATCATTCGTCATAAATCTATGCCGCTCATTGTTCTAGAATAGACGTCCTGGGGTTTCCATGAAAGATCAAGTTAAGATCGTCTTAATCGTCATCGTCATGATCAAATAAATCATTCATAATTATTTTTTCAATAAATAATGAAGACAAGCCACAGCTAAAAAAAAGGAAAATACCACAACAACAGGCATGTCAAATAGTAAACGTCAGATTGAAGTTTAGATGACATTAAGGAGAACTTTAAGCGGCACAATTCTTAGGCTTAACTAAGTACACCTTAAGGTACACCTTAAACCTCAGTTGATAACCCGTGCAAACCAAATTGTTATATTAAGGTCACCTTAAAGTTAAGCTTCACTTATCTTTCGCTAAGTATAACCGGTGCAAATGGCCCTAAAAGTATTCCATTCTTTACTACTACTTTTGCGAGTTTGCTGTTTATCATTCTGTTTGCGTTTGCTATTCCATATTGTGTTTGGACTTATTACCTCATATCATTGTATTTGTGATGTTTTGTTGTATTGGTTTGTTACTTTTTGAATATGGACAAATATTGTACTCCAGTGGACTTTCTTCGATCCCGTTACGAAGGAAATTATTAAGTTTGGATCATTAATCGCTGACAGAGAAGCAAAGTTTATAAGTTAACAAGTAAAATCTTATTTTTAATAATAGTTTTACACAAATTACGGTACCTACAATATCTTCGTATTTTTTCAAATCAAAACCTGTTTAGCTTTATTTTGTGCTATACCTAAACTTCCAATGTAAATAAAGGATAATTTAACATATAAACTAATTGTATATTTTATACATATTATACTAATTTATACTCAAATCATCAAATGGTCATTCATAAAATTTCACATAATATAACCACAATGTTTTCACAATAATGTGACATTTGGTAGCTGTGTTCGCCATTGTCTGGCCTCATGTCCTGAGTCCAATAGGGTACAGGCATAAATTTTGCTATTGGTGGGAATCGACGTTTTATCAGGTCTCCAACACCTTGCATGCTTATTTTTTCAAAAAAATATCAACTTTACTTTTAAAACGACTTTAAAAATCATAAAATTTGAAAGTCCGCCAAAACGCGTTTGACGTCACTGTTGACGTCACACACTTACTTGTTTACATTCTGATTCGTGTATCGTGTATTGCGCTCTGAGTTTTTGTTACCTATATTGTTTCTGAAAGCTTTAAAAATGGATAAAGCCAAAAAACTTCACATTCCAAGTATTGCATTGTTCCAGAATGTAAATCGACGTGTAAAACGTGTAAAACTCCAGACAAAATATTATTTACTTTACATAGTGGTGCAAGCAAAAATGCATAATCATCTCTGGAAGTATGCTAGACCCGAGAGCCCTACACCAACCATAAAACTTTCGCTAGCCATATCTTCACTCAAAAATTATAACGGATCGTCACTGAACTATAAAGTGGGAATTATAAACTTTACGTTCGCGTTCAGTTCGTCGTTGGCAGTTGGCAGTTCAGTTCAGTTGAAGTTGAACTAAAGGGATCGCACACTTACGTTTATAATAGTAGGGGAGCCCAAGCGGGGATTTCGGGATTTACTAAAGCGCGGCAGATTAATATACAGAGGGATACCTTGTACCCGGTTAAGTACCTCCACAAAACAAGAGGCTCATATGGGATTTTTACGATAAAAAGACGATGACGTTGCAAAACAAAATATTGTGATGTTGCCAAGCTGTAGTTTTTTTCTTTACATAACGAAAACTAGTAAAGTCGATCTGATATGTTAGAATGACATTTACTTTTATGAAACAATAATATTAATAATAATGAATACAAACATCGAATACTATTACTTACGTCTCTCAATAGTAAGCGGGGAAAGCGGGCCCTCATTTCGGCAATCTGGTTCAAAATACCTTAACAAAGATGTTACCACCTCTTGACATTTACTGTTCAACTGCTTCAGCATTTTATTAACTACACACACACTGCAGATTTGCGTAAATAATTAGTTGTGAAGATAACTGTTTTTTTAATCTCAAAGAAACAATGAATTTAAAACCACCAGAAAAACTTTTAAATATTAGACGATGATCGAATGTCAATAAACGTCAAAACAAACTGGGGAATTTCACCAGTTTATCTGACAACGTCTTGAAGTTTTGCCAACCCGTTAGCTGTAAATTGCACTGGCTGTTAAGGATAAATTGTATTTACGGTTGGTAAATTATTATTTATTCTGATAAGCAGGAAAGTAACTAAATGTGACGTCATCGTCTTTTTATCGTAAAAATCCCATATATAAGGCCGCCCGTGAAGGATATAGGATCAGATTAGTAAAAAAAAATTGACCATCAAAAATTCTCGAGCGCGTCAGATTAAGGTAGGGTGAGTTAATTACATCCTAAAAAGTGTATATTCCACTAATCTGACAATTTGAGAGTGACGTAAAAAAAGGGGAGGGCAACAAAGTTGTAAAAAAAAACGCCATCTCGACATTCTCGAGCGTAGCTTAATTTTTTTTTATTTTGAAGGAAATAATTCAAGAATAATGAAAAATATATAATCTGACGATTTCCGCAAGCCGAAATAACAGAAATTCGTCGATAAATTTAAGGATTTAAATTTATCGACGAATGTGCAGCTGCGTGATGCCTACTTTTCCTTCCCCGCGCTTAAGCTTTTTTTAAGTAATTTTTTTATAAATACATGTAGGTATTTTACTAAAAAAGCATACACTTATTTATTTGCATGCTATTTCCTGAACTTTTCAATTAATTAAGTTCAATGATTTAAAAAATAAAAATTTTTTTGACTTCCCGCTAAGAAAAATTAAAAATTTTAAACAATTCGGGAAGTTATTGGTTTTACCCCGTTTTACGAAAATCGAGTTTTCATCAGATCTTGACGTTTTAAGGTCATAGGAAGCTCTCCTGACTACCCCCGTGATGTTGTCACTAAGTCTGTATGTATGTGTGGGTGTGTGTGTATGTATGTGTGGGTGTTTGTGTGTGTGACTCGCTTATAACTTTTGAACGACTAAACCGAACGCAATCTACTAAACGGCGTTCTAAAGATTTCCCTAAAAATTAGATTTCCTGTGAATTTTAACCGATTCGGACTGATAGATTTGAAAATTTTTGATAAATCTCAAAAAAATAAGAATTTTTTTTTTAAGTGGTTTTCTTGGAATAACTTTCAACCAAGTTCATTGATTAACTTCAAAAACTGATCCGCCTTTGAGCTTGAAAAACCACGTCGATCGCCACCTAGCTGGTCAAAATTGGTTGATTCGTTCAAGAGATATCGTGAACGAAAAAAAACCGAAAAAGTGTTTTTTCGGGATTACTCCGAAATTTGTGGTTCGATCAATTGAAATTGCAAAATTACTTATGAGGATGATAAAACTGCGTCGAATGCTGCCAACCGCGTGAAAATTGCTTGATCTATTCAAAAGTTATTGCGGTTTGAAGATTCCAAAAATAGTGTTCTATGAAACTTCTATCAGACTTTCGAGCTGGGAGAGCTCAAATGCATGGAAATATTATTTCTTTGAACTCAGTGAGCTCAAAATATCACATAAATTATATTTTGAGCTCAAAAATGTCATAAGTACAATTTTAAGCGCCCAGGAATAGAATTAGAGGGAAGTTGCAGGGATGGCCTTTAATGTGAACCGTTTTTCTACTTTTTTTTTGTCAGATCAAGCGAATCCCTCTAGATAATCGTCAGATTATGAGACAGTACGTTCAGAACATAAAGATGAACCATATATATCTTAATCTGACGCGCTTGAGTATTTCAAAATGGCGATTTTTTTTTGCACATTATGAAAATGGCCGCGAGTTTGCGTCCCATCGAAATCGTCAGATTAGTGAATTAGACCTTTTTTTTGGTGCACTTAACACTCCCTTAGAAAATCTGACGCGCTCGATTAATTTTTTTTTTTTCATTTTCAACCCTTAAATACAAAACCACCCGCATCATGCAAACGATCAGATTAACATACGTACGGATAAGTGGTTGAAGCTCGCAAGACGAAACCCAAACGACGTAGTTACGAATTCGCCACTTTATTTCTGTGAAGACCACTTTGATGTGAGTATTTTATCATATCATATTTATATTTCTTAAACTTAACTAACTTATTGAAGTTGTGTTTGCTTTGGTCTTTTTGTAGTTGCCGATGGATATGGAAAATTATTTGCAATATCATGTGATGGGGTCAGTATCACAAGTACGTATGAAGGGTGAAGATAAATACAAAATCTACTTACAAGGAAGTTTTCACGTTTCGAAATTCAGACGAGCAAAATTCTTGATTTGCTGCGAGGAAATCGCCCAACATCATTACGTCGATTCTGGGCAAATTTGAACTATTTGCCTTAACAAAGCTTGGATTCATTGTTATAGTAGAGATGATAAATTACACGTGAAATAATAAAAGATCAATCCAAATTCGTAATCAGTACCTATTATTCACAACAAAACACAGAAAATGAATGTAATGAGTATTGACTGACAGCAGTGTTTACCTTGTCGTGACGTCATTCGCTGTGATTGGTGTTTCAGTCAAAATGGCCGATTGCAGTATTTTAATGCTTAATTTTATTGAAAATCTCAATAATCTGAATTATTTAAATAAAACTAATGCAGTGTTTTTAATTTTTTTGATGTGAACTTTCCCCTAAAACCGTAATATCGACGATTTTTTCATACTGTCGTCATGCCTATTGTAATGTGCTACGTCACACGTATTCGGAAATCCTCGGGTGTTGGTCGGAAAGTGCATTGAAATTTGAATTTTATTTTAAAATTTTTAAGTTATTTGAAATGGAAACTGGTTTATTTCATATTATTAGTTATTTTTGATATCAACTTCACAATTACAAATTAATATCTAAGCAAAATATGAAATATGCGTGTACCCTATTACGATTAGGCACATACCCTGATCTCTCATTGGTCACGACAAATATCACACAAGTATCAATTGGTTCTATAAGTCGGAACACGACCTTTTCGGAACACTCTCCCAATCTAGTAACTTTTAGTGATGTGTTCCAGGGCTGCTATTTTCTAACTCATGCGAATGACTTCCGTATACGGAATCATGCTGTTTTCGTATAAAATTAAACAAACCGTATTTTCGAGCAATCGAAAAATATCCGTACGCGAGTTTTCTGTGCGGAAATACATCGCATGGTCAAAGAGATGCGAATTAATGAATTCGTATATACTAAATGCTTTGAATCTGTAATGTTCATCCACAGCATCGGTGAACTCTTAAAAGTAGGTAAATGTTTTTGTAAATTTTCCAGATCGGAGTTGTGGATTTTTTTCCCATAAAATTTATTAATTCCGTCTTTTTACTGGATGATATTATACAGGGTGTTCCAAATAAGAGTGACTGATTTTAAACATAAATGCCCAGCTTATTTAATTGCTCCAAACAGATGGGGTTTCGACAAGTTTCACTAGTTTATCAAAGAGATTTTTTTAGGCTTGGCTGGCATTTCATCTCATCAACACAGGGTGTTTTAGTGATGTTGGTCAAATTCAAAGGGAAAAATATGTATTATTTTAAATGGATCACACTATAATTTTTGATCTCATTCGAAAGAGCAATCATTCTCCTTACCAAAAATGTATAGTTTTCTATATTTTGTATCACTAACAACAAAGATATTCGAGGTTTCATGTAGTAGTACATTTTTAATCAGTAGTTTTAGATGAACGTATTTTGGTGCCTAAAATCAAATCATATTATGCATTTTTGATTACGTAAACAGTTGACAACAAATCTGACAACCAGTTTATTTAGTTAGAAAACATAATAACATTATTCAATACATATAGAGAACGAATAACAAAAAGTTACAATATATGCTGCATATGCCTACCCTCTTCGTTTATGCATAACTGCAAGCGAAATTTTAAATTTTCAAATAAATTTTCTAGCATTTTCTGCGGAATGTTTTCAATAATGTTCCTGACAATATTTTTAAGTTCTGCTAAGTTGTTAGGATTATCATGAGTTGATTTTAGGCTTCAGAATACTTTCATATAAGACTACTAATTGATGAAAATGTACTACTACATGAAACCTCGAATATCTTTGTTGTTAATGAAACAAAAGATAGAAAGCTATACATTTTTTGAAAGAAGAATGATTGCTCTTTCGAATGAGATCAAAAATTATAGGGTGATCCATTTAAAATAATACATATTTTTCCCTTTGAATTCGACCAACATTACTAAAACACCCTGTGTTGATGAGATGAAATGCCAGCCAAGCCTGAAAAAATCTTTTTGATAAACTAGTGAAACTAGTGAAAACCCCATCTCTTTGGAGCAATTAATTATAAGCTGGGCATTTATGTTTAAAATCAGTCACTCTTATTTGGGACACCCTGTATTTCCCGTACTTTTTTTCATTCATAGTTATTAAAATATTTTTGCAAACTGACAGCAAATACTTTATACCTATACAACAAATCTTTAAGAAAAAAAAACAAACTTGTAGATTATATATTATTATTAAAAGTATTATTAACCTGACAAAAAGATAATTTGATATAAATAATCTTAGCTAACCTACCGTATGGTCCGTATATCGCCGAAAATTGTGAGTGTCGTTACTAGCGGTTAGAAACCCGTATCGTTTATTCAGAAATCTAATATATACGGACCGTCAAATTACTAACCAAAGTGATCTAAGATATATACGGACTATACGGCTAGTCGCTTTCTTGTTGGAGTTGTGGTAGATATGCGTTTACACAGCGTTGCCGGCTCAAGTCATGCGAAGACAGCTGTGCGAGACGAATTATTGCTTTTCGCATAGATTCCAAAATACCAAAAGCTCTTGCCATACGAAAAAAATCCGTATACGAGCATTCGTATACGAAAATTTTCGCAGAAGTTAGAAAATAGCAGCCCAGGTTCCTTAAAATACTCCTCTTAGTTTAAAGGTACATTTACATTCAATTACGCGCGTTCTTAAGTTTGAAATTTTTTCGCTTGACCTATGACGTCTCCATGTATCCATTTACATTTAAAATTTCAAGCTTAAGCAAAAGTAAAATTTTCAATGTAAATGGATACATGGAGACGTCATATGTCAAGCGAGAAATTAAGCACGAGCGTAATTGAATGTAAATGTACCCTAAAAACAAGGTATAGAAGACCATAGATAATACAAGACACTAGAAAGGAGGCCTTGACTAGAAGACTGACGATTTCCGATGTTGCCGCATCTACAAATTTTAGTTATCAAAATTGCCGTGTCAGCACTTAACAAGAAATGTTTTATTCAAATCGCGGTTAGGAATTATGGAAAAACTAGACTCTACCAAGAATTTTTTTTCTTGAAAAAGTCACCTTTTGTATCATTCCAAATGTGGGAACTTCAAAGTTTTTCCAGAAAAATCGTTAGTTGTGATTATGTGAATTTGACATGCTATGCATTTGCATAAAATGAAGTTCTCACATTCTAGGTAACATTGCTTATTGGATAGATGAAAAAATAGTCTTTAGCTTCACATAATAAAGCGTCAAATCCTAACCGCGTTTTCAGCAATATGGCTGATGGTACACAGGCCTCGTAATGCTTTGAATATAAAACAGTTTTATATTCAAAGTTGTAATGTAATCATAAAGGTATGTCCACACTGATGCGCTCGCGCCGCGTCGCGCGGCGCAAAACTTTCGTGAACGTACCAAACAATTTGTTTGTAGAACGTCCAAACTGCTGCAACATTTAGTGGTTCGTTTATGTTTGTGAAGGTTCCAGCTCCATTTGAATTACCTGATCCCGTTTTTAAAGAGTTTTTTATTTTCACTTTTTCTCTTCGAAACGAAGATAGCAAAAGAATCTATCTTTTAATTTACCACATCTATATCAGATTCTAATTTGCTTGCAATTTCGACCCATGCGTCATGCTTTTTATTTCGCATATTATGATAATTAGCATTTGTGAGATCCCATGATTCGGGTTTTATTTCATATACCAATCAGTTTCAATATTTTTGCGTGGTCCCAGTTACCCATTTTTCAACTTTAAATATAATTTGTAACGAGTAAACAATAATGGAATAGTGAAAAGGTGTTCGCACATTAAAGAAATGTTCGAACAATTTCGCTTGTGAGCGGAGCGAGTTGAGAATACCGGCCCTGCACTATTAGAGGTGGCCTTGGCCTTGATTGCTCGTAATCGCTGAAAAAGAAAGCTCGTGGCTTGAACGTTCTAGAGGAAGAAGATAGACCAGCTAGAAAAGAAGATCAAAATATGATTATGACAGATGACAGCAAACCAAAAATTTGAAATCTTGACGGTTAAGACCAACAACAGAGTATTGTACAGACCAACAATTTTTTATTATCACACTCACAGTCAGAAAATATTTGAAGTTTGATAAGTATTTCTTGTTAGTATACTGTCCTTCGTAATGATCGATAAAAAAAAACTAGGTGAAAAAAGTAAATTTGTGGAGGAAGAACAGTCAGAAGAGGAATTACATTTTTCAGATGATGATGATGCTAACATTGTAGATGGAATTCGTATTCCTCCGGCAACAAAGCCAACGTGTTCTTTCGATCCCACAGGCCCTCGTCTCATTGTAACCAAAATCACTAACAATTTTTTCAAAAGCTATGCAAATGATGAAGTGCTGGGACCATTCCATAAAGTAAGGATTTATTGTATATGTGCTTATTTCTCTAATTTCATGTGTTATTTTAGTGTTTCAATGCTATTATTGGACCTAATGGAAGTGGAAAAAGTAATGTTATTGACTCCATGCTATTCGTTTTTGGTTATAGAGCTACCAAAATCCGATCCAAAAAAGTGTCTGTGATGTTACACAATTCTGATAAATACAGAAATGTTCAATCTTGTACTGTATCTGTACATTTTGCACAAATTATTGATAAAGTATGGTTATTGAATATAAATATTGCAATTTCTCATTTACCCATTTTTTAGCATGATGATGATTATTACATAATTCCAGGTAGTGAATTTGTAGTATCGCGTACAGCTAACAAAGATAATTCATCACATTATACATTAAATGGTCAGAAAATGCAGTTTAAAGAAATTGGCAAATTACTCAAAAGCCATGGTATTGATTTAGATCATAATAGATTTCTCATTCTTCAGGTAAGTTGATATACAGTACAAGGAAAAAATGCTGGTTGCACGTAAGTTGAGCTGTAAGCAACAATGTTATCTTCTGTGGAATCAAGTGCTGGTATACTTCTATACCTATCAAATATACTTGCTACATCCAACACATTGCAGATCATGATACATACTGAATTTCCATTTGATCAGAGTTCCTTTCTCATAATGTATAACATGTTATATTTTTTTACATTTTTTGGTTTATTTAGTAGAGGAAAAACAGTTATGTCACACATGGAAAACACTCTTGCAGCCATTTACTATCAGCTGCCCTTGCTATGCTATTAAAACTCATTTTCTGCCCTTGTGATACAATACACTATAGTAAAATATAGTACATTGAATTTATAAAATTATCTTTAGGGAGAAGTTGAACAAATAGCTATGATGAAATGTAAAGGTGATAATGAACATGAATCTGGAATGTTGGAGTACTTAGAAGACATTATTGGAACAAATCGATATAAGGTAGAACTTGTTTGCCTTGAATAAAAATATGTGAGTATTGAAAATATATGTTTTAGAAACCATTGTCACAAGTACATGAAAGAGTTGAATATCTCACAGAACAGAGAACAGAAAAATTGAATAGGCTGCATTTGGTTGGTAGAGAATTGGAAGAATTGGAAGAACCCATGGAAGAAGCTGTTGGGTTTTTGAAAACTGAAAATAAAGTAGTAACAAGCAAGAATTTTCTACACCAAAAAAATATGTAAGATTCTATTTTTTTGATACACATGTTTGGTAAATACTCATCTTCCTTATGAAGAATCTCATGGGAGCATTCATTTGTACATGAGAGAACAAGTTCCCACCATACTTCAAAGCTTTTGAAGATGTCAATAAAATTAGCCTCAACAACCCAGCCCAATCAGATCTAAGATACCCAAAAATTTAGTGCTTTTTATGTGCTAATTTGTTGCCCTAATTGGAAATTTGTTGCTCATATAGCAACCGAGAAAATTATGACAGTGCTAACTTTTTCGAAAAATTCTCGTCTCGTCTCGTCGAAAAATTTCTCGTCTTCTACCACAGCTTTTTAAAAATTTCAAAATGCAAATTACTTATTAAAACATATACTATTAGGTGGTATTTTTTATTTTCTTGCTACATTCATTTACCTTGTCGAATTCGTCATACCAAATTCGCGAAATTTACGGATTTCAATGCGGATTTGCCGCGAAGGAGTGCGTAACGTGTACTGATTTACGGAACTATTTTTCGATTAATAATGTTAATTATAATACGTTTTTTTTGCTATCGTTAATGTTTTATTAATTTCTGCTACAAAATATATGTTATAATAGTATTTTTTCTACTCCTGTTTTATAATATACTTATTAAAAGACTAAAATCTGTATCATAATGAAATTCATTATGATACAGATTTTTAAGCCAATAGGAATGCGACATTCGGACAATATTTAGTTTATAGCCGTGGATACCTGGTTGACATTTCTGAAATTAATCATATTAGGTCTGTTCCCTGCAATAAAAGTGTAGCACTGAGCTATACGATTTTATTTATTTCAATTATGTTTTAATGCTTCTTGCAGTATACAAATGCAATATACATAGATATTCCCAAATTTAGTAATTTTATACGTATTTTTTCACAGATAGACCTGAATTCTTCAAAATTATATAGCTCAGTGCTACACTTATATTGCAGGCGAACAGACATATTAAGTGTCTCTTAATTTGATAGCTGTCAAATAATTTTGATTTTTAGAAGTAACTATATTATATAAGAAACTCGCCTGCGGCTCGTTTCGTATCCTACAATATGCTAGTATCTTAATGGCTATCATTACATGTTCGTTGCATAAAATACTATTATATGTCTAGTTGTCAAATTTTTTCCGTTGTGTCAGTTAGGGATAAAAATTAATTTCTACTTATTTTTTCTTGACAACGGTAGCTGGAACGCTACCGAAACGTTGAAATAAAGAATTTAAAAATATTGTGGTTTAATTTCCCAAGAAATTAAAAAAAGAAATATCATTATGATACAGATTTTAGTCTTTTGATAAGCATATTATAAAACAGGAGTAGAAAATAGTATTTTATGCAACGATCATGTAATGATAGCCATTAAGACACGAGCATGTTGTAGTATAATATGCGAGTGTATTAATGGCTATTACATGGAAGTTGCATACAATATTTTTTCTACTCCGATTAATAAGAATTATTCAATTAATAATTATCATTCATTATAAAAAACAAGAACAATGAAAGGAATTGTTTTCTTGGATTTTTCTAGTAATATGTTGTCAACTGCATTTTCGGCTCTTTCCGCTGGAGGCTTCAGAGAAAATTCTTCGTTACCACTCATTATTTTAACACAACTTGATTATTTAGTTTAATTAATTTTAAATATAGTTACTTTTTAAAATTAAAATTATTGGACAGCTGTCAAATTAAGTGCACTTAATAGATTTGTTCGCCTGCTATAACAGTGTAGCACTGAGCTATATAATTTTGAAAAATTCAGGTCTATCTGTGAAAAAATGCGTGTAAAACTGCTAAATTTGGGACTATCTATGTATATTGCATTTGTATACTGCAAGAAGCATTAACTCATAATTAAAATAAATAAAATCGTATAGCTCAGTGCTACACTTTTATTGCAGAGCCACAGACCTAATATAATTAATTTCAGAAATGTCAACCAGGTATCCATGGATATATTAAATATTGTGCGAATGTCGCATTCCTATTTGCTTAAAAATCTGTATCATAGTGAATATCATTATGATTCAGGTTTTTGGTCTTTTAATAAGTATATGATAAAACAGGAGTAGAAAAAAATTATTAAGTTATGAATGTTAAATTAAAATGAGACTTATATTTCAAAATAAACATACTGATTTATTTACATAAGATTTACATTTAATAATAATAATAATAATAATATTTATTTACCATTCAATTTTAAATATACAGCAAGTTTCATTTACGATAAATAAATATAGAATCCCCACAGAAGGATGAACCTGTGCGTGGGTTGTACCATATTAGTATACTACATATGATTATAATAAATAAAGTATCTGTCATTATAAGAAACAGAGTACCAGGAGACTTATATGTAGATATCGTATCAAAAATAACTTACAGATAAAACAGAAAAAAGAACACAGCATTTTAAAAACAATTAGCAATAGGATTATAGTATATAAAATTTAGAAAATACAGTTGTTTTCAGTGTGAAAAGAAAGACACTAAAAATTTATGTAGATATCACATTAAGAATCATTTATAAACGTCACAAAAAACAACACCCCACTTTAAAAATGATACAATTTGTAATAGATATTTGCCTCAAACATCAATATCAACAATACCAACAATGGACAAACTGAACTACAAGTTACAAAATTCCAAATAAAATAAAAGTACATCTTCAACTAATATTTATACACTGTAGTAAATATGTATTCTTCATATCGACATATTGGTGTATCTGTAATCTTGGCAAACCTAAAATCCAAACTTTACGCTTATTTTTGAATAAATGATTACTAATTATAGCTTTGGTATCCGCTGGAATGAGATTGTACAACCGAGGAGCCAAATAGGTATAACACTTTTGTAAAGTGTTTTTTTGTGATTTTGGCACATATGTAGAATTTATTTTATGACGAGTTTCATAATGGTGTTCAATATTTTTAAGTTCATGTTTATTTTCATGTTGCCTTACAACAGTTTTAAAAAATAAAGTTGTCTTATATCTAGAATCAAGGTTAGGTTAGGTTAGCCATATTGGACTATTTGAGATTCACTGAGAGTGTCTTCGATTTTTACACATTGATTTCTTCCATAGAGATAACTATAGAGAAGTTGGTGGGATATTTCTCTGAATCCAATACTTTCTAGTACCTCCAGAAGCTGGCTGTGGCTGACAGTATCGAATGCCTTTTTCAAGTCCACGAATACACATAGTGTTGGTATTTTTTCGTCTACATATTCACCAATTTTGTTGGTGAGCAATGTTATTGCATCTTCAGTTGACTTGCCCCTTTGAAATCCGAATTGATTTTTTGATAAAATGTTAAATTTTATTAGATATTTTTCAATGCGAGACTTCAGAATGGTTTCGAAAATTTTTGCAAAATTTGTGATAACAGATATTGGGCGGTAGTTATCTACTTTGAGTTTATTACCAGACTTGAAAATTGGCGAAATCACAGCACATTTGAACGGAGTAGGACATATCCCACTACTGAATGACCAGTTTATTAGGTACGTCAAAGGTATTGCCAGTTCTTCTGCTATCATTTTAATAGTTTCAGCTCTAAGAGTGTCAATTCCGGGAGATTTTTTATTTTTTAAGTTTTGAATAACTTGTAAGACTTCACATTCATCAGTTTTTTCTAAGAAAAAGGAATTCATGATTTTGGTTTCAGGTTTATTTTTTTTGTAGTTTAGTTTTTCTAATATTTCATTCGCCAGGCGAATGAATATGAACATCTGTTTTAATATAGTTACCTATAATCTTCAGCCTATTCTTCTTCATCGTTTGAGTCTATATGAACGTTTGAAGTGTTTTGATTATTGCAAATTGTAGAACACGCACATAATTCGCAAGATGGAAAACATTGAGATAAACAAAAACATCTTTCATCATCTTTGCTCAGTGACTTTCCACTACAATTACAAATGGGTATTTATAACAATTCCATGGCTGTATCTCCTTCAAAATAATTGACTAACAATAAGTCGTTATTTTTGATCCATCCTTGACTTGGATCAAATGATATGATACTACTAGATCTTGCTTGCGACCATTCGTTTACTTGCCATTTTACACGCGAATTTAGTATGACGAATACGACAAGGTAAATGAATGTAGTAAGAAAATAAATAATACCATCTAATAATATATGATTTCACGAGTAATTTGCATTTTGAAATTTTGAAAAAGCTGTGGTAAAAGCCGAGAAATTTTTTTTTCGAAAAATTCATTTTTCGGTCGATTTTTTTTGACTTTGAATTGGCGATAACTTGAAAACAAAGCATTTTTAGAAAAAATATCAAGAGTCAAAAACCCATTTGTAATTGTGGTGGAAAGTCATTGTGCAAAGATGACGAAAGATGTTCTTGTTTTTCTCAAGGTTTTCCATATTGCGTGTTCTACAATTTGCAATAATCAAAACACTTCAAACGATCACGATGAAGAAGTGGCTGAAGATTATGGGTAACTCTATTAAAATTCATAACTTGATAATTTTTATAACATATATTTTGTAGCAGAAATTAATAAAACATTAACGATTGCAAAAAAACGTATAATAATTAACATTATTAATCGAAAAATAGAAAAATCTATTTTTCGGTCAGTTTTTGATTTTGAATTGCCGATAACTTGGAAACAAAGCATTTTTAGAAAAAATATCAAGAGTCAAAAAGTGTTTATTTTTATCCATTTCATCTTAGCAAATGATAAGCGTAACGATTTTTTTATTTTCCGTAATTTTGCAAGTTTTTGGTTAAGAATAAGAATAATAAGACTGTATCGAATGCCTTGGATTAGATTAGAAACCGCAACCTTGCTAGGCTTTCGCACTCACAAAGTATTTGCTCAGCGGCTTCGTCTTCTTCCTGGCATAAGCTGTCTTCTGCTAGTATGCATATGTTTCCTCAGCCTACAGTGCCCTGTAAAACATTCCCACTATTATCCTCGTCGTTTCTCGACTTTGACATAGTAGGTCGAGTGACAGTTTGGCCGAATGGCTTTTAAGGAATAATTTAGCATGCCTATCCTTTTTGATATATTGAAATCAAATAATATTAATATCTTCAATGTATACCGGGTGGTCCATTTAGCCGATCTCTCGACTATTTATCAGAAACTAATTATGCTAATCATTGGTTTGAATCAACCGATTTTAACGAAATTAGTGTCATTAGAAAGAGTGTGGATGAATTAATTACATATACAATAAAGCAGTTGCACTTAGTTTTAATTGTCAAAGGTAGAGGGTACTTTTGAAAGAAAAAAATTGATATAAAAGACCACTCAAATGCAGATATTTTGATACCAACTTATTCGTCTTGAAAATAGAACAATCGATAACAATGCCCCAATGTTGTGACTTTTATAATTAACTCACAATCAATGTTTTTTTTTAAATCGCTTACGGTGATTGTATGAGCACAGAGTACACCATCTAACAAGAGACGAAAGCTTTGTCGGTTCCTTTGAAGTTGGACTTGAACGGAAATACGTCGAGACATTGAAAGATAAACTACTTGATACACTGAATAAAGTAACGTGAGTATTGATTCGAAGTAAGTGGAAAACCATAACTACACTAAGAAAAGTAGTAGTGTTGATGAACACTCCCAATTCGGACTAAAGAATATTTTCTTTACCACTAACATGAGAATACTTTATTATTTATTTCATGTGTCTAATAAGAAGTAGTTGAGAATACTTTATTATTCACTCTGGTTAATAATAAAATAATCTGGAAACTTATTCATATCAAAAATGAATTCTAGAAAATGTCCTTAGACAATAATATATAGAATTGATGAAAAATATGAAAATTGTTTGAAATATTAGTAAGAATGACGTTTATTGAATTCCGTTTCACCAACTTCAGTATCATTTCAAACAAATTCTTGACAAACGCCACATCTCATTTTAGGTTGAATAAAATATGAATGAAGATCTTCAAATTTGTTTTGTAAAGAAAATGAATAAAATATGGTACTTTACTCATGTTATTGATTCTAGTTGTTTGAGCATAACAGCTTTGCGGAGTAAACTTTTTCTTGAAGTTATTAATTATTTTTTGGTTTCATTAGTGTACTGAAACCATATTGGAAATTTGGTGGTTATGGCTATAATATAAATAAAAAACATTTTTGTTCAAATTATTTTAATTACATAAATAAAAATAAACAACATAATATTTATTATTCAATAAAATGAGTGTAATATTAGATTTCACATGTAGGAGCAAAAAATTTCCATACTTTACCTTAAATATGTGACAATATAGTCAGCTTCCTGATTTTCGCATCATTAGTGTTCTTTAAATCTTTATTAAAATATTTCAATGTATAAAATAGGTAATCGAAGTCTAATAAATAGTTTTATAACATACAAATGTGGAAAAGACTTACACGGGTGTGTAAAAGAAACAATTTTCATTTCATCAAAATATGAATTTGATACAACAGATAAACAAAAAATTTGCTCCAATTTGAAAATATACTGATCAAAGTCCTCACTTGGAGTTCTCAATCCTCTATATACACATTAATCAGTATTATATGCTTTAAAATGTGTCAATAGAAGGCTAAAATCTAATTCCTCAACTTTTTTAGAATAATCTTTGCATACCTGACATATATGTACACTAAGAGATTTTTTAATTAAATAACCACATACATATTAAAAAGCATTTTGGGTAACAAGACTTTCTTTTTTATAATCACAATGTAAGACACTGGATTTTCCTACGCAACTTCTTTTTTCTCGGTGAGCTTGCACTTAATAGGGCTGCAGTTTGTGTCGATACATTCAAAGATAAGTCTGCAGTATCCGTCGATACTTTTGGAGACAATTCTGCAGTATGCATCTTACTGGTTGATGGAACAGAAACTAAGTTGTGTGCAGAATCATACAGCTCCGAAGCTGGAATGGCTAAATCTGAAATATTACAGTACGTTATTTATATATAAGTCAAAAATAATGTATCTAACATAATAAATAGTAGCAATGCACACTTGGTTTGGTTTCACGGATTTACTTTTGATATTGAATATGCCTAATAAATTTTATATCAAACACAATTCAGTAATGTAGAAACTACAAAAGTTTACCTTCAAGTATTATAGTTTTTTTGATGGTTCTTCTGTTGAACTAAACTGGTCCTTGTGTTTGTTATGTAAAAACACAGTAGGATTTGTATCCTGGAATAAAGTTTTTCTTATTTCACTTCTGCTAATGTGCTTTTCTTCAAAATGAAGCTCGCACAATTTATTATTTTTGTGTAGAATCTCAAGGTTTTTTCAATCAGATCCTGCCTAAACAATTCTTTAACCAAACTTCAGCTCTGAAAAAAATGATAAAAACCAAAATATAATTTTTCACACAAATTGATAATTTTTCTACATACCTAACACGATCTTTAGGTATTGGGAAAAAACTTAGACCTTCACCTGTTCTCTAGTTACAGCCGCGGCATGTACAGATATCAATAAATATGCACTAAACACAATATAATATATATAATCCAAATTCACAAGAGAAACACTGTTCACTAATATAAAACACGATAAATAAACTAAGACAACCAAACTGACGGGAACGAACGGAAGTGTCGACCATGTGTCGACTTGACATTGACAGATAAACTACTTAATTCACGCATGTGCACACAAAATTGCGATCACGAAAACGGCTTTCATTTGCCTCTTGTTAGATGGTGTACTCTGTGGTATGAGTAAGACAGAGAAAATACGTAAATAAACCTTTATTACAGCAAAGTCTATATATTCAATAAGTCAGACCACTCGTTTGATCGTCGGAAAACGCCGTCATTTTTTGCTGGGAGTCGTAAATCATGTGCGACACCTGTTTTTGGTAGTATACGAGGGGACAGACGGTGAATTCATTTGTGAAGGAATTTACCGGGTGCAATTAGAAAATATGTTGACTTTATTCTTGTTTTGAGAAATATTAGCAATTTATATAAATTATATATAATATATAAAAAATAGCTACCATTATTGCTTAGTAGCTTTTTAGAAATTTTGCTTTAACCGAGGAATGGAATGAAAAAAAAATCATAAACATAGACTTCCGAGCGTATATCTGATCATACTTAATAACTAATACATAATGAATATTTGTGTTGATATAATCATTATTAAAAGAAATAACAAAGTTTAACATCTACTTGGGACAAAACTGATACAAATGAACAATTATTTAGGTCAAGTCCATTTGGAGTGTACTCTGTAGCGTTGTATTGAATAAATAAATAAAAATAATGAAATATTAACAAACAAATAAGTATTATGTACATTCTTAAAAATTAATAAATACTTGAATATTTATAAATTTTTCAAGATTTTCAATTTAGGATGTTCCTTATTCTTTATAAATGTCCTTAGTGAGGAATTTGCAAATTTAAGTGTATAATAGATTCGCACCCTTGTATATAAGGACAGCAGGTATTCCCATGGGAAGTTTGGGCAAGGATGCGAAAATGCTATAGTAGACAACTTGGTCTTCAAGTTCATTCCTATTCCTAGAAAAGTTGGGACCCTGGTCCGATTTTACGGCAAGAACATTAAAACCTTGGTTCTTTAGTTTCTTAATTGCCTCAAATATTATTTCCTTCAAATCCTGTGCACTTGTTGAGTTTTGTGTGAAAAAATATGAAACAGGTTGTTTCCAACTGTGTGATATGCCTCTTATCATAATGACTAATGCACTTGTGGCAACAGCTGTGGATTTCTTATTGTGGAGTTCTTCAAAACCCACTATTTGATCTCTAGAGATATAAAATAAATTTGACTTGACACGGAACAATAAATTGAATATATAGACTTTGGTAATACCATAGGGTAATACCACGAGTGCGCCAAATTTTATCGATATTTTTTTCTTCTCCACGAATTCTTATTCATTTGGTTTGGTTGAATGTTTTTGCCTCAAATATACAAGTTTGAGTGATGAACAATTTGAAGAACGAGTTCTATTGGGAAGATTATTTTCTCTACAATTTAAAAGGATTTGCTTAATTTTTTCATTTTATTTTTTCTCTTGGGTGATGGCGTTGAATCAGTTTGTGTTCATTTTTCAGCACTTGTTGTCAATGACAAATTCTAAGTAAAATTTTGAAGTTTCAATGTAAACAAGGTATTATCGATAAGGATGCAGTTTTATCAAAGGTAATACCACGAGTGCTTCAAATTTTATCGATAATTTTTTCTTTTCCACGAAAACTTGTTTATTTGGCAAAAATATGAAAACAAACCGATTTGATAAAATCACGACTCCGTTAGGAGGAGTGATTTTATCTAAATTCGGTTTGTTTGAATGTTTTTGCCTCAAATAAACAAGTTTGAGTGATGAAAATAAAAAATTATGTGATAAAATTTGAAGAGCGAGTTGTATTTGGGAAGATTATTTTTTTCAACAATTTAAAAGGATTTTTGAAAGCGCTTTTAGTTGTCAATAATGACAAATTCAAAGTAAAATTTTGACTTTTCGATGTAAACAAGGTTTTATCGATGAGGAAGCATAATTATCAGTATAATACCGAATGATTGGCTAGAATAATGTATTGCTATTGGTTAAAACCACCAAAATGTCAGATTTTGACAAGTGAAAAAAATAATCAAAGGTAATACCACGAGTGCTTCAAATTTTATCGATAATTTTTTCTTTTCCACGAAAACTTGTTTATTTGGCAAAAATATGAAAACAAACCGATTTGATAAAATCACGACTCCGTTAGGAGGAGTGATTTTTTCTAAATTCGGTTTGTTTGAATGTTTTTGCCTCAAATAAACAAGTTTGAGTGATGAAAATAAAAAATTATGTGATAAAATTTGAAGAGCGAGTTGTATTTGGGAAGATTATTTTTATCAACAATTTAAAAGGATTTTTGAAAGCGCTTTTAGTTGTCAATAATGACAAATTCAAAGTAAAATTTTGACGTTTCGATGTAAACAAGGTTTTATCGATGAGGAAGCATAATTATCAGTATAATACCGAATGATTGGCTAGAATAATGTATTGCTATTGGTTAAAACCACCAAAATGTCAGATTTTGACAACTGAAAAAAATAATCAGTATAATACCGAATAATTAGCTAGAATAATCTATTGCTTTGGTTAAAACCACCAATATGTCAAATTTTGACAAGTGAAAAAAATAAGATTTTTGCTTCAATTCAAACTCAAAGGAGGTTGATTAAAGTGCTACATTGCTTGTTTCCACAAATTTTTTTACACTAAACATAGTATGTAAGAATTCAAAATAACAAGCTGTTTCAAAATCTGTAAAAATATATAGGGTGTCCCATTCAAATTAAAGAAGTTGATGGCATTTCCGGTTAAACCGGAATTATATTAATAACAAAAAAATTCACATCAGATGCATTTTGTTCCATTGCACTTACCTGCAAATTTTCGTAAATATCGTTCTTTTCGCTTAAAAGATATTTACTTGGTTCCATACTTTATCCCAACCTTGCTAGAACATAATTATTTGCTGAGTCTGTATAATATATGCTAATGTTCATTTTATAGATATTTACTTGAAAAAAAACTGGAAAAATATGATGAAGATATGAAAGCAATTTTAGAAGAACAAGAAAAATATATAAAAAAATTGGAGATGCTCGACGAAGAGAGAACACAAAAAGAAAAGGTTTTAAAACATAAAGCATCGTAAGTAGAATTGTGTGTACAGCCGTGAAACACTTGATTACTAATTATAATTTCTAGAACATACGATCATCTTCAAAATCGAAAAGAAAATTTGACAGAAGCATTTAATAAAGCAAACAATAAAGATGTACAATTACAGGAGACTATGACTCAAACAAATAAAACTAGAAATAAAACAAAAGAACTAATCATTGAAGAGAAAAAGAAGTTGGAGAAATTGCAAAAAGTACCCGAAGAAAGTAAACAGGTATACTTGGTCATTAATTGTGTTTTTTTTTCGAGTTCGTCTTACATACTTAATCTCCACTAACACTGCAGCTGAAAGCCTTATTGTATTTTTGCTTATGTTTTGTAATCTAACCTAAGTCTAGCCTAGTTCAGCACCTTTGTCCTCTTCACCAGTTGTTATAAGTTCTTAACTGGGTGTCAACTGGTTCGGTCAACTGCAAGTCTTGCGCTGCACCTACTCTTGTCTCTCCCTGTATTACAAAATGCAAGGTAGGTGGGTGCAATAATATTTCCAATGTAAATGTCCCTCTTCTATACAATAATATCTAGGTGTTGCGCATCAAGATTCTGAATTGCAGAGCAACCCGCAAGTATGTGGCCGGAGATTTCTTTATATTTTGAGTTTTTTCATGTGCCCATTCAAGCGACAATTTCAGGATTGACAGCTAAATACATAAGACATCTCATAGCGTTCTAATAAGGTACATCAGCATTTTTTATTTAAAATGTTGCTCAAAGGTGTAAACTTCTTTTGCCTCAGATAAACCAAATTTATTGAAATTTTATCAATGTAATGTTTTTGAGACAAATAAATAGTGTTTTCTGGTGCCTGATTCTATCTGAAGCTGTTCGAGGTAGTACTAACGAACCAGTAAAATTACTGTTTACTTGAAGAATTGTGTTATCCAAATCTAATACCCCATCAAATGTGTAATTATTTTCACTCGGCCCTGTGTCTTTTCTTGAAGATTGTTTAAAGTTCTGACATATAGTTTTCATCTAGCTTTGGATCATTGATTAAAACATTTTTAACATGCATATTATGTTCAAGAAATATAATATCTCTAGCTTTAACAATTTTACCATAGTTATTTGAATCAAATAATCAATATCCTTTTGTGTACTCACATAATCCTAGGTTTAGATTTTGAGTTAAACTCTTTGAAATTCTTTGGTATGGTTCATTCAATAGCCTTTTTGGCGTGCGTCATCGATTGTTAATGTCTTTTTTACACATTACGTCGAAAGAAATGGAAAAAAGGGCAGGTCTGTGATTAATCCTTATCAAAATATCACAAAAAGAAGCCGTTTAAATGTATTACAAACGTCAACCCTAATCATTGACTTACCACTGACAGTTCTTGTCAGGTCTGTACTTTTTTGTTCACGGTCAATTATTATTTATGAAAAGGGAATATGAATCTTATTGCTATATTTGTTTGAATAATACAAAAATATGCCTAGATACACGGAAAAACATCAGCATTTTGAAAATTCGCAAGTATTTTCAGTTGGAAAAAGAAGCTTTTTAATTTTAAACTCAGTTTAGCTTTCAATCAATTCATTCAACTTTTCAAATTTGAGGAATACCTCTGATTTTTTTTGAAATTGGACCACATAAGTTGTATGCTAATGGTTGCCGATATGACCGAGGCGCTTGTGCTAGGTTTTTTTTGTGACCGTAACAACACAATATGTCTACTTCATAAATTCCTCCTTTGGAACCAGTTAATTCAACTTTATCTGTTCTATAGGCTTCAAAACCATTATCTTGAAATGTCAGGAGATAACAGTTTTCAGCCATTTCACTCATAGATTATAAATTTGTAGTAGCCTCTGGTGAATATTTCACCTTGGTAATAGTGCATCCAAAATATATCTTCTGTTTATTATTAAATATATGGGCTTTAACCAAACCCTCTACTTGACAGATTTTCATTGTCGGCAGTACAAAAAACGGTTCCAGCATCAGGATTAAAGTTTTTCATCCATTCTTTGTTGAAGCTGACATGTCAAGCTGACTGTCAAGATACCATGCATTTTTATTAAAATTACCATTAGCTAAGGCAGCAGGAGTAAATAGAGTAACATTGTTTCCTGTAGGTGCATTAGTGATATTTCAATATTTACTTCTTATTATTTTTTCTTAAATTGGGACAGCTTGGTTCAATATGACCTTACGAATCAAATTCATGGCAAATAGTATTTAACTTTACGAGTAAGCCTTTTTATTCTTAAAATGAATTGCGAGAAATTGAAGGGCGGCAATATGCAAAAGCAATGTTTCGGCGGATCTTAGTTTTTTCATCAAAAGATTTCGATTTGATATTTGGCCCCCCCTAATAAAAAAGTCTGCGCACGCCTATGGTCGTATGAGTAGTTATATAGCCACTAACACTGTTTCATAAGCAAAAGGTTAACAAGGTAACATTCATATTCCACTATAAATTGATAACAACTCCAATATCTGAAAGTGGGTTTATGAGTGATAGCGATAGCATACAACTAACATATTCCTTAATTGAAAGAGTCTTTATATTTGGAACTATATAGCTTTCTCCTGAAGAAAAGTTGTCGGTCTAGTCTTGCACTTTGAAATGCTTTTCCAAGGTTATCCCAAATTTACTTACAGGAATCAACACCACGGATAAGATGAAGTCTTTCTAGGGTTAATGTGATGACCCATATTTTTAATCCCATTGAAGAAAAAAGTCGCCCAGTGGCGTGCATAACTTTTTTTTTAAATTCATTTCTATTGCATTGAAGATACAATAATATGGAGGTAATCGCAAAAGGGTATGACCGGACCTACTGCAAATATTATCAATGACATTCTTTTTCGAAATTTCTACTTTTTATCATTTCAATCAATTATTTTTTTAACCTGAATCTTTTCAGGAATATTAATGTTTTACATCATTCTGAATATTAATTTATTATTACACACATGTGTCATTGTTCATAATGTTATTGTTCATTTTCTTGTTGTATTGCATTATTGTATTTTTCATGGTCATTGTATTGTGTTATATTGTTATTGTCTACATTTTACAATCTACATTTTATATTTCTACACTGTACATATTTTTACATTTTTGCCTTTTTCAAGTTATTGCAAGAAAAGAAAGAGGAAGAAATAGAATTATTTTATTATATTATATTACTATTAGATCGATCCTATTTACATTTTCTACTCAACATTTCATTTTTCTATTTTGAACATATTCACATTTTTATATTTCACTACATGTTAAATTTTTATGCGAAACAAGTGCTTGCACTTATCGCAAGAGCCTCGTTATTCATTTCCATTATGTATGCTTATTCAAATTTTGTATTTATTTATCTAGTGAATAAAGTTATTATCATTGGATAAATTCCATCCCTTCCTGTGATCTTTACGATTTATCAAATGTCCACTTTTAGGGTATAAAAGAATGTGAAAGAAAAATCGAAGAGGTAGCTGTTAAAAAGGAAAAGTATGAAGAAGAAAAATCAGAACTTTTATCCACATTAAGAACACAAACTGTGACCCTTCAAGAAAAAAAAGATGTTCTTCAAAATGAGTTAGTTGAATTGAAGAAATCTGTAGATGAAACCAAATCGGCAGTAAGTAACTGACTGACTTGTATTAGATTTGGAGTAATTGTGTCCATATATTTTTTCTCTAGTATGTGCTGGCTGAATCCGAACTAAAAATTTACGTGAGTAACGAAGAAAATGAAAAATCCAAGCTGGAAAATTTACTTCAAGAATTCGAAACCACTCAAACTACTATAGAAGAAAGAACGAAACAAATCGGTTTATTGAAAAAGAAAATACCCGCTACAGAAAAATCTCTTAATGATGCTTTGGAAGAACTGAATGTGGTAAAATATCAAGAGTCTCAATTAATCAGTGATATAAGAAGTAACAGAGTACAGGTAGAGGAAAAGAGAAGTACAATGCAAGCTTCCAGATCCAGAGGAAAAGTTTTGGATAGTTTAATGACACAAAAACGCGATGGGAATTGCCCGGGATTGTATGGCCGATTGGTAAGTTATGAATATTATATCTTATTTGTATTGCGATGCTAAACATTATTTGTTATTTAGGGTGATCTTGGAGCCATAGATCAAAAATATGACATTGCCATTTCAACAGCTTGTGGACCTCTGGATAATATTGTCGTTGATAATGTTGGAACAGCTCAGTGGTGTATAGAATTCTTAAAAAAGTATGATCTTGGTAGAGCGACGTTTATAGCGTTGGATAAACAAGAACATTTAAGACAGTATGCAACCAGCAAACTCCAAACGTAAGTTTGTTTAATTGATTAGTTATTTCAAAAATCTTGATAAATGTGGTTTATGTTTAGTTTTATCTCTAGTGCTGTTGGGTTTATGTTTATGAGATAAGCCTCACACTAATCAATCTTTATTATTAATTACCTTGTGTGCTTGCCGCGTACCCTTCTCTCTTGGAGGTTGTACCAGGGGCGTACACTGAACACCAATAGCTTACGCATCCATTCATAAGAAATATCCAATCAAACTGCGTGAAAAAATGTTGATGCTATTCGTCGATTTGAATTTTTTCTCATCACAATTGACTGACAGGATCGCTTAAAAAGTAATCATTGTTAGTTAATAGGTTTGTTCCAACCGCAGTCAGAAACCGTCAGAAGTGATCAGAAATTAACTGGTCATAGCAAATAACGAGTTATTTCCGCGTAATTCCTATCACTGATTGCAATGGTCGACTATTCTCTGATCGCTTCTGACTGTTTCTAACTGTGGTTGGAACAAACCTAATAAGAGAAGCAATTGAGCAACGTAATTTCTGCTCAGTTTGATATCCTCACGGTAGTCAACAGTATAACCCGACTTTTTTCATAATATGAATCATACAGCGGATTTAAAAAGTTCTGACCACTTGTTCCTGTAAATCGTATGACTTCTACGCCCTGTGTACTTTAAACTGCACATTCAGAAGAGGTACCTAACAAACCTGATCTATCTGCATGTGTGGTTATCGACATTTTAAAACCTTTTTCTAATCTAACACCTAACATGTTAAGATGAGTACGATAATTACGCACTTTTCTAACTTTTCAAACCGAAGCGTCTTTTCATTCACGCTTCGGGTTGAAAAGTTAGAAAAGTGCGTAATTATCGTACTCATCTATAATTGTTGTGAATTGATTTTATAATCTGCTTTTCATTGATTTTTTTATTGGAAATAAAATTTTTAATAACGAAATAGAAATATCACAAAAACTTCAGTTTGGGTGTAGGGAATTCTAAATAAATTTTGAAGTATAGTTAGGTAACTTTCATTTACCGATATAAAATACAGGGTGATCCATTTAAAACAATTGTGAAACCAATGTATTCGAGTTTGGGCTCGCCCTGTATACGGTTCCTTAGGAGAATAATTTTAAATTGTGCAGTTTAAAGTATACAGGGCGTTGAAGTCATTGCGATTTACAGGAACAAGACTACATACCGAAAACCCGATTATACGTCACAAACGACGACGCACACCAAAAAGGCTATTGAATAAACCATTCATATTTTGTGGAGTGATTCTTTGTGGTAAAATGGATAATATTGTCTTTAATTATTTGTTTTAATGCTCAAGCAGCTACATATACAGGGTGTTCCATAACTAATGGACAATATAAGAACTGTAGAAAGGGGTGACAAAAATAAGTCGTTTGATACAAACATGCACAATCGTAATAGTGGTTATTTCTCCAATTAAATACTCCTCTGCGTGTGAATGTAGCCTCGTCCGTAAACAGTACCTTTTTTAAAAATATTGGATCTTGATTGATTTTACCGAGCATTGATTGACAAAATTGTAGTCTCCTTGGTAAGTCATTGGGTAATAAATTTTGTACAGGCGTGAAATGATATGGGTACAATTTTTCTGTATGTAAAATTCTTGACACACTTGATTTACTTACACCAGTAGCTGCCTGCAAGCGCCAAGTATTCAATTCAGGATTTTCTATAATTCTTGTTAAAATTTCATCTTCCATATCAGCTGTAATTATTTTAGCTCGACCACCAGAATTTTTCTTACAAAAAGAGCCGCTTTCACCTAAATTGGAGTACAATCTTTGAAATTTTTTACGACTGGGTACAATTCGGTTTGGATATAACTGCACGTATCGTCTAACTGCAGCACATGCATTATAATTTACTTGTGCATAAACACAAATCATATCCCTTAGTTCATTATTTGTAAATTCATTGCCTCTAGGCATTTTTAATGAAAGCCGTATTTTTAGTTCAGAAGTTAAAAACACAGTAATGACAACTTTTCGCTTTTAACTAGTAAATTAATGACAGTTCTTTTAATAGTCACAGCCCTCTTTAAAATATTCTAGTAATTAAGTTGCAGTGTAATGATATGCACTGCAATATTAAAATAGCAATATCTTCAAAACGACTTAAAATATGGGAATTGAACAAGTATACCTTTTTTGTTTCAAAATGATGCAGTTTTTATTATTTTGTAATAAAATGCACATTATACAGGGGAAAAAAAGACCGCTGATCTATCAAATTTTAACTGTGTAACCAGCGCCATCTAGAAGTATTATTAAAAAATAAGGCAATATCATGCTTATTACCATTAAAAACCATAGTGTACCAATTTTGAGACCAATACATTCAGTTGTTTTCTAAATATTACGAATTTTCAAATATATTTTGTCAACTTTAATTCCCCATATCTCGCTTACTATTAACATTTTACTGGTGCATGTTTGTATCAAACGACTTATTTTTATCACCCCTTTCTACAGTTCTTATATTGTCCATTAGTTATGGGACACCCTGTATAGTCAGATGCAGTCTTATCATGCGGGTCATACGATTCAACAAAGACATACTCAGTTTTTGTTTTCTTTTATTGCGTTTAATTATAACTTCCAAATAAAATCCGTAAGATAAATAAGACTGACTGCAATTTTGACGGGAAAAAGAAGGATATGTATTTAGTTTTCAGGGATTCTAAAAAGTCTTTCAACAGCTAGGTTTTTATTTAAATATGCCAGTTTATTAATAAGCAGCAATTCCGGTTTTATGTATCCTCAAGAACAAAAAATGGTACTGAGCTTGATAGATTATTTCGAGAATGAAGGAAAAAGTTGAAATTTGTCAACCAGTGTAATCTCACATTTTGGTAACCTCTGTGTTTTTTGATTTGATACATATGGTTTGTGACCTTTGAACCCGCACGATAAGAGCGCTTTTGACTATATTCAAAGGACTTGGCAAGCATTCACAATATTCAGATTTAAATTATTATTTATTTTAGGCCTGAAAATGTACATCGCTTATACGATTTGATACATGTCCAAGACGAAGATGTAAAAACTGCTTTTTACTATGCTTTGCGAGATACATTAGTGGCCGATGATTTAGAACAAGCTACCAGAATCGCTTATGGTCAACAACGTTTTAGAGTTGTCACTCTTAAAGGTGAACTAATCGAAATGACAGGTGAGCTGAAACGTTCTACAAACAAGTAATATTTTTAAATACATATGAAACTAGTTTGAAAATTTCAGTTGAAAGTGTTTGTTAAATGGTGCAAAAATTTAAAGTATTGTAAAATGCTAAAATTCTACTTTTTTCTGCTTTATTTTAAAATAATATATATTAATTATCTAAACAAATAGGTACAATGAGCGGAGGAGGAAAACAAGTTAGTAGAGGTCGAATGGGACAGTCTGTACGCGTATCGAATGTGAATCCTCGAGAAATGCAAAATTTAGAAGAAGAAATTGAACAAATGGAACAAAGAGTGAGGGAATTAAGACAAAAACAAGCATCATTAGAAAGCCAAATCAACACCTTACAACCTGAACTGAGGCAAATGAAATTCGATTTTGAAAAGTTTTCAATGGAATTGAAGGTAATGTGTTCGTATAGTTTGTATGTATAAAATAGTTCATGGTTTTAAACGGATTTCTTTTTATGTAGGGCTTAAAACAACAACAGCCAATATTGGAAAAGCAACTAAAAGAACAAAAATCGAAATCCCAAGAAACAAAAGCGGATCCGGTGAAAGTGAAACAACTAAAGAAAGTAACCGAACAGAAAAAAGAACTGTACGACAGAGCAGCTGAACAAGCGGCTGTTATCCAACTACAAGTCGACAAAATCAACACAGAAATAAAAGAAAAAACATCGGGAAAAATGAAATTGGTCGAGAAAAATCTCAACGAAGCTATAAACACTATCGATAAATGTAAAGCCGAGATAACACGATTTACTGTGGCTGTATCCACGGCAGAACGGTGAGTAACTTATTGTATTCGATTAAAATGTGGATAAATTTTTTTTTCATTCCAAAACTAGAAATTCCAAGAAAAGCGAACAAAAAATTAAAACAATGGAACACGACGTTTCGGAAATGGAAAACAGACTGCGACAAATGAAAGCAGAAAGAACAGAAATAGAAGAAGATGCGAAGAAATTGCTAGAATGTATTGAAGAAATTTCAGAACAAATCGCAGAAGGAGAAGAATCTTTTGCAGGTAAATAGGTGTTCAGTGATAATTCAAATATACTTTTTCATATAACCTGCCGTGTGTACATGTTTGAAATTAATTGAATTTGTATTGAAAACATTTTTTTCAGTAGTCTCTTATACATGTAATAAAAAAATCCTTGCTTGCTACTTTTTGAAAAGTAATTTTCAAATTTGTAAGGTGTTATTGTGATATTACGAGTATATCTTGTCTGTTGATATAGTCAAATGCAGTCTTATCATGCGGGTTAATGTCATATATATATATAGCTTTTTAACGGGCCTTTTAGGCCCATAGCTTTGTAATTCCTCTCCATACTTTCCTATCTTTGGCCTTTTCTCTCCATTGGTTCACATTCTTTTCTTTCAGGTCTTCTAGTACAACTTCCCTCCATCTTTTCCTTGGTTTGCCTCTTTTCTTCTTGCCTTCCGGAACTCTCCATGCTATTTGTTTCACTATTCTTCCTCCTTCCATCCTTTCTATGTGCCCTAACCACTGAAGTCTTTTTGATGTAATAGTTGCATCTATTTTGGGTTCACGATAAATGTTATATAATTCTTCGTTAATCCTTCTCATATACACTCCTTCTACTTTTTTCCCTCCCAGAATTCTTCTTAACATTTTCCTTTCCCATCTAATTACACTTTCTCTTTGTTTTTTGTTTAAAACCCATGTCTCACAACTATACAATACCGTAGGCTTCAATATAGTACTGTACAACCTTAATTTTGATTTCCTTGACAGATGCTTTGACCGGACTAGGTGATTTATTGCTCCTGCACTTTTGTTAGCTTTCATGATTCTATTTTTAATTTCCTTTTCTTCACTACAATTACTATTTAACAGGGTTCCTAGATATATAAACTCTTCCACATATTCAAATTCGATGATTTCTCTTTGGGTTTCTACTCTAAATTTGTCATTTGTTGTCTGGTTTCCGAGTCTCATCAGCTTACTTTTCCGTTCGTTTATCGGTCCCATTTTAGCGGCCGCTTCTATTAAATTCTTTGTTATTTCACCCAAATCCTTCTCTGTCCTTGAAATTATGGTCATATCGTCCGCATAACAAATAACTTGATGGCTTTTATAGTAAATGTGAAATGAAATATTTCATTTTATGACATTCCAACGATATGATAGTCTACTAGAAATGGAATCCAATGAAGTGCACGTTCCAGGAACGGCTTTTATTGGGATAGCGCGTTTTTATCGCCTTTATTGGAAATGTTGTTGATAAAACGCGTTTCTTGATACTTTTTTTGTGTATGAATATTCAAGTTTTCAAAATATGTATACTCAGTTTTGTGATTTTGTGTATTGAAATGTGTATCGATTAACAACTATTCAAATTTGCCAGAGATATGATCTACTGTGAATGGACCTTAATAAAAATTTGATAACAAAATTTTGCAGTCTTGAACTTCAAAATATTTTTGATTGTCTAGTTGTCAATTCCGTTGTGTCAGTTAGGGATAAAAATTAATTTCTACTTACTTTTTCTTGACAACGGTAGCTGGAACGCTACCGAAACGTTGAAATAAAAAAATTAAAAATATTGTGGTTCAATTTCCCAAGAAATTAAAAAAAGAATGAATAATATACCACAAGGAATATACAGAAGCTATTTTATATAAGTTTACATTACAGTGAAACTAATTTTTCCTCCGATTGACAGCAAATATTAATTTTGCTGACTGATTCAATTAGCAAAGTATTACTTTTCCTGTCTAGGCAGCAAAATGGTTACTTTGCTGCCTGTGATTATACATTTCCATAGCAACCAACCAAAATAAAGAGATTGTGGGAATTGTAATAATTTGCAAATATAATATCCTATAACATTATGAACAATCGGAGAAAAAATTGTATGTTCAACTCGGCAGCAAAGTAGATTGACTGTCTAGTTAAAGAAATAACCTTCGCCAAGAAATCCATACCCTGAAGATTTTTTGGTTAGATCAATTGGAGCAAACGTCACCCAATCAATCGTTTTCACAAATCTACGATTTTATTAATTGTGGGTACTTACATGTCAAAACTGTTTTGTCGCGAAATAGTTATTTGTTTAACTAGGCAGCACAGTAGTAGATTGACTGCCGAGGCTAGGGCAGTCAATCTACTTTGCTGCCGAGTTGAACATACAATTTTTTCTCCGATTGTTCATAATGATATAGGAGGATATTGTATTTGCAAATTATTACAATTCTCACAATCTCTTTATTTTTCCTGTAGTGTTCAATTAAAATAGAATTTGATAGAAATCGCAGTTGTTGGAATGGTTGGCTGCTATGGAAATGTCCATAATAATTATAGTTTGACAATTCATGAAATTTCTGACAGTTGTGCGAAAAAATTTCGGTATATTCAAATTATTATATAATGGAGAGTGTAGTAATTTTACCATCAATGTTAATAACAAATGAACATATGTTTTTAAATTCTTGTATAAAGTGTTATGTAATAATTGCTAATAAGTGTTTACGTCAAATTATTCCAATTGAGTATAATCACTTTCCTGCCTGTGATTATACATTTCCATAGCAACCAACCAAAATAAAGAGATTGTGAGAATTGTAATAATTTGCAAATATAAAATAAAATAAAATTATATGTTCAACTCGGCAGTCAATCTACTACTTTGCTGCCTAGTTAAACAAATAACTATTTTTCAATACCGACCAGAAAATATACCCTTTCTGGACCATTTTTCGTCTCTCCAAGCTTTCCGGTCTTGTAACGTAAATTACTATTTTTTAAGACTGACCAGAAAATATATACTTTCTGGACCATTTTTCGTCCAGACCGGAAAATTGACGTAAGGTACCGGCAAAAGCTTTTTTCTCCGACTGGCAGCAAATATTAGTTTTGCTGACTGATATCAATCAGCAAAGTATTACTTTTCCTGCCTAGGCAGCAAAGTGATTACTTTGCTGCCTGTGATTATACATTTCCATAGCAACCAACCAAAATAAAGAATTTGCAAATACAATATCCTCATTATGAACAATCGGAGAAAAAATTATATGTTCAACTCAGCAGCAAAATAGATTGACTGCCTTTGCTGAAATCCTAGCCTCGCTACGCTCGGCTATGAATTAAGCCTCGGCAGTCAATCTACTACTTTGCTGCCTAGTTAAATAAATAACTATTTTCTCCGATTGGCAGCAAATATTAATTTTGCTGACTGATATCAATCAGCAAAGAATTACTTTTCCGAAAGTGATTACTTTGCTGCCTGTGATTATACATTTCCATAGCAACCAACTAAAATAAAGAGATTGTGGGAATTGTAATAATTTGCAAATACAATATCCTCATGAACAATCGGAGAAAAAATTATATGTTCAACTTGGCAGCAAAGTAGATTGACTGCCTTGGCTGAATTCCTAACCTCGCTACGCTCGGCTATGAATCCATCCTCGGCAGTCAATCTACTACTTTGCTGCCTAGTTAAACAAATAACTATTTACTGAAAAAACAGTTAATCTTGAGATCGTTAAAAAGTTTCGCGGCCATGGATTACACACTATTTTTCGTGCAATCGTTAAAATTATTAAACTAGATAATTGTAAATAAATATATTATTGCTTTAAAATCAACAGCAGTTCAATTTATTTAACAATATCACCTTGTGATGTGGAAATGATATGTTCCAATAAAATATAAAATATTTTGACAGTTCTTGACAAATTAAATATAAGTAATAATATAAACTGTATAATTGATGTTAATAATCATCCTAAATAATGTAAAGTACTTATGTACTTGTTGGTATTAAATAAAAAAATCCTTGTCTTTGTAGTATTTTAGAAATGTCAAATTTGGAAGTGACGTTTGATTTCGCAGCTGTTGCTATGGGACTGTGCTGAGAACGCGAAATAGTGACTTCGCGTAAATTGCACGAAATAGTAATTCACGTTACAAGACCGGAAAGTAGTGTTTTTCAGGTCGAGACAAGCAGATTCCAGGGCAAGACGTAGGCGAGTCCTGGAAGCTTGGAGAGACCTGAAAAACACGAATTTATGGTAGCGTGGCGTGCAACATTTTTTTCAAGAGAGACACTTTGATATAAATTTAATTCTTTATAATAAGTTTGATATAAACGTCAAATTAAAAATCAACGAACTGTCATCACTTGACAGTATATCGAAACGTTATTACCATAGTAACAAAATCAAGATATTGTATTATAAAAGAGCGATTGAAAAAATGAACAATCAGGGACCGGAAATAGTTATTTGTTTAACTAGCTACTCGCTACGCTCGGCTATGAATTCGCCTCGGCAGTCAATCTACTACTTTGAACATATAATTTTTTCTCCGATTGTTCATGAGGATATTGTATTTGCAAATTCAGCCGAGGCTGAATTCATAGCCGAGCGTAGCGAGGCTAGGATTTCAGCAAAGGCAGTCAATCTATTTTGCTGCTGAGTTGAACATATAATTTTTTCTCCGATTGTTCATAATGAGGATATTGTATTTGCAAATTCTTTATTTTGGTTGGTTGCTATGGAAATGTATAATCACAGGCAGCAAAGTAATCACTTTGCTGCCTAGGCAGGAAAAGTAATACTTTGCTGATTGATATCAGTCAGCAAAACTAATATTTGCTGCCAATCGGAGAAAAAAAGTATTTCTCGGCCTAGGCATACAATGAACTACTTGAAACTAATTTTTATAATTTTTAACAAACACTACTGGGAAGGTTTCAATTTGACAATTAATTTCCGCCGAATAAAAATAGTCCCTGAAAACACTGCAGCAGAATGACTTATTTTGATTATGCTCTCCCATACCATGCAGCCCAGCATCTTTATCTCATTGATTTATTGATTGGTCCCCTGCACCAAACTGTAAAATTATAAGGAGTATTTTTATTCTTGGCAATGAAAAATCACAAACAACGATGTTGCCAATCAGGAAATTAGGATACAATATTGGATGGGATTTTTTTAATGAATCATTTTGTCCCTTGCCTTTAATAATCTCAGGCTTAGGGTATTATCTAATTTTTCGTATTGCAGACATAAAAAAAGAAGTAGCAGCATTAGTTAAAGAAGAGAATAAGCTGAAGTCTGAAAAAGTAGACATTGATCAAAACTTGAAAACATCAAATGGTAAAATAAATGAGTGTAAAGGTGCCATACATCAACTGGAAGTTAAAGTAAAGAGAATAATACGACTTTTATATCATAATATGCAATAATATGTATATTTTCGTAGATATCTCATTTAAAGCTTCAAGACATTCCGAACGAATCTACAGTGGAACTTGTGAAGTTCACACGCGAAGAATTGGAGGAAAAGGATGCTAAAGAAATAGAAAGAGAATTGGAAGCGGCCGAAACGCATTTGAAAGTAGCCAAACCGAATCTTAATGCAATTGATGTGAGTTTTATGAATATTGTCATCTACTTAAACTATTGTTTTTTGTTCGGAATTGTAGGAATATAAAAAGAAACAAACTGTTTATATCAAACGGACGAAGGAATTGGAAGAAATCAGTGCGAAGAGAATGGAAATGAGAAAATTATTTGATAATTTGAAAAGTAGACGACGTGAAGAATTTCTAACGGGATACAATATCATCAAATTGAAATTAAAGGAAATGTATCAGATGATTACGTTGGGTGGTGATGCAGATTTTGAAATGGTAGATACATATGATCCGTTTTCGGAAGGTATACAGTTCAAGTAAGTTCACGCTAATATTAAGCCAAGAAACCTCTTCCAATATCCAACATTTGATTTAAATAAATTGCAGATATAATGTAAAAATAAGTGATTCTTTTAAAACCACTGTATCATTCAGGCTCGGTTTATCAATAGCCACTATTATCCATCAGTTAGGTATCCGTCGGATAAAAGTAACTAGCAGATAAAGTTCCAGTTTGTTTGGAAGCGGTTTATCATCTCGTTTTTATTCTCTAGTTTGTTAACTGACAGATAATGAAAGTTGGCAATGCTGACGAATGAATGTAAGCAATCTAATTGGTTGTTACAAGAACAAGGTCATGTCACATCAATTGATATTTTTGTCAGGTTATTGGTGAAGGTTTATTTGTTTTTATTTTTCTTTCTTGAAGAGTTTTTGGTTGTTGATAAATATAAATTTTTTGAATGATAATATTCTGGATGGCGATGAGTACGAGGATATTGTGCAAATTCTTGAGTACGAAGGAAGGCCATATACAGTTAAGGAAATAGTGGACAACTTCGAAAAGTGGGTTGACCAGGATTTTCCTGCAAGATTTTCAGTAATAACAGTATAAGGCCAATAGACCAGCTTCTTCTCACACTCAGATTTTATGCAACAGGAAAATTCTTAATATACAGGGTGTCCCACGACGAGTGAAAACTATCTGTAAATGGCAAAATACTTATAGTAAACTCATGAAAATTTCTACTTTTGGGTTTTTGGATACGATCTTTTCAACTAAAATAATTTCAAAGATGGCCGACTTCTGGTTCTACAGGAAGTCGACTGTAACTTTGTTATTTTAAATGGAACACCCTGTATATGAATACAATTTTGAAATCTACGTAATATTTTAGTATACTTTTGCCTGAAAACTTTTTTCGAAAAATGCACACTTTTTGAGTTATTGCTTTTTTTGTAGAAAATTTTACCGTTGAAGACCCTTATAAATTATTTTTTTACGAGGAGACACTTGAAGATATGAAAATGGTTTCTGTTCGGTTGCCTTAAGCAAGGTCAAACGTAATCGAATCTATGTTGAAAATTTTTCCATTTTATACAGGGTGCGAATAAAAAGTGTTCAAAGTTTAACTTCATAAATATCAAATTTCTTCATTTTTTTAAATACAACCACCCTGTTTTTTTCTATTTTAATGCATTCAGGAGAAAAAAATAAGGCAAGTTCATGTATACTTTCCTATATCTAAACCTTACCGTTATCCAAATATTAAATGTTTTCTGTAAATTTTTAGAGATGCAGGTGTGGTCTAAATTTTGATACAAGCACTAAGAAATAAAAAAGTCTTTCTTCATATGTCTTTAAAAAAAAATCAAATCAAATTGTTTTTATCAATCCTATTCCAACTTTTAGTCGTTTCCGAGATATTTGAGGTTTTAAATTGTTATTATATTTTTTAACAAGTTTAAATTTTTCATGTATACTTTTAGTATGCTTTGTAATAAATGACACTTATTTAACTGACATTAGTTAACATCTAGAGAAGATTGTGAGCTGAGAGTTCGAAATTCCTTCAATTCCCTTTCTGAGATGATGATTAGTCGTGCAACGAATGAAGGTATACTGAGAAGGGTTGAAAAATGCATTGAATTTCAAGGGAGCAATTTTGAAAATTTACTTTAAAACATCACACTATTTTTCTTTAGCTTTTAATTTTCCATAAAATTTTGTAGCATATCTTATTATTCTCACAAATGGTTTAATTCGATTAACTTTTGCTTAAAATGAACCGAATAGCTTCAAATTGTTAAGTATTCTTTTAACAAAGTGCGATTTCGATCGCGGTCAATATGGATATCTTACTGCAAATAAAGCACATGTTCTTGTAAAAACTTTGTCATATTTACCATGTATTGAAAGTGAATTCACATAATAATTTTCATTTCTTAGTGCTTGTATAAAAATTTAGACCACACCTGCATCTCTAAAAATTTACAGAAAACATTCAATATCTGGATAACGGTAAGGTTTAGGTATAGGAAAGTATACATGAACTTGCCTTCTTTTTTTCCCCTGAATGCATTAAAATAGGAAAAACAGGGTGGTTCTATTTGAAAAAATGAAGAAATTTGATATTTATGGAGTTAAACTTTGGAACACTTTTTATACACACCCTGTATAAAATGAAAAATTTTTCAACATAGATTCGCATACGTTTGACCTTGCTTAAGGCAACCGAAGAGAAACCATGTTCATATCTTCAAGGGTCCCTTCGTAAAAAAATAATTTATAAGGGTCTTCAAAGGTCAAATGTTCTACAAAAAAATCAATAACTCAAAAAGTGTGCATTTTTCGAAAAAAGTTTTTAGACAAAAGTATACAAAAATATTATGTAGATTTCAAAAATGTATTAATATACAGGGTGATCCATTTAAAATAACAAAGTTACAGTCAACTTCCGGTAGAACCGGAAGTCGGCCATCTTTGAAAATATTTTAGTTGAAAAGATCGTATCCGAAGACCCAAACGTAGAAATTTTCATGATTTCACTATAAGTATTTTACCATATACAGATAGTTTTCACTCGTCGTGGGACACCTTGTATATCTGGAGACTTCTGTAACCAGTGGCGGCTCGTGAACCTTTTAAGAGTGGAGGCTGGACATTAAAATATTCAGCAAGTTAATTTAACCTTTGCGCAGCGACCGTCAGCTACCTACCTCAGTGATAAATCTAATTGTTGTCCAGAAAAAACCAACGTGGAAGTATAGAGTTTCTTTTGCCAAAAAACCTTTTTTTGTTTGCATAATTCATTGTGTTGAGTTATCTGAAAGTGTATTGAAAATATTCTCCTCTCAATTTGACCTTTATTAATAGTATCTAAAATTTTATAAAAAAAGTTGTTTATATTGTAGTTTCTTGTCTACAAAATTATATGTTCTCCTCTTTTTAGGGTAGGAGCCTCATCAGTTGAAAAATTTTCAAATAAAATATCAAATTGAAATTCGATCTGTATTACGGAAACTTGAAATTTTATCAATTCGCAATTTTTCAAACGCTTTTCTGAATAAAGTATACCTATAAATGAAAACTAAACCTAATTAGTGTGAAGTGAAGTTTAAGACTGCAAAATTTTGTTATCAAATTTTTATTGAGGTCCATTCATAGTAGATCATATCTCCGGTAAAATGTTGAATGAAATATTTCATTTTATGACATTCCAACGATATGATAGTCTACTAGAAATGGAATCCAGTGAAGTGCACGTTCCAGGAACGGTTTTTTTATTGGGATATCGCGTTTTTTTCCGCTTATATTGGAAATGTTGTTAATAAAACGCGTTTCTTGATACTTTTTTTGTGTATGAATATTTAAGTTTTCAAAATATGTATACTCAGTTTTGTGATTTTGTGTATTGAAATGTGTATCGATTAACAACTATTCAAATTATAAATCATAAGAAAACCTGGATAAAAACTTATGATGCTATCCTGATAACGCAGGTAATTGATTATTGGAAATTTCTCTTTCTAACATTGGTAACCAAATTTGACTACATTCGGCTGAAATACTAGCTACACATTTATCTGCATTCAGTTGTATTAAAGCACTTTCTTTGATTTTCCGTCTTTTATTATTGGGTTCTTTTAATATTATTTTTGACGAATCCCATTGAATTTGATGACCCTCTTCCCAAGCATGTTTGCAAATAGCTGACTTTTCCCTATCTTTGATATATTTTTTGTGTTCGTTTATTCGTACTTTCAATGGTCTAGATGTTTCACCTAAATAAAATTTGTCGCATTCACATGATATTTGATATATGCAGTTTTTTGAAGATTGTTCTTCATTCTTTGGTTTCGTTTTTGTTAGTATTGATCTTAATGTATTATTCGATTTAAAACTAGTTCTAATATTGAATTGATCCAATTTTTTTAATTCTTTCTGATAAACCCTTAACATAAGGCATTGTCAAGTTTCTAAAAATTATGTTAGCTGAATTATTAATATTATTGTTATGGGGTATTAACAATGAGTCCCTCTCTATATGCTTAATCTCCTTATTTACAAATTCTGCAGGGTAATTATTGTTATTTAAAACATCTTTTAAAAAAGTTTTCTCCTTTGTAAATTGATCATCACTAGAACAAATGATTCTGGCCCTATCGTATAAAGATTTTACTATCCCTTTTTTAACGCTTATAGAATGATTAGAGTCAAAATTCAAATATCTATTAGTGTGTGTTGGTTTGCGGTATACACTTGTTTCATACCCTGTAGATGTTTTATTAATAAGAACATCTAAAAATGGCAAAAAATTGTTATTTTCAATTTCAAATTTTATAGATTCCTCTCCTTCATTTATATTTTTTAAAAAATCATTGAGAGATATTAAATCATGAGGCCATATTGCGAAGATGTCGTCTACATATCTCCACCAGACAATTGGTTTTAATTTTTGATTATTTACTATTTTGACTTCAAAATGTTCCATGTAAATATTTGATAAAATTGGTGAGAGACAAGAGCCCATGGCAAGACCGAAATTCTGTTCATAAAAATCATTATTGAATTGAAAATATGTTTTTGATAGACATAATTTTAATAATTCTATTATTGCTGTTACGCTCAATTTGGTTCTTTCTGTAAGGGTCTGATCAATTTCTAATTTTCATTGGAAAAGTTCTATTGTTTTTTGTACCGGTACATTCGTGAAGAGACTAACTACATCAAAACTGACCAAATAATGGTTTTTGTTAAAATTCAAATCTGATAGCTTTTCTATAAAATGATTGCTATGTATGAATGTATGAATTTGTCTGTCCCGTGAGGGGTTCAATAATTTTCAATATGTGATTCGATAGTTTACTGCATGGGGAATTAATAGTGCTACAAATTGGTCTCAATGGTATGTTTTGTTTATGAATTTTTGGCAGACCATAAAAATGTGGTGGCTTACTGTATTTAGGTGTTAACATTGTTCTTTCACGACTAGCAAATTCGTTCTAGAATTTGAAAAGTGTTTTATAAATTTTGTTTTCAATAAATTTGGTAGGATCATTTGGTAGCTTAGTATAAGGGCCATTTATTAATAAATCCATTACTTTCGAATCATAATCAACTTTGTTCATGATAACAGTAGAATTGCCCTTATCAGCCGGTACAATAATTATAGAATCATCTTCTTTGATATTTTTAATTGATTTTTGTTCTGCTTTTGTAGTATTGTTTTTTAAATGAATAGATTTTTCTAATATGACTTTACATCGTACCCTATATTCTTCTCTTTCGTGTTCAGGTAATTCGTTACTTACTTGTTCTATTGAACTTATTATGTCTAATTTCGGTATTGATTTTGGAGTCAAAGCAAAATTTAAACCTTTTGAAAGAACTAATACGTCTGAAGAATTTAAAGTTTTGTTTGATAAATTAATGATTGTGTTTGGTACATTGTTTTGTTGATAATTATTCAGTTCTTTTTGGATTTTTTGTTCAAATAATATTTCAATACACCAAAATCACAAAACTGAGTATACATATTTTGAAAACTTAAATATTCATACACAAAAAAAGTATCAAGAAACGCGTTTTATTAACAACATTTCCAATATAAGCGGAAAAAAACGCGCTATTCCAATAAAAAAACCGTTCCTGGAACGTGCACTTCACTGGATTCCATTTCTAGTAGACTATCATATCGCTGGAATGTCATAAAATGAAATATTTCATTTAACATTTTACCGGAGATATGATCTACTATGAATGGACCTTAATAAAAATTTGATAACAAAATTTTGCAGTCTTGAACCTCAAAATTTTTTTGATTGTCTAGTTGTCAAATTTTTTTCGTGTGTCAGTTAGGGATAAAAATTAATTTCTACTTATTTTTTCTTGACAACGGTAGCTGGAACGCTACCGAAACGTTGAAATAAAGAATTTAAAAATATTGTGGTTTAATTTCCCAAGAACATTTGAACATCGACCAGGCACTGTTCGTGACTATGATCCTTGTATTTTCCAGCATTGCCCTTAATTTTATATTTGTCATAAATGCCTTCAAATGTATTAGCAGGTTTCAGAAGTTCATTTTTCAAGTAATGTAATGTAATTATTATTAAAGACACTGCATTAAAGTGTCTTTAATACAGGGTGTAACAAAAAGGAAGGTCATAAATCATACCACATATTCTGGGGCTAAAAATAACTCGATCCAACTCAAGCTACCTAGTACAAATGTGCATGCGAAAAAAGTTACAACCCTTCGACAGTTGTGACATATTATCATGAAAGTTGACAATTGGCTTTCTTATGATAGGAGCATTTTAAAAAAAATTTAGGAATTAAAAATGTATGGGAGTTGAGTGGCACCATCATCCAAACACATTATTTTTGAAACTTTTTTGCCCCTTAGCAGTTTTTACAATTATCAGTTTTTATCGAGATACGGCCTATTTTTCATTATGCTTTAAAAATTTCGAGTAACAAAAAGTCAATGAATTTTTAAGTTTCTCGAGAGTCTTAAAATTTTGATTGAATCTTATTTATTTACAAATGTGTAGTTTTTATTAGATGTTCGAAATGGCCCCCATATTTTTGAATACACAATCTTCACCGTTTTACTAACGAAAACCAAATATTCTGGAAAAGCAATGGCTTCTGGCGATATCTAATTGCAGCCAGGTTGTAACTTTTTTCGCATGCACATTTGTACTAGGGTAAATGTATCTGGGGTAACATTCACTTAGACCTAAAAGATCTGTTGTGTCCCCTTACTTCTACTTAGTTTCTGAGGAGAGTCTCTGAAACTAGTAGCTCCTCTAGTCCTATTTCCCGGAGGAATTGTACTAGGGTAACTTGGGTTGGATCGAGTTATTTTTAGCCCCAGAATATGTGGTATAATTTATGACCTGCCTTTTTTTACACCCTGTATATTAGATATATTTCCGTTCATGATAATATTTAGCACCTTTTTTATTGAGAAAAGTCAAGTCAGCTCCTACAAAAATTCCATCTTTCCTGTATGGTCAATAAAAAACTCTTCTCTGATCGGAGTTTTTTAATTAGTTGTCCATTCACAAAAGACTGTCGTAGATTTTTTAATCAGTGGTCCATTCACAAAAGCCTGTCGTAGATTTTATTAATGTTGTATTTAGCCATACTTGTTCATTGGTAATTCCTGTATTAATTCACGATTCGAACGTATAAATTACATCGGCTCTTTTGATTGTGGTCCAATTTCCTTCTTACTTGTCATGTACAAAACTCATGTCGTGAAATAGTCTTCTTACTTATTTTTTAGAAAAATGTTCATTTCGTTAAAGTGAACTCCTCTATAGTAGTTGGTTTTTAGTAGTAACAACCCCCTAAATAGAAACAAAGAATGATACTCCAAGTAATATATTGACCCATTATACAGAATGCGAAAATTACATCGGAATCCTCGGATTACACAAGTACGACAGAAAAACAGCTTAAAGAGAGAGAAAGCATAAATGTGCGCGGTCATTAAGGCGTGTACTTTGTAGTTAGGGGTTTCCCGAGACTGGCCGAATGCTCATTGCCCTCATATTTTAACCGCTGTTGAGAAGCGCAGATTAATTTATACAAGTCATGCGCAATAGGTAAAATAAAACACTTTCATCCGGCAACATTGTCTTTTACAGAGATAATTCACATTAAAACTGCTATTCCTAGGTCTTTTCGCTACAAACGTTGATCACGTTGGAAGCACATGCCATTGTATTTGAAAATAAAACATTCACAATATGCCTTCATTAAATACTTAACCTGCGAAAAAGTGCAAATTGTAAGATGGTATTTTGGAGGTCATTCATATATTCACAAAGTCAACTAGTAATTTTGAGAAATATGGATGTGTTTCATACTATAAAAAATGCCAAGCTTCGGAAGATCCAATCGAACTCCCGATAAACGATGAAAGGCAGACTAGAGAATTAAATGTTTGTTTAGCAGTTGAAACAGGACAACCATCTTCTTCAAGACAAATTGCTGAAGAGGTCAACATGGATAAGAGAACTGTACAGAATATTTCAAAACGGAACGGGTACCATTGTTACAAGGTTCAGACAATGCAGGAAATATTTCCCGAGAACAATATCAGACGAATGGATTTCTGTGAGGAGATGATGGAACATCAAAATGCTGACGACAACTTTAAAAAAAATATTTTATTTACGGATGAGTCATCTTTTTCATTACATCAAAAACACAATCCATTCGTCACAAGATATTGGTCTCGAGAAAATAAACATCTAACCATTCCAATCCGAACGCAGTATCCGCAGGAGCTAAATGTTTGGACGGGTATTCTAGGTGACCTCATTATAGGTCCTTTTTCATTGAGGGGAACTTAAATTTCGCCAAATATTTAGACTTATTACAAAATCAAGTAATTCCTAAAGTTCTCCTTATAACCGATGTTGATCTCAACAGAATTTGGTTCCAACAAGATGGTTTTCCAGTCCATAATTCAGTAATGGATTTTTTAAATTTCACATTCCCCGAAAAAATCATTAGTACTAATGGTACAATTAAATGGCATCCAAGATCACCTGAACTAGCTCTAAATGATTTTTTTCTTTGGGGATTTTTAAAAAGTAGCATTTACCAACATGCATTTGAAAGAGCTAATAATTTAAATGAATTGAGGGTGATAATTTTTTACTAAATATAGTAACCAATCAAATTACTTAATTTTAAGTCATGTGTCAAATTTCATCCAATCACCTCTGGATTACAGCGATAATACCCTACATGTCGTGTTTTCAGTTTGGTTAAACGTCAAACTGATTAAAACTAATAAATTTTGTATTTAAAATTATTAAACGTCAGATTGACAATCAATTTTTTGATATCTACAAAGTAAAAAATTATCTTATCGAATACTCCTCGGGCCTTGATAAATACTCAAAATTTTGTCATAGAGAATCCTTCAAGCGAGTTGCTCAAGGATAATAGCCCTCGGCCTGCGGCCTTGGGCTATTATCAAGCAACACGCTTTCAGCATTCTCTATGACAAAATTATCTCGGTATTATCAAGACCCTAGGGGTATTACTATTGAAAATACAGCACGTTTGTGCCAGCATTACGCCAAATAATCTTAGAGATATGAGATCAAATCTTTATCACAGATTTTATTGTCTGGCACAGTAAGGTGGTTTATTTGAGCACTTAATTTATTAAAATTATGTTTTTCTATGACTGTTGAGAAATGGACCCTTTTTATGTAACATTTTTGTTGAGTAACTGGATGCATTACACAAAACAAGCCACGCCCCGTGTGTAATGATCCATTACACAAGACTATCTGGCCAATCACCGTCAAAGAATGCCATTACACACGACTATGTTCGGTGTAATGTTTGAATCAGGCTCCGGACTCGCCATGAAATGTCATGATTTGACTTTGACAGTACCTATACCTACCTACCGAAGGTGATTTAGAGCTTACTTTTTGTTAGAATGGATACAGAAAGTGAAAACGAATTCAACTGCTCAAATTTCACCATCAATATTGTAAGCAATAAATGAATTTTTATTGTAGCTTTCAAAATGGAATTGCTTGACATAAACCATTATTAAGTTTATTCAATAAAATATTCTCTAAATATCTCGTTCGTTTGAATTGATAGGTGAACACTCAGTCATAGAAAAAGTATAGTATTCTACTTTCGTGTAATGGCTATTACTCACTCGAATGATTACGACGTTTCTCATGAGTAATAGCCATCATTACACGCTCGTTGAATAATATACTATTACCTTTAGAATGGATTTTTATTTTTTCAGGAAGTTTATATTTTATGTTTAGAATAGGTATAGGTACCTACCTACTTATTTTATGTTTTCAATTTATTTTATTAATGGAAGGGATTTTTAGTTTATTAATTATGGTTCTCTCAAGAAATTCTGTTATATTTTCAAGTTACAATGGCTAAAATAATATCCTATTGTAGTTAAAAATTGTCAACTTAATCTGAAATGATCATGTTGACAAAAATGAATTTTAAGATGTACAGGTTACGTGATAACGATTGTATTTTAATATTTCTTCAACGCCCTCACTCCTTCCATGCTGGGAGCATACTGAATACCACTAACTAGTGAATTCTCTCTGTAAAGTACAATGTTGCCGGATGAAAGTGTTTTATTTTACCTATTGTGCATGACTTCGAAAAAAAGTCAACGAAAACGAGAGAAAAATTGTACAAATGCGCTTAAAATAGCGATTAAAATAGGGGGCAATGAACATCTCGCCAGCCTCGGGAAATAATTATACACCCCTAAGGCGAAACAAAGTGATCACCGCGCACAATTATTCTTTCTCTCTCTTTCATATATCCTTGTCGTACTTGTGTAATCCGAGGAGAGAGTTCCGATGTAATTTTCGCAATCTGTATGTGGAAAACACTGATTAATAATATAGAATCTAACTAGTCTATTTTCAGACAAAAATTCATCCTCATCTCCAAAACTTTCTTTATATTTCTTCTAATTAGTCAAATATTCTTCGTATATAGAAAGCTTACACCTAAAAACCAGACCCAAGTTAATATCTTGGCGGTAATATAGTAGCTAAATGTAATTTACTTTTAGTGTTAGGCCACCTAAAAAGTCTTGGAAAAAGATTTCCAACTTGTCCGGAGGAGAAAAGACCTTGTCATCGTTGGCACTTGTTTTTGCTTTACATTATTACAAACCATCACCGTTGTACGTTATGGACGAAATTGACGCAGCATTGGATTTTAAAAATGTGTCGATAGTGGCTAATTACATCAAGGTAAATATTTTGAATGTAGCTACAATATTTCATTACTAATAATGACAATTTTTAGCAACGTACCAAAAACGCCCAATTTATTATTATTTCTCTGCGTCCTAATATGTTCGAATTATGTGATAACCTAGTAGGAATTTATAAAACTTTCGATTGCACCAAATCTATCACAATAGATCCCAGAATTCACGATAAAAGAGAAGAACCGATCGTTAAAAAATCTACCGAAATTATGGCTAATGAATCTTTAGCAAGCGACGTTCGAACTACTGATATCGATAAGAACGATAAAGGTAATGCTGATAAATTCACATTAACTGAGCATTTTATATATTTTTTTACTTGCAGAAGGCAGCCGTGATGGTGAAATCAATTCAGAAGAAAATTCAGTTTTGGTCGAAGATATACCTCCAAATGTTTCAAATGAAATGGAAAGTTAATTAAGAACATGCACCTCGTACTTTAGTTTTACAAATTTTTTAAAATACATATGAACAAGCTGCGTTAAACAACACCAAGTAGTATCATTATACCACCACAACCGCCATGTTTTTTACTCGTGACTTGCAAGTTACGGTCGCATCTGAATGTATTATATATTATATAGGCCATGTCTCCACTAGTAGAATTACGGTGTAGTCGTTGCAACAACCAGCATCACGAAAATCGGCTAGCTTTGTTTTCATTACACCAGCATTTTAAAAATACACAAGAAGCTTAGACGAGTGTAATTCGTTAGAATATTTCTCGAATAGAAGAAGTAAATAAATAGTATATTAAATTATAAGTGGATATTAAGGTCTTTAATACACGCGCGATTCTTCGTGCACGACGGCGAAGCGAAGCAAGTGTTTTAATGACCAGTTATCTTCGAATACTTTACGCTATTTTTTTTTATTAGTGCACTTTGAAATTATAAATACTGGTATCTATTATTACTACAACAACAAGAAATGGAAATAAGAACTAATAATGTGAAATGGTGCTTCATCAGTATACCTTGCGTTTCCATGGAAATGAGAAAAACGTAAACTAATTTGAATTTTGTCTGTAAGATTTATTGTTGTCGCCGCAGTGCATGAAAATGAATTCTACTCGTAATATCGAAAATCTTCAGGTGTGTATAAAAAAGAATATGACAAGTATATCAAATGGATGGAATAGCAAAACCTCACAGATATAAATGAACGAGTTGTGCCTGTTTACCTTCAGAAAATGTCGGAGCAATACAAGGCGTCGACTATGTGGCCTATCCATTCGAAATTGCGATGTTTGTAAAAGTGCATGCATTCATGATGGCAATTTGTAAGAATGACGTAGCTAAGAAGGCATATGTATTCAATGAAGATGATTTGCGGAAGTTTTTCATAGAAGCACCGGATGTGATATTACGTATTTATTTTTGAAGGTGGTAGCCATTTGTGGTATCTTTGGGTCTTGTAGAAGATGTGAATTATGCGATTTGCGCTTATATGATATCAAAGAAGAAGGAAGCGTATTAATTATTACTATCCGACCTTACCAAAATGTAAGTAAGAGTATTCTTACGATATGATAAGGGGAAATGTACCAATCAAGTGTTTAATACATTTGGATTATGTCCCTTGCAAATTGCACGTTATCTTAAATCCGCTACCATTAGGGCAAATAGTGGCATGACCATAGATCAAATACAACGACAAGTAGGATGGAAATCGGCAACTGTGGCGACTGATTACGTTGAAGAGAGCATTAGCAATAAGAATAATGTTTCCAACATTATTGGGAGCGCCTTTGAAGGAAGTTCAACCTTATTGAGTTCTGAGAATGTTAATGGTATTAATTTAAATACCATTTCCACCGCTTTAAAAAATCGATATATTAATATATCAAACAATACTAACTGTAATTTCCATTTTCATTATATAAAATTGTTAAATATTGTTCGAATAAAGGTTTTGACGTTACAAAGTACTCCTGTCAGATCAATAATTGAAAAATTGTCACATACTTCGTTTCTCGAGATGTTGATGTTGTCATGGTAACTTTAAAAAACGCGCGTTTCAAAGTTCGATTTAAACACGCTGGGACGTGCTTTAAATAGTTAAAAGGGTTCACCAAAAAAAAAGTATTTTTTCTGTGACGGGAAAAAAGTTTGACATTTTATATCTGTTGACTGGTCACAAAATGTCACTTTTTATGAAATTACTTTTTTTCCACGGGAAAAAATGAGTACTTTTTTCCCGGATATAAACACATAATAATTTAATTTTAGAATATTTTATTATACAATAAAGTTACATTTCCTTTATATCAAAAGTACAATTATTAAATGTGCATTGCATGAAAGACACGTTCCTTAAACCATTCGGTGCAACAGACGAATTTTCTTGTGTTGAAATTATATTTTTTTCTGTCATCACAACTCCCGTTGATGTACTTGGTCTCAAATCCGGTGTGTCACAGAAAAAAATTGTGTATTATACACAGGAAAAATACTAGATTTTAGCTTTCGGTTTTTTGTCTCCCTCCGCTGCGCGTCGGTTGTAGTTTACGTTTACCAAATAAATGAAAAATTAAGAAATTTATTAGAATTCTGCAACAATTTAAAAAAAAAGGAATATTTTTTTCAATAATTTTTTACAGCCCTCATAAGTCTTATCAAATGGATGTCAAATAATAATAATTAAGTTGTTGATATGTATTTAATAATGAATGTTTCTTTATGTTAACTTTTGGGTTTTTTCCGGATGTATAAAAGTATAAAAAATAGTGTACCTAATACAAATACACATTTTAAATATTCAAATGTCAGTATACTCCCCAAAAATTCTACAAATTTATTTCAAGCACTAGTGCGGAAAAGTTGATCTTTCCGTACGCTAGTAGAAAATTAGTATATTACGTAACGAGTGCGGAAAGTGACATTTTTCACACGAGTGGGAAGTAATGTCTCACGAGCGCAAGTCGAGTGAGACAATCTCACGAGTGTGAAAAATCACTTTCGCACAAGTTATGTACACTATTTTTCCTACGACCACGCGATGTACTTGTACCGAATCAGGTATGTACAATCTTGCGTTTTTATGTAGATGTGAGAGGTTTTACATATATGTGTATTTGTAATTACAATAATTAAAGTTTTGATTACCTTGAGAGTGGTCCAGAAAATTGTGATTTTTATACGAGGAAAAAGAGTGCCTTCATAAAAAAGTTGGAATAATTATTGGTACACAAAATATTACGAACATTTATTTCAACAACTAACAAAAATTTGGACATCAGAAATGAAATTGTTTTTATAACATAAATATTGCGATTCAGAATTAATTATTTATTTGAATCATTGTAAACATTAGAAGTAATAAATTATATTATATGAACAAATCAACTTAAAAAATACGCATTTGACATATACATAAATTTGCGGGGTGAATACATAGATAAAAAAATACCTATAGATGGGAAACTGACCCGTGGCGCCCTCTATTCATACGGGTGGCGCTACCTTGAGAGTCCCGTCAGTACCTCTGGCACAAATCAGGTTGTGAACTTCGGTAACAACCGAAAAAGTAGATTCCTGTAATTTTACAGTTTTTTGCGGTATGTTCAAAATTACTGTTATTTTAATTTTATTGCAAAATGACATTTACGATCCATTTTTTGATATTTCATTTAAAATTACTCAACATCAGATTGATAGTACAATAATAATAATAACAATAATAACAATGAAAAGTCAAGTAAAATTAAATGAAATGTCAAAAAATGGATCATATAATATCTGAATTGGGAAAAAATAAAGCAATAATCATCAAGTTCATATATTTCATTGATTAAAAAAAGTATACAATAAATGAAACGTTTTTTTTACATATTTAAATGACAAACATGAAAAATAAATGTTGGTAATTCAACAATGATACTGGAAAGTTCAAAGTTGTATGGAAAAATAACTACTACTTCTGTCACTTTCTATTTTGTGGAACATGTTTTTTAATGAAGATAAAGCTTACCGTGTGCACCTCACAATACAGTCTTTCACAAAACATATTCTTGACATTGTCTCTTAAGGTAATAGTCCCACTATATACAATAAAAACCAAATACGAACACACACACAAATAAGCAGTTGTCAATGGTTGTCAGATAAGAATGTAATCGCTAATATATATGTGGGAGAATCTGCAACTACCACTAACGACTTTACAGTTTTCATTAAATTAAAAATTTTAGTACTGACGGGACTCTCTATGTGGCTGCACCCACACGCCTGCTGAGATCCCCTACCCTGGGTGAATGGACTAGCATTTCAACAACATTCAATTTGACAGCTTTTTTATTCGTACACGTACGGATAAGTTTTTTTCTACTACCGTGCGTTTTAACCCACTTTCCCGCACGCATTTTAGTTTTGAAAGTGTCACTTTCCTGCACTAGTGCGGGAAAGTAATAAATGAGTGCGGGAAAGTAAAATTATGCAAATTTTGACCTTATGAGATAGTTTTTCACTTCGGAAGTTATAACTATTGTGACTACAGGTGAATAAATATTCACAAAATAATCCATAAAAAAATATTTTTTAGCTTTTTGTTGCATTTTTCATTTTTTGGAAATATAAAATAATGAAGATATTTTTATATAACCTTGACAGCAAATAACTCCACTGGACCGGCAATTTTGAGTAATTTACAGAATGCAAAAAATTGTGTTTTAATATTAATATTTATAATAATATGTAGTTTTAGTAAAAGTTTTGTAGATGTATGTTGAAATGAAATAATTTTTGAAAAATGGGTTGGTATACTATTTTGCAGGTACCTATATACGGTCGTAGAAAAAATAATGTTCCTAACTCATGCGTAAAGTGTCTTTCCCGCACTTGACCGCTTGCCCGAACTCCGCTCTGCGTCGTTCGGGTCAACTGCAGTCGCGTGCGTGAAAGTATCACTTTCCGCACTTGTTAGGAAAATAACTATATCCGTACGCGTATGAATAAAGGCCACTATCCATAGAACTAGACAGTGCGATATATGTCACTTTCCTATGTGATCGTAGGAAAATATAATTTCACGGATTCAGTGATTCTTCAAATAAAGGTTATGGTGCGTGTTTATACAGGGTGTTTCATTCGGAAAGGGCCTAACTTTAACTGTAGATGGGGATCACTTTGGTGGTTCCAAAAACCTATATTTAATGTGTCTTCTGCACTTTATAACCGAGATACAGGGTGTTTAAAAATTTATCCTATTTCTTTCGAACCTCATAACTTCCGAGTTACCCTGTATATTATTTTGAGATTTGGTACACGTAATAACCATTACATTACCATCAAAAGCATCTCCATAAAGATAATGCAGGTCCGGCTTAACAAATAATTTCAAAACTCGTCTTTCCTAAAAACAACAACCTGTATATATATTTTTTGGAAATTGCTCTTCATAATTGGAAAGGGTATAAAAAATCGAATCTACTTATTTCCTTTTCATTTTTCCGCAGACAATTTTACTACCAAAAATGTACCGTCAAAGTTATAATTTATGCACGTTTTGGGGGTTTACAATGGTATCGGAGAGGTTTTTTTTTTATTTTTTAGCTTGAAATGAAATCCATTTAATGCATCTAGAGAAACATCCTAGAAATTCAATTGAGTTTGTATGTTTACGAGTACAGACCACTAAAAAACGTGATTACAGAGCCGTACTTAGGACATACCCATTCAATATGTTTCGAATATCTCTATAAATTCATTTCTCGTATTTTACTCTTGTTATTCCAAATGAAGAAGTGCATAGTTTCCAGATACATATTCTTATACAGGGTGTTCGAAAGTGTGAGTGAAGTCCCGAGCAGATTCATTTAAGAAAATCTCACTAGATTGAAATAAGATGCAGTGGTGGTTAGTAACGTATGGTCAAGTACGGTGGAATCATTAAAAGTTAAATTTAATAAATTATTTTGTTGGGTCGATAAAAAAACGTCTGGCTTGGATTAGAAGTGAATCGAATAAATGGGCGCCTTTCGTAAACCCTAAGGTTTCATGGTCCTGAATGGTTGTTAAGGGATAAAACGGAATGGAATTGAAGAGAGGAGCCTATTGATTTTGAAATTTCCGAAATGAAGTATTGTGCAGCAAGATAATAATCCTAAGTGTGATAGCAGTGTACTATTCTTACACCATTGGCGATAGTGTTAGAATTGAAATTATAATTAGATGTTTTAGGTTATGTTGTGGTTGTGAGAATTATTGAAAAAATGAAATCCCAAAGGAATTGGTTAATTGCTCTTATAGGCGAGCGGTGCACCCCTAAAAAGATGCACAAAAAAACGAGTTGACCGACCATTACAAAACGCAAGGAAAAAAACAATGGATCGATTAATTATATTATTGGGAACAAAAAACTTTAAATACACTTTTTTGCCCCGATTATCAGTCATTTGTTATTAACCAAAAACTTGCAAAATTACGGAAAATAAAAAAATCGTTACGATTATTTTTTTCACTTGACAAAATCTGACATTTTGGTGGTTTTAACCAATAGCAATACATTATTCTAGCCAATCATTCGGTATTATACTGATAATTATGCTTCCTCATCGATAAAACCTTGTTTACATCGAAACGTCAAAATTTTACTTTGAATTTGTCATTATTGACAACTAAAAGCGCTTTCAAAAATCCTTTTAAATTGTTGAAAAAAATAATCTTCCCAAATACAACTCGCTCTTCAAATTTTATCACATAATTTTTTATTTTCATCACTCAAACTTGTTTATTTGAGGCAAAAACATTCAAACAAACCGAATTTAGATAAAATCACTCCTCCTAACGGAGTCGTGATTTTATCAAATCGGTTTGTTTTCATATTTTTGCCAAATAAACAAGTTTTCGTGGAAAAGAAAAAATTATCGATAAAATTTGAAGCACTCGTGGTATTACCTTTGATAATCATTTCTTAAGGTAAAATGGATAGATAAAAATAAACACTTTCACTCTTGATACTTTTTCAAAAAATCCTTTGTTTTCAAGTTATCGGCAATTCAAAATCAAAAATCGACCGAAAAATGGATTTTTCGAAAAAAAATTTCTCGGCTTCTACCACGGCTTTTTCAAATTTTTAAAAAGGCAAATTACTCGTGAAAACATATACTATTAGATGGTATTTTTTTTTTCAAGCTACATTCATTTACCTTGTCGAATTCGTCATACCAAATTCGCGAAATTTACGGATTCCAAGAAATTAAGTATCTAGGTTTGACTCTAGACAGTAAGCTCCTGTGGAACATAGACGAAAAGGAGATTAAATATACCTAAGGCAAAAATGGCTTTAATGGTGTGTAGGAATCTGGCAGAGAGAAACTGGGGTTGTAATCCAAAAATCCTAAGCTGGATGTACGCTGCCATAATGAGACCAATTATTACTTATGGAGCCATTGCGTGGAGTAGTAGAACTAGCCTTGTGACGACGAGAGAAAACCTCTCCAAAATTCAAAGACTAGCCTGTATATGCATTACAGGAGCAATGAGAACTTTCCCAACGGCAGCCATGGAAATGATTCTCAACCTCTCCTCTTTACATATGGTGGTGGAAAGTGTTGCAGAAAGAACAAAATTCAAACTAAGTAAAGAGGGAATCATTAAAAAAACCACCTCCCTACTTCTAAGAAATCAGTCAATCTGGTACATGCCACAAGACGGTACGATGAAAAAGTATAACTTTTTGAAGAAATTCGTTGGAAAAAATGCCATCCAAACACTCTGAAAGTTTGGGAAAAACCCCAAGTATCTTTCAAGCGGAAATCTACGCCATAATAAAGTGCGCCTAGTTCAATATTGATCAAGAATACAGAAGACAAAGGATTATCATAATGACGGATAGTCAAGCAGCCATTAAAGGATTGAGCTCTTGTGTAATTATTTCCAAAATGGTGTGGGAATGCCTAGACCAACTCAATAGAACAACATAGTTACCTTAATATGGATTCCAGGACATACTGGAATAGAAGGAAATGAAATAGCAGATGAACTAGCAAAAAGGCGGACTGAAATACCTTTTTGGGGACCTAAACCCTTTTACGGAATCAGCTTCAATGTAATATTGGAAGAAATAGCCAAGAGAAAGAGACGATCTGACAATTGGAAAGATCTAGTAGGGCTTATACAATCAAATATTCTTCTGGGTGACTACAACCTGTTGAGATCAAATGAATGCATAAGTCAAAGTAGAATTGCGCTAAGAGTGTTAATAGGGTTCCTAACGAGACATTGCCGCCTGAATGGGCACATGAAAAAGCTCAAAATAGTGGAGGAAAAAGAATGTAGATTTTGTGGCATCGAAGAATAAATCCACACACGTTCCAACTGCACAACACTCTAGAATCCTAGAGCACAGTACCTGGGAGATTACTGGATAGAAGAGGAACATTTACCTAAGCTGAAGCTTATTGCAGATATCTTAAAATTTTTCCGGGAAATGGGATTAAGGAGATACCAGTTCCTGAGACTCTCCTCAGAAACTGAGTAGGAGTAAGGGGTCACAATAGATCTTCTAGGTCTCAGTGAATGTTACCCAAAAAATACATACATACATTTCATAACCCAAATGATACAATGTCGTATTTTTTTAGATTTGTGTTTTATTTGGAATTGATTGTTTATATACCCAAAACAAAGACCTACAAGCCTCGTTTATTTGAAGTCACTGAAGAAATTGAGGAAAAAGTAAAATCCATAAAACTTAAATAAATATTTCTCTCTGCGTCTGTGTTTTATTTTTTAATATCTGTTCTCATATATATATTCCATGTTCTAGACTCTAGAGAAATACATTTACAATTGATGGATTGCAACAATAATAATATAATAACAATAATTTTCATATTATAATGAAATGAGTGTTCACCTTTTTGCGGTTATGAAATAAGATTTAATCATGCGACATAGGTATCCGTTTGAAATTGTTAAAAATAAGTACATATCACCTTATAATTTTCTGTTAGCCTCTTTGTGATAATAGTGCTATAATTATGAATAGTCGTTCTATCATATATTTTTGTGCATTTCTCTCGTACTGCGCTTGCAACAGAATTTTTTTTACAAACAATGTAACGGATGGTACCAGATTATGAATAACAGCGATATCAATTTTGTACAAGACGATTTAAAAACAAAGAGAATGATACACGGCTGTTTGTGTCACATAAAAACAAGTGAGAATGAGCTTTGTGATCAAGATCAGTTGTTTAAAGAAAACATTTGCGAAACTAAATTCAATTCAACTTTTGAAACTACTCTTTATAACGAAACACAACGTTTAAGTGGAACCATAAACGATTATCTTATTTTGTATAATCTGTCTCTATAAAATTGCAGCAGGAGATGAAAATGAAAATATTGATAAAATATTCATCCAAGAAGGTACTTTAATTTATTTCGAGTCTTTTGATCAGTGTGGAAAAGATAAGTTTTGTTCTCCAAGTATGTTTCATGACAAAAGAAAAACTGAAACGTTGATGATAGTATGCGAATATGATTCCAGCAGTCAGTTATTGAATTTGATTACAGAACAAATTGGTGAGTTTATTGTAAATTTGATAGATAGTTTAGATTTAAATATCATGGTAATATTGCCATAAATACCCCTTTAACCAATATAGACCGTTAGCCTTTCTTCTTACCCTACCAAAATATAGACATTTCATCGAAAATAAAATGAGTTTTGATTTAGATAACATCAATCAAATCATTCATAACATTTTTATTTGGATCACACATGCGCAGTATTGCGTAACTACTATTCTCAATATTATTGTATTTTGGAACAAAACAAAAACTAGGATATTGGAATCAAAATATTAAAAAAAATACAAGTACCTTATAATAATAAAGTAATCCAAATTTTGTCGATGGTAGGTATCTAATTAACATTATAACATGTAGAAAACGCATCTCTCGCACCGCAGGTTTTTCTTCTCAGTTGAATGGCTTCGAAGGAAACCAATTAGTCAGATATATTCAGATTTTGAAAAATTGTAGATATCACATTGGCAGATACTACTGTGGTATGAAACATTTGCATATTGGTATTAGTGAAGTGTATGTTTCACCGAAAAACATTGTGAGATCTATCCTAGAATAAGACTATAGGGATGTGGGGATACGATGAAGTTGAGTTGTTAGCAGTTTAACTCTTTTTTCAAAATTAAATTTGGTATAGGATGAGCATTGGACATAACTAGACGCTCCAAAGTAATAAGGCGTTTGTCACTGAGGACTCTACTATTAATAATAATTGCTTCATATTGACGAAGAAATTGATTACAATCGATCGAACTATATACGATTTTGCTTGATATTTTGACGGAAATTTCGGCGTGGCAGGCTGGCTTACAATAAATGAGTAGTTTCTGGTTTGGTTTTGCATGGTAGTTTGTGAATTGGTATGGTTTTCGGCAGAACCTTCCATTATTTCATAATATATTTGGTGAATCTGATTTCGGCTCATTTGGAATAATTATCAGTGGAATCTAAAGTACTTGACTAGCCACAAAATAAATGGCTAGTTTTGGTACATAATCCGAGTATTCCATTTTCAATGAAGAGCTGAATACCGGTCAGAACCGGACTCTCTACACACTTGCTTTATTGGAATGTTTGCAGCGGGATTTTATATTTATATTAGTAATATCTCTTTATAATTAAGGTCTGGTATCAAAATAGCTTTTTCCATAATTAATACTAAATTTTTATACTCGCTTTAGTTTTTAGGTATAAAAATAACAATACTATATTTCTATTAATCACTATTATCGTGTACAGGGTTTTTCATTATATATGGACCCTTCTATATCTCACTTATTATTTGAGGCAGATAAGAGTTAAATGGTTATTAATGTTGTTTTAGAAATTTAACGAAAATATTATACAGGGTGTCCCTGAAAAGAGAGTCAGGGCCAAAGTATTCTTTCTTAATGGGACACCCTATATATTTTTATATTTTTAATTTTTTCACTTCAATCCGAATTCAGCAATATATAATTGTTATAGTTTAACCTTAACAGTTTAGAAAATATATTCATTTAAAAATCCTTTTCTGTAGGATGAAAACCAACTATGATATAAACACCGGTTAGGCCATGAAAGCATTGTCATATTTTACAAGTAGGTATAATTTGCACCATTATAAAACATTGTATTTGATAGTTTGGAAAATGCGGTATACAGATGATGAAAAGATTTAAAGTTTGGTGTGGAATATTCCAGAATAAAGTGGTTGGGCCAATATTTTTCAATCATAAGTTAACAGGAAGAACTTACCTAAACTGCATAATACCCAAAATAAGTGAAATACTACAAGATGAATCTACAGCTGACCAATTAAATACCATGATCTGGTACCAAGATGGGGTCCCACCCTATAATGTATTAGAGGTGAGAAAACATCTCAACAATCAGTTTCCAGAGTGGATCGGAAATAATGGGACAATTCTATGGCCTCCTAATAGCCCTGGCCTAACTCCTTTAAATTCTTTTTTGTGGGGGATGCTGAAGGATATAGTTAACTTTGGCGAAAATGACAATCTTTAGTTAGACAATTTAGGAAAAGATTCGAGGCGAAATTGATAACTTAAATAATCATACTGATATTATTTCTAAATGTTTAGAGAATGTACGTTGAAGATACATGCATTGACAATATGGGGGTTATTTTGAACAATATTTATAGTTTCATTTGGGCTTAACCTAACCTAGTTCAAGCCGTCAAAACATCAAACTTAAATAGGCTGTAATAGTGATTTTTGTAAGAGCTGTCAAGAAACTTTCGAAACACTTTTTTATTATCCTTATAACTTATAACTGGTTTGTGTATTTTGTGGAAAGTTTTATTCTATTAAAAAATGTCTAGTGAAAGTAAGATGGGCTTAATATTATCACGGAAACCGCAGAAATAGCCAAATATTGTTGATGTTGTTCAAGTATTATCAATAATAAGAGTATAAATACAAGTAGAAGTAGATCGTAGGTAAAGTATAGTACGTAACTCGTGTTGTAAAGCATTTTACGCACTCACTTTTCCATTCGTGCGTAAAATGCTTCTTACCACACACGTTACGTAATATACTACCTATTACTAAATTCCAATCGATAGATTGCTACATCTTACTGTGTCGTATATATTTTCTGAACTGTTGAGGTTAGACTATAACAATTATATATTGTTGGATTTGGATTGAAGTGAACAGTTTGAAAATATAAAAATATATAGGGTGTCCCATCTCTGTATCTGTAGAGTAGGGAGGGTGAGTGTAGGCTCACAGCACTTAGGCCACATATGACCCATTATACATCCTCCCGAGGAGTTGTTCTCCTAGGTCATCGTCCATCCTGTCCTTCTCAGGAAGGTGAACAAGTCACCAGGAGACATCTCCTTTATATCGGCAGGTGTAGGCCAAGACTCACCGAACACATACTCTCTTATTGACGATAAATCCGGACACTCGCATAGGACATGCCTGACAGTCTCATCTTCTTGTTCACACATCCTGCATAGTGGTGTGTCCACTAGCCCCATAGTATGGAGGTGCTTCCTTAGTTGACAGTGGCCAGTCAGAAATCCCACTGTTATACGTAGGTTTTTCCTAGTCATCGCCAAGTATTTCTTCGGCGCTATCTTCCCAGGGTCGCCCAGGGTGATCCTGGCAAAACTGCATCCTTTGATTCCCTCCCATCTCTCAAGGGATTGAGCATGGGTGTACCGTTTGGTTAGTTCCGCAATTGTCGAAGTCGTTAGACCGTAGGTGTCACTGGGTCATAGGGTGTTCCATTTAAGAAAGAACACTTTGGCTCTGACCCTCTTTTTGGGGACATCCTCTATACTATTTTCGTTGGATTTTAAAAACTACTTTGATAACCATTCAACTCTTATTTGGGACATTTTTATCTGTTACAAATAATAAGCGAGATATGGAAGGGTCCATATATAATGAAAAACCCTGTACATAGCCTAACCTAACCTGATAAAAATTTACACAAAAAAATTGTACTATCACATTTGTTTGCCTTACTAGCTGGATATATTACCTGGATGGTCACTGTTCACTTCTCAAAATATTTCCCGAAGGTTATATGTTCGAAAACTCACATTTCTCACTGAGAAAATAACTTTTATTTTGTATCTCAACTAAATGGAAACTCTTGACAACGTCGCAATCGCTTTAACAGCGAACGTATGCTCCACCAAAAATCAATATTAAATACGTACTACCCGTTAATTAGCCATCCCTGTCCAACGGACCAAATCTTCCAATGCATCTTCTCCTTCGCACCTTGCACAAGATTAACAGACCCTTACCACCCCCTACTCTCCAACCAGCTAATCGCCCCAACCCCAAAAAACCAGGGTTTCATTTCGGAATGAGTCTGGAGTGAATGGCGAAACAGCTCATTTACACAGTACGGTTTGAAGGGAAACAATAGAAAATTCCCACAAATCGCACATGGTCCTTCGAACCTGACCCCAAAGGAAAATCAAACTCATCAAATCGCAAAGAAACTGGCCTCGTGGCATCAAATCGACGCCGGAAGTGCTTCTACAGCCATCTTGGATCCCTCCAGCGGACAGCAGACGAACTAATGGCGGTTCAAAACAGCGCAAGCGCACTCTAGCTATACTCCACTTTTCTCCCGTCTCAGTCTCACTCTCTCAGCTCATCACCCATCTCTCTCGTGGTACGAACATTGATAGGAAGGTAACCAAAACTAATTAATTGAGGGCGATTAGTATCAAACGCCTAACCTCGGTTTAATGTTGACTGATGTTTAGACTGATGTAATTGTTGATTATAAATACATCAGTCAGACACAGTCTAAACATCAGTTATCATTAAACCGAATTTAGGTGTTTGATACAACTCTGAACTCGCCCTGAAAGGTCAGTGATTTTTATTCTATTTTCGAACTATTGTTGTTGATACTTATTATATAAAGTTCTAGTGATTCTTAACATTTTTATTCTGTTTTTGAACATTTTATTGTCGATGTTTAATTGATGCTTATAATAAGTAGGTACCTACAAATATAGATTTCAAGGAAAAGCTTTCAGCACACAAAGTCAGATGACGAGAATAATATGCCATATTTTAAAACTATAAGAAAAAATTCCAAAGCGCAAATAACCAGAATCTCTAACTGGTTTGAAAATCATAAAGATATTGTAGTAGATTCAAATGAAATCAAAAACAGAATTAGATTATTAGAAACTCATTTTGAGAAATACTCTAATGCCGAAGATGAAATTAATCTCTTGGACATCGACGGCACTGAGTCCGATAATAGAGAAGAATTTGAAAATAAATTCATTACTTTGTTATCGCGCTTGCAAACCAAACTAGAAACACGTTGTCAAAACATAGGTAAAATAGATAGCCCATCACAAAAGAATAATATCAAATTACCCAACATACAAATTCCAACCTTCACAGGGAACGCTCTAGAATTCACACCCTTTATGGACCTATTTACAGCGTTAATAATAAAAAACCCGAATCTGACATCTAATGCTGAAAAGTTTTTTTTCTCAAAACATATGTTAAAGGAGAACCACTTCAAATAATCGATCAGCTACCTGTGAAAGAAGCTAATTTTCAAATAGCATTTTACAATTGTTAGATAAACGATATAATAATGCTAATAATAGTAAACAGCTAATAAATAATCATTTTAAGAATTTGTTAAACGCACCTGTAATAAATAAAAGTAATTGTATGAACTTACGGCAATTGGTAACGAACTCTAGAGCAAACACTGATGCTTTAAAAAACACAAATCACACCCCGGAAGAACTTTATGAAAATTTGTCAATATACATACTAGAACGAAAACTTCATTTCAATTCAAAAAAAAGCATACGAGGAGCATAAAAAATCATCATTATCTACTTTGGATGAATTCTTTGAATTTTTGGAACATATAGATGCCAAGTCTTAGCGATAACTTGAACACTACTGACTCTAATTCAGACAATAAAATTGATAAAACTTACTCTTATGGTAATTCGTCTCAAAATCATTAAAACAACAGTAATAACTATAATAATTATTCACAAATTCATAATAGAAATAAATTCAACAAAGTAACACTGCACACCAATAAGCCTCAAACTAGTGGTGATGTCTCTTTTCCCAACTCATACGAAGTAGTCTCCTCCGGTCGTCTCCATCAAGCTCTCCTACGCGCAATAAAATCTGCAACTTCTGTAATGCGAGAACTCACAAAATTTACACTTGCCCTGATTTCACTACATTGGTTCCTATAGATAGAGTGAACGCAGCCCGAAGCAAAAAACTCTGCTTCAATTGCTTAGGCAACAAACATCTGATACCACAATGTCCGTCTACACTCTCTTGCACCGTCTGTCATAAAAAGCACCATACTCTCCTACACAATGGAAATTCAAACAACCCAGAATTCGCTCCAAATCGTAATGTCTCACTAAACGATAATACAAACAACACTACTCATACTCAACCAAGTACTTCAATGCAGAGCCAACTCTCACAAAGATCTGCTTCACTCTCCGCAGTCGCTGTAAAAACTCCTTATGTACTATTAGCCACTGCGAAAGTGGCCGTGCACTCAAAACAAGGTCATCCACTAATTTTGAATGCTTTATTAGACAAGGGAAGTCAAACTTCATTCATTAAACGTTCCACAGTCGTTGAATTAGGAAACATAAAATATGTTACCCTCTCAACATGCAAATTTCAGGCATTCTCACTAGTAACAGCATTGTGAATAAAATGACAGACATTGATTTTCACTCAGTCTTTGATAACCAAAAGTTCCAAGTATCGTGTGCTGTCGTGGAAAACATAACCCAAGCTTTACCCCAAATACGAATAGATCCTCAAAAACTAGGAATCCCGACTTCTCTCTTGCATCAATTAGCTGATGACGAATATTTCTTACCGTCAGATGCTCATTGGAGCAGATGTATATCACTCCTTGCTCAAAGCTGGTTTTGTCTCTCTAGGTAAAAACCTCCCTACCCTCGTAGACACTCATTTAGGATGGGTATTAGCTGGTATTGATTAGCTGTATTGATTACCCTACTCAAGAAAGCGCTCTCTCTATTGTATCTCACACTTTCTTTTCAACTAGTGCTAGCCTCCCACCTCTCGAAGATAGATTAGATACTATGCTCGTAAAGTTTTGGTCTCAAGAAGAAATTCAAACTCATCCTCATCCTTCTCCGGAAGATGAATTGGCTGAAACAATTTTCACATCCACCACCCGAATTATGGACTCTGGAAGATACCAGGTCGATTTACCTCTACTTCACCCCAACGCTCATAAGAAGCTGGGCGAATGGTTTGCGCAAGCAAAAAACAGTTTTATATCTCTTGAAAAAAAGTTTGAAAAAAATCCAGAGCTTTTCAAAGAATATAAAAAGTTCATCACTGAATATTTAGTTGTAAAACAAGTTCTCGTCTCAGCCTTAATGATATTACCCTGAAAGGCCCTCAAGTGCAGCCCGAGTTATACGACATCCTAGATTTCGCTTATTTGAATTTGTGCTAACTGCGGACATCAAACAGATGTACAGACAAGTGTTGATGAACCCCCAATTCAACTTTCTTCAAAATGTATTATGGAGAGACTCCCCATCAGAACAATTCTCGTGTATCGAATTAAATCGGGTTTCTTTCGGACAAAAAAGTGATCCCTACTTGGCATTCGAGTTCTCAACGACATTGCTATAATCGACATTAAAATTTAACACTTGCTTCTGATGCCCTACTGAACCAAAACTATTTCGATGACATATTAGCCGGTACAAACACACCCAATGATCTTGAAATATTACTGCAGGATTTGAAAATGATTCTAGAAAAAGCTGGTTTTCATCTGCATAAAATATGTACAAACACTAATGAAATTTCTAATCAAAATCCACTTAATCCAGAAACCGGAATTGACTTCAATTTGTCTGACTCCCCCTTTAAGATACTAGGAATGACATGGAACCCTCATACCGACGAATTGAAGATAAATGTTTTTGCTTCTCTTGAATCTAAGCCCGCATTCACCAAAGTAAAATATCTACAATTAACTTTTAATTGTGGTTAAGCAGCTAATTTCGTATTCACCAATTTTTTCATCAGAGAATTAGTGCTTAAACAAGAAATTAACTTAATCGGCCAAATTTGAGCGGTTTTAAAGATAATCGCCGTTTATTCTGACAGAAGTGAACATAACAATCAAACAATATAACCCAAACCTACAAATTATCTTGTCCTTTACAATTTTTGATTTTTCGTTGGTTTATTGTTTTCTGGGACAAGGAAAATATTGAAGATCAGCTGTGTATGACGATGATTTGGACGTTATGGACATTATTGCAGATGACTTTACTAGAATTCAGTGGAAAAGAACTAATTATTTTCAAACAATGGATGAATACAACTTTTATAAAAGATTTAGACTGATCAAGCCTATTTGTAATTAGTATGATGACTATACCACCCCAGTAGGGTAGTCCCAAATAAAATACCAAGTAACTTTGAATTAAAAGGTTTTTTTATTTTTCAGTAACAGTCCAGTAAGGTTAAATCGATCTTTAAAAATGTAAAGTGTTAGCAATATCTGCCAATACAAGCTAAAACATTCGTATTTTGGGTGGTGACACTGAGAAAATATCCATGTTGCCAAGTTGTAATTCAAAGTTAACCCCTGATTGCTTAATTTTACCAAACAACAATTTGGTGAATAGCAATTTGACTTAATCAAGATTACTTATTTAATCACAATTACCTAATCATGATTAGAGTTGAAGATGGTGAATACGGCCAAAGGTTCTCACAAAACGAATACCTAATTCTTTCGCACTTATGTCAATGTTTTGACCCTTAGGTCTTATCAACCCTATTATAGTTAAGGGTAAATTAATAATGCAAAAGATATGAGGCAAGTTCTTAAATCTACCGATATATCTATCGATAAATACGGTGTCTACCAAAGTCGTTCTTAAATTTACCGATAGATTGTCAATAGAATCATCCCAGCGTTCTTAAATTCATCGATAGCTCTATCGAACATCTATCAGTTCTACCGGTCTTAGACTTGATAAATCTGGTAGATTTGGAAGGGAAAAGAACAATCAGAGAGCACAATCATCAATCATATGCAATGACAATTAACAATCTTTGTTTATTGAGTTGTTTTGTTTTGTTGAAGATTTTATACTTTTTTTTGTAAATAAAAATGGATTATGATATGGAATAGAAATTACTAATCGAATTAAATGCTGTGGTAATAGAAAAAAAAAGTTTACTAGCGTCTATGCGTCAATACTACTAAAGATGACTGAAATAATTGTCAAATTTATCTTCTTTCTTTCTTCAATCTACCAATATGTATCTAACCAATACGTTCTTATAATCGTCTACCGATAGATCAACCAAGATCAACTTCATTCTATCTGACATTTATCTGACATATCACAGACATCTATCGATAGAGTCTATCGGTGGATTTTAAGAACTTCCCTATGGTTACAGCAATTGGATTGAGATGAAGAAATAAGAGATCCATTAATTATAAAAGAATGGAACAATTTCTCAAAAATGATCCTACAAGTAAAAAACTTGAAAATCCTCCGTCATTTTTTTTTTAAAAAGGAAATAGTCAAAATAGAAATTCACGTCTTCACAGATGCCTCGCAAGAAGCCTTTGTTTTTAATATTTATATTCGCTCTCTTTATGCAGATAATTCCACCCATTGCTCTCTTGTCACTTCAAAATCTCGCGTTGCACCCTTACTATCCCTAAATTAGAACTCAATGCTATGCTCCTCTTGTCAAAACTAATTAAGAAGAATTTACAAGTATTTGAAAATAAAATTAGGATAGATTCAGTCAATTTATGGACTGATTCCACCATTAACATGGGTGAAAAATCCTCCCTCTCGTCGTTGGACAACCTTTGTAGGTAACAGGGTGTCTCAAATTCAAGAGCTCATTGGAGACACATACACTCGGTCTACAATCCCGCAGATATGCTATCTAGAGGTAAATTCGAAAACAAAGACTTCTCATTCTGGTTTTCTGGTCCAGAGTTCCTGAAAGATCCATTTACAGAGATCAACCCACTTAATGCTTTTGCTCACAACTCAAATGCGAAACATCCAAAGATGTCAGGCCCTCTTCAAGTCAAGGAGCTTGAAAAATCTCTTAATTTTATCTTGAAAACTATCCAAAGTCAACATTTTGATTCAGAAATAAAAGCAATTGCTCTGTCGAAACCGATAAAAAAACAAGCAAATTCTCTCCCTCCACCCATTTGTGGTTCCGAAGGTCTTCTTCGAGTAGGTGGTCGATTGGCACACGCATCGATTCCATTCGCCCAAAAACATCCAATTCTTTTGCCTTCAAAAAACCATGTAGTATCTCTTCTTCTAAAATTTGAACAGTTGAACACAAAATGTTCTTTCAACCATACGCTTACGGTATTGGCCTTTAGATGGATTACGCGAGACCAAACGAATTATCCATAAATGCCTCACTTGTCACCGATTCAATTCGCAAGCAGCCCAACAAATTATGTCAGATCTCCCTATAGATCGTATCACAATCTCCCGGCCTTTTCAAAAAGTCTAGACTTTTTGAAAAGTTAGTTAAGTCGTTCCTCCTGCGTAAGGCTCCCTTCTATAAAACTTACTTAGCCCTGTTTGTGTGTATGGCAACCAAAGCCATACACATCGAATTAGTCTCAGATCTCTCTACAGATTCATTCATAGCCTCGCTCAAACGCTTCATTGCTCGCAGAGGAAACCCCACAGTTATTTACTGCGATAATGGTACGAATTTTGTTGGAGCAGCACATCAATTGAAAGACTTATATACATTTCTTAAATCCCAGAGCACACATAATGCCATTGACCTGTCAACCAATGAAATTTCCTGGAAATTTATACCCGCACAATCGCCACACTGGGGAGGCATATGGGAAGCGGGCATAAAAAGTGCTAAAAATCACCTCGTTCGGATCGTAGGTAACTCTCTATTCACATACGAGCAATTTCTCACCATTTTAATCCAAATTGAGGCCATTCTCAACTCCAGACCTCTGTTCCCTATGTCAAACGACCCCAAGGATTTACAACCCTTGACCCCAGGCCATTTTCTCATCGGTTCATCCCTCACCGCTTACCCTGAAAAGTATATTTCTTCTCACCCCACAAATAGACTCTCATTTTGGAACAAATGTTACCAGATTCAACAAGTTTTTTGGAAACGCTGGTCATTAGATTATATGAACCGACTTCAAAATCGCCCAAAATGGATGACTTCCCGTTCCAACATTCAGGTAAATGATATGGTCTTGGTAAAAGATAACAATTCCCCCCCTCTAAAATGGCCCCTGGCAAGAGTAATTAGGCGATTTCGTCCCGTTTTGGTTGGTAGGGACTTTGGTTAACCAATTGGTAGGTCCTACGTCACCGCTATGACGTAAACTACCAATAACAGGCGAAATCGTTTGGTTCCCAGCGTAGCCCAGCTGGTACAGCTGATTGATGAAATTGACATATGGTTCATACAACAGCCTTTTTGGTGTGCGTCATCGTTTGTTAATGTCTTTCTAACACATTACGTGGAAATAAATGGGAAAAAAGTCAGGTCTTTGATTAATCCTAATCAAAATATCGCAATAGTGAACCGTTCAAATGTTTTACAAACGTCAATCCTAATCATTGACTTACCAAAATTTGATTGGTTGATGTTCAGATTAAGCGCAAGCGCGACCTATCAATCGGGAGAAATTTCTTTGTTTGAAATAGGATGCAGATATACCTTTCGTATTGTCAATGTGTCTGACATCTTTTTCTACTGTCCCACTGACAGTTCTTGTCAGGTCTGTACTTTGTTGTTTACGGTCAATTATTATTTATGAAAAGTGAATATGAATATTATTGTTATATTTATTCGAATAATACAAAAATATGCCTAGATACACGGAAAAACATCAGCATTTTGAAAGTTCTCAAGTATTTTCAGTTACAAAAAGAAGCTGGTAACTATTAATTTCATAGCCTTGTCGAATTTTGCATTTTGCTGAATGCGATCCTGATGATTTTCTTTATCAAATTTAGGGTTAGATATGTGTCAAAATAGCAAATAAAATGAACGACATACCCAAAACCCGATTATACGTCACAAACGATGACGCACACCAAAAAGGCTGTTGTATGAACCATAGAACAATATATTTACAAATAAAAAGAAAGACAGAAACTACTTTAGACAAGGATAGAAAGCTACCAATTTCCAAGGATATTAGATGAGAATAGGATTGATTAAAAGCTGAAAAGTGTCAGCCGAGTTTGATGACGTCACTGGTTACCCATGCGCGCGTCGCCTTGCGCGAATTATGAAACTGTGAAATTCGTGGTGTTATTTGTTTATTTTTTAAAATTTAATAACAAAAAATAAAGTATTCAATATATAAGCAAAATTTTTCAACATGTTTTTCTTATGATAAAATCATTCTGGGTATAAATCATGTAAGTCAAAAGACATATTCCTTTTACTTTAAATAATAATAATTAATTGGGCGATTTAAAAGCAAGTTCAGGGGATAGTATTCTAGAAAAAACATAAGCCATTATGTAATAGCATTTTTAGTTGGCCAACTGCAAATGTTTAAGATAATCCGGATAAGAATGATGGAGAATATGTATACGCACCTTAGATTATAGTATAATATGACAAATTTTTAAGTGTAATTTTCAATAAGCAATAAAAAATATGATTACTATTTTAAATTATGTTCCACTTACCCTATTTCTTGCCAAAACAACATGTCATGATCAGTTTTTAAGGTTTCTTTCATTATCATTATTATTTATAAACTGTGTAGGTAGGTTATTCAATATTTTAATTTTTTGCAACTCAAATATGTACTAAATTTAGAGTAGAAAAGTACTTTGTTAGTGTATGAAATAGCTTTTATTGATTTCTAAAAAAAAACTCGAATTGTGTGATTTATGAGGTTTTTGAAATGGCTGATTCAATTTTATACTCATTTTTATTAATCTTTATAACAGGACAAAACTGGTATTTTTACATGAAAATAGTGAATACAACACTAATATCCTTGAAGAGTTTCGTCTTAGAAACAGCTGTTGCAATTATCAATAGTTACACTAAACTTATTACAATACAGTTCGAAATCTGTCTTTGTTTACTACACAGTAGACATATAGGATTTTTACGATAAAAAGACGATGACGTTGCAAAACAAAATATTGTGATGTTGCCAAGCTGTAGTTTTTTTCTTTACTTAACGAAAACTAGTAAAGTCGATCTGATATGTTAGATTGACATTTACTTTTATGTAACAATAATATTAATAATAATGAATACAAACATCGAATACTATTACTTACGTCTCTCAATAGTAAGCGGGGAAAGCGGCCCCTCATTTCGGCAATCTGGTTCAAAATACCTTAACAAAGATGTTACTACCTCTTGACATTTACTGTTCAGCTGCTTCGGCATTTTATTAACTACACACTGCAGATTTGCGTAAATAATTAGTTGTGAAAATAACTGTTTATTTAATCTCACAGAAACAATGAATTTAAAAGCACCAGAAAAACTTTTAAATATTAGACGATGATCGAATGTCAATAAACGTCAAAACAAACTGAGGAATTTCACCAGTTTATCTGACAACGTCTTGAAGTTTTGCCAACCCGTTAGCTGTAAATTGCACTGGCTGTTAAGGATAAATTGTATTTACGGTTGGTAAATTATTATTTATTCTGATAAGCAGGAAAGTAACTAAATGTGACGTCATCGTCTTTTTATCGTAAAAATCCCATATAATTGATGGAACACCAATGTCGACAAAAGAACGTTGCTGTGACGTCACTGGTTACCCAAACGGCTAGCTAGCGTTGCTCTTATGGGAATAATCCATCCTATTCTCATCTAATATCCCTGACCAATTTCAGTAACCGTGCTGCAGATCTCGGTATGTGATTTGACAGACCAAAAAGGTACCAAAGTTAGATTGACGTCATCGTTTTTCGGAACGAAATCGATTTTGGTATGTAATTGACAGACCAAAGTGGGGTACCAAAGCGGGACGAAATCGCCTATTGATGCACCCGTAGGCAAAGATGGCAAAGTTCGTTGCGCCACCATCAAGACTAGTGAAGGACACAATACACCAGGCCTATTACCAAACTGATACCTCTTCCCTGAGACTCCAAATAAATCATACCCCATTGTGTAACTTAAGCTCCTCTTCTCAGTTTTTAATATTATATCTTCTTTCCATCTTGTTCGAAAACTCACATTTCTCAATGAGAAAATAACTTTTATTTTGTATCTCAACTAAATGGAAACTCTTGACAACGTCGCAATCGCTCTAACAGCGAACGTATGCTCCACCAAAAATCAATATTAAATACGTACTACCCGTTAATTAGCCATCCCTGTCCAACGGACCAAATCTTCCAATGCATCTTCTCCTTTTCGCACCTTGCACAAGAGCAATGTATGGAACAGACCCTTACCACCTCTACTCTCCAACCAGCTAATCGCCCCAACCCCAAAAAACCATTTCGGTCGGATTGGTCGGAATGAGTCTGGAATGAATGGCGAAACAGCTCATTTACACAGTAAGGTTTGAAGGGAAATAATAGAAAATTCCCTCAAATCGCTCATTATATGTTAAAGCTCAGGTGAGTATTACGTTAATTATTTTCAGATCAATAAATAAAGCTTTTATGAAAAAGTGCAATTTGAGACTAAGTATGTGTACCTAGTATGTTTGAAACTATTACTATTAAAATTCACGAAGAAAAAGAAATTATAATAAGTGAGACTACAGTGTCCACACATATCCTGGTAGTCCATGGATACATCTGAATACATAACTCCTCCGCTCTTGGAAAAAAATTCGGTGGGATCTTGAAGAATTTTCCAAAAATAGTTTTTTAATTTTGTTTTTGAATAGGCATTAAGAGTCTTTTAAAGTTTTCATTTGATCTAAATGAACATTATCTAATTTCAGTGGTTCAATTTAAAGTAAGTATCGAGTTTTATTGGAAGACAAATCGCTTGCACACAGGAATATTTTGCACATATCATTCAGAGCCTGTACAGTATTTTCTTCAGACTTTAGAATATACTTTTAATTTGGAATTATTAATTATAGCAAGCAGACCAAGAAGTCAAGTTCTTCATGTCACCATCCTAATGATGACACCAAAAGGAAAGAGGAACCCACAATTTGCCAACTTGGCAATTAAAATAACTATATCCTAAAATATTTGCGCACACTGTGCAGCTACTTACTACATATTATACAGTGTGATTCATTATTGAGATAAAGTCCTATATCTTGTGAATGATAAAAGATATTTTGATGAAATTTTGACCGATTGTAGCCAGCCTAGAGGCTCATATTTTAAAATTAGTCGCAATTATACAGCTTGTTACAAAACGCCGTGCCAGATCAGTGATATTTTTTTAATGGAACATCCTGTATTTTACTCCAAATTTGAATTTTGCTTTACTCTGCTATTACAATGATATGATATTGTAATGGGTTTTACAGCGTATTTAAAAAGTTCTGACCACTTGTTTCTGTAAATCGTAATGACTTCAACGCCCTGGGGCTCGATTCTCGACCTTATGTGAAAAGATTCACATGTGAAATTATTCCACTACTTATTTTCACATGCTTGTTTGAAACGGTATACTCGGTGATAGTGGAATGTATTTTCCAATGGATATGATCTTGATATACGTATGCCTAAAATTAAATAGATATTATGACCAATCCTGTTTCATCATTTTGTATTTGTTGTGTTGAGATCCCTGGGCTATTGACATCAAAATAAACAAAGTAAGTTAACTGAATCGTCTGAAACTGAAGAATTGAGAATAATAAAGAATTATGGCGGATGAGAGGTTCCAGTTTCAAAAAATAGAAGGAAAACTGGACATGTCTCCGATACACAAAAAAACATGCTCATCACTTTTATTGAAAATGACAATTTTATAAACTGATTATCACTAAGGTTTATGAAAGGATCTCGTGCTACGTCCTTTCACCTTGACCAAAAATCTCTAGGTGGATTATTTTCTAGCATTTCCACCTCTTCCAAATGATGCAGTAGAATAGCTTCCTCCATTAGAAGTTTCAAAACAAAACAAAATACCAAACACAAGATGTGCTACTGCTGAGAAAGTCAGTTTGAATATTTACGTGTATGAATATAATTTGGTTATTGTCAGGGTTGTCTCTGTTATTGGTAATGTTGTATGACAGTAATTTCATTGGAAATTACATTCACATTGGCATTTACCATGTGAAAATATTCGTAGACTTTTTGTGTGAAAATATTCACGTGGTTCTGTGGAGAATACCGAATTTAATATTTCCATGTGAATAAAAGTCGAGAATCGAGTCCCTGTATACTTTAAACTGTACAATTTAAAATTAATCTCTTATATACGTCTGTGATAATCGTCTAGTACTACAATTCAATCGAACTGATTCGATATCTAAGAAACCGTATACAGTAAGCATGCTGACACGGTTGAAGGAGGTATGTGGTTATCAATAGCTTTTTCCATCGTTTTGAGTACAAACGATGTTAAGCTAATTGGTCTAAAGGATTTGGGGTTTGTCGTGTCCCTTTTTCCAGGAAAGTTACTATTGCCCTTATCCATGCTTCTGGTATATAACCCAGTTCTAAGCTACTTCGACTAATTCTAGCCAGATGCGGTAGAATTTCGTCTTGTCCTTGCTGGAGCAATGCTGGGAAACTTCCATCGGCTCCCGATGCCTTGAAAGGTGAAAAGGTGTTCATGGTCCATTTCAACTACAAATGTGTTTGGCCATTGTAATACCTGCTCTGGAAGGTCTATTTGCGCTTCGAGAGGATTTTCTCCCCTATTTGGGGTACACCCAGGAAAATGAGTTTCTAGTAAGAGTCGAACTCTTTCCCCCTCATTTTCGGTATATTTACCCCCTAGCTTTCTCAAAGCCATCTGTGTTGACCCTAGTTTTCGCCATGACTTTGTAAAGTCTTGCCGCGGCAGACGTGTTGAGTCTATATCTTCACAGGATTTTCTGAAGCTGTTTCTTTCAGCTTTTCTAATTTCCTTGTGGTAGGTATTTCTCACCTCGGTGTATCTCTGCCAGTCTCCGGTGAGTTTTGCTTTTTGCTCGATTCAAACGCATCAATTATTGCCCTGTTCAGATCCTCAAGCTCATTTTCCAGGTCGAGATAATGCTTAGCCCTTCCGCGGACTTCCCTTTTCCATACCCATGTTGGTTTTCAGAAATTAGTTTCTTCTCATTGAATTACTTTTCCATTCTTTTTTTTTATAAGTCTCTCCAACAACTTACCTGCAGTATCTAGACATATTGGTCTGTATTGTGTTAGACCATTTGAATCTTTTTTTGGTTTTGGTAATAGGGTCAGCTTTGAGGTTTTCCAGCTCATTTGAAAAACACCTTGCATGAAGCATGTATTCATGACTTGTCTGATGTATTCTGGGTTTCCATCAACAACTGCCTTTATAGCCTCGTTAGGTATTCCATCTGGACCAGGAGCTTTCTTTGCCTTGAGATATTCTACTGATTCCGTTATCTCTTCCAATGTGAATTCTTCCTGTTCGTCTTGTTCAACTCTTATTTCTGGCCAGTCGTGTGAGCAAAAGTTTCTTAGTTTCTTTGTCTTTTTCTTCTGCTATTGTCGGTTTGTAGTTAATTTTATTTCTATCTGATATGCTTTACCCCAGATATCAGCACATAGGTATAAATCTTTCCAGCATTTCAATTTTTGCTTCAGAATGGCCGTTTTTAAGTCTTGCTCTGCTTTTTTGTACTCATTTGATATTTGTTCATAAATAAATTAAAACTGTTATTTCCCAGATATTGAATTCCTGAAATCGTTAGATCAGACAATGGTCCGCAATTTCAGTCCGAATTTAAAAAGTTTTCCAATGAATATGATTTCAAACATACAACGAGTAGTCCTTACTTTGCACAGTCAAATGGCTGTGTTGAGGCAGCTGTTAAAATTGCAAAAAATCTTAAAAAAAGTGATTACCTTTATAAAGCTTTATTGGCCTATCGAACAACACCCTTAGAGAGTGCAGGGTTTTCTCCAGGCGAGTTAATGTTTGGGAGAAAGGTGCGCTCTTTTTTGCCATAGCTGGCATCAGCATTGCCCATTCACCGCACTTTTTAGAATTTGTGACCATCCCATATCTAGACATAATTGTCAAATATTTGGAAAAAAATGGCGGATTTTCGTACTTTCACTTTCCGCATTAGTTAGGTAAACTACTATTACATCATTTTTTCTACTAGCATGCGAAAAAAAACCCAAAAGGTAACATGAAGAATAGTTATTTATTATACTAGCTGCGCGTCGGGAGACAATACAACCTCAAGCTAAAATCTAGTATTTTCCCGTGTATAATACACAATTTTTTTCTGTGACGGGAAAAACGACGATTTAATACTGAAATATTACAATATTAAATTCAGAAAATTATCAAAGGTAATACCACGAGTGCTTCAAATTTTATCGATAATTTTTTCTTTTCCACGAAAACTTGTTTATTTGGCAAAAATATGTGATAAAATTTGAAGAGCGAGTTGTATTTGGGAAGATTATTTTTTTCAACAATTTAAAAGGATTTTTGAAAGCGCTTTTAGTTGTCAATAATGACAAATTCAAAGTAAAATTTTGACGTTTCGATGTAAACAAGGTTTTATCGATGAGGAAGCATAATTATCAAAGGTAATACCACGAGTGCTTCAAATTTTATCGATAATTTCTTCTTTTCCACGAAAACTTGTTTATTTGGCAAAAATATGAAAACAAACCGATTTGATAAAATCACGACTCCGTTAGGAGGAGTGATTTTATCTAAATTCGGTTTGTTTGAATGTTTTTGCCTCAAATAAACAAGTTTGAGTGATGAAAATAAAAAATTATGTGATAAAATTTGAAGAGCGAGTTGTATTTGGGAAGATTATTTTTTTCAACAATTTAAAAGGATTTTTGAAAGCGCTTTTAGTTGTCAATAATGACAAATTCAAAGTAAAATTTTGACGTTTCGATGTAAACAAGGTTTTATCGATGAGGAAGCATAATTATCAGTATAATACCGAATGATTGGCTAGAATAATGTATTGCTATTGGTTAAAACCACCAAAATGTCAGATTTTGACAAGTGAAAAAAATAATCAAAGGTAATACCACGAGTGCTTCAAATTTTATCGATAATTTTTTCTTTTCCACGAAAACTTGTTTATTTGGCAAAAATATGAAAACAAACCGATTTGATAAAATCACGACTCCGTTAGGAGGAGTGATTTTATCTAAATTCGGTTTGTTTGAATGTTTTTGCCTCAAATAAACAAGTTTGAGTGATGAAAATAAAAAATTATGTGATAAAATTTGAAGAGCGAGTTGTATTTGGGAAGATTATTTTTTTCAACAATTTAAAAGGATTTTTGAAAGCGCTTTTAGTTGTCAATAATGACAAATTCAAAGTAAAATTTTGACGTTTCGATGTAAACAAGGTTTTATCGATGAGGAAGCATAATTATCAGTATAATACCGAATGATTGGCTAGAATAATGTATTGCTATTGGTTAAAACCACCAAAATGTCAGATTTTGACAAGTGAAAAAAATAATCAAAGGTAATACCACGAGTGCTTCAAATTTTATCGATAATTTTTTCTTTTCCACGAAAACTTGTTTATTTGGCAAAAATATGAAAACAAACCGATTTGATAAAATCACGACTCCGTTAGGAGGAGTGATTTTATCTAAATTCGGTTTGTTTGAATGTTTTTGCCTCAAATAAACAAGTTTGAGTGATGAAAATAAAAAATTATGTGATAAAATTTGAAGAGCGAGTTGTATTTGGGAAGATTATTTTTTTCAACAATTTAAAAGGATTTTTGAAAGCGCTTTTAGTTGTCAATAATGACAAATTCAAAGTAAAATTTTGACGTTTCGATGTAAACAAGGTTTTATCGATGAGGAAGCATAATTATCAGTATAATACCGAATGATTGGCTAGAATAATGTATTGCTATTGGTTAAAACCACCAAAATGTCAGATTTTGACAAGTGAAAAAAATAATCAAAGGTAATACCACGAGTGCTTCAAATTTTATCGATAATTTTTTCTTTTCCACGAAAACTTGTTTATTTGGCAAAAATATGAAAACAAACCGATTTGATAAAATCACGACTCCGTTAGGAGGAGTGATTTTATCTAAATTCGGTTTGTTTGAATGTTTTTGCCTCAAATAAACAAGTTTGAGTGATGAAAATAAAAAATTATGTGATAAAATTTGAAGAGCGAGTTGTATTTGGGAAGATTATTTTTTTCAACAATTTAAAAGGATTTTTGAAAGCGCTTTTAGTTGTCAATAATGACAAATTCAAAGTAAAATTTTGACGTTTCGATGTAAACAAGGTTTTATCGATGAGGAAGCATAATTATCAGTATAATACCGAATGATTGGCTAGAATAATGTATTGCTATTGGTTAAAACCACCAAAATGTCAGATTTTGACAAGTGAAAAAAATAATCAGTATAATACCGAATAATTGGCTAGAATAATGTATTGCTATTGGTTAAAACCACCAAAATGTCAGATTTTGACAAGTGAAAAAAATAATCGATGTAAAATTTGAATTTTGAAATTAGTAGGCTATATTTACTTATAGCGAAAATTAGACCTGCGTTGCTGAGGAAACTTTTAAAATAAATGAAAATAATCAAATAGACCAAGTACATCAACGGGAGTTGTGATGACAGAAAAAAATATAATTTCAACACAAGAAAATTCGTCTGTTGCACCGAATGGTTTAAGGAACGTGTCTTTCATGCAATGCACATTTAATAATTTTACTTTTGATATAAAGGAAATGTAACTTTATTGTATAATAAAATATTCTAAAATTAAATTATTATATGTTTATATCCGGGAAAAAAGTACTCATTTTTTTCCCGTGGGAAAAAAGTAATTTCATAAAAAGTGACATTTTGTGACCTGTCAACAGATATAAAATGTCAAACTTTTTTCCCGTCACAGAAAAAACATTTATTATTAAATAGGTACATATCAACTAAATTATTATTATTTGACATCCATTTGATAAGGCTTTTACCAGGGCCATTAAAAATTATTGAAAAGAAAGGTTTCTTTTAATAAAAAAATTAAACAGAATTCTAATGAATTTCTTAATTTTTCAGTCATTTGGTAAACTCAACCATACTAATACATATTTTAAATATTAAAATGTCAGTATACTACCCAAAAACTTTACAAATTTACTTTCCGGACTAGAGCGGAAAAGTGGATCTTTTCGCACGTTAGTAGAAAAAAATCATTTTATACAAAAAAAACTGTGCTAGTCAATCTCTCGTCCCAGAAAACCGCCTTATAGAAACTGATCATTTTTGGCTTAGATGAGTTAGATGGCATTTTTTGTTGTTAAATATTTTGACGTAAAAAGTAAGTAGGTATGGGAAAATTTCGTGATTTCTACTAACTTCCCCATTGGTTGAGATTATCGACTCAACACTCGAAGTCCTATGTGTGTTTGTGTGATGGTAGCAATGGCATCAGCTCTCGCTATTTGCCACATATTATTTTGATATGGGTAATGGTATTAATCTAGGTATACACATATATCAAATATCAATATTAGTTGTCTTGGCAAATTTTACTATTAGGTCATAAATATTCTTATCTTCTGCACCTAACAGAGATGTGAGTGGTAGTTTTATTAATTATGTTGTAGTAGATCTTGTAGAAAATTTTGAAGCATGGTGTAGGTATGGGAATATTTCGCGATTTCTGCTAACTTTCTCATTGCTTGGGATTATCGAATCAAAATGCATTTTCCTCTGTTAAATTTACCTTGAATACATTGGTGAAGACTAGTTCGTTATATATTTCCAATTAGTCGAGTTATGAGCTTCATTTATTTTGGAAAGTGGATTTTCGAAAATTTCACATAACTCTATTTGGTGGGGAAAAAATCATTTTATACAAAAACAACAATTAAAAAAAATGATTATCGTATCGCTGAATGTAGCTCAAGCTAGTGTAGACACAGATTATAAAAGAGAATTTATAATCTGTGGTGTAGATCGATAATTATATAATTTGTTAATAACGCTGTAACTTACGCTTACGCTTACAGATTCCAGGTGGATTCTAGCTTTGGTACATAATGTCTGTAAGGACTGAGTGAGAACGAATGACTTCACGAAACGCCTAGACACAGAAGTAATAGGAGCTTGTCTTAAAATCGTTCGTTGAAATGACAGTTATCAATGACTTGAAGGTTGGTGTGGAAGAATTGGTCAATAGACGTGTCTTGTATTATCTATGCAATAGACCAACCTTTTGTTTGCCATCTTTTTCGATAAAGTGTATTACTGAGTTGTTTTCTTGTTATATGGTGAACAATAAAGAATTTATTATTATTACTATTAATAAGTAATATGTGGTTCAATTTGACACTTTGAAAACATCACATCCCCTTGAATGTGTTTATTACAATCTATACAAAAAAAGTCAGCCTGCTGAAATGGTCATTTACGGTCTATATTTCTCGTCCTATCAATAGTAGATAGAAATTTGTCGGAAGATAGAGTGGTTTATAGAGTAGAGTAATAAATAAAGGAGAGGTTTCAAATAAAATGGAAGGAAATGGAATGCATAGTGCTTTAAAGCAATTAACTGAACTAATAAACCATGCCTCCCCCTACACAAATATTTTCATTTTTAGTATTATGTATTTTAATTCGAGGCTAGTCATTGTCATTTTTTAATTTATTTTTATTTAATATAATCTTCCAAGTTTCTTGATCTAGATATTAAACAAATTTACAAATAGATTGCAGCAATGTACCTTACGTATTGGAAATAAAATGTGTTATTTGCGTGAAAGTCACTTACTGGAAAATAATTTCACTGACTCATTCAGATTGACAAAATTTGCACCTCTTTTCCAAGTCCAATTCCCATTTAGATATTGACTGTTTTCGTATGTTATTTTGGATATTTTATTGTATGAAAGATGTTGTTAATAATATTTTCCCACTTGCAAAGGCTTTTTTATTATTCTACCATACTACCGTTATTCCGGGAATTTACCAATTACAGTGGTAAGTATTTATCGATGTGAAATTGAATTTGTCTTTTTTGTAACGTTGAAATTTTTGACAGTCCAGTATACTATTACTTCAAGGGAATAGTTATTTGTTTAACTAGGCAGCAAAGTAGTGGATTGAATGCCGAGGCTGAATTCCTAGCCTCGCTACGCTCGGTTATGAATTCAGCCAAGGCAGTCAATCTACTTTGCTGCCAAGTTGAACATATAATTTTTTCTCCGATTGTTCATGAGGATATTGTATTTGCAAATTATTACAATTCCCACAATCTCTTTATTTTAGTTGGTTGCTATGGAAATGTATAATCACAGGCAGCAAAGTAATCACTTTCGTGCCTAGGCAGCAAAGTAACCACTTTCCTGCCTATTGATATTGATTGATATCAGTCAGCAAAATTAATATTTGCTGCCAATCGGAGAAAAACATGTTTTTTTGAAGAGATATTCCATCCATCTGTATCTGTAGAGTAGGGAGGGTGAGTGTAGGCTCACAGCACTTAGGCCACATATGACCCATTGTACATCCTCCCGAGGAGTTGTCCTCCTAGGTCATCGTCCATCCTGTCCTCAGGAAGGTGAACAGGTCACCAGGAGACATCTCCTTTATATCGGCAGGTGTAGGCCAAGACTCACCGAACACACACTCTCTTATCGACGATAACTCCGGACACTCGCATAGGACATGCCTGACAGTCTCATCTTCCTGTTCACACATCCTGCATAGAGGTGTGTCCACTAGCCCCATAGTATGGAGGTGCTTCCTTAGTTGACAGTGGCCAGTTACGAATCCCACTGTTATACGTAGGTTTTTTCTGGTCATCGCCAAGTATTTTTTCGGCGCCATCTTTCCAGGGTCGCCCAGGGTGATCCTGGCAAAACTGCATCCTTTGATTGCCTCCCACCTCTCAAGGGTTTGGCTAGTTCCGCAATTGTCGAAGTCGTCAGGCCGTAAGTGTCACTGGGCCCAAGAATTTTCAGTCCAGCGGCTTCCCTGGCTAAAGAATCAGCAATGCGATTTCCTTTACTCCTGTCGTGCCCTTTAACCCACCTCAGGATAATATTGTTATCTGCCGAGGCGTTAGCTAAATCTTGGTGGCACTCTAGTACTAGTCTCGATATAACACGTTGTCTGTTCAAGGCTAATAGGGCTTGTCTACTATCAGTGCAGATTATTATGTTTTTGTCAGAAATTCCTTTCCTGATTAGTTCTTTTGTGGCAATTGAGATACCAGCCAGTTCTGTTTCAACTACGCTGGTATTGTTTCCCATTCCCCACTTGATGCTTAGGCTTAGTGCTCTCGAGTAAACTCCACATCCTGAGCCTTCATTCATTTTTGAACCATCTGTATAAATGCGTATTGCATCTGCAACATCTGGCTCTGTGTTGTGTTTTATTTGTATTTTGTAGGGTTTATTAAACAAAAACCTGGGTTTAATTGCATCATTGGCTGCCTGCAGCAGAGGTAGCGCAGTAAGCGCTTCCTGCCATAGGCTTAACCGCAATTGGCCCACTCCTACTTCGGGGTTTTCACCAGCCGTGCGCAATCGTACCATGGCCATCAACGCAACCTCCTTGACGTACAGGTCCAGAGGGGTCAGACCAGTAATTAGCTCCATTGCTGCGGTTGGTGTTGTTCTCATGGCTCCTGTGATGTTTAAACAGGCCATTCGCTGTATTTGATATAGTTTTTGAATGGCCGTTGCTTGTAGAACCTTCGGTCCCCATGCAATTGCTCCATACGTTAACATAAGTCTTATTATTGCAGTGTAGATCCAGGAGACCACTCGGGGTGACAGCCCCCATGTGCGTCCCACTGTTCTCCGACACTGTTCATAAGCCACATATGCTCTTTTTGCTCTGCTGTGTAGATGAGAGTTCCATGTTAGTTTCCTGTCGAGGGTAATACCAAGGTATTTCACCTCTTCCGAAAAGTTTAGTTTGCTTTTGAAGATTTCGGGGGATTTTAAACCCGATAAACTCCTTTTCCTGGTAAAAAGGACCATCTCAGTCTTCCTGGGATTGATCGACAGTGAGTGTTCCTTACACCATGTTTCAATTAATTTGAGCCCATCCTGCGCTCTATCGCACAGTGTGTTCACAAATTTGCCTGTCTGTAAGATAACTATGTCATCTGCGTATGCAATTGTGTAGATTCCATTGTTGTTGAGGTGATTAATCAGGGTGTCCAGAACTATGTTCCACAGAAGGGGTGATAAGACTCCTCCTTGGGGACATCCCCTCATGACCAGTCCTCTCACAGTGATGTCTTCTACATTTATACTTATTGCTCTACTAGAGAGCATCTTGAGTATCCATTCTCCTACTACCAGAGGTACATTCTTGGAGTTGAGTTGCTGGGTAATTGTTGGAAAGGTTGTTTTATCAAACGCTCCCTCGATGTCTATGAATATACCCAGGGTGGATTCTTTGTTGTCCAATGATCTTTCGATTCTGCCAACCACTTGGTGAAGGGCCGAATCAGTGGACCTTCCATCCATATCCAATACAATCATTCTATATACTTTGTATTTTGTCAAGAAAAAAAATCACATATTCACCATACACTAATAATTGATGTGCTGAAAACCTAACTTTACGTTCTAATTCAAAATCAACTTTTAAAAAATGATATAAGTAGGTATAGATCTAAACTAAAAACAGCCTGCTGTGTAGTTATCTTCTTAAATCCTATATAGGAGCCATAGACAAAATAAAATAATTATATTACTCGTCTTTTGTGGATGATTTCTTGATAAAAACTTCAATATATTCAATTTCATAAAAAGGCAGTTTTAGCGAGGATACCGTTGAAGCTTCAGTAACCGGTCTCGATATCGTTCCGGTATGTAATTTGCCATCCCCACTACCAGACACCAGTAACTGGAAAAGATCGCTAAAACACAAATGGTTGTAAAACGGTTACCTTGACATATTTTTTATTTGGTTCTTTAGGCTTATTCAGGGTTTGATTTTGTTTTGTGCGTTCTTGTTGAAAAAATTAAGAAGATTGAATTAAATCTTCAGTTACTTCCATTAATTTTGGGAGCTATTTGTTTGACGAAAACTTGTTTTTAATAAACAATGATCTTATAATTGAAAATAATGTCGCAAATCAAATGTTCACTCGACTTGTTTCAAACGAATAACAAACTAATTTTTAAGGATAAACGACAACGACTACATCCACAAAGCAAGTAAAGTTGGAGTTCTGTTTCAAGTTTTACAAATTTTTATCAAACTAATTTTTAAGGATAAACGACAACGACTACATCCACAAAGCAAGTAAAGTTGGAGTTCTGTTTCAAGTTTTACAAATTTTTATACTACGATGTAGAATAATACCTACTTATAAACTCACGTCATGTGACACAGGTAACACAGGTTTGTAAACAAAATTTTCAGTAACCGCCAGTAACCTATAGGTACCTCTTGACTTGTTGAAATGTTTCAGATCAACGGTATCTAACAATGACGTCAGCATATTACGTCACAACACCTTCCCCTATGATACCGTTGCACGCTAAAACAACGCGGTTAGTGTTCGGTTACTGAATCACTTCAACGGTATCCTCGCTAAAACTGCCTAAAAGTCAGAAATAACATAAATACTTGTCGACAGTACACAGTGAGTGTATATCTGTATTCTGTAATGTAGGTAGATCGGTGGTTCATCTGTCATTGGCAGGACCTGCTGTGGTGCACTGCTCTGCAGGGATTGGTAGATCTGGGACATTTTGTTTAGTTGATTCTTGTTTCATTTTGATTGAAAAATATGGTTTAAATTATGTGGACGTTAAAGAAATCATGTTAGAAATGAGGAAATATAGAATGGGTTTAATTCAAACAGCGGAACAGCTGCGATTTTCATATCAAGCAATAATAGAAGGCACGAAACAAATATTCAATCAAAATTCAGATAGTAGTCAGGACAATCATGTAATAATTGGGCGGAGTAGAATTCGATGAGACCTCTGGCGGAAAAAATTGTAACTGTCAAAACGAGTAAAACAATTCGTTTTGCATTGGTTTTGTATTATATTTAAGTCCACGTAATTACCGTAAATTCGTACTTTATTTATTGAATTTTGTGTCAGTGACAAGCTTAAAACTGTGTTTTTCTATTTATCCCCACTGTCATCGTTTCTGAGTTTGTATTCTTATTATAATCAGAGATATTATGGAAGAGGTTATGTTATTCTATTTTTTGTTTTCATTGCACTTTTATGAAAGTATCACTTATTTTCTCTATAGGTAATATGCAAAAATGTATGACCAACATTTAAAACTGTCTGTTCCTCATTTATACACCTAGAAGAAGACTCAGCATTTACAAAATCGAATAAACTTTGAATAGTCAGTGTATACCTAATCCATAGTTACAAAAACAAAGAGAAAATAAGTAAGTATTAAAGATTTGAAGTATTACCCAATACAAACGTACCTTCCCTGTAACTTTTGTGGATATTACTACATCAAAATTGAAATAAAAACACGAAATCAGGCCTAAACTTGTTTATTTTTGACAAATATCAACCATACCTATTACTCCAAATATAAAAATATTAGGAGTAAAAATTTAGTTTAACAACACAAAATACTGAAGCACAATCAAGGAAAAAGCAAAATTTTCACAAAACACACACTGAAAATAACTGAAACAGCAAAATAAAACCACTTAAATATCAAAAGGCTTATACGACAGCTGATTTGTTTTACTCGTTTCTAGGATGACATTGACATTTCGTAGCGCCACCTATCGAATTCTACTTTTCCCAATAACTAATAATTCATCTCCAAACGTTTCGGAAGATAATTCAGAATCTGAAGACGAACCACCGATCTACCTACATTACAGAATACAGATATACAATACAGTGAGACTTACGACCCATAGACAAATAGACAAATAAAAAAGAGACGGATTGAAGCATAGGTGATATACGGCATAACGTTTCTGCGCCACCACCCGCGCATCGAGTCGCTGCGGTCGCGAGAACTACAAGACTTTTTACATAAGGGAAATGGAATAAAATAGTTTAAAATATTATAAATTACATTACAATGCAATATTTATCCTTCAATGTCGATAAATATTATAAAATATCCTAGTATATCAACTTTTAAGTTATTAAAAATAAAAATATACAATATCTATCATACATTGGCTGGTGTGAATCTAGCTTCTGCTTGTCAAACAAGAAAGACAAAAGAGTGTGTCAACAAAACAAAATGGTGAGTGGTATTATTTTACTCATAGATTTATTTAGGATTTTAGTTCTAATAAAGGAAATAACAGTAAGTGAACCTTCTAAATATCATCACCAGATATAACTCATTATAAATGTATTGCAAAAAATTGAAATAGTAAATATTTTTGGCCACTTCGTAGTAAAAATAAAACATTTTTCAAACTTCCATCTGATAATCAAAGTAAACAGTGGTTCATAATTTTAGGATTTCTTTCTAAATCCAAGATTCAAAGGTTTTGTAAAGATCATTTTGGTTGGTAATAATGCATTTACAGGTTCATTATGCAAAATACTTATTAAGATTTGTTTTACCTTCGCAAGAGAACTAGTAAACAAAAATAATTCTTTTTTATTTGTAAGTTATGGTACTGCATTTTATTTATTTTGTTTCAGACCTGTTCCTGTCTGGAGAATCTACTTTCTCTAACTCGTTTTTATTGAAATTTTTGCAGTTTTAGTGAAAAACTTTGAAATAATGTGCAATTTGATGTGATATTGGCTTAACTTTTCTAAATATAATGTAAGTAGTAAACGTATGTTCATGTTTCATAAATTAATAATATAGATGTAGATTATGTCATGTTATTATGTGCAGTTTAATAAAAAAATCAAATTTGTGTTCATTTTTCATTTATCTAAATAATGTGTCTGAAAGTTGTTTATTAATTATAACCATTTCATTATAAGAAATTAAATTATATTAAATATAATTCAATTTTTTATAATGAAATAATTATAATAATAAACAATTTCTAGACAAATTGTAAAATTTACCTGCCCACTATCCAAACCAACCAATTTAAATATCCCGCCTTCAAAAATTAGTTCCACCACCTCTTCGGGGTGCGCTTCGATCAACGTGATGCCAACTGTTACTGCAGGGTTGGCAACTCTCAATATATTATCCGTATAGTCCGTATATATCTTAGATCACTTTGGTTAGTAATTTGACGGTCCGTATATATTAGATTTCTGAATAAACGATACAGGTTTCTAACCGCTAGTAACGACACTCACAATTTTCGGCGATATACGGACCATACGGCTAATTTCTCTATTTACGACCGCTGTCTCAAGGCCTCCTACAACACTAGGCCGGAATGCTGAAATTTGGCAACTTTGTAGAGCGGGCTGATCATGTCAGACCTATGTCATAGACAAATAAAGACAAATAATATTTCTCTATGCTGCCCACTATCCAAACTAACCAATTTAAATATCCCGCCTTCAAAAATTAGTTCCACCACCTCTTCGGGGTGCGCTTCGATCAACGTGATGCCAACTGTTACTGCAGGGTTGACAACTCTCAATATATTATATTTCTCTATGACCTATGTGTCAGACTTCTATCATGGCGAGACCGTGAAATAATATTTATTTACGTTTATAGTGCCTCTGTATTAGTATTTATAATTCGTGATATGTAATAGATGATCAGAGGATTGTAATAGTGTGTACAATCTTTTTAAATTGATTTTATGAACTTGGTGCTTGTTATTCGCAGTTAACAGACTGACAACTTCAACATAGGACTTCTGTTTGCTTCCGTTTGTTTTTTAGGTAAGATATTTAATAATATATATAAATAAAAAGATTTTAGCATCAGTATAATTTGTAAACATACTCTCTAGTATGTGGACTCATATAAAATATAAAGCAATAAGGCATAACATGGTAATTGTATCAAATAAAGGATGTTTAAGAATTTTCTTAAACTGATTGAAATTGTTTAAAAGTGACTTGAACCAAGACTAATTTTTATATTATTACACAATTTCTGATTCTTGTTAAGCCATCAAGCCACATTAAACATACATGAAGTATATAAATTAAGCCAATAAAGTTATTTACTCATAAACTAATAACTCGACTAATAAGTAACACTTCTATTAAATATTTTATTTTGTTGTAGATGTCTGCAAAATGTTCAGTACTAAAGTTGTATAGATTTCAACAGTGAAGGATATATTACAGTAGTTTCCACCCAGTGATAAGCTGAAGAAAGGATCCTACATACAAATTGGGGACTAAGTCAAACTTCTGTGTGTATTAAACTCAGTATTAAATATTTCCCCAAAGATCAAATTTCATTCACTGATGTGTACAAGGATAAGTATGGTGATCTGAAGACATTTACAAGGAAAAGACCTGTGTTAAAGGAAAATGTAATACCACCACAAAGATTTCCCCACCTCTCGAAATATCTTCCAGTGGAGAAGAATCCAGCTGCAAGAAGTAATCCTGGAATGGGAAGAAAAAGGACAGGAACAACAAGAAGAATGGTTAAACAGTGATGTGATAGTGAATTTCTGTGAAGATTAAATCTAAATTGAGTGCTCATTTAGAGAAGTGACTGTCAATAACAAACAAACTGTATATATTTATATTTGATTGGATTTGACAATGATGAACCATATGTCAGGTGTAGTATAAAACTATTTGAATGAATAAATGATAATCTAGGTAAGAATTGAGCATAATTTATTCAGTATTTAGTTGATTTATATTTATTTTAAAGTGATGTCTCGTCAGCTGTAGAGGCTGATTTTATTCATATTTTATATTCTTATCAATAAAATACCTTTTGCAGTATTATTTGCTTTGGTCTACCCATATATATTTCGATTTTTATTCGTTTAAAATGTTTTTTAGTCTGATTTATTTCATATTTCTCAGACCTACAATCGTTTTCATTAGTGATGTAAAAAAAGTAACTACCCGTTACAAAGTAACGGGTATTTGTCCAATACCGAAAGTAACGATTCCCTGTTGTTAGAAATACCCGTTACTCGTTACCCGTCGGCGTAGGCAACACTTTGTCGGCATGTCAAGCTCATATTTTTGAATTGTAATAATGATTTATAAAAATAAGTTTGTTTGGTGAAAATAAAGGAGTTTTGTTGAATAAAATCCCAGTTATCGAGTTATCCCAGTGTACTCTGATTATTTTTTTTAATACTAAAAAGTACCGAAATAAGTCTAATATGATTATTTTATGTGAATAAAAAATATAAATGGTAACTAATATTGGAATATTGTACCGTTACTGAAAACTAAAAGTACCGAAAGTAACGAGTATGAAGTACCGGGTATTGATATTAAAAGTAACGAATCGATACAAGTATTCAAAAGTAACGAAAGTTTACATCTCTAGTTTTCATCGGCCCTCTATTTGAAAGTCGCGCCACGTTGCCACATCTAGGTTTCCGGCCTTGTGTTAGAGGTGGCCTTGGCTGTCTATTGTCGACTGGAATAATAGTAATAATCATAGAGAAATACATATAATTTGTCTATGGTAATAAATGTAATAATACTGTAGATAAGCGACGAGTGAGCTCCTAGCTCCAAACGTCTGAACTGGCAACAGCGCACCAAACTGTCCGTTTATCGTGGTCGCCTTATGGCGCGGCCAGTCTCATATACGGGGGGAAGTTGAAATATAGTCTTAGAATTTGTTTGGAAAAGGACTGAAATCAACCTAATAATATATATTCCACATTCAAAATTCGCTGACAAACGTTACGAGGGTCGAAAAAATTGAATAATAGGCATTTTTGAAAAAAATTACAACTTTATTTTTATTACTGCAAAGCCATAAATCGATGTCCCTCGTTTAAATTTCGCACAGATGTTAATAATGTAATAGTCTTTTATATTTCATGTTCAAAATTCGCTGACAAACGTTACGAGGGTCGAAAAAATTGAATATTAAGCCAAAAAAAAAAATTCAAATTTTCTTTTTATTACTGCAAAGCCATATATCGATGTCCCTCGTTTAAATTTCGCACAGATGTTGATAATGTAATAGTCTTTTATATTCCATATCCAAAATTCGCTGAGAAACGTTACGAGGGTCGAAAAAATTGAATATTAAGCCATTTAAAAAAAATTCAAATTTTCTTTTTATTACTGCAAAGCCATATATCGATGTCCCTCGTTTAAATTTCGCATAGATGTTGATAATGTAATAGTCTCTTATATTCCATATCTAAAAATCGCTGACAAACGTTACGAGGATCGAAAAAATTGAATAATAACCATTTTTGAGAAAAATTACAACTTTCTTTTTATTACTGCAAAGCCATATATCGATGTCCCTCGTTTAAATTTCGCACAGATCTTGATAATGTAATAGTCTTTTATATTCCATATCCAAAAATCGCTGACAACCGTTACGAGGGTCGAAAAAATTGAATAATAACCATTTTTGAGAAAAATTACAACTTTCTTTTTATTACTGCAAAGCCATATATCGATTTTTTTTTTATGCGGCTTCTTTTACGACGGTCGTCGTCTTCCGCTTCTCAACCTCTACAGTTTCCTATCTGTCCAATCATCTTCTTGGAGTCCTCTTGTATTCATGGCACCCTCAACATCTTGTTTCCATCTTCTAGGTGGCCTCCCTCGTTTTCTTCTTTCGGTTGGTGTCCAATTATAGATTTTTCTTGGCCATCGATCTTCCTCCATTCGTTGAAGGTGGCCGTACCAAGTTAATATTTTGCTATCTATAGCGTCGAGAATAGTTTCTTTTTCTCCTATAATTTCTCGAATTCGTTCATTTCGGATATGCTCTAGTCTCGAAATGTCGATGTCCTTCGTTTAAATTTCGCACAGATGTTTATAATGTAATAGTCTTTTATATTTCATGTTGAAAATTCGCTGACAAACGTTACGAGGGTCGAAAAAATTGAATATTAAGCCATTTAAAAAAAAATTAAAATTTTCTTTTTATTACTGCAAAGCCATAATAATATATCGATGTCCCTCGTTTAAATTTTGCACAGAGGTTGATAATGTCTTTCATATTTTATGTTCAAAATTCGCTCAATTCCTCAATTAATTTGTTTTTTATATTTTTTCATCCAGAGGGTTTGTTCTGCCTAATAAAAAATTTTACTCCTACAAATAATCACACTTAAATTGCTTCAATCGCATACTCCCCCCGTAACTGGTGAGTCCGATTACCGACGATCGACGGTTGAGCGGTGTTGCCAGATCAATTTCGCTAGCTAGGAGCTAGCTTCTCGTTGATCGGTAGAATTCTATAGTGCTGGTCCTAATGCCGATATTACTAGAGGCGATTTCGTCCCGTTTTGGTTGGTAGGGACTTGGGTTAACCAATTGGTAGGTCCTACGTCACCGCTATAACGTAAACTATCAATAACAGGCGAAATCGTTTGGTTCCCAGCATAGCCCAATAGCCCAGCTGGTACAGCTGATTGATGAAATTGACATAGAACAATATCTGTGACAATATATTTACAAATAAAAAGAAAGACAGAAACTACTTTAGACAAGGATAGAAAGCTACCAATTTCAGTAACCGTGATCTCGGTATGTGATTTGACAGACCAAAAAGGTACCAAAGTTGGATTGACGTCATCGTTTTTCGGAACGAAATCGATTGGTAGAAATATGTAATTGACAGACCAAAGTGGGGTACCAAAGCGGGACGAAATCGCCTTAGATCTTCTTGATTTCTAATTAGAGGTAGAATTAATTCCACAATATGATGATGATATAATTTCCATGAGGTTTTCCATTGAAGGCGATAATAAAACTTTATATTAGGATTCAAAGGTTATGTTGTCTGCATGTTGTCTGTTGTCATACTGTCATTGCGTCATAGCATCAAAGCATAGACGTTCAGCCATAGCGTAATATATTTTTTTAATTTTGTCTATGGTTCAGCCACCTTTAAGCGCATAGACAAAATAAAATTATATTTCTCTATGTTCAAGCGCTTCCACAGAGCGCCGCTGCTGGCTAGAGAAATATAATATAATGTCTATGTAGTGTGACTGGTTCTTAGCAAGGATATTAGATTCTCATCACATGAATAAAAAACATTCAAGTATAAATTCACGTCTATCTCGTTTACTGAACGTAGACGTAGATTCCAATCATGGACATGCTTCTGTGGTTCCATCAGGATCGCCAGCCTCTCTAAAGTTAAATTGATATTTTAGCACATTAAAAATTGTGATCTATAAAATAATAGATATTTATTATTATTTATCACTAATCGGCATTGTAGATAAGTTGAAAAAATTCTAGTCCAAATAGTTTTATACGAAACTATTATTATTACTACAAAATTTAAATTTCGCGGCTAAATTAGTTGTCGATTTTTCTGAACGGAACCGTTTATTTGTTGAGACGCATGCCCAAATTACTTCTTTTGGATTAGTTTCCATCTTGATCACATGTGAGTAGTAGATTTTTCTGTATTTATAAAGTAAATATATAAATAAAACTTAAACTTTCCGAAATTTTTGAAAAGTGTTAATATCATAGTAACAATAATAATCTCAATGTGTGCTATTTTTACGTACCTTCACAAATAATATGATTGGATAGTTTGACAGTGCATAATTTCGCTAGATTCGCGCCATGTTGCATTGAATTATTAACAAAATTCACATAGTTATCTAAAAATGTCTATTGCGTATTTCTGAATATAACAGTTTAGTATCATATTAGACAGTACTTGAGGAGGAAACTTATAATTTATTGGTTTTTGTTGTATTTATTTGACTAGGTCAGTGCAAACTTCCACATGGTTTTATGCCGCGTGGACACTAAAATAGTACTTGTTTTCATTATTTAACCGCTGTTTAAGTAAGTGTGCCGATAATTGAATATTTAATACTGTAGAAAATTAACAAATGGACTGTTGAGATATTATTTTGAAGTTCGATGCCTGCAATTCTAATCTCTAACATTTGTCAAGTAATTTCTTCGGTTTATTGAATATTTTATAAAACTAATCAATGTTGTATTTTTTAATGAAACATTAAATTGGACATAACTCCACAGGCTTAGTTTTATATATAACTAAATTGATTGTTACTACTTAATTATCTTTGTTTCATATTAATACCTTATGGTAGAATGTTGATAAAAATACAGAAATTGATGTTTCATTTAAATCATATTTATAGGTCACATTTGAAAAATGTTGAGTACTCTTTAATTTTGATACTTATTTGAGAAGTACATACTTTCAACAAGTTTGGCATTACTCGATAATTTAAAGTTACATAGCTCCTCATTAATTTGTTTTTTTTTTCATTGCAGCTTACAAGGTTGAAACAACTTTATATTAAAAATGGCAGATAATTTAGAAGATTCACATTTTGAAACTGGAGACTCTGGAGCCTCTGCTACTTATCCTATGCAATGTTCAGCATTGCGTAAAAATGGATTTGTCATGTTGAAATCTAGGCCATGTAAGATTGTTGAAATGTCCACCTCTAAAACTGGAAAACATGGACATGCTAAAGTTCACTTGGTTGGAATTGATATATTTTCAGGTGAGTTGTTTCCTTTTTAAAATTATAGTCAAAGGCACTCTTAACGTGCGGGTTCAAAGGTCACTAACCATATGTATCAAATCAAAAAACTCAGAGGTTACCAAAATGTGAGAGTACACTGCAGATTGACGAATTTCCACTTCTTCTTTCATTCTCGAAATAATCCATCGATCTAAGTAGAAAAAAACTGAAAATTGCTACTTATTATTCATATTGTCACTTTGAATTGTCAAAGTGACAAAACTGACAAATTTAAATAAAAACTCTGCTGGTGAAAGACTTTTTAGAATCGCTGAAAACTAAATACATATCCTTCTTTTTCCCGTCAAAATTGCATAAGTCTGTCTTATTTATCTAACGGATTTCATTTGGAAGTTATAATTTAACGTAATAAAAGAAAACAAAAACTGTGAGTATGTCTTTGTTGAATCGTATGACCCGCACGTTAAGAGTGCATTTGACTATATCTATAGCTTCCAATGACCCCTTGGAGAAGTAATTGTAGTATTTCTTATTTAATTAGGAACTGAACAGATCAATTAGAAATCTAAAGATTCAACTTAATTTGAAACTCAAATTCTGTTGATAGGTAATTCAATATGCATTATAATTAATGGTGGCATGAATTTTGTTAAATATTGCTTTTTTTGTTCTTAGTTATTTGTTCCTTCTGGTAACTTCTCTGTCAACATGTGCTTTTGTGGAACTTGAAACAGTAAAATAGTTACATTCTTAATAATTTTGATAATATATTACAAACTTATTGATTGGTTGTAATAATTACTTATTTGTTGGACAGTCAAATGGAAGTTAAGTATTACAATATGTTTTTTTTAGTGAGTGACTGATCATGAAAAGTTGATATCTTTAAATTTTTTGCCATGAATAGTAAAAACCAAAATTTCAAATCAATGACTGCGGTAATAACTTCAGTTACCATAGTCTATAGATGGGTAACTGGCAAATGTTATAGCCTCCACTAACCATTGGGTTATAACGAGCAGCTTGCTAAAAAAATAAACCTTACAACAGGAATATAATTTTGACTTCTTGCGAACAAAATCTTGACCATTGTAGATTCTAGTTTTTCATAGTTTCCTGTAATGTTTCTTTAATTATCAATCACAGAAATTGATTGTGTCTATTCTATTCTCAGTGATCTAGTGGTAGAACTATTTAAACATTTGATAAAAGAAGGGTGTGCTGAAAATTGTAGATATATTTATATCAATTGTTGATGAACATAGATTTTAAAATTGGTTTCCACAGTTTTAGGAAAAGGATTTCAATTTACCTTTGTGACTTTTTGGTATTCATTCGCAATATTATTATTTATTATCAGGTTTTTTTTATATTTATAACACGAGTTACAATAATAAAATAAGAAACTCTTATATTATATGTGTAAACTGTTAACACATATTTCTTGAACCTATAAATTGATGAACCAAATTTAAATATTTTGCAATGAATTAGCTAATATAAGTTATCTTGGACTAAACCCATTGCAGTTTGGGGTGGTTACATATTACATTGGCTATATTGAATAATAAAATCCATTCTCTTTATTTCTTTCAAATTTCAAAGGATTGGCTGATTAGAATGCTTTCTTAACAAGAATAATCATGATAATGAATCTTGATAGCAATGTTTAGCAAAAAGTCATTATGACCTTATTGCTATTGGTATGATATATTGGTATTGGTATAATTCTATGAATCAAACATGGTGTAGTTTTATCAGAGAGTATGTTATTACAATTGATAAGATCTATAATCAAGCACTACAGTATTTGTAAAGTAAAAGACATCTTCAGCTAATTATATTTTACTTGAGTAATATGTAATGTATAGTTTGTTAGAATTATTAGGAATTTTTTGGATATTTATTTCTGAGGTTTCAATCAAGCTCAGTTGGTAGCTTGATCCTTGTCAGTTCTTAGTCCTGACCCTTATGGTCATGTCAAAATTTTAATGTAAATGAAATTCTCTAAATTTATCAATTGCATATTATCATTAAACTATTTGCTGACCTTTTATTACATCACATCAACAAAATTATATTTTATCAGTAGGTACTTTTTTATTTTCAGTTTAATAATATTGCTGTTTTTTGTTCATTGAATTTAGAATTAACAATGTAAGTTTTATTACACATAAAATAGTTGGTATGTCTCCGTGTTACCTGAATATCAATATTGATTTGATTTTAGGCGTCAAAGTGAGACACACAGTAAATCCATATTTCCACAAACATTTTTTATGAATCAATCATATTATGTTTACTAAAATTTGGAAACAGTTTTTCTAATTTATGTTAACACAGTCAATTTACTTGAAGAAATGATCAATAACATATTTCCTGATTTGTTTAGGAAAAAAGTATGAAGATATTTGTCCCTCTACACACAATATGGATGTACCTCATGTCAAACGTGAAGACTATCAATTAACAGATATTTCTGATGATGACTACTTATCCCTTATGTCAGATAACGGTGAACTCCGTGAAGATCTTAAAATTCCAGATGGTGATGTTGGAGCTCAAGTACGTGCAGAACATGCTGCTGGCAAGGATATATTATGTACTGTACTCAAATCATGTGGAGAAGAAGTAAGTAGTGTTTTTGTTTTAGTTGATCAATTATGGGAAATATGTATATTAATGAACTATAAGAATTGTTCAGAGCTTAATAAACTTTGGCAAGTTTATCTGAATGCAGTCAAAAATATTCAATATTAACATGTTTAACTATGGAAAAGCTAAAGTTTTAATTCTTTAATGTGCTTGTTTTTTCGGATTTTGTATATTAACATAATTTTTTCAATTTATAAATATACACTTCCAAATTTGTTATGAACTTCTTCAATCTCTGGCAGCGTTGTGCGAAAACCATAATCACCATACCCTCCAAATTACATAATTGGTTATTTTTATTGACAGGTGACATGTTATTGGCAAGCGCATGCGTGTGCTCTTCCCTCTCATTTCGTCAATTGACTGATATTGATTCATCCAGTGGCGTTGGTATTGTCAGTGACCTTTGTTTTTTCAGTTTTACTAGGCACAGTACTCCATTGGCACGTTTATGACAGATATACGCCATGTTTCCTCGCCTCTCACCTCGTAGCTTTAGATAAACTTGCCAAACTATACATCAGCTTACCAATCTGTTCGGCCTAAATTTGTGAATTTGCTTTGATTTTTGAAATTAGGATACTGATGGGTCGGTTTATGTATTTATACAAATACAGTATGTGAATTGTTAACACTGAAAAGGCTATTCATATTTTTTTCATCACTGTAGGTAAATCGGCCCTTGATACAGAATGCCTGTGTAGGAGGTATTTCTATATTTATATTATGTGTAAGGACACAATGTATTTCTTTACTTTTTATTTCACATTATCATTATTTTGCAACACATGGAATTATTCTTATTAGAGACTAATGAATTATTAGTAATGACTGATGGTAATCATGGTAACTATAAATTCTAAAAATAGTGCACAATATAATTAAATGAAAATATATAGTGAGATGCAGTCTTATCTTGCTGGTCATACAATTCAACAAAGACTCACAGTTTTTGTTTTCTTTTTTTGATTATAACTTCCAAATATAATCCGTAAGACAGACTTATGCAATTTGGACGGGAAAAAGAAGGATATGTATTTAGTTTTCAGCGATTCTAAAAAGTCTCACCAGCTAAGTTTTTATTTAAATATGTCAGTTTTGTCACTTTGACAATTTGAAGTGACAATATGAATAATGGGAAGCAATATTCCGATTTTTTGTATCCTCAAGCAAAAAAATGGTACTTATTTTGATGGATTATTTCGAGAATGAAAGAAGAAGTGGAAATTCGTCAACCAGTGTGATCTCACATTTTGGTAACCTCTGTGTTTTCTGATTTGAAACATAAGGTTAGTGACCTTTGAACCCGCGCGATAAAAGCGCTTTTGACTATACATAAAAACTTAATGGATCGATTTAAATATAGCACAAAACCAAAAAATAATGTTTGAGAAACACAAGTATGGTTATGAGTCAAAAAATATGTTCAATTATAATCTCATAAATAAACAGATAGATACTCTTAATTCTCAATAGTATTGTATTTTAGATAGCATGTCTGATATCTTAGAATCTTAGATTATGAAATACTGATTGATCATTTGAATTCTGACACATTTGATGAGCCCATAACTTGAAAACTGATTAAGATATCGACGAGCGGTTTTGACTGAACGGCTTCAGAAATTGTAAATTGAATATACATTATTTTTCCCTAGACTCCAGAAAAACATTTTGTTTTTTTGGAGATCAATAACATTTTTAAACACCCGGTATGTATTTGTACTGTCGGATTGGCTAAAGCTTCTTCTTTTTAAAAATCTATGGTTTTATAACAATTTATGGTATTCTTAAGGAGCAGATTACCTCTAAAAGATATAACTGCAATTGGTTGAATATCATGATGCCGTACATTTTTGTCAGCGCATAACTTCTGAACTAGTCATGGCTTCGAGGGGTGGTTTTAATTGAATGGAATCAGTAAAGTCCGCTTTACAGTTCGCAATTCTTCTTGCAATGTTTTGCAGCAACACATTGACCTCACAAGGTCTTGCTTGCAACTACACTACACAATATGCAATTTTCAGTGGATACCAACCAAAAAATTGAAGTTTATTCTATAAGGATAGGTTATAGTGTGTTATCTAAAGTTTATATTGTTGATACACCAATACACCTAACCTATTTATGTTTCGTTTGGAAGTACACAGTCAACTTTTGTTTGGTTGGTAACAAAAAAAATTACCAGCTTTTCCCCCAGAATTGCATGCAAGCTTCAATACAAATCAACCCAGATCGATTTGAGACAATAGCCTAATATGTCAAGAGACTTTCGATCAAGAATATTGCATGTTACATGAAGAATTGCGAACTGTAAAGCGGGCTTAATTGCAAAAATTTTTCGTTTGGTGGCCAATTTCGTATCTTTATCCCTAGATCCAAGATAAATACTTGCTTTTCTTGTAGATTTTTATATGGATTAAAATCTTTTTTTGTTTGTGTAACAGATTTGGTTTATGCAAAAATTGTAACTGAACGTGCCTTTTCCCTATTTATGAAAATTTGTAATAACTAGTTTCGAAAAAACAACTGACTTGAATAAGTAGAGTGGATCACAAAAAACAGAATTACTTGACAATGACTGACAGTAACAGTCACAGTACCTTTGGTTGTAATATGAATATGTATAAAGAACACATTTAAAAAGTCATATAAATATCTAAAAACTTCAATTCAAATAAGTCCATACATTTACAAACAGTTGATACTTCAGCCAATACGATTGCAAATATAAAACATACAGAAACTTTAATTTAAACTTTGCAAGTTAACACAGAAAATTCAGTTCAACTTTTTTCACGACTCGGTGATTTGATTAGGAAATATAACAAGAACTTCATTTTTAAATAATATTGGTACTCTTCTTTATACACAATATTTTCATCCGTTTTCGACAAAAACATAATTGAAAAGGGGATTTCAAATATTATTTTATTTATGAAGAGTGTGCTTTGGACTGTCGAACAATTGTTGCTGGTAAATAACATTTCTTGTCAGTGAATATTTTTGCTGTGAGTTTATAATAAGTGAATTGTTGCTATTTTTAAAGGTATCTTATACATTTTCGATTGAAACCACAATCATTTGACGAATGAAGAAATGCGAGGTATGATTTGTGTAAATGCATACAACATTTTTGCGGTCGTGCTGCAGCCAGAAGGTATGAATTATTGTATACCGGTAGAAGGCAACAAAATCACAAAACTTTTTCAAATGAAAGTGGTCGTCAGAAAACAAATCATACCTAATCAAGAAGATGAAATTTTGGTTTGAATAGATGAATATCTTAATACGGTATTTGTTAGCAGGAACGGGAGTAAGTCAGTCGTCTATTATTAGAATTCAATAAAAATAAAAGTTCCATCCTGATCACTTTCACTGCTTTTCAAAAAAAACAGGCATTATCGAGAACAACTAAATCCGCATGCTCTGGAAGATATTTTCAGCTTGAGTTAAAATTGAATATTTGGTTTGGCATTATAGGCGATCAAGGTACAATGCTCTAATTTTTTTTAGTGAAATTTTGCTGTAACTTCGTGTAGGAAAAAAATGTGCTCTCATTAGCTCTTGTCGCGTTGAACAATTTGACTTTACTCTTTTTATGTTACATTGTTTTTAATTATGCTTTATCATATAAATGAAGCCTTTTATTATCCGATACACTGAAGTGTCCAATTGCGTTTTTCTCGAAACCGGATAAATATATCGTGTTAAAACAAGAGTACCAATATTACGTATTATTAAACGAGCAATTTGCGAGGGGTGCAAGTCACCCGAGTGAATATTGGCCATAAATTGCGAGTAAAATACTATACTTTGTCCACGACCCTTAATTTCTTTTATTTAATAAAAGTCGGTAACGATTTTGCATTACTAACCTCAAAATGTTGTGGTAGCTACATAAAATTATTTGACATATATAGAGATGGGCTATACTGTGTAAAGTATCGATACAACGTACCGTTATAAATATATTGTTTTAAAATACTTGATAGAAAATATAATGAAAAGTTTCAATACTAAAAATTACAATAATTTATCGATACGATATATTTCAGAAACAAATTTCTTGAACAAAATACACAGATTTAATAGTTTATTTCATCTTGTACCCCCCATCTCTAGTCGTGAATTATGGACCATAATTTACACTCCAGTGTATTATGAACCATAATTCACGACAGTAGATAGGTGCATACAGGGTGTCCCACAACGAGTGAAAACTATCTGTGCATAAAACAATATTCCCTGTATAAGATGTAACTGTGCCGATTTTTATGACAATTGACAATTTTTTCCAATTTTTTATTGTCATATTTGGGTCTATCACCATATAATTTTAACCTCAATTTATTTAAAAAACGATGTTGATATAAAAATTGTCTTGATTGCTTTTCCAATGCAGTCTTATCACTTCCAAGTTATTGAGAGTAGATGTGGCATGACTAATTACTTTTTTCGTAAATTCAATAATTACTACCTATCCATCGATTAGCCAAATATTTTACGAATTTAAATAACTAGAATTCTGTTATTTACTCTGATATAAATGATTGGTATTTGTTTATTTGTGATTAAATTATCGCGTGAATACTACGAGTATATACGTCACATCGTTTTCAATACGCCTCTGTTCAACCTTATCCACTTGCCTAGGTTGTTCAATATGTACGTGATTTTATTTACGTGCTGCTTTTCTTGATATCGAACCTATAGACTATATGCTCTCATTGTTGGTAGTCCCTGTGTTACCTGAATTCTGCATTCATCTGAATTTGGGTGTCAAAAGGGACACAAATAAATATCCCATCAATCTGCAAGCTCTTATGTAATTTATCATATAATGCTTATTATTGATTGGAGACAAATGTTGATACAAAATATTTTGTTATTTATTGGTTGCTGTTTATAGTATACATTGTTTAAAAAATGAAAAATTAGGGGTCGAATAGTTCTTTACGTAACAAGTGTTTGCGAAGTAATCTTCTGTTAGATCCATTTTTATTATTATAATAATCTGAAATAACATTGTGATTTCCTAAAAATATTCAACACTTAAATATGAATACAATTGATTATCCTAGTTTTAGTCGGAAGATTCTTTGCCTAAAAATATTACAATCTGACGCAACTTGATTTGATAGAATATTGATACTAAGGAAGATACAGCGTGGCAAAGTTGAAATGTCAAAAATGTTTTTCTTCAGTGAATTCGAAGATTTTGGATACACAAACGTAAAAATTTAAAGATAGGGGTTTTAGGACCTGGGAAATCATAATATGTTATCCATTTCGATATATTTCCTAGAATGCGCCAAAGAAGCTATGTTGTTGGTTTAACTGTGCGATTAACTTATTTATCCTTAACGGCACCCCTCTATTAATCGAAAAATATTAAAACTACGTCATTTTTGCGACGAAAAGGTATACTATCATTCGTCTCAAAAGTTACTGGTTTTCAAGATATTCGCATTTTTAAACACCACTGCCTAATTTTTATTTCATTTACTAGCACAAAAATGATAACATTAGTAGGCGCATTTTTTTTATCAGCTATAATATAGCACGAACATTTGTAATTTGCAATAATATTGTAATTTTAATATTTTTCAATAAATAGAGAGGTACCGTTATTCTCACAGTTACATCCATAACATAGCTTTTGTGGCGCACTTTAGAAAATACATCGAAACGGATAACATATTATGATTTCCCAGGCTCCATCTTTAAATTTTTTTGTTTTTATATCCAAAATCTTTTTCATTTTTGGCATCTCAACTTTGCCACCCTGTATCTTTTTTATCATCAATATCTTAATAAATGAAGTTGCGTCAGATTATGATATTTTTAGCCCAAGAATCTTCCATTTCACTTTGGTCCGTTAATTACGGACCACCCTCTATAATTTAATTTTGCTCTCCTATATGAGATTCTACATAATATAGGAGATACACATTCAACAAATCTGTATACATCTACCACTAAATATATATTCACTAGGAACAAAATAAATTGGAATAGATTTGCTTCATCGATAGATACTTAAATGCCAAAATATCCAGAATTATCAATAGTGTGTCCCCATTTAACCACACATCTACATTCTTAATATTTCTTAATATATGATTTAGGTTTTACAAATTAATTTTTACATTTTTTATTTTGTTTCAGGTCGTAATTGCGGTAAAAACAAATACTGCACTTGATAAATAATAAAAGGCCGGTTGTACGATAGCGGGTTCGATATTGAAGTCACCATTGCCCTTTGGACACATCCCCGCTTAATAACGTTTTATGAATCTATTTATCATATTGGACCATCAGTTATCAAAAATTATAAAAGCTTACCTAATGCCCAACGCCCTTTCAACCGGCAAAAGACGTTGATGTGGTGTAATTTACATCTCTGTATTTGTTGAAAAATTAAAATGCAAAAAGCTACATTTTCGTTCAATAAAACTAATTTAATTTTAATATGTAAATTTTTCTTTTTTTTTTTCTTGATTACCAGCCAATTTTAGAACCACCTATTTCTGTCGAATCCAGCTTTACTGGTATGTATGATATGTATGATTTTTTTTACTACTAAATAATTAAGAATTAGGTGATTCTAGACTCTTGTTGACTTATTTTGAATGAATAAATATAGCATTTTTAAAGACTTGTTTTTGATATTGTTTAGGCTAAGTTTTTATTGAATTACAAAACTTGATCAAAATAACCTATTACTGGTTTTTTGCGCAATAATTTTTACTTGGAATTGGTTAAATATAAACTAAATATCCTGTTCAGACTTTCATTAACCGCTCTTCCTATTTTTATATTCGAATCTACAAATATTATTCATTCGTTATTTTACTAACTGGTTTTTAAACATAAATTATTTTTGATCCAAAGTAGTATGGGTGAAAAATTACCATCTTCCATAGCCCGATAAATCTTTCATGGGGTCCTTTGAAAAAATATAAAAAGTTACTTTTTTTTATTGGTGAACCCTTTTACCTACTTGAAGCACGCCCCATTTATCATTAATCTGACAGGAGTAGGTACTTTGTAACGTCAAAACCTTTATTTGAACAATATTTAACAATGTCAATTTTATAAATGGAAAGTACAGTTGATATTGTTTGAGATATTAATATTTCGATTTCGAAATACTCCAAACTTTTCGGGTACAACATGGGTGGTAAGGGGATTCAAAACATATATGAAAAACTAAACATAGATTGGAAAAACCACTTCCTTATGCGACTAACCTTTTTCAGTATTTTTTTGCTCGTTATGTTGGCAGCAATAGAACCAACTATAGAACTCGTCCATTGATAGGTCTCGCTAAGGCTGGCGCTACATGCATCCGTTATACGATGATCCGAAAAAAACCCTATATTGGTCAAAAAATTCAAATGTCATTTTATTTCCGATGGTTTACAACTTTCATAATATATCTTACAGAGTTAGAATATTTTCTATTTCGTCCGATATTGGATAAATCTTAACCTCATTTTTTTGCATTTCATCTGTGAATAGTTAACGAATCTAGAAAAGCTATGAATTTACAGCAGTATATCTCACCTACCAAAGGCAAAGAAAACGAAATATCAAAAATATTTTGCTTCTATCACTTCTGCTTCAGAAAATTCTAGGTTAGATTTCGGATACGAAAATTTGATTAATGTGAATCAAGGAAAACATTCATACGAAATTTTGAGTACTTTCGGACATCGTGTCGTCCATAGATAATACAAGACACGTGTCGTCGGATAACGGATGCATGTAACGCCAGCCTAAGCATCAACTAATCAAATTTTTGTAAGTCGATGATAAGGGTTGACATTATTAATACATTTTTCTACTCCTGTTTTATAATATACTTATTAAAAGACTAAAATCTGTATCATAATGAAATTCATTATGATACAGATTTTTAAGCCAATAGGAATGCGACATTCGCACAATATTTAATATAGCCATGGATACCTGGTTGACATTTCTGAAATTAATCATATTAGTTCTGTTCCCTGCAATAAAAGTGTAGCACTGAGCTATACGATTTTATTTATTTTAATTATGTTTTAATGCTTCTTGCAGTTCACAAATGCATTATACATAGATATTCCCAAATTTAGTAATTTTACACGTATTTTTTCACAGATAGACCTGAATTTTTCAAAATTATATAGCTCAGTGCTACACTTTTATTGCAGGCGAACAGACCTATAAAGTGACACTTAATTTGATAGCTGTCAAATAATTTTTATTTTCAAAAGTAACTATATTTAAAATTGATTTAACTAATAATTATTGATTTATTAATCAGATTAGAAAAAATATTGTATGCCACTTTCATGTAATGGCCATTAATACACTCGCATATTATATACGAAACTCGCCTGCGGCTCGTTTCGTATCCTACAATATGCTCGTGTCTTAATGGCTATCATTACATGTTCGTTGCATAAAATACTATTTTCTACTCCTGTTTTATAATATACTTATTATAAGACTAAAATCTGTATCATAATGAAATTCATCATGATACAGATTTTTAAGCCAATAGGAATGCGACATTCGCACAATATTTAGTATATAGCCATGGATACCTGGTTGACATTTCATCATATTAGGTCTGTTCCCTGCAATAAAAGTGTAGTACTGAGCTATACGATTTCATTTATTTTAATTATGTTTTAATGCTTCTTGCAGTTTACAAATGCAATATACATAGATATTCCCAAATTTAGTAATTTTATACGTATTTTTTCACAGATAGACCTTCAAAATTATATAGCACAGTGCTACACTTTTATTGCAGGCGAACAGACATATTAAGTGACACTTAATTTGATAGCTGTCAAATAATTTTGATTTTCAAAAGTAACTATATTTAAAATTGATTTAATTATTGATTAAATAATTTTTATTAACCGGAGTAGAAAAAATATTGTATGCCACTTTCATGTAATGGCCATTAATACACTCGCATATTATATACGAAACTCGCCTGCGGCTCGTTTCGTATCCTACAATATGCTCGTGTCTTAATGGCTATCATTACATGTTCGTTGCATAGAATACTATTAAATAATTCATTATTGTGATATTTTGATTAGGATTAATCACAGACCTGCTCTTTGTTCCATTTCTTTCGACGTAATGTGCTAGAAAGACATTAATAATCGATGACGCACACCAAAAAGGATATTGAATAAACCTAACCTAACGTATATATTTCCGGCATGTTTATTTCATTTTTGCTATTTTGACATATAGCTAACCTTAAATTTGATAAATAAAATCATCAGAATCGTATTTAGCCAAATTCGAAAAGGCTATGAAATTAATAATCACCAACTTCTTTATCTCACTTAAGCGTCGATGATACTAGGCTAGTTAACAAGCTGCTAGACGGCGAGTTTACAAGCTAGCGAGTAAGCGATGACACAGAAGGTTCTACTAGCTCAGTAGCTAACAAGTTGAAATCATGTGTTTCTGTTTCAAGTTTTTCTTTTGTTTTCGTTGTAAATCCTTGATAACACTTGCTAAAATAATTACTCCCGCGCGAACTACTTTCGTCGACATTTTAGTTTTCAACTGCCAAAACGCAAAGATACTCGCAACTAGTTACTAGCAGCGATGATGACACACGGCTAGTTAACTAGCTTACAAGCCAACATTCCTGCGAGTGGCGAGTAAATTAGCCCGGCTTTCTATTTTACTAGCAGCGTTTTTACAATCGGATAGTTGACTAGCAGATTGTAAAAAAGCCGATGACACGGGGCGAGTTTACAAGCTACTAGCGAACTCGCTGGCATGTAGCTCGTAAACTAGCCAAGTGTCATCGAGCCTTTAGAATAGTTCATAACTTTCAAAATGATGATATTTTTCCGAGTACCCAGGAATATTTTTGTATTATTTAAATAAACATTACAGTACGATCGCACACCAAAAAGACTATGAACCATAGCTTAGCTCACTTCTATTTCAAGAATATGCAAATATACAGGATGTTACATTAAAAAAAATCAACACCGACTATGGCATACTTGCGTGAATCACCCTGTACCTTCAAATTTATGTTTACATAACGCACAACTCAATTCAAAAGTTGCCGTGTCTCGGCATTTTTTATAATTTTCTATAATATTGACATAAAGAATTTTATTCCATAAGTGGTTTCCACATTGTATATACGCCCTTAATGCCAATAACTTTTTTGGTTGAAATTTATATTGCACGACACTTCGCCAAATACAGGTTGAAATAACAAACCCATTTTTTTAATTTTCAGCTTTTTATTTCCCAATACAAAAATCTTTGAATATAACATCTAGCAAATCCTCCGTCGTCACGTTTCCTACCAACTTCCCCAAAATCCTTAGCGCCTTTCGTAAATATTCCGCCATTAGTACCAGATCATGATCTTGGCTATCATTTTTCTCAATAAATAACTTCAAAAATTTTAAACAATTGGTTAAATGTTGTCGATGTCTAATTTGATTCATACTGGGATGTTCTGCAGATGGTTCTCCACACCTTCAAATAAATATGAATGATTAAGAATGGTCACAATCAGATGTTTTCCATATTTGCAGTTATACGAGTAATATATGAATCATAAGCGAAATAATAAGAGGTAGAATATTTGGAAAAGTAAGTCTATTACCCAGTCGTTCAGTCAGCTTCGATGCGTCTACCAAAAATTTGTCAACGTGCCTAAACATCCTTGGACAGTAAATTTATATCTTGGTTGTTGTCGGACATATTTTTATGGTATTCGTTCTTACGAAACTCCCATACCAATTCAATAGGATTATAGACAAGGCTAGACTAAGCGGGTGATGTCCATACTTTTTCAAAACTTTGTATTTGTATTCCTTCTCAAAAGGGTTCGATAAGTATTGAGTTGTTTTTTTGCTTACTGTCAAAAGTAATGTTGTTAGCATCCATACATTGCCATTTTTTACAAGAAAATGTTTGTGGCTTATATGTATATAAACCTTAAAACGATATTGCATGGTCGATATAGTAACAAGATTTTTCCAAATGTAAGCAGTTTTTTTTTTTGGAAAAGTAGTGATTTTTAGAACATTAAAACAAAAGAGAAAATGAGCGATAATATTGAGGCGACCCTAAAATCCACTGGTGAAACTAGTCCGATGAGGAAATTCCAGGCCACAATAAAGCTAAAGACACGAAGCAGTTTTGAAATAGTTGTAGGCAATCAGTCAACGACGTGACAAAATTATTGAAACACTATGGTGAAGCCAAAATATTGTTTGTTACAAGAATAGAACACACAGACTCATTTTATCCTGCGAAACCTCAAAAGTTATGTGACAAAAAATCATCCATATTGTTTGTATCCAGAAATCCGCAGTGTTCCTATATTGCAAAAGCGTTTTTCTTGTTACAACTTATGGTAGGACCTCCACCCAATGTTACACCATAAGGGAGTTGTATTACATCAGCCTCGGTGCAGTGTCAGCATATAAATTCTTGAACATTGTATTTCAGGTCATTCTAAGTTTTGTCAAAGCATTGTTAAGTTCAATTGTAATTTTGTAATAAATAAATTCTTTTTAAAAACTCTTCCGACTTATACAGTACGGTAATAGGCGCAGTCATTGGGATTTCTGGTAGAAATAGACATTGGTTCAGGGATATTTTTGGGAGTTTTGCCCGTAGGTTTGAACACATTCGTTCGGGGTCCAAAAACTTGGCGATTAGTGAAATATTTAGGTGCAGGCATATTCTGTCTTGCCTAAATATTAATGGGTTGTGAGGGAAAATTGTTATTTTGAATATCTTGACCATAAGATTTATTATTACCATAATTTTGAAAATTCTGATTTGGATATTGATTAGGTTTCGGAAATTGGTTGTTTTGATTATAAGAAACATTTCTATTATTTGAGTTTTGTCTGGAATTTGTGTTTTGAATAAAACCATATTGTTTTTGACTTGGGTGAAATTTTCTTCTTCTACGACGTATGACATGGCTAACTCTAGTGAGTCGGGATTTCTTAATCTAAGTAAATCTTGTGTACGGCCTGTTAAACCGCGAATAAAGGTTTTTAGTGCTAATTCATCGTAATTCTTGATTCGAAATGTACGTTCCTCTACGCTTAAATTCATTGGTATTAATTTTGAAGCAATCGAGCTTCTGGCTTTTTGAATTCTTTGCCCAAATGTAAAGAATGATTCATTTCTAAAAGGTATCATAATTGAACAAGACAAACTAGGTTTCTTTGATCCCCAAAACTAAGCTGAAGTAAAGTTCCAAGCCAGGCGCGGATACAAGGGGGGGTAATAGGGTAATTACCCTCTCCCGAGTGATTTAAGATTTGTTCGTCCAAATGTGATTTGTGATTTTTAAGCTTATTTTTTTTTCTTATTCTTATGTTTTAAGAGTTTCTTGTTATTTTTTAAATAAACGAATGATTCAGGATTCAGTGATAAAATTATTTCCCCCCCCCCCGAAAAATCTTTCCAGATCCGCGCCTGTTCCAAGCCCTAAATTCTGGTATAGAGCCCACCAACATAAGAGCATTGCCAGATAGTTTACCTATCACGGCTCTTGAAAGAAAGCTATTTATTGGATCATTAAGATTTTGTAAATTTTTGTATTGATTTATAAGGCAATCACAATGTTCCAAAAATATTTCTAAAGTGCCACTATCACCATTAAAATTAGGTATTTGTAGATAGATAGAGATAGATATATTTATTCCACAAAATCACAATATAAAGTACAAAGCATGTATAAATGTATAATTTCATTAATTGATAATTTACAGGAATTTCGTTATTAGGCATTGTGTTATTTTCTAATGATAGATTATTTACTATATCAATTAATTCCTCAATTTTTGTAAATTGTTAAAACTACAAAACAATTTTCGAATGAGCAGAAATACCAATACTAACCCTTACAAAAATCCTAAATTGCTCCCCGCATGTAATACCGTAAAACGTTCACCATCTGCACAAAAATTATTTTGCTTTCTCTGTAAGATTCGAGTACCTACACTTTGACAACACTGGAATCCATTTTTGAATATTCGTCCAGGTACACAATTCTAATAAATTCTTTTGAATTTTCGATTTTTTTTTTAGGATTAAAACGTTGTTCGAAACAACAGAATTCAACGTTCGTTCAAATTTCCCACCCACCAATTCCACACGATGTACTTCTTCATATTCGAAATTTACCTTTGTGTCGCCCAAAAGTTGGTCAAAAGTGAAAAATTTATTATTACTATGGTAATTCTTATTTTTCGTTGAACTCCTTTTCCATACTCATATTCTATTAGGCTATTACGAAAGTTGTCGGAAAGTTGTGTCAGTTTTACTTTTTTTCTTACGCTAGTCTGTATTGTCCCGTTCTTGTATAAAATATATACAGTCTTCGTTTCCCCCTGATACAAAAAAAATGATATTATTGTTTTCCAGACATTTCAAAATATACGTATAAACATTAATTTTCTGAGTTGTATTTTCTGAGTATGTGTTTTGTGCTGAAGATTCATCATAGTTTTCAAGTATGTTAGAATTGATAAAAAATACGAACAATCTAATGCTATAACCATGCAATTTAACTGAATTAAGAGTCTTAAGATCAATAATTTACTCATACCGTCATACTTTTGTATACATTGTTAAATGATAAACGGTGAATTAAATTTTAATATTTTGTTATCCATTACCAAAGTTGGAAATAATGCCATTCAATGGTATAATGCATCTCAAATCAATAGATGCGACTCCGAAAGCATGGAATCTAACGGAAATTCTCGCCAAAGGAAAGTGTTCAATATTGATAAAAGATACAAAAAATTATATTCATCATGTCGCATAATCAACCAAGCATTAAAGCATTTAGTTCTGGCGAAATCACTTCTAAAATGGTATGGTAATGCCTGAGAAAACTCAATAAACGAGGCAAGAACAGCATTGGAATGGAAGAAAATGGAATAACAGATGAATTGGAATCCTCAATCCTGCGGATATCTTAAACTTCTTTTGGGAAAAAGGTTTAAGGGAACTACTAGTCTCTGATAAAACTTTTAGGTTAGTGAATGTCAGTTCATTATTGGGCGGAGTAGAATTCAATGAGACCTCTGGCGAAAAAAATTGTAATTGTCGCAACGAGTAAAACAATTCGTTTTGCATTGTTTTTGTATTACATGCAAGTCAACGTAATTACCGTAAATTCGTACTTTATTTGTTTAATTTTGTGTCAGTGACAAGCTTAAAGCTTTGTTTTTCTTTTTAACTCAACTGTTATCACTTCTGAGTTTATATTCTTATATAATCAGAGATATTATGAAAAAGGTTATGTTATTCTATTTTTTGTTTTCATTGCACTTTTATGAAAGTGTCATTTATTTCCTCTATAGGTACCATGCAAAAATATATGGCTAGCATTTAAAACTGCCTGTCCCTCATTTATGCACCTGGGCATTTACAAATTCAAATAAACTTTGAATATTCAGTGTACCTATACCTAATCTATAGTTACAAAAACAAAGAGAAAATAAATCGGTATTAAAGATTGAAAATATTACTCAATACAAACGTACCTTCCCCGTAACTTTTGTAGATATGACTATATCAAAAATAAAATGAAAACACGGAATCAGACCTAAACTTGTTTTATTTTTGACAAATATAAACTATACCTATTACTCCAAAAATAAAATCATTAGGAATCAAAATTAAATTTAACAACACAAAATACTAAAGCACAATCAAACAAAAAGCAAAAGTTTTACAAAACACACACTGAAAATAACTAAAACAGCAAAATAAAACCCTTTAAATTGAACCATGGGTGAGGAACTCTCACTGTCGATCAATCCCAGGAAAACTGAGATGGTCCTTTTCAGCAGGAAAAGAAGTTTATCGGGTTTAAAACCACCCGAAATCTTCAAAAGCAAACTAAACTTTTCGGAAGAGGCCAAATACCTTGATATTACCCTCGACAGGAAACTAACATGAAACTCTCATATACACAGCAGAGCAAAAAGAGCATATATGTGGCTGATGAGCAGTGTCGCAGGACAGTGGGACGCACATGGGGTCTGTCACCCCGTGTGGTCACCTGGATCTACACTGCAATAATAAGACCTGTGTTAACGTATGGAGCAATTGCATGGGGACCGAAGGTTCTACAAGCAACGGACATTCAAAAATTATATCAAATACAGCAAATGGCTTGTTTAAACATCACAGGAGCCATGAGAACAACACCAACCGCAGCAATGGAACTAATTACTGGTCTGACGGACCCCTCTGGACCTGTACGTAAAGGAGGTTGCGTTAATGGCCATGGTACGATTGCGCACGGCTGGTGTAAACTCCGAAGTAGGAGTGGGCCAATTGCGGTTAAGCCTATGGCAAGAAGCGCTTACTGCGCTACCTCTGATGCAGGCAGCCAATGATGCAATTAAACCCAGGTTTCTGTTTAATAAACCCTACAAAATACAAATAAAACAGAACACAGAGCCAGGTGCAATACGCATGTATACAGATGGTTCAAAATGAATGAAGGCTCAGGATGTGGTGTTTACTCGAGAGCACTAAGCCTAAGGATTGAGTGGGGAATGGGAAACAATACCAGCGTTGGTCAAACAGAACTGGCTGGTATCTCAATTGTCACAAAAGAACTAACCAGAAAGGGAATTTCTGACAAAAACATAATAACCTGCACTGATAGTAGACAAGCCCTATTAGCCTGTCCACCTTCCTGAGAAGGATAGGATGGACGGTGACCTAGAAGGACAACTCCTCGGGAGGATGTACAATGGGTCACATGTGGCCTAAGTGCTGTGAGCCTACACTCACCCTCCCTACTCTACAGATACAGAAAACCACTTAAATATCAAATGGCTTATACGGCAGCTACTCGTTGCTAGGATGACATTGACATTTCGGAGCGCCATATATCGAATTCTACTTTTCCCAATAGGTATATACATACATACTTACAATTCCTTCAACTTGTTTGATATGTTGTCTATTAAATCTGCAAGTCCATTTTCTGTAAGGCATGATATTTTCACACAGTTTTCAGTATTAATATATCTATTTTCGGCACAGAGATCACACTTATTCAATACTATTAAACATGGTTTATTAAAAATTAAGTTTGGATCATTGTCAGAGTCTCTTTTAACTTCGATAAGTTTGTTTAATTTCAGTTTATGTATGCTATCTATGATGTATATCTTAAAATCCTTATCGACATTTTTTTCTTTCCATTTAACATACTTTTCTGCGTCAATAATTAAAATTACTAGATCCGACTTTTCATAAAGCTGTAAGGCTCTTTTAATACCTTCTTTTTCAACAAGGTCTAAAGTATTTGCTCTTAAACCGGCTGTATCTGCCAATACTAATGGATAATCACCTATGTTTAAGGTCACTTCCAATATATCTCGTGTGGTTCCTTCGATTGGAGTAACTATAGCCGCTGGACGCTGGCCTAAAAATTACAGATTACATATAAATTTAAAATTTATCGTGATACTATTCACATACTTTCATTATGAGAAAATCGATATACAGGGTGTCCCACAACGACAAGTCCAATATCTAGAAACTTGTTCAAATAACAAGTATGAAATTTCCAGCTACAATTGAAAATAATGCTAATATTCATTATGAATTAATAAACATCAGATTCATTGATCTACAGCTGCCAACTTGTCGTGTAGGAGCAGTTTTGGAGGTATTGTACTGACAAAACATCTTTCGTCTTGTATAGAATATGGCAACTATAAAACTGCTATTGAAGTACAACGTCTTGATTCGATTATTTTTAGTACTAACTTACATAGTAAATTCAGGAGACTACTCTTCCCGACATTTGGTTCTCCTAAGATAACTGTTCTTACACCATTTCTCAGAATTTCCCCTTTTCGTCCATCTATTAAATGTTTTTCTATATAATCGGCGAGCTTTGAGATACTGGCTCTAACGGAAACTAAAGTATCAATTTCTAATGTTTCAGTTTCTTCGAAATCAATATGGGCTTCTATATGCGCTACAGATTGAACCAAAATATGTTTCCATTTATTATAAAGATTGCTTAGAGAACCTTGAGACTGTAAGTATGCCTGAAAAAAATAGAAATGTTTTTTCTATGACCGTGCGTTTTAACCCACTTTCCCGCACGCATTTTGGTTTTGAAAGTGTCACTTTCCCGCAATAGTGTGGGAAAGTAATAAATTAGTGCGGGAAAGTGAAATTATGCAATTTTTACCTTATTATAGTAGTTTACCTAACTAGTGCGGAAAGTGATACTTTTCCGCACGCTATTGCAGATGGTCGAACGACGCTAGCGGAGTTCGGCCAGCAATTGTAGCAGAATTCTAATGAATCTCTTAATATTTCAGTCATTTGGTAAACTACAACCATACAAATATATTTTGAATACTTAAATGTCGGTATACTCCCCAAAAACTCTACAAATTTACTTTCCGCACTAGTGCGGAAAAATGACTCTTTCCGCACGCTTTTTAGTGTGGAAATGTGGATCTTTCCGCACGCTAGTAGAAAAAATAGTTTTTTACTTCGGAAGTTATAATTATTGTGACTACCAGGTAACTAAATATTCACGAAATACCTAGTCCATAAAAAAATCTTTACCAGCTTTTTGTTGCATTTCTCATTTTTGGAAATATAAAATAATGAATATATTTTTATATAACCCTAACACAAAATAACTGGGCCGGCAGTTTAAAGTAATTAACAGAATGAAACAAATTGTGTTTTAATATTAATATTCATAATAATCAGTAGTTTTAAGTTAATGTTTTGTATATGTATGTTGAAATGAAATAATTTTTTAGTATTTTCAAAATAAAGGCCTGGCAGCTGCAATGAATAATTTTTGACGTTGTTTGTATACATTTGTTTAATTTTTATTAGGCATTGGAAAACAGGAAACTTGTACTGCTTTAACTTAAAAAAAATAATAAAGTGCATTGGGACAATATAATATTAAAAAATGATGGTAGAGAGTAGTTTTTATTACTTCCACATCACAAATTGTGCTATTTAAGCCTAAAATGTCCCAAAACGTGTGAAAAAACTAATTTAATCGAGCAGAAAAATTTGTCGTTAGTTCTCTCGAGAACTTTTCAAATTTTGAATGAATTGAGCTTTTAACTGCAAATTTGGTACATGGGTGATTATATATACATACAATATTCTTGTTAAAAAATCGAATAATATGTCGTTTTAGGGTTTTTTGGTAAACAGAATTCGATTTTACGGTCTATGTAGAAAAGGTGGGATGTGGTAGGATATTACCAGTTTGGAAGTACATATTGATTTTATATTATGTCTTTCCGCCAATTTGTTTTAATGTCTGTATAGCATTAAATACTTATTTTAAACTAATTATATATTTTAGGTAAACCATAATAGTTTCAACGAAAATTAATAACTAAGATCTTTAAGTTTAAATAGGTTTTGATATTTAAACCCCCTCAGTGAAAAACATAATAAAACAATCGTAAAACTCGTAAAAATTATTTATTACAAAATAAAATCTTTCTAATGCTATAAATGACATACTATTTCTAAGAAAGCATAACATACAGAAGATATATACATATAGCATACAGAAAATATATATTTTGTTGGATTTTTTATTGGAAGAATAACCCGTCTTACATCCCGGAACAAAACAAACTCTGTCTTTATTCACTTTTTTATCACTCATTGTTTATAAATATTACTGAAAGATTCAAATAATATTCACCAGACTTTATTAAAAAAATCTCGCAAATCATCAAACTTTCAATACAACACAACGATAAACTAGCATCACATCGAACTATGCTCCACCTACGTTAAAAACTTGAACGAACATAAAAGTAGTGCCAGAAATTTCAAAATGCGCCTGTCGATTCATCTCCTTCTTACAGCCCTCCTTACGTACAACCAATATCCTTCACTGTACGTACTTATTTTATACATATTTCGTTTACTATCAGACAAGGACGTAACGACGTAAAAAGAGTCTTAAATGTACGTACACTGGACTTATTCTGCTGTTTGGGATATTCAATCTATTAATTTACTATAAATATTTAACCGTAACAATAATAAAAACTAACTGTGAATACGTTAACAAAAACTAATGATAAATAAATAATTTAATAAAAGTGAAAACAATATAAATCGGAAGTGAATTTAAACAACTTCTGAGATATTCATTCACGAAGTAGGTACTGTATAAGCATATCCTATACTTCATCACGGTTTTAAAAAAGAAGACGACAGAATTGTGTTTCTATGTCAACCATTATGTAACTAACTTCTCTTTTAGGGTATTTACGTCACAGCGAACTATTAAATTATGTGTAAATTATAATATCACTGCTATTAGTCCCCGTTTTATAATGTTAACTGCAAGAGCTGACCAATATGTCAAATGTGGTTAGAATCCAATCAAAATAGTTCAATAAATCATTGTGGTTTAACTTGAAGTTTTATTGAACCATTTTGGTTATTACTGTTATTGGGTATTTTGACAAGATAAATGTTTTTTGTGTACATATATAAATTCTGTTCTACTCGAATAAGATAACAAATACAAAATCTATGTACCATCTTCAAACGAACCCTAAATCAGCTAAGAGTTAGCTGAATAAATCTGATAGTATTTATTCTGACGTTATTAAAAAAATTCAGGAATAGATCTAATTAAAAAAAAAAGAATTATATAATATTTTACACACCTGTTTTCTCTGAGCTTCAGTTTCAGCCTGCAGTAAATCCGCCAATCCTTCTACTTCTGTCAAATCTAATTTATTATTAAAAAACGCTCTACGAGTAAACTCTCCATGATCAGCTAATCTTAAACTTGGAATAGTTCCTAATGCGTTCAAAACTGAATTAATTACGGCTATCCCACCATGGACTTGAAACTCCAAACTATCTTCTCCAGTAAAACTTTTTGGACCTACAAGAAAAGTACATTTCTAATCACATTATTTTTTACAGTAGTGTAATATTTTTGATAATTAAAGACGAGTGAGTAATTTCCACAAAATAAATATCGACTTTTATACTGGGTGCTTTCAAATGACACTTACAATGTATGTCTGTAGATACCTCTTGTAAAATTGAACAAAATGTAAAATTGAATAAAGATTAAGGGGTCCAGCCCGATTACGTTTGAAATACAGGGTGCTGAAGAAAAATTAAATGTTTTAATTTGATGATTTCAAAATAGATGAACGAATTAATTGACATTTGACAAACTTTTTTTAAATGTCAAAGGGCATATTTATATGGAAATAGTTATTTCCTTACTAATGCGGAAAGTGATACTTTCTCGCACGCGACTGCAGTCGGTCAATTGTTGGAAAGACACTTCACGCATGAGTTAGGAACATTATTTTTTCTACGACCGTATGTACAAAAAAGTATACCAACCTATTTTTCAAAAATTATTTCATCTCAACATAAATATACAAAACTTTAATTAAAAACTACTAATTATTATAAATATTAATATTAAAACACAATTTGTTGCATTCTGTAATAAATTACTCAAAATTGCTTCAAATTCCAGTGGCGTAAGAAATGTAAGGGAAAAGGTGACATATTCTTCCAACTGTTCACCACTGAATCAAGAATTTAAACATGTTTTTCCATCAATATATGCTCTTCTACATTAAAAAAAACTCAACCAAATGTCAAATCAATTTATTCATCCATTTTAAAGCTATCGAGTTGTTACACTCAACTCAGTAACTCAGAAGCCGGTCCTGTCGCGAACTTCAAATTTTGGCGAATGCACTGGTTTTATTCCGGAATGTTCTCGAAATTCCAAATACGTCGAAAATGGTGAATTCAAGAAACGTCTATTGTTGCGAAGGACTATACAGATTGCGTAAATCCTTAACGATCCATCGTTGTATTTTTATATTCCTTTAACGCCCTCACTCCTTCCGTGTTGGGAGCATACTGAATTACCATTTACCACCACCAACTAGTTAAAATAGGAGGGCAATGAGTCGGTAACTCTCGGGAATAAGCTTACACCCCCTAAGGTGAAACAAAGTGATGATTGTGCACAATTATTCTTCCTCTCTCTTTCATATATCCTTGTCGTACTTGTGTAATTCGAGACCCAGGTTCCGAAGCAGATTTCGCATACTGTATATACGCGGGTTTCTGAGTGAGTTGATCAGTTCTCAGTATACAGCAAATCGGTAAACAGTTCTACCATTAAACTAGGATGCACTTCGAGTCGAATTTGTGTTGGGATGCTAGCCTCCCGGACTGCTATTTTATTTTAATTTTTGGTCAGTCGTCAATATGGCCCCAACGAATGAAGAGATGTTGTTGCTGATGTTACTAATTAAGAAAAGAAGGCGTCGTGCAAAAAGAAAGTTTAGTGTGGACCCCTTTTTAGCTGTCCGTTCTATTAAAAGCCTGTATTTTACATTGTTTGATGAACTGTGCAATAGTGAAACAAGATTTTTTAATTACTTTAAAATGTCACTTCCTTCTTTCAAAGAGCTTCTAGGCTACATCCAAAGCGACATCTCTAAACAAGATACAAGATTCCTCAGACCAATTTCCTCGGATGCTAGCAGCCTAGTATAATGCGCCGCATTTGAACCAATGCCCCACAACCGATTTTGTGCATCCCGGGAGGCAAAAAGCGTCCGGCTGCTCGAATTTCAGCATCCCAACTGGATGCACAAAATCGAGCGTCCGGGAGGCTGTTTTAGCATCCGATGCTGGCATCCTTAGTCTAATCGCTCCCATTTGATTTAATGCCCCGCTAACCTCCCAGATGCCAGCATTCCGGATGCTAGCATCCTAGTATAATGGTAGCCTTAGTATACATTGTGTGAATATAAATAGTGCAATATTGAAGTGTTAAAGATAAATTAGGACGATTATTATATCGAGTGTAGATAAATATAAACCAGTAGTAATTAGCCCTAGTGAGCGTTTAATTTTATCCCACGTTAAAGATAGTTAAGGTAACCTAACCTAACCATATGGTGAATTTGTCGGGTTTCTTAATTGATTCAATGGAAAGATGCACATGTTACGACCACCAACAAGCTAGCAAAAATAATGCTGTATGTCTTAGTTCAGATGCAACCCTGCTTGCTGATTTATATGGTAGGTATCTGTGTTCACTTGAGTTCGCACCATATAGAAACATTTTTTATTATCAATTTTAGGAAAAAAACTTCTTCATAAAAAGTTCTGCATGTTCTAAAATATAGATATCACTTTTTTAATATTATATGAGGTTTCTCAACAAATATGAACTTCATCAAGGGCAAAGTACCTTTGAATTTGACAATATCGAAAAACGTTATACATAAAAATTGATCAGAATTCAAAACTACGTTCAAATATACGATTATATCCATTTACATGGAAAATAGTATATTATGCAATGAGTGCAAAATGGGCATTTTGTTGCGAGTTGCATACTATACTTTTTCTATGACAACATATCATTCACGTTCAATACACGATTTTGTCCTTTGATCTACCTTCCATTCCAAAAAAAGGTTATAAGCGCGTTGATACATAATATTTGACGTTTCCGGTAATAAATTCAGTGATGATACCTTAGCTGCCCCTATTATGTTTGAAGGTGTCAAATCTAAGTCAATATCACTATCAGTTTCCATTTTAATTAATAGTTTTCATAGAAAACAACTATGAAATTACTCGTTACCTACTAAAACTTTGACAGAAACGATCTGATGACATTTCATTAATTTGTCGCTAGACGTCAAAATCTGACAAGTGTAGACGTCTAACTAACACATAATCTTCTTCTTCGCAAACGTTGCTTAGCAACTTGCCTAGCAACCGATGCAAAAATGAAATTCTGTACAAAATGTTCTGGTTTATGATTGAGGTTACGGTTATAAAATGAACATTTATCGAGGTTGTCGTAGAAAAAATGTATTTTGTTTTTGAAATGTATATCTAGATACAATATACAATAACAATGCAAATTTCACTGTATTACGTCGATTTTTTTGTATTATGTGTAAAAATATTTTTTATTTAAATTGCAAAACGCTTTCGGCTGTTAAGCCATCTTCAGTGCCTCACCTGCAAGTAAGCAATAGTTGTTTTAAATTAAAGTTAGGAAATTTTTAAAAAGAATTACCTACTCGTCAGACGATTACAAAAAACCCCTTTCATTAAAAAGTTCACAACACATTTTTTATAAAATTTTTAAAATTTCCAATTAAAAATACATGTAAGTTTTATAAAATTTATCCCTTATTTAGGGTACTGTCATTTAATATGCATTTTTTATCATACTTGATATTCAAGTACACCTGTTAGTGTAACGGTAATTGAAGTGACACTGAATTGACTGAATTAATAATTAATTTGAAATCAACAAAAACTTACATGGAACTATGACAATTGACAGTCGAAATGGACACAGAGTTAAAGTTATCTAAAGTGAGCATAGAACTAACAAATAAACAATGAGGTTAAATGCAAAATATTTTAAGGAATATACAGTGTGTACATAAAGTAACGTAAATTGCTAATATTTCGATTTCCGTCAGGCTTACAAAAAGAAAATGTTGAATAAAAGTTTTTTCAAATAATCCATACTATCTGCATAAGTCGATTAGAAGTATACAGGGTGCACCCTTGCTCCAAAATAACTTATTAACATAATTTTTTAAATAGTACACCATGTATATATTTTCAGTTTTTGTTAATCTATTAAATTACAAATACAACCGTCAAGACCGCATAATTCTAATCTCAATGGTTCTACAGTTATTGAGAAAAATAGTTGACGGAAACGTTTCTATTACCACCATAATTAACAGCAACAAATAACTAATCTTATTTAATGAGATGTTCAAATTGTCTTCCTTCTTCTATTTGACAGTATCCTAGTCGATTATAAAAAGCTGATATGGTATTACGCAATTGCTGATTTGTTATTTGATGGGCTGTTAACAGTATTCTATTTCTCAGTTCATCCAGATTATCAGCAATTGCGTAATACCATATCAGCTTTTTATAATCGACTTGGATACTGTCAAAAAGAAGAAGGAAGACAATTTGAACATCTCATTAAATAAGATTAGTTATTTGTTGCTGTTAATTATGGTGGTAATAGAAACGTTTCCGTCAACTATTTTTCTCAATAACTGTAGAACCATTGAGATTAGAATTATGCGGTCTTGACGGTTGTATTTGTAATTTAATAGATTAACAAAAACTGAAAATATATACATGGTGTACTATTTGAAAAATTATGTTAATAAGTTATTTTGGAGCAACGGTGCACCCTGTATACTTCTAATCGACTTATACAGATAGTATGGATTATTTGAAAAAACTTTTATTTAACATTTTTTTCTGTAAACCCAACTGAAATCGAAATATTAGCAAGTTACGTTACTTTATGTACACACTGTATAAAAGTAAGAATTCAATCAAAATGATATGGTAATAATGATATTGAATAATTTATTGTAAAATAAATCTGATAAGGTCTAATGAGAACCCCATTTTTCAAGAAATTCAATAAGCTGAAAAGATTTAAGGTAAAGGTTTTCAGCTTATTGAATTTCTTGAAAAATGGGGTTCTCATTAGACCTTATCAGATTTATTTTACAATAAATTATTCAAGAAATTTACATATTGGTTTCTGTCAATTACCATATCATTTTGATTGAATTCTTACTTTGATATATTCCTTAAAATATTTTGCATTTAACCTCATTGTTGATTTGTTAGTTCTATGCTCACTTTAGATAACTTTAACTCTGTGTCCATTTCGACTGTCAATTGTCATAGTTCCATGTAAGTTTTTGTTGATTTCAAATTAATTATTAATTCAGTCAATTCAATGTCACTTCAATTACCGTTACACTAACAGGTGTACCTGAAAATCAAGTATGTTAAAAAATGCATATTAAATGACAGTACCCTAAATAAGGGAAAAATTTTATAAAACTTACATGTATTTTTAATTGGAAATTTGAAAAATTTTATAAAAAATGTGTTGTGAACTTTTTAATGAAAGGGGTTTTTTGTAATCGCCTGACGAGTAAGTAATTCTTTTTAAAAATTTCCTAACTTTAATTTAAAACAACTAGTGCTTACTTGCAGGTGAGGAACTGAAGATGGCTTAACAGCCGAAAGCGCTTTGCAATTTAAATAAAAAAAAATTTTACACAGAATACAAAAAAATTGTTTTCTTGACTTTTTGTCATGTGTACTCAGCTATAAAGATATTCACCAAAACCTATTATTCCCATGTAAATGGATGGAATAGCATATTTGAACGTAGTTTTCAATTATAATAAACTTTTTATAAACATTTTTCGATATTGTCAAATTTTAAGGTACTTTACTCTTGAGTAGAATTCATATTTTTTGACAAACCTCCTATAATACTGAAAAAAAATTATATTTGATAACTTTATTTCCAATGTTGATCTCAATCAATTTCAAAAATGTCATCGTTTTCTATTGCTAAATTATGTAATACAGCTATGCTATAAAAGGTTACTTCAAGATAAAATAGGAAAGCGTCGTTTCCAATTTCCGAACAGTATTCCATAGCACGTTATTAATAATTGATTCATAGAAGTCACTTCATTATTTTTCCGAAAAGTATTAAATTTTCTCCAATAATTTGCAATAGCTGTTTAATTTCTTCTTTACAGAAACGATATCTTGCTTTAAATTGTTGATTGTCGAATAAATTGAATGAATCACATCTCGGTCTTAGTTGCCTTATTTCTGGAAGAAGTTCCATTATGCGGTCGATCTTTTCGTCAGATGAATAAGATGATGACGTAATGTAATTTTCCGTAATGGTTTAATCGCATGTTGATATCATTTAATATTGAGAATTATGCCGAATCCGTTTGAACTCCACAATATCAAACAAATTTCATTAGTAAAATAGTGAGGTTATTATAAAAAACGGTCCGTATTTGCAATTATCGCCTAAAACGGTCGGTTAATTCTATCCGTAAGATCAATCGATTAACGGACATCTTTTGGGTGGTGCAACACGAAAGCTACGATTTACGGTTGATCGGCCGATTCAACGGACTGTTTTTTAGCGGGTGCGACCGGGCATTAGATTTGCAGCCACGGACAAATGTCCAGGTTGTCCGGCCTTGAAGCTGGCCCTATGATAACCCACCTGTCAGTTTGTTACAGCATCGCTTGTTGCATACACTCTATTGACCTACTGTCCCTGTTCGTTTTTCTTTTATAATAATTATAAGCTGTCTGAAAACAAATCCGCAGTTTAGAAAAAAAGAATAAAATATTGTAGGGTAAATCAGTGTACCTGCCCAACCTACCAGTATCCCATTTTTTCCCAATAGAGTGCTTTTTGAGATAATCATAATTTTTTTTTTCTTCGCAATTACATATCATGACAACTATAAATTTGCTAAGGACAATAAATGAATTCACTAATACTTACTTTGAACCAAACGGAAGATAATATTCATAACATAGCACAAGGAAAATCAAACACATGCTTAACGCAATCGACGATTTACTACTGGAGGTTTCTTCCGCACGGCAATAAACAGAAAGGTCAGTGATGAGTATATGTCATATAGATCGCATAGCCAGCTTAGAAACAAACCAACTGTATCTACTTTATTTACAGTTTCCTGCAAATAATTTGTAATTTTAGTAAAGCGACTTGTGAATAGATATCATATAGTATAATACTATTATAACGCCTTACAGATTGTTTAAAAAGCAAAGATTAAAGACCGTTCACCAGGAAGCAACAACAACTTCCCTGGCTATATGCCATGAAAGACATTTGGAGTGGAAAGGGCTATAAAATAAAATAAGTACTTCTGGTTCGAGGTTAATAAATTGGAATGTGAGAAAAATGTTACCTTTCTTTTCCATCTGTTGAGAGCCTGTTAAATTTAACCTGCAAGTTTACACCTACAGTAAGTTGGACGAAGGAGCAGTCTATGTAAAGGCACAGACACCAAGATCAGAGAAGCTAGAAAATTTGGATGATAGGTTATTAAAAAAGTCAACCTTCCGGAAGCAAAGTTTATTACGATTTTTCTTCTGCCCCGAGAAAACTTGCAAATAAAACTTTTATAATAGTTTGAATATCACATACAATCGAGGCAAACAATTGTTTAATAAATTTTCTAGAGCTCGGTTACCGCGAAATTTAACAATATGTACAGCAACAAAGTTACTATCTTTGACAAAGTTTTTTATTTACATCAAAATGGTAAACCGAAAACTCCAAATTCTAATTTTATAGGCGCTTGTAACGAACTGAAAGAAATTTTTCGCTACATTTTTCTCAGAATCTTGAATTTTTGTACTGACAACCAGATTGAATGGTATTTCATACCGGCTAAATCTCCTCCTCAGGGTGGGATTTGGGAAAGAGCAATTAAGTCAGCCAAATTTCATACTCTCCGCATTATCGCTAAAGCTCATTTAACGTTCGAGGAAATATCCACGGTTTTTTCTCAAATAGAGGCAGTTCTGAACTTTCCCATGATCCCTCCCCTTTAACTCCCGGGCATTTCTTAATCGGAGATGCTCTCACCGCTCTTCCTGAAGCTTATGTCAAGGAAGTTCCCGAAAATAGACTTACCAAATTTAAATTACTCCAAAAGATAATCCAAACCTTTTGGACCTACTGGTATCATGAGTACCTTAACACTCGACAAAGGAGGAACAAGTGGCAGTCCTGAGCTGATAACGTAGTCGTCGGACGCTTTGTCTTGCTGAAAGAGGACAACGTCGCAACCTACACTGTATTATTGTTAGCTTCTTTGTTGGTTGGGATTTAATATAGGGTTTACCTTTTATTTTTTAAAAGCTACGACCTTTCAAGGCGGCCGGCTATGGTTGGTCCCGAATAATTGATTTGTTTTCATTTTGTAACAATGTTATATTTAAGTAGCATTTCTGTAAATCTTCTATTTAGGTATATTAAGTTGAGCAACGCCGCCATGTACCGATAATCGACCTACCATGGTTAATGCTTGTTGTATTTAAAAAAATAAAGGGTGGTTCTCGAAGACTCAAAAGTGTTTTAATACAGTCCACTATCAACTATCAGAAGTTATTGTTTTCTTTACGTAAAAATACCTTATTGTACCTACTAATAAATTGCATGTCTAATATAATTACCTGGGAACCATAAAATTAAACCTTTGTCAATCACTTCTCCACTGGTAGGATTTCTAATACTTCTCAAAATTGCACTTCGCGGCTTAGGTAACACATTCAAACCAGTCATTAACTTCATCGCTGTTTCAGAATTTGATCCAGATACCCGAATTACGGCTACTCCGCATTTTCCATGACCTACAATTTTTTATAATGTATGATTTGTATTACTAGAAATGATAAAATATTCTTTGAGTTGGTGAAACTCAAAAGTCAACAATAATAACAAAGAATTATCAACTGACCAGGACCACCATGAAGCACAAAATAATGTGAAATGAGAATGCGTTCAGTAGTTGAAAGTTATTTTGAAATTTTCTTTGATTTTTCACATATGGGATGATGTGAGGTACAAAAATGACAGCAGCTAAGCTTACATATTATTGGGCGGAGTAGAATTCAATGAGACCTCTGGCGAAAAAAATTGTAATTGTCGCAACGAGTAAAACAATTCGTTTTGCATTGTTTTTGTATTATATGCAAGTCAACGTAATTACCGTAAATTCGTACTTTATTTGTTTAATTTTGTGTCAGTGACAAGCTTAAAACTGTGCTTTCCTGTTTTTGAAAACTCATTATAATGACTTTTATCTCATTATAATGACTTTTTTCTCATTATAATGGCTTTTTTCTCATTATAATGACTTTTTTCTCATTATAATGACATTTAGGTTATAACAAAGGAATTTTCTATTTTATACATAAATCTATGACATGAATCTTTCAAATGATATGGGGGAGATCTTGCAAAGTCGAAATATTCATTAAGCTCTAATTGAGGAGATTATTTCTCAAAAGGTAAATGGTAGATTTTTGATCTGTTTGGATTCATTTGTTCACAGAATAGGTATCACTAGGTACTTAGCCTAGGTTCTACTGAATTTATATTCTGGATTGATGAACAAGTAAATTCTACTGATGGAAGATAGGGAACTAGAAAAATACTTTCCAAAATATGGTGATCAGATGGCCAAAGGTAATATGCAATATAATAATCCACCATTTTTTCAATTTGACAAAGAAATTTAATTAATAATGATTTAAATAGAACAAAAATGATAATCTCGAAACATCACCCACGAAAATATAAGTGCAAATATATAGAAGTCATTATAATGAGAAAAATGTCATTATAATGAGATAAAAATCCTTATAATAAGATAAAAGTCATTATAATGAGAAAAAAGTCATTATAATGAGATAAAAGTCATTATAATGAGTTTTCAAAAAGGAAAAGTGTGCGTGACACCAGGGTGCTTTCGTAAAAAAATGATAGCTTTATAGTAGAAAGGAATATAGAACCATTGTCTAATAATTTATATTAGACAATGGTAGAACTAGTACACGAATGTGCAAGTTTTAGGGTAAATGAAAAGTATTTCTTCAGTCATTCTTTTATTTAGTAAATAATGTCTACTTTCATTTCTGTCAATAAGTATTTGATTATAGTACAACAATTAGCTAGGTATAGTTTATTCCGTTCAACAAGCCTATTCTTCACGAAGGTGCCTGAAACCCTTGTGATCTGTGTGCGGTACCCAGGCTAAGGACAATATATTAGGATGGAATACCTTTTATTACAGAAACAAGAATATCGAAGGGAATAATAAAATTGAAATATACAGGGTGTTCCGTTTAAAAAAAAGATAAGCTAGGTTCATCCTATCAATAAGGCTGGCCCTGTATATTTGAGAATATTTTCAAAATATAGGACGGATGTAGCTCTCTACAATCGACTCTTAAAAGGTGCTCTGCGGTAAACAGAGGTCCTGACTCCTAGCAATAATGAGGAACTGGAAAGGTACACAGTATCTATCCAAAACAAAATGGACATTGCCTATAAGGAATCCTGTCCGATGAGGATGGTTCAGACAGGTGGCACGACCAATAGCTGGTGGTGCCCTGAACTGGAACACCTCAGAAAGACAGCGAGAACGACCTTTAACAAGGCAAAACGAACAACACTCAAAGAGGACTGGGGAATATTGAATATACAAAGCCAACCTCAAAAAGTTCAAAAAAGTCTGCAGACAAAAGCAAAGAGAAGCCTGGAGAGCCTATTGTGAGGCAGTCGAAGAATTCCCACAAGTTTCTAGGCTACAGAAGGCGCTCTCAAACGACCAACATAAGAGTATCGGCATCCTTACAAGGGAAAATGGCGACCAAGGCCGCCAACCTCCAAGAGAGCGCTGAGATTCTTATGGAAACTCACTTCCCAGGTTCTGTCTTTCCTGGAACGTCAAACTGGATGGAAGTACCAACAACACCCTCACAATACGACTGGCAATCTGCTAGTGCAGTAATTGATGAGGACAAGATAAGGTGGGCCATATCGGGCTTTTCCCCCTTCAAGTCACCAGGACCTGACGGAATAAGACCAGCCCTTTGGCTCTGAGGTATATTCCCCGTAAGTGGAGAGAACTACGAGTGTTATTTATACCCACACCAGGTAGGATGGATTACACCTTACCAAAAGCATTCCGACCAATTAGTCTCACATCGTTCTTTTTAAAAACAATGGAGAGGTTATGCGAGCGGTACATAAGAGATGAAGTACTAGTTCACCACCCACTTCATCCAAATCAGCATGCATATACTCCGGGAAGGTCCACTGATTCGGCCCTTCACCAAGTGGTTGGCAGAATCGAAAGATCATTGGACAACAAAGAATCCACCCTGGGTATATTCATAGACATCGAGGGGGCGTTTGATAAAACAACCTTTCCAACAATTACCCAGCAACTCAATTCCAGGAATGTACCTCTGGTAGTAGGAGAATGGATACTCAAGATGCTCTCTAGTAGAGCAATAAGTATAAATGTAGAAGACATGACAAGAGGACTGGTCATGAAGGGATGTCCCCAAGGAGGAGTCTTATCACCCCTTCTGTGGAACATAGTCCTGGACACCCTGATTAATCACCTCAACAACAATGGAATCTACACTATTGCATATGCAGATGACATAGTTATCTTGCAGACAGGCAAATTTGTGAACACACTGTGCGATAGAGCGCAGGATGGGCTCAAATTAATTGAAACATGGTGTAAGGAACACTCACTGTTGATCAATCCCAGGAAGACTAAGATGGTCCTTTTTACCAGGAAAAGGAGTTTATCGGGTTTAAAATCCCCCGAAATCTTCAAAAGCAAACTAAACTTTTCGGAAGAGGTGAAATACCTTGGTATTACCCTCGACAGGAAACTAACATGGAACTCTCATCTACACAGCAGAGCAAAAAGAGCATATGTGGCTTATGAACAGTGTAGGAGAACAGTGGGACGCACATGGGGTATGTCACCCCGTGTGGTCACCTGGATCTACACTGCAGTAATAAGACCTATGTTAACGTATGGAACAATTGCATGGGAACCGAAGGTTCTACAAGCAACGGCCATTCAAAAATTATATCAAATACAGCGGATGGCTTGTTTAAACATCACAGGAGCCATGAGAACAACACCAACCGCAGCAATGGAGCTAATTACTGGTCTGACTCCTCTGGGCCTGTACGTCAAGGAGGTTGCGTTAATGGCCATGGTACGATTGCGCACGGCTGGTGTAAACCCCGAAGTAGGAGTGGGCCAATTGCGATTAAGCCTATGGCAGGAAGCGCTTACGGCGCTACCTCTGCTGCAGGCAGCCAATGATGCGATTAAACCCAGGTTTTTGTTTAATAAACCCTACAAAATACAAATAAAACACAACACAGGGCCAGATGTTGCAGATGCAATACGCATTTATACAGATGGTTCAAAAATGAATGAAGGCTCAGGATGTGGAGTTTACTCGAGAGCACTAAGCCTAAGGATCAAGTGGGGAATGGGAAACAATACCAGCGTGGTTCAAACAGAACTGGCTGGTATCTCAATTGCCACAAAAGAACTAACCAGAAAAGGAATTTCTGACAAGAACATAATAATCTGCACCGATAGTAGACAAGCCCTATTAGCCTTGAACAGACAACGTGTTATATCGAGGCTAGTACTAGAGTGCCACCAAGATTTAGCTAACGCCTCGGCAGATAACAATATTATCCTGAGGTGGGTTAAAGGGCACGACAGGAGTAAAGGAAATCGCATTGCCGATTCTTTAGCCAGGGAAGCCGCTGGACTAAAAATTCTTGGACCCAGTGACACCTACGGCCTAACGACTTCGACAATTGCGGAACTTACCAAACGGTACACCCATGCTCAATCCCTTGAGAGATGGGAGGGAATCAAAGGATACAGTTTTGCCAGGATCACCCTGGGCGACCCTGGGAAGATAGCGCCGAAGAAATACTTGGCGATGACTAGGAAAAACCTACGTATAACAGTGGGATTTCTGACTGGCCACTGTCAACCTGGTTATGTTTGGTTTGTGCTGTCAACTAAGGAAGCACCTCCATACTATAGGGCTAGTGGACACACCCCTATGCAGGATGTGTGAACAAGAAGATGAGACTGTCAGGCATGTCCAATGCGAGTGTCCGGAGTTATCGTCAATAAGAGAGTGTGTGTTCGGTGAGTCTTGGCCTACACCTGCCGATATAAAAGAGATGTCTCCTGGTGACTTGTTCACCTTCCTGAGAAGGACAGGATGGACGATGACCTAGGAGAACAACTCCTCGGGAGGATGTACAATGGGTCATATGTGTCCTTAGTGCTGTGAGCCTACACTCACCCTCCCTACTCTACAGATACAGAAGGCTTAACTGTTATCTAAATAAAGTTATTTCATATCTATCACCAGTGGGTAATTGGACTTCCTCACACTAAGGTTGAAATTAGGAAAAAAAATTTTTGACAAGTGGTTATTAAACAATAGTTTTCGTAAATATATTGTACAAAATTAGACTTTTTCGCGTGCCTAAAAATTGCACATAAAAGTTAGGTTATATGTCAAAGCACCTTGTAGACAATAGTAGTTTGTGCAACTAGTGTGGATATGATGGCCATATCGCACGAGGACGAAGTTTGAGCACGACGCCGTAGGCGGAGTGCTCAATCGTTCGAGTGCGATATGGACAATCCACACGAGTCGAACAGTATATTTTTTCTACGACCCACTTAAAAAATCTAGAAAATAAACATTTTAATTAACTGTAATCTCGACTGTAATATAACTTCAATTTCAAAATTTTCATAATTTTACCAATAAATATCAAGCGGAATAATTATTTAGAAATAAAATTAACAATAAAAAAAATTTCTTCATTGGGATTCGAACCCTGGACCTAGCGCGCGAGAGACTGGTATGCTCACTGGTATGCTCGACTACCGAGGAATGTTTAAACCCGATATCTATAACGTCACATCAATTACATAATTTTATAAGAGCTGACGTCTGTCAGAAGTCCTCTTAAATACCCATTTTATTCTGTTTTCAGTATTTGTTGTTAATTTATACGGATTATTTCATTTATGTTTATTATTGTAAATAAATATACTATTGTAGAATAATTATATTTTTCTAAGAGCGGGAGGAAAATTGAATTTTCCACGCACATTTTAGTGTGGAAAATTATAATTTTTCACACCAATATATCAAATGATTGATAAGCCAGTATATTATGGTGGTTCGAAATGCTTTAGTTACCATGTGTAACTAACCAGCTATTTACTTTCATTTTTGTTTGTGAATATTTGCTCGTGAATAAGCGAGTCCTCACGCTCGCAGAAAAACTGTTGTACCTAACATTTGCGGAAAATGTTTTTCGTTTTTCCGCACTCGGCTGCTTCACCGAAAAGGCAGACTGGTGCGGAAAAATTCATTTTCCGCACTTGTTAGGTAAATAGCTATTTTCTATGCACCTGAAGGTTTTGTCAGATCGTCTTCGTTTCTATAATGGAGAAACAAAAAATAAAAGAAAAGTAGGGGACATTTTTAGTCTATATGTACTACCTACTTAGCGAGTCAAATTGCTAAAGGAAACAGTTTAGAAGTTGAATAATCCAAATTTACCCGATATCAATACAAACATCGAGTGTATCGTTAGGACAATTCAATGAATCGGCTCATTTTTGGTGTTTAGAAATTCAATAAGTTGTTGACAAACATGTCAAACTATTTATTATGGTAACCAGCCCTGCGATAATTGATGAACAAATGCATAAGTGAAAAAACCACAAGTGCATTTATCAACAGTAAAAACACAAGAGCTTTTTTTTTATCGGATAAATTTCTCTTTGCAACGAAACAGTTTTGCCAATCACTAATTTTACGAGAAAAACTGACATGATAAAATCGCGACACCGAAGGTGGAGCGATTTTATCTAATGTCAGTTTTTCGAGCAGATTTAGTGATTGGCAAAACTTTGAGTTGAAGAGAAATTTATCTGGATAAAAGAAAAGCTCGAGTGTTTTTTGGCAAGATAAATTAACGACAGAATATATCGATGAACAACAACAATAATTATCTCATTGTCATTGTGTAAAAGTGACGTCCGCATACTAGAATTGAGGAAGAGAGGTTTTTATCGATGTCAAAGTGACAATAACATTTCCAGGTATAGACATTTTAACATTGAAGTTAATTTATCGCTGAAAAAGTTTAAGCTAACTTTTGCCGGTGTCAAAGTGACAATTACACTGTGGCATATGCGATTTTTTATACATGAGTTGAATTGTCAACAGTAAAAACACAAGAGCTTTTTTTTTATTGGATAAATTTCTCTTTGCAACGAAACAGTTTTGCCAGTCACTAATTTTATCCAATGTCAGTTTTTCGAGCCAATTTAGTGATTGGCAAAACTTTGAAGTTGAAGAGAAATTTATCTTATAAAAGAAAAGCTCGAGTGTTTTTTTGGCAAGATAAATTAACGACAGAATATATCGATGAACAACAACAATTATTATCTCATTTTCATTGTGTAAAAGTGACGTCCGTTTACTAGATATTGAGGAAGAGAGGTTTTTATCGATGTCAAAGTGACAATAACATTTCCAGGTATATGGCATTTTAACATTGAAGTTAATTTATCGCTGTAAAAGTTTAAGCTAACTCTGTCGTATTTTGAGCGGTTTGCAGAGAATACCTTGTATGCTTACCAGGGCTACGTTCATAAACTTACTCCAGTGAGGAGAGAAGAGTATGATCACGTGATTAGAAAAGTATGTTTGATTGTTACTGGAAGTAACCATTCAGAGGCGACATCGGCAAATCAAATGTCATTGTGTTGCGTATGAACTTGGGGTTATATTTTTCATTTCGAAAGAGAAACTAATGTAAAATTGAATACAACAATAACAAAATAAAGATTAAATAAAAAAAAAATCAACTCTGATATGTTCACATTAGACCCTAATGAACTATGTAATAAAGCACAGAGTAGTCCATTACTGATATGTGGATTTATTCGCCAAAACAAACTATACTTAACTTCAATGCAACCAACTGTAACCATATATCTATTAGTTTGTAAATAAATATCAAATAATATTAATTTATCACTAAATAACCTAGCAGTAATATGAACTGAACTACTAAGCCAAACTGTCATAACTGTCAGAGTATATAAAACTCCATTAAAAAGCGGAGTATGCAGAGTTTACTCCAGGTAGATTTCTGAACATTTGTAAAAGCATACTCTATACTGGTAGAGTCAAGTTTATGAACGTAGCCCAGGTAGGAAAAGCCTCACTAATATAACCTAACCCCGAGTACCTTGACAGAAATGTGGCCTTTCTTATGAGACCTATTTTTTGAGGTTCCATGAATATAAAACACTAGGTTGTTTTGCTTTTGGTTTGGTTCGCGAGTGCATACTGCAGATATGAACAATGGATTATTGATTTGCTTTTATGCTCATGGTAAAACTATATACTTCACATGTTTGTGTACAAACTATTATTTTTACTTACCAGATGACAAAGCGAAAATAGTATCAGATTTAGTGTACAAACTTCTTACTGAATGACGATTTAAGAACTTAGGAAGTCTATACCATATCATGTTAATAACAAAAAGAACACCAAAATACAAAAAGCCAGATTTTTATGTAATTTAAAAATTGAGGTTCAACCCTAGGTAACTACAACGAAGAGAATTTGGGTATTATGGAAGTTTATTCCTCTGTGTGCTACCCACTATAAATGATAATAATCATAATTATAATAATATATCAACCAAAATATCAACAATCACACTCACATACCATAACCAACCATACCAAAAAAAATCAAATTTAAATAATAACATTCTTCTTCTTTATTTTTGTCTGTTTAGTCTTTTACACGGCTAGCTAGAAGGCACTAGCTCATAATGATAAACGAATATTAGTTATTAGTTGTCTATTCCTATTCATGTCTATTTTCATAGACAATTTGACCACCGAATACTAATCTACTATATAAGATGAGTACGATAATTACGCACTTTTCTAACTTTTCAACCCGAAGCGTGAATGCATAATGAATGAAAAGACGCTTCGGGTTGAAAAGTTAGAAAAGTGCGTAATTATCGTACTCATCTTTAGTATTCGGTGAATTTGACAATTATAATAATTTCTCTCTCTGCCCTACCACACCACTATGGGCTGCATTACAAATATTTTATCTATGGTCTAGAATGGATATACCAAGGCCACCTACAAACTTATGACAATGCAGACCTATGATGCAGACTATGTCAAGTGTCAACTGTTACTGTAAACTGTAAGTTTTGTGGTTACCTATGGTTTTGTGTTTGTTGTCTCTGTAATAATAATAATGTGTAAACAAATTTTAAATGAAAATCAACACCAAAAATAAATCTTCAGCACTTGAAATGTACAGGCCTGAATATTTTTGCCATAGTATTTTCAACGATATGAGAAATCAGCATGAGGAAAATCGATGTTCATTAATTCCCATTAAGATATCCCCATCATCTGATGATAGTTTTCATGAAGATACTAAACCTATAGTTAGTTGAATGTATGCATGTATCCGTCTTTTTAATAATTCTTCTACTCGACTTTTAGATTCAGAATCTGGATGAAACTTCAAATGAATTGAATGAGTTCAAAAAATTAAAACAGCAAAAATGTAATATATGTAATAAAATCTTATCTTCAGCTTCAAGCTACTATGTACATATGAAAAAACATTCTAATAATAAACCATATCATTGTAGCCACTGTGATGCTTCGTTCTGCAGAAAACCATATTTAGAGGTAAAATAGTTGTTTTAGATATAAATGTAGATTACATTAAATGCAATCCAATTTCATTTGACTACACAAATTTACTGAATGAAAACACATAACATCATTTTTTTGTTATTAAAATCAAATTTGAAGAATGTGGTCCTGAATTGACATGGTAAAATGTATATTTAATCAACCTGCATCCTACTACAAATCTATTATGCAAATTTTTGTAAAATTGACCAAAATAAATGATCAAAAGTGATTAAAAAAAATGAGAAATTTTCATATCGAAGTGTAATGCCACATTCCATGGATGAAATCTGTGGATTGAATAACAGTCAAGGAGTATGTAAGAGGCACGGAGGGATAAAAATTTACATCCGTGTATACAATATATGGCACCAGGGACAATTTCCGTGATTTTAAATAATTTCCTAGATAACTGTGGATTTCAGTAGCTATACTTATATGTGGATATAACCATGGATGTTCATATTTAAAAATGAATTGTCATATATTCAATGTGCATACTTATCAATTTCTAAATAATAATTATGAATTCTTATAAAAAATTCTTAAATAAATGGGAGAATTTTGGGACAGTAATATAATTTTATTATTATTATTATGTGCATTACATATCAAAGGCAAGAGATTTGATTTTTGATTTGATTTAGATTTTATTATTACATCGTTAAAATTTACATATTAAAATACACAATATATAAACTTATAAGACTAATTGAGTTAACTGTATAAACCCTCACTTTGTGGAATCTACTCATCATATGGTTTTAAATGAAACTAACTGTTTCTAAATGACTCCACAATATATTTGAAAAAATGTGTAAATTGCAAGTATATTATTGACAATTGTTTCGTCTGATGATGATATATTTATCGAAACAATTGTCAATAATTTACTTGCAATTTACACATTTTTTCAAATATATTGTGGAGTCATTTAGAAACAGTTTCATTTAAAACCATCTTATAAGACTAGTCAAATAATACAAAATATAAAATACAGATAATATAAAATACAAAATACAGATTATACAAAATACAATTTTAAATAAAATCTCATGGGAGAATATAAATGTAAATGTGTGATCTCCAAAAATAAAATACTTCAAGACTTATTTATAATAATTGAGAAACTCAGTCACTGAGTAAAATGCCTGGTCAATTAAGAACTTTTTTACATTGGATGTAAATGTCAATGTTGATGTCGAGCTATCCTTTCCTATTATTGTTTTAATTTTATTATATAACTTGATGCCTATGTGATCAGGTGAATTCTGCCCAATTTGTAGCCTTGAGAAGGCCCGTTGCAGATCCATTTTTAACCTAGTATTATGATAATGTAGCTCCTCATTCCTCTCAAACTCATTTAAATTGTTATGAATGTAAAGAATTAAGCTGGATTTATAAACTTGGCGTTCGCCGTTAGCGTTGGCGTTCGCGCTGGCGTCCGCCGTCGGCAGTTCGTAGCAACGACATTGGCCATTTATAAACTTGCCGTTGGCCGTTACGAAAACTACCATAACCTCAATTTAATGTGTCATATCTATATAAAACTAACAAACTACTTGTCCAAACAAAAACAACCAAATGCCAAAAATTGCATTTCACATACGACGTACACCAGGTGACGGCTAAAAATCGTTTTGATTGGCTCTTCAGACTTGCTACGAACGGCCGACGGCGAAACTTAAAGTTCATTTAAGTCGAACGGCAGCCAACGGCGGACGGCAACGCCAACGGTAGATATAAATGGTCTTAGGGGATTCTGTACTTTTAACTAGGGACGCTAGCGCGAACGCCAACGGCGAACGTCAAGTTTATAAATCCAGCTTTACTCTAAATATGTATAGACTGGGCAATGTCAAAATTTGTAAGTTGACAAATAATTGTTTGCAACTAGTAGATGGATGAACATTAAACATAGTTCTTATGACTTTCTTTTGTGTTACAAAAGCTTTATCTAAATGAGCAGATGAACCCCAAAATATTAGTCCATATTGCAATACTGACTGCACTAGACCAAAATATAATATCTTCAATACACTAAATGAAACTGTATGTCTCAGATTTCTCATTATGTAACAGCATGTGCTTAATTTAGAACAAACTACTTTTATGTGTGATTCCCAAGTCAATTTGGGATCCAGTGTCATACCTAAAAATTTAATTGTGTCTGAAGTTTGAATAGAATTACCATTGATGTTTAAATAAAGGTCATAATTAGGTGACACATTTCTTGGCAAAAATCTCATGATAATTAAATGAATAGTGAATTATTTTCAAATATTTTTAATTAAGTACAAATTTTTTGTAAAATATCTCCAATATCAAATAAGAATAGAAAATAAAACACTAAGAATAGACTTATTTTTGCACTTTTAGATTACTAAGCTGAATAAGTATGTTCAATTATGATATATTTTTATGCAAACATGAAATTTTTACATAAATAATTTATGCCACATTGCATGTAAAATCAAAACTATAAACTCATAAAAATAATAAATAATAAGAATAAAATAATAAAAATTATAATAATAATTACGAGTGGTTTTGACAGTCGAACATGATCTTGAGTGTGAAGCATTGAAATTTTCACATAAATAATTTATGCCACATTTCATGTAAAATCAAAACAATACATCACTCTTATGAATAATAAATAATAAGAATAAAATAATAAAATTGAGAATAATAATTGAAGTTTTTTTAAGATAGTAATCTAATTGGTTTTAGTCAAACTTTAGCACTCAGATTTGCACTGTATACAATACCACTTTTCGGTAACTGGCGGCTTACGTCGGAAATTTTGGCATCCATAGTGGAAACAATACCAGCAACCTTCGCACATGACAGTATCTTCCCCGTATTTTATATTTGTGCAAGAATTACAGTTCCAATTACCGTTTTCATTTTTTTTCTTTATAGCAGCTTTCAGAGCTTTCAATGCAGATGATTCAAAATACTTATTGATGCCCTTAAGATCATCGAATTTGTACGGAACTCTGTCAGATACAGGATATATATTTTTAAGGTCTTCTTTTTTAATTTTCTTTTCTTTACTTATTACAGACGGGATAATATCTTCAGATATTATTAACGTAAAGAATTTTTCAATTACAGTCTTTGGGGATTTTCCTTTACTCTTCTTAATTTGAATAGCTCTATTGGTCTTACCGACATGTTTAACAAGAGAAACTCCAACGTCTCTTCTTTGGAATCATCGTTGACTGGGGATGTTCATTTCAAGTTATAAAAAAATTCTTTAGAATGTCAAATTCAAATTATTAATTAATTAATTAGTTAAAATGATTAATAAGGGTTTTGTCAGTAACCCAGGGACATTATTAAATACGTACGTGAAGATTTATGGCCACAGGGAACACTCGCCAGCTCATACGTCTTCCACATCGTTATAAACTTTTAGCCATCTAAAAATTTATTCATTCTCGTTATTAATAATATTTTCATTCAAAACCACTGATACTAACACAAATCTCAATTAATTTAATGGTTGTAAATTTAATGGTGGGTTTATACACTTTACTTAATTTTAGTTTAGACGTAAATTTAGTGTTAAATTTAGACTTAATTTTAAAAACCATATACTTCAATGGGATGGTTTATGGTGGGTTTATACACTTTACTTAATTTTAGTTTAGACGAAAATTTAGTGTTAAATTTAGACTTAATCTTATCAAAGGTTAAAGTGTTTATACAGAATTTTAATACATATTTTAATTTAATGCTACGCATGCGTATAAAATGGGATTTGGGGATTTTTATACTTAGCATTTGACATTTGACACTAATTCTAACTTGTTTCGTGTTTATGTGTTTATTATTATCACAGAGTACATGTTATTATTGGCAAAGGCTATTTTTTATCAAAATTATAATGATACGCAAGAACAAGAGAGCGATGGTTTGCCTAACAGCACTTTTGCTGTTGAGTTCTTGTCATGTTTATGTATTGTTGGTAAATTTTTTTCATGGACGTGGCACTCTGTCAATCAGCGCATGTGTATATCAACAAAATTTAGTTTTATCTTTAAATTTAGTGTGAAGGTTTCAATTATTGAGTACTTTCAAGGTCAACCCTTACATTTAACACAAACACAAATTATGACTAAACCATCCCATTGAAGTATATGGTTTTTAAAATTAAGTCTAAATTTAATACTAAATTTACGACTAAACTAAAATTAAGTAAAGTGTATAAACCCACCCTTAGTCATAATTTGTGTTTGTGTTAAATGTAAGGGTTGACCTTGAAAGTACTCAATAATTGAAACCTTCACACTAAATTTAAAGATAAAACTAAATTTTGTTGATATACACATGCGCTGATTGAAAGAGTGCCACGTCCATGAAAAAAATTTACCAACAATACATAAACATGACAAGAACTCAACAGCAAAAGTGCTGTTAGGCAAACCATCCCTCTCTTGTTCTTGCGTATCATTATAATTTTGATAAAAAATAGCCTTTGCCAATAATAACATGTACTCTGTGATAATAATAAACACATAAACACGAAACAAGCTAGAATTAGTGTCAAATGTCAAATGCTAAGTATAAAAATCCCCAAATCCCATTTTATACGCATGCGTAGCATTAAATTAAAATATGAATTAAAATTCTGTATAAACACTTTAACCTTTGATAAGATTAAGTCTAAATTTAACACTAAATTTACGTCTAAACTAAAATTAAGTAAAGTGTATAAACCCACCATAAATCAAAGCTTGTAAATTAATTGGCTGGGAAGATTTTCGAAGAGAAAAGTATCTCCAAGATTTTAAAAGATATTGAAAGTTTTAGATGTTGAATCTATTGAAGAAAATAATATTTGTCCACGACCACCTAATAATAAGCCGATATTTTACATCCTAACAAAAGGTATATGGTACCCATATATCAACTGTCGTGAATTATGAACCATAATACACTACAGTGTATTATGAACTAGAGATGGGGGTACCTACAATATGAAATGAACTATTAAATCTGTGTATTTTGTTCAGGAAATTTGTTTCTGACATAATATCGTATCGATAAAATATTGTAATTTTTAGTATTGATACTTTTCATAGCGATATTTTCTAATATTAAGTATTTTAAAACAATATATTTATAACGGTACGTTGTATTGATACTTTCTACAGTATCGCCCATCTCTATATATGTCAAATTATATTTTTATGTAGCTGTCAGAACATTTTGAAGTTAGTATAATACCAAATCGTTACTGACTTTTATTTAATAAAGAAATCAAGTGTTGTGGACAAAGTATAGTATTCTACTCGAAATTTATGGCCATAATTCACTTGGGTGACTTGCGGCTCGTGACGCAAACGTCACCCATCATGAATTATGGCCATCATAAATTGCTTGTTTAATAATATACTATAAATCTATTAAAAACTTTATACAAAATGGCTCTGTTAAAAAATTAACTGATAAATATTTTTTTCTACATTCATGCAAAAAACAACACTTTTGTGCACCACATTTAATGGAAAAAGTGGTACTTTATTGCACTCATCTGTCATTCTTGTGTCAGTTTTGTGATGATTAATGACAAACATAAACATTTAAATTAAATAAAAATCCATAGCAAGTACCTGATCCTGCTTTAATACAACAATAATATATGTATATCTTACTACTTAGTCTCAACGAGTTACAATTATTTAAAAAATCTTTAATTATTTGAAATTTAAATGGTCAAGGCGAAAACCAGTTATGATTGAGTACTGACAAGGTGGAGGCCACAAAGATACAAAAAAGAAGAACGAGTTGAGTTTTATTAGGTTAGATTAGCTTCTTGACATATTTATGTTCTAATTTTCCAGTTTTTGCATGAATTTAGAAAAAATATTGTATGCAACTCTTGCAAAACGTGTTTTTTGCACTTGTTGCATAAATAACTATAATTACATGTTCAATTATTTAGCTATATTTAGGCACACATTTATTTATTATTTTTCTTAAATTCATGGAGAGGAGTCGATTTCCATAGTATCCGTGATTATAATTGAGTCACGGATTTGTTTACTCCGGGCCAGTCTGTGTCTTTACTTAGCAGCACTGTTTTCATATATTTCTTAACTATTATTTATTGGAGTCACAATAGATCTAAAAGATCTATTGTTCCCCTTTCATCTGTTTAGTTCACAAGGAAATTGTCAGAAACTAGTAGTTCCTTCAAACCTACTTCCCAAAAGAATTTTAGGATATCCCAAGCTAGGAAACTGTTCCTTATCTATCTAATAGTCACCTAGTTGTTGTACCCTATGATTCTGTATTGCTATACAATCTGCAAGTATGCGAATGGAGTTTTCTTCTTCCATCCCACAAACTACATTCTTTTTACTCCACTAGTTTCAGGTTTAAGGTGACCATTTAGACTACACTGTCCTGTTGAAAACCTGTCAAAAGTTCTAGTGCATAGGCATAGGGATTCATTTGTTCTGACCTGATTCTAGTTTCCCAGAAGAATCTTTGATTGCCTAAGCTAAGCCCTACTAGGTCTCTCCAATGATCAGATATTTTCTTCTTTTTAGCACTGCCTATTCCTTCCAATATTACATTGAAACTAACACAGCAGTAGTTTCTTGCATGTACACTTCTATCCCAGCTCCTTCTATTAGTTTTTAGATGTCTGTATACCATTGACTGGCATTATTTCCAAGTCTTGTAATGGTATTGCGGGTCGCATTTCTTGGATTAATTATCCTAAGATAATAATTATATAACCAGAGCAGAATCTGTAAAGGAGAAGTCTTTCAAATTCTAGATTTTAAAGCATCAAGATGATCAATATCTCTTGTCCTTTTACTTAGTTCCTGAAGAGAGCCTTAGAGTCTAGTAGCTCCTTTAATCATATTCCAATGAGGAATTTTAAAATATCTGTAGAAATTAACTTAAGTAAATAAACCTATTCTATCCAGTAATCTTCTAGGTGTTGTGTACTAGGATTCTGAATTTCTGTGCAATTTACAAGTATGTGGATGGAGGTTTTTTTTCCATGCCACAGAATCGCCATCCTTCTTCCTCCCCTAATTTGAGTTTTTTCAAATATTTTGTTGGAGGATACCTGTTAAAAGTCTTAGTGCACTTTTACTTTGACTTATAAATTCAGTAGGTCTCAATGAGTGGGAATCTATGATTGTGTGAGCCTGCTAGATATTTTTTTTGATCAGATCTTCCCTTTTTCCGGCTTAATGCGCCTTATTACAATATTAGACTACATTTTTCATTCATTTGAGGGATCATAATTATTTGCCAAATCTGTACCCTCGTCTGTACCAACCATGGTGAGAGCATAGACAAGGTGTGTTGTAATGACAACTGTAATAAAATTTATATAGGTAGAACTTTTAGGAATTTCAAAACTAGAATTTCAGAACACAAACGTAGCTATGATCAGAAATTATGTCATTGAAACTTATATATTTAAAACTTCCGCTTCTATGATATTTCATTCGAGGATTTAACATGGCATTTCGATTATCATTTTTATTAATTTTAATGTGGAAAATGACCTAGTTAGTTTTGTTTTTCTACATTTACTGGGAGCCACATCGATACCTGGGACTAGGGCCTCATAAAGACGGCCCTGTTTTTAAATACAATTTTCTTACTAGTTTTTCGCTTATAATCCTTGTTAAATCAAGGCGTTTTCAATTTTAGATTATATTCCAGTGGAATAAAACAAAACATTTCTTGCTATAAGTGAGTCCACTTTCGAAAGATTATTTAACTTGCCTTTTATACGTCTTTTAAGAAAAGAGAACGAGTATTTATCTTTTTTATTTTTTGAATGGGTTTCTAAGTATATAAATGAGGGTATTAATAATATTGTTATTCGCACAATTATGAAAACAATAATAATCCTACCCTAACCGACAATTCGTTTTTAATTGATTGAGCTGCACGTAGCGTATATCAATTCCCTCAACGCCGATCACACGTATTAAAAGGGTAATTAACAAGGCCCTCATTAATACATTTGTTGGTTGAATAACTATTAAAATGCTATAAAATTAAACTTATCCCTCACTAATGCAAGATGTTTATAGGATAATCGATCGTTTATGCGCTCGAGCTAAAAATCCAAAAAACCTATTTTGCGAACTAGGACCTGGTATAAAATTTTCAGCACACACTGGATTGATAAGGAATTTTTGATAAAATGTTATTCATAACGTTCATGCAAATTTTTACCTGCTTGGGAATATACAGATTATAAATATAAATGTAATAAAATAATTATTTTCCGTATTGTCATTCTGTGACTGAAAAAGAGTGCATCGAGACCAGAGTAGTCGGAGTTTCATAGCATTATGTTCTCTCTTGGATATACAGAGTGGCCCAAAAAGTCTGAAAACTGCCAAATATCTCGTGAATTGTTAGTGTCAATTGTACAAAATTTGCGGTGCACCTATTTTAGGATACGGAGATTCCATATTTGATATTTGCAATGTTGCCAGATGTGCCGTTTATCTCATATTATTAGTAGTAGCTTTGGTTTTTTTAAATTCATCACCCTGTATATTCAGTCATTATTGAAATCTCCCATTCAATAAGAACTCAACCTTATGCGACAGTGATGATTTCATGTAGTCTACAAGGTCTAAAATACATAAAACATGAGCCTAGCAACGCCTATTTGTAAACTGAATTTTTCAAATATACCCAATAAAAATAATCTTTAGAATTGTAATCAGGTGAACGAGGCATTTTAATCGAAAAAGTACCTATATGTCGATAGCTATAAAAAATGCAACAATTGATTATAAACTCGCAGCTAAAAAAATTCACTGACAAAAAAATGTCATTTACCAGTAACAATTATCTGACAGTCCAAAGCACACTTTTCATAAATGAAATAATATTTGAAATCCCCTTCCAATACTCTGAACTGATCAATTGCGTTTTTCTCGAAAACGAATGAGAATATCATGTTTGAACAAGAGTACCGATATAACGTTGAAATGATGTTTCTGTCATATTTCATTAAAAAGTTTCGTCGTCAAAAAAAAGTTACCAGTCAATTTCATCATCAGAAATCCTTCACGAGGCTTCCCCTGTAACAAAATGTAAAATAATATTGCCTGCGTATAACAATGAATATACTGTGAAATTATTATCAAAAAACTTTAGCGCCCTTTATCTTTTTCCACAGCAATATTTTATTCAGGTACATTTGGTCCTATCGCCAAAGATATTATTTAACTAATAAATATCTGTTTCACAATTGTTCAGATTTTCTATCAAATTCGGATCTTTTTTTTGTAAAAACTCCAACACAGATTCAAAAATGGCTGAAAATCTTTCTAAGCAAGAGCCTCTTGATAGCCAGCGAACTACAGTGTGCAGTAGTAATGGAGTAAAGACTTCACAAAGCTGAGCAATTAACCGAGAGTTCGAAGAATTGCTTCAAATCTTGTTGATAGCACTTTATTACAAATTGTAAAGACATGCAATCTATGATTCATCTTTTTTTGCTACTAAGCCTGTGATTCACGCAGTGAATGACCAGTACATAAGGCAGTTGTCGCTTTAAGTGAGCCATAAAACCACGATGACGACCAGCCATAGACGCCGCACTATCAGTCGCAACAGAATGTTCTTCCATGGAATAGCTTCGTCAGTAAAAAAATGTAGTGGTCATCCATTTTTGAAGGCTTTATGGCATCGTTGCTGGATACTTTTTCACATATGAGACACATCGGCAAGTGTTGATTTGTTGGAGATGCAATAAATCCGAACTTCAAGTATTGTCTGCATTTTTTTTTTCGTATCCGCCATCATAAAACTCAGTAATCCTGTAAATAAAAAAAATAGGAAACTACCTGAATAAAAAAACAATAATAAACTGTTAAATTTACTGGCAAATTTTTACAATTGAAACAACTGAAGCAACAACAGATAGCTCAACTGATCACTATCACACATTGGCGCAATGCTGTCTAAAAAAGTTCTAATTTAAAATAAAGCAAAGTTATTTGTTTCAAAAATTGAGAAAAAGAACTGAAAACAAAAAGAAAAGAATTTCATCTCAGCCATACTTCAGGTTTAACTTTTAAATTATCCCGTGCACTACCATGTCAGCCATCACCTGATCAATTAAGATCATCCAAAGGTGGTATGAAAGTGGAGTTCGACTTTTTTAAACATAACTATCCATTTTTTTATTAAACCAGAACGAATTTAAAAGTGCATCTGAATTTATCCGACCTTTCCAAATCTGTTATTATTTTTTATGAACGCTATTTGGTAAAAAAATTAGCTCGCGTTTGACAGTTTTGTACAGGAATCCATAAGTCGCATCTTATAAATACCACAGTGTATATTAAGTATTAAAGGACATATGAAGAAAAAAAACTAAAAAGTTACTAGTGATTATTAAACTTTTAAATAATACAACATGGCAACATCTTTGGATTCGAACAAAATACAATTTTTTTGACATTGTTTATGTTGGCATTAGATAATACACCTGTTTACACTCCTGGTAGAGTTCATACAGGGTGTTTCATTGGGAAAGGGCCTAACTTTAACTGTAGATGGGGATCACTTTGGTGGTTCCAAAAACCTATATTTAATGTGTCTGCTGCACTTCATAACCGAAATACAGGGTGTTTTATAAGTTTATCCTATTTCTTTCGAACCTCATAACTTCCGAGTTGCCCTGTATATTATTTTGAGATTTGGTACACGTCTGTTTTTTGAAGTATAAACTCATTTCTCGTATTTAACTCTTGTTATTCTAAATGAAGAAGTGCATAGTTTCCAGATACATATTCTTATACAGGGCGTTCGAAGTATTCGAAACATACAGAGTGAGTATGTTCTAAGTACGGCCCTGTAATCACATTTTTTAGTGGTCTGTACTCGTAAACATACAAACTCAATTGAATTTCTAGGATGCTTCTCTAGATGCATTAAATGGATTTCATTTCAAGCTAAAAAATAAAAAAAACCTCTCCGATACCATTGTTAACCCCAAAAACGTGCATAAATTATAACTTTGACGGTAAAATTTTGGTAGTAAAATTGTCTGCGGAAAAATGAAAAGGAAATAAGTAGATTCGATTTTTTATACCCTTTCCAATTATGAAGAGCAATTTTCAAAAAATCTATATACAGGGTGTTGTTTTTAGGAAAGACGAGTTTTGGAATTTTTTTTTATTATTATATTTTATTATAGATTTTGATTGGATCATATTTATAGATATTAAAACTTTGTTTGGGTGAACTTTTTAGCTGAAACCAGTTTAAGGAAAATATTTTGTCTTTTCATCATGAAGATGCCTCCCCAAACGCAAAATCACAAACATTTTTCCGCGGAAATGCATCATTTTCCGACTGGAAAATAACTGAAACAAGTTACCTATATGAAACCAGTTTCATAATAAAATTTTTTTTTCAGTAAGTATACAATACAAACACAAAAACTTTTTGCGGAAATGCATCATTTTCCCGACTTTAGAATAACTGAAACCAGTTACATGAAAACTTTTTTATGCTTTATATTTCAAACACTTTTCTAAACATAACTAAGCAAAAGAACTTCTGCGGAAATATGTGACCAGGTGTTATTTGTACAGATGGTAGTGCCTTGCAGATAAATGAAAACTTCCTTTTCTCAAATTTCGATTCGTCAATCTAAAAATAAAAACTTCTTTGATTCAATTTGTTGATGTGTTATTGAAATATAAACCTAAAAATATTAAGTTTAATCCACTTCCCGAACTTCAACACAGATCAATGAATAATCTCTATTCCTATCAGTTTAATATCGCTTAAAATCTCAAGACATAAACCTGCACTATGATTCCTGGCCTTCCAATTTTCGGAAGAGATGTCTGCATTGAAGTAAAAGCACTGGTAACCATCTCCCTACAATACTTGAACGTTTTTGTACATGCCTTTTTACAGAGTCGCCGATTAAAGTTCGAATCAATCTAAGTCTACAATATATTTTATCAGTAAATAAAAATGGTATATTTCCGCAAGAAGTTTTTTGCGTGTTTGTGTTTAGAAAATTGTCCAACATGTAAAACAAAAATGTATGTTCTTGTAACTGGTTACAGCTATTCTAAAGTCGAAAAAATGGAAATTATGCATTTCCGCAAAAAAAATCGAGTATTTCTGTATGAAAAATATTCCTAATGGTAAATAAACGAATATTTCTTACATAACTGGTTTCAGCTAAACGAAAGTTGGTCCCTTTGTTTCCTTTCCTTTACGTATCCGAGCAGCAATTTTGTACTAGAATAGAGCTATTATGTGTTATTTTAATATTTAAAAAATTATTTTTCAGGTCCATATGCGTACCCATACAGGAGAAAAACCATTTGAATGTGAGATATGTCAAAAACGCTTCACCCAAAAATCCAGTTTAAATACCCACAAAAGAAGTCATACTGGCGTTCGTCCATTCTCGTGTGACGTTTGTTTCAAAAGTTTTTCTGTCAAATCTTATTTGGAAGCACACAAGTGGAGTCACGCTGCTTCCAATGGTATAGCTTGTAATGTCTGTCACACGACTTTTAACAATAAAAGTCATTATATGTTACATATGCAAACACATAACTCATCGTTGTTCAGTTGTGATATTTGCCGTAAGATTTTCGCAAAAGAACCATTTTTAATAAGACACAAAAGTAGAGTGCATAACAATAAAGTAAATAGTAATATTTGTCCGGTTTAGGTAGGTATTATATAAAAAAACCAGTTGATAAAACGTAATTATCACATATATTTATTCGGATTTGCAATTTTTTTTTCAGTGATAAATATTTTGCCGGCTCTACGTATCGCTACGCGAAACCCCGCGAATGTAAAGGGTTTCGCGTGTTCGTCTTCGCTTTGAACGATTTGCGAACGCGAATGCATCCACATTAGCGGTGTGAATTCATTCAGTAGTCTATTATCGTGTCAAATTTTAAGAAATGTCAGCGGCAGCAGCAGCAGTTTCTATCTCTGCGTCCATCTTGCATGTTTTTCGTACCGCAGCGTGAATTCACGCCGCAAATAGTGTAGAGCTGGCATAAGAAGAGATAGCAAGGATAGATAGGTACATACATCAAAATATTCAATAGAGGAGTTCAGTCTATAAGGTCAGTGTGGCCAACAAAAATTGGTTTTTTCTGACAAGAATGACAGTTACGGTCTACTGTTTAAAACATTAGATTTTGCATGTTTTTTATAATTGCGAACATCTATATTGCTTTATTAAAATAATGAATACACCCCCGAAGCGTATATCTTGAAGTTTAAAATTACTTTTCAGCTGAATACTCAACATATCAGTGGCCAATAATTCTAGGAACTCTTGACATGTCACCATTTCATTTCTGTTATTCAGTCAGTAGTTATGTCAAATTTGAGTTATATTTATTTTTGTTGATATTCGTTTAATTGTGTATGTCCATTTTCGATTATATTTTTGTAACATTCCTAATTAGCTGTATCTTTATTCTCCTAATTACTTTTTTCACTGACATTTGACAGAACTACTGACTGAATAACAGAAATGAAATGGTGACATGTCGAGAGTTCCTAGAATTATTGGCCACTGATATGTTGAGTATTCAGCTAAAAAGTGTATTCATTATTTTAATAAAGCAATATAAATGTTCGCAATGATAAAATCCATGCAAAATCTTATGTTTTAAACAGTAGACCTTAACTGTCATTGTTGTCAGAAAAAAACACCTTTTGTTGGCCACACTGGCCTTAAACTGAAGCGGGACTCTGTGCACTATAGAATTCTACAAGTCGCTTTCTATAATAGAAATCTATTTTAAAAGTCGACAGTAGCTTTTTTGCGTACTCCGTGTCACTGTCGACAACACTTCGGTAAATCTCGGGGAGGCTTTTCTAACTACTAGCTATTCTAAAAACATTCAGATAAAGTTGGAGGATATCTTAGGGACTTTTGATTTCTACCTAAGGAAAATTGACAAACAAAACAATTGTCATCGTTATTTTTTATTTTTATTTGTGTTTTGGATGTGCTAAGAAATTAATTATAAATTACAATGCTTCCGATAAATAATTTAATTGTTGAAGAGGATGAAAGACTAGAAGTAATTCGACTGGAAAACATTGAAAGAAGAATAATGCGTGGCAAAAGTGATTGTTTCCAAATAGAAACTGTAAGGTTTAAGGAATTATTTCGCCTAACTAAAGATATGGCATATTATTTGCTAAATGGGATTATTCCAGCATTAACCAATAATGTAAATCCAGTGGCAATTCCACCAGCAGTAAATTTTTTTGGGTCCTTGCATTTTTTTGCTACTGGTACATACCAAAAAGTTATTGGCCGCAATTACAATTTGTCAGTAGTTCAACAAAGTATGTCAAGAGCAATTCATGAAGTTACAGTGGCAATTATTGATATTTTTGCTGCCAATTGGGTGCAATTCCCTTTAACATTGAAAAAGAGGAATGAAATTAAAGCGGGATTCATGGAGAAATTTAATTTTCCAGGGGTAGTAGGAGCTGTTGATGGAACACACATTGGAATTATCAGGCCACATGAACAAGAGCATGCCTATTTAAACAGAAAAGGATACCACTAAAAGAATGTGCAAATAATTTGTGACTCAGCTCTGAGAATCCTCAGCGTCAATGCCCAGCATGCGACAGCTTCCCATGATTCGCATATATGGAGGAACTCCATTGCAAGAAGGGCAATGGAAGCTGCACACAATGACAACGGCAATTCGTGGCTTTTGGGCGATTCTGGGTATCCTCAAGATCCCTGGTTGATGACACCCATCGAAAATGCATCTCCTGGGACTCCACAATTTAATTATACACAGTGCCATATTCAAGCAAAAAATTGTGTTGAAAGATGTATAGGTGTATTTAAGGGGAGATTTTTGTGCTTGTCAAAAATTTTGAGATATTCGCCACAAAAACTTGGCAACTTTGTGATAGTTTGTGTCCTTTTGCACAACATTTGTACCGAGGGAAGATTAAATGATGAATTTGTCATAAGAGAACCTCCAAACATAATGGATTTTCCTCATTTACCATACAATGGCAACATTATCCAGGGAGGAGCACAAGCCAGGAACAACCTCATTCAAAGATATTTTGAGCATTAAGTTTTTTTGTGTATAAAACTTTTTCATTTTCATTTTTATAATCATGGATTAGTGCAATTGCACAATATAATATTAAAATGTTGATTGATCTGCACTCGTTTCTGCAATTTAGGGACATATGTATTAGTTAGATCTCAAAACACTCAAATAAATCATATACCCAAAACAAGAAAAGTTTTTTGTATCAAAAAAATTAATATACCTAATATTTTTATCAGGTAGATTGGTTTTATTTCCAACAACTTACAGGTAATAATATAATAAATAAACATTTTGTTGTTTTATTATTATATACATTTTATTCTCTAGCTAAATGCTAGAGGATTTAATATTAATGTTACATCATTTTAAACAGCCTTCAATTTAGGAAAAAAACTTAAACTAAAACAATTTTCCCTTGTTTTTAAATGACAATTGTCATTCTTGTCAAAATCAATAGAATTCGAGACGTCCCGAGATGTAGATCAAAAAAATCGTCTCTTGTCGATATACAGCGAACACAGGGTGCGACTCATGTGGAATCTTGTCGATAAGTAGAATACTACATGGCACGGAGTCCCGCTTCTGAATTCCTCTGTTCTTTTAATGAACATACCTACATCAATATATTAAAGTCCGAAGAGAGTGCCACATAAACAAATTTGTTTCAAGAATATTAATTTTAAAATTTCAAAAAATTATGGTATGATCTTGCATCTTCAAATAATAGGGAGCCGTTGCAAAAAAATGGAAGTTAATTTTTCAACAAATTAGACAATTGTCAATTTACAAAATTTTATTCGAATTCCGTTTTCATTGAAGAAAACAAAAAATGTATATAAATGGGCTGAAAATGTTTCGCTTCCAGGAGCTCTTCTTATATTCATACTTAACAAGTTCACATTAGTATAAGAGTTTTAAAAATCTAGATATTTTGTTTATTCCATTTTTTCAACCTGAAAATATAAATTAAATACTGATACTTTAGATACTTTACTCTTCTATCTGAATTTGTTAATAACTTTTTAGATAAAAAAATTTTTCATGGAAAATCTTTCGAAAACAATTATTCCGAATCCAATGAGCTATCGCTTATATTTTTAAGAGCTTTATCTCTATTTAACACGGATTTAAACTTGTGACCTAGGCTTAATCCGGGCGAGTTAAATCGTGGAGTGAAAAATAATAATAAAGAATATTTTACTCCAGACAATGCGAATGTTATTCGAGAAATTGGTAAGTAATATATGATATATATCTGTTGTGGAATTTGTTATTTATTTATTTCAATTAGTAAATCTATTTAACCATTGAGTGGAAATTGTTTTTTTATTTTTTACAACAAATTTACTTTTGACGATGCAAATGTTATTTGGAAAACTGGTCGAGTAATATATGTTTTATTTCTATTGTGGAATTTGTTATTTATTGATTTTAATCAAATTATGGAAGAAGTAGTAGTGGTTGAAACCTGCAATCCAATAAAAAAATTAACAAGTCGAAATATCCGAAAAAGTCTATACCACCGTTCACTTGTGTAAGGTAAGGTTGTACCAACCAAATATTGTGTCTGCAGATCTCAAATATTTCTTAGATTTATATTTATTCGTAGCGTACGATCAAGTCTAAAAAACGTCTTTTGAAAACGTCAATTATTGAAGGTTTATTCATATTTTAGATATGGCTCTCTTCAATGGAGTTAACATTTATTTAGTATTTTGTCCACGACCACCTAATATTAAGTCAATATTTTACCTCCTAACAAAAGGTATATACAGGGTGTCCCACGACGAGTGAAAACTATCTGTATATGGCAAAATACTTATAGTAAAATCATGAAAATTTCTACGTTTAGGTTTTCGAATACGATCTTTCCAACTAAAATATTTTCAAAGATGGCCGACTTCCGGTAGAACCGGATTTTTTTAAAGACAGATAAAGAAAGAGACTTTTTTATTTCATAGTGCTTGTATCAAAATTTAGACCACACCTGCATCTCTAAAAATTTACAGAAAACATTTAATATCTGGATAACGGTAAGGTTTAGGTATAGGAAAGTATACATGAACTTGCCTTATTTTTCCCCCTGAATGCATTAAAATAGAAAAAACAGGGTGCTTCTATTTAAAAAACGGAGAAATTTGATATTTATGAAGTTAAACTTTGAACACATTTTATACACACCCTGTATAAAATGAAAATTTTTTCAACATAGATTCGAATACGTTTGACCTTGCTTGCGCGTAAAGTATAGTACCTAGGTATAGGATACCCTTATATCATTCGAAAGAGGGCATTTTTTTAAATATGATGGATTATTGAAATACAGGGTGTTCCATTTGAAATAAGCCCGTTATAACACATTTGATGATCTAATAATTCAACTGATAGTTCTGAACAACCTGTAAAGGGATCTTTAGTACTCAATCGTGGAATACATTCAACGAATGTCCGACTATTGAACTGTGAGAGGAAATTCGCTAGAATTTATTATATCAATAAGTTATTAATTTTTTTCGAAATGTTCACATTTTTAAAAAAGTCAGCATAACTCGGAACCCTCTGTATTTAGGTATAGGGAACCATCATGAAACAGTACTTTATTTTTTGGGTGCAATCAGAAAATGCAGTCAAATATAGGGTGTTCCATAAGAAAAAATATAACTTTGATACGCCACACTTTATTGGGACATCCTGTATATTTCAAAATAATTTTAAAATGTAGCCTATATGGATGTACAAACTACCAGGGTGACAAACATTTCAAATTTTTTACCGTTTTGCCATAAACCTCCGTCCCGTTAGTCGTGATTCAACCTGTATATGTCAAAATATTTTATGTAGCTACCACAACAAAGAAATTAAGGGTCGTGGACAGACTATAGTATTCTACTCGCAACTTATGGCCAATATTCACTCGGGTGACCTGCGCCCCTCGCCTGCGGCTCGAGACACAAACGTCACGTACCCATCGTGAATAATGGCTATCATAAATTGGTCGCTTAATAGTATACTATTTTCCACTGCAAGCTGTGAAGTTGACAATTATTGCTTCTTCTAGCCAACTGAGAAGTTGAATAATTTTTTATTACTAACCTAGGTCAATAATGGACAAATTCGAATATTTTGGAAAGTCAGCGATAGCAGTTCAACAAAAGCTTGTGCAACATAATTGTGTATACCCAGGAGATTATCTTTAACATATTTGCTGCTTGAAATTACCTATTAATATAAAATTATTTGAATAAAAATGCTATCAATTCGCGCTCAACCAAAAATGACTGATGACATAAGGAGTGCGTTCCATAATATATAGAAAACTGACAGTGTAGATACTTGCCAGTCAGACTACAGGATAAACGCGTCTCTGAATTATTTTCAGTTTTTGTCTTAAAGGACCCTGCACCATTTTATAGGTATTCTTATTGGTTCTCGTACGATTTTCGATTTTTTTGATATTGTAACGTTTATTTTAATTTATATTTACAATTACTTAATTTACATTTACAGATTTGTATGCACTACTGTCCTTAATTAATAATTTATATCATACACTAAAATGCCCGTATTCACCAAAGTAAAATATCTACAATTAACTTTTAATTGTGGTTAAGCAGCTAATTTCGTATTCACCAATTTTTAAATCAGAGAATTAGTGCTTAAACAAGAAATTAACTTAATCGGCCAAATTTGACGGGTTTAAAGATAATCGCCGTTTATTCTGACAGAAGTGAACATAACAATCAAACAATATAACCCAAACCTTCAAATTTATCTTGTCCTTTACAATTTTTGATTTTTCGTTGGTTTATTTTTTTCTGGAACAAGGAAAATATTGAAGATCAGCTGTGTATGACGATGATTTGGACATTATTGCAGATGACTTTACTAGAAAGAACTAATTATTTTCAAACAATGGATGAATACAACTTTTATAAAAGATTTAGACTGATCAAGCCTATTTGTAATTAGTATGATGACTATACCACCCCAGTAGGGTAGTCCCAAATAAAATACCAAGTAACTTTGAATTAAAAGGTTTTTTTATTTTTTAGTAACAATCCAGTAAGGTTAAATCGATCTTTAAAAATGTAAAGTGTTAGCAATATCTGCCAATACAAGCTAAAACATTCGTATTTTGGGTGGTGACACTGAGAAAATATCCATGTTGCCAAGTTGTAAATCAAAGTTAACCCCTGATTGCTTAATTTTACCAAACAACAATTTGGTGAATAACAATTTGACTTAATCAAGATTACTTATTTAATCACAATCACCTAATCATGATTAGAGTTGAAGTTGGTGAATACGGCCATAAGGGCGAGTTGTATCAGACGCCTAAGCTCGGTTAAATGTTGACTGATGTTTAGACTGATGTGATTGTTGATAATAAATACATCAATCAGACACAGTCTAAACATCAGTTATAAATAAACCGAGTTTAGGCGTTTGATACAACTCGCCCTAACTATAATTTATATGAAAGTCACTGAATAAAAACTGGTTTTCCAAACGTCGTTCTTTATAAACGGAGATGGCAGTCCGCGCGCATCGGTTACGCTGGCAGGGATGTTTATAGCCAGTGAGTATTCCTCCGGAACGGTGAGCAGGTCTTGTCGTTTCTCCGTGGTGACGCCGTATCTTGATTTTCCGGTATACTTTGACCATTTTCAGTTTGAGGATCATAAAATAAAGCATTTTTGTCAGATATATTTTCTGAAATTGTTGTGCTCATTTTACATATGTTTCCCATTACTTCAATATACTGTTAGCTCATGATTTTCTTAGAAAACTAGTTTGGAAATATTTAATAAAAAATACATAATATAAATTTATTTGTAAGAATTAAAAAAAGTCGCTCGAAACTGTTATAAGAAGAGAAATTAATTAGAACAACTTCATGTATGACCGATATATTTTAAAAAATGGGACCGCAGGTGCACTTGCAGGGTATCGCCAGTTACCGAGTGAAATATTGCTCATAATATCGAAAAATTCGGGTAGCTACTCCCACTCCACTATAACATGAAAATTTTTATGGGATTAGGGTGCAAGCCACTTGTTTACTTTCATAAGTCTCATATGCGTGTGCAATTTTGTTTGTAGATTTATATGTAGACCTATTTAAAATAATATAGTAGTATCTATTTCTTGGTTGAGTTTAATGAAATATTAATAGCTATATTGAGTGAATTGATATCAATATAATATTTATTTGTTCGTAGACGTTAGGGTAAGTTTTGAGAATATAATTCATTTGTAATTAATTAGAATGGCATTTTGGAGACCATTTGAAACGACAGTCCAAGATGATGCGCGGGAAACTAATAATTTGGCGCCACAAGCAAATGACTTAGCAATAAATGATGATAGGGCCGAATTTAAAAACAAAGATTTACATGTTCAGTGTCAACGCGTTGTTTTAAATATATACGCGTGTATATATACATTATTTCACAATATTCGAATTTATAAAAAAAAATTAGGCACGCCATTGGGCGGCTTTTTTCTTCAATGGGATTAAAAATATGGGTCATCAAATTAACATTGGTTATACTTTACCACCATAAGCATCCATGAACTCTACAAAAGCAGGATCGGCTACTTCTTGAAGCTGTTTAATTTCCTCATCGTGGTCACCCTCGAATGGCGCTAATCGATTACGGTGTACCACCTTTGGCTTTCCGTCTGGGATCTTGGTGATGTGATAAATGACGTCGTTGATTCTTTTCTTTACGAGGTACGGACCGTCCCAAGCTTTCTGCAACTTTGGAGAAAAACCCTTTTGTCTTCTTGGGTTATGCAGCCAGACTTTGTCTCCTTCGTGGAAACCTCCTTCTGTAGCTTGCCTATCGTACCTTTTCTTCATCCTATCGCTAGCAATCTGGAGATCCAGAATTTCCAGAACCAGCGAGTCCCACTGGGTCCAATACGATTTCATCGTTGGCGAGTATCTTGAAATCTCCTGCCAAGTAGATCGATAGTTTTCCTTTTTCCAATGTCGGATTTTCTTCAAGTTGGGATCGTTCTCTTGTTCCTCTTCCAACTTTTCTGGTGTCCATTCGTCGCTGGTCACCGTAGTTCTTCGAATCGCAGCTTCCTTAGCTTCTGTTTTGCTGCAGTGGGAGCATTCTGCAGGACATGGTCTTCTAGACAGGGTGTCTGCATTTCTGTGGCTTATTCCGGCTCTATGCTCGATAGTGAAATTATATTCTTGGAGCCGCTCTATCCATCTAGCGATTTGACCTTCAGGGTTCTTAAATTGCATAAGCCACTTAAGTGCTACATGATCGGTTCTAATCACAAATTTCTTCCCATACAGATACTGATAGAAGTGCTCCACGGACTTCACTACTGCTAGGAGCTCTCTTCTTGTGACGCAGTAGTTTTGTTCTGGTTTGGAAAGAACTTTGCTAAAATATCCCAGAACTTTTTCTTGTCCTCCTTGAACCTGTGATAGCACTCCTCCAATTGCAACATTGCTAGCATCAGTATCTAGGATGAATTCTCCCTCTGGTAGTGGATAGCCGAGTATAGGTGCAGTAGTCAAATGCTTCTTCAAGGTTTCGAACGAAGTTTGGCAATCTTCGTCCCAGCGAAACTCCCTTGCTTCCTCTGTAAGTCGTGTCAAGGGCTTAGCGATATCTGCAAACTTCTTTATAAATCGCCTGTAGTGTGTACAGAGTCCAAGGAAGCTTCTAACTTGGTGCTTTTCGTTGTGTCTTGGCCACTTTCGTACGTAAGCAGCTTTTTCTCCGTCTACAGCTACACCATCCTTGCTGACTACATATGGCCTAGGTAATTGACTTTGTTTTGAAGTAGTTGACATTTCATCAGTTGGGCAGCCTGCAACCTTTTGAAGACACCTTCCAAATTCTTTCGATGTTCTTCGAATGTCCTTCCCAAGACTATGATGTCAACAAGGTACACTAAGCAGGTCTTCCAGGACAACCCTCGCAATACGTTTTCCATCAGTCTTTTTCGAACGTTGCGGGGGCATTGCACAGCCCAAATGGCATAACGGTGAAAAGCCATAGTCAAGATCCGGTGGTAAACGCTGTCTTTTCTTTATCGGCTGGATCCATTTCCACCTGCCAATATTCAGTCCAAGGTAGAAAACAATTTGCTACCGGCCAGTGTATCCAGAGTGTCGTCGATTCTTGGCAGCGGATAGCTATCTTTCTTAGTAACATTGTTCAACTGCCGGTAGTCCACGCAGAACATCGTGGTTCCATCCTTCTTTACCAGAACTACTGGAGAGACCCAAGGGCTGGTAGAAGGTTCGATTACTTGTCCTCTACCATCTCGCGAACAATTCTCTCCGCTTGCTCTCTTTTGGCATGTGGTCGCCGTCGAGCCGATTGTCTTATCGGTTTAGCGTCGTCGGTGTCAAATTTGTGTTTGACAGCAGATGTTCTTCCTGTCTTTCCTCCTTTTGGTACAAAAAGAGATCGAGATTGTAGCAAGAGTTCTCTGCAGGCTAAGGGATTGTCCAGCCACTGCTATCATTTGTTTAAATTTATTATTGGCATCATTAGAGGTTGTTGTTTGATGAATTATTGACGCCACTGGTACGCAAGTTCCAATTTTGGTTTCTTTCTTTATAGTTATGGGATGGTCATTAACATTTATAATGCGTACAGGTATTTCTTCGGCAGCCATGATTAACCCTTTTCCAACCAGGATTCCTTGACCAACCTCTTCATCGTGATTCCATGGTTCCATCATGACCGGTGTTCCTTCTTCGACGGCTCCTTGTAGCCTTGCCACAGTGAAAAATTCACTCCTTGCGGGTACAACCGTATCCTCCTGTACGGTCCTATCCTCGTGTGGGTGCAGGAATACTTCTTCAGAACCTACTCTAATCACTTGGTTCATGAAATCTAGCTGGAAGCCATGTAGGTTCATAACGTCCATTCCGAGTATTATGTCCTCTTCGATATCAGCGACAACGACAGTGTGGGTGAACTTCTCTGTGCCAATTCCCAATTGTACCGGTAGTTCTCCATGGACGTTGGCGCTTTCACCTCTAGCAGTCTTGAGTCGCAGTCTGGTCGGTAAAAGTCTTTTTTGGGTGTTGACAGTCTCGGGGCGAATAATAGTCCACGTTGCTCCAGTGTCCACCAATAGTGTATACTTCCTTCCATTAATTTCACTATCCACGTATACACTATCATTGCGACATTTCAGAGAGGATATGAGGATGAGAGGGTCTTTGGAAGGTCTTCGGGTCGAAGCTGCCCTCTGAAGGTCGACCCTTCCTGGTTTTCCTGCTGGACGTATTTGTTTGTAGCAGTTCTTGGTCGCTTGCACGAACTGCGTACATGTCTCATTTCTCCACAATACCAGCATCTCACAGCTCTCGGCTTTCCATTTGAGATGCTTTTCATCATGTTGACAATCTGGTCGAGCTTGTTCTCCACTTCTTCGTCTGCTACAGCCCTCACCTTACCGTATACTCCGGAAGCCTGTGTAGCTGCTTCGTACTCCAAGGCTGCAGAGAGTACGTCGACCAGTGTCTTATGCCGAGCCAAGCGGAGAGGTCTCTGCATTTCGTGGTCACGAACTCCGTCGATGAATGTCTGTACCCCTAAACATTCCATGACATTCTCCGGTGCCGATGGATAGGCAAACCGCACCAACCTCGCAATGTCCGCTTCGAATTCTTGCGGAGTTTCGTCGCGTTTTTGTTTGCGGTTTTTCAGCTGCGTGTAACATGTCTATCGACCTGTTTCGATTTGACGAAATAATTTCGATTTTACCGCTTGCCGTCATAGTAACCACTTCCAATATATTTCTGTGATCTAAATTTCTCTTATCGTTGATCGTTACGACAATTGACATATGATGTCAACGCTCCATTCTCATTCTCGATTTTCCTTTTTTTCGTTACCGACCCTTGAGCAGCAAGGACGTATCTTCATATCGTCTCTTTTAATTTTTTTATTGTTTCACCTTTTAAATTGCTGTGGTAAGCACAGCAGCAAGGTTACCGTTTACTGCTAGGATACAGCAAGGTTACCGTTTACTGCCAGGATACCCCTGACAGGTCACTACTGCCAGGTTACCGTTTACTGCCAGGATACCCCTGCCAGGTTACCGCTAGATACCATTTCTTCAACTTCCAAGACATCTCTACTTCACACTTAAACTTCAACTTTCAAGACATCTCTACTTCACACCTATTCTTCGACTTCAGGACAAGCTAAGTACCTTATAAAAGTACAGGTTCTTTCACTTACTTATGTTAACTACTCCTGTGGCAGAATGAATTCAATATTTGAACTTTTTTTTTCATTTCTTTTATACCCGGCTGTAAGAGCTGTAGGGACTGTGTCCGGGTTTATGTAAATTTGTTATTTTTTTATTTTTAACGTTCAGTAAATTTCACAAGGTGTTTCTACCTTTCTCACCTTAGTTCTTTTTCGTAAAATTAGATTATTTTTTTCGACGTCTAAAAAGGTAGTGGCGCCCTTAAGTTCTTATAGTCTGTCAACCCTCTGGCATACCTAGTGTGGCATCAACATGGAGTCGATCCACCCTTGAGAGAGTCTCTAGCCGGGATCTGTCTCTTAAGGAGAGAACCAGTGTTACATGCGACTGGTACAGATGTTCCAGGTGTTCCAGGCCATATCTCATGTTTAGTCGCTTTTTGAGTTGTTCAAAATCTTCGGTCTCTTCCACTGGAATGGTCTGAAGGATATCCATGGCGTCTCCTCTCAGGGCAAGAGTTAAATTTAACGCTTTTTCCTTCTCACTCCAGGACGTCTATTCTTTAACAATGAGCGGAATAGATTTATGACAAATGATTACATGAGGCGATCGTCGTTATATTCTTGGCCCGTGATCCGGTATTATTAATCGCATGAAAGTCATACGTTCCGGATCGCATGGTCCGAAATAGGGGAGAAGACTTGAATGAATTGGCTTTTGAGCAGTAGAGAGGTTCTTTTATGGGTTTTCATTCTGTCATAGAGAAATTATCAGAAAAAAAGTACTCAATAATTACTACTTCTCTATGCATTCCGTAATTATTCTGTTAGTTCTCTGTCTTTTTGAATCTAAAATTTATGCGCAAAGACGTGAAAAAAATACTTTGTCATGAGTTTGGGTGGTTTTACTGGTTTTCATTGTTTTCAATCGGTGTTTAATCATGGACATGGAGAACCATTATTTTTGGTACGTAATGAGAATTTACGGGAGGCAGAGGAGGAAGTACGATTTGACGAAGATAGGGGCTCCAGGTTTTCATATGATCATCGCTTGGAAATGTGCCGTTTGTAGGGGTATTTCTTTTGTGAGGATTGAAGCTCGACTGACTGATTTTCATGCAATTTTAATACTAACTGATTTACTAAACATACTTTTATTATTGGTTATATATCATAACAAATATAAGAGGTAATTAATGACAGAAAATTATGACAGCCGTACAAAAAAAGAGGCCAGAAATAACTAAAAAGTAGATCTTTCGTATCGAATAATGCTGGCAACAACGCGATAATTTTGAACGTTCACGTAAAGGTTCAAGAATTAGTCGATTTAGATCGTGGGACTCGATAAATCGCTCGGGATAGATCCCATCGTACGAGAGAAGCACCTTATCGTGTGATTTTCGAGAATAGCTACCCAGTTGTTCGCCTTTGATGCCGCCTCGAATTGCTTAAGATAGTTCGGCCATGACGTTTTACCATCGAAAGTTAGCAGTTCCACTCGGCTGTTGATATCGTTATCTATTTTCGGTTTCAACCAGGTTTCAACTCCACTTTCTCTGCCAGTTCACCGCTGTTAAGGGTTTGCCTAGTTGTAATATCCGAGCTATCACTAGTCTTCTTTTCGATTTCTTCGATTTTTTGTTTAATTTATGCTCCATTCTTTTAATTTTTTCTTCTACGGTAGAAATATCAGTTTTCATGGATGTCATACCATTTTTCATGTCCGTCATTTTATTTTCTATGTCTTCCGAAAGTTTATTTTCCATGGATGAAATTTCGTTTTTTATTTCCGTCGAAATTTTTTTTTCCATGTTCGACATTTTGTTTTCCATATTCGACATTTTGTTTTCCATGTCCGTCGAAAGTTTACTTTCTATCGAAGACATTTCGTTTTTTATATCTATCGAAATTTCGTTTTTCATGTTCGACATTTTGTTTTCCATCGAAGACAATTTTCTCTCCATCGACGAAAATTCATTTTTTATTGAGGAGGTTAAGGAGGCGGAAGCTTCGTCGGTGAATTCAAACGTTTCCGGGTCCAATTCATTATTAATCATAGCATTTTTCAGTCGTTCCACTAACACTGACTTGGTCCCACTTGTGTCCAATTCGTAATCCTCCAACTCTCTTCGAAGCTCTGAAACTTTTAATTCACAGTTTCTTCGCCATCTTTCTGTATATTTATTTTTTAATCCCACTTCTGACACCAATGTAACGTTTATTTTAATTTATATTTACAAATTTATATGTACTACTGTCCTTAATGAATAATTTATATCATACACTAAACACACTAACTATAATCATTGATTAATTTCTTAATCAATGCTATAATTTATATGAAAGTCACTGAATAAACACTTTATCGATGCGCGATTGTTTTCCAATATAAACACTAGCTGTCCATCTATATGACTATATGATGACTATATCTGTGTGCAGCGATGCTCGTCCATTTATACGCGTGGGGTATGATTCTAGAAATTCTGCTGAATGCGCTGGATAGACTAGGGGCGAGGGGTAGGTAGTCTTCTCGATAGTTCTCGGCTAGGGCGGGGAGCGCAGGGTAGGTAGTCTCAGAGGGTGGAAACTTACTCCTGCAAAAAGCTGTACACAATATTCAGAGACATCTGTAGTTGTCATGAGTTATGATTGAAGATAGAGTCAAGTTGATTCTCTAAGATGGCGCTGTTATCGTGAAGAACTAAAATATTTTGTTGATAGAACATGAAATTGTAGGAAGGACAGCACAAACCACATATAACCAAGGACAGAGACAACCCTCGGGAAGGGTTGTTTGTTTATCTGTCGGCCACTGCGTTGTTTTTGTTTGTGAATGTGAACACGTGTTTGTATTTAGTTAATTCATTTTGTTATTGTGTTGTGTTTTTGACTATAATTATAAACTGGGATTTATTCGTTGTTGTGCTCCACAGTGTACTAACAGAGAAGCCCAAAGGATAGTTATATTAAAAGTTTCACCACATAAAATGGCATTTGCCAAATATTAAAAAAACAATACAAAAGAAACTGATCTCTGTTACGAACCTTTTAATCATTTATATATTATTGATAAAATAAAACGTGTTCTTTTCAATATCTTGTTTTATTTATAAACCATAAGGTAGTTGAAACTCTTTCAAGGTAGAAGTAACAATTTTAGGTTATTGGCATTCCACCACTTTTAAAGTATTTTATACTTTTAAAAGGCAACAAGGAACAAAAACCTGAAATTGTTACTTTATGCTTGAAAGGTTTCAAAACAGGATTTTGGAAAAAATGGAATGGGTAGAAGGTTTAAATTTACCGCCTTAAAATTGATAGATTTCTGCTCAATTTTCTCTCTTAATATATCATGACAACTACAGATGGCAGCACATTTGCTGTAGCCAATATATTTATCAGAGAGGGCAGTCTTTTGGTTGTATGTGGTTTGTGGGTAGTCTTCTCGATGATTCTTGACTAGTGAGTGGAGGAGTCATAGTCGTCTCATGCGGGAATTTCACTGGGGCACTCGCGTAACAATATGTTGCAGTCTTAATGATAACTAAAAGATCGTGATGGGTTAAAACTGTGCAGGCCCTCCGGTTTGGCGGTGGAGGCGTCTTGAAGTTGCGTCCTGAGCATAACATTTTGTCTCCTAACACTATAAATCTAGCAATAATAGCAAATGTCTTGTATGTCGAGGGCACATGAGGAGGTCTGCCACACTTCTGTGGCATCAGAATCGTAATTTCTCTAGAGGGTGCCTCAGCAATGGTCAAGTTGTTAGATCGATGTTTTAACAGCAAGCGGAAGTAATGAAACCGAACAGATAGATACTGGGATAGATATTTGTCAAAAGAACCATCACTCGTGACAGACGTCAGTCGGATTGTTAGACATTTTCTTGTTGTCTCCTATAGGTATTTTTTCGCGAGATCCCGTTGATGTGAAGTCGGTAACAGAACGGTTATACCCCTACCAAAGAAATTTGAAAGGTTGTTATCGTTCATGATCTCCCGCGAAAATAAACCGGTTAACCGGATAGATTTAACTTGACAACAATAATAAATAAACATAACCTCAATAAAAAGTGACGAGTTACAAATTGTTTCTATCGTTTGAAGAATGTTTTCTTTAGTTTTAACTATAATTGTCGATTTTTTTATACTAGCCTTCCTGTAGTTATGTCATCACAAGTAACCTTGCATAGTTCAGTCAGGCTACGAGTATTTGGAATGTTTAACTTCAGCCAATACTAAAGAAAGTCCCATAACTCACCATTCAACAACTCGTTTGCTGTTAATATATCAACAATAACGTGAAAATTTTCACCTCGATTATTTAACATCAATTCTACTTGTTTCATTGAAAATTGGAGTGAATCAAAGTAGTTATATATTATTTTGTTGTCTCAGATATTATCTACCTAGATAAATAATTGTATTATCTAACCTCCGTGGATATTATACATAAAATAATGAATTATCCTAATTTTCAAATGTCACTCCTGACAATTAAATTTCTATAACCGCCAGTAACCATACTCCTGGATGCGGGAACTGAGAGAGATCCCGTTTTATAATTTATTGCGTCACAAATTACGTCATTAACATACTCCCCTATTACCGTTCTATCGCAAAAATGCAGTGGGAACTGAATAACAGTTCCCGTTATATCAACGGGATCTCGCGAAAAAATACCTTATGTCCTGACGCTGCGTATGATTTTTTTTCCTTTGACATAAGCAGAATAACCTTCTTGCATCCTCAGTTGTGTATATCCCAAGTAAATCTACTTTCGATTGTCTGATCTTCAATTACCTAATACGTATGGGTATTATGGAGTCTATAGTATTCGTTTCGACTATCACAATCAGACAGCTGTTAATTGAAACAAAAAGCCACTGAATCATTTTTATTCATTAAAGCATCAGTTCAGGTTAGGTACTTGTGGTGTCCTCTTATATATCACATAAATTGGTAAAACACTAGTGCAGATCATGTATTGTGCGCATCCAGCAATGATTTCGGAAACTGAACTACAACACTGTTATGTGAACAGTGAACTGAACTAAAGCAAGTTATGTGAACACCAGCGCCAAATAGGGACAGGCAACACTAGTGCGAAGCAAAACATAAGTAGGTAGTTATTTTCATATCTTCTGTATGTTCCTTGTGGTATATTATCCATTTTTTTACTTTTTAATTTCTTGGGAAATTAAACCACAATGTGTTGCAAATTAAAAAGGTAAAAAAATAGTTATTTCCAGTTCAGTAAGAAAGTGCTAATGGTCTAGAAATTTAAAATCGTCATCTTCTACATCAAACCAAATGAGAATTCGTCGTTACCAGGAAAATGAGGTTGTCACATTTAGTCCATATTTCTTTATTATGTATTTCATTTTATTCGAATTCCTAGCGAAAACAGCAACATCTGAAAGAAGTGTATAGTTATTTATGACTTTGGAATTATCAAACACATATATATGTTGGAAACTTTGAAAAATTATCATTCCTATGATAAGTTTTTAGTTAGCCAAAACTTTCAGGAAGTTCTCTGTTTGCTGCATCCCTAACAGATTGTAATAATCGAGTCGAGGGATAGTTTAAGTGTTCTTCATGCCAAGAATATCCCAAATACCACAGCAAACTGGCAGCATGTGCGCACGTATCCAAGGTCCTTGTTCCACTTCTGCATGTGCAGTATGACCCTTCATTTATCCCGATCAAATTGCACGAAAATCGTATGCTTGGTAGAGTTAGTATGCCTCGAGTAAATTCTGGCTCTGATAAGGGTTGGCTCAAATAGTTGGTATTGTAAACTGAAAAGTTATTATTATTATTTCGATTTATTGCATCTTGTACATATCCGGGTGCAAGCTCCACCTGATATATTCCTATGGTGTAAATATTCAAGAGACAGTCAAGGAAAATCAGGGAGCTCTCAATTTCTTTCTGCATTGAACCACCTTCCGTTACCAACCCTTAACAATAGATTTTCTTGCTGCACTCTCAACCATGGCAATCATTTCTCTAGCTAACTCAAGTGTAGCATCATCCATATGAATCGGACCACGAAATCTATTAATCAAAGCGCAGGCAATTTTAAGGAAATCGGAGAGAACAGCACAATGGTCCATGGGCACTAAATCACGGAAGAATTTAAAAATACTTTTCAAATGACCATTTCTTGACTACAATCCAATGATTTTTTGTTATTATTCCTGACCTGTTGGCTTCTTCTCTAGAAAACTGACGTTGACCTCTTGGTAAGAATGGTGGCATTTGAATGTTGAGATTGAGGTTTTCTAAAAATTCCACCAAGTCCCTATATCCCCGATCGGCAATAAAAATGACACCATCGTTCAACCAGGCTCTCAGGTTCTGTTCATTTCCAACACGTATGTCGTGCATAAGTATAGAAGCATAATTATTTCGCCCACCGGAGAAATAAGGGCCATGTATATCCACAATATACCCGTCCGGAGCCACAATCAGACCCACCTTCAACAAAGTGTATCGTTTGTGACATAAGAACGACTGGCGTTGCACACGAAAATGGGAACTTTTTGGGACTTTAATGTAGGTACAATCAGGGTATAATATAAGTCTGGGAATTTCAGGCTGAGGTTTGTTCAATATATTTGCAAACTCGGTCACATGCCTTTGAATGAATATTTCCCGATTCTGCACTTCTTCGGCCTGAAAATCTAGATTAGCCGGTAGAAAAGTTTTCATGAGACTTAGGCGGACTTTGGTTATAGTGAGACTAACATTTTTCCTAGTTGGATGTCCCACTATAACTTGCAAGGACATATCAGATAGCCCTTGTCTCAATTTAAGCAAAAACGTAGAGATCTTTTTTAGAAATATGTCGGGGATGGCCAAACACAGCTACAGGATTACAGGACCCATACACCTCACGAAATTGCTGTCTGTTCAATGATGTGATACTTTCCAATTCTTCGTCAAAGAAATTCTCTTCGTTATTATATTTCATTGTCTCCGCCTCAATATAACATTTCCGCATGGTAGAAAACCATAACGCCAACTCCTCTCCCAGCATTAAAGTTTTAGATGGAATCGATTTGTGATTGTCCAAAAGTTTATGTTTAATTATACCGGTCTCGCTTTTATGTATGTTGAAGCACCTTACTAAAACTGGTAAGAAAATATTAGTTTTTAAGTAAAAATGGACTCGCGCCTCTAATGTGAGTCTGAAATGGCAACGTCTCCTACATATAAAACTAACACTATTGGATCCAGAGAGAAGCACTTCCATAGGTATGGCGTCCGGATTTCCATCCAATTCGATAATGGATATTATTCTCCTTTCATAATTCAGACAAACTCTATGAGCTGGCGTTAGGGGCAGTTCGTTCAGCTCGAATCTATGTCTGTGTTATTTTGCTAGCCCTCTCCTCCGTATACGAATGTCCACAACCATATTCTCATCAAGAACTAGCCTACTGACAAAGCGGTTTGTATTGCAAACGAAGCAATTTTCCATTTCTGGTAGCACTCTGGTGCCACAAATATACTTTATATCGTGAATGCGAATGTCGAGTTTGTTCCACCTGACGTCTGTCACGAGTGATGGCTAATGACAAATATCTATCCCAGTGTCTATCCGAACCACCGGATTTTTCATGAAGTATCTACTACTAGAGATGGGTGCATAGGACCAACAAAAAAATATTAGTCTTTTGGGGCCCAACCAAGAGGAATTTGGAAGTTAGATGGATCCAACTAACCTACCTAGAGTAATTGTTGATGAAATTGTTCGGTTTCATTGCTATTATTGTTAGATTTATAGTGCTAGGAGACAAAATGTTATGCTCAGGACGCAACTTCAAGACGCCTCCACCGCCAAACCGAAGGGCCTGCACAGTTTGAACCCATCACGATCTTTTAGTTATCATCAAGACTACATATAAAAAAAATCGAAAATCGTACTAGAACCAGGATTACCTATAAAATGGTGCAGGGTCCTTTTATACTAATTATTTTGACAAAGTTATTATTGTAGAGTGAAACAGTGAAGCTGCTAATAAATATGCACACTTGTTTTTCCTGAGGTACACTAACTCTCTTTTTGCCGATAAGTATTTGAGTACATGATAAAACAAAAACACATTTTTAATAAAGCAAATGCATAAATACTACGAAACGAACAACTAATTATTAAATGCAAAAATTGAAAAATTACCATAATGGATGCTCGAAATGCTTGTCATCTTTTGCAGTGCAACACGTTATTCTGTACATACATTATTCAACATATCGGTTGTTAGAGACGCGAAAGCGTCTCCGTCTAATTGTAGCCACATTTTCTTTCTGATGCTAAGTGGTAGGTTTTCGAAAAGGATATAAGTCTTTTTTCAAAAAAAAAATTTCTTCTGTCCAGGTGTCCGTCAAAAACATACGGGCCGATAACGTAATCGCCCACAATTCCTCCCCAAACCACAGATTATAAAAGAGAACCGATGCGAAAGCTTGACAGAGAACAGTAAAAAAGAAAGAGATGGGTGGACATACCCATTTAAAGGTCCATCGTCGTATATCGACTCCGTTCGGGCTGCTTCGTGAGACTTTTCAACAGGGTTATCAATTTGCATAATATTTCCCTTAATTCACGATCATAGGTCGAATATGTTATAAGCATTATTTTTAGTGTGATAGTTATACACATACAAATATTGGACAATTAATTGTTTTAAATCAATTTCATTAACATTAAAAGAATTCTGCAATTTAAAATATTATAATGTATAGAAATCATACCATAAATATATACTTTTTTTCACAAACCATCTTTGACAACTATGCACAATAACCGTGACGGCTTGGCTCAAAAATCAAAATACATAACGCTATTTTGACACTTCAATTTGAAGGTTGTCAATCCGCGATATTATTTGTGTTATTTGACTAATCGATTGTAGGTTGTGGTAATATTAACTGAAAATAGTGTACATTAGTATATTATTTTCATAAAATGAATAAACATCACGGGGGAGTGTATTGTTCATACAGAGACTGTCCAAATAAATTTTATTCAGAAAGAAAAGTGAAGAGCCGGCACTGGAAACTGTTATTGTTCCCAAGTCAACATTACAATTTGGTAAGAAATTCTAAAAAAATTTTTCTATGACTGTTGAGAAATGGACCCTTTTTATGTAACATTTTTGTTGAGTAACTGGATGCATTACACAAAACAAGCCACGCCCCGTGTGTAATGATCCATTACACACGACTATCTGGCCAATCACCGTCAAAGAATGCCATTACACACGACTATGTTCGGTGCATGGAGCTAATATTGAGAGGAGATGACACAGTCAACTATCTTATAATAGGAAAGTGGTATCACATGATAGACATTGTAATGGTAGCAATATGGCGTCGACGGCAGAGCCGGACTATTTAAATTTCCAATCATTAAAAATATATTCACTAGTAAAATTCTTTTTCCCCTAGGTATAGCGTAGCAGGTTGTTTTCTTCGTTGAAGTGCACATTATCATCCTTTTGACAAGATAAAATTGATAATATAGAAACATAATTCTTGCGATTTACACTAATATATTGTCTCCCTTATTCCATACTTTCTTGGAATTACAAACACTTGAAATAAATAAATGGACCTAATAATATGTCTTTATTGAGAAAATATGAATTACATTACATTGTTAATGGAAACAGAAGGAGGTTCTGTCAAAATGTTCTTCAGCAAAATGTTTTGAACATAATACACTGTATTTTGTTGGCTGCCAAGAACCTCTTTTCACAAATTTCAAACACATATCTCTAATTAATGGAGTTCTAGGAAATATACAAACATTAAATATAGAAAACTTGAAGCACAAAGCAATATAGTACAGTCCTGTTTAGATTGTTTACTAACCTATGATATGTTATTCCTGATAATTTTTTCGTATTTACACTGTCTCTACTTGTACAACTTCGTAGAGCACAAGAAACCATTATTTTTCAAGTAATAAAATAGGAAAAACGACACTAACAAAAAGAAAATCCAAAAAATACACAATTCACATCCACAAAACAATACTAATGTCAAGTTGACAAGGAAGTGGTAGTAAAATGGCGAAACCGATACCATTTTTATGACATGCGTAGCGACTCCTTTTAAATACTAGCTCCATGGTTCGGTGTAATGTTTGAATCAGACTCGTCATGAAATGTCATAATTTTACTTTGACAGTACCTACCTATACCTACCTACCGAAGGTGATTTAGAGCTGATTTTTTATTAGAATGGATACAGAAAATGAAAACGAATTCAACTGCTCAAATTTCACCATTAATATTGTAAGCAATAAATAAATTTTCATTGTAGTTTCCAAAATGGAATTGTTTGACATAAAGCATTAAGTTCATTCAATAATATATTCTCTAAATATCTTGTTCGTTTGGATTGATAGGTAAACACTCAGTCATAGAAAAAGTATAGTATTCTACTTTCGTGTAATGGCTATTACTCACTCGAATGATTACGACGTTCGCCATGAGTAATAGCCATCATTACACGCTCGTTGAATAATATACTATTAAACTGGCGACATCGCGGCCATACCGAGTTAAGGTCCAAGGTCATTGAAATCGGAGTTGAAAATCCTTTGATGTTTTGCCGGGATTCGTATCTGTTCTCTTTTATAATCTGCCCAAACGTTGTTTGTTTTCGCTTTATTAAAAATGTGTTTTTGTTTTATTATTTACTCAAATACTTATCGGTAACAAAAGAGTTAGTGTACCACAAGAACTACAAGTGTGCATATTTATTAGCAGCTTCACTGTTTTCTACGGCGGGCGTAATTTCGGCCGGTAATCCCTTGGCATACCTGCATAAATCGAGGGGTACCATTTATGACAGGGGTAATTTCGGCCGAGGGGTTGATGTTTACGATGAGATTAAAATATTGGTAATTACGCTTAATAGTTTCTGTAAAATATTTGTATACGATGGCATCAGTTTCAGTAATTAAGAGTTCACGCGGTTGTGACTTACTAGTTGTAGAAAAGTTTCAGTTTTGTAAACAGGACGTATTAAAAAGTGGTGAAGTACGTTGGAGGTTAGGTTAGGTTAGGTTACTTTATCGAAAACATGGTAAATATGCTTCGATCTGGCAATATTTCTAGAATTAATTTCGTTAAATCTGTATCACATCAAAACGTTTTTTAAAAATTTATAGTTTACCTAAGTTATAGAAATGAGTAAAATACGAGAGTAAAATACGAGAAATGAATTTATACTTAAAAAAACGAAGAGATTTTTATTAATTTTATTAATTGACATGAACAGAAAACAAGAAATTCTAACAACATTGTCCAAACGAGTACTTTTAACATTTTTTGAAGTATAAATTCATTTCTCGTATTTTACTCTTGTTATTCTAAATGTAGAAGTGCATAGTTTCCAGATACATATCCTTATACAGGGTGTTCGAGATATTCGAAACATATTGAATGGGTATGTCCTAAGTACGGCTCTGTAATCACATTTTTTAGTGGTCTGTACTCGTAAACATACAAACTCAATTGAAATTCTAGGATGCTTCTCTAGATGCATTAAATGGATTTCATTTCAAGCTAAAAAATAAAAAAAACCTCTCCGATACCATTGTAAACCCCCAAAACGTGCATAAATTATAACTTTGACGGTAAATTTTTGGTAGTAAAATTGTCTGCGGAAAAATAAAAACGAAATAAGTAGATTCGATTTTTTATACCCTTTCCAATTATAAAGAGCAATTTAAAAAAAAACCATATACAGGGTGTTGTTTTTAGGAAAGACGAGTTTTGAAATTTTTTATTAAGCCGGACCTGCACTATCTTTTTGGAGATGCTTTTGATGGAGTCTCTAGGTAATGGTTATTACGTGTACCAAATCTCAAAATAATATACAGGGTAACTCGGAAGTTATGAGGTACGAAAGAAATAGGATAAATGTATAAAACACCCTGTATCTCGGTTATAAAGAGCGATAGACCCATCATATGGGGGTTTTTTAGAACCACCTAGGCGACCTCTACCTACCCTTACCGTATGCCCATTTCCCAATGAAACACCCTGTATACAGGGTGGATTAAAAGTAATATGCATCACTGTAAAGTGTGACGTAATCGAGAACCGTTAGGATGATAAGAAGGCGCGCACTGGACATCACTCGTGCCACTGGAGTGTTCTTTTGTAATATGTCTTCAGAAGAGTACAGTCATCTGAGGAGTTCGAATATTGGTAAATTAAATAAAGACATAAGACATTGCTTTTTACGAAGATAAAAGTGAGGTTATGAAACAACTGGAAAATCTTAGTTTATCTGATAAGAAAGTGACGTGGAGCAGTCTTCATATAAACTGGGTGCCCGAAGAGGTCCATCAGTTAGCTCGTAGACTGCCGCAAACTACTTATCCGTTAAGACGTATTCAACCTACACCATGTTCAACAGAACAGAAGGGGATATAAAAAATGAAATTTATTCTGTTTTTGCTATGTCATGTGTAATATTAGTGGCTGTATTTGTTTTAATTTTAAAAATTGTAAAACGAAAATTCCAATCTTCATGTAATATAAAAGTTGATGAATATACAGAGTGTTTCAATAAAACCCATGTTTTTTAAAAAAACTTTATTTATAATGGTAATACACTATTTAAAAACCAGTGACGGAGACGTACCTTTCTTTCAGTACATGAAAATAGTCCAGAGGCCTGACAGGGGTTTGGATCTTTAGCAAAGTTTCCAGTTTCACAGGGTGTACCATCAAATTTGCAAACATCAATAATGTGTGGAAAAACACCGGATATGTGACATTTCTTCAGCAGAAATTCCGCTTTTTGTTGACCGCGAACGTAAATGTAGTCTGCGGCATACAATAGCTTGCTTTCCAATATTTCATTTACTTTAGAATATTCTACATCTCCTGAAAAATATCGAATGCCATGCACAGCCCTTTCCACCTACTACAAATATAATGAGTTTACTAAAAAACTTGTTGCAGCTGGACCCTTTAATTGGAACATCTTTGATATTCCATGGCCCAAAGGAGACCTTTTAAATCATCTAAAGATTTTATTAACAAAAATTATTTCTTATTATCAATAATATTTTAAAAATAAACTCAACAAACAAATCACCTTGATTCAATTAACAAACTTCTGAGTGGTAATATATTGACTAAAATATGACTTCCATTGGTGCTTCAAATGTATTTGGTTCATTGCTTTAAATTTATTCAAAAAAAATTTTTTTCGGATTATTTTTTCTGCTTTAACTTTTGTTTATTTACTTATAAGCTTTATGCCTCCTTATAAATTGTGGTTGTAAATGTATTTCTTTAATAAAAAAATTATTTTTCAGCATGTTTTTTTTCTTTTTTTTTAGGGTGGGGCTAGGACGAAGTAACACAACACTTATATATAACTATTTATTTAAATCATTGATAACTTTGACTTTATAAAAGTATACAAATTCTCTAAGAGCGTTGTTCAGAGATGATATTTTTACAGAAATCCAAAACATTATAATAATATTGACAAAAATTTAAATTTTCTAACTTTGATATACGTTCTATAATCAAATTATTCAATTTCAAAATTTGGGATACTTCTTCTTCATCCATGTAATATTCGACGCCATGTTTCCTGACAAACATAACCTTACAATCATCGTATTTTAATGGGGTAATGGTACAGTACTCTCCACATGGAATCGGATCAGGTTTGAACTCGTCTACCGTCATTTGTTGCATCATTATTGGAATAAACTCCTGCCATTCGTAAGTGTCAAACGATATTTTACTGACCTTGAGCTGCTGAGATAAAATACCAGCAGGTGTAAATGATCTTGCCGGACTAATTCTACATTTCACTTCATAACCGGAAATTGAATATTGTGTTGAAAGCAGGTATACATTTTCAGACTTTTTGTAGCAGACTAATAGTTTTCCAAAATTCTATCGAGCTCTGCAGTGCAGACAATATTGTCATTGCTGCTACGGGCATCTTGAGAACTCATGTTGCTAAGTCTATATTAAAAAATTTGATTGAACCGTCAAAAGATTAAATTATAAAAATGAAATAAAAACAAAAGAATACCTGAATTAAAAATACTAGAATCCGTAAAAATGGTCAATATCGCTATCACTATCATATGTTCCCCTAAATTGTGATACAAGTCACGAATTATATCTTCTGACTCGCAAACATCATGGTAATGATCATTGATTACAATCAAATGTTTCCTCAATCTTCTATTACATCTTTTAATGCTATCAAAACACTCTTTACAAACATATATGTTATATATCTATCAATCCTATAATAGTTAACCCATATGCAATATTCCGACTCATCTTCAAATATGTAGTCCCAGTCAGATCTATCAAGTACAGCATTTCGGTCTTTGTACAGAATGTCTCGTGAACAATGAACAAAATTGAGATTTCTGCAAAAGCGTGACTGATCATTTTGAGCAGTTTTGTTATACCAAGTTGTAGAAAACTTGCAACATCATTGAGCCCAGAAATAAGAGTAATCATGGCAAAATCTAAACCTCATGTATACCGTTTATTCGGATATGGAAAGTGATTTATATGTTGAACTTGAAAACAATTCAGATTAGAAGTGTTTTTAAATATTGAAAAGCATCATTTCAACAATTCATTTTTATAAAATGTTCAAAGTTTGTATTTGTATTGTTACGCGAGTGTCCCAGCGGAATTCCCGTATGAGACGACTATGACTGTATTGACCGTGTGTGCTCAGTGAAATCGAAATTGATCCAGACTGCCATCCCCTCCACCCGAGAACATTCCAGAAACTACAATCACATTCCATAGACTACCTACCGGTGGCGAGAGAACACCGAGAGTTTTCTAGTAATCTACTTTGCCATATAAATATGAGCATCGCTGCACGGAGATCAGTCATCAGATAGTAGAGACATAGTCACATAGATGGACAGCTAGTGCTTATACTGAAGGAAAGCGATCGATAAAGTGTTTATTCAGTGACATTCATATAAATTAGTGTAGTTAGTTAGTTTGGTGTATAATATAAATTAGTAAATTAAAGACCGTACATATAAATCTGTAAATATAAATTAAGTAGTTGTAAATATAAATTAGAATAAACGTTACAGTATCTATTTTTATACATTTTTTATAATGTTGTTACTCTGCTATCAATGTCCAATACAACATTGGGAGTACTAAAATATTTGCGGTCTACTAACTCCACGTCTTTTGATTGCTTAATAAAATCCCCACAAAAGGTGGTGTTCACTTTTGAAATTTGTGTTTTCTTAAGAACTAATAAAATCTTGTTTTAAAAAATTCTGAAAGCATCTGTAAAGAATGCATTCATATCTTTATGTAACAAGTTTATAATAACTCCTGTTTTTAATCGACTTTCAAATGCAGCATTAATGTTTTCCCACTTGACCCTATTAAAATCCATTTGTTTCTATTGACCCTATTAATAGATTTCTCAAGTCCTTCACACACATGAGCCACTTTTATTAAACATCGCATGCACTTCAAATGTGCTATTTTTGTATAAATTTTATGTTTTACTCCGATCGAAAACTTGAAAGATTTTAAAGCTTGATTACATTTTCTGAGGTGTTTATTAATCAGTAAAATCCATTTGTTTCTATTTGAAAAGGTTTGAATTTTGCTTACAGAATTTAAAATTTCATCAATTTGCTGTAGAGTAACACTGAAGTTCGACATTCTTGAGTATATGAATAAAAAATGTACTCACCAGCTTTCTAAAGTTGTCTCCGACTGCGGATGTACTTCCGAATTTCCTCAATTTTTAAGTTGTCCTCAGCAGGTCGCTTCCAAATTGTGTGCAATGGGTTATATCGTGACTGCGGATGTGTACTTCTGAGTTTCCTTAATTTTTAAGTTGACCTCAGCCGGTCGCTTTCAAATTTTGTGATGTGTTGCTGAAACAAAAAATAATTTTTAAAATGTTTTTAAAACAGAATCACACATGCTAGGTTAGGTTAGGTTAGGATGAGAGTGGACTTCAGGCTCTCGGCACATGCTAAATAATTAACAAAATTTTAAAAATAAAAAATCTTACCGTTAATGGTTTTCTTCAATTTTAAATAGTGTCCTGGGGCGTTAGCCACTAGAAATATTTCTTTCTTGTATTTATATCAGTCACCCCTCGGGGAAGAAAAGTCACATTATCTTCTAATTCTACAAACACTGCTTCACCAAATTTGGATTGAACTCCTCGGCAAGTTCTTTGGGCATCTTTAGAACCTTCTTATTTTCATTATGCACTCTTTTGTTGTGTTGTTGAATGTACCACATGGTTTTCAGACTGAATTAAATTGAATTAAATTATGTTCGTAGTGTTACGCGAGTGCCCCAGTGAAATTCCTGTATGAGACGCTTATGACGTAATCGAGCATTTCAAGATTACCTGCCCTACGTCCCTTCTCATGCCCCTCCACGCTACTAGCCGACGAAAACATTCCAGAGACTTCGAGAGACCGCCTATCTCTTACCCCTCCCATTCGCCTAGAGAAATCTAGTCTATTTAGCGCCTCCACCAGAAAGACTAGAACATTCCAGAGACCTACATTTCGGATATAAATAGCATCGCCGCACAGGGCGAAAAAAAAAACAGTTAACAGCTAACAGTGAACAGTCAACAATAATCAGATAGTTGAGACGTAGTCGCATAGATGGACACTGTAGTGCTTATACTAAAGACAAACCGATCAATAAAGTGTTAATCAGTGACGTTCATATAAATTAGTGTAGTTAGTTAGTTTAGTGTTTAATATAAATTAGTAAATTAAGGACCGTACATATAAATCTGTAAATATAAATTAATTAGTTGTAAATATAAATTAAAATAAACGTTACATTGGTGTCAGAAGTGGGATTAAAAAATAAATATACAGGAAGATGGCGAAGAAACTTTGTGAATTAAAAGTTTCAGAACTTCGACGAGAGTTGGAGGATTACGAGTTGGACACAAGTGGGACCAAGTCGGTGTTAGTCGATAGACTGAAAAATACTATGATTAATAATGGATTGGACCCGGAAACGTTTGAATTCACCGACGAAGCGTCCGCTTCTATAACCTCCTCCATAAAGAACGAATTTTCTTCAATGGAAAACAAAATGTCGGACATGAAAAACGAAATTTCGAAAGACATGGAAAACAAAATGTCTTCGATGGAAAACAAAATGTCGAACATGGAAAATGAAATTTCGATAAATATAAAAAACGAAATGACGGACATGAAAAACGAAATGTCTTCTATGGAAAGTAAACTTTCGGCGGACATGGAAAACAAAATGTCGAACATGGAAAATAAAATTTCGACGGATATAAAAAACGAAATTTCATCCTTAGAAAGTAAACTTTCGGCAGACATAGAAAATAAAATGACGGCCATGAAGACTGACATTTCTACCGTAGAAGAAAAAATTAAAAGAATGGAGCAAGAAATGAAACAAAAAATCGATGAAATCGAAAAGAAGACTAGTAATAGTTCGGATGTTACAACTAGGCAAGCCCATAACAACGACGAACTGCCAGAGAAAGTGGAGTTGAAACCGAAAATAGAAAACGATATCAACAGTCGAGTAAAACTGCCAACTTTCGATGGAAAAACGTCATGGCCGAACTATCTTGAACAATTCGAGGCCGCATCAAAGGCGAACAACTGGAGTGAAAAGGAAAAAGCGTTGAATTTAACTCTTGCCCTGAGAGGAGACGCCATGGATATCCTTCAGACCATTCCAGTAGAAGAGACTGATGATTTTGAACAACTAAAAAAGCGACTGAATATGAGATATGGCCTTGAACACCTGGAGCATCTGTACCAGTCACAGCTGAAAAACCGCAAACAAAAACGCGGCGAAACTCTGCAAGAATTCGAAGCGGACATTGCGAGGATGGTGCGGTTTGCCTATCCATGGGCACCGGAGGATGTCATGGATTGTTTAGGGGTTCAGGCATTCATCGACGGAGTTCGTGACAACGAAATGCAGAGAACTCTACGCTTGGCTCGGCATAAGACACTGGTCGACGTACTCTCTGCAGCCCTGGAGTACGAAGCTGCTACACAGGCTTCTGGAGTATACGGTAAGGTGAGGGCTGTAGCAGACGAGGAAGTGGAGAACAAGCTCGACCAGCTTGTCAATATGATGAAAAGCATCTCAAATGGAAAGCCGAAAGCTGTGAGATGCTGGAATTGTGGAGAAATGGGATACGTACGCAGTTCGTGCAAGCGACCAAGAACTGCTACAAACAAAGACGACCAGCAGGAAAACTAGAAAGGGTCGGCCATCAGAGGGCAGCTTCGACCCGAAGATCTTCCAAAGACCCTCTCATTCTAATAGCCTCTCTGAAATGTCGCGATGATAGTGTATACGTGGATGGTGAAATTAATGGAAGGAAGTATACACTATTAGTGGACACTGGAGCAACGAGGACTATTATTCGTCCCGAGACTGTCAACTCCCGAAAACGACTGTTACCGACCAGACTGCGACTCAAGACTGCTACAGGTGAAAGCGCCAACGTCCATGGAGAACTACCAGTTCAATTGGGAATTGGCACAGAGAAGTTCGCCCACACTGTCGTTGTCGCTGATATCGAAGAGGACATAATACTCGGAATGGACGTTATGAACCTACATGGCTTCCAACTAGATTTCAAGAACCGAGTGATTAGAGTAGGTTCCGAAGAAGTATTCCTTCACCCACATGAGGATAAGAGTGTTCAGGTAGCCGTACAGGAGGATACGGTTGTACCCGCAAGGAGTGAATTTTTCACTGTGGCAAGGCTACAAGGAACCGTCGAAGAAGGAACACCGGTCATGATGGAACCATGGAATCACGATAAAGAGGTCGGTCGAGGAATCCTGGTTGGAAAAGGGCTAATCATGGCTGCTGAAGAGATACCTGTACGCATTATAAATGTTAATGACCATCCCGTAACTATAAAAAAAGAGACCAAAATTGGAACTTGCGTACCAGTGGCGTCAGTAATTCATCAAACTACAACCTCTAACGACGCCAATAATAAATTTGAACAAATGATAGCAGTGGCTGGACAATTCCTTAGCCGACAAGAGAAGAAGAAAATCAGGGAACTCTTGCTGCAATATCGTTCTCTTTTTGTACCAAAAGGAGGGAAGACAGGAAGAACATCTGCTGTCAAACATAAAATTGACACCGGCGACGCTAAACCGATAAGACAATCGGCACGACGGCTACCACAGGCGAAAAGAGAGGAAGCGGAGAGAATTGTTCGCGAGATGGAAGAGGAAAAGGTAATAGAACCTTCTACCAGCCCTTGGGTCTCTCCGGTAGTTCTGGTAAAGAAGAAGGATGGAACCACGAGGTTCTGCGTGGACTACCGGCAGTTGAACAATGTTACCAAGAAAGATAGTTATCCGCTGCCAAGAATCGACGACACTCTGGATACGCTGGTCGGTAGCAAGTTGTTTTCTACCTTGGACTTGAAGTCTGGATATTGGCAGGTAGAAATGGATCCAGCCGATAAAGAAAAGACAGCGTTTACCACCGGATCTGGATTATGGCATTTCACCGTTATGCCATTTGGGCTGTGCAATGCCCCCGCAACGTTCGAAAGACTGATGGAAAACGTATTGCGAGGCTTGTCCTGGAAAACCTGCTTAGTGTACCATGATGACATCATTGTCTTGGGAAGGACATTCGAAGAACATCGAAGGAATTTGGAAGATGTCTTCAAAAGGCTGCAGGCTGCCCAACTGATGCTCAACCCCAAGAAATGTCAACTATTTCAAAACAAAGTAAATTACCTAGGCCATGTAGTCAGCAAGGATGGTGTAGCTGTAGACGAAGAAAAAGTTGCTGCTGTACGAAAGTGGCCAAGACCTACCGACAAGCACCAAGTTAGAAGCTTCCTTGGACTCTGTACATACTACAGGCGATTTATAAAGAAGTTTGCAGATATCGCTAAGCCTTTGACACGACTTACAGAGGAAGCAAGGGAGTTTCGCTGGGACGAAGATTGCCAAACTTCGTTCGAAACCTTAAAGAAACATTTGACTACTGCACCCATACTCGGCTATCCACTACCAGATGGAGAATTCATATTAGATACTGATGCTAGCAATGTTGGAATTGGAGGAGTGCTATCACAAGTTCAAGGAGGACAAGAGAAAGTTCTGGGATATTTTAGCAAAGTCCTTTCCAAACCAGAACAAAACTACTGCGTCACAAGAAGAGAGCTCCTGGCAGTAGTGAAGTCCGTGGAGCACTTCTATCAGTATCTGTATGGGAAGAAATTTGTGATTAGAACCGATCATGCAGCACTTAAGTGGCTTATGCAATTTAAGAACCCTGAAGGACAAATCGCCAGATGGATAGAGCGGCTCCAAGAATATAATTTCACTATTGAGCATAGAGCCGGAATAAGCCACAGAAATGCGGACACCCTGTCCAGAAGACCATGTCCTGCAGAATGCTCCCACTGCAGTAAAACAGAAGCTAAGGAAGCTGCGATTCGAAGAACCACGGTGACCAGCGACGAATGGACACCAGAAAAACTGGAAGAGGAACAAGAGAACGATCCCGACTTGAAGAAAATCCGACATTGGAAAGAGGAAAACTGTCGACCCACTTGGCAGGAGATTTCAAGATACTCGCCAACGATGAAATCGTATTGGGCCCAGTGGGACTCGCTGGTTCTGGAAAACGGTTTGCTACAGCGAGTAATCGAGAACGATGATGGTTCGGAAAGTAGAAGACAGTTTGTGATTCCAAGATCAAGGGTAGTAGCAGTACTGCAGAAATTACACGACAGTCCATCAGGAGGACATCTAGGTGTGAAGAAGACCCTCCAGAGGGTGCGAGAACGGTTTTACTGGATGCACAGTTCCGAAGATGTTAAAGACTGGTGTAAGAAATGCACTACCTGTGCCACGGCCAATGGACCGCACGGGAGAAGAAAGGCTCCTATGAAGCAGTACAATGTCGGAAGCCCGTTTGAACGCATTGCCCTGGATATTGCCGGACCGTTTCCACCGACAGCAGATGGCAACAGGTACATTTTGGTGGTGATGGACTATTTCACAAAATGGGTGGAAGCGTATGCCATTCCAAACCAAGAAGCCGCAACTGTTGCCGACGTGCTTGTTAAGGAGTTCATTTGCCGATATGGAGTGCCTCTGGAAATACACAGCGACCAGGGCAGAAACTTCGAGAGCCAGCTGTTTCAGGAAGTTTGTGATAAGCTCGGCATGAAGAAAACGAGAACTACTGCTCTACATCCACAGTCGGACGGAATGGTTGAGCGAATGAACAGAACTCTTGGCAAATATTTGTCCAAAGTAGTATCTAACCATCAGCGAGATTGGGACCAGTATCTCTCGCTATTTGCGATGGCCTACAGATCCGCCATCAATGAGTCTACCGGCCAAACACCAGCAAAAGTTCTGTTCGGACGCGAAATGAGATTACCCTGCGACCTTGAATTTGGATGCCGACCCGGAGAAGACATAGCTGGTGAAGATTACGTAACCCAGTTGAGAAAACGAATGGACGACATACACGAGTTGGTTCGATCGAATCTCCAGATCGCTAGCGATAGGATGAAGAAAAGGTACGATACGCAAGCTACAGAAGGAGGTTTCCACGAAGGAGACAAAGTCTGGCTGCATAACCCAAGAAGACAAAAGGGTTTTTCTCCAAAGTTGCAGAAAGCTTGGGACGGTCCGTACCTTGTAAATAAAAGAATCAACGACGTCATTTATCGCATCACCAAGATCCCAAACGGAAAGCCAAAGGTGGTACACCGTAATCGATTAGCGCCATTCGAGGGTGACCACGATGAGGAAATAAGACAACTCCAAGAAGTAGCCGATCCTGCTTTTGTAGAGTTCATGGGTGCTTATGGTGGTACCGGAAAAGCAAGATACGGCGTCACCACGGAGAAACGACAAGATCTGCTCACCGTGCCGGAGGAATACTCACTGGCAATAAACATCCCTGCCAGCATAACCGATGCGCGTGGATTGCCATCTCTGTTAATAAAGAAGAGTGGCGCACGAAGTTTGGAAAACCAGTTACCAGTACCAGGTAAAGCTTTGAAGGTACAAGATGGCACCCGTTACAATTTCCACCTAGTGACGAGAAACACCTTCGACGAAAGACCAACGTACGAGAATGTCTGGGAAGCTTTACTAAACTTGAGAGAGCATGTGCTTGAACTAAACGTTCATAGGCTAGCCATGCCCAAGATTGAATGTAGGCATTTAGATTGGCGAATAATCCGTAACATGGTAGAAGTAATCTTCCGAGACACCGAAGTGCAGGTACTTGTCTGCGGACATTCTCAGGAGGCACAGTCAACGGAGAAGACGGTCGCATGTTACTTCCATGCAACTGGAAAATGTAACAAGGGAACCAGTTGCCGATACAGTCATCTCGTCTCAGTTTCTTAGTTAGTTCCAGGAGGAACTGTCTCTTAAGGAGGGGGCAATGTTACGCGAGTGCCCCAGCGAAATTCCTGTATGAGACGCTTATGACGTAATCGAGCATTTTAAGATTACCTGCCCTACGTCCCTTCTCATGCCCCTCCACGCTACTAGCCGACGAAAACATTCCAGAGACTTCGAGAGACCGCCTATCTCTTACCCCTCCCATTCGCCTAGAGAAATCTAGTCTATTTAGCGTCTCCACCAGAAAGACTAGAACATTCCAGAGACCTACATTTCGGATATAAATAGCATCGCCGCACAGGGCGAAAAAAAAACAGTTAACAGCTAACAGTGAACAGTCAACAATAATCAGATAGTTGAGACTTAGTCGCATAGATGGACACTGTAGTGCTTATACTAAAGACAAACCGATCAATAAAGTGTTAATCAGTGACGTTCATATAAATTAGTGTAGTTAGTTAGTTTAGTGTTTAATATAAATTAGTAAATTAAGGACCGTACATATAAATCTGTAAATATAAATTAATTAGTTGTAAATATAAATTAAAATAAACGTTACAGTAGTTCTTAGACCACAATAAGAAAAATCCAAGGAAATGATAAATATAAAAATAAAACAACTCACCTCAGAAATTTTGTAAAATTGATATGTCTCAAACCACAATCAGAAAAAATCAACATCACAACAGGAAATGCGAAATATCAAAAATCTTATTGGAAATTGTACAAAAATGATATGTTTTTAGACCACAATAACCAAATAGGAAATACTATATTCATATCAACATTACAAAAATAATAGTTTATCACAATTTCACGAAAGTGATATGAAATCCTTGAAAAAGGTATAAATACATTTTTGGTATTACGACAACGACAGTTCCATATTGGCAATCAACGTTTAGTTCGAGTTTTGGTAGAGTTTTTTTTAAAACAAAGTTTTATCTTTATATTTTTTTATTTGCTCTTTACATTTAGTTTTTGAAATTTGTTTACAAAAATAAAACTATTTCAAATATTTTGAAAAAGTTTTATTTGCTATAAATTTATTGGAGGAAACTCCTTGACGACTGGTACAACGATTATCATGTTCATTTCAGATGAGTTTTATTAATGAAATAAATACCTTCTCTACTTCTACAGAGGTAGAGAATAAAACCAATTGTGAAGCTGAGAGACCTTCCTGAAAACGTCCCCAAGAAAATTGAGGAAGTTAAAGTCGTTCGATCCAAATTTGGAGAAGCTATATTGGTTGAATTGGAAGAGAGCGTAACTTTTCTCCCCTGAAGGGTAGTCGGAAAATAAAAAATATATTACAGATATAAACAAGGGGAGCTACAGTTTAGTGTTTTTGGGCCTACAAGATATTTCTAGTGGCTACCGCCCCAGGACACTATTTAAAATTGAAGAAAACCATTAAACGGTAAGATTTTTTATTTTTAAAATTTTGTTAATTATTTAGCATGTGCGAGAGCCTGAGGTCCACTCTCATCCTAACCTAACCTAGCATGTGTGATTCTGTTTTAAAAACATTTTAAAAATTATTTTTTGTTTCAGCAACACATCACAAAATTTGAAAGCGACCGGCTGAGGTCAACTTAAAAATTAAGGAAATTCAGAAGTACACATCCGCAGTCACGATATAACCCATTGCACAAAATTTGGAAGCGACCTGCTGAGGACAACTTAAAAATTGAGGATATTCGGAAGTACATCCCCAGTCGGAGACAACTTTAGAAAGATGGTGAGTACATTTTTTATTCATATACTCAAGAATGTCGAGCTTCAGTGTTACTCTACAGCAAATTGATGAAATTTCAAATTTTCTAAGCAAAATTCAAATCTTTTCAAATAGAAACAAATGGATTTTACTGATTGATAAACACCTCAGAAAATGTAATCAAGCTTTAAAATCTTTCAAGTTTTCGATCGGAGTAAAACATAAAATTTATACAAAAATAGCACATTTGAAGCGCATGCGATGTTTAATAAATGTGGCTCATGTGTGTGAAGGACTTGAGAAATCTAGTAATAGGGTCAAGTGGGAAAACATTAATGCTGCATTTGGAAGTCGATTAAAAACAGCAGTTATTATAAACTTGTTACATAGAGATATGAATGCATTCTTTACAGATGCTTTCAGAATTTTTAAAAACAAGATTTTATTAGTTCTCAAGAAAACACAAATTTCAAAAGTGAACACCACCTTTTGTGGGGATTTTATTAAGCAATCAAAAGACGTGGAGTTAGTAGACCGCAAATATTTTAGTACTCCCAATGTTGTATTGGAGATTGATAGCAGAGTAACAACATTATAAAAAATGTATAAAAATAGATACAAATACAAACTTTGAACATTTTATAAAAATGAATTGTTGAAATGATGCTTTCCAATATTTAAAAACAATTCTAATCTGAATTGTTTTCAAGTTCAACTTATAAATCACTTTCCATATCCGAATAAACGGTATACATGAGGTTTAGATTTTGCCATGATTACTCTTATTTCTGGGCTCAATGATGTTGCAAGTTTTCTACAACTTGGTATAACAAAACTGCTCAAAATGATCAGTCACGCTTTTGCAGAAATCTCAATTTTGTTCATTGTTCACGAGACATTCTGTACAAAGACCGAAATGCTGTACTTGCTAGATCTGACTGGGACTACATATTTGAAGATGAGTCGGAATATTGCATATGGGTTATCTATTATAGGATTGATAGATATATAACATATATGTTTGTAAAGAGTGTTTTGATAGCATTAAAAGATGTAATAGAAGATTGAGGAAACATTTGATTGTAATCAATGATCATTACCATGATGTTTGCGAGTCAGAAGATATAATTCGTGACTTGTATCACAATTTAGGGGAACATATGATAGTGATAGCGATGTTGACCATTTTTACGGATTCCAGTATTTTTAATTTAGGTATTCTTTTGTTTTTATTTCATTTTTATAATTTAATCTTTTGTCGGTTCAATCAAATTTTTTAATTTAGACTTAGCAACATGATTTCTCAAGATGCCCGTAGCAGCGATGACAATATTGTCTGCACTGCAGAGCTCGATAGAATTTTGGAAAACTGTGAGTCTGCTACATAGTCTCAAAATGTATACCTGCTTTCAACACAATATTCAATTTCCGGTTATGAAGTGAAATGTGGAATTAGTCCGGCAAGATCATCTACACCTGCCGTTATTTTATCTCAGCAGCTCAAGGTCAGCAAAATATCGTTTGACACTTACGGATGGCAGGAATTTATTTTAATAATGATGCAACAAATGACCGTAGACGAGTTCAAACCTGATCCGATTCCATGTGGAGAGTACCGTACCATTACCCCATTAAAAAAATGTTTGTCAATATTATTATAATGTTTTGGATTTCTGTAAAAATATCATCTCTGAACAACGCTCTTAGAGAATTTGTATACTTTTATAAAGTCAAAGTTATCAATGATTTAAGTAAATAGTTATATATAAGTGTTGTGTTACTTCGTCCTAGCCCCACCCTAAAAAAAAGAAAAAAAAACATGCTGAAAAATAATTTTTTTATTAAAGAAATACATTTACAACCACAATTTATAAGGAGGCATAAAGCTTATAAGTAAATAAACAAAAGTTAAAGCAGAAAAAATAATCCGAAAAATTTTTTTTTTAATAAATTTAAAGCAATGAACCAAATACATTTGAAGCACCAATGGAAGTCATATTTTAGTCAATATATTACCACTCAGAAGTTTGTTAATTAAATCTAGGTGATTTGTTTGTTGAGTTTATTTTTAAAATATTATTGATAATAAGAAATAATTTTTGTTAATAAAATCTTTAGATGATTTAAAAGGTCTCCTTTGGGCCATGGAATATCAAAGATGTTCCAATTAAAGGGTCCAGCTGCAACAAGTTTTTTAGTAAACTCATTATATTTGTAGTAGGTGGAAAGGGCTGTGCATGGCATTCGATATTTTTCAGGAGATGTAGAATATTCTAAAGTAAATGAAATATTGGAAAGCAAGCTATTGTATGCTGCGTTTTACAATTTTTAAAATTAAAACAAATACAGCCACTAATATTACACATGACATAGCAAAAACAGAATTAATTTCATTTTTTATATCCCCTTCTGTTCTGTTGAACATGGTGTAGGTTGAATACGTCTTAACGGATAAGTAGTTTGCGGCAGTCTACGAGCTAACTGATGGACCTCTTCAGGCACCCAGTTTATATGAAGACTGCTCCACGTCACTTTCTTATCAGATAAACTAAGATTTTCCAGTTGTTTCATAACCTCACTTTTATCTTCGTAAAAAGCAATGTCTTTATTTAATTTACCAATATTCGAACTCCTCAGATGACTGTACTCTTCTGAAGACATATTACAAAAGAACACTCCAGTGGCACGAGTGATGTTTGAAGCGGTGCGGGCACTGTGTCCCGTGGCTCGCCGCCTTATCATCCTAACGGTTCTCAATTACGTCACAATTTACAGTGATGCATATTACTTTTTATCCACCCTGTATATAATAGTTAAGTAAATACTTTATAGCTGAGTACACATGACTCGAAAGTCAAGAAAACATATTCGTATTCTGTGTAAAAATAATTTATTAAATCGCAGAGCGCTTTCGGCTATTAAGCCATCTTCAGTGCTTACCTGTAAGTAAGTAAAAAGAATTTGTAGAAAATATAGAAGAAGAGAATTAAAAAATTACTTACTCGTCAGGTAATACAAGAAACTTGGACAACACATTGACGTCATGTTTCTTGTATTACCTGACGAGTAAGTAATTTTTTAATTCTCTTCTTCTATATTTTCTACAAATTCTTTTTACTTACTTACAGGTAAGCACTGAAGATGGCTTAATAGCCGAAAGCGCTCTGCGATTTAATAAATTATTTTTACACAGAATACGAATATGTTTTCTTGACTTATAATAGTTAAGGCCTTTCGAGCAGGTATGTTACTTTTGATTCACCCTGTACATAATAGATATTAAGGCCTTTCGAGCATGCATGTTACTTTTTATCCACCCTGTATATAAAAGTCGTTAAGGCCTTTCGAGCATGCATGTTACTTTTTATCCACCCTGTATATAAAAGTCGTTAATGCCTTTCGAGCATGCATGTTACTTTTATCCACCCTGTATATAAAAGTCGTTAAGGCCTTTATTTGAGCATGCATGTTACTTTTTATCCACCCTGTATATAAAAGTCGTTAAGGCCTTTCGAGCATGCATGTTACTTTTATTAATATTTTTCTATGACTGTTGAAAAATGGACCCTTTTTATGTAACATTTTTGTTGAGTAACTGGATGCATTACACAAAACAAGCCACGCCCCGTGTGTAATAATCCATTACACACGACTATCTGGCCAATCACCGTGAAAGAATGCCATTACACACGACTATGTTCGGTGTAATGTTTGAATCAGACTCGCCATGAAATGTCATAATTTTACTTTGACAGTACCTATACCTACCTACCGAAGGTGATTTAGAGCTGACTTTTTGTTAGAATGGATACAGAACGTGAAAACGAATTCAACTACTCAAATTTCACCATCAATATTGTAAGCAATAAATGAATTTTCATTGTAGCTTTCAAAATGGAATTGTTTGACATAAAGCATTAAGTTTATTCAATGAAATATTCTCTAAATATCTCGTTCGTTTGAATTGATAAGTGAACACTCAGTCATAGAAAAAGTATAGTATTCTACTTTCGTGTAATGGCTATTACTCACTCGAATGATTACGACGTTCGCCTGCGGCTCACGTCGCAAACTTCATTCTCATGAGTAATAGCCATCATTACACGCTCGTTGAATAATATACTATTATATTATAATAAAGTTGGCAACGCTGCACATGGGAGCTCATGGCGGCATGTGTTGAACGTAGGTTGTGGGATCGTATCTCGTAGTTTTTTCGGATTTTTAAATATACAACTAGCGGACTAAAAATGGCGGCCTAGCGCATTCAAATTTCCCGCGGCACTCTCAGCGCCACCAGCGGACATTTTTCGAAGTAGTGATCCAGAATCTGTATAGCTCTATCTACTATGGTTGAATTGTTTACAAAATATGACAACTGAAGTGTCAAAAGTAACAAATAAAATTTTCCTCGACATTAGTTAAGAAATACGTTAATAACGTCAAATTCCGTCTCATCCATTTTATGAATGAGAGATCAAGATGAAGAATGTATGACGTAACGGCAAAGGATGGTTGAACAAACTCTAGCCACCTTACTCATCTACTAAAATTCATATCTCTAAAAATATCAACTTTATCGTGAATATTCATAGTACCTTTTTTTATTGGTATTTCAATCCAGAATATAAAAAAAAATGTCCGGTTGAAAATAACAATTCTTTGTAATTGTTTAAACAATATGGCTCCGGGTTGTCCCATGGCAACGTGCATTTATATCAGTAGGGCAATTTGAAGAGGAACGCATACAAAAATTGAGGTGGAATAGTTTTCGGTACTCATGCGCCGATTCCTCCTGGACTAACTATATCTAGTATATTAAATAAAAATAGAATTAACGGGATTTGAATGTGATAAGAAGTCTTTGTCTCTGTCAATTCCTCGTTAATTTAAAAAGTAAGTCCAAAAGTGGGGTGTATAATATTAATTGAATGAATCGTTAATCCCGTTCCAGAATATAAAATTATTGTATTGTCACCGATCCTTGATAATTGTGTTAAGCTTTAATCCAATCTAACGTTTGTCTGAAGATTCCGCTACATACATGCAGATGAAACTAATCACATGATAATGATAATACAACAACATAAATGTCTTAGAATATATTAATCTTTTTATTCTCAAAATACACTCATAACAAATCTATTGATATAACATTTTTATACTTATAATTAAACAATTCTGGAATACAAACATCACCCATCTAATACTTTAAGGTCAATTAAAACCAATGTAAAAAATAGAAATTACATCTTCCTAATATAGGAAACAAATTTTCAATAAATAAAATATCCATTTAATAAAAAAAGTTAAAAAAAACGTCCGAAATATGTAAAAATAGTGCTAATTACCTTTGCTGTATTTCAGAAAAGATGTTATTTTAATGTAGTTGATATTTATGGCCACCTTGACTAGATAAGTATTTAGTAGTAGCAAGCACATAATATTATGCTGTTGTGGGTGGCGAACTTTACAGTTTACCGTGCGAACAACCTCGTAATGTACGGTAAAGTTTGATCTCGTTGTGGCGAAAGTTCTTATTTGGGGAAATTGTTATACAATGTTGAGGACAACGTATCGCAAAGTTATCAAGACTTTATAAAGCCAACGTCACCAACGAGTTACCAATAGTACATTGTTTACCGGGTAGGAAAAGCTTAACATTCCTGGACGACTGTGAAGATTGCTAAGTCGAGGCGCAAGCCGAGACTTAGCAACACAGAGTCCAGGAATGTGGCTTTTCCTACGAGGTAAACATACTATTTTTCCGCAAATCGTTTAAAATTCGACAGATATTGATTGATTTAAAAAAAAACGCGATAATTTTATTCCCAAATAAATGGTGCTTTGAAATTCCTAATAAAATTACTTGGGTTACTATGGAAACGTATTGAGGTTGAATTGTCAAACTTGACGCTTATAAATTTAATTGCTGGTGTTCTCGAAAGTAAAATGATAAGTGATGATGAAATTTCCATTCCTGGGACTCCTCCAGAGCTGGTTGAGGCAGTGAATACTGCTTCATTAGAATTATTGCTAAAAAAATCAAGAGAAAAGTACGAAAATGCATACAGACGTTTTATGGATTATGTAGAACACTAACAACTGTACGGAAATATAATTTCCTTACAGTAAGGAAATGACATTTCCTTACAGTAAGGAAGTCTTTCTTCAAGAAATTTTGACAGGAATGTCAAAATTTCCTAGCGATTTGCGGAAAACAATATTGTTTGATATAACGTTCAGCGTAACGGCGCGCTGTCGGCTATAAGCTTAGCGCTCTATGTTCGCGACGTACTGTTTAACTATCGAATTATGAAACCGGCCCTAAGGACATTTTTATGCATGTTACTTGGGCAACTACTAGAAGATGTTTTCTCAGTATATCCAGACAGTTTCGACTGTTTTACCCGACACCTGCCAAAGCCACTATGACCCAAAATTCATAGTAGCCCTTTTTTCTACCCTTCTATGTGAGAACCATATCTAAGATATCGCCAATCAAGGGAAAATTTACGATTTCTTATCACTGTTTTTTGGTCATTGGCATAGTCTACTAAATAACCAGTATGAGAAATGATAGATTGATTTAAATTTGGAATTTCTGAAATTTCTATTATCTATACTACAAGGGATATCCTCAAAATTCACCATCATGGATGTAACGTTTTTTAAATTTGATTTATATTTGATACGAGTTTGGCTGTCGCAGTTTAATTTACTTACTATCTCAGCGAGTGAAACAAAGAAATAATAAAGGTGTGTTCGTCACCTTATACTCCAAACCGTACCGGGTGGTCCAATAAGCCGATCTCTCGGCTATATGGATTGCGAAAAAGCTTATCGAAACATGCAATTTACACAAGTACAACAAGCAAAATAAGAGGAAAACAGCTTGAAAGAGAGAGAAAGAATAATTGTGCGTGGTCAGTGAGGGTGTGTACTCATTTCTTAAGGCTGGCCCGAATGTTTATTGTCCCCCTTTTTTAACCTCTGTTGCCAGAAGCGCAGATTAATGATATTTTTGTCTCGTTATCGTTGAATTTTTTTCGAAGTCATGCACAATAGGTAAAACTAAACACTTTCATCCGGCAACAGTGTCCTTAACAGAGAGAATTCACTAGTTGGTGGTATTCAGTATGTGTTTAGTGTTTAGTTTTACCTATTGTGCATGACTTCGAAAAAAATTCAACGATGAGACAAAAATATCATTTGTATAAGTTAATCTGCGAATCTGCCAGCAGCGGTTAAAAATAGGGGGGCAATTTACATTCGGCCAGCCTCGGGAAATAAGTTTACACCCTCGCTGACCCCGCCCAATTATTCTTTCTCTCTTCCAAGCTATTTTTTTCATATTTTCCTTGTCGTACTTGTGTAAATTGCATGATTCGATAAGTTTTTTCGCAATATGTATATCAGAAACTATTCATGTTTATAACAACAATTTGAATATTTAATTGGACATCAAGTTTTAATGATCGAGATATCTGTATGAACTTTCTTTCACATATTTAATTGTAAGTTATAATACAGGATGAGTCAACACTATACTTCCTTATGTTTCTGTGTTTTTATTTATATCTCAATTTCGAAAAAAGCTATCAACATGCGCTTTGTGCCATTTTGTTAGGAATTTAATCCAGTTCGATTATAATTTACAATAATTAGGTGTTTCCATTAAACATTTCCAAGAAAAACAAATTTTCATATTCGAAATAGCTATACTCATGACAATTACAACTAAATGCAATTGTTTCATAGTAGATGTAATTAATTTATCTCCACTCTTTCTAATGACAGTAATTTAGTTAAAATCTGTTGATCCAAACCAAAGTTATAGGCATAGACAAAATAAAAAAAAGAGACGGATTGAAGATTGAAGTATAAGTTATATACGGCATAACGTTTCTGCGCAACACACCCGCGAATCGAGACGCTGCGGTCGCGAGAACTACAAGACTTTTTACATAAAGGAAATGGAATAAAATAGTTTAAAATATTATTATAATAGTATATTACATACCGAGGAGGGAAGTGTTTCATTACTGTCGAGAGATTAACTATAATCTCGAGACATTAATGAAAACTTTCCTTCTAGGTATGTATACTATTTTATTTACAACCACATCGTTTGTTGAAAATTATATTTCACATTTTTTAAATGTAGTAAAAATTAAATTAAGTTGAAAATTATTTGACACCATTCAATAATGTGACAGTGACAGTAATGAAATTTCAAATCATCAAGGAGGTTAAATATCTCGGTTAAATCCTATAATAAGTCAAATATTACCATTAATTTTATCAATAATATATAAGTTATTTAAATGTTGTTGTTAATTAATTGTCCTGTTGTTTCTATATAAGAATTTGTTCAATAAAATATATTACTCAAATAAATATTTTGCTTTATTGAACGAGTGAGGGAAATCAGTGAGGGAAATGGAAGAGGGAAGTAGACGTAGGTAATGTGACACTTTCAAACCTTCAATGACATCAGTAATGTCAAAATTACAGGTATGGTTGTAAATAAATTACATTACACTGCAATATATATCGTCCAATGTCGATAAATATTATGAAATATCCTAGTATATCAACTTTTAAGTGATTAAAAATGAAAATATAGAAAACCAATCATACATTGGCTGGTGTGAATGTAGCTTCTGCTTGTCAAAGTCAAAGTGTCAACAAAATTGTGAGTAGGATTATTTTACGCGTAGCGGCGAGTGCGTAATTCCGTGATTACGTAAAATGCTTTATAACACGACTATACTTTACCTACGACCTACTTGTACTTGTATTTACACTCTTTTTATTAATAATATTTCAACATCAACAATAGATTTTTTTTTGATAATTTTACCAATAAACAAATATTTATCGTATGGTGCATTTTCTGGGAAGTTATTGATGTTCTTGTTTGTTAAAATTTGGGACTGTTTAGGTTTAAATCCGTCAGATTTTCTTTTAAGTAGGGTTTGTAATTTGGAATAACTTGCAATGTTTATATTATGATTTATATATATTGTGGTCCTCAACATAGAATAGAAACACCAAAGTGAAGAAGGTTTCATACTATTTGATAAATCTTAAAATATACCATCATAAGATTCTCGGAAAATGAATTGACGCCGTTCTTCGATCTCCATTCCATAAATTTTTGGTACGTAAGTTTGTACCGACCCTCAGATTTCGGTGGTAATAAATTGAATTTGCCATTTTCTGCGATATACGTGATATTGGGTGGAGTTAAATCCATCTCACTTTCACTCGACATTTTTCAATTGAATAAAATTTTACACAACTGTTTCATGACAGTTTGTTCGCAAATCGCTATTGCGGCCTACTCAAGTTTAATGTTTTGACAGCTCATGCCATATTTTTGAATAAAATGGCGACATCTATTGACAGTTGCTAAGATGTTGCTAGGGAAGTTCAACTTTGCAAGAGAACTAGTAAACAAAAATAATTCTTTTTTATCAGTAACTTATGGTACTGCATTTTATTGATTTCATTTCAGACCTGTTCCTGTCTGGAGAATCTACTTTCTAAGTCCTTTTTATTGACATTTTTGCAGTTTTTGTGAATAATTTTGAAATAATGTGCAATTTGATGTGATATTGGATTAACTTTCCTAAATGTAATGTAAGTAGTAAAAGTATGTTTCTTTTGAGATTAATAATATATAAATGTTTCATAAATTGATAATATAGATTATTTGTCATGTTATTATGTGCAGTTTAATAAAAAATTTAAATTTGTGTTGATTTCTCATTTATCTAAATAATGTGTCTTAAAATTGTTTATCAATTACAATCATTTCATTAGAAAAAATGAAATACCTATAATTTTATTTTTTATTTACCACACCCACAATACAAACTAACCAATTTAAATATCCCGCCTTCAAAAATTAGTTCCAGCACCCCTTCAGGGTGCGCTTCGATCAACGTGATGCCAACTGTTACTGCAGGATTGACAACTCTCATTATTTTATATTTCTCTATGGTTATAGGTATTCATTCACAAACACTTTCCGACTCTCACACACCTTTTATTTTTTAAAATAAAATGCAAAGTACCCAAACAAATTTGTGCGGAATTTATGCCTCTCTCTAGTATACTTATTCAACACTTGGTATAATTGGACATATTTCACAAATACCGGGTTTTTAAATTTTTCATCACAGGCTATGCCTCCTAGCGGTTAACCTAGAAACTTGAAAGTTATTTCCAGCGATCTCTCTTCGCCACTTTTACTGAGGAATTTTTTCTCCAAAAGTTATAACATGAATAGTTTCTTATATATAGACGAAAGATCGGCTTATTAGACCACCCAATCCATTTCTCCAACTGAACGGGAAATATTCAGAATTTGTTTATCATTAAAAGTGACCCGTATGTCACACTTGCACAGCATTTTGACAAAATTCGAAGTTTATTAAGATAATTAATCAAGTGGAATTATATCAATTTAGAGATCACGATTTTAAACTAAATAATTCTAACAAATAAATAAGGCTACAGTTGGCCTATTTTAACCTTAAAATATTTACAAATGATGAAAATACAAAAAACCATTTCAAGACCCTTGTTCATGAACTTATGTTATTCCAGCGCACATCAATTAATTTATACCCAAAATTAACCCAGACTACGATTCGATGAACATTCGATTATTTCTGTAAGACATCTTCCAAATTCTTCTATAATGAGATGTTTGGTCATTTCTTCGTCTTGCACATTTTCGTCAGCGTTATCGGAAATTGTTAGTAGACACTGACAAGTTGCTTCTATGACGTCGTCAGTTATAAAATTAATTGTTTGTTTTCTGAAACAAAAAGTATATAAGAAGAATCGGTAGGAAAGTTACTGCTGACTAAGTAGAAAAAAAGTTTCATGTGGTGTGGGCTAAAACTATGGAATTCTTTGTTACAATTTGGATAAATAGCTATTTATGCCATCAGTTACGAAATGCCTAAGTTTGTGTAACGCGTGAGATTTTTGCGGAACGAACGAAGTGAGTTTTGCAAAAACTCACAAGTTACAGAAAATTTCATTTCGTAACGTATTGCATACAAGATTTTTTCTAATTTGAAGAAAGTAATGAAAAAATAAAATTCAATATAATTGATAAAAATTTGGAAAACATAAATTTAGTTTGTTGCTGTTACTTCATGTTAGTTGTCAGTTTGACATTTTGTAAAAAAGTCTAAACGGAAGGTTTTTAGCGAGATTGATATATTTTGAGTTGTATTTGAAAAAATAAGTGAATAATTGCAATAATTGTGTTATCAATATTTATAATAATTAATTAATTTATAATTTGTTTTTAACTTGTATTATAGCAGTTCAATAAATAGAATAATTCTTTTTGTCACTAATTTTGAAATACATTTTTCGGTACCAGTTGCATAAAATTTTACTTTATGCAACTAGTTACAAAAAGTAAGACGTTTTATAATGTCAATCAGTTTTAAAAAGTGTCACTTTATATGTCAAAATTAGAAAAAAATTATTATTATTATACATATTATGTAAAATTATTATGAATGACCATTTGATGATTTGAGTATAAATTAGTATAGCATGTATAAAATGCAATTAGTTTATATGTTAAATTATCCTTTATTCACATTGGAAGTGTAGGTATAGCACAAAATAAAGCTAAACAGGTTTTGATTTAAAAAATACGATAATATTGTAGGTACCGTAATGTGTGTAAAACTATTATTAAAAATAGGATTTTACTTGTTAATTTATAAACTTTGCTTCTCTGTCAGCGACAAATGACCCAAACTTAATAATTTCCTTCGGAAAGTCCACTGGTACTTGGAGTACAATCTTAGTCCATATTCAAATAGTAACAAAGCAATACAACACAACACTAAATAGGAAATAAAAAACACAAATACAATAATGAGGTGATAAATCCAAACACAATATGATAAAGCAAACGCAAACAGAATTATAAACAGGAATCGCGCAAAAGTGGTAATAAAGATTGGAATATTTAAATGTCAAATGTCAAAACTGACAAATAGCGTTGTCAGCTCTATCAAAAGAGCTGTGTGAAACGGGCGGCTATCTAACCAATGATTAGCCTACAGAAATGCCAACTTAAACTCAAATCGCTCCTCTTAGTTTCAAAACAAGGTATAGATATCTTTTTTTTGAAGTTTTTCAAGGTTTGAGAGATACTTCTTGTTTTTCGTTATTTCATAAAATGTCTTTAAGTGGATATTGATTTTCCTGTAGTTATATCTTTTCAACCACTCGATATAGAATACCAGAATGCCTGCCATTAGACAGCCAAAGGTCCATTTGAAGAAAAAAATTAGTTTGGTACCTATATTTTAAAATATTTTCAAATCATAGTTTAAATGGAATTGAAATTTGTGGTATAAAAAGATTTTTCAAAAATTTTATAAAGCATGGTCTTTGTAATGAACTGAGCGTGAAGTCTACAAATTGTGGCTCAGATTATACGCTCCTGACCCATTAGTCCCAGAACTATATGCACTGACCAAGAGTATTTTAAAAATGGCTTATCAAGGATTAACGTGACGCAGTTGACTTTTTTGTTAATTTTTTATGTAATTAGTAATTTCCATGAATAGGAAAAATGAATAATTTATTAGTAGGTATATATTCGACTTAGACTTACCTTGAGCTCGAACTTCGCCTAGGTCGAATTTGACAAATATTTTTATTATTTACAATAAGTGTTTCAGTATAGACTGGCGTATTGGTAGATTTTTCATTCACAAGTCTAATGTTTTTCTTCTCGACGGAATCTTCAATGTTTCGACAACCCACACATTTACAATTATTTGAACATGCAATTTTTGCCTAAAAAAGAAAAAATGGTTTCGATCACAAAAAAATAAAAATAATTGTATAATATTTAGTGACTATATTTTAGATACAGTTTGCGCACCCCATATTATAGAAGATATATACAGGTCTGGACCCATTCCAATGAAACATTTTATTCTTGACGAATCAAGTAGTTAGGGATATATTTCAGTTTATCATTTTTTAAATTTTTTATAATATATATGCTATAAATGGGAAATAGTAAAACGTTAACTTTACATTCAACATTTCAAACACAAAAATACTTCTCAAAATCAATTTTTGGTGGAAAAGACACTTTAGACACAAAACACCCTTTAAATAAGATGCCAAAAATATACACCAAAATCTTGGAAAAAAAAGGAAGAAATCTATCAAAACGAATACCTACTTAAATGAATTCTGTAAACGAACAAATTTTTATGTTACTGAGTAATTTGTTTGTATTTTGTCATCTGAACAATAATAGTAGACTGGCAAATATTTCAAGATTCTTGTGTCGAAGAACTTGGTACAAACGTTCAAATGAGTTACCAATTGTGCTGCATGGCACGATATACTCGTAGGTGTTTTAAATTATTTTTAAATTGGCGGATATGAGTTTCATGTGGGTCTTTGGACGCGCACTGTATAGTAACCTAACTATTTACTAACGTAAAAAAAAAGTAATTTCATAGTGAATGTAACCGCTAAGTATTTATGTTTGTAACGTTGCCGTATTGTCAAAAATAGTGATCGATAATTACAAAATACAAGTCTACAGAAGCAAACATGAGCCCCGGAAAATATGCGAACTATAAGAATTTCATCGCAATGTGCCAATCAGGAGCTAATGTAACGAGCGTACATTAGTAATTTGTTAACATAATCGAAATAATATGACCGAGTGATTTCATCAACATACATAATTTTATTCATTTTTAGTGTCAGTATCGGAGTTGTTAATGCGAGGATGATTTTATTTTATTTTTGGCCCAATATAAATTTTTTGATTAATATTTATAGTGAATTGTTAGCAACTTTGACTTGTTTACATATCTCATAACAGTTGACATTTATGGTATCAATATTTGGTAATCGATTCAAAATATCGATTGTTACGACAGCGACATGGACACGCCCACCAGGGCTCATGTTTGCTTCTGTCGACTGTACTCATGTTTATATGTGTTATTTAGAATCAGTTCGTTTATAATTTGTCCAGACCTGCATAATTCATTTTGACGGGGTGTAGTGCGGAAAAAGGTTATGGGGTTTTTTGTTGTTTACTTACTATACCTATCTTTAAGTCAAGTGATACAGGATTGGGATCATCTACTGATTTATGATTAGTAGGATGGCAGGGATCTATGGATAAAAAACTGCATTTCTGAAAAAACGAAATCAAACTAAAAATGGGATGCCATGATAGGAAATATCCCACATACAGTTATTGTAAACGTACCCTTATCAAACACTCTACGATTCTTTTAATACTGTTTCAGCTTCCCGCCTGTGATTTGACTTGTAGCAGCACGTAAGAGTAGACAATCAATAATATTCAACTTTTTAAAACTTCATAAAATGGTTGTCAAATTATTAAGGTCCAAACAGTAGATTAAATTTTTGATAAAAATGATAGTGAATAAGAAACTTCTAGATTGGCTGCTTCTGAGATGAAACTTCCGTAAAAATTCAGTATTCCAAGAAATTTATGTAAATTTACTAGAGGAACACTAAATTTGCACTTTGCAGTGTTGATAAGAACACCGTGTTAATGAGTCGCTCGAAAACTATGTAATCTTAAATGGATTAACTGTTCGTATTAATGACGATGCTAATGCTCATGTAAACATAATGAAAATCAGGATCTCGAATCACTTTATCCATAAAGCGTTGAGAGGTTGACCGGAATTCCGAATTATTCAATAAATAATTTTGACTGAGTGTGTTATTTACAATAATCCACAGAATTTTTGCAAAATAATACCAGTCTATATACCCTAACCTAACCTAACCAGTCAACTCAATAATATATTGTAATTATTCAAAAATAAGTTAGTGAGTGATGACGTGCATAGAACAGCACTTTCATATTTTCCTTTATTATATAAACATCTGTTTTTCTCTGAAACCAGAACTTACTTGCATAGATCATGTCCAATATACAGGGTGTATCAAAAAGGCAGGTCATAAATCATACCACATATTCTAGGGCTAAAAATAACTCGATCCAACTCAAGTTATCCTAGTACAAATATGCATGCGGAAAAAGTTACAACCCTTCGAAGTTACCAAATGAAAATTGATTTTTTCATATATTTCGACAATTGTTCGACATATTATAATGAAACTTGACAAGTGGCTTTTTTATAATAGGAGCATCTTAAAAAAAAATTGAGGAATTATTGCACATTATTTTTAAAACTTTTCCTCTTAGCACTTTTCACAATTTTCAAAAATTTCGAGGAACAAAAATTGAAGTCAATGAATTTTCAAGTTACTCGAGGGTCCCAAATTTTTGATTGAATCTTATTTATTTACAAATGTGTAGTTTTTATTAGATGTTCGAAATGGCCCCCATTTTTTTGAATACACAATCGGCACCGTTTTACTAACGAAAACCGAATATTCTGGAAAAGCAAAATGGCTTCTGACGCTATCTAATTGCAGCCAGGTTGTAACTTTTTTCGCATGCACATTTGTACTAGGGTAACTTGTGTTGGATCGAGTTTTTTTAGCCCCAAAATATGTAGTATGATTTATGACCTGCCTTTGTGTTACACTCTGTATATAACTAGAATAATATGTCAAATTAGACTATGTAGTATACATTATAAATCATTGGAAAATTTATTACAGAGGCATAAAAGACCACGTAGATATGACCGACTTTTAGTTTCTGTAATATGGGGGAAAAGGAAACTTTGATGCATTTAATATTAGAATGTTCTCTGTATAATGGCTTGTCTGGCAATTACTGGTGCGATCAGCTCTACACCGTCAGCAGCCATGGAAATCCGTCTGGACCTACCTCCTCTCCATATATTTTTGGAAAGAGAGACTAGATGGGCAACATACAGAATTGCGCATATTTCTAAATGCACAATTCAGGCTTATACAGAACGAAGCAGAATGCTAGTGGACACTGAAAATCACAGTATTCTGGGAATGGCCTCTGACATAATGCCTCCAACAGTAAATACCTGCCTTATACTGTCCTAATTCCAAATAAAGATGAATGGGTTCTCCGTGAGGATGAACTATTAAGAGCAGACAGCTGTTGATACACAGGCGGTTCAAAAAAACCCTCAGGCTCTGGCGCAGGTGTATAAGGGCGCTGAACTAGGACAGAAATTTCAACCTCTCTAGGATCCTATGCAACTGTATTTCAGGAGGAAATTTACGCAATTGTTTCATGTGTGGAGAGATTGGAGCAAGCCAATTTCATACATATAACAATAAAAAATTTCTCGGGAAGGCAGACTTTCTTGCAAGGGAGGGTGCCGCATGTGTTTCTACCGGACTAGAACCTACTATTGGTATCGTTTTGCCAAACAAACACTTAATACCTTGATAGCAAGAATAGCTTCAAGTTAGGTTATGATCATTCAGTTACAGAATAGGGCCATATGTTGCTGATAATCCAATTTTAACTAGCATTATGTCTATAATATGCGAAAATATGAGACGAAATCGCCAGTTCTAAATAATAAGCTTTATTGTATACTTTTCTAGGAACCTAAAATTTGTTATTCTTTCTAAATTATCGACAAATCTATCAACTTATGAAGTGCTCGTTTTTATAATTCATGCCTATTGAAATCGAAAACTAAGAATCCCTACAAATGATTTCTGAATACAATTTGTATCGTTCAGGTTTTGGTAGTTACAACTGGTACAAAACACACGAAAATTGATCGTTTAATTAAGCTGGAGCTGAAGCATGAATAAAGTTCAGTCGAACACAGGTTGCGAAGAGATAATCGAAGCTCTACGTTAAATACTGTAAGACTGCTGTTAAAGATAAGGATGCAAGTGAGCATGAGAAAAAAAATAGCTGCATTTGAACAATATGTAATATAAAATAAGCAAACTTACCTCATAACATTCACAATAATTTTTCAAACATCCAGACCTTTTACAGTTGCAGCCTTTCGTGTGCTTCCTTATTGAAATATCACCTGCTACATCTTTTGCCTTTCCAATTTTTGGCCTAAATGCATTAGGATTTCTTTCCAGGCAAGCTTTAATTGCCCTAAAAAATTATTCACTTGAAAAATGTATCATTTCACACTGTAAACCAGCATGTTTAAATAGCGTATACTCTTAATTTTTTCTAAATTATATAGACAGTAATGTTAATAGCAGATCTACGAATAAATTAATAACATACAATCAGTGTTTTCGTGTGAGTACTCAAAAATAATGAGGTTAAACATTGATAACTTGTTTCATAATTACAAAGAGTGTCAGTTTGACAGTTTAAATAATCCGACCGCGATTTGTAATTATGCAGGAAGTTAGAGATCTATAACCGTATTAATTTTGAAGTACGTATTGTAACGTATGTGAACTTAGCGTCTCATATCGCAGCGTCTCATAATTTGAAAAGAGTTCTTACAGCGTCCAACATAGTTCTAGAGTTCCTGAGACATTATATTAATAGTTCTGTTGAATTAAGTACCGAAAACGGCTTTCAAAAAAATGAGACGCTGACGATCGGAAGTTAGCGTCCCAAAGTATAAAATCAAAAAAATCGAGCAGAAACGGTTATTCAAAGTATAGTTCTAGAGTTCTTGTAGATTGACTGCCGAGGCTATGAATTTAGCTAAGGCAGTCAATCTACTTCTGCCGAGTTGAACATATAATTTTTTCTCCGATTTTTCATAATGATATAGAGAGAACGGTATCTGAGGAAAGAAAAGAAGGTGGCCTTGCTATTCGATCAAAATTGTAGTAATTTTACCATCAATGTTAATAACAACTAAACATATGTTTTTGAATTCTTGCTAAAAGTGTTATATAATAATTGCTAAGAAATATTTACGTCAAATGTTTTATTCCAATTGAGTATAATCACTTTGTTGCTTAGGCAGAAAAGTACCCACTTTGCTGCCTAGGCAAGAAAAGTAATACTTTGCTGATTGATATGTGTCAGCAAAATTAATATGTATTTGCTGCCAATCGGAGAAAAAATAATATAAGTACTTATGTACTTGTTGGTATTCAATAAAAATAATCCTTGTCTTTGTAGTATTTTAGAAATATCAAATTTGGAAGGGATATTCAATTTTGAAAGTGACGTTTCGCAGCCGCTGCTATTCAATTTCGCGGACTGTGCTGAGAACGCGAAATACTGACTCCACTATTATTATTTATTCATCATTATAGTCTCTACAAATCTTTTGGAGGTAACCATAACTGCACTCAAAATGCATTTTCTTTTTACACATTTCCCCTGCCCGGTCATGCCTTAAATCAATCCATCAATCCAAAATCCAAGAAAATATTCAGACACAGCTTTGAATGACTGAATTTCCAATTTGATTTGTCAACAACCAACCAAACATAACCTTGAAACAACACACTCCATCACCGTTCGAAAACCTAGAACAAGCTTAGCACACCGAAGTGAGTTTTTACCCCCACTCCTTGAAACAATTTTCATACTAACAACTAGCTTCTCGAACGCAGCCTTACTACCGTTTGTCAAAATTGGACGAGAATTATTTTTGGTTATTCAACTGAGATCATATAGATATGAACTATATTTGAATTCGAAATAAGTTAAATCACGAAATAAGAATTATTTGAAATGGGTTATTAGATGAATTTCTTTTGCCTCCACTTTTAAATATTAGGTTTAATATAAAATTAAGAATCGGTTTTCGATTTAGATAAATAGGTATAGCTCACCTGTTTCTATGTTCTTCATTCTCCAAATTATTAAAACAGTTCATACAGTTGCACATGTAACAAAACTCACCATTGGCAAAACAATCACAATATAACTTTAAGCATTGCGATTTATTACAATTGCATGGTTTCCTGGGCCTCATACCGTTGGCATCGACTTCTTCTTTTGGTGGAACTGGTGAAGTGTTTTCAGATCCAGTCGGTGCTTTAAGAGTAGGTGCGTTTTTTGGAGGTGGTGCAGCAGGTGGAATAGTAACTTTGGAAACTGGAACCTGTTGAGTAACGGGAATGTGAGCAGGAATTACCATTAAAGGAGTGGTAGTTAAAGGTTTGCTTAAAGGCGATATGGGAAGTTTATCTTTAGGATGGATTTTTGGAATTATCCTGTTTAACGATGATACTGGCTAAAACGTTTATAATATAAATTTAAAATGTGACAGTTTATCCAATTTATGTTCAATTCTAACTCGGCAATTTTACATTTTATTCACCACCAGTACATATATGTCTCGATGTATGTGTATAAAATATTTTATCGCGAACCATCAGTAAAGCCGTCAATTATCAGATTGATTTCCGGAAGTAAACAAACAGTTTACCTTATCCTATACCAATAATGTACTTTATCTGCCTTGTGGCAGGTAAAGTGACATATGAGTCAGGTAAAGTGACATATGAGTCAGGTAAAGTGACATATGCGTCAGGTAAAGTATTTTGACTTTGACATTACTCGAAAATTATTATCTGTCAGTGTTTACTTCGTCTCAATAAAATGCAATGAAATATACCTCAGTTTCTTATATTCCGAATTCTGAACAGTTGGCGATAAAATTTTGTATGCACCACGTCAGTAAAGTGTCTTTATCGGACTCACCTGATATTCGCCTCGCTCGCTTCTCTCGCTCGTCTCATAATTTCAGACTCGTCCGATAAAGAATCACTTTACTGCCTTGGTACATAAATATCTATTTTTTTAATTTTCTTGAAAGCGTTATGAACATCAAACAATGAAAAACCATAACTCTTGTAACGACTTAAAAAGTTACGATAAGGACTCAAAACAAAGTTTGTGGTTTGATCTCCCAAAATAAATAACAAGATGAATAATGAATATATCACAAGGAATATAGAGAAGATGTATAATATGTTTCTTTTTGAAATTAAAAAAAGGATGGTTAATGATGATTTCTATTATAACGGGAGTAACGGCGAAATTGAGTTTAGTTGGTAAACATTCCCTTGGGGATGAGTTCAGCTGGTTAGGACCCATTCAAAAACGATTTTCACATCTCAGCACATGAAAAACCGATCCTATATAGTTCGATTTAATGGAGCTGGATTTTTCAGTTTTCCATAAGAGGGTCCCACTCACTCTGTTCCACTCTTTATTCGAAAAGACTTTCAACTAAACTACCACATCTAGATGTGTCGGATAGTTTTAATCGAGAACACTTTTGTTATGAAAATGTTTGTCCCGAAACGGTATCTATAATAGAAATGGATTTTTTGGGAGTTTTCGATTTCATTTTCCTGTAGCAATATTAAAAAAATTGTTGGGATACTAATTTTAACCCATCGCGATCAGCACCAACAACCAAGTTTAGAAGAATTGAGAGAAGAAGGAAAGCGAGCGAAAAAGGAGAGAGAGCGAAATAAGAGAGAGGAAGGGAACCGAGAAAGGAAGGGAACCAAGAGATGAAGTATTTATTGATCTGTGTTGAATACCCTTTACTTAAACTGTATCTTTTCGAGATATTAATTTTTTTATAAGAATTTTACAGGTGTAGTTGATTAAATTTAATATTTATATCTTCTGTATGTTCCTTGTGGTATATTATTCATTCTTTTATTTTTCATTTTTTGGGGAATTAGACCACAATGTTCTTAAAGTATTTATTTCAACCATTCATAGCGCTCCAGCTACCGTTGTCAAGATGAACTAAATGAAAAAACCAGACAATCAAAAATACATATCAAATATCTTGTGAATGCGACAAATTTTATTTAAGTGAAATATCTAGACCATTGAAAGTGCGAATAAATGAACACAAAAAATATATCAAAGATAGGGAATTCTTTAAGTCAGCTATTTGCAAACATGCTTGGAAAGAGGGTCATCAAATTCAATGGGATTCATCAAAAACATTGAAAGAACCCAATAATAAAAGAAAAAAAAATCAAAGAAATTGCTAAATGCAGATAAATGTGTAGCTAGTATTTCAGCCGAATGTAGTCAAATTTGGCTACCAATGTTAGAAAGAGAAATTTCCAATAATCAATTACCTGCGTTATCAGGATAACATCATAAGTTTTTATCCAGGTTTTCTTATGATTTATAATTTGAATAGTTGTAAATCGATACACAATTCAATACACAAAATCACAAAACTGAGTATGCATATATTATTTTGAAAACAAAAATAATCATACAGAAAAAAAATTAACAAGAAACGAGTTTTATTCCTAATAGACTATCATATCGTTGGAATGTCATAAAATGAAATATTTCATTTCACATTTTTCCAGAGATATGATCTACTATGAATGAACCTTAATAAAAATTTGATACCAAAGCTTTGCAGTATTAAACTTCAATATTTTTGATTGTCTAGTTGTCAAATTTTTTTCGTTGATTCAGATGGGGATAAAAAAATTAATTATCATTTAGTTCATCTTGACAACGGTAGCTGGTGCGCTACCGAAACGTTGAAATAAATATTTTAAAAACATTGGTTTCATTCCCCAAAAAATAAAACGGTTGATTAAAAGCAACCCGAAAGTAATGTTAAGCAATCTACTTAGGATTTAATATAAACTTTGTTATTTATAAGATGCGACATAGGGATTCCTGTACAAAACTGTCAAACGCGAGCTAACTTTTTTACCAAATAGCGTTCATAAAAAAAATAACAGATTTGGAAAGGTCGTTGAAAAATAAATTCAAATGAACTTTTTATTTTCTTAAATTCGTTCTGCTTGAAATGAAACAAATAACTTTGCTTTAATTTAAATTTAATGTTTCTTAGACAAAAATTGTGAACAAGAGCTAAAAACAAAAAAATTTCACCAAAGCGGCAAATTGAACCGCCATACTTCAGGTTCAACTTTTAAATTTCCGGTGCATCTACCGGTATGGCCATCTCTTACTCGGTTAGAAATATTAGAAAGTGGTATGAAAATGAAGTTCCACTTTTTTTTTAAATAACGATACATTTTCCCATTAAGCCAGGACGACTTTAATGCCCGTATTCACCAAAGTAAAATATCTACAATTAACTTTTAATTGTGGTTAAGCAGCTAATTTCGTATTCACCAATTTTTTAATCAGAGAATTAGTGCTTAAACAAGAAATTAACTTAATCGGCCAAATTTGAGCGGTTTTAAAGGTAATCGCCGTTTATTCTGACAGAAGTGAACATAACAATCAAACAATATAACCCAAACCTACAAATTTATCTTGTCCTTTACAATTTTTGATTTTTCATTGGTTTATTTTTTTCTGGAACAAGGAAAATATTGAAGATCAGCTGTGTATAACGATGATTTGGACGTTATGGACATTATTGCAGATGACTTTACTAGAATTCAGTGGGAAAGAACTAATTATTTTCAAACAATGGATGAATACTTTTATAAAAGATTTAGACTGATCAAGCCTATTTGTAATTAGTATGATGACTATACCACCCCAGTAGAGTAGTCCCAAATAAAATACCAAGTAACTTTGAATTAAAAGGTTTTTTTATTTTTTAGTAACAATCCAGTAAGGTTAAATCGATCCTTAAAAATGTAAAGTGTTAGCAATATCTGCCAATACAAGCTAAAACATTCGTATTTTGGGTGGTAACACTGAGAAAATATCCATGTTGCCAAGTTGTAAATCAACGTTAACCCCTGATTGCTTAATTTTACCAAACAACAATTTGGTGAATAGCAATTTGACTTAATCAAGATTACTCATTTAATCACAATTACCTAATCATTATTAGAGTTGAAGATGGTGAATACGGCCATAAGATAATTGAAAGTAGGTACATTTGAACTGATGTTTCAACGACCTTTCCAAATCTGTTATTAATTTTTATGAACACTATTTGGTAAAAAAGTTAGCTCGCGTTTGACAGATTTGTACAAGAATCCATATCTCGCATCTTATAAATATCACAGTGTAAGTGTAACTTATTATTACTCAAAATACTCTGTTTGCTGTTATTTCACAATTTGTAGATTGAATTGCTTGCAAAAAAGATCCTGTGAGCCTCTTTGCGAGTTTGGTATTTTTTGAGATATTGAGATAGGATTTATAATATAGAAAATTAATATCAAAGGAATTTTGATTCTATTACCCTTAAAAAGTTCATTAAAGTTGAGACTCGATATCTCATGAAATAAAAAATTTAGCGATTAGACTCGAAGTAGATCTTTTATGGGAAAGCTATTCATTTCATATTTGCGATTAATAAAGATTTAAAAATATTAAAATTATAAGGAGAACAATAAAGACATCGTGGATTTTAATATAGCTTGTTTAATAACAAAAATTCTAAGGCCCGGTTGTAGATGCACAGTTCAACTGTGGTTCTGAGTTGGACCGAGTTTAATTTTTGTTGTAAGTACGTCAGTCACTACTGATCTGTGGTTCAAATAGAAGTTTACGTGAACGGTCCTCAAAGAGCGTTCAAAGGCGGTTTAAGAGAGTTTTGGCATTTGACGTTGAGTTGTTAACCTTAAAAAAGTGAGGTTGAATATCTGATAATTCATTATTTCAATGAAAATGAACGAATTATTAGAAGAATTAACCAACGATGAAGATTTTTACAAATTTTGAATGGTTTTTCACATCCTTTAGAAATAGACCCCATTTTGAAATATAAGTAACATCACACCATATACGTTAGGTATAAATAAGATTACGCGCCAACACACTGTCAACTTTCAGTTAACGATCAAGTTTGGCATGGGACATTAAAATTTCAGATGAAAAGCGTAGTTCAGTGCAACCAACGTGACCTGTGCCGTTATTCTCAACTCGCTCCTCTCACAAGCGAACGATCCTATAATGGGAGTCATTTGATTGGATGCGAATGTAGTATTTGTAGATTCTCATGTTCCGCTGCCCTCGGAAATCTTGAAATCTTTGTATGCAATTATAATTTTCATGCTTCAAACAAAATTAAAGGTTAGAATTGTCTATTTACATGCGAATCATCGACATATAATATTATTGCTGCTTTCGCTTATTTAAGCTTCAAGCATTTGTGCGTGACGCCTCAGTCGTCACGACTTTCAAGCAAAACTAACACGATTTTTAGGATCCTCAAAACCACTTGTCATGTGCCAAAGTCATCCGAACTATCATCCGATATTACTAATGAATTTTTTTTTTTAGAAGAACAGTTTTCGATTATGATGTTATTGATAAAATAATTTTGCATATTTAAATATTTTCAGTAAGATTTAAATCGTAATCGGCACAATGTTAACCTTTAAATAAACGTCAAACTGGACAAACGTCAAACATTTCATGTCCGTGGCTTGAAGCTCATACTTTTCGTTATGTGCGCAAGGGGCAAGGGGAAGGTAAGACTAGGCGTCACGCTCGGTAATAAACGAACGAAATTCAGTCACTACGAGCTGCTACTAGCAGCCAAAAGTGAATAATCGAAAACACCTTGTCAATGATGAGAATGCGAGTGAAATAAAGCACTCCTCTTCTCTAGAGCGTTCCGAGTGCGAGGGCAGTGGTACTGGGTGCATGAGAATCTACAAATACTACATCGATGCCAATCAAATCACTCCCTTATGGAAGGCTCGCTTGTGAGAGGAGCGAGTTAAGAATACCGGCCCTGAACGGCGTTCAACCACACTAATGTTGATCTTGCACTCTACAACAAAAGCCGAAATGAACTCGGTTCAAAGTTGACTGGCAGTTCAGTTAAAGTAACGTTCACCTGTGACATAACTGTGTATCGCAAAATGTTGGGTTTAAGTTGAACGTATTGAACAAACTCGTTACCTTAACTTCCGATAAAACAATATTGGTTGGTGTCACTATTGGATTAGTTTTTATGGTAGTTCCACTCGTAGTAGTGGTATTGGCATCAGATGTACTCGTCGTTACGAATTTAATGTACTGCATCTACAAATATCAATATACTTTAACTACATATTTCCAACGTAACACAAAAAAATGTAAAAGCTGTGTTAATAATTTTGTTTTATTTTGATTCAGGATTCTACTGTCGATAACCAGCAAGTTCAATGGATTTTTCGTAATAGTCTGAACCAAAATTATTTTTTCCGCAATTTGGAAATGAATTAAGATTTCCTTACTACAAGGAAATATCAACAAAAAGTCAAGACTTCCTCACTGTAAGGAGATTATATTCGTACTCTTCTCTTGATCTATTTAGCAATAATTCGAAGCAGTATTCACTTCCCCAGTCAGCTCTGGAGGAGTCTCAGAAATGGAAAATGATGAGTGATGATGCATCATTTTTCTTTAGAGAACATCAGCAAACTAATTTACATGCGTATCTGTAGAGTAGGGAGGGTGAGTGTAGGCTCACAGCACTTAGGCCATATGTGACCCATTGTACAATGTACATCATCCCGAGGAGTTGTCCTCGGGTCACTAGGAGACATATCCTTTATATCGGAAGGTGTAGGCCAAGACTCATCGAACACACACTCTTTAATTGACGATAACTCCGAACACTCGCATAAGACATTCCTGACAGTTTCATCTTCCTGTTCACACATCCTGCATAGAGGTGCGTCTACTAGCCCCATAGTATGGAGGTGTTTTCTTAGTTGACAGTGGCCAGTCAGAAATCCCACTGTTATACATAGGTTTTTCCTGTTCATCGCCAAATATTTCTTCAGCGTCATATTCCGAGGGTCGCCCAGGTTGATCCTGGCAAAATTTTGATTCCCTCGCATCTCTTAAGGGATTGAGCATGGGTGTAACGTTTGGCTAGTTCCACAATTGTCGAAGTCGTCAGGCCGTAGGTGTCACTGGGTCCAAGAATTTTTAGTCCAGCGGCTTCCCTTGCTAAAGAATCGGCAATGCGATTTCCTTTTCTCCTGTCTTGCCCTTTAACCCATCTCAGGATAATATAGTTATATGCCGAGGCGTTAGCTAAATCTTGGTGGCACTCTAGTACTAGCCCCGATATACCTAACACGTTGTGCGTTCAAGGCTTATAAGGCTTGTCTACTATCAGTGCAGATATTATTATGTTTTTGTCATAAATTCCTTTTCTGATTAGTTCTTTTGTGGCAATTGATATACCAGCCAGTTCTGTTTGAACCACGCTGGTATTGTTTCCCATTCCCCACTTAATCCTTAATCTTAGTACTCTCGAGTAAACTCCACATCCTGAGCCTTCATTCGTTTTTGAACCATCTGTATAAATGCATATTGCATCTGCAGCATCTGGCTTTGTGTTTTTATTTGTATTTTGTAGGGTTTATTAAACAAAAACCTGAGTTTAATTGCAGAAATCCCAGAAATGGAAAATGCATCATCAGTTATCATTTTTCTTTAGAGAACATCAGCAAAGCACCATTTATTAAAAATTAATTGATTGATATCTGTTGAATTTTAAGCGATTTGCGAAAGAATAGTATTTTTAACAAGTAAAAAAATTCTAACATTCCTGGATAACTGAGAAGATTGCGTTCCGGCTTTGTAAGGCTTTTCCTATACGGTAAACAATATATAGTAGGGGAGCCCACGATGCTAAATGGGGATTTACTCGAGCGTCGTAGAGACCTATTGGGAAGCAAAGCTTAGATGATGAAAAGAAATGTTATATGATGTATACCTTTACATCGGTGGGGGAAGCGGCTATAGATTTTTAAATATGTAAAAAAAAACTGTTGCATGGACATCCTCGAGCGCGTCAGATATTGATAGCATCAATGCCCTACGTATTTTTAATAATGTACGTATATTAATCTGATCGTTTGCATGATGCGGGTGGTTGTATTTAAGGGTTGAAAATGAAAAAAAAAAAAATTAATCGAGCGCGTCAGATTTTCTAAGGGAGTGTTAAGTGCACCAAAAAAAAGGTCTAATTCACTAATCTGACGATTTCGATGGGACGCAAACTCGCGGCCATTTTCATAATGTGCAAAAAAAATCGCCATTTTGAAATACTCAAGCGCGTCAGATTAAGATATATATGGTTCATCTTTATGTTCTGAACGTACTGTCTCATAATCTGACGATTATCTAGAGGGATTCGCCTGATCTGACAAAAAAATAATTAGAAAAACGGTTCACATTAAAGGCCATCCCTGCAACTTCCCTCTAATTCTATTCCTGGGCGCTTAAAATTGTACTTATGACATTTTTGAGCTCAAAATATAATTTATGTGATATTTTGAGCTCACTGAGTTCAAAGAAATAATATTTCCATGCATTTGAGCTCTCCCAGCTCGAAAGTCTGATAGAAGTTTCATAGAACACTATTTTTGGAATCTTCAAACCGCAATAACTTTTGAATAGATCAAGCAATTTTCACGCGGTTGGCGGCATTCGACGCAGTTTTATCATCCTCATAAGTAATTTTGCAATTTCAATTGATCAAACCACAAATTTCGGAGTAATCCCGAAAAAACACTTTTTCGGGTTTTTTTCGTTCACGATATCTCTTGAACGAATCAACCAATTTTGACCAGCTAGGTGGCGATCGACGTGGTTTTTCAAGCTCAAAGGCGGATCAGTTTTTGAAGTTAATCAATGAACCTGGTTGAAAGTTATTCCAAGAAAACCACTTAAAAAAAAATTCTTATTTTTTTTGAGATTTATTAAAAATTTTCAAATCTATCAGTCCGAATCGGTTAAAATTCACAGGAAATCTAATTTTTAGGGAAATCTTTAGAACGCCGTTTAGTAGATTGCGTTCGGTTTAGTCGTTCAAAAGTTATAAGCGAGTCACACACACAAACACCCACACATACACACACACACACACCCACCCACACATACATACAGACTTAGTGACAACATCACGGGGGTAGTCAGGGAAGCTTCCTATGACCTTAAAACGTCAAGATCTGATGAAAACTCGATTTTCGTAAAACGGTGTAAAACCAATAACTTCCCGAATTTTTAATTTTTCTTAGCGGGAAGTCAAAAAAAAATTTATTTTTTAAATCATTGAACTTAATTAATTGAAAAGTTCAGGAAATAGCATGCAAATAAATAAGTGTATGCTTTTTTAGTAAAATACATGTATTTATAAAAAATTACTTAAAAAAAGCTTAAACGCGGGGAAGGAAAAGTAGGCATCACGCAGCTGCACATTCGTCGATAAATTTAAATGCTTAAATTTATCGACGAATTTCTGTTATTTCGGCTTGCGGAAATCGTCAGATTATATATTTTTCATTATTCTTGAATTATTTCCTTCAAAATAAAAAAAAATTTAGCTACGCTCGAGAATGTCGAGATGGCGTTTTTTTTTTACAACTTTGTTGCCCTCCCCTTTTTTTACGTCACTCTCAAATTGTCAGATTAGTGGAATATACACTTTTTAGGATGTAATTAACTCACCCTACCTTAATCTGACGCGCTCGAGAATTTCTGATGGTCAATTTTTTTTTACTAATCTGATCCTATATCCTTCACGGGCGGCCTTATATATGGGCCTCTTGTTTTGTGGAGGTACTTAACCGGGTACAAGGTATCCCTCTGTATATTAATCTGCCGCGCTTTAGTAAATCCCGAAATCCCCGCTTGGGCTCCCCTACTAATACTATTCATTGTATAATTCAATATTTTATTTTTATTAACAGTAATATTCAATAACTGAATATCTAGTTACGCAATATTATTTAAAATTGAAACTATCATATTATCAATAGGACGACATACTTACCCCTCTACCTGGTATGTTAATTTGATGCAATTGTCCAGTATTTAAGCCCTGAGCAGTAGAAACTTGTAAAAGTTGGGCTTGAGGTAAAATTGTCTGATTACCCGTGGCAGTCTTAAATATAATCCTTTGTGTAGTTTTATTAGTAGCGTTCGTTACAGCCGGCAATATCTTGGCCGGAACTTTCAATTGATTTAAAGTTACAGTTTTTGTACCTACTCCTGTGGTAATAATTTGATGAGAACTAACTTGAGGTATGAGTTTAATAGACTTTTGAGGATTTTTGGCCAACAAAACTGTTTGTTTTCCAGTAGATTGACCAGGTTGAGAAATTTTAGCGTTTGTTAAAAGTCCCATTTCTTGTGCTTGTTGTAACGTCAACGTTTTGGTAGGAGTCTGCATTCCTAATACATTCATTTGTTGTTGATCAGCTTTTTGTACTACCATGAAATGTTGATTTGGTTTTGTTACAGCAGTTAACGGTTTTGTAAGTGTTTTTTGAGAAGTTGTCAGTACTTTCTTCATCAGTACAGGTTTTTGTTGAACTAACGAAATATTTCCACCTGATGATGATATTGATTTAAAAGTGGGTTTTAAAGTTACTGGTCTCGATATAAGATTGGCTAAATTAATTTCTTGTCCTTGAGGAGCTACTAATTTGATTGCTTGATTAGCTCCGGTTCCTTAAAATTAAAACGTAATCATAAAGTGCTTTACAAAAATAATAAACGGTAAAAATCAGTAAAATTGATCGCAAGTATATCCTAAATCGAAATAAATAATAAATTCATTCAAATACGAAATTACCAAAAAGAGTAACACTATTCTCTATTCTTATATCAATTTGATTTTCATTTTCAACAATTTTATTTTCTTCGTCATGATTTTCTAATTCAGGTAGAATATTCCTTTGGTCAATCGCAATATTATGTAGTATGGCAACAGCAATAATGATTGCTTTTGATGTCTTCAACGACAGCCTTATTCCCAAACTCAATATAGGGAACCGCCTTCTCCAGACCCCAAAACATCTTTCCACAACATTTCTAGTCCGGATTTGGCTTTCATTACATAATTTCTAAGCCTCACTCACTGGATTATAAGAGGCGTTAGGAAGTAATTGGTGTTGGCATACCCATTGTCTCCCAAAAGAATTCCATTTCCAAACCATATCTTCTTCATCGGAAGATTCAAATATTGAAATCCATTTTAAAATAATAAATTAACTCTCTTACCATAGCAAACATTATCAATAATAAAAAATCAGTCAAAATCCAATAAGAACACTTTTTGTCAAGTTTTAAGGTAAACGAAGAAAGACATCACATATGACAGGACCGACAAGAGGTATCAATTTATATGAACTATTTCCATGTTACTTCTAGAATTGCTATACCGGTGTAAAAAAGGCATCGTAAAACCAATTAGTTTTATACTAGGTACAAATTCTGGTATAACTTTACTCCCAGAATAACTATACTGTTATTTATACCTAGTATGAATGTCTCTTGTAAAACCGGCCCTAAAGGTAATAAACGGCTTAGATGATGATGGTTCCAATGTGAACTCAATTGTGAATCTTAACCTTCCAGAGACTCGGTCAAACACTAAAAAAAGATCGGGCAAACACGAATAGCGCGATACGCTAATTACGTTCCTCGCTATTTTTAAATATCGGATGTAGGCAAATATGACTATAAGGGCCGGTTTTACAAGAGATTTATATTAGATATAAATACCAGTACAGTTATTCTGTCAGTAAAGTTATACCAGAATTTATACCTAGTATAAAACTAGTTGGTTTTACTATGTTTTTTTCACCGGTATAGCAATTCTAGGAGTAACGTGAAAGTAGTTCATATAAATTGATATCTCTTGTCAGTCCTGTCATATGTGATGTTTTTCTTTGTTAACCTTAAAACTTGACAAAAAGTGTTGTTACTGGATTTTAGCTGATTTTCTATTATTAATAATTTTTGCTGTGGTGAGAGTTTATTTATTATTTCAAAATGGATTTACATGATCTTCCAATATTTGAATCTTCCAACGAAGCAGGTATGGTTTGGAAATCGAATTCTTTTGGGAGACAATGGGTATGCCAACACCAATTGCTTCCTAACACCCCTACATAATCCAGTGAGTGAGGTTGAGAAATTATATATAATGAAAGCCAAATCCGGAGCAGAAATGTTGTGGAAAGATGTTGTGGGGTCTGGAAAAGAATATTCCAATATTGAGTTTGGGACTAAGGCTGTCGTTGTAGACATCAAAAGAGCTACTGCCATACTACATACAATTGCAATTGACCAAAAAATATTCTACCTGAATTAGAAAATCGTGACGAATAAAATGAAATTGTTGAAAATGCAAATCAATTTGAAGATATACGAATAGAGAACCATATACGAAGATTAGACTTAATAAACAATCATTTCTCAAATTTATTAGAGTAAGTTTGTCTGAATACATTTTAATTTGTTTATATGGTACCTATGTATAAATGAACAAATCATTTAAATTAGAATGACAACTAGATTTAATTATAAAATGTAATTATATAATATCAATGATCAATTTTTTTCTAGAATTTTCATTTCCAAAATAGGTTTTCTTTTTTCGTTTTTAACAGACATAATTTTATTTGTCACTTTTTGAAGTTATTCGAAGAGTAACCGATATATCTGTCTATTTAGGGACGGTACAGCTTATTCTAGTCTTTTCGAGAATCTTATTCCATTGTCAAACTTATACCTGCTTTGTAAAACGCTAGATTACATCCTATACCGAGAGTAGGCTTACTCTTAGTTTATACCACTATTGTAAAACCGGCCCTAAAATAGAGTTCGGGCAGAGCAAATGTTTACGTCTTGCGTTTACGTCAGCGTAATTTTAATTCGGTTATTTTCGCATTGACACTTTATATTTTGCACAGCGTATTGATCGGTTTAGTTGGGTTAATTTTGCAAAATGGAACAAGAGTTGCAGTTTGCAATTTTAGCTGGAGCGGTGATATAGAATTCATCATAATAATTAATCTTTTGGCTAATCGTGAAGAGCACTATCGTATAAATTTATTTTTTTTGGAAGAAATGGAAGACCTTGAAGTACGAAATCAATTTCGGTTTCAGAGAAAAGATATTTATTTATTAGTGCAAGAACGATAAATGTTTTTGATTGCCCTTTGACACTTAATTGACAATTGGTGTAGCACGTGTTTGGATTTTGGATACATTCGGCTTCCCTAATTTACCGTGAATCCTTCCGTTAAACCACTCCGTAAACTTACGAAACTATCGTTTTGCGTTAACGTTATTTGAGTAACTCGGTAAATATTTTGACCTTGCGCATGCGTAGATGTCAAATAGCGCAGAACGTAATTAGCGTATCACGCTATTTTAATAACAGACTACCTAAAATTTATTTGGAAATAAGAGCTATTGCCATCTCTATAATTTAATAACGCAGCTCTGCGTCCTGTAGGTTAGGTTAGGTTTGTGGTGAGTGGGCCAATAAGGCCCTCCACTGCGACTCACAAGAGTCTATTGTGGCTCACACCTATTCAGATTTCATCAAATAGATTCAGCTTCTTAACAAAGCCGATTATTTTATTTGGTGAATGATATTTCAGGTCCGAGGGCGCGAGAGAGAGACCCTGCCAAACATCAGATACCTATTTCGAGCCGCGGCGAGGTAGGCACAAATTATATATGCTCTGCTGTTTCATCATCTTCCAAACAAAGACGGCAAGTCGGATCTTCCGACAGTCCAAGTTTTAGCATATGATGATTCAGATGACAGTAGCCTGTTAAAAGGCCTGTTAGACAACGTAGGTCATGTCTGCTATGGTCTAACATGTGTTTGGAGACATACTTCGAAGGATGTATAAAAGCCTTTGAATGAACCAATCCTGGTAAATTATGCCAGAAGTCTAAAGCTCTTCTTGCTGTCCAGGTATTTAGTGTTTGTTTGGCAAAACTTATTGCGATGCCAATTGTAGGTTCTGGTCCGATAGAAACACGTGCGGCACCCTCCCTTGCAAGAAAGTCTGCCTTCTCGTTTCCTTCCATGCCAGAATGGCCAGGGATCCAGACCAGCAATACTTTATTGAGTTCTCCTATTGAGGAGAGTCTTTTTTGGCAGTCTAAAACCAATTTCCTGTAGGAAGTGACATAATGGGCTTGTTATCAATGAATTATTTTCTCGTTTTTTTTCGCGTTTTTTTGTGAAACTGAATCATCAAAATAACAGGTAAAATTTTTAGCTCTTAAACTTTCTCCGCTACTTAGATATTAAAGGTTGAAAATGAAGCTCCCTTAAAAAGCGACAGAGCGGACTGTGACGTCACATTGCATGTCGGGGTATAATATTCGGCATTACACCGCTGCATTTTACATAAGAAAATTGGTTCCAGCTGCAATATCTTCAAATTTCAAAAAAAGTTAGTGGTTTTTGCTATTCAGTAGATAACGGATTTATTAAAGCAGATTTTGGAAATTCACCTGAAATCGATATCTTTAAGGTGATGGACTACTTTAATAGAAACAAAGAATTTACACTTGGTTTTTGAATTGAAATTTCATAACAATATAAGGAAATATGAAGGTCTTAACTCCAGATAGGGGCATCCAATGCACGAATGGAACCTATAGGTATTTTGGGAAATAAGGGTTCAGACTTGCATTAAGGCTTATGCACGTTCCAAGGCGATTCAATGCGGAGGCGAAAAATGACTAAAAAGAGAAAAGCTAAAAAGAGAAAATAAAGAAATCGCGTTTGAAAAAAGACGAAAACCCATCAACGAAGAGTTATCAATGTCCACTAGAGGTTCTTCTTTTACATTAACTTCGTCAGGTTTAAGTTTGTGTATGTGCCTTGCTTTTGGATGAATTAGCATTATAGGCACATATTGATGTACCTAAATAAGAAAAACGGGAACAACATAATAAATCATTCCATTTTATATTATATAAGCTATATACAGGGTGTGATATCCATTTGATTTCCTCTTCTACTTGATTTTCTTCAGGTGTTCTATTTTCTGTTCTTATGTAATGAAAAATTGCTGTGCTTTAGTTTGTAAAAACTGTGACATGACTTTTTAATATGCGTTGTAACTCTATTTTTTGACAGTCAAAAAATCTCGCTACTACTCCAGGCTTTAGTTTAAGTTTTCCACTGCTCATTATTTTAATGTACATATATTTTTCTGGTGCATTCTTGGATGTGCTAGGGTAGTCGGAAACCCAACAGAACTTATTTACCACTTTTTTCTCACTCATTATATAATAAAATAAAGACCAGCTCAATCAACAGTCCAGCGTTTTGTTTCTTACACAATATATGGTTCATACAACAGCCTTTTTGGTGTGCGTCATCGTTTGTGACGTATATTCGGGTTTTGTGTATGTCGTTTATTTTATTTGCTATTTTGACACATATCTAACTCTAAATTTGATAAATAAAATCATCAGGATCGCATTCAGAAAAATTCGACAAGGTTACGAAATTAATAGTTACCAGCTTCTTTTTTTAACTGAAAATACTTGAGAACTTTCAAAATGCTGATGTTTTTCCGTGTATCTAGGCATATTTTTGTATTATTCGAATAAATATAACAATAATATTCATATTAACTTTTCATAAATAATAATTGACCGTGAACAACAAAGTCAGACCTGACAAGAACTGTCAGTGGGACAGTAGAAAAAGATGTCAGACACATTGACAATACGAAAGGTATATCTGCATGCCTATTTTAAATAAAGACATTTCTCACGATTGATAGGTCGCGCTTGCGCTTGATCTGAACATCAACCAATCAAATTTTGGTAAGTCAATGATTAGGATTGACGTTTGTAATAAATTTAAACGAATCATTATTGCGATATTTTGATTAGGATTAATCAAAGACCTGACTTTTTTGCATTTCTTTCCACGTAATATGTTAGAAAGACATTAACAAACGATGACGCACACCAAAAAGGCTGTTGTATGAACACAATGCAATACACAGTACACTTCCACATATGGTTCATACAACAGCCTTTTTGGTGTGCGTCATCGTTTGTTAATGTCTTTCTAACACATTACGTGGAAAGAAATGCAAAAAAAGTAAGGTCTTTGATTAATCCTAATCAGGCGCGGATCTGGGAAGATTTTTCGGGGGGGGTAAATAATTTTATAACTGAATCCTGAATCATTCGTTTATTTAAAAAATAACAAAAACGACGAGGACTCGACGGACGACGACTGTAGACCGAACTGGGCCGAACGGCGAACCTAATAAATTCTAGTGGTCGTTCATTTGGACGAACAAATCTTTAATCACTCGGGGGGGGTAATTACCCTATTACCCCCCCCTTGTATCCGCGCCTGATCCTAATCAAAATATCGCAATAATGAACCGTTCAAATTTATTACAAACGTCAATCCTAATCATTGACTTACCAAAATTTGATTGGTTGATGTTCAGATTAAGCGTAAGCGCGACCTATCAATCGGAAGAAATTTCTTCATTTAAAATAGGCATGCAGATATACCTTTCGTATTGTCAATGTGTCTGACATCTTTTTCTACTGTCCCACTGACAGTTCTTGTCAGGTCAGTACTTTGTTGTTCACGGTCAATTATTATTTATGAAAAGTTAATATGAATATTATTGTTATATTTATTCGAATAATACAAAATATGCCTAGATACACGGGAAAACATTAGCATTTTGAAAGTTCTTAAGTATTTTCAGTTTAGAAAAAGAAGCTAGTAACTATTAACTTCATAGTCTTTTCGAATTTTGCTGAATGCGATCCTGATGATTTTATTTATCAAATTTAGGGTTAGATATGTGTCAAAATAGCAAATAAAATAAACGACATACCCAAAACCCGAATATATGGTTCATACAACAGCCTTTTTGGTGTGCGTCATCGTTTGTTAATGTCTTTCTAACACATTACGTGGAAAGAAATGCAAAAAAAGTCAGGTCTTTGATTAATCCTAATCAAAATATCACAATAATGGACCGTTCAAATTTATTACAAACGTCAATCCTAATCATTGACTTACCAAAATTTGATTGGTTGATGTTCAGATTAAGCGTAAGCGCGACCTATCAATCGGGAGGAATTTCTTTGTTTAAAATTGGCATGCAGATATATCTTTCGTATTGTCAATGTGTCTGACATCTTTTTCTACTGTCCCACTGACAGTTCTTGTCAGGTCTGTACTTTGTTGTTCACGGTCAATTATTATTTATGTAAAGTTAATTTTAATATTATTGTTATATTTATTCGAATAATACAAAAATATGCCCAGATACACGGAAAAACATTAGCATTTTGAAAGTTCTCAAGTATTTTCAGTTAGAAAAAGAAGCTGGTAACTATTAATTTGATAGCCTTGTCGAATTTTGTTGAATGCGATCCTGATGATTTTATTTATCAAATTTAGGGTAAGATATCTGTCAAAATAGCAAATAAAATAAACGACATACCCAAAACCCGAATATACGTCACAAACGATGACGCACACCAAAAAGGCTGTTGTATGAACCATACGTCACAAACGTTAGGGATAGCACATGCAATATGACGTCACAGGTAACCACGCCCCGTTTTCGTTCAATCCAATTTCTTTAATTAATTTGAGGGCTTAAACGTTTGCGGAAAAATCTAAAATTTAGGGATTCCATTTAAAATGAGTTCTAGTTTCTATTTCTAAAATAAAATTTTTTTTCTCCGATTGGCAGCAAATACTAATTTTGCTGACTGATATCAATCAGCAAAGTATTACTTTTCCTGCCTAGGCAGCAAAGTGGTTACTTTGCTGCCTGTGATTATACATTTCCATAGCAACCAACCAAAATAATGAGATTGTGGGAATTGTCATAATTTGCAAATACAATATCCTCATGAACAATCGGAGAAAAAATTATATGTTCAACTTGGCAGCAAAGTAGATTGACTGCCGAGGATGAATTCATCTACTTCATTCATCTACTAGGAATACTTTGCTGCCTAGTTAAACAAATAACTATTCTCTGAAAACGAAATTGATTTCGTACTTCCTCGTCTTCCATTTCTATCAAAAAATTTAATTTTATATGATGTTGCTTTTCACGATTAGCAAAAAGATTATTTATTATAATGAATTGAATAGCACCATCATCCGCCCCAGCCAAAATTTGAAGTGTCAATATCAAAACGAAAATACCCGAATTAAAATTATCGCAAGACGTAAACACTTACTCTACCCGAACTCTCTTTAGTTAGAGTATCGCGATATTCGTGTTTGTCCGATTCTCTATTCATGAACTTTTTTTAGTGTTTGAGCGGAGATTCAAAATTGAGTTCACATTGGAACCAAGAACATCTAAGCTGTTTATTACCTTTAGTTTAGCTTAAATGATTCATTTTTCCAATCTGTCATGTTTTCATTTTTATATGTTCAATGATAATTTAGTTCAAATTATAATGAATTATTCTCTCATCTTAGCAGGTTAATTAAAATCTAGAGATGATGAACTTACCCTGCAAAAGTAATAAGGGTTGTCCCCCAACAGACTTAACAGTAAGAGGCATTTTTGTTGGCTTTGGAGCTATAGTCAAAGGTCTTAAAGGTGGCACCACAGTTGTTTTAGTAACCCTATTATCAAATATTTGGTCGTCTGATTTATTGGATGTGTCTAAGATTACATCAGAATCTTCAGTATCTACTTCTTCCATTTCCACTTCTTCTTCGTGCCCCACTATTTCTTGATTTTCAACGACTATTTCCTGTTCTAATGAAAATATTTGAAAGTTATAAGAGATAAATAATAAAAAAAGTGAAATTCTAAAGCTCCTGACATATTCTTTTTCAAATAAGTTGCAATTTATTACTTTTTATTTTTTAACATCATTGCTAATCATAATTTCACCTACAATGTATGTATCTTCTCTCTGCAGTTAATAATAAAAAGTTCATAAAAAAGTATGTATGTATTTTTGGGGTAACATTCACTGAGACCTGAGAGATCTATTGTGCCCCCTTACTTCTACTTAGTTTCTGAGGAAATTCTCTGAAATAAGTAGCTTCTTTAGTCCAATTTCCCGGAGGAATTTTATGACATCTGCTGGCTTTTTTGATATTAAAAAATATTAGGAATGAAGTTTATTGGTTCTTCTAACGGAAAGTCTTTGGAATTTGGGTTCACTACTCAATGCCAATATTCCATATCTTCAATGGCTGTCAACTAATGAATGATATAAGCGTTTGACATTGGGATGGTCAACATTTTATCAAATTACTTTTTAAATGATACTGTTTCTAATTAATTCTACTTTAATGAAAAAACATTAAAGTATTGATAAATATATTTCGACAAATATGAGCCTCCAGAGCGTCAGTCAATTTGATTTAAAAAGTAATATGAAAACATTCCACCTAGTGAGGGCCCAAACAGTAAATTATTTTTTTATATACCTATATACAGGGTGTCCCACGACGAGTGAAAACTATCTGTATATGGCAAAATGCACACTTTTTGAGTTATTGATTTTTTTGTAGAAAATTTGACCGTTGAAGACCCTTATAAATTATTTTTTTACGAGGAGACCCTTGAAGATATGGAAATGGTTTCTGTTCGGTTGCCTTAAGCAAGGTCAAACGTAATCGCATCTATGTTGAAAAATTTTTCATTTTTTACAGGGTGTGTATAAAAAGTTTTCAAAGTTATTTCTTCATTCTTTTAACAATGTGCGATTTCGATCGCGGTCAATCTGGATATCTTACTGCAAATAAAGCACATGTTCTTGTAAAAACTTTGTCATATTTACCATGTATTAAAAGTAAATTCACATAATAATTTTCATTTCTTAGTGCTTGTATCAAAATTTAGACCACACCTGCATCTCTAAAAATTTACAGAAAACATTTAATATCTGGATAACGGTAAGGTTTAGGTATAGGAAAGTATACATGAACTTGCCTTATTTTTTTCTCCTGAACGCATTAAAATAGAAAAAACAGGGTGGTTGTATTTAAAAAAATGAAGAAATTTGATATTTATGAAGTTAAACTTGGAACACTTTTTATTCACCCCCTGTATAAAATGCAAAAATTTTTCAACATAGATTCGATTACGTTTGACCTTGCTTAAGGCAACCGAACAGAAACCATTTTCATATCTTCAAGGGTCTCCTCGTAAAAAAATAATTTATAAGGGTCTTCAACGGTCAAATTTTCTACAAAAAAATCAATAACTCAAAAAGTGTGCATTTTTCGAAAAAAGTTTTCAGACAAAAGTATACTAAAATATTACGTAGATTTCAAAAATGTATTAATATACAGGGTGTTCCATTTAACCGGAAGTCGGCCATCTTTGAATATATTTTAGTTGAAAAGATCGTATCCGAAAACCCAAACGTAGAAATTTTCATGATTTTACTATAAGTATTTTGCCATATACAGATAGTTTTCACTCGTCGTGGGACACCCTGTATAAATATTTTGAATTTTTTTAACGACATAGGTAGTATATGTGGGAGTCCCATCTCAAATGACAATCAATATAAATAACAAGGTGAGTATTTAATTTTTTTATACAGGGTGAATCACGACTAACGGGACGGAGGTTTATGGCGAAACGGTAAAAATTTTGAAAGTTTGTCACTTCAGTAGTTTGTTTGATATAACAAATTCTAGCGTATTTTCTCTTACATCTCAATAGTCGGTTATTTATTGAATGTATTTCACGATTTAGTTCTAAACATTTCTTTATAGGGAGTTCAGAATTGTCAGTTAAACTATTAGATCATTCATGGATCATTCAATGTGTAATATCGGGCTTATTTTAAATTAAACACACTATATTTTAATAATTCACTATGTTCAAAAAAATGTCCTCTTTCGAACTTTTCATGCAATTTACAATTTTTTTAAATTGTATGGTAAATTGATTGAAACATCTGCAATTCTATCTAAATTTTATACTAATTATCTTGACAAAGTTATTGTAAAGTAAAACTGTGAAGCTGCTAATAAATATGCACACTTGTTTTTCCTGAGGTACACTAACTCTTTTTTTGCCGATAAGTATTTGAGTACATGATAAAACAAAAACACATTTTCAATAAAGCAAATACATTGATACTACAAAACGAGCAACAGACGACAAGCTCGATATTACACATTGAATGATCCAATAATTTAACTGATAATTCTCAACTCCCCGTAAAGAGATGTTTAGTACTCAATCGTGGAATACATTCAACGAATGTCCGACTATTGAGATGTAAGAGAAAATTCGCTGTGTTATATCAATGAGTTATTAATTTTTTTCAAAATGTTCACATTTTTAAAAAACTCAGCAGAACTCGGAACCCTCTGTATTTGGGTATAGGGAACCATTATAAAGCAGTATTCAATTTTTTGTGGGCAGTCAGAAAATGCAATAAAATATAGAGTATTTATTCCCTAAGAAAAAATTTAACTTCGATACGCTACACTTTAATGGAACATCCTGTATATTTCAAAATAATTTTAAAATGTAGCCTATATGAATGTACAAACTACTGAAGTGACAAACATTTCAAAATTTTCATCGTTTCGCCATAAACCTCCGTCACGTTAGTCGTGATTCACCCTGTATATTGGTATAGTGTATAACGGGTTTGATTCGGCCAGTGTAATTGAAAATTGTGTCCCATCACATTGCAAGTAAAAGGAAGATAATAAGTTTTGTCAAAGTTTAATGTTAATATATTAGAATCGGACCATCTTTTTATGTCATTTTCAGCCAAAGTTTTCAGGTTGTCCCAATCAACTCCTTCATTAAAAATGACAGTCTCATCAGCAAAACCTATGACAACTCCCTTAGTTTGAATCGAAAATACGTCATTGATTATATAGTTATACAGGGTATTCATTAGTGCGATAAAGTATATAATATCTTGAGGTTGAAAAATCACAAAAACTATTCAATTTTGGTATTGGGAATACTCCATAAATTTTAAAAGTTTCAGCTAACTTTTGCCGCTGTCAAAGTGACAATTGCACTGTGACATATGCGATTTTTTATACATGAGTTGAATTGTCAATGATAAAAAAACATGCCAAATCTTATGTTTTTAAGCGGTAGACCATAGACAAAATAGAAAAGAGACGGATCGAAGCATCGAGTCGCTGCGGTCGCGAGAACTACAAGACTTTTTACATAAGAGAAATGGAATAAGATAGTTCAAAATATTATAAATTACATTACACTGCAATATTTATCCTTCAATGGCGATATAGTATATTAAAGTATAAGGGCCAGTTTCATAATCAACTTAAAGTGCCTTTAAATATTAAAGTTGGCTTAAAGTGGAAAAAGTGGTCCCATAATCGTACTTTAAGATAAAGTAGTGCCTAAAGTTTCCTTTAACTTAAAGTGCGAATTTCTAAACTTTACAGAAGATAATGTGGCTTTAAAGCAAACATAACCTAGTTTTCTCCATATTTTTTGACAACCAGGCTGAATACTTCACGAAAAAATGATGAACATGCTTGATAGTTCTTCCAGCTCTAGTTCATTATCCGATGACGAAGTAATTTATTTGAAAAAAATAAAAAATTATTCAAAAAGAAAGTGTCACTTTGAAATTTATGATGATGCTGACGTTTTTGATCGCCAAAGCCATGTCAAAACAATAATTTTAGGTTAGATAACTGAATTAAATAGTGTCAAAGGTATCGAAAAACAAATTTCAGGGATGCCAACTTAGCTAAATGCTACTTTTATTAAAAGAAGGTGCTACTTCCATTATGAAACGCAATTATTTTAAAGTCGTCTTAAAGGATACTTTAAGATAAAGTCTACTTTTACTAAGGGCACTTTAACTATCGAATTATGAAACCGGCCCTTAGTGTATATTAAGGTCTTTAAAACACGCGCGATTTTCCGATATAGAGCAAGTGTTTTAGAGACCAGTTATCCTCGAATACTTTACGCTATTTTTTTTATTGGTGCACTTTGAAATTATAAAATACAGCGTGATTCATTAAAATAATTGTGAAACCAACGTATTCGAGTTTGGGCTCGCCCTGTATACGGTTACTTAGATATAGAATCAGTTCGATTGAAGTGTAGTACTAAACGACTATCACAGACGTGTGGCTATGAAAGATTAATTTTAAATTGTGCACTTTAAAGTATACAGGGCGTTGAATTCATTACGATTTACAGGAACAAGTGGTCAGAACTTTTTATATACGCTGTATAACCCATTACAATGTTATGTCATTGTAATAGCGAAGTCAAGCAGAATTCAAATTTGAAGTAAAATACAGGATGTCCCATTTAAAAAAATATAACTTTGATCTGGCACGGCGTTCTGGAACACGCTGTACAACTGCGACTAATTTTAAAATATGAGCCTCTAAGCTGGCTTCAATCGATCAAAATTTCATTCAAATATCTCTAACCATTCACAAGATATTGGACTTTATCGCACTAATGAATCACCCTGTATATATATATATATATATATACAGCATGCGAAATCTCTTTTGGAACCAAGGTACGAATTACACAAGTACGACAAGGATATATGAAAGAGAGAGGAAGAATAATTCTGAACAATCATCACTTTGTTTCACCTTAGAAGGCGTAAGTTTATTCCCGAGAGATCCCGACTGCTCATTCCCCTCCTATTTTAACTAGTTGGTGGTGGTAAATGGTAATTCAGTATGCTCCTTGTATTATCTATGGTATGCTCCCAACACGGAAGGAGTGAGGGCGTTAAAGAAATATAAAAATACAATCGTTATTACGTAACCTGTAAATCTTAAAATTCATTTTTGTCAACATGATCATTTCAGGCCAAGTTGACCATTTCTAACTACAATAGGATATTATTTTAGCCATTGTAACTTGAAAATAAAACAGCATTTCTTGAGAGAACCACAATTAATAAACTAAAAATCCCTTCCACTAAAAAATTAAATTGAAAAAATAAAATAAGGTACTTACACCTATTCTAAACATAAAATATAAACTTCCTGAAAAAATAAAAATCCATTCTAAAGTTAAACATAATTTTAATGAATTAAGTGCTCAAGTAAACCACCTTGCTGTGCCAGACAATAACCAAATCTGTGATAAAGATTTGATCTCATATCTCTAAGATTATTTGGCGTAATGCTGGCACAAACGTGCTGTATTTTCAATGTTGCCAAGTGAAAGTGTTTTATTTTAGCTATTGTGCATGACTTCGTAAAAAAGTCAACGAAAACGAGAGAAAAATATCATTTGTACAAATTAATCTGCGCTTCTGGCAATAGCGGTTAAAAATGTTGAAATAGAGGGGCAATGAGCAGTCGGTAACTTTCGGGATTTTAAATTCACTCCCTAGCTGGAATTAAATACACGCCTCGATGACCGCGCATAATTATCTTTCTCTCTCTTTCAGCTGTTTTTCTGTCGCTCTTGTGTATACAAGGATGGATCGCTAAGGATTTACGCAACCTGTATATATATATATATGTTTTTTTTTAGATTTCTTAATGTACTCAAACTTCCGATTCTAAAGTAGGAAATAGGGCAAACAACGGTATTTTGAATTTTGTTAGAAAATGGTGTATTAGCAAATGGTGATATTTCTCAACTCAAATTTGCATTTTGCATTTCCACATCTACTTATTCGAGTTTTATAATATTTATAGTTATTTAGGAATTTGTCCGAGAGATTACTTAATTAATTTTTATACAGGCGATATTAATTTTCTTAGTTCGTCCTTATGACTTTATCCCTAATATTTATTGATTCAAGAAAAACATTCGTAAGCCAACCAGAATAATTATTTTGTAGTCATTCTATTCACCTTTCAATGTGTAGAAGCAGTGTTTAAATATAATAAAAAAATATAATAAAATATTAAGAGACTTCCTGCATACTCTGTATTTTCCTGATTGAATATTTCAGGCATTTTACTGAATATTTTGTGGGATAATACATTACTCAGTATTTGTTTTTTAATAAATTCTTCTTTATTTAGACTATTTTCAATTTGTAATGCTTGTGTGAATAAAAAGTGCGCATTTTTACAATACTGTTTCAGTTATTTGCACATTATCATCCCCCTTTAATAAGGATATTATAATAAATTAATTAAATTATTTGCCTTACAATTAAAGATATTTCTAAGAGATTATCTTTTGCAATAATCGAATTTGAATATATAATAGTATTTTATGCAACGAACATGTAATGATAGCCATTAAGCACGAGCATATTGTAGGATACGAAACAAGCCGCAGGCGAGTTTTGTATATAATATGCGAGTGTATTAATGGCCATTACATGAAAGTGGCATACATAATGAATTTCATTATGATACAGATTTTAGTCTTTTAATAAGTATATTATAAAACAGTAGTAGAAAAAAGAGTTTATATATCTAGGAGTCCTGTTAAATAGTGATTGTGGTGAAGAAAAGGAAATTAATCATAGAATTATGAAAGCTAACAAAAGTCCAAGAGCAATAAATCACCTAGTCCGGTCAAAACATCTGTCAAGGAAATCAAAACTAAGATTGTACAATACTATATTGAAGCCTACGATATTGTATAGTTGTGAGACATGGGTTTTAAACAAAAAACAAAAAAAAAGTGTAATTAGATGGGAAAGGAAATTGTTAAGAAGAATTTTGGGAGGAAAAAAAGTAGAAGGGGTGTATATGAGAAGGACTGACAAAGAATTATATAACATTTATCGTGGACCCAAAATAGATGCAGCTCTTACATCAAGAAGACTTCAGTGGTTAGGGCACATAGAAAGGATGGGAGGAGGAAGAATAGTGAAACAAATAGCGTGGAGAGTTCCGGAAGGCAAGAAAAAAAGAGGCTGACCAAAGAAAAGATGGAGGGAGGTGGTACTAGAAGACCTGGAAGAAAAGAATGTGAATTGATGGAGAGTAAAGGCCAAAGATAAAAAAAATTTGGAAAGGAATTACAAAGCTATGGGCCTAAAAGGCCTGGTAAAAGCTATATATATATATTTGCCTTGAAATTAAAGAGATTATCTTTTGACATCTGCATATCAATGGGGAATCTACTTTTGGCATTCCTATGGGACAAAATATCATTTTAAAAATATCCAATACATTTTCAGATTTATTGCATTTTTTTCTTTTCAAATACATTAATTGTTTTCAATAATAGGATAAGATTGATTTAATCCAAAATTTTATTTTTAATAAAGAATCTATGCTTGTTACTACTAACTAAACTTTCATGGTGTGTATGGTTGATAGTAAGTGAGTCTGTGAGCAAAAAATTAACACTGAAAAAGTAGTTTCAATTCTTCTTATGGTTTAGTAAAACAGTTGAAACTATGTTACCAATAATTATTATTTTTCATTCTATTCTAGTTAAATGTTGAATATATTTTCGATAATCTGCTTCATACATAAAAATAAACATACTCTTTCAAATAACCTATAAGTAGATTTTAAGAAAATGAATTTAAACCTATACAAAGAAATTCAATGTGGGTAAATAATGTTAATTCATTTTATGAAAAAACAACTTATGTTAAAGGAAGGCTTGAAACCATTAAGTAAATTGATATAAAAATAAATTAAAACCATGTTTGGTCAGGCTATGTACTTAGTACAAAAAAATTATAATAAATAATTGTTGTGATTACAAAGAACTTTTAAGTTACCTTCAGTCTCCATATCAGTGGTTAATGTGAGTTCTTGGGATAATTCACTTAAATTTTGTATATCATTACTGCTCAAGCTAGACAAACTATTATCAAGATTGGCATTTTCAATATTCATTGTTTCCATACTTTCAGAATCATCCCCGTTCCCTAAAATAAACGACGTCAGTATAGTAATTCAACAAGAAATACAAAAAAATAAAAATGCTCTATATATCTAGCTTTATTTTTAAATTAAAATCCTTCATATATTCAAAAAAATGCATTCATCCTTACAAACAGACGCCTATTTCAAATTGTGCTTATGAATACTTGACAAAATTGTGATTAATGGACTTATACCATAAGTAATAAAATCTAGATCATTCACCACATACCTTTTGCCGACAATGACATGTTTAATGCAAAAATTAACAATTTTTCTATAAAAAGATGGAACTATTTCAAAACACCATAGTCAAATTTGACAGATCACGTGATCTTAAAGCACTTCATAGCTACCAACTATCCGTCCTCTTCAAAATCTCTACGTGAAGAAATCCCGCGTGTTTTAAACTGTATATAGTGCGAAAGTAATGTATAATATTTTTGTAATATTTACATATTAATTTCGATATTTTAGTCACGCGAGTTATTTTGTGCTGAAAGAAATTATTTGCTTTATTTAAACAATTGAAAAATGTGACAAATTTTGTCACTGAAATGGAATGTCAAATCATAGGTATTTTAATCATTAACTAAAAAGTGTTTTTTAATTTGTCAAGGAAAATCGTTAAAGAAACGTTTACTTAATAAAAAACATGGAAAATCCGTGTAAAATACAAATACAAGAAAAAGTATATAGTTATCCGCGCACGACAGAAGATAAATTGGGTGATTGTGCTAAACCAGATATAAAACAAATCGATTGTGCTAAGAAAAATGGATTGGGAGGGTTTTTCAAGAATAAACAGGATCAGCCAGAACCAGAATTATTGGTAAGATTAACTTTTATTTTTACTGTTCAAAAGTCAGCAATGTCAAAATAACTAGATACCTATAGAAATAGTTAATACACTGTATGTTAGTGAATGTGTACTAGGAAATGTATTTTCCATTATCATCCAATACGTATAAAAAACAGCTGCAAAGCTATATTTATTATACTGACATTTTTTGTTCTTTAATGTAACATTTTACATATTAATTTGTTATTGTATTGCCGATTATTGTCATATATTCGTTCACTACCTTACATACTACAGAACTAAGCTTTCACCTTGGGTTTATGATATTTATTTAATATTCATTTCTATGGCACCCACAATGTGATTCTATTATTCAACGAAGAGATGTCGCCGTCGCCAGAACAAATTATACTTCCTACATGCTTCCTACACTGTCGCCAATTTGTTCTTGTCTATAATATAGTGGAAATATTCTCAGCCAAGAGTTCACAGTTTATAGTTATTTTATTTTCTTGTTAGGTACTAGGATAATAGGTAGTTTCTCGGTGGAACTATATTATGTAGACTGAGGGACTGATTTTTCCATTTATATTCCTTAAATATAATATATGCTTTTTTGTAATTTTCTTTATTTTTTATTGTGGACTACCTACCAATTATTTCCAAAATTCGAAATATTCACTTTTACGATTTGTAAATGATTTCTTGTTCTTTATTCGTTCTTTTGTGCTCGAATCATCAAAAAATCTTAATCATATTCATAAATTGAGTTTTTAAATTTCAATTTTAACATTCGACAACAATGTAAATTTGAGGTGCTGTTCATGCTTAGCCAGGGTTGCCAGCCGTACGATAATTATCGCATTTATATGATTTTTCAACCTTTGCTACGATTCTTATTTTCTAAACTTATTTTCGCACGCTTTTTCACGCGATAATTTCACACATGTACAATTTAATAAAAAAATTTAAGTTATATTTGTGTCAGAAGATACGTAAATGATACGTAAGTAGGTAAAATATCTAGGTAGGTACACCTCAAGGATATGAATCTAATATCCTTGGGTACACCTATACCTATTTAAAAGTCACTCTACATGGATCCCTACCCCTACACATGTTTAAATTAAGAATACGAGATAATTAACATTTGAAAATAAAACTATGACACCTAGCCTATATAATCGATTAGAAAATATTACATTTTCCTATTTTGCGGACGTGGTGTTGGATAATTTCCTGTTAAGTGTGATAATTTTGAGAGTACGTTAAATTGGGGTACAGAAGTTGGCAATGCTGTGTTCAGCAGACAGCGCTTAAGCGAACGGAAAGTACACGTTTCATGGTTTGTGGTTTGGTTTCATTCATTTCTATTTCGTCACGTAATACGTCTTTACTGAAATAAGACGGAAATATCCTGATTTCAGCCAGAGTAGTGAACTGAAGAAGATTAATTTTACTTCAATTCAAATTAGTACCTACCTAGTGAAACTATTATAAAATTTTGTAAGTACGTTCAATAATTCATAAGTTAAGTCAAATGTGGAAATCCTAGTGACCGGCTCCAACTAAAAATTGGATGAAAAAGTAATTGCTTCAGTTTTGTTTTTCAAAGATAGAAGTGATTACTTTATGTTGTGAATTTCTATAGCTGAATTATCGTTGTTACAGCCCGTTTTATTAAAATAATACATACCTAGATGTTCATTTTTGAGATGTTATGTAATTTTTGAATGATGAATTGGTTCATTTTATAAAAATTTCTATTCAATTTAGTATCTCTGTAAGTTAATATCTAATTCACATATTTTCGATGTTTCGCTAAATTTTCTGTTGTATAATTACAAAACTGTTATAAAAATGTTTCATAAGAATTTGCAGCCATGTTGCCGTAGCTTGACACCGCGTGACCCCATGTCCATGATCGTAAACTAGAATAGGTGTAACTTTTATTCCTGGGTATTTTGTGAAACGTTCAAGTAATTTCCAAAAGATGGTGATAGCGCGGCTTACGCTTTGTAGGTAGGTTACGAATTTGTTATTGAAAAATAAATGTAAAGGTTGCCAATTTATTTCAATTGTCAAGTACCAATGACTCTACTTAATTCAATTACATATTCCATATTTTAGTATAGACAATTCCATAATATGCATTTTTTAAATAATTTTATTGGATAGTTATTGGATAGTATAATCGGGAACCACATTGAGGCATTTCGAAAAAGGTGGTATTTATTGTATTATGTATTGATTATCGATTCAGTGTCTAATATACCGGGTGTCTCATTTAACCTGAAAAATCAGAATAACTCGAAAAATACACATCTTACACAAAAATGTTCCATTCAAAATATGAGTGTCTCCTAAAATTGAACCTCCCTCCTGGGATAACTTATTGGTACAAGTTTCAGAATCCAGGACTACAACAATTAACAATAATAGGAAACTTGTCATTGTATGTAAATGTGAGCTTAGAATGAGCCAAAAATTATGGTGTCATCAGATTTTTCACTCACATTCGATTAGCATTTTGAAGATGAAAATAGCAGAACACATGTTATTTCCTATAACTGAAAAGCAAACAATTTTGTAGTAGGGTAATTAATTAGTGTAAGTAGAGCCTAAAATTATTGTCTAATTGGATCTTCTCTGCAGAGTTATTTAACGGTTGGGTTCTGCTGGCTTTACGGTTAAGCTAGCAGAACCCAGGTTTTTATTCAAAAAACGTGCATCTTAAAATTATGGTGTAATCCAATTTTCCATAAAAATTCGATTAGCTCATTGGTTCTGCCAGCTTAACGTTAAGCTAGCAGAACCCGCGATTTCTCCCACAATTGAAGAGCAAAAAAATTTTCAATAGGGTAATAAATTAGCCTAAAAATAGCCTAAAACTATGGCATGAAAAAAAGTTGAAAATTCCAAAGTGGTTCTGCTAGCTTAACAGGGGTGACTAGCCAGGTCTCAAGAAAACAACGTCGATATACTTCAAAAACATCTGAATCCTTCAAATTGAGTTTGCCATCTCCACTTGATGTATTTTATAACGGGTCTTTTCTCCTATTTATAACAATTTTTTGTTTTCTATTGAAAACAGTTTATTACCATGGTTGATATTCTGGAAGCAGTTATTCAAAAAATGTGAAGGAATATGTTCCTGTACTGCTTAAAAGTATATGAAATGAAATTTTGATAGGAAATTTTTCCAATTCCTACACATTTGGTAGTCAGAAATCTAGTATGTATAATATTATTGGTGATATACTATTTAATTTTTACAATTTTCCAAGTTGGTTGGCTTAGAATTCTAGCTTTAATTCTTTAAACTACCAAAAAAATGTAGTATTCTTACCTTTGGAGGTGGAGTATTATCTCATTTAGAGGCGACTTCATAATGTAACAAAAAAATTGTCAAAAAGTACAATTAAAAATATGTATTCAATATGTCGAAAAATAACCCAACCAAATATTATGATCATCTTATTATATTATTATAGTTTGATTTTAGTACTTCATTATTTTTACTGATCATTCACAATTGTTAAATATGTTGAAACTATCTTGCGTCAATTAAAATTCAAAGTTACTGGAAAATGTATAGGAAATGAAATATGTAGCAAAACTTATTTGCACACGCATTTTACTTGGCTATGAATTGCCTTTCTTTTTTTTTGACTCTTTAGAGCCATTTGGAATACTCACATTTTACTAACAATATAAATTTTCAATACCACACTGCATTATAAGTACGAGGTAGGTATACTATAGATTGACAATGTGGTATTCTCTCAGACCTACACTGTTGTTCCTATGGCAACGACCATAACAACCTAACCTAACTCTTTGTCTATGAAACCTAACCTAACAACTTTTTGCGAAGAATGAGCATCCAGCTCTCGGGAAAGACTGCATTTAAATAGTTTCTTATGTTTAATGTGGCGGAGCGGCTACTTGCATAATCCAGATATTCCACCTATTATAAAATTTTGCCTGTCGTTTTCGAGGCTTTTTGATGTCGAGAGAAAACATTAAATATCTTGAAAACTACAAATTTTATGATATGTAAAGGCTATGTGTTTTTTACGTGAAAAACATTGAGGAATACAAAATTGATCAAAAATAGCTACAAATGCCAGTGGCGTGATAAATTGGAGGAGAAAAATGACATATTTTATCAAATGTACACCACTGGATCAAGAATTGATGAATGATTTGTCATCAAAATATTCCTCTTTACATTTAAAAACAACCTGCCAAATGTCAAATCAATTTATTCATCCATTTTAAAGTTATCAAATAAAAACATTTAAATTTTTTTAACTTTAACACTCCCCGTATTTCGAAAAGTAAATGAGCTGGACCCCTCAATCCTTATATCATTTTGTCCAATTTCACGAGAGGTATCTACAAACGTTGTAAGTGTCATTTGAAAACACCCTGTAGAATGTATTTTTTATATCACTGGTCAAATTACCTAAGTTACTTTCACGTCGATATTTTATAATATGGATAAGGATAAGAAAGAGTATCCAAAATAATGAGCACTTTCAATCTCCACCTTTGAATCGCTAGTTTTAAAATAAGAAACTATGGAATTTGAGTTATCTTTGTCGTTTTGTAAGTCTACGTATGTTAGTCTGTTTTATTTTAACTCTTTAGCCTACTTATAGACTATTCCAATATTAAAATAACATTTTGTTTCTCTGAGGGTAATTCTATTTTAGGTTTAATTCATTGCAATGCATCCGTTTTGTTTCGTTAACAATATATTTGCCATAATGTTGATTAAAATACTTCCAAATTATTATCTTTACTACACATTTTTTCCGGAGAGAATAAGCTACAAATGGAGCATCATGTGAGGGTATACTAATTCCAGTGTCATTGAAATAGACAATTGACAAAAAAGGAAAAAAGAACGACATGGCAACAAGTCTTGTTGAACAAGAATGGATCGAAACAAATTCACAAAACATAATATACAGAAAATTATAAAGTGAAGCTATAGTCATACACCAAACCAGTGTGAAAGAAAACATGAACAGGAATCAGAATAGAGCTGAATTGAATCTTTTACTTGAACAATCTTTTAGGCATGCTGGTCAGGGGACATATAATCGCATCGTGTCCACAAATCCATAAAAATATAGATAAAGACGAGCGAAACAGTTAGTAATAGAAAATTGGTCAAATCTTATGGCAGACTTAATGAGTAAAGACTGTTGTGGCGTGCTCGATAAATGGGCACTGTAAGGTCAATAGACACTTGAAGCTGATGTGTAGATTGTGGATTAGAGCAAGAAACATCACACATTCTATGCTGTCAGTACCATAGTATCAAATGTGCGGATCTTTGCACTCGATGAAAGATACTTCTCAAAGATGGTAAACTTCATTTAGAGAGTCTGGCTGTGGAAAGTAATCTGGATGAAGAAGAGTACAATAGATTGGAATAGGCCAGTAGCCATCTCATAATATATAAAATGTTCAAAAATACTAAATTTTGAATAATGTGAAACTATACCTACATTAAGCACTTTTGATAGGCGGAACTTACTAGAAAATAATATCAGCCTTAAAGAGTTTCGTAATATGACGCAACATCTCCAAATTCCATTAAATATCAATTATCTTCTATTTTGGTACACACTACACAGGGAGGATGGAAACTCGAACCTTTCATTTCTTTCAAATGGAAACCCTGTATTTTATAGCCCAAATAGAATGTAACTTGAATGTTTATTAAGCATTCCCTTGATGTCGTCTCTAGCAGTCTGAGAAGTTTTATAAACATAATTTTCTGTAAAATCCCAAAGTGTGGATCAAGATGGGCGAACCCCTCGTTTTATACCTATACCTCGCTAATGTTGATATAACCTTACTTGTGATTTGACCAATCATGTTTCTTATTTCTAACCTAAGTATTTTTACAAACTTCACATATTCTCATCATCATTAATGTCTCCTAATTACTTAAATTTTAACAAATTACAATAAAATACCAAATAAAAGCAGAATTGTAATTGAAATGTTATTGACAGATCTCATAAGGTATTTCGAGGCTGCCAAACTAAAAATTTATAAACTAATCTGCTATTTGATATTGATAGAAAATGCAAAATTCAACACCGAAAAAAAAAATAATGAGGACTGTATGCTGGTCATACATATTTTAAATGCGTTTCACTGTTTTCGCACTTTTTGAACCTGAAATATTCCAAAATTTTTAAATGTGATCATCAATTACTATTATTATTGTTATACGGGATTACGCGTCACGTAAGGATAGTCTTGAATATGTATGTAGGGACAACCAAAATGTAAACGTATCTTTGATACGTCATTTGTTGGGTCACTCTTCCGGTCCACCTGTTTTCCTATTTGCCTATTTACTTGAGTTGATTTGTGTTTTGTTATTTTTCTGTTCTTTGTTCTGATAAAAATTAATAATCTTAATTCGTGTTAGCTTCTAATTTTTATTAAACATTTCATTAAGCCTAATACGGAGTTTTCATGATTGGTGGCTGCTTGTCTAATACCTGTAATCGATAATTCGACCCACAAAACAGTATTCGACCTATGAATTCGACTTGACAGAAAATCTGAAATTTGAAGTTTATTGACACTCAATGTCAATGTTATTCTAATTATGTTGATAAAATATTCGAAACAGATAATCCTGATTAAATATCACAATTGAATTCGACTTGGGATTCTTATAATTAGAATTATTACTATAAGTAACATAATGCTATTCGTTATATATTTGTACATGATAAAATGGATCCTTAAATTATTCGATATTGGTCAATGAAACCTGTCAAATCGTTTTTGCGAAATACTTTTTGAATGACTCAAAATATTATTAATAATAGTGCATCCTAAAGATCCAAATAATTGTGAAAACCAATGTTGCCGTACGCTGAAGCATTGTTCATTTTCGGTTGTATGTATGAATTGTTTAAAATCCATAGTACTCGTCGAGTTTTTTCCCTTTATCCTATAAATTTTTTAACAGAAGTAAGTATAATAAGTATTGGACCCATTACTTTTCTAATTTTTAACACAATGTTATTTCTGGATCAATTTGAAATGGGAATTTGTAGTAATTAAAATTCATTTTCGGAAAATTTTTACATTATTTTAATTCTGTAACTTATCTTGATATTCTGTTTTTTTCACTCAATTTTGTTTCGATATATTATTCATTAATTTGATGTGTGATGCAATATTTTCTTTCTTCTTAATTCAATTTTATTTTGATCTACAAATTTTAGATAACTAACATAACAGAAGAAATTCTTTAAGCAACTGGTAGACATTAGACAATCTGTTAACTTCAAAATATTAACAGGGAACGTTTTATTGTCGATAATACTTTGTTAGTTAACCATTTATAGTGTTCTAATACCTTATTCGGAATTCTTCTGCATACCAAATTTTTGTGAAGATATCTTAAGTCCGAGTGGGTCTGTAGTCCTCTAAAGTTTCAACAGACGAATATACAGGGTGTAACAAAAAGGCAGGTCATAAATCATACCACATATTCTGGGGCTAAAAATAACTCGATCCAACCCAAGTTACCCTAGTACAAATGTGCATGCGAAAAAAAGTTACGACCTGGATGCAATTGGATATCGTCAGAAGCCATTTCTTTTCCAGAATATTCGGTTTTCGTTGGTAAAACGGTGCCGACTGTATTCAAGAAAATGGGGGGCCATTTCGAATATCTAATAATAAGTACTATTTAAGAAATAATGTGTTTGAATAATGGTGCCACAATGAGCATTAAACGTACACAAAAATTTTGTGGGGGGATTAGTGGATCTCAACTCCCATAAATTTTTAACGGGGAGCAAGAATTCCTTAATTTTTTTCAAGATGCTTTTATCATAAGAAAGCCACTTGCCAACTTTCATTATAATATGTCGAAATATTGGAAAAATTCAATTTTCATTTGGTAACTTCGAAGGGTTGTAACTTTTTCTCATGCATATTTGTACTAGGGTAACTTGAGTTGGATTGAGTTATTTTTAGCCCAAGAATATGTGGTATGATTTATGACCTGACTTTTTGATATACCCTGTATTGTATACTATTTCCGACTACTAATAAAATGTGATAATCACAAAACTATTCTACTCGAGTTTACTCTATTTTGAAAACTTACCTAATATAAACCATAGAAATCATTTCAAGATTTTAAAGCTTTTTGTCGCAAAAATGATCATAAGCGCCGTTGATTGAAATTCATCACTACAAAAACTATAAAATGTTGAAATGTACAGAGCAAACACCTACTCCAAGAAAAATTCACATTGCTAAATACCAACATAATTTTTTCATAATTTTGTATTCTTTTCTATATATTGTTACGAAAACATTTGTTGATTTTCTAGGAAATGGCTCCTCCTCCATATTCTGATCTCGGCAAAAAAGCGAGAGATGTATTCGGCAATGGTTACCACTTCGGTCTAATCAAATTGAACTGTAAAACACAAACAGCTAGCGGTGTTCAATTCAGCACTGGTGGAACATCGGACCAAGAATCTGGAAAGGTTTCCGGTTCCTTGGAAAGTAAATACAACGTCAAAGATTACGGTGTTACCTTCACAGAAAAATGGAACACAAACAATACTTTGGGCACCGAGATTGCCGTAGCTGACCAAGGTATTCAAGGTCTTAAATTATCTGCTAACGTAGACTTTTCTCCACAAGAAGGGTAAGTTCATTTTTGATTATTTTTTTTATGCTAGTTGTTGAATCTGCAATGCTCCTAACATTAAAATCATCCTAATTATTATACTAAAGCAAGTCATCTGAGTGAATATTGGCCATAAATTGCGAGTAAAATACTATACTTTGTCCACGACCCTTAATTTCTTTGATAAATAAAAGTCAGTAGCGGTCATTTGCTATTACTAACCTCAAAATGTTGAGGTAGCTACATAAAATAATTTGACATATATAGAGATGGGCGATACTGTACAAAGTATCAATACAACGTACCGTTGCAAATATATTGTTTTAAAATACTTAATATTAGAAAATATGGTTATGAAAAGTATCAATAGTAACAATTACAATATTTCATCGATACGATATATTTCGGAAACAGATTTCCTGAACAAAATACACAGATTTAATAATTTATTTCATAGTCTACCCTCATCTCTAGTCAGTGTATTATGAACCACATAATTCACTCTAGAAGATATATGGGTACTATTACTATATACCATTTGTAAGGAGGTAAATTATTGACTTATTATTAGGTGGTCGTGGGCAAAATATATTTTTTTAAAACCACAAGTGTAACAATTGGCAGATTATTTGCGTCGTACCTATTCAAGCAAGGTATTCATTTTGAATGTAGGTAATTAATTTTAAATGTGTTAACTGATTGATTAGATTAAAACGTATTAAGTTTTATAAAAAAAACTGATTCTTGCAGCGGTATGTTTGACTATAATAGAACAATCTTCAAAAAACCGCATATATCAAATATATGAATGCGACAAATTTTATTTAGGTGAAACATCTAGACCATTGAAAGTACGAATAAACGAACACAAAAAATAGGGAATTCTTTAAGTCAGCTATTTGCAAACATGCTTGGGAAGAGGGTCGTCAAATTCAATGGGATTCATCAAAAATAATATTGAAAAAACCCAATAATAAAAGACGGAAAATCAAAGAAAGTGCTTTAATACAACTAAATGCAGATAAATGTGGAGCTAGTATTTCAGCCGAATGTAGTCAAATTTGGTTACCAATGCTAGAAAGAGAAATTTCCAATAATCAATTACCTGCGTTATCAGGATAGCATCATAAGTTTTTATCCAGGTTTTCTTATGATTTATAATTTGAATAGTTGTTAATCGATACACATTTCAATACACAAAATCAGAAATATTCATACACAAAAAAAGTATCAAGAAACGCGTTTTATTAAAAACATTTCTAATATAAGCGAAAAAAAACGCGCTATCCCAATAAAAACCGTTCCTGGAACGTGCAATTCACTGGATTCCATTTCTAGTAGATTATCATATCGTTGGAATGTCATAAAATGAAATATTTCATTTCACATTTTTCCAGAGATATGATCTACTATGAATGGACCTTAATAAAAATTTGATAACAAAAATTTTGTAGTCTTAAACTTCAAAATATTTTTGATTGTCTAGTTAACAAATTTTTTCCGTCGTGTCAGATAGGGATAAAAATTAATAATTCAAAAATATTGTGGTTCAATTTCCCAACAAATTAAAAAGAAAAGAATAGTGTTGTTATTGAACCTATTTTCAGCAAATCGTGTGCAAAGGTAACTTGGATAAATTTCAATCACATACATACGTTGTAATTATTGATAATGCGTCGTATCGTATTGGATCGCTTGATGTTTTCATGATTTTGTAAACATTGCGGCGTTGCCGGTTTGTCAAACGTCATGACTCCTGAATGTAGGATTAAAAATATTGTGTATCAATTTTATATTTTATTCATTTTAAGTACCTACTTATTTTAGTAATGATGTAGTGTAGTTCGTTAAAAGCCGTAGTAACTCATACAAAAACACACTAATTGTAATATAACTATAGATGGATAAGTTAGAGATAATAGGCAAGTCTGGTCAGAAATTTTCTATTACACAAAAAGATAATAGATAATTAATCAATCACACTCTTGAATAATTTTAGAGCATTTGGTGTTTTAGTTGTTACTTTACGCTATAATGTGAGTCGATAAGTAGAAAACAAGAGTTATGAGTCACGTATTCTACTTCTAATAAATTAAAATATTACCTACCTATAAATTAACTCTATTTGTTGGTTTATGTTTGAGCGTTTTCAATAATTTGGTGTAGGTACTCCTTTTACGTTGGTTTTTGTATTCTCAAAAGCGTTCTAGTTGCCATTTGATGAATTCTCAGTTTTTTTAATACAAAGTGTTATCTGTAGGTCTCTAATTAAATTCGATTTCAATGCTTTGCTTTTTCAATAAAAAATTATATCTCGAAGTTGACCTCCGCAGGTTTAAAAAGCCTACATTCACAGCATCATATTCCAATAAAACTGATGTTTATAAGTATTCTGCTTCAGCAAAGTATAAGATGTAAGTATATTCAACATTTTCATTTTCACAGTTCATATTTGTATCTATTTTAACTACCCAGTAGAACTTCTTTTTGAAAACTCCATAAAAATATATATTTGAATTATTCAATAAGATTTTAAAACTTGCCCTTTTCGAAGCTGTACCTGTTTTTAAACGTTGACAGTTATGGTCAAAAGTGGGCTATATAAAAATTCTACATTTGGTCACTACGAAATTTTACAATGTTTTGTGTAGTATTACCCAAGTAGAAAACATTTGTTTATATGAATCTTGTAATAAACTATATAAATTTTAAAACTTAATGAAAAAAATGCTCAATATCAAATAACTTATGTAAAAAGTGGATAGCTATTAAAACCTCAATACAAAACAAAGTTTGATGAAAAACTATCTTTCTAGAAAATCATTTGAATTTGCTTAAGGCTTCTTTTATTAGCCACTACAGCAACATAGTAAATTAGAGATCAAATGAATGCATAAGTCAAAGCAAAACTGGACTAAGAGTCTTAACAGGGATCCTAACGGGACATTGTCGCCTGAATGGGCACCTGAAAAAGCTCAAATTAGTGGAGGAAGAAGAATGCAGATATTGTGGCATGGAAGAAGAAACCTCCATTCACATACTTTTCAACTGCACAGCATTCCAGAATCCTAGAGCACAGTACTTGGGAGATTACTGGATATAAGTTGAAGCCTGCAGATGTCCTAAAGTTCCTCCGGGAAATAGAACTAAAGGAGCTACTAATTTCAGAGACTTTTTAGAAACTAAGTAGAAGTAAGGGGGCACAATAGATTTTTCAGGTCTCAGTGAATGTTACCCCAAAAATACATACATACATGCAACAGTAAATTTCATTTTAACTACATCTTTTTTGCCAACTTGTTGATAAATGCTGGTTTGTTCAATCTCGATGCTAGTGATATAGGTGATCGATTACAAGCATAATCACGAATGTCGGAGACAACCATGAGCGCTCAAGTGCATGCAAAATTTTAGTTTGCAATACTTCACTGGTCCATTTTCTGTACCTAGGATGTGAGTAGGTGGTGCGCATGTTCACGGAATTGTTGAAAAAAGACGCAAACTAAACTACAGAGCGGCTCAAAAAAGCGTTTATAATACAGAGTAGATTGAAAAATACCTAATACGATAAATCAACATAAAGAATTGTTTATTGATAAATATAGCGACAAATAATTAAAGTGCATATACATATTACCGTTGTGTTATAATTAAATTACTGTATTTTGAAATTAGAAAAAATATTTTTTTGTAAATTTACTACCTACTTTATAATATGAACCGTTGATTTTGAAAGTCACATAAGTTATAAAAAAAATATGCTGGATACAATTTTTTGGAGGAATCTATAAATTCGTGAACTTTTTTTTAAGCAGTGCCAATGCAAGCACTTTTTCCTGGGTAGTTTAACGCTTGCATTGAGGAATTTGTCTTGTGCATCGTAACTGATAATACATATATCAAAAAATCTGCAGTACTATTGGAACCCCAACAAACGAATTCCACGTGACATGCAAATCTGCGATACCTGTTAGTGGCTTGAGCATCAGACCTTTTTTGCGAAGTGATTTAAGTTTATAAGGCACATTCTTTTCTTTCCACAATCCATATGCTTCTTTCTAGGTGATGCTCCCACTTTAGACCTGATAGTATAAGATCCCGATATAAAACGACCTTCACCGAGATGCTTATTTAATGAAACGTATTTTATATTTAATTTAATATGTCAATAAATATAATCCATATGGGTTGCCTAGCAAATTTCAGTCCAGAGTATGTTTAATTAATAATTAAAAAAAATTATTTTTTTAAACATTTCACCGGTATGATTATTAGATAAATTCTATACCAATCGAAAGTATGAAGCCCATAGAATATGCAAACGTTAGGTTGCCTATTCTTTTCCGGTCACAACTATCGGGTTACCAGGTATAACCAGGTAAATCTGTACTAGCATTTTGCAACGGTCTGTTTATTGAATGAAATTTGAATAAAATTAAAGATTATCTTATTCTGAACACGGTGGTATAGGGTTGCCTGCGAAAAATCAGTCCAGAATTGCGGTTGTCGAATTTTAAAAAGTAAAATATTGCTCCGAGTAAATGTGTGCGACTGAGAGGTCCCAACCAACCATCCCATGCGATAGAAGAGGACACAGCATAGCAGCTGTTAAAAGTCCGCCCATTTAAAGAAAGAGAGTGCGCATGCATTTGGGATTGGAAAAGAAAAGGATAGCGATAGACTCGTATATACTATGCATCATTTTGGAGCAGTGTTCCCAACTGCAGGGAATTTTCCCTTATTATAGTGATACCTATATAATACTACCCTGATTAAAAATATTGATTGAAATTAAAAAAATTCACTACATGCAAATTATAAATCTATAAATGTAAACAGAGAAATTGAAATCAATTTAAACTATTGGAAAAAATTCAAAACCCTTAAGTGAATCAGGATAATCTTGCAAATTTTATTTTTATTATAAGAAGAATAATATGGCCGAATTTCTCGTGATATTTCATTGAAACGCCTTCTCTTGCGGGTAGGTCCTTCTCCATTTTCGTTGTCATTTACTTGAGACGCTGATGAAGTTGTAGCTTCACCATCATCAACATTATCAGTTCCATCACTAGAGAATTGATAAATAATTCCAACTGTGTCGTGCATTGTGTCCTTTCCAGAAGTTGTGTCAACGAAGCGGTCGAAATTGTCGAACGCTACGTGGGTGCTGTGTCCATTTGCTGCAGTGATGCCTTTTGGTATAACTTTGTTATCTTGGATCGATGTATATGTCATTTCGGTTTCCATTTCTTCTGCCAAATTATATCCAATTGTATGGCCATATCTATTAAGTATCGTAATGACTTGCCGAGAGTTGGTTAAAGACTTTACTGCCAATCCAAGGGACAAACTTTTTGAGGGCTTACATGCACCCCTAGTGACAGCATAAATAATATCACTACATATTGACGTTATTTTAACTTTTAGTCCGTTCGAATCTTCATCAGAAAAATTAGGCCCTTCGATAAGATTTCGTATAAAATCAATTAATTGCTTAGGAATGTCACATTCTCCACGAATGACATCATCAGCAGTTATGTTGCGAGAAAGCGGATGAGCATCTATATTTTTAATGCAGCTTCTCAAATAATATGCTACATTTTCAAACTCATAATCATTTCTTGTCTCCAAAAGTTTGAAATTGTTTGCCATTACAGAGACGTCCATGTCTGTTTTATACACAATTTTTTTGTTACGTATTCCCATTGACGCCTCAATCGTAATACGATCATCGAATTTCTTCATTAATTTTTTTTGCAAGGTTTCACATCGGTAATCTTTAATATCATCGAAATCAATTTCATGATTCCCAAACTCTAACAATAAAGCTTGGTATCTTAAAAATAATTGCTTGATGTCGATGCTGTTGATGTTGACTGCTCCTGAAAGAATTAAATCATTATTTGAGTAAAAATCGATGAAAATAAATATAATTGAAAATACAAGTTCATTGAATATATTTTCTCATCATTTTTTGAGAAAGCTTAGTAAAAAAAATATTTTATTACCTTGTCAAAGTCCTCTGAAGTTTGGGACAGGTCTTCAACATTACTCGTTTCATCTTCAGCAACTGTAGCACAGGAATCGACACTAGGGTTCAACTGTTTTGATTCTTCTTCAGTAGTAGATACATTGGTATGCTCCTAAAAAAAATAATTTTTGCGATTAAATGAAAATGTTTGATATATAAATTTTATAAACTTGATAAAAATAGTTGATTGAAGACATCCTCATTAATTGTTACGAAAAAAAAGAAATCAGATCATTTTCTTGTTTAATTCATAAATTACCGTTTTTAAGTAAATTACAAAAAAATTATGTCTGTCGAAAATTAACAAAACCATATGTGATTTTTACTAACAATTATTCAAACATGAAAAAAATATAGAAGATGTATTAGATAAGATAATTTTAAAGATTCAATTATTATGTACTTACTGTATATTTAGCACTAAAATTGAGAAATCCTTCGTTATATTTTTTATTCAAAACGGTCACTTTTTTGTAGCAGGTAGTATGATAACCTACAAATTGAAGTGACGCACTGGGTATTTCAACAAAATTGTATTTAAAGTGTTTTTTTTTACGAAAAGCTAACTTTAATACACAGTTTTTAAAAGTTTCATCATTAAAATCAATTATTTCATCGTCCGATCCACACAAAAAACACTTTTTCGCCATTTTTTCCAACAATAAATAGTAGCACTTTTTTTAAATTGTGTTTATAGCTATACTCTACTCCAAAACAGTGTTCCCAACCTTTCAAAGTAACAATTCCCTTTTCCCTTTTGGGTGCCAAAATTCCCTATTAAGGGAAAATTCCCTGCAGTTGGGAACACTGCTCCAAAATGATGCATAGTATATACGAGTCTATCGCTATCCTTTTCTTTTCCAATCCCAAATGCATGCGCACTCTCTTTCTTTAAATGGGCGGACTTTCAACAGCTGCTATGCTGTGTCCTCTTCTATCGCATGGGATGGTTGGTTGGGACCTCTCAGTCGCACACATTTACTCGGAGCAATATTTTACTTTTTAAAATTCGACAACCGCAATTCTGGACTGATTTTTCGCAGGCAACCCTATACCACCGTGTTCAGAATAAGATAATCTTTAATTTTATTCAAATTTCATTCAATAAACAGACCGTTGCAAAATGCTAGTACAGATTTACCTGGTTATACCTGGCAACCCGATAGTTGTGACCGGAAAAGAATAGGCAACCTAACGTTTGCATATTCTATGGGCTTCATACTTTCGATTGGTATAGAATTTATCTAATAATCATACCGGTGAAATGTTTAAAAAAATAATTTTTTTTAATTATTAATTAAACATACTCTGGACTGAAATTTGCTAGGCAACCCATATGGATTATATTTATTGACATATTAAATTAAATATAAAATACGTTTCATTAAATAAGCATCCCGGTGAAGGTAGTTTTATATCGGGATCTTAGACTATGATATTGCAAAAAAACAGAGCATTAAATTGGATCAGAGGTACATTAGTTCCTTTGCAACCCTGAACAACTTGCAACTGCTTCTATGACAGGCAGTACAGCTTCTCCTGCAATTTAAAGTACAAAAAATTGTTACACTGTAAAGCAAACATAAGTAGAAATTATGTTTTCAATGAATTGAAGATATTTGGAATCCGAAGATTCATTGGCAATAAAACCAGATACAGAAAACTCAAATGAGTTTTGTTAAAAATACAATGAAAGTAGAAAAAACAAAGATATGAGAGGAATCAGTTTCTTTATTGGCTCGAAGTTCTTCTTTGGGATAATTTCCACTATATTTGAAAAATTGACGACCTTCTACCTCAAACTGGTGTTAATGTTGTTAATATTAGTGTGAATGCATTGGCTATTAATAATACAAATAGATTTTTTTTGTGCTTTTCTATAGGTAGGTTATCAGAAATGAAATCAGTCTTTTAACATACATTCAATGTCAGATACTAAGACATGCTATTCATTTTTACTATTCTCTAAAGTTTCATTCACCAGCACTTTGAATTATTATTTTTTACTTGAAAAAGACCAAAACAATTCTTACTTTTTATCATTGGATGGAAAATAATGCATTTACTCAGCCTCATCTTTAATATTTCCACAAATCACAGTCGTTTTTGTGACATTTGTGCTATTCAAACTGGTTGAAATTCTAATCAAAGTCAAATAAGTCCAAGAAATAACGAGAAAAATTCAAGAAAATAATTAAAATTCAAATCAGTTATAGCACGGAATACTATAACAATCGGAAGGGTCTCTTGCCATAGAACATAAGTAAGCGCAGTGACAGTCTATCGAAAATAGGATCTCATTTCGACGTTGCCTAGATCACGCATAGATTGTTGTTTCTTTTCATCCCGGTAGGAAGTGTTAAGAAGCTGTCTATATGGAAGCTGTTGCCAGCTCTAATTTTAGGATCACAACTTCAAGTGTCATTTAAATTCTGTTCACATAGATCAAAGGAGCCGACGGAGAGAGACCCTTCCGATTGTTATAGTATTCCGTGGTTATAGCAACACAAATAAATATGGCGACGGCGAATCTCAGATGTTAGTGAATAAACAATACACAAAATACAATTTAAATGGACAGGAAAAGCACTGGAATTACAGCGCTACTACCGCCACCTGCCTACATTTGGTGAGATATTGAACAAAAACGTAGGTATTTATACAGTGCCAATGTATCGTCCTATGTTCTCACCGAACTAATTTTCCTATCTCATGATTGTCTTTGTTATATACTCGTAATAACTTTTCGATTTCTACTTCCCATGCAAGTCAATATCATTTGATACAATATACATCTGTGATATGTTTATTGAAATAATATTTTTCTACATAACAAGCAATTCTTATCTCTAATCTCTTATCGAGTGTAAAATATTTTCGATTTATTTTTGATTTTTTCACTTATAAACACTATTGTATAATTATTTCCTTTACTCCGCAATGAAAAGATGACGGAAAACGCTCGCAAATGTTTTGTTTTTGGAAAAAAATATTTTTTAAATATAATAACGTACTCAGTTTTTCTTCAAGAGAAATCTCATTTTAAAAGTATTCCTCTTCTTGAATAATACCTAACTATTTTATTTCTGTACCTTGTTTTTAAACTAAGAGGAGTGATTTGAGTTTAAGTTGGCATTTCTGTAGGCTAATCATTTGTCAGTTTCACACAGCTCTTTTGATAGAGCTGACAACGCTATTTGTCAGTTTTGACATTTGTGTTTATTTACATGAAAATATTCCAATCTTTATTACCACTTTTGCGCGTTTGCTGTTTATCTTTGCATATGCTATTTCATATTGTGTTTGGACTTATTACCTCATATTATTGTATTTGTGTTTTTTACTTCTTATTTTGTGTTGTATTGATTTGTTACTATTTGAATATGGACCAAGATTGTACTCCAAGTACTAGTGCACTTTCTTCGCCCCCGAAACGAAAGAAATTATTAAGTTTAGGTCATTTATCGCTGACATAGAAGCAAAGTTTATAAGTTAACAAGTAAAATCTTATTTTTAATAATGGTTTCACTCACATAACGGTACCTACAATTTTATCGTATTTTTAAAAATTGAAACCTGTTTAGCTTTATTTTGTGAAATACCCAAACTTCCAATGTAAATAAAGGATAATTCAACATATTAACATTTAATTGCAAGCCTTCACATATAACCACAATGTTTTCACAATAATGTGACCTTTTTTGGTAGCTGTGTTCGCCATTCTCTGGCCTCATGTCCTGGGTCCAATTACGATTAGGTATTTAGACATACCTTGATCTCTCATTGGCCACGACAAATGCGAGCAGTACAATACATATTTCACATAAGTGTCAATTAGTTGAATAGGTCTGAACACGACTCTTTAGGAAAACTCTCCCAATCTAGTAACTTTTAGTGGTTTGTTTGAGGTTTCTTAAAATGCTCCTCTTAGATTGAAAACAATGTATAGATATATTGAATATCAAAACTTGTGAGGTTTCGGTTTAAAAGGCATACAGTTATAATTTAGCCATTAATATTGAGTTTTTAATAAAAGCACAAATGAAAATAAACTGAATTATAAACGTAAGCTCTGCTTTGACGCTTATACAGTGCGGATATTACCCCCCATAGGAAACTCCGTTATTAAATACAAAGATGAAAAATCCTCAGACCCGTCAATTTTTATTTAATCGATGTGTCTTGTAACATACAAAAACTACAGGATATGCTTGAAATGTTCTCCATTTATCTTTGTCTCAGTATTTTGAACATTAATTACTTTGATAAAAAATGAATTTTCCTGTTCCTGAAGGACTTTTTTGACGAGATGAGTATTTATTTAAAAAATCATTATGATACCTTATGTTCCTACTTATTGAGTGAGATTTGAGTTGACACACTGCTATTGTTTGCGAAATGTTCATATGCCATTTTTACTATAATCAATTTCATAAAGATTTAAATTGGATCTATGTGGATTACACATTTTAATTTATAAATACATTTCAGATACCAAGCAGGTCTTGTAAAGACAGCATTTGTCAACGAGAGGGTAGCTCTCAATGCAGATTTTGACCTGAATTCTAATGGCCCTATTGTCAAGGGATCGGCAGTAGTAGCCTATCAAGGATGGTTAGCCGGTTATCAAGCAGCCTTTGACGTACAGAATTCCAAATTGGCCAAGAGCAATTTCGCTTTAGGCTTCTCAACTTCAGATTTTGTACTTCATACGTGTGTGTAAGTATTAACAATATAAAATTGATTTTAAAATGATGGTAACATCAAATGCAACAGATTTGGACAGGGGATTATGAGTCTTTCCGACTTGTTGAAATACCTCGTAATGTATTTCTAGTTCGATGTAGCTGAGGAAAATACTTAAATATGTGAAATTACTGTTAAAAACTCAGAATGTTTCCAAGCTAGAGCTCCTAATGGGCAAATTGTATTAATTAGGCAATTTTTAAAGTAAATTATTCTAATATTTAGTGAACATGACAGTGACGATGGTCAAACATTTGGGGGTTCCATCTACCAAAAAATCAATCCAAAACTGGAAACAGGCGTTAACCTTAGCTGGGCGGCTAGTGGAGAAAAGACCGACTTCGGATTGGGTTGTAAATATGAGTTGGATAGCGAAGCTTCAGTTCGCGCTAAGATTAATAACTCCAGCCAGATTGGTTTAGGATATCAACAAAAACTACGTGACGGTAAGTTATTATTTGCACATTTATAGTTGAGGTTGATTGAAATTTATGTTTTATCAAGTATAATATACAGCAGGTAGCCAAATTATTAGGGACAGTACTAACATTTTTTTTCTTGTATCACATTCTTTCAATAAACAATTGACTAGGTCGACTATATGACCTCTATACGCCATAACATGAGATATCACATCCTCTCCACGATGTTGTTTTGCCCGTTCTGCCTTTTCCTCAAGGTTTCGATGAAGCGTGGCTTTTTAATCGGTCAACTGACTCCGGACTATCATTCTTTGGGAATTCAACATCGTAGTTAGACGGTCAAATCTTTTCCAATTTTTTAAACAGACACCTTTAAAGATCTTTTACCAAATATTACGATTGTAACAGACTGGTAGCCCATAAACTGTATTTTCAATATCACTCGAGTACAATTCGTGTGCGAAAAGGAATGAATTTCGCGCGAGAATCGGTTATCCGTATTTTCGAAGGAATTTTCTTACTGAAAGAAACGTTATAAATGCATTGGAAGATGCTGAAATTATGGCGGATAGAGAAAATAGAGTGAATTTCCCAGATTATAATTCCGGACCTTCTTCCATAAACTTAATTAACTTTTTGTCCAGCTGAAACGAATCCTGCATTTATTTTAATTTTTCCTTTTTTCTTTTCACTTTCCATTTCCAACTGATTGTACCTACTGACACTGACACAAGTGACAACCAAAAAGTGGTTAAAAAAAAGGCAAAAATTTTATGAACGGGAAATGGAATGATCGAATTTGCGGTGTTGCCAATACAAATATTCATCGCATACGAATACATTTTCGTAGATGGTTCAAAAATACGATCATCGAATCGTGTGCGATTTTTTTCATTCGAACTAAATCGCATACGAAAAATTTCCATTGATCTCGAAAATACGGACCCAAGATCGATGTAGGATTTTCACGATACTATATAGAACAAGAGAGTATAGATTTTGTTATTATAGATGAGTTCTTTTTTATTTACTCACTTTAAGATTTTTCCTCCGCCTTCACCTGAGATGGTATAATGACATGCAATAAAGCCATGAAAGTATAATCCATGACAGCAATTTTAGTGCAACCGAAATGGAAATATCTTCTTTATCGGAAGATTCAAATATTGGAAGATCATTCAAATTCATTTTAAAATAATAAATAAACTCTCTCAACGAAGAAAAATATCACACATATGACAGGACTGACAAGAGATGTCAATTTATATGAACTACTTTTACGTTACTCCTAGAATTGCTATACCGGTGAAAAAAAAACATTGTAAAACCAACTAGTTTTATACTAGGTTTAATTTCTAGTATAACTTTACTCCCAGAATAACTATACTGTTATGTATATCTAGTATAAATCTCAATTGTAAAACCGGCCCTTAGTATCCTTTTACATCAAGTATAGTGCGGTTCTGCACGTTAAATCCGAAAAGTTTTATGGTTTTATTGCATCTCAAGCTTAATTAAGTCGAGTCAGTTGATTAGATCGTTAATAGAACTATACCAATTAGATTTGAGTCGAAAATAAAGTGGAGGGGAAGAAGAACTAATTGCTTTGTGATTTGTTTGGGTCTGGATCTGTAGAGTAGGGAGGTGAGTGTAGGCTCACAGCACTTGAACCACATGTTACCCATTGTACATCTTCCTAGGTCCATCCTGTCCTTCCCATGAAGGTGGATAGGTCACTAGGAGACATCTCCTTTATATCGGCAGGTGTAGGCAAGACTCACTGAACACACACTATTTATTGACGATAACTCCGGACACTCGCATAAGACATGCCTGACAGTTTCATCTTCCTGTTCACACATCCTGCATAGAGGTGTGTCCACTAGTCCCATAGTATGGAGGTGCTTCCTTAGTTGACAGTGGCCAGTCAGAAAACCTACTGTTAAACGTAGGTCATCGCCAAATATTTCTTCGGCGTCAGCTTCCCAAGGTCGCTCAGGGTGATCCTAGCAAGACTGCATCCTTTGATTCCATTCCATCTCTCAAGTGATTGATATGCTTTGGTTACATAATACTAATTTTCTTTGGTTTTGGCTAGATGTGGTTATGGAAAGGATAACTCAATTGCATGCTAATACAAATTTGTCTTATATTTTTGTTTTTCTTTTTTTGAGGTGGCAGATTGCGCGTTTAAATTGAGTGTGTTGTTCTTTTTGGTGCTTACTCACATCACTTTATCTCAGATTTAAAACTATATAAAATTAATGAATAATGCAACAGTGTACGTTAACAACATATATAATGTATTTTTTCTTCATTTCAGGCGTTACTCTCACTTTGTCTACACTAATTGATGGTAAGAACTTCAATCAAGGAGGTCACAAAATCGGTTTGGCCTTAGACTTGGAGGCTTAAATGTATTTATTACATCTTGTTCCACAATACATATTAGCGCCCACTAAATATATTTAAGAATGCTGTATTGTAGATAATAATTATTTAAACGGGACTTTTAGTGTTATACTCTGTACTCTTGTTGTTTTTATTTCTGTTTCCTCCAATTCACTCTTTTTTTACATATACACAAATATATATTGACCATAATTTGCAACAATTTATGTCAATATACATTATTTTTATTACCAAACTTCCTGAAAATGAAGTATAGTTTGAAATGTTCGTCTAATTTGAGTAACATCTTGTATTTGTTCCTACTCGATATACACGTACATTTTAGATTATATTAAATACCGGGTATGAAGTACATTATGAAAAATGTGTGGCGTTGTGTTTTGTCAACATTTATCGAAAATTGATTTTTTTAGTGAGAACAAAATTTGTCTATTTAATAATAAATACGTCTTCTTTTCTCCTGGCGCGTTATTGTTAGTAAGCGGGAGTATAATTTTTTTTGGCAAATTTACTATATGTCACATCGGATAATGGCTCTATTCATTTGTTTGAAAATTATGTTTCAAATTGAATGTACCAGAAAATACGAATTGTAAACAAAATTACTACACCTTCAATATATACTTTTAAAAATTTGTTCTTGTTTTTTTTTTAGCTTTAAACCTTACAATAGTTACAGGTCCTTTCAGTAGTTTGGGTGGCTCATTAAAGCCAGCCGATGCATTATATCGGCTCTTTGCTTTGCTCTTTCTTATCTAATCGCGCACATCACTTTTAGTTTTCAGTAATTTGTTACGGTGAATCGATTGTTATGCGATCTATAATGTTCTTGATCCTTTAAAAATATTCATAATGCCACGATTTTTCACCATCTGTCGCTTGATTACTCTGACGTTTTACCTGATTTTTCAATTAAATGTTTATTTCACACATGCGGTGAATGCTTTAGCAGAAGCTCATTTTCTGTCCTTGTGACACACTATTTAGCTTACATCTGAAGATTATTGATTTTATACATATACAAAAAAAAGATTCTTACAATTGTATAATTTTATAAACTTTGTTTTCTTGTCCGTGTGGAACTTTGTACATGCTTTTTAACTCATTTCCCGATGCGTTAGGTCAACCTCTGCCTTACTTGTGGCCAGTCGTTTTTTGATAATATTAATTCATATATGAAAATAATCCCAGTAAAACAATGTAAATGATTAAAAATGGTTTTAAGCCGGCTGCACACGGTGTGCGATAATTTAATATTATTATATCTCATATATTACAAAAATATCGCTTATAATTAGAAAGCACACAACGCCGCACATGGGCGCTATAATATATATCTATATCTAGGCGATATATTATATCTTTGTAAAAATATGCCTGCTGAGCGATATTTTACAAATATATCTGGTCATATCTTACCAGCCCCTTGCGTCCCGTTGTCTGCAGAAGCCCACAATTCGATGTTTTTGAGTTTAGACGAACCGGCATTTTAGTCTACACTTGTTTTTCAAAGCTTTTGTGTGTTTTAAGTATTTTGAAAACATTAGAAAACTGTGGATATCCATTAAAATGAAAGAATTAATTGAAAGTATTAGGAAATACCCATCATTATGGAAAATCGATTCAAAAGATTATAAAAACAATGAAATAGAAGCTGCTTGGAGAAAAGTTGTCGAGGAATGCGAACTTACTGATGGTATGTATTTATATTACTTTAATTTAAGTAGAATGTGGATATTGTTTATTTCTTTGATTTGAAAAAAATTATTTCTGTCTATCCGAAAGTAATTAGTGAATTTTTCATCATTTAACTCATTAAATAACAAAAATTCTCCGCGTGATTTTCTAAATTTAATATGATCATTTATCCAACACTTTTTTTGCTTTTTAATGTTTATTGTTGCTCTAAAGTTGTCATACATAGTATCATCGTCTTATCTGACGAACTATCTATGGAATCTAGCAATAACACGTACATCGTCTCCGATCATTTTCTTCAACAACTGACGTAATATGGATAAAGGCAACAAGCCATAGGCCACTGTGTAAGTGGAAATGTCCGTCTGGATTCTGGTGAGAGGGAAAGAAACAGACGATCAGAGGTTTCTCTGTCTTTGCCTGTGTATAACGCATATATGCGCTATTAGAGAAAGACAGCCTAAGCCTCTGACTTTCTATCTCTCTCTTAGATGCTGATGGGTTATGAGCTGCTTGCTGCATAAAGTTGAGTTTTATCAAATGTACTATATGGGCATTTTTGTCATTGTGCAGAACGAGTACTTCTCGATTTTGACAAAAAATTTTATACCTCCACATAAGTACTATTTTTTCGTCGCTGACATAAAAATTCCATACAATGCATATGTATTGAATTTGTGAACATACAATTTACTTTTCTCGTAGAATATATTTTACATCCATTTTTCAAAATTTCATTCACCCAGCAGCCTAGATTAGATTAGAATTGGAGTGGCTTTTTGTCCTATCCCACTGCAACCTTTGCAGATCTATTGTAGTCCTCCCTTTATTTAGAGCTCGATATCTAGCTTTATTCTATGTGTTAGATACTGCCTCTATGCCCTCGGGCTTTCTTCTCCGAGTATGTGAAACCGCCCTTTGCCAGGCCTTCGCAATCACGGAGTGTGTGCCCTTCCTCCTTTCAGAACCCATACACAGCCCACAAATGTCCGGTCAGCATTCCCATTATCATCTTCGTCGTTGATCCAGATTTGATGTCCGATACATATGAGCTTATCGCCTTTAGTGTTGCTTGGCTGTCGCAGTAAATGAAGATTCTTTGGATATCTACCGCCCGTCTTATCAACTCTTCTGCCGAGCATTGCACCGCCATTCCCGTATTGAATCTGCCTATATTCCTTCATATAGCTTTTAGTAGGCATCACCGTGACTTTGACTTATCGAAGGCGGCCCCTGTAATAATCTGTGACTAGCAGATCTCACATTTCCCTGTATGATGATATGCATTGGTGGTAGGAATAGTATTACCTCCAGGGCTGCAGTCGGAGTCGTCTTCATGGCCACTGTGACACTTAAGCAAGCTTGCCTTTGAATACTACTTAGCGGCTGCTTCCGCGCTCCAATCTGCAGTTTCCTGGGCCACCAGACCACTGATCCATAGGTTATCATTGGTCTGACAACCTGTGTATATTATAATCATTTGGTCATGTTTGGATCTAATCCCCAATTCTTTCCACACATTTGCCTGCACTTTCCAAATACGATTCCTGCCTTTCGTGCAGTCTTTTCCTATGTTAGAATTCCACGTAAGCTTCTGATCAAATATTATCCCTAGGTATTTAACTTTTTTCTCAAAAAGAATTTCCACTCCTTTAATTTGCGGCTTTTGCAGACTTTCTAATTTTCTCTTTTTTGTTAACGGTACCAGTGTAGTTTTGTGGGGATTCTTGAGGACAACCCCTTTCCACTCCGCTGTAATAGTTGCCTCTCTCAGGGGATGTGCGGGAAAGACACTTTACGCATGAGTTAGGAACATTATTTTTTCTACGACCGTATATACCTACAAAAAAGTATACCAACCCATTTTTTAAAAATTCTTTCCTTTCAGTATACATAAACAAAACTTTTACTAAAAACTACTAATTATTATAAATATTAATATTAAAACACAATTTTTTGCACTCTGTAAATTACTTAAAATTGCCGGTTCAGTAGAGTTATTTGGTGTTAGGCTTATATAAAAATATCTTCATTATTTTATATTTCCAAAAAATAAAGAATGCAGCGAAAAGCTAGGAAAGATTTTTTTGATGGACTATTTTGTGAATACTGTAGTCACAATGGTTATAACTTCCGAAGTAAAAAACTATCTAATAAGGTCAAAATTTGCATAATTTTTCTTTCCCGCACTCATTTTACTTTCCCGCATTTCAAAACTAAAATGCGTGCGGGAAAGTGGATTAAAACGCACGTTCGTAGAAAATAGCTATTTGTATATTAAGAGCGGAAAGTGATACTTTGCCGCTTGAGGCAGAGAGCGCGGGCAATCTGCCGAAAGTGGCAACGCACTTTCTGCTCGAATTGCACACAAGATTTTTTCTACGATCACCTTATTTATATTTTTAAATAAATAATTAAAAAAAACATGAAAAGTACACTTTATTAGAATGTGATGTTGAAAACATGTAGCAATTACTTATTGTTTTTATTTATTGCCTACAATATTAAAGTTGAATGTACAGTTTTGGCAATTTTTAATATTTATCCCAGGACCTGAAGAAGTCGAAGGTAGCGTAATATCTTCTGAATCTTTTTCTGCAATATCAGATATACTTAAATATGCAATCACTGTTGCATCTAGGTGTATAATGAATTGCCTACCTTCTGACTTATATTTCTACTACGTAAACTTGTCCGTAACGGTATAAATCAATACTATGAAAATAGGAATCAGCAAAAACGATCAAGAAAATTGTCAATCTTAACAACAGGCGAGCGGAAAAGTACGCTCTAGAGCGTAAATAATGTCAATAATGACAGATCGCGGAAAACATCAACTTTGCGGTTAGATTTGAGTTTGCAAAAATCTACATTGAGTAGTGATCGTGAGAAAAACATTTTTCGCAAGTGTTAGGTACAATAGTTTTTCCACAAGCGTGTGGATTCACTTATTTACGAGCAGAATATTTTAGAAATGCACTGATAGTTTTCTGAGAATAAACAAACAAAATTGAAAGTAAATAGCTGGTTAGTTACGTATAGTAACTAAAGCTTTTCGAATCAAAAGGGCATGTCCACGTGACGTCACAAACTTTTTTGACAACAGTCCTGTGGTAAAACAATAAACAAGGCGTTCAGAGCACGTGGCACTTAATATAATGAAAGATCGTGTTTGAGTTTAGTTGGTTTCGCTCAAGTGTTTTTTAAGTCATTTTAATTCTTGAGCTTGATAGATTAATAATTTTATTGATCGTGTTTATGTTTATTGTTTTACCCATGGAGACTATTTACCACAGGGGTATTGTCAAGTGTCAACTGTCGAGGATATTTGCTGCCATTTTTTTAAATTAGTTTTAAAGGCGCTAGGTAGCGCGGAAAGGTGGAAACTCAGTTTGTCTGTGGTTCATACCATTGACATATTATGTTTTATGTTTTTATGGGAAAAGTTAGGTTATTGAAGACTGTTTGAAATAATGTTTTCCACATTATATTAATTATAATAATTATTTATCTATGGTAGTTTTATATACAAAATATGAGTCAAATACAAAAATCCAAGTATAAAAAGTTCAATTGGAAAAATGGAAAGTCTAGTATAGACATTAACTTAAAAGGCTTTTTATGCAGTTGTAACAATAGAGAAAAAGAATGTATAAGAGAAGCATATAACTTATTAAACAAATACGCAGAATTACTATATCCAGATTTGGAAAAAAAACCAATATCCAGTAATGCAGATTTGTCCATAGAAGATGAGTTGAAAATGGAAATATCTGGATTAAAATCTAAGAAAAAATTTCAACAAGTTGAATCTGGAGCAAAAAATTTTTTGTTTATAAAAACTACCCTCGAAAATCCAGTGGAACTGGCACATAAGATTGTATCAGATATCAAATCTAGTGGCTCTCACCAGACACGCTTTTTAATACGACTTGTTCCTATAGAAATCACTTGTAAAGCATATGTGAAAGACATAGTTACTGCATTCAAACCACTTGCTATAAAATATTTTAAGGATAATCCTACAACATATGCAATCGTATATAATCATAGAAATAATAACAATGTGGATAGAATGGAACTTGTACATGCTGTGGGTGCAATAGTATCAGAAGCAAATTCTGAAAATAAAGTAGATTTAAATTCTGCAAATGTCTCTATAGTTATTGAAGTTATTAAAGGAATTGCACTAATTGGAGTTGTTCCAGATTTTATTAAATATAAAAAATATAATTTAATATCAATTGTTGAACAAGATAGTGTTTCAACCACTTAAGAAAATGTAAATGAAAATACATTTCTAGATACATTAAGTTAAATAAGTGAAATAAAAATTGAAATACAGTAGTTTGTTTAATTTTTCAGTATATTATATGAAGAACATGGATCAACATCCAGATTTAGAACTAGTGTTTTAAAATCAACTACTTTATGAAACAGACAATTGGCACCTATTACACTTAACTTTCTTTGAAGAAGGCAGATGATAAAATAATGTACTATTTCCGCAAATCGCTAGGAAATTTTGACATTCCTGTCAAAATTTCTTGAAGAAAAAGTCAGGACTTCCTTACTGTAAGGAAATGATATTTTTGTACAGTTGTTAGTGTTCTACATAATCCATAAAACGTCTGTATGCATTTTCGTACTTTTCTCTTGATTTCTTTGGCAATAATTCTTATGAAGCAGTATTCACTGCCTCAACCAGCTCTGGGGGAGTCCCAGGAATGGAAATTTCATCATCACTTATCATTTTACTTTCGAGAACACCAGCAATTAAATTTATAAGCGTCAAGTTTGACAATTCAACCTCAATACGTTTCCATAGTAACCCAAGTAATTTTATTAGGAATTTCAAAGCACCATTTATTTGGGAATAAAATTATCGCGTTTTTTTTTAAATCAATCAATATCTGTCGAATTTTAAACGATTTGCGGAAAAATAGTATGTTTACCTTGTAGGAAAAGCCACATTCCTGGACTCTGTGTTGCTTAGTCTTGGCTTGCGCCTCGACTTAGCAATCTTCACAGTCCAGGAATGTTAAGCTTTTCCTACTTGGTAAACAATGTACTATTAGTCACTTATATTTGGCCTAATTTTCTTACCTACTTATAAAATTCAAATAATGGAGTGGGTGTTTGTTAAAATTAGGTAGTAACACCACCATGGGCCTGTGTTTCACCATCAAAGTTGAAAGTAGCAGTTAGCACAGTATAGTAGCCATAAGCCTGCTGTTCGGAAAGGAACTAGATATATGCAGACATTGAATATTTGGAGGTAACCCTTAACTCCAAACAGAATTGGAAAACACACCTGGATAAAATTACTACCAGGGGGACTAGGCTATTCTGGGAATGCAGAAATTATATTGGCAAAACCTGGAAATACAACCTGTAATATTATTCAGTGGTTGTGTTTGTTCTATGTACACTTTATTTCTAAAATTATTTACATGTGTATAATACATAAATTGCGAGCCGATGATCTAAGATTTATTTTAGTTCGTTTTATTGGTCGTCACTCCGCTTCTCTAATGTTCACTTGTGCGTGGTCATCTGTCAACTGTCCGCTGTCTGTTACCACTCCTGTTCGTTGGTATTGCACTATATTTACACTATACTACATCTCCCGTTTTCACATATATACAATATAAAATTTTTTTTTTTTTCTTTGAATCGCATTTTACTTACTTAGGTCTTATATACATTTATACATTGATTCTATACCTAATACTTAGAATTACATATGTATTTCTTACTGATGGGTATACATTTAAAAGCTAGTAATTATTTTTAGCAGCTATAATCTTTTAATTTTAACGGCTGTACAATGTTTCTTTTTGGCCTTACCTCATCATTGGTATTGCCAGTTGCCTGTAAAGTGGCATTATATTTTTTCACCTTGTTGCTGTTTTTGATTAAGTATTTTTGATTCCTTTCAACTACTGATCCATTATCTAGTTTAACTGTAAATGTTCTAGGTTTTATGGATTTATCTACAATGTTCCCTGGTTGCCAACTACTTTTGTCTTGCTTTTGTACTCTTACTTTATCCCCCTCTTTAAAAACAATTTTTCTTTCTTTTGTGTTTTGGTCAAAATATTTTTTTTGCATTATTTGTCTCCCTTTTAGTAGAGTTTCATTTCCATTTCCCTCAGTAAGTGAACCTTTTGGTAAAAGACTATTTACCTCCCTGTTAAAGAGCATTTGGGCTGGTGATGGTATATTGGTGTCAATTGGTGTATTTCGGTATTCTAAAAGACATAAATATAAATCTTTCGAGTCATATTCAGCTTTTTTCATTATGTTTTTAAAGGTCTGTATACTACGTTCAACCATTCCGTTAGATTGTGCATGCGTAGGACTTGACGTTACATGTTCTATATTCCATGAATTAACAAATTCAGCAAACTTTTCTGAGCTGTAATTTGTACCATTATCTGACCGGATTATTTTAGGTATACCGTGTCTAGCAAAAAACGACTTTAATATATGAATTGTACTATAACTGTCTAATTTATCGATTGGGGCCACTTCTACAAATTTAGTGAAATAATCTATTGCCATAATGTAGTTTTTCCCTGAGAAAGAAAAAATGTCTGTGCCAATTACCTCCCATGGCTTCCCTGGAACCTCTGTCTGTATCAGAGGTTCTTTGATATTTGATGTTCTGAAATTTAGACAAGTGTCACAATTTGTTATGAAATTTTCAATATCTTTGTTAATATTTGGCCAATAAAGACCTTGTCTGGCTCTCAATTGACATTTTGTTATTCCCATGTGATGATAGTGAATTTTTTCAAGCATGTCATTTCTCAAGATTTTTGGTATAATAATTTTGTTATTTTTAAACAGCACATTGTTTATACTAACTATATGGTCCCTACTATCCCAAAATGTTTTAATTTCCCCCAATAAATTATTGTTACTATTCGGCCACCCTTCTAAGACAAATTTCAACACTATTTTTAGATCTGTGTCCTTTTTTGTTTCTTCCTGTATTATTTTAAATTGTTTGTCTGATAACCCAATTATTTTATCTATCAGGTTTACTTGAGCTTCAATTTCTTGATCCAGGTCTTCATTACTTTTGTAACCACTTATAAATTGTCTAGATAGATAATCTGCTAAAATTAATTGAGATCCTGGTTTATATTTTATTTCTATGTCATAAGTTTGTAGCTTGATAAGCATTCTTTGTAGTCTTAATGGGCATTTTATTAAAGGTTTTTTGGAAATAGATGTTAAAGGTTTATGGTCACTTTCTACTGTAATTTTTTTCCCAAAGATGTATTGATGGAAGCGTACACAGCCAAACACAACAGCAAGCATTTCTTTTTCAATTTGTGCATAATGTTTTTCGCACTCAGTTAGTGATCTTGATGCATAAATTACAGGCAGGTTGTTTTGCAATAACACTGCACCCAGCCCATTTTTTGAGGCATCTACTGACACTGTGATAGGTATATTGCAGTTATAGTATTGCAAAACAGGTCCGGAAGCCAATAATTTTTTAATGTTTTCAAAAGCTAGTGTGTGATTGTGATTCCATTCAAATATTGTATCTTTTTTGATTAATTGCCTTAAATCATTTGTGACCATCGATAAATTTGGTATAAATTTCGAAACATAAGTAACCATACCCAATAACCTTTCTACATCTTTTTTATTTTGTGGTATTGGCATTTTTGTGATGCTATCAATTTTTTCACTATCAGGTTTTAATTCTTTACCAATGATATGTCCTAGAAATTTTATTTCATTTAAATTGAATTTACACTTTAATTTGTTAAATTTGATGTTTTTAATTTTTGCCCTTTCTAAAAGTAACTTTAAATTTGAATCATGCTGCTCTTGATCTTTCCCAAACACCAATATATCATCAATGTATGAAATTTGCCCTGGAATGCCCTCAAAAGCTTGTTTGAACGCTTTGTGAAATACTTCAGGGGCTGATGATATGCCAAATGGGAGTCTATTAAACATATACCTACCAAATGGGGTTGCGAATGTGCATAATTTTCTGCTTTTTGCTTCCAGTGGTATTTGGTAGAAACCCTGGTTTGCATCTAGCAAACTGAATATTTTTGAACCCGCTAGTTCACTTAAAAGTTCCTCGACTGTAGGTATTTGAAAAAATTCCCTTACTATAGCTTTATTCAATTCAATAGGATCTAAACATATTCTGATTTGCCCGCTGGGTTTTCTCACAATTACCAGTGGATGCACCCATTCTGTAGGGTCATTTACTTTTTCGATTATACCTAATTTTTCTAATTTCTCCAATTCAATTATAAGATCATTTTTAATGGATAATGGTATTTTTCTGGCATTATATACTACAGGTACTGATCCTTTTTTTATTTTAATTTCATGTTTGGTTTCCAAACACCCTACGCCCTCAAAAACTGATTTAAATTGCTCAATTAAATTATTTATTTTATCAACACTGTCAACTCTTTTAATTAAGTTTAATAATTTGCAACTTTCAAGACCTAGAATTGCCGGTGACTTATTTCCTGTTTCCACAATGTGGAATTCAAGATCTACTTTATTTGTGTTGTTTTTTATTTTACAACTAAGTCTAATTTTGCCTAAATTATTTATCTGAGTACCATTATAATTTATTAATTTAGTTTTACTAGCTTTTACCTGTACATTGTCTAGCCCCATTTGTTTCAATAAATGCTTTGGTATAACATTTACTTGAGCTCCTGTGTCCAATTTAAATGTCATGTATACATTATCACTTATTTCTATATCTTCGGTCCATTCGTCTTGATCTTCATTGATTACAGCTCCTACAAATAACTCATCGTCACTATCATCTGAGGTCTCTTGGGTAATTTCCTTGACTACTTTTATTCTGCACTGTTTGCTGAAGTGGTTTGGTTTTTTGCAATTAAAGCACTCTTTCCCATAGGCTGGACATGTATTGATTTTGTGACTGTTTCCACATCTGGTACAATTATTTATTATTTTAGCTTGCATGTTGCTGGTTTTCTTCTTTTGTTTATAATCTACTTCTTTACTAACTACATCTAGTTTTGCACTGCATTCACTTATTTCTTTTATCCATGCTTTTGTTGTCTGTGCAGCTCGACAAATATCTATACATTTTTCTAGTGTTAATTTGGCATCACTGAGTAGCTTTTCTTTAACTAGATTATTTTCAATTCCGCAGACTATTCTGTCTCTAATTAACGAATCTTTAAGTTTGCCAAAGTCACATGTTGAAGCAAGTAATTTCAATTCTGTTACGTAAACATCAAACTGTTCCCCTGATTTTTGATTGCGGGTAAAGAACTTATGCCTCTCATAGGTCAAATTTACTTTGGGCAGGAAATATTCGTCGAACTTGTTTATTAATATTGGATATTTGTTTACCTCTTTTTCTTTTAACTCGAAGGTATTATAAATCTCCACTCCTTCACTACCCATGCAGTGCAGTAATAAATTGCATTTTCTTATTTCGTTTTCTTCTAGGCCCGTGGCTGCAACGTAAATCTCGAAGCCTTGTTTAAATTTTTGCCAGTAATTTGCGGCGTGAATTTCATTTAACCTAAATTGTGGTGGTTTCAAATCCATTTTATGTAGGTTTTCTGACTGCGCCATGTAATATTATTCAGTGGTTGTGTTTGTTCTATGTACACTTTATTTCTAAAATTATTTACATGTGTATAATACATAAATTGCGAGCCGATGATCTAAGATTTATTTTAGTTCGTTTTATTGGTCGTCACTCCGCTTCTCTAATGTTCACTTGTGCGTGGTCATCTGTCAACTGTCCGCTGTCTGTTACCACTCCTGTTCGTTGGTATTGCACTATATTTACACTATACTACACAACCTGAGATGTGGTTCACTGATTACACAACTGTGATAAGGCCAACAATAGTCTGGTGGAGGACATAGGTGTCCTGCACGGTGAATATAAAAACTGTAATCAAAAGACAAGTCCTTGTTATTAATGAAGCAATTAAAAGCATGGGAACGGTATCCTTTGGAACTTTTTGTAATGGCGGAGGCGACGATGGCAATTCTTCTGCTAAAATCGGGAAACATATGAAACACCTACTCATATGTTTCTGTGAGAACTTACGGGGACCCAGACGCAAACACATTAGAGAGCAATTAATACAATCATTAGAACTAGTGAAAATCCCCGATTCAAACTAGTGGCCTAAATAGATCACACGAAGTTTCTGGAATGGAAGTAGATTACTTGGGAAATTGTATAGAGATCTATAATAGTTTGAATGCCTGGGCTGTTGACACAACCCAAATGAATTAATTGATTAACTCATGGTTTCAGAACACTTATTGTATCCCAGTTCAGGGTGGCAGTTGTAGAAAAGGGTAAACTCTCCCACAATGTCGTAATCTACTGATACATAAATTGTATACATGGTGTCCCATGTCGATGAGTTAAAACTATTTGTATATAACAAAATATTGTAGTAAAATTTTTGACATTTGGGTTTTCGGATACAATCTTTTTAACTAAATTATTTTCAAAGATGTCCGATTTCCGGCTATAGAACACTCTCTGTATATTAATAAATTTTTAAATCTTCGTATAATTTTGGTACCTATACTCTTGTCTAAAACACTTTTTTTGAAAAATGCATACCTACTTTTTGAGTTGATTTTTTTGTAAAAAATTATACCGTTGGAGATCCTTATAAATGATTTTTTTTCGAGGATACCCCTAAAGATATAAAAACGGTTTCTGTTCGGCTGCTTTACGCAAGGTCACTGGTCAGAGGTATTTGAATCTTTGTTGAAAATTTTTTTATTTTCTACAAGGTGTGTATAAAAAGTATTTAAAGCTTAACTTCATAAATATCAAATTTCTTTATTCTTTAAATAGAACCACGGCAAATTCATGTGTACTTTCCTATACCTAAACCTCACCATTATCCATAATATATTAAATGTTCTCTGTATATTTTTAGAGATGCAGGTGTGGTCTAAATTTTATTTTGACCCGTTGATACTAGGGACTAAAAAAGTATTTTTGTCCACCTAATATAATAAGTCAAAATTTTACCTCCTAACTCCTTTACAAAAGGTATATGGTACCCATATATCTGCTGTCGTGAATTATGATTCATAATACACTGACTATAGTCTAGAGATGGGGGTACAATATGGAATAATAGTATATTATTAAACGAGCAATTTATGATAGCCATAATTCACGATAGGTGACGTTTGCGTCACGAGCCGCAGGCGAGAGGCGCAAGTCACCCAAGTGAATTATGGCCATAAATTTCGAGTAGAATACTATACTTTGTCCACAACACTTGATTTCTTTATTAAATAAAAGTCAGTAACGATTTGGTATTATACTAACCTCAAAATGTTCTGACAGCTACATAAAAATATAATTTGACATATATAGAGATGGGCGATACTGTAGAAAGTATCAATACAACGTACCGTTATAAATATATTGTTTTAAAATTCTTAATATTAGAAAATATCATTATGAAAAGTATCAATACTAAAAATTACAATATTTTATCGATACGATATATGTCAGAAACAAATTTCCTGAACAAAATACACAGATTTAATAGTTCATTTCATATTGTAGGCACCCCCATCTCTAGTTCATAATACACTGTAGTGTATTATGGTTCATAATTCACGACAGTTGATATATGGGTACCATATACCTTTTGTTAGGAGGTAAAATATCGGCTAATTATTAGGTGGTCGTGGACAAACTATTAAATCTGTGTATTTTGTTCAGGAAATTTATCGATAAAATATTGTAATTTTTAGTGTTGATACTTTTCATAACGATATTTTCTAATACTTAGTATTTTAAAACAATATATTTACAACGGTACGTTGTATTGATACTTTCTACAGTATCGCCCATCTCTATATATGTCAAAATATTTGATGTAGCTGCCACAACATTTTGAGGTTAGTAATATGCCAAATCGTTACTGACTTTTATTTATTAATGAATAAATCAAGTGTCGTGGACAAAGTATAGTATTCTACTCGCAATTTATGGCCATAATTCACTTGGGTGACTTGCGCCCCTCGCCTGCGGCTCGTGACGCAAACGTCACCCATCGTGAATTATGGCTATCATAAATTGCTCGTTTAATAATATACTATTTTATGTAGCTGTCAGAGCATTTTGAGGTTAGTAATACCAAATCGTTACAGACTTTCATTTGATAAAAGAAATTAAGGGTCGTGGACAAAGTATAGTATTTTACTCGCAATTTGGCCAATATTCACTCGGGTGATTTGCGCCAATCGCCTGCGGCTCGTGACGCAAACGTCACTAATCATGAATATTGGCTATCATAAATTGTTCGTATAATAATATATTCTTTATCCTGCCAATTTATGAAAAAAATTTTTGTTTTGTTTTATGGACTGAAAGTTATTGTAACATTTTTTTATATCTTTTATGGGTCGTAATAAGTTATTCGTTAAACATTGAATACCTTTGAAAGGAGTAAAAATTTCGAAAAAATTATACTTATAGCCTCTACAAGAATATCTGTCATTGCTCCCTACGCGAGTTATAAAATTCCAAAGCACTGGACAATTTTGTCTCCGTGTTTCCATGTATAATGGAAAATATAAATAGCTGATTTGTAGAATAAGATTCAGTGAGTTTATTATATAATAAAACCAACTTGTTTATTATCCTCTTTATTTTTCGTAGAACAATCAAATTGTGTATGTTCAACTGTAATATTTCAAGAAAACTTATATTTTAACAATTCTAAATCACATTAAGAGACCATTTGTTCGTCCATGACTTTCAGCATCCATTCCGGATGATGTTTGGATATACTTTCAATGATAGAATTCACCTGGTAGCACAGGGACTGAATCTGCTTGTCCCATTGAGGAAGTGTTTCGCGTGCTATAAAATAAAATAGTTTATTAAAAAAAATATGGGATTTCAGCGTTATCAAAGGTCATAAAGAACATAATCCATAACGTCACTTTCTATGGATATAATTGCTGAGTAGTGCCATAGAAGTTTTTTCAATTTTTATTTTGAAAAAGACCTTTCTTCCGATGCTACAGATAAGACTGGTACCGTTAAAATAATTCGTACTGCCACTGCAATATTTGGAAATGTTGGAATTAAATTAATGTCTAATATATGTGTTGAAGCATTAACTGAGGGTCTAACTCATTTTTCTTTGGTAAGTAGCATTTTAAACAAATAATTTCATCATACAAGTCATTTACATCAATATTTGATTTTTCACATGCTTCTTTATCTTTCAATAGTAGTTATTTATGCAACAAGTTCAAAAAGTGAGTGTTTTTTGCACGAGTTACACACAATATTTTTTCTACATTCATTCATTTCTAATACTAAGTATTTTAAAACAATATATTTACAACGGTACGTTGTATTGATTCTTTCTACAGTATCGCCCATCTCTATATATGTCAAAATATTTGATGTAGCTGCCACAACATTTTGAGGTTAGTAATATGCCAAATCGTTACTGACTTTTATTTATTAATGAATAAATCAAGTGTCGTGGACAAAGTATAGTATTCTACTCGCAATTTATGGCCATAATTCACTTGGGTGACTTGCGCCCCTCGCCTGCGGCTCGTGACGCAAACGTCACCCATCGTGAATTATGGCTATCATAAATTGCTCGTTTAATAATATACTATTTTATGTAGCTGTCAGAGCATTTTGAGGTTAGTAATACCAAATCGTTACAGACTTTCATTTGATAAAAGAAATTAAGGGTCGTGGACAAAGTATAGTATTTTACTCGCAATTTGGCCAATATTCACTCGGGTGATTTGCGCCAATCGCCTGCGGCTCGTGACGCAAACGTCACTAATCATGAATATTGGCTATCATAAATTGTTCGTATAATAATATATTCTTTATCCTGCCAATTTATGAAAAAAATTTTTGTTTTGTTTTATGGACTGAAAGTTATTGTAACATTTTTTTATATCTTTTATGGGTCGTAATAAGTTATTCGTTAAACATTGAATACCTTTGAAAGGAGTAAAAATTTCGAAAAAATTATACTTATAGCCTCTACAAGAATATCTGTCATTGCTCCCTACGCGAGTTATAAAATTCCAAAGCACTGGACAATTTTGTCTCCGTGTTTCCATGTATAATGGAAAATATAAATAGCTGATTTGTAGAATAAGATTCAGTGAGTTTATTATATAATAAAACCAACTTGTTTATTATCCTCTTTATTTTTCGTAGAACAATCAAATTGTGTATGTTCAACTGTAATATTTCAAGAAAACTTATATTTTAACAATTCTAAATCACATTAAGAGACCATTTGTTCGTCCATGACTTTCAGCATCCATTCCGGATGATGTTTGGATATACTTTCAATGATAGAATTCACCTGGTAGCACAGGGACTGAATCTGCTTGTCCCATTGAGGAAGTGTTTCGCGTGCTATAAAATAAAATAGTTTATTAAAAAAAATATGGGATTTCAGCGTTATCAAAGGTCATAAAGAACATAATCCATAACGTCACTTTCTATGGATATAATTGCTGAGTAGTGCCATAGAAGTTTTTTCAATTTTTATTTTGAAAAAGACCTTTCTTCCGATGCTACAGATAAGACTGGTACCGTTAAAATAATTCGTACTGCCACTGCAATATTTGGAAATGTTGGAATTAAATTAATGTCTAATATATGTGTTGAAGCATTAACTGAGGGTCTAACTCATTTTTCTTTGGTAAGTAGCATTTTAAACAAATAATTTCATCATACAAGTCATTTACATCAATATTTGATTTTTCACATGCTTCTTTATCTTTCAATAGTAGTTATTTATGCAACAAGTTCAAAAAGTGAGTGTTTTTTGCACGAGTTACACACAATATTTTTTCTACATTCATGCAAAAACTGGAAAATTGAAATATAATATGCTAGGAACTCCGTTCTTCTATTTTTTTTTTTGGCCTCATAGCATCCACATTGTCATTACCTACTTAATCATAGCTGGTTTTCGCTATTGAAATTTTTTAAATAATCTAAGATTTTTGCAATAATTTTAACTCGTTGAGACTAAGTAGTAAGATATTAGTATATTATTCAACAAGCGTGTAATGATGGCTATTTGTGGCTCACGTCGTAATCATTCGAGTGAGTAATAGCCATTACACGAAAGTAGAATACTATACTCTTTCTATGACTGAGTGCTCACCCTTCAATTCAAATGAACGAGATGTTTGGAGAATATTTTATTGAAGAAACTTAATGGTTTATGTCAAACAATTCCATTTTGAAAGCTACAATGAAAACTCATTTATTGCTTACAATATTGATGGTGAAATTTGAGCAGTTGAATTCGTTTTCACTTTCTATATCCATTCTAACAAAAAGTCAGCTCTAAATCACCTTGGGTAGGTAGGTATACTGTCAAAGTCAAATTATGACATTTCATAGCGAGCATGATTCAAACATTACACGGAACATAGTCGTGTGTAATGGCATTCTTTGGCGGTGATTGGCCATATAGTCGTGTGTAATGGATCCTTACTCACGGGGCGTGGATTGTTATGTGTAATGCATCCAGTTATTCGACAAAAATGTTACATAAAAAGGTTCATTTTTCAACATTCATAGAAAAACATTATATTATTGCTGTATTAGAGCAGGATAAGACACTACTTACTACTTTGAGGCCGAGTTGAACATATAATTTTTTCTCCGATTGTTCATAATGATATAGGATATTGTATTTGCAAATTATTACAATTCTCACAATTTCCTGTAGTGTTCAATTGAAATAAAATTTGATAGAAATCGCAGTTGTTGGAATTGTTGGTTGCTATGGAAATGTCCATAATAACTATAGTTTGACTTTTCAGTGCTATTATTGTAATATCAATATGATGTAGAGTAATTTTAAATAAATTATAAAAAAAGATCGTAAATGTCATTTTGAAATAAAAGTAAAATTATAGCAATTTTGAATATGCCGATAAAAAAATTTAAAATTACAAGAGCTGTTAGCCAAGAGCCGCTCTCGGGTGTAGTGCATCACGCTCCAGGAGCACTATGCACCGGTGCTTTGAAGAGTACTCTTGATTTTCGTGCAGGCGAACGCTCTATTCATGATACAATGGTTTTATCTATGGTTGATTATTTATTATTTTTTATAAACATCACCAGAACATTAATAATTAACATTTATAAAAACCGTATATAACCTATAAAAACAACATTTTGACGTTTAAGATCTTGAAACTCCATGAAAACGGTAGGTGTATTCGGGGAAAGGGACGAGGTAGCCTAGAGTGATCCGAGAGCGACATACTTGAAGAGCCCGAACGTGCAAGAGTAGAACCGAAGTGTTACGGAGTAGCTCCGGAGTGCTCTACCTACATGATGCACTCGAAAGCGCCTAAGTTAACAACCATTTGATTTGTGTTAGAGGTACTCCCAAGGTGGCGCATCCCGTACAAATAGAAAGCGTCACGGGTAAGTTTCCCATCTATAAGTATTTTTTTATCTATGATCTAAGCCTCAACCAATCAAATTTTTGTAAGTCAATGATTAAGGTTGACATTTGTAATACATTTGAACGGTTCCTTATTGCGACATTATTAATCGATGACGCACATCAAAAGGGCTACTGAATGAACAAGTTTTACTGGTATTTTAAATATTTAGCTTTTAAATTACTTACTTTCAAAATGAACAATGGAGTCAATCTGATCTATGTAACCATTCATTCTACCTTCAGTAATCATCTGACTAGCAATTTTTTCAGCTTTAGATGGCACAATTTCTAATAATGCTCCCAACTCCTCAAAGCTTATGTTGTTGTACAATTTGCTAGCAGAGAGCAGGTTATGTTCAATAACAGCTCTATCCAGTATAGTTGACCCGTCTATAGTAGAAGCTTTCTGATGAGGTTGAAGTAATGCTTCGAAATCTCGGAGTTCAGATCTAAAAATAGTTTATGTAAATATTTACTCAAAATAAAGTTTCTTCTATAAATAAAAATTTATATTAGTTCTTCAACTGAACATTTCATCCCGAAATATACATTATTTGAAAGGTTTTTCTTATTATACACGACATAATATCAACGACTACTGATCTTGATAAACAGATCAACGGTGTTTCCTTATTTCATATTGTACCCCCATCTCTAGTTCATAATACACTACAGTGTATTATGAACCATAATTCACGACAGCTGATATATGGGTACCATATACCATTTGTTAGGAGGTAAAATATTGACTTATTATTAGGTGGTCGTGGACAAAATAGGTAAAAGGGTTCACCAATAAAAAAAAATAATTATATGGGGTGTGTTATGTGACAGTGGCCGATACCAACTTTCTTATTTTAAATACAACCTCCTGTAGATTATTAGTTTTTTGGATTCTTCAGGAAATTCTAGACATAATTCATGTGCTATGTTCCATACCTATCTTCAACTGTTTCGGAAATATTAAGTGTTTTCAGATGTATTACAAAAATTAACATTAAAAAAAGAAAATTATTTTATTTCACAAATTCTCTTCATTACACTCATACTTATTTCCCATTTAGCTCTTAATATTGAGTAAATAAGCAAAAGCCATTAATGCGTTCCTTTTTACTGATATGAAATAAAAAAAATAAAAAAATAGTTTTTTCTAATAGCATGCGGAATGATCTACTTTTCCGCACTAAAAAGCGCGCGGAAAGAGTCACTTTTCCGCACTAGTGTGGAAAGTAAATTTGTATAGTTTTTGGGGAGTATACTGTCATATGAATATTTAAAATATGTATTTTTATGGTTGTAGTTTACCGAATGACTGAAAAATCAATAAATTTATCAGAATTGAGCTATTATTTTTTTACAAAAAGGAACATTTTTTTCAATAATTTTTGATGGCTCTGGTAAAAGCCTTATCAAATGGATGTCAAATAATAATAATAATAAAGTTGTTGATATGTATTTAATAATAAATGTTTCTTTATGTTAACTTTTGGGCTTTTTTCCGGATGCTAGTAGAAAAAATAGTCTACCTAACACGTTCGTAACGTTACTTTTGCTGGCCAAACTCAGCTAGCGTCGTTCGGCCATCTGCAATAGCGTGCGGAAAAGTATCACTTTCCGCACTAGTTAGGTAAATAGTACATTGTTTACCGGGTAGGAAAAGCTTAACATTCCTGGACGACTGTGAAGATTGCGCAAGCCGAGACTTAGCAACACATAGTCCAGGAATGTGGCTTTTCCTACGAGGTAAACATACTATTTTTCCGCAAATCGTTTAAAATTCGACAGATATTGATTGATTTAAAAAAAAAAAAAAAAAAAAAAAAAAACGCGATAATTTTATTCCCAAATAAATGGTGCTTTGAAATTCCTAATAAAATTACTTGGGTTACTATGGAAACGTATTGAGATTGAATTGTCAAACTTGACGCTTATAAATTTAATTGCTGGTGTTCTCGAAAGTAAAATGATAAGTGATGATGAAATTTCCATCCCTGGGACTCCTCCAGAGCTGGTTGAGGCAGTGAATACTGCTTCATTAGAATTATTGCCAAAGAAATGAAGAGAAAAGTACGAAAATGCATACAGACGTTTTATGGATTATGTAGAACACTAACAACTGTACGGAAATATCATTTCCTTACAGTAAGGAAATAACATTTCCTTACAGTAAGGAAGTCCTGACTTTTTCTTCAAGAAACTTTGACAGGATTGTCAAAATTTCCTAGCGATTTGCGGAAAAGTATATTGTATAATTAGTGGGAAAAGCATCATATTGCCAAACGACTGTGATGATGGTAACACAAGAGTTTGGGAATATGCTTTTCCCACGAATTATACATACTATTTTTTCTTTGATCGTTAATTTAATTTGAAAAATTGATTGAAAAACATTCCATTCAAGATGTAATTAGGTAAGTTTAGATAGATTTCTCTATATTCATATTAAAATATAGAAGTGGTGGTAACGAGATAAACAGAACAATTAGCCATGCAGCTTCAACGTATATAAATTCTCGTTGCCTTCCAGTACAATTTACAAATTGTACAAAATATACAATAAATGTAAATATTAACAACAATAAATTTGTATTCAAGAATATCGTTATAAATTATGTTTCTTATATTTCTTTTAGAACAACTTTATCCATATAAAAATTATAACCATACTTTGTTTCATTTTATTTTAATAATCCATTTGTAACATTACCGCACGCTACAGCAGTGCGGTGAGAATATTACCGCACTGTTATTTTTTAATTGCTTAGCAACTGCCCACTATTCGGGAATGTTGAGCTTTGCGCATGGAAAACAGGTCAAAATAGTGTAACTTTTCCCACGATCGGAGAAAATTAGTAGTTTACCTAACTAGTGCGGAAAGTGATAGGTACTTTTCCGCACGCTATTGCAGATGGCCGAACGACGCTAGCGGAGTTCGGCCAGCAATCGCGTGCGGAAAAGTCACTTTACGCACGTTTTAGGTACACTATTTTTTCTACTGGCATCCGGAAAAAAAACCTAGTTAACATAAAGAAACATTTATTATTAAATACATATCAACAGCTCAATTATTATTATTTGACATCCATTTGATAAGGCTTTTACCAGGGTCATAAAAAATTATTTAAAAACCTTTTCATAAAATTCTAATAAATTTATTGATTTTTCAGTCATTTGGTAAACTACTACCATACAAATACATATTTTAAATATCCAAATGTCAGTATACTCCCCATAAACTCTACAAATTTACTTTCCGCACGCTTTTTAGTGCGGAAAAGTGGATCTTTCCGCACGCTAGTAGAAAAACTACTATTGTTTATTTTCGTATAAAGCTCATAGCCCAGGCCTTAGCAACTTGTTGTCTGTCTGCATGACACTAGTGATCAGTGTCAGTGATATTGTCGTTTGAATTTCGTTGACTGTACGTAAAAATATCAGAAAAATGGTTCATTTAACAGAAATTCCCAAAATAACGATTTCGACAGGACAACGTATTTTTATGAACAAATGATGGAAATGTTGGATAACAATATGATCCAATTAGAAGATGTTTTGTTTTCTGATGAGAGCACATTTACACTTCACGGTCATGTTAATCGTCAAAATTGCCGCTATTGGTCTAATAAGAATCCTCACTGGATGAGAGAGGAACATACGCAACATCCTTAAAAAGTTGATGTTTGGGCAGGAATTGTTGGAAATCATATCGTAGGTCCCTTTTTCATTGATGGCAACTTGAATGGAGATAAATATTTAGAACTGCTCCAAAATAATGTCGCGCCAACTTTGACAAACTTATATTCTGATCCAGTAAACCCACAAGTTTCTGCCAATATAATATGGTTTCAGTAAGATGGAGCACCGCCCCATTACCAAATCAATGTCCTGCAGTACCTGAACCAAAATTTTCCAAATCTGTAGATAGGGAGGCGCGGATCGATAGAATGGCTAGCACGATCTCCTGATCTGACTTTATTTTGTGGGGATATGTCAAACGTATTGTATACCAAACTAAACTTTCAACTTAGATGACTTAAAAATACGAATCACGATTGCGATTAGATCAGTCATGCCTGAGATGTTGAGTAACGTTAGAAGGCATTTCTATGTGTGACTTCACGCGCTTCTAATTGAGGTTTCGAGCTAAAATGACGAATTGTTATTTTAGGTATTTATATTTTGTATAAATTAAATATACTAGTAATGTTTGGCAAGTTTATTTGAACCTCTGAAAGGAATGCAGTCGAAAACAATCGATATTGCCACATTTAACTATGGAAAAGTAAAGTACTAAGTATGTATTGATAATAATAAAAAAATAGACTTAATATTATCAACAATATTGACAATCTGATTAAACGTTAATTCTTCAATGTGCTTGATTACTTGGATTTTGTCTATTAACTTTATTTTTTCAAGTAGGTAATGAATATTAAAATATGAACACTTTTCCAAACTTGTTATGGGTTTCTTCAAGCTCTGGCAGCGTTGTGCGAAAACCATAATTACCTTACCCTCTGAATACATAATTGGTGATTTTTATCGACAGCTGACTTCTTATTGGCAAGCGCATGCATGTGTTCTTCCCTCTCACTTCGTCAGTTGACTGAAATTGATTTATCCAGTGGCGTTGGTATTGTCAGTGACCTTTGTTTTACTTTATAAAATAGGTGTAGTACGCCATTTGTACGTTTTTGACAGATAAGATCTATGTTTCCTCGCCTCTTACCGATGCCCCGTATGTTTAGATAAAATTCCAAACTATAATCGTTGGCCTTATCACAGTTGTTTAAAGATACCTCGAGTTGTAATCCCCAAGTACATATATACAAGGCTGTTCGCTGAATCTTTTCCCATGTATGAAATAATTCACATACTACTTTATGTATTACGTCTCTTTCCTACTCACAGAATCTTAATCCCCGAAATGAAACCGTTTGTTCCATTACAGCGTAATATAACAAACAGAGATAGCCATATGATGGATGTCGGCGATAGGTTTAACGCGAATTTGTACCTTGACGTCGTTGACAGACCAAAGACTTTGTTTACATTTTTATTTTATATTTTTATTCATTTTTTCGCCACTTGCATAGAAATTTATTTCAAAAACAATTTTTATAACGACTAACTTATACCTGAGTATTCGAATTATTGAGGTAAGTGAATTATTAATCTATTTATTTATTATTTACTTCGCAATGAAAACTAACCTTAAATTGAATAAATTGACATTTCAATATGATTCTGGATAGAATTCCATCAAACTAAATTATATGAAACATATTTTGCTTCCACTAATGTAGAAAATGATGATTAATTAGTTAAATACCTTATTTTCTGAAAGACCAAAACTATTTATGAATGATTTTTATTTTTAGAATATGAAAGAGGTTGAATTCGCAAGCACAGGAGCTGGTCCTAAATGTGTTGGAGTATTTTGAGTTAGAAAGAAGAAATGGAGGTCCTTTGGAATCATTTTCATGTGTAAATCAACAGAGTAAATATTTATTTATTATTTAATTAAAATCTTTTGGTAAAATGTAGGTGTAAGTATTTTGTAATGAGTATATTCAAATCATGGTATATTCAAGAAAAATTTAGTAAGTTATTTTTGTATTGCAGCCTTAAGAGCCAATTTTCTGCGTGAATATATGGAAGATATATGGAAAACCTTTCAAGTACTCACCCAAAAGAACTTGTATGTTTGGATGAAACATGGATCTATTCAAAAGGAAATAGAAAATATTCTTGGCAAGACAACAGCACTAAAAGTGTACGTAAACCAGATGGTTATAATGGAAAACATTTTATAATTGTTCATGCTGGGTTCTACCAAAGGGTTTGTCTCTGAAGCAAGTGTCTCTGGGAAGATGCACTGGAACAATGTGATCAACAAATTTGGGAATATGTGGACATACTGAATAAACTATAGAAAAGTAGTATGCCCGAGAGCAGAATATAGTTGATATTAGCATTCAACCAATTACCATTGACATAAATACTGGTGATAGTTCTGATTCCGACTATGAGGAGGATTAAATGAAATTTATTGTATATATATTTCAAGGATAGCATCAAAGATTGTATTACAAGTTGTTTTAAATGGTAAATAAATTTAACAATAATTTTGATTTCCACAATATTCCTGTCCTTGTACATTATTATTCGGCAAATATCTACTATAACTATATTTAAATGAGTCTCAAATATATATATTCAAAATATTTATTTTTCATTTTCACAACCCAGAGAAGATTCTTATTTTCCATTGTTGAGCCGTATGGGTGGGACGGCCCAATAGTAATGGTTGCCAGCCATAACAAAAAAAAAGGAAATCTGATGTGCAAAGTTTCTACCCAGGAAATTGTTACTAATACTAACTCTTGTACAAGTAAATTCGCAGCATAACCCCATAAAACTGTGGAATTCTAACAGTTTTTTCCAAACTGAAGGTTTAGGTAGCACATTGCTAAATGGCTGTAAAATATTCACAAATATCTATCACACCAACTTCGATAATAAATAACGCACACCGTAATTTTAGCCACATCTCAATTAAACGATTGAACTACGACCTACGTCTTATTTGATGTATTGCGTGTGTATATTAATGATGACGCATGGGAAAAGATCCATCGAACCAACTGTATTATACCAATAAAAAGAAAGTCCCAAACTTCTAGTACAGTTTTGAAAGTCAAAGCATACCTAGCCAAAAAGTACCCATGCTAGGTATACCATGGTTTTTGTGGTGTACCAAGAAAAATTAGTATAATGTTGAAATGTTAGCATTTTGATGTTGATGAATAAAATAAATTCCTACAAACCAATGTAAAATTGTGAACAGACTTTAGAGCTTTTTGGAGAATGATTGTAACAATTAAATACACTTAATTCAGAGAACGCGCCAACTCAGCTCATATCAATGTCAAGTGACTGCTTTTGAATAGAATATTGTGGATTACTATAGTCAATTTAATAACCGGGAGTAATTTGAAAAGCCTCACTCACACCACTAAAAGTTACCAAATTAGTTCTGAAAAAGTAATCAAGTCGTGTTCCAATTCTATTAAATATGCCTTGATTGATAAAGAAATTAGCCACCCATAGCCATAAGTCGATTTCTCGTCTGTTCAGTAGATTATTTAGATGTTTATTGTAGATATAAGATGAATGTATTTGATTTTTGACAGTCTTAAATGACTTAATATAGTTTTATCGGACTAAGCGAAGAGCTGGTACCTACTCGAAGTACCAATAATTGCAGATATTCAATACAATTACTTACTGAAGTTTTTAAAGGAACAGTTTCAACGAACATAAGTGAAAATAATAAGATAACAATAGCGGATGCGATGACAAAATTAATTATATTTATCTGTCAGAACTATCAAAAATGGAAATTATCAGCTGATGTCAATACTTGAAAGTGTTGTGTGAAACTGGACGGAATCTGACCAATCAGAGGTCTACAGAATTGCCAACTTTAATTCAAATTACTCCACCTGATTTTTAAATGAGGTATAGTTATAGGAAATTGATATTACATTTTCAATCAAATATTATAGTAACCATTGACAAACTCAATAATGTAATATTCTCAATGAAAATCAAAATATAAGATAATCTTACCTTCGGATTATTCGTTCTAAATACATCTTTTCTAAAATAGCAACTGCAGGCAATTGTTGACATCTCTCATCTTTAAACAATGTTGCCAACATTCTCGATCTTTGTTGACCAGCTGAAGCCAAAACAGTACACACTAAAGCATTTCTTAAAGCAGTCATTCTTTCATCATCATGAACAATAGTCCTATATGATAATTCATTATATCTTTGTGCAGCTTCTATAAATTTTCTTCGATAATCCAAAACTCGGGCGTAGCATACTTTGTAGTATATTTGAAGTTGTTCATTACGAGATTCAGCTTGAAGAAGAGAAGCTCTGTTTATAAAGGCTTCAGCTTGAACTGGATCATCATTTTCCAAATAAAGTCTAGCAATTTTTAAGTAGGTTTCAAGTTTATAATCTACTGGATACTGCTTTTGGCCTGTTTCCAGAGGGATTCCCACTAAAACATAATTATTTTTAGTACTAATAATCAAAAATACTGGTTAATATCTAAATAAACAAGTGCCAGTCATATCTACAAATCTTCAAGTAATCACATTATTAAAAAATGATGAGGTTTCTTTAACTGATTTCTATAATATATTTAGACTTGAAATGGTTCATACAATCAACAATCACAGAGAAACCAAGAAAAATTCAAAGTCATCGACAAAAACACCAACAAGCAGTCCTTTCAAATATTGTTTCTGACCTAAGAAATCTCAGTATTATTTAAAAATTATGAAACATTGCTAGTCAGTGTACAAACTTAGGAATGAAAATAATAATAAGTGCTGGGAAAAAAAAACATGATAAAGAAAGAAGAATTGGGAAAGAAACGCTCGAAAGTCTACCGAAATCTTAAGAGACCCAGTAAGAAGTATATTTATAGGTAGGAGCTCGACGAAGCCATTGTAAATGTAGCTCTGAAAAGGATTATCAAAAACAAATCCGAATTGATAAGTATAATCTCTTAACCTGTAGTGTACAGATACACAAAATAAAAGAAATTTTGGTACCATATATGTTAATATTAGGGGTATAAAATTTAAAATTGTATTCCTAGAATATCTCGGAGAGTATAAACCAGACTTGTTTATCTTGGTGGAAACGTTTTTGAATAAGGGAGACATTTTTACATTCAACATTGAAGAAACCAATAAATTTGTTCTCTTGATTGCACAGTGAACATAAAGATATGAAAATTTCAATTTCATGTTTAGTGAGAAAACTTACCTAAAACAATTGCCGCTTCTCTCCACATTTGATTTCTTTCATAAATATGAGCTAAATGTTGTCTAATGCTGGCTACTTGTTCTTCGAAAGATATTACTCTTGGTTGAACCTTTTCCAACATAAAATGGGACACCGGTTTTGAAACATCATCAGGAAGTTTCATTAAATGTATACTGATTTCTGTCAAAATTTGACGTGATATTACCAAGCTCACATTTTCATTGACAACTAAAAATTGTTCAAAAATGTTTTAAATTATAGGTATTCCTAAAAGTAAGATGAATTATATACATTTTCTTGTACTAGTATTTCTGCAATTAAATATATTCAATAAAAGCCATCTAAGAATAGTTGATAATAATCTTATTTCTTCCTCGATTACTTCGGCACCTAATATAGATACATCATCAGTGTAGGTAAACATATACAGATACATTTGAAGTTAAAATTAATATTATTGCCATAAGTGTAATTTCTAGAAAGAAGGTTGTTTATAATATATACAGTGTGTCTACTTAAGTTGGACTCATATGGGAAACTTTTTTATTATTGGTTTTAGGAAAAAAAGTTATTCTCCATAAAAAGTTCTGCATTATCTAAAACCTAAAATGCAATCATTAGATATTTCTTATTTTGAGCCATATACGAGGTTTGTCAAAAAATATTGATCCTACTCAAGAGTAAAGTACCTTTATTTTTCACAACACAGAAAAATTGTAGGAAGTAAAGTTTTTTTAAAATTAAAAGTTATATCCAAATATGCAATTACAGCTATTTAGCATGAAAATTAAGATTTGGTGATTATTTATGTTTTACATTATAAAGTATTTGTAATCGTAAATATGTTTTACATTATAAAGTATTTGTGATTGTAAATAATCACCAAATCTTAATTTTCATGCTAAATAGCTGTAATTGCATATTTGAATATAACTTTTAATTTTAAACAACTTCACTTCCTACAATTTTTCTGTATTGTGAAAAATAAAGGTACTTTACTCTTGAGTAGGATCAATATTTTTTGACAAACCTCGTATACGGCTCAAAATAAGAAATATCTAATGATTGCATTTTAGGTTTTAGATAATGCAGAACTTTTTATGGAGAATAACTTTTTTTCCTAAAACCAATAATAAAAAAGTTTCCCATATGAGTCCAACTTAAGTAGACACACTGTATATGAAAAGTTGTTTATTTATGTAGGGTATTTCATATTATTTGCCATTGATTAATTTGAGTATATTGTTTGATGAGTATGCATTAAATGTTTTTTGGTGAAATTGTTAGTAATATCTAGAATTTATTAAACATATTTATAAATTCTAAGAGAATCTTTTTATCGAGCTTTTTATCTTAGAATGCTACACTTTTAGGCTGAGATGTATCATAAAATTTGCTCCAAGAAAGGATACTTCTATGATTTTTCAATAAGATTTGCCATATTGGTTATATATGTAAAAATGCCAAAATGCAATTATTCTGAATTGACACTTTCTTGCAAAGGAGAAATATCATGATGTATGCATCTGAGAGTTGAGAAATGGGTTAATTAAAATATTTGGTTTCAAGCAGTTTTCTGAATACCTATTGAAAATTTGTAAATCATGTTTACTACAAGTATTAATCCATAATATTGACACTGTCTTTCAAATACTTGTCTTATGAATAATGAGATTATCCATGATTGGTAAATGTTGTGCATATTATGAAAATTAACCCCCATAGTTAAGTAATGCATCTTAATTTTTCACATAGCATTTGTATATATGAAATAGACAGGTTGGTGAAATACTTGAGTCAAATCTTGGTAAAGACAATTAGTTTTTTATATATTATACGAATACGAGATATTATATAAATCAATAGTTAGAGATTGACTTCACATTTTTTTGAATTATAATTTAATCAAATAGATTTTTGTAGTTCAAGTAGATGACATTATTTCAAAAAAATCCGCATAAAAAGTAATGTGTATGATTTGCTCATATTCCATTTGTATGACTTGAAACATTATCCTATCATTCATACTTGTGAAATAAGAATCATTCTGATTGAGTGTAATGTTGAAAAAACTTTACATACTAGCTTCAATAAATGTTTGTAAGCAATCGACTAAATCGTCATCACTTTCTTTGAAAATATTATCCAGAGTAGCTCTGTACCTAAAATAGAAAATAATATACTTTTATAATAGGAATCCAAAATATTAAGTGTACATACTTTTCAGCCTGATCTTTGTGAGATCCTCCTGAAGCTATTATACCTTGAAGCTGGACACGCAAACTTATGGCTTTGCTGCACATTTTCACAAATAATAAATGTTTGTTTATTTTCTATTTTTCTAATGAGACAGAAATTATCATAACAATAGATTAAACATCATCAGTCACTTGTCAATGAATAGAACAGCACTACTGACCATAGATAACTTGCCACTGCTGCGTTCAGAAAGCACAACTAGGCACCGCTGTTGCACAACCGTTGAGTAAATGTTCTGTGAACGCACATGAGTGAGTATTAAGCGGTTAATAATTTTGTTTACCGGTCATTGGTTATTAACTATCAATTTTTAACCAAAAAAATGGTTGATATATACTTGTGTTCAGCCCATTATTACAAAATTTTTGACATAATTTAAGCTTATTTGAGATTTAAATAAAAGCTCCAGATTTCAGAAGTCATCGATAGTCGCGGACGTCAGGAGTCTGCGCAATGCTATTTAATAGACCTGGAAAAATAACTGCGCAAACGCCTGGATGGCCACGATACTTTTTTAAGTGTCCGTCTAAATTGTTAACAGTGGTTAACTTTAAGCAATTCTCAACTCAGCGTTAACTAACGCCAAAAACTGGTTGATAACAGGTGGTTATTAACATTACCCATCACTAACGCACATTGATTAGCATAGAGAAATATAATTAGAGACTTTTAGCTTGTCTTAAATTTCTCACGTATCCGTTTACGTAACGAACTGCGCATGTATAGACCAGTTACGTCTCAGCCGATACCATGTGTTGAACGTATTGTTACGTACCCTACTCCGTATACTTAAACGTATCCGTATCCGTATCCCGACCAAAGTCAGTATTCCGTGCTATTAGTGCTATTTTACAGGTCTTCTTCTTTGATATTGGTTTGGTTTAATATGCATCAAAAATAGGTCGTCCAAATCATTAGGGACTTAAAGCAGTTCTAAAAATCACCACTTATCCGTATACGTATCGCAAAGCGCATGTGCAGAAGCGATACGTGGGCTTCGTTACGTTACGTAAGACGTATCAATCCGTCACACGTACCTAACGTACGTATCGCTTTCTCGTGTTTGGCGTTCGAGTTTTTCAACGTCCAAACGACCTGGAAACGATAAAAGTCACTTTAAGAACGACTATCCTTCAGTAGATGTCAATGTAATGGTGTCTTACTATTTTTCAGGTTAAAAATTAAAACATGCATGGTTACGTTACGAACGCATTTGCTTTATACTTCTTTTTGATTAATCACGTATCTCCGTTTCGTTACGTATACGGATAAGGATAAGTGATCTATATGAAGATCTTCTGCTTCAAGTCCCTATTATCGTCCTCGTCTAGCAGCAATGGATTGTTTAATATCCATCCCATTTTACGCTTTACAAAAATATAAAAAGGTAAAATAAAAAATCTTTGATGTTATACAATTGAAAACGGAACGAAACGATACGTTTTCTGCTAAAAAGGTTTTCTTGTCAATTTCTTTACGTCAACGTAACTCCAATACGGATACGGATACGTGTGAAAACTTATGACAAGCTAAAAGTGTCTAGTATTTTGTCTACCACTGCTCCTGTGTCCGATCGCATATGTATCTACTTTTAAATAATTTATTGAACATTTTTGATTCTTAGTCGAAAGGAGACACAACTTAGTATAATCTAACCGAACTTTATTCATGCAGAACTACCTACAAATACATACTGAAAATAAATAGGATTTCTTTGTAACTTGCTATAAAGAATAAATAATATTGTTACGCGAGTGCCCCAGCGAAATTCCTGTATGAGACGCTTATGACGTAATCGAGCATTTCAAGATTACCTGCCCTACGTCCCTTCTCATGCCCCTCCACGCTACTAGCCGACGAAAACATTCCAGAGACTTCGAGAGACCGCCTATCTCGTACCCCTCCCATTCGCCTAGAGAAATTTAGTCTATTTAGCGCCTCCACCAGAAAGACTAGAACATTCCAGAGACCTACATTTCGGATATAAAAAGCATCGCCGCACAGGGCGAAGGGAACAGTTAACAGTGAACAGTCAACAATAATCAGATAGTTGAGACGTAGTCGCATAGATGGACACTGTAGTGCTTATACTAAAGACAAACCGATCAATAAAGTGTTAATCAGTGACGTTCATATAAATTAGTGTAGTTAGTTAGTTAAGTGTTTAATATAAATTAGTAAATTAAGGACCGTACATATAAATTTGTAAATATAAATTAATTAGTTGTAAATATAAATTAAAATAAACGTTACATTGGTGTCAGAAGCGGGATTAAAAAATAAATATACAGGAAGATGGCGAAGAAACTTTGTGAATTAAAAGTTTCAGAACTTCGGAGAGAGTTGGAGGATTACGAATTGGACACAAGTGGGACCAAGTCGGTGTTAGTGGATAGACTGAAAAATGCTATGATTAACAATGGATTGGACCCGGAAACGTTCGAATTCACCGACGAAGCGTCCGTCTATTTAACCTCCTCCATAAAAAACGAATTTTCGTCGATGGAAAAAAAGATGTCTTCGATGGAAAGTAAACTTTCAGCGGACATGGAAAACAAAATGTCTTCGATGGAAAACAAAATGTCGAACATGGAAAACAAAATTTCTACAGATATAAAAAACGAAATTTCATCCATGGAAGGTAAACTTTCGGCGGATATAGAAAATAAAATGTCGGAAATGGAAAATAAGCTTTCCGAGGACATAGAAAATAAAATGACGGACATAAAAAGCGAAGTGACATCCATGAAGACTGATATTTCTGCCTTTGAAGAAAAGATTAAAAGAATGGAGCAAGAAGTGAAACAAAGAATCGAAGAAATCGAAAGTAAGACTAGTTATAACCCAGATATCACAAGATTCAAAAGTAGTCAATCCCCGAACAACGGCGAACTGGCAGAAAAAGTGGAGTTGAAACCGAAAATAGAAAACGATATCAACAGTCGAGTGAAACTGCCAACTTTCGATGGAAGAACGTCATGGCCGAACTATCTTAAACAATTCGAGGCGGCATCAAAGGCGAACAACTGGAGTGAGATTGAAAAAGCATTAAATTTAACTCTTGCCCTGAGAGGAGACGCTATGGATATCCTTCAGACCATTCCAGTGGAAGAGACCGATGATTTTGAGCAACTCAAAAAGCGACTAAACATGAGATATGGCCTGGAACACCTGGAGCATCTGTACCAGTCGCAGTTGAAAAACCGCAAACAAAAACGCGACGAAACTCTGCAAGAGTTCGAAGCGGATATTGCTAGGTTGGTGCGGTTTGCCTATCCATCGGCACCGGAGAATGTCATGGAATGTTTAGGGGTACAGGCATTCATCGACGGAGTTCGTGACAACGAAATGCAGAGAACTCTACGCTTGGCTCGACATAAGACACTGGTCGACGTACTCTCTGCAGCCCTGGAGTACGAAGCTGCTACACAGGCTTCCGGAGTGTACAGTAAGGTGAGGGCTGTAGCAGGCGAGGAAGTGGAGAACAAGCTCGACCAGCTTGTCAATATGATGAAAAGCATCTCAAATGGAAAGCCGACAGCTGTGAGATGCTGGAATTGTGGAGAAATGGGACACGTACGCAGTTCGTGCAAGCGACCAAGAACTGCTACAAACAAAGACGACCAGCAGGAAAACTAGAAAGGGTCGGCCATCAGAGGGCAGCTTCGACCCGAAGATCTTCCAAAGACCCTCTCATTCTAATAGCCTCTCTGAAATGTCGCGATGATAGTGTATACGTGGATGGTGAAATTAATGGAAGGAAGTATACACTATTAGTGGACACTGGAGCAACGAGGACTATTATTCGTCCCGAGACTGTCAACTCCCGAAAACGACTGTTACCGACCAGACTGCGACTCAAGACTGCTACAGGTGAAAGCGCCAACGTCCATGGAGAACTACCAGTTCAATTGGGAATTGGCACAGAGAAGTTCGCCCACACTGTCGTTGTCGCTGATATCGAAGAGGACATAATACTCGGAATGGACGTTATGTAGGTGGCTTCCAACTAGATTTCAAGAACCGAGTGATTAGAGTAGGTTCCGAAGAAGTATTCCTTCACCCACATGAGGATAAGAGTGTTCAGGTAGCCGTACAGGAGGATACGGTTGTACCCGCAAGGAGTGAATTTTTCACTGTGGCAAGGCTACAAGGAACCGTCGAAGAAGGAACACCGGTCATGATGGAACCATGGAATCACGATAAAGAGGTCGGTCGAGGAATCCTGGTTGGAAAAGGGTTAATCATGGCTGCTGAAGAGATACCTGTACGCATTATAAATGTTAATGACCATCCCGTAACTATAAAAAAAGAGACCAAAATTGGAACTTGCGTACCAGTGGCGTCAGTAATTCATCAAACTACAACCTCTAACGACGCCAATAATAAATTTGAACAAATGATAGCAGTGGCTGGACAATCCCTTAGCCGACAAGAGAAGAAGAAAATCAGGGAACTCTTGCTGCAATATCGTTCTCTTTTTGTACCAAAAGGAGGGAAGACAGGAAGAACATCTGCTGTCAAACATAAAATTGACACCGGCGACGCTAAACCGATAAGACAATCGGCACGACGACTACCACAGGCGAAAAGAGAGGAAGCGGAGAGAATTGTTCGCGAGATGGAAGAGGAGAAGGTAATAGAACCTTCTACCAGTCCTTGGGTCTCTTCGGTAGTTCTGGTAAAGAAGAAGGATGGAACCACGAGGTTCTGCGTGGACTACCGGCAGTTGAACAATGTTACCAAGAAAGATAGTTATCCGCTGCCAAGAATCGACGACACTCTGGATACTCTGGTCGGTAGCAAATTGTTTTCTACCTTGGACTTGAAGTCTGGATATTGGCAGGTAGAAATGGATCCAGCCGATAAAGAAAAAACAGCGTTTACTACTGGATCTGGGCTATGGCATTTCACCGTTATGCCATTTGGACTGTGCAATGCCCCCGCAACGTTCGAAAGATTGATGGAAAACGTATTGCGAGGGTTGTCCCGGAAGACCTGCTTAGTATACCTTGATGACATCATAGTCTTGGGAAGGACATTCGAAGAACATCGGAAGAATTTGGAAGATGTCTTCAAAAGGCTGCAAGCTGCCCAACTGATGCTCAACCCCAAGAAATGTCAACTATTTCAAAGCAAAGTCAATTACCTAGGCCATGTAGTCAGCAAGGATGGTGTAGCTGTAGACGAAGAAAAAGTTGCTGCTGTACGAAAGTGGCCAAGACCTACCGACAAGCACCAAGTTAGAAGCTTCCTTGGACTCTGTACATATTACAGGCGATTTATAAAGAAGTTTGCAGATATCGCTAAGCCTTTGACACGACTCACAGAGGAAGCAAGGGAGTTTCACTGGGACGAAGATTGCCAAACTTCGTTCGAAACCTTAAAGAAGCATTTGACTTCTGCACCCATACTCGGCTATCCACCACCAGATGGAGAATTCATATTCGATACTGATGCTAGCAATGTTGGAATTGGAGGAGTGATATCACAAGCTCAAGGAGGACAAGAGAAAGTTCTGGGATATTTTAGCAAAGTCCTTTCCAAACCAGAACAAAACTACTGCGTCACAAGAAGAGAGCTACTAGCAGTAGTGAAGTCCGTGGAGCACTTCTATCTGTATCTGTATGGGAAGAAATTTGTGATTAGAACCGATCATGCAGCACTTAAGTGGCTTATGCAATTTAAGAACCCTGAAGGACAAATCGCCAGATGGATAGAGCGACTCCAAGAATATAATTTCACTATTGAGCATAGAGCCGGAATAAGCCACCGAAATGCAGACACCCTATCAAGAAGACCATGTCCTGCAGAATGCTCCCATTGCAGTAAAACAGAAGCTAGGAAGCTGCGATTCGAAGAACCACGGTGACCAGAGACGAATGGACACCAGAAAAGCTGGTAGAGGCACAAGAGAACGATCCCGACTTGAAGAAAATCCGACATTGGAAAGAGGAAAACTGTCGACCTACTTGGCAGGAGATTTCAAGATACTCGCCAACGATGAAATCGTATTGGGCCCAGTGGGACTCGCTGGTTCTGGAAAACGGTTTGCTACAGCGAGTAGTCGAGAACGATGATGGTTCCGGAAGTAGAAGACAGTTGGTGATTCCAAGATCAAGGGTAGTAACAGTACTGCAGAAATTACACGACAGTCCATCAGGAGGACATCTAGGTGTGAAGAAGACCCTCCAGAGGGTGCGAGAACGGTTTAGCTGGATTCACAGTTCCGAAGATGTTAAGGACTGGTGTAAGAAATGCACTACCTGTGCCACGGCCAATGGACCGCACGGGAGAAGAAAGGCTCCTATGAAGCAGTACAATGTCGGAAGCCCTTTTGAACGCATTGCCCTGGATATTGCCGGACCGTTTCCACCGACAGCAGATGGCAGCAGGTACATTTTGGTGGTGATGGACTATTTCACAAAATGGGTGGAAGCGTATGCCATTCCAAACCAAGAAGCCGCAACTGTTGCCGACGTGCTTGTTAAGGAGTTCATTTGCCGATAAGGAGTGCCTCTGGAAATACACAGCGACCAGGGCAGAAACTTCGAAAGCCAGCTGTTTCAGGAAGTTTGTGATAAGCTCGGCATGAAGAAAACTAGAACTACTGCTCTACATCCACAGTCGGACGGAATGGTTGAGCGAATGAACAGAACTCTTGGCAAATACTTGTCCAAAGTAGTATCTAACCATCAGCGAGATTGGAACCAGTATATCTCGCTATTTGCGATGGCCTACAGATCCGCCATCAATGAGTCTACCGGCCAAACACCAGCAAAAGTTCTGTTCGGACGCGAAATGAGATTACCCTGCGACCTTGAATTTGGATGCCGACCCGGAGAAGACATAGCTGTTGAAGATTACGTAACCCAGTTGAGAAAACGAATGGACGATATCCACGAGTTGGTTCGATCGAATCTCCAGATCGCTAGCGATATGATGAAGAAAAGGTACGATACGCAAGCTACAGAAGGAGGTTTCCACGAAGGAGACAAAGTCTGGCTGCATAACCCAAGAAGACAAAAGGATTTTTCTCCAAAGTTGCAGAAAGCTTGGGACGGTCCGTACCTTGTAAATAAAAGAATCAACGACGTCATTTATCGCATCACCAAGATCCCAAACGGAAAGCCAAAGGTGGTACACCGTAATCGATTAGCGCCATTCGAGGGTGGCCACGATGAGGAAATAAGACAACTCCAAGAAGTAGCCGATCCTGCTTTTGTAGAGTTCATGGGTGCTTATGGTGGTACCGGAAAAGCAAGATACGGCGTCACCACGGAGAAACGACAAGATCTGCTCACCGTGCCGGAGGAATACTCACTGGCAATAAACATCCCTGCCAGCATAACCGATGCGCGTGGATTGCCATCTCTGTTAATAAAGAAGAGTGGCGCACGAAGTTTGGAAAACCAGTTACCAGTACCAGGTAAAGCTTTGAAGGTACAAGATGGCACCCGTTACAATTTCCACCTAGTGACGAGAAACACCTTCGACGAAAGACAAACGTACGAGAATGTCTGGGAAGCTTTACTAAACTTGAGAGAGCATGTGCTTGAACTAAACGTTCATAGGCTAGCCATGCCCAAGATTGAATGTAGGCATTTAGATTGGCGAATAATCCGTAACATGGTAGAAGTAATCTTCCGAGACACCGAAGTGCAGGTACTTGTCTGCGGACATTCTCAGGAGGCACAGTCAACGGAGAAGACGGTCGCATGTTACTTCCATGCAACTGGAAAATGTAACAAGGGAACCAGTTGCCGATACAGTCATCTCGTCTCAGTTTCTTAGTTAGTTCCAGGAGGAACTGTCTCTTAAGGAGGGGGCAATGTTACGCGAGTGCCCCAGCGAAATTCCTGTATGAGACGCTTATGACGTAATCGAGCATTTCAAGATTACCTGCCCTACGTCCCTTCTCATGCCCCTCCACGCTACTAGCCGACGAAAACATTCCAGAGACTTCGAGAGACCGCCTATCTCTTACCCCTCCCATTCGCCTAGAGAAATCTAGTCTATTTAGCGCCTCCACCAGAAAGACTAGAACATTCCAGAGACCTACATTTCGGATATAAATAGCATCGCCGCACAGGGCGAAGGGAACAGTTAACAGTGAACAGTCAACAATAATCAGATAGTTGAGACGTAGTCGCATAGATGGACACTGTAGTGCTTATACTAAAGACAAACCGATCAATAAAGTGTTAATCAGTGACGTTCATATAAATTAGTGTAGTTAGTTAGTTTAGTGTTTAATATAAATTAGTAAATTAAGGACCGTACATATAAATTTGTAAATATAAATTAATTAGTTGTAAATATAAATTAAAATAAACGTTACAATATTATAGCAATCCAAATTAATGTTCAATGTGCACTGCCATGACTTTGTAGCATTCCGTTGGATGTTTGCAATCAATGATCGCTTTTTGCAAGGTACCTTTCTTGAACTTATTTCGCAGCTGGATGGCCGACCTGCTTGCATTGCTTTGGCAACCCTATACCCAGATGCTCTTCTAGTGATAGATGTAGGTTGTATATAAATTCTGCGAGACTTCTTTTGCTGAGTAAAAGAGGTGCACAGAGCATAGAACGAAGCTACGTTATCAATATTCTTCATCTGCATTTAAACTTCTTGACAGTAGGCAACAGTGCTGGATGAGTTTCGACGAAGTTGTTTATTTTTTATAAATTTGTTTTGAATTCCTTCAGTTCGTCTTGCGCATTAGTGTCAGTTTCGTTTGCTTCAATATGAAAACTATTTTCTTCATTAGTGATGTCATCCAGTCATCCAGCAGACTTCTGTTATTGTCATCATAGATAAAATGCGGAAAATGTATAATTGCGTGCGGCATGACTGCGCTTTGCGCATATCAGCTAGGGAACGGAGAACTTGATTTTTAATTCCGTTTCCTATACAGCGAGAGCGACCTGTCGCGCTGACTGTACAGGGAACGGAAAAATGCGAACTTTCGACAGCAATGTGCTGGAGACCGGTAAAGCCCCGTTCGAGAGAGATGCTTTGGCTTATACCATTTTTTTTCCTATATAATCACTAACCAAATTGGGCTTTTGCACACTCAAATCTAACCGCAAAGTTGATGCTTTCCGCTAGCTGTCATAATTTGAAATTATTGGCGCTCTTAAGCAGAAAGTAACTTTGGCGCACGACTTATTTTATTTATAGATAAAAGAGAGCTAGTAGTTATTTTAATATAAACTGTAGAATATATAAATATTTTAGTTGATTTTCTAACATGTTAAAACATCCAACAGTATTTTCGTAATAAAATAATTTAATAAGAAATAGGGAAATCTAAAAAATATCTGACAATAATGTAATAAGTGTTGCCTATGTACATAGGTACACGAAACTTCAAGCTGGAAACTGCTAAGTACAATAATTTATAGTTATTTACGTAATAAGTGGGATTAGGAATAAAAATTAATTTCTACTCATTTTATCTTGACAACGGTATCTGGAACGCTACCGAAACGTTGAAATAAATCATTTAAAAATATTGTGGTTTAATTTCCCAAGAAATTAAAAAGAAAAGAATGAATAATATACCACAAGGAACATACAGAATATATAAAATGAAAAGTTTCAATGCAACGTATTTTTAATAATATTAACTGCAAACATAAGGTACGTGTATCATATTTTGTTACCATAGCAACAAAGACAAATGAAGATGTGGAACTAAAATAAATTTGTTGTCATCAAATTGTAAAAGTCAAAGACAATCTCCTTTCGTAAATTGAAAATGCAGCTTCCAGTATTATTTTAAATATTTATTTCTGGTATTAATATTTTTCTAGATTCTTATTATCACACTAGTGCGGTAATGTACGTCATTATGACACCGAAAATAGTGTCAAATCGTACCTGTTACATGACAGTTGTAGATAATAGTATATTGTATAATTAGTGGGAGAAGCATCACATTCCCAGATTACCAGAGGAGGAGCGTAGCGACGAGTCTGGTAACACGGGAGTTTGGGAATATGCTTTTCCCACGAATTATACATACTATTTTTTCACCGATCGTTGATTTACATTTGAAAAATTAATTGAAAAATATTCCGTTCAAGATGTGATTAAGTAAGCTTAGATACATTTCTCCATGTTCATATTGGAATATAGAAGTGGTAACGAGAAAAACCAAACAATTAGCAATGTAGCTTCAACATCTATAAATTCTGGTTACCCCCCAGTACAATTTACAAATTGTACAATTAATGTAAATATCAACAGCAATTAGTTTGTGTTCAAAAATATTGTTATAAATTAGATATATCTTTCATTTCTTTTATAACAGCTTCATCAATATAAAAATTAAAACCTTAAATGGACAGATTTCTTCTGCTGAGAATTATATTTTCTTGCATTTATCCAATAATGTTATTACTGCCGATTTTAGTAATTAGCAGCAATTGTTTTGTATAGCTGCTTTCATATATATTTTGTTTGTATTTTATGTCAATTTACTTAGGTTAAGTGATCAATTTTCAAATTATTTATATTGAGTCATTCTTCTTCCCTTTTGTAAATGAATAATCAAAAATTTGCAGTTAGTCAGTTGTTTTGTCGTTTCAATCATAGAAATAAGTATAGTAATTTTGATGTTTTTAATTTTGAATAAGTATTTGTCATTTGTCATGAATTTATATACTTCCGTTTACCGGCTTCTATCTTTAGTACATGTGCTCACTTTAGTGATTATACACAAAATTTCTGTTAAAAAAATTTTTTCTCCGATTGGCAGCAAATATTAATTTTGCTGACTGATATCAATCAGCAAAGTATTACTTTTCCTGCCTAGGCAGCAAAGTGGTTACTTTGCTACCTGTGATTATACATTTCCATAGCAACCAACTAAAATAAAGAGATTGTGGGAATTGTAATAATTTGCAAATACAATATCCTCATGAACAATCGGAGAAAAAATTATATGTTCAACTTGGCAGTCAATCTACTACTTTGCTGCCTAGTTAAACAAATAACTATTTTAAATGGATGGCTACCATAGAAAATCATCATGTTCGCGTTGGTTTTCATGTTAATTATTGTTTTTTCAACCTTTCTTCCTACTCCCTCGATGGATGATGGATTAATTTCCATCCATTTTAAATTGGAAAGTGTTACACACACTTCCTTTATCACCTTTCTATTTGGAAGATTTCTATTTCTCCAATGCTCCTACAATTTAAATGGGCTTGTTCAAGAAAAAAATTTTATTTCAAAAATAGAAACTAGAACTCATTTTGAACGGATTCCCAAAATTTTAGATTTTTCCGCGAACGTTTAAGCCCTCAAATTAATTAAAGAAATTGGATTGAACGAAAACGGGGCGTGGTTACCTGTGACGTCACAGTGCATGTGCCATACCTAACGTTTGAAATGCCGCGAGTCGAGAGCTATGTGGAAGTGTGCATTTAGCATTATATATTTTGTTTTGTAAGAAATAAAACGCTGGACTGTTGATTGAGCTGTTTCTTTATTTTATTATATACCTAATGAGTGAGAAAGAAGTGGTTAATAAGTACTGTTTGGTTCCCGACAGTCCTAGCACATCCAAGAATGCACCAGAAAAATATATGTACATTAAAATAATGAACAGTGGAAAAGCTACTAAATCCTGTAGTAATAGCCCGATTTTTTGACTGTCAAAAACGCTTAGTTAACAGTCATGTCACAGTTTTCACTAACCAAATCACAGTAATTTGTCATTGAGCTCAGAAAATAGAACCACTGGAGGAAGTCAAGTAGTGGAGGAAATCAATGGATATCACACGAATGGAATCTATAGGTATCTCGGAAAATAAGGGTTCAGGCTTGCATTAAGGCTTATGTACCTACGTTCCAAGGCGATTCAATGCGGAGGCGAAAAATGGCTAAAAAAGAAAAATGAAGAAATCGCGTTTGGAAAAATACGAAAACCCATCAACGAAGAGTTTTCAATATCCACTAGAGGTTCTTCTTTTACATTAACTTCGTCAGATTTAAGCTTGCCAGATCCGAATAACTTGTTTTATTCAGACATTTAAAGGTCAGAAGAAATACTACAAAAAAAATCCAAAGCTTCATCTAGGAGTTCCGAATAATTCATTATTTGTTGTGAAATTGTTAACTAAAAAATGGGAGCTGGACAAGCTTGATATTTTTTTAACATTGAAAAATATCAAACTGAATTCACCGTATGGGATATCAGCAGACGATTTTGGGATGCCACTTTCCATAGTATGTAGCATTATAAAAAAAAGTATACCGCTCTTAGCCATTCGTGCATTGGATGAAAATGTACAATGTATTGTAACGTTTATTTTAATTTAAATTTACAACTAATTAATTTATATTTACAAATTTATATGTACGGTCCTTAATTTACTAATTTATATTAAACACTTAACTAACTAACTACACTAATTTATATGAACGTCACTGTTTAACACTTTATTGATCGGTTTGTCTTTAGTATAAGCACTACAGTGTCCATCTATGCGACTACGTCTCAACTATCTGATTATTGTTGACTGTTCACTGTTAACTGTTAACTTCGCCCTGTGCGGCGATGCTATTTATATCCGAAATGTAGGTCTCTGGAATGTTCTCGATGTTCTCTCGTCGCTCTAGTGACGAGTCTCTGGAACGTTCTCGTCGTTCTGGCGGAGGCGCTACTAGATCTCTCTGGAGGAGTGGGAGGCGAGAGGTAGGCAGTCTCGAAAATTCTCGATAACAATCATAGTCGTCTCACGCGGGAATTTCACTGGGACACTCGCGTAACATTGCCCCCTCCTTAAGAGACAGTTCCTCCTGGAACTAACTAAGAAACTGAGACGAGATGACTGTATCGGCAACTGGTTCCCTTGTTACATTTTCCAGTTGCATGGAAGTAACATGCGACCGTCTTCTCCGTTGACTGTGCCTCCTGGGAATGACCGCAGACAAGTACCTGCACTTCGGTGTCTCGGAAGATTACTTCTAGCATGTTACGGATTATTCGCCAATCTAAATGCCCACATTCAATCTTAGGCATGGCTAGCCTATGAACGTTTAGTTCAAGCACATGCTCTCTCAAGTTTAGTAAAGCTTCCCAGACATTCTCGTACGTTGGTCTTTCGTCGAAGGTGTTTCTCGTCACTAGGTGGAAATTGTAACGGGTGCCATCTTGTACCTTCAAAGCTTTACCTGGTACTGGTAACTGGTTTTCCAATCTTCGTGCGCCACTCTTCTTTATTAACAGAGATGGTAATTCACGCGCATCGGTTATGCTGGCAGGGATGTTTATTGCCAGTGAGTATTCCTCCGGCACGGTGAGCAGATCTTGTCGTTTCTCCGTGGTGACGCCGTATCTTGCTTTTCCGGTACCACCATAAGCACCCATGAACTCTACAAAAGCAGGATCGGCTACTTCTTGGAGTTGTCTTATTTCCTCATCGTGGTCACCCTCGAATGGCGCTAATCGATTACGGTGTACCACCTTTGGCTTTCCGTTTGGGATCTTGGTGATGCGATAAATGACGTCGTTGATTCTTTTATTTACAAGGTACGGACCGTCCCAAGCTTTCTGCAACTTTGGAGAAAAACCCTTTTGTCTTCTTGGGTTATGCAGCCAGACTTTGTCTCCTTCGTGGAAACCTCCTTCTGTAGCTTGCGTATCGTACCTTTTCTTCATCCTATCGCTAGCGATCTGGAGATTCGATCGAACCAACTCGTGTATGTCGTCCATTCGTTTTCTCAACTGGGTTACGTAATCTTCACCAGCTATGTCTTCTCCGGGTCGGCATCCAAATTCGAGGTCGCAGGGTAATCTCATTTCGCGTCCGAACAGAACTTTTGCTGGTGTTTGGCCGGTAGAATCATTGATGGCGGATCTGTAGGCCATCGCAAATAGCGAGAGATACTGGTTCCAGTCTCGCTGATGGTTAGATACAACTTTGGACAAATATTTGCCAAGAGTTCTGTTCATTCGCTCAACCATTCCGTCCGACTGTGGATGTAGAGCAGTAGTTCTCGTTTTCTTCATGCCGAGCTTATCACAAACTTCCTGAAACAGCTGGCTTTCGAAGTTTCTGCCCTGGTCGCTGTGTATTTCCAGGGGCACTCCATATCGGCAAATGAACTCCTTAACAAGCACGTCGGCAACAGTTGCGGCTTCTTGGTTTGGAATGGCATACGCTTCCACCCACTTTGTGAAATAGTCCATCACCACCAAAATGTACCTGCTGCCATCTGCTGTCGGTGGAAACGGTCCGGCAATATCCAGGGCAATGCGTTCAAAAGGGCTTCCGACATTGTACTGCTTCATAGGAGCCTTTCTTCTCCCGTGCGGTCCATTGGCCGTGGCACAGGTAGTGCATTTCTTACACCAGTCTTTAACATCTTCGGAACTGTGCATCCAGTAAAACCGTTCTCGCACCCCTCCGGAGGGTCTTCTTCACACCTAGATGTCCTCCTGATGGACTGTCGTGTAATTTCTGCAGTACTGCTACTACCCTTGATCTTGGAATCACCAACTGTCTTCTACTTTCCGAGCCATCATCGTTCTCGATTACTCGCTGTAGCAAACCGTTCTCCAGAACCAGCGAGTCCCACTGGGCCCAATACGATTTCATCGTTGGCGAGTATCTTGAAATCTCCTGCCAAGTAGGTCGACAGTTTTCCTCTTTCCAATGTCGGATTTTCTTCAAGTCGGGATCGTTCTCTTGTTCCTCTTCCAGTTTTTTTGGTGTCCATTCGTCGCTGGTCACCGTGGTTCTTCGAATCGCAGCTTCCTTAGCTTCTGTTTTACTGCAGTGGGAGCATTCTGCAGGACATGGTCTTCTGGACAGGGTGTCCGCATTTCTGTGGCTTATTCCGGCTCTATGCTCAATAGTGAAATTATATTCTTGGAGCCGCTCTATCCATCTGGCGATTTGTCCTTCAGGGTTCTTAAATTGCATAAGCCACTTAAGTGCTGCATGATCGGTTCTAATCACAAATTTCTTCCCATACAGATACTGATAGAAGTGCTCCACGGACTTCACTACTGCCAGGAGCTCTCTTCTTGTGACGCAGTAGTTTTGTTCCGGTTTGGAAAGGACTTTGCTAAAATATCCCAGAACTTTCTCTTGTCCTCCTTGAACTTGTGATAGCACTCCTCCAATTCCAACATTGCTAGCATCAGTATCTAATATGAATTCTCCATCTGGTAGTGGATAGCCGAGTATGGGTGCAGTAGTCAATTGTTTCTTTAAGGTTTCGAACGAAGTTTGGCAATCTTCGTCCCAGCGAAACTCCCTTGCTTCCTCTGTAAGTCGTGTCAAAGGCTTAGCGATATCTGCAAACTTCTTTATAAATCGCCTGTAGTATGTACAGAGTCCAAGGAAGCTTCTAACTTGGTGCTTGTTGGTAGGTCTTGGCCACTTTCGTACAGCAGCAACTTTTTCTTCGTCTACAGCTACACCATCCTTGCTGACTACATGGCCTAGGTAATTGACTTTGTTTTGAAATAGTTGACATTTCTTGGGGTTGAGCATCAGTTGGGCAGCTTGCAGCCTTTTGAAGACATCTTCCAAATTCCTTCGATGTTCTTCGAATGTCCTTCCCAAGACAATGATGTCATCAAGGTACACTAAGCAGGTTTTCCAGGACAACCCTCGCAATACGTTTTCCATCAGTCTTTCGAACGTTGCGGGGGCATTGCACAGCCCAAATGGCATAACGGTGAAATGCCATAATCCAGATCCGGTGGTAAACGCTGTCTTTTCTTTATCGGCTGAATCCATTTCTACCTGCCAATATCCAGACTTCAAGTCCAAGGTAGAAGACAACTTGCTACCGACCAGCGTATCCAGAGTGTCGTCGATTCTTGGCAGCGGATAACTATCTTTCTTGGTAACATTGTTCAACTGCCGGTAGTCCACGCAGAACCTCGTGGTTCCATCCTTCTTCTTTACCAGAACTACCGGAGAGACCCAAGGACTGGTAGAAGGTTCTATTACCTTTTCCTCTTCCATCTCGCGAACAATTCTCTCCGCTTCCTCTCTTTTCGTCTGTGGTAGCCGTCGTGCCGATTGTCTTATCGGTTTAGCGTCGCCGGTGTCAATTTTATGTTTGACAGCAGATGTTCTTCCTGTCTTCCCTCCTTTTGGTACAAAAAGAGAACGATATTGCAGCAAGAGTTCCCTGATTTTCTTCTTCTCTTGTCGGCTAAGGGATTGTCCAGCCACCGCTATCATTTGTTCAAATTTATTATTGGCGTCGTTAGAGGTTGTAGTTTGATGAATTACTGACGCCACTGGTACGCAAGTTCCAATTTTGGTCTCTTTTTTTATAGTTACGGGATGGTCATTAACATTTATAATGCGTACAGGTATCTCTTCAGCAGCCATGATTAACCAGGATTCCTCGACCAACCTCTTTATCGTGATTCCATGGTTCCATCATGACAGGTGTTCCTTCTTCGACGGTTCCTTGTAGCCTTGCCACAGTGAAAAATTCACTCCTTGCGGGTACAACCGTATCCTCCTGTACGGCTACCTGAACACTCTTATCCTCATGTGGGTGAAGGAATACTTCTTCGGAACCTACTTTAATCACTCGGTTCTTGAAATCTAGCTGGAAGCCATGTAGGTTCATAACGTCCATTCCGAGTATTATGTCCTCTTCGATATCAGCGACAACGACAGTGTGGGTGAACTTCTCTGTGCCAATTCCCAATTGAACTGGTAGTTCTCCATGGACGTTGGTGCTTTCACCTGTAGCAGTCTTGAGTCGCAGTCTGGTCGGTAACAGTCGTTTTCGGGAGTTGACAGTCTCGGGACGAATAATAGTCCTCGTTGCTCCAGTGTCCACTAATAGTGTATACTTCCTTCCATTAATTTCACCATCCACGTATACACTATCATCGCGACATTTCAGAGAGGCTATAAGGATGAGAGGGTCTTTGGAAGGTCTTCGGGTCGAAGCTGCCCTGTGATGGCCGACCCTTTCTAGTTTTCCTGCTGGTCGTCTTTGTTTGTAGCAGTTCTTGGTCGGTTGCACGAACTGCGTACGTGTCCCATTTCTCCACAATTCCAGCATCTCACAGCTTTCGGCTTTCCATTTGAGATGCTTTTCATCATGTTGACAATCTGGTCGAGCTTATTCTCAACTTCTTCGTCTGCTACAGCCCTCACCTTATCGTATACTCCGGAAGCCTGTGTAGCTGCTTCGTACTCCAGGGCTGTAGAGAGTACGTCGACCAGTGTCTTATGCCGAGCCAAGCGTAGAGTTCTCTGCATTTCGTGGTCACGAACTCCGTCGATAAATGCCTGTACCCCCAAACATTCCATGACATTCTCCGGTGCCGATGGATAAGCAAACCGCACCAATCTCGCAATGTCCGCTTCGAATTTCTGCAGAGTTTCGTCGCGTTTCTGTTTTCGGTTTTTCAGCTGCGACTGGTACAGATGCTCCGGGTGTTCTAGGCCATATCTCATGTTTAATCTTTTTTTAAGTTGTTCAAAATCATCAGTCTCTTCTACTGGAATGGTCTGAAGGATATCCATGGCGTCTCCTCTCAGGGCAAGAGTTAAATTCAACGCTTTTTCCTTTTCACTCCAGTTGTTTGCCTTTGATGCCGCCTCGAATTGCTTGAGATAGTTCGTCCATGACGTTTTACCATCGAAAGTTGGCAGTTTCACTCGACTGTTGATATCGTTTTCCATTTTTGGCTTCAACTCAACTTTCTCTGCCAGTTCTTCGTTGTTCGGGGTTTGTCTAGTTGTGATATACGAGCTATTACTAGTCTTCTTTTCGATTTCCTCGATTTTTTGTTTCATTTCTTGCTCCATTCTTTTAATCTTTTCTTCCATGGTAGAAATATCAGTCTTCATTTCATTTTTCATGTCCGATATTTTATTTTCTATGTCCGCCGAAAGTTTACCTTCCATAGACGAAATTTCGCTTTTTATGTCTGACATTTTGTTTTCCATGTCCGCCGAAAGTTTACTTTCCATCGAAGACATCTTGTTTTCTATCGAAGACATTTTGTTTTCCATTAAAGAAAATTCGTTCTTTAAGGAGGAGGTTATAGAGGCGGACGCTTCGTCGGTGAATTCAAATGTTTCCGGGTCCAATCCATTATTAATCATAGCATTTTTCAGTCTATCGACTAACACCGACTTGGTCCCACTTGTGTCCAGCTCGTAATCCTCCAACTCTCTTCGAAGTTCCGACACTTTTAATTCACAAAGTTTCTTCGCCATCTTCCTGTATATTTATTTTTTAATCCCACTTCTGACACCAATGTAACGTTTATTTTAATTTATATTTACAACTAATTAATTTATATTTACAAATTTATATGTACGGTCCTTAATTTACTAATTTATATTAAACACTTAACTAACTAACTACACTAATTTATATGAACGTCACTGTTTAACACTTTATTGATCGGTTTGTCTTTAGTATAAGCACTACAGTGTCCATCTATGCGACTACGTCTCAACTATCTGATTATTGTTGACTGTTCACTGTTAACTGTTAACTGTCAACTTCGCCCTGTGCGGCGATGCTATTTATATCCGAAATGTAGGTCTCTGGAATGTTCTCGATGTTCTCTCGTCGCTCTAGTGACGAGTCTCTGGAACGTTCTCGTCGTTCTGGCGGAGGCGCTACTAGATCTCTCTGGAGGAGTGGGAGGCGAGAGGTAGGCAGTCTCGAAAATTCTCGATAACAATCATAGTCGTCTCACGCGGGAATTTCACTGGGACACTCGCGTAACAGTATTATAGATTGTTATGAAATTCAATTCAAATTTAAAATCCAAGTGTTAACTCCTTGTTTTCATTAAAGTAGTCCATCACCATAAAGATATCGGGTTCAGGTAAATTTCCAAAATCTGCTTTAATAAATCCGGTATCTTAGTACTGAATACATCTCCAATAGCAAAAACTATTTAAAATTTGAAGATATTGCAGCTGGAACCAACTTTCTCATGTAAAACGCAGCAGTGTAATGCCGAATATCATATCCCGACATGCAATGTGACGTCACAGTCCGCTCTGCCGCTTTTCAGGGGAGCTCCATTTTCAACCTTCAATATCTAAGTAACGGAGAAAGTTTAAGAGCTGAAAATTTTACATGTTATTTTGATGACACAGTTTTACAAAAAAACGTGAAAAAACCGAGAAAACATTTCATTGATAACAAGCCCATTATAAATGTGAAAATAGTGAGTACTTTCTTATCCCGAAGTTCCACTATACTCTCATCATTCCCTTCTTTTTGAATTTCAAATGTGAAAACCTGAGTAATTTCTTATCCCGAAGTTACAATTTAGAAGGAATAAACCTAACTTTGATGTACTCCCATCTTTCCGTTCCAAATTGGAAAATACCAATTTTGAAAGTTTGGATTTAAATTTATTTCATATCCATTTTCTTTTTAATAATCCTATTAGGTACCTAATTTATAAGATATTCTATAATTTCCAATTTTCTTTTCCACACCACATTATTTGATGTATTCGTTTCATTGATATTACTTTAAGTTAATGATGTTAGTATGACAATTGCCTAGTATTCCTTCGATTGTTGGATTTTCATAAGGTAATTTATGTTTATTTATTGTATTACTAATTTAATTATCAAGTTTTGCTTTTCTTAGAAAAAATTTTTAGATGTTTCAAATTTGTTTAAGTCAATTTACATTTGATTTTGGATTGTATTTCATGTTTTAACATGACTTCATGAGATCTTTATGTTTCTATTATAGCCTGATGATGGTAGATTGTACCGAAACTAGTAGCTGATTGATTGTCCGTTGTTGGACATAATTAAATTATTGTGGTTTGGACTTTGAGTTTTAATTGAACCTCTTGTTTGGAAACCATACTTTGTTTCAATTCATTGTAATAATCCATTTGTAACATTATCGCACGCTACAGCAGTGCGGTAAGAATATTACCACACTGTTATTTCCCAATTGCTTAGCAACTGCCCACTATTCTGGAATGTTGAACTTTGTGGATAGAAAACAGGTCAAAATAGTGTAACTTTTCCCACGATCGGAGAAAAATTAATTTTATTTTGGTGTGATAGTAGAAAGAATCTTGTGAACTGAATAACAGGAATTAAAAGGGTGACATGCCAAGAGTTCCTAGAATTATTGGGCACCGATATGTTGAGTATTCAGCTAGAAAGTCATTTTAAATTTCAATATATACGCTTCGGGAGTGTATTCATTATTTCAATAAAGCAATATAAATGTCCGCTATGATAAAAAACATGCAAATATCTTATAGATATCAAAGAACATTAATAATTCAAACGCTTTATAAGTTTTGAAAAATATGTTTCAAAGACATTGACTGTTCAACTAAGAGGAAACAACTACTTCCCGGGCTATAGGCCCCGACGGATATTGGATTACACTTCAAAGTCAAACGGGGTTGGCATATCTACAAAATATTTAAACCAACCATTCTGGTTTGCAGTTAGAAGTGACAACATAACTTGTAGACCGGTTTCGGCGTATTTGCGCCTCATCAGTACAAGGTATATGTTATCCGTCCGTGAGCTTAAAGCATAATCGCGGACTGAAGAATATACTAAAATCACAATCAATACATTTTACACTTCCGTTACATGGAAGACAAAGCGTTTGAATTATTAATGTTCTTTGATATCTTTTGGTAACTCGCTTTATTAAATAAGACAGTATTACAGTTTTGTGTAATAATTCTTTATCAAATATCTTATGTTTTGAATGATAGACCTCAACTGTCATTCTTGTCAGAAGAAAACACTTATTAGATTAGAGACTTTTAACTTCGGGTGCTTAATTACCAGTCCATAACCTGTCACTCGGCGATTACCACGACAATCCAGTGAAGATTCTCAGTAAGATGGTACGCGTTCAATTCAAGAACAATGAAGCGGTTGTGCCTTTGTACGTAGTCCAGGGAGCAAAGGGTCACAATCTGCTAGGAAGAAACTGGTTGCAGGCTCTTGGCATTTCTGTTTGTTGGACTCATTCGCTCACAAACAAACTTTCAGCCCCGGATCATCCAGCTCTCTCAGATTCTGGTCCAACATCAGGAAAGTTCAAGGGTTCACCTATCCATCTAGACATCTCTTCTGATCAACCAGCAACGTATCTCAAGGATCGTTCTCTACCTTACGCTTTGCAGTCTCGTGTCGTCGATGAAATCCGAAGACGTTTTGCGGTCCTCATTTTCCAAGTGGGCTACTCCGGTGTTTGTGGTTGGAAAACGCGATGGTTCCATTCGGATGTGTGGGGACTACAAAGCCACAATTAACACGGTCCTTACACCGGACAAGTATCCTCTGACATTTCTGGAAGATCTCTTCGTGAAGATGTCTGGTGGGAAAGTCTTCTCCAAACTTGACCTGGATCAGGCCTTTACAAAGTTGACGGTAAACGATGAATCAGCGTTGTTACTCACTATTAACACAATCTTATGCCTGTTCTCTGTCCATTAAATTCCGTTCGGGATATCTGTGGTACCAGGTATTTTTCAACGTACAATGGATAGTCTTCTGACTGGTATACCAGGCGTTGCCATTCTCATGGACGGCGTACTGGTAGCCGGCAGCTCCGACAAAATCCACAACGAATAGCTGAAAGAAGTACTGGATCGCCTTCGTACTTTTGGGTTGAAGCTAAGAAAGAAAAAATGCAAGATCTCGGTTCCTGAGGTCGAGTTCCTGGGATACAAGATCTCAGCGAGCGGTATTCATCCCAATGAAGAGAAGATCAAAGCAATCCAAAACTTCCCGACGCCTACCAACAAGACCGAACTCCAAGCTCATTTAGGAGTTATCAATTTTTACGACAGATTCGTTCCAAATCGTGCCAACATTTTCGAACCACTGTTTCGTCTTCTGGACAAAAAAGTTGATTGGATTTGGAAAGAAGAGCAAGTCAAAGCGGTTCAAGAGAATAGGATATTTCTGACAAGTGATCTAGTCCTGATCCACTTCGAAGACAATCGTCCTCTGATCCTCGCTTGTGATGTTTCAGCTTAAGGTGTTGCTGCAGTGCTTTCGCATCGATACGACAACAGAGGAATAGCGGTCTATTGCGTTCAAGTCAAGAACCATGAGTCCCACAGAACGGAACTATGGTCAGGTCGACAAAGAAGCTCTTTCATTTTTGGTGTCACAAAGTTTCACAAGTTCCTGTTTGGGCGATCCCACATCACTTTTATTACAGATCACAAACCGTTGCTGGGAATATTCAAGAAAGATGCTCCTAATTCAGAGCACTTATCTCCTCGCATGATCCGGTGATCTTTGATGCTGGGTGCACACGACTACGAGTTCGTCTACAGACCAGGTCATCTTCATGGTAATGCTGACGCCTTATCTCGGCTACCATTATCAACTTCTGAAGGCGAATTTCCAGATCCAGTTGGTATTCACCTACAGGAAGTTCGAGATAGTCCTGTAAAGGCCAAGCAAGTAGCAGGAGAAACTGAACGAGATGCGGATCTTTCTCAGGCCATTGAATTTGTCAACAATGGCTGGCCAAACGACATCCCGTCCTACCTGAAACCATATTGGCAACGAAGTCTCGAGTTGTCAACTTTACAAGGGGTTCTACTTCGTGGAGATCAGGTGGTGGTGCCTTCATCTTTACGCCAGAAGGTTCTAGACGCAATTCACGCATCTCACCACGGTATCGTTCGGACAAAGTCGGCAGCATACGTTTGGTGGCCCGGGTTGAACAAAGACATCGAGAAGACGGTCCAACTTTGCTCAATATGTCAAGAACTTCGCAGAAATTCACCAGCGGCGGTTTCAGCACTATGGCCATCAGCGAATCGTTCATGGGAACGCGTTCATATCGATTACCTGGGTCCGATGGAAGGTCACGTCTTTCTTATTATGGTGGATGCTTTTTCACGATTTCAAATAGTCAAGATGGTTTCATCGATGTCTGCAACGGTTCTCATCAAACATACTCGAGATACGTTTTCAGATTTCGGGCTTCCTGAATGTATACAATATAATGATAATGGTATACAACTGACGTTTCGGTAGTTCTGTTCGTTTCTTTCCAAGGACGGAGTCAAGTATCTGAACACACCTCTATTTCATCCGTCATCCAATGGTATGGTTGAAAGTGGAGTTCGCAGTTTCAAGGAACTTTTCAAGAAGCACCTTGACGGCGACATTTCGACTCGTCTTGCCATAGTCCTATTCGCTATGCGCACTGCTGTGTGCACAGTTACGAATCGAACTCCAAAGGATCTGTTCTACTCAAACCTGAAGGATCGTACGCCTTTTGATGCCATGCGACCATCATGCGAAGTTCGACAACCGTCAGAAGTTCCAGCTCCAAATCGTCAGTTTGCTGTTGGGGAAGTAGTTCGATTCCAGGATTATCGTCAACGCAAACCCCGATGGTCTCGAGGTACAATGGTAGAACGCTTGAGTTCCAGACTGTACACGATTCAAGACTAAGAAGATATTCTGCATGCTCGCAGCGTTGACCAAATCATCGAGTGCAAACTTGAGCCAGCTACAATGGTGCCTCATTGTTTTTCTCGAGATCCAAGATACAACGACATTTTCTTAGATGATTTCCTTGCTCAAGAAAACAGGAATCACCCTCAGCCCCGAGATGAAGTTCAAGGTGATCTTCAGTTCCAGCCAGTGTTCCTCAAGAACCGGAAGCTCAGCTTCCAGATGTCCCTGTTATTGAGCAGCCTCTCATACCAGTTCCTGTCCCAGAGGTCCAGCTTATCCCAGAGATCCAACCTAACCCAATTGTTCAACCCTTTCCTGGTTTTCCCCGAGAGCAGGCCCAAGATCAAGAAATTATGATGATATTCCGGTTAGCACAATGCGAAACAGAGAGTTGAAAATTTTTGAGGGGAGATCAAGACCTGTTAGGTCCAAGCGACCCGTTGAACCCCTGATTTTTATGAATGATTTTGCTTTGTTAATTTCATATGAATAGATTGTAACTGTATTTTTAAAAATTAGATGGGAGAAATTATGTAGGTACTTCAAATTCAAAATTGTGTTCTTTCGTGACAACGACTTTGTTATTTTTGACAACTTCATGTAGTTAGATTTTCTGCCCCTCACTTTTGGTTTTGTCTACTCTAAAATAAACTTGTGTTCCCAATTAAGTGTTCTTTTATTGTGTGAACATAACAAATTACTTACTCGTCAGGTATCTACAAGAAACCAAATCCAACAAACAAATCGACAACACATTGACTAAACAATTATAAAACTTTTTAAATTGAAATCACATTAAATTTAATAGTTATTTATCGCCAACTGTTCAGAATTCGAAATATAAGAAACTGAGGTATATTTATTGCATCTTATTGAAACGAAGTAAATACTGACAGATAATAATTTTCGAGTAATGTCAAAGTCAAAATACTTTACCTGACGCATATGTCACTTTACCTGACGCATATGTCACTTTACCTGACTCATATGTCACTTTACCTGCCGCAAGGCAGATAATAGCTATTTACCTAACAAGTGCGGAAAATGAGTTTTTCCGTACGAGTCTGCCGAAACAGCTGAGTGCGGAAAAACATTTTTCGCAAGTGTTAGGTACAATAGTTTTTCTACGAGCGTGAGGATTCACTTATTCACGAGCAAAATAATTTTAGAAATGCACTGACAGTTTTCTGACAATACCTGTTTATTATTAATTTGACATATTGGTGTGGAAAATTTTTCCCGCACGGTGCGGGAAAATCAATTTTCCACACTAAAATGTGTGTGGAAAATTCAATTTTCCGCCCGCTGGTAAAAAAAGTACATTATTGGTATAGGATATACTGTTCGACTCGTGTAGATTGTCCACTTCGTCCTCGTGCCAAAATTTGATTGGTTGATGTTTAGATTAAGTGCAAGTGCGACCTATCAATCGGGAGAAATTTCTTTTTTTTAAATAGGATGCAAACATACCTTCCGTATTGTCAATGTGTCTTACATCTTTTTATACTGTCCAACTGACAGCTCTTGTCAGGTCTGTACTTTGTTGTTCACGGTCAATTATTATTCATGAAAAGGGAATATGAATCTTATTGTTATATTTATTTGAATAATACAAAAATATGCCTAGATACACGGAAAAACATCAGCATTTTAAAAGTTCGCAAGTATTTTCAGTTAGAAAAATAAGCAGGTAACTATTAATTTCATAGCCTTTTCGAATTTTACATTTTGAAAGTACTCAAGTATTTTCAGTTAGAAGAAGGAGCTGATAATTATTAATATCATAGCCTTTTCGAATTTTACTGAATGCGATCCTGATGATTTTATGTATCAAATTTAAGGTTAGGAATATGTCAAAATACCAAATAAAATGAACGACATACCGAAAACCCTGTTATACGTCACAAACGATGGCGCACGTCAAAAAGGCTATTGAATGAACCATATTTGATTAGAAGTAATCACAAACCTGCTTTTTATCCATATCTTCCTACGTAATGTGTAAGAAGGATATTAACAATCGATAACAAACATCAAAAAGGCTATTGAATGAACCATAACAATAATGAATGACAACCTATATTGTTGATACTATTGTTTCACAGCCACCTAAATTTTTTAGTGCAAAATATTGCTTTAATAAAATTGCCGCTATTATCATTACTGCACAGTGATGACAAGTGTGGTATCATTGAATTTGTTTTTGAACGACATATTATCCAAAATTGTAATAGTATTGTAATCATGGACGTATAAATTTATACGTCCATGATTGTAATGCATGTAAAGTAATGGCAGGATCGCCATGTAATGTGGTGGTTACTGGGTGGTATTTGATGTGGATCGGCCTCTCAATTGATGGTGTTTCTGGTCACTCATAGGGTCATCTTCAAGGGAATTTATGTTTTTTATTTAAATATTATTATTAAATTATTATATTGACTAAAAGGCATCACAGTATACCGGTTGCCCCATTTGAAAAAATTATATTGGGGTCACGTGACCCGGAATGACAGAGAAAACGGAAGTCATTTTAGAATGAATAGCATCAGTTTCGACTGTTTATATCTGCCAAATTTCATATTTGTCATATCAAGTGTTTTCGAGAATTTGGACCCTCAAAGCATCGTGGGACACCATGCATAAGTAGCGCCTGATTTCAGATATTACTCTGTAAAAGGTACACATTTTATTTGGATGAAACATTTAGACCATTGAAAATCTAAATAAATGAACACAAAAGTTCTTCTTTCTAAGTTCTTCCAGCTAAGTCATGTTTGCGCTTGAGAAGAGGGGTATCAATTTCAATGTGATTCGCTATGAATATTGAAATAGCCCAATAATAGAAGACGAAAAATCAAAGAAAGTGTTCTAATCATGGAGCTTAGCTCTATGGTTTTAATACAACCATTACCTTTAGAAATCATAAACAATGATACCTTCAACTAAATGCGGATAACAAGTGGCTCTTTATAGTTGTTTTGATTTAATGATTTTTTCAAATTGTTTTGACTGCATGGGTCTTTCAAACGCTGTTTATTATAATAAGAATCACTAAATCGATATAAAACAACCAAATTACAAACTTGAAATCTATCAATCAGGGCCACTGTCCTTAGTGTCAGCTGGTCAGTTGGTGGACATGGCCTATTAGGCACGTTAAAAAAGAAGAAAATATTTAACCCCTCAATATAGCCGTATCAAACAAAATTATGTGAATTTTCATAAACACTAAACATCGAAGCCCCAGACCTGACAGACCAGATAGAAGCATGGATTTTAAAGTACTTAGCAGCCACGGAGCATCTTTAAAAATTAGAAATAGTTTAGTTGGGGCCACTAGTTTGAATCAGGAAGTCGGATTATTCAACTTTGGAAATGTTATTGTTCAAAAAGACTACACAGATAATGATTGTGTACGTATAATTTCAGGAGGTCCTTATTACATAGGTGATTTCGTTGGGAAAGGAATGCTGACTGCTGCAATACAAGGTAAATAACATATACATGTTTGAATTAGTTTAAATCGTTGGAAAATAGAGAGATTTAAGCCACATGAAATTTTGACATACGTTACACGCTAAACGTTAAAATGAAAGCACAGTCTCTCTAAAATAGCGGATGACATTTTTAATTATTTTAGTTTTTGAAGCCATAACCTACGAACGACGTTACACCACATATTATAAAAGAGAACAGATACGAATCCCGGCAAAACATCAAAGGATTTTCAATTCCGACTTCAATGACCTTGGACCTTCAACTCGGTATGGCCGCGATGTTGCTAGTTTAAAATATTTTCAGAATTTCTTACCAAATTGCAATGTTGACTTGGGAACAATAACAGTTTCCAGTGCCGGTTCTTCACTTTTCTTTCTGAATAAAATTTATTTGGACAGTCTCTGTATGAACAATACACTCCCCCGTGATGTTTATTCATTTTATAAAAATAATATACTAATGTACACTATTTTCAGTTAATATAACCACAACCTACAATCGATTACTCAAATAACACAAATAATATCGCGGATTGACAACCTTCAAACTGAAGTGTCAAAATGACGTTTTGTATTTTGATTTTTGAGCCAAGCCGTCACGGTTATTGTGCATGGTTGTCAAAGATGGTTTGTGAAAAATAGTATATATTTATGGTATGATTTTTATACATTATAATCTTTTAAATTGTAGAATTCTTTTAATGTTAATGAAATTGATTTGAAACAAGTAATAGGGTACAGGCATAAATTTTGCTATTGGTGGGAATCGACGTTTTATCAGGTCTCTTAACACCTTGCATACTTATTTTTTCAAAAAAATATCAACTTTACTTATAAAACGACGCTCTGAGTTTTTGTGACTTAATTTGTTTTTGAAAGCTTTAAAAATGGATAAACCCAAAAAAAAACTTCATATTCCAAGTATTGCATTGTTCCAGAGTGTAAATCGACGTCTAGTAAAACTCCAGACAAAATATTTATTACTTTACCTAGTGACGCAAGCAAAAATGCATAATCATCTGTGGAAGTATGCTAGACCCGAGAGCCCTACACCAACCACAAAACCTTCGCTAGCCATATCTTCACTCAAAAATTATAACGGATCGTCACTAACTAAACTATAAACTAGTAAATAAAATATTTTCTTCTGAAGGTGGATTCATGCAACATCACTTTATTTAACTTATCATTTTCACTGAAATTTGTCGAACTTCTTAAGATAAATTAAATAATTGTTTGAATGCTTGTGTTATTTGTGTATACTTCATCTTATTAAGATAAGTTAAGTTGAATAAAGTGATGTTGCATGAATCCACCTTAAATGTTTTAAAATATCCTCGGAAATATCGTATATTTATGTCCACTTTCCACTTTACGTTGACTTATAAAATTAAAAAAGTACACACAATCACTTTATGGTCTCAAACAAACATATAAATAATATTTTCACGTCGAAAAGTTAATTAATAGTATATTATTCAACAAGCGTATAATTATGGCTATTACCCACGAAGATGAAATTGCAGCACGAGCCGGAGGCGAGTGCTGTAACCTCTGAGTGGGTAATTGCCATTAGGCGCGTGTTGAATACTATACTTTATCCACAACTATATATATAAGTTTTTAAAAAAATCCAAAATTCATTTCACCTGAACATTATTTTTTATTAATGGTAACGTTATTAATACACAATAAATTCATGTTTATTTACTTACATAATAATTATTAATAGTTACATTATAATTGTTAAAATTCATGCCAGGGATAAATACACTAAGATAACATTTTCAGAAAAAGAAGATGTTTTTTGTGTCGGTTGCCAATCCATAAAACTTTTGTACACGCATCATATTTACCTTTAGACTTGTTAGGTAGGAGATTTTCTGTTTCGGTAGCCGCTAACTTTAAAATGTCTAGCGGTGTACAAGACATATCTTCTAAATCTGATTCACTATTAGACATTTCTCTGATGATACCAGAGATAAGAAGTAAATTTACAAATTGTCAAATTTGACTCAACGATTGAGTAATATTATTCCATCGAACTGTCATTATTATTCAATTCTATATGGTAATGTTGTGGATAATTAGTATATTACGTAACGTGTGTGGTAAGAAGCATTTTACGCACGAATGGAAAAGTTACGCACGATGCCGCGTAGCGGCGAGTGCGTAATTCCGTGAGTGCGTAAAATGCTCTACAACACTAGTTACGTACTATACTTTACCTACGACCTACTTCTACATGTATTTATACTCTTATTATTGATAATATTTGAACAACATCAACAATATTTGGCTATTTCTGCGATTTCCATGATAATATTAAATCCATATCACTTTCACTCGACATTTTTCAATTGAATAAAGCTTTCCACAAAATACACAAACCAGTTATAAGTTATAAGGATAATAAAAAAGTGTTTTAAAAGTTTCTTGACAGTTCTTACGCAAATCGCTATTGCAGCCTATACCTAAGTTTGATGTTTTGACGGCTTATGTCAGATTTTTGAATAAAATGGCGACGTCTATTGACAGTTGCTAAGATGTTGCTAGGGAAGCCGTGCGATTTACTTTACAGCTGTGCGTTTTTTTTACCGTGCGTAATAGACGTCATTACATTAGCGCCGAATGTGTGTTATTGACTGATTACAGGGGGGGTCGTAGGTAAAATACAATAATAAACTCAAAAGTCAAAACTACACATAACCTATGCATTCTTCTTCTTCCTTTCTTTTTCGAGCTATATAATGAGGGATAATCTACCCAAACCTATGCATTACCGGCCATGGTATTTCTAAATATTTTACGTCACACGTATTCGGAAATCCTCGGGTGTTGGTCGGAAAGTGCATTGAAATTTGAATTTTATTTTAAAATTTGGAAGTTATTTGAAATGGAAAGTGGTTTATCTCCTATTATTAGTTATTTTTGATATCAACTTTACTATTACAAATTAATATCTAAGCAAAATATGAAATATGCGTGTACCCTATTGTCTAATATTTGTATGTGTATAACTATCACACTAAAAATAATGCTTATAACATATTCGACCTATGATCGTGAATTAAGGGAAATATTATGCAAATTGATAACCCTGTTGAAAAGTTTCGCGAAGAGGTCCGAACGGAGTCGACATACGACGATGGACCTTTAAATGGGTATGTCCACCCATCTCTCTCTTTTTTACCGTTCTCTGTCGAGCTTTCGCATCTGTTCTCTTTTATAATCTGTGGTCTCACAAACAGTTCTTGTCAGGGCTGTACTTTATTTTTGACGGTAAATTATTATCGATTAAAAGTGATTATTAATTTTATCAAATTGAGCATTTTATCCATTTAAATGATACAAAAATATGCCTAGATACACGGATAAACATCAGCATTCTGAAAGTTCCCAAATATCTTCAGTTAGAAAAAGAAGCTAGTAACTATTAACTTCATAGCCTTTTCGAATTTCGCTGAATGCGATACTGATGATTTTATTTATCAAATTTAAGGTTAGATATGTGTGAAAATAGTGAATAAAATAAACGACATATGGTTCATACAACAGCCTTTTTGGTGTGCGTCATCGTTTGTTAATGTCTTTCTAACACATTACGTGGAAAGAAATGCAAAAAAGTCAGGTCTTTGATTAATCCCAATCAAAATATCGCAATAATGATTCGTTTAAATTTATTACAAACGTCAATCCTAATCATTGACTTACCAAAATTTGATTGGTTGATGTTCAAATCAAGCGCAAGCGCGACCTATCAATCGTGAGAAATTTCTTTATTTAAAATAGGCATGCAGATATACCTTTCGTATTGTCAATGTGTCTGACATCTTTTTCTACTGTCCCACTGACAGTTCTTGTCAGGTCTGTACTTTGTTGTTCACGGTCAATTATTATTTATGAAAAGTTAATATGAATATTATTGTTATATTTATTCGATATAATACAAAAATATGCCTAGATACACGGAAAACATTAGCATTTTTAAAGTTCTCAAGTATATTCAGTTAGAAAAAGAAGCTGGTAACTATTAATTTCGTAACCTTGTCGAATTTTGCTGAATGCGATCCTGATGATTTTATTTATCAAATTTAGAGTTAGATATGTGTCAAAATAGCAAATAAAATAAACGACATACCCAAAACCCGAATATACGTCACAAACGATGACGCACACCAAAAAGGCTGTTGTATGAACCATACCCAAAACCTGAATATACGTCACAAACGATGACGCACACCAAAAAGGCTGTTGTATGATAGCTGCAAGTCACCCGAGTGAATATAGGCCAGAAACAGCACCATTTATCGAATTCTTCTTTTTTTTTTCAATAAGAGGATTTCATTTATATATAATAGTATATTATTGAACGAGCAATTTATGATAGTCATCAATCACGATGGGTGACGTTTGTGTCACGAGCCGCAGGCGAGGGGCGCAAGTCACCCAGTCAACAAAAACGATTGTTATTTTGACATCACAAATGAACTAAAAACTCTTCATCACTTGAAGAAAAGCTTGAATTATTGTCATACATCTGAAAGAAAATAAAGAATCATTATTCCCCTTTTGTATTGATCATTATTCCTCTTTTGTATTAATATCCTTCTCCTCACAAAAACAAAACTTAACGGAAATAGAAAACAAACTTTCTGTGATAGATTTTAAAAATTTAGAGCAATCTTTAAAAACAGCTCATCCAGAACAACACAGATGTTAAAAATAAAAATCCTAACAATAATATAATTAAACTAAAACCATGGATAACTGGTTTAATAAACTCCATAAAGCAGCGAGATTATCTAAAAAAGAAATTATCAAAAAATTATACTTTAGAACTCGAAAACCACTATAAAAGCTATAGAAATAAACTTCATTTCCTAATAAGAAAAACAAAAAACGAACATTATCAAAATAAAATCTCTCAGGCCGGAAATAATTACAAAAAAATATGGAGGGTTATAAATGACATTACAGGAAGTACAAAAAAGTTTAAACAAATTGAAAATATATCTAAAAAGTCAGAAAAAAATGAGTACATCAACCATAATAAATCAAAAGCAGATGCATTTAACAACATTTTTACAAATTTGGGTGAAAATATGGCTAACAAAACAAATAAAGTTAAAATTCCAGACAAGTTTCTTAAAAAGGATACGGTTAAATCAAATATATTACTGAAGCCTATAAGAGACAATGAAGTAATTATTTTAATAAGTAAATTAAAGAATAATTCAGCACCTGACCCAGACAATCTAACAGCAACTACAATAAAAAATATACATACATATATTACTTTTCCGTTAACGCATATTATTAATCTCTTCTTTCAATCAGGGAAAATTCCAAGTCAATGGAAGGAATCTGTTGTCACCCCCGTATACAAATCCGGTGATCCTGGAGAACTAACCAACTATAGGCCAATTTCAGTAATCAATAACTAAAATATTTGAAAATGCGATTAAAAGCAGACTAATACATTTTTTTAATATTCATAATGTTATAACAGAATGTCAGTATGGGTTTATACAAAATTCAAGCACTGAAGATGCAGCAGTTGATTTTATAGATTATTTTTTTCACTTGTCAAAATCTGACATTTTGGTGGTTTTAACCAATAGCAATACATTATTCTAGCCAATCATTCGGTATTATACTGATAATTATGCTTCCTCATCGATAAAACCTTGTTTACATCGAAACGTCAAAATTTTACTTTGAATTTGTCATTATTGACAACTAAAAGCGCTTTCAAAAATCCTTTTAAATTGTTGAAAAAAATAATCTTCCCAAATACAACTCGCTCTTCAAATTTTATCACATAATTTTTTATTTTCATCACTCAAACTTGTTTATTTGAGGCAAAAACATTCAAACAAACCGAATTTAGATAAAATCACTCCTCCTAACGGAGTCGTGATTTTATCAAATCGGTTTGTTTTCATATTTTTGCCAAATAAACAAGTTTTCGTGGAAAAGAAAAAATTATCGATAAAATTTGAAGCACTCGTGGTATTACCTTTGATTATTTTTTTCACTTGTCAAAATCTGACATTTTGGTGGTTTTAACCAATAGCAATACATTATTCTAGCCAATCATTCGGTATTATACTGATAATTATGCTTCCTCATCGATAAAACCTTGTTTACATCGAAACGTCAAAATTTTACTTTGAATTTGTCATTATTGACAACTAAAAGCGCTTTCAAAAATCCTTTTAAATTGTTGAAAAAAATAATCTTCCCAAATACAACTCGCTCTTCAAATTTTATCACATAATTTTTTATTTTCATCACTCAAACTTGTTTATTTGAGGCAAAAACATTCAAACAAACCGAATTTAGATAAAATCACTCCTCCTAACGGAGTCGTGATTTTATCAAATCGGTTTGTTTTCATATTTTTGCCAAATAAACAAGTTTTCGTGGAAAAGAAAAAATTATCGATAAAATTTGAAGCACTCGTGGTATTACCTTTGATAATTTTTTACTAAATATAGTAACCAATCAAATTACTTAATTTTAAGTCATGTGTCAAATTTCATCCAATCACCTCTGGATTACAGCGATAATACCCTACATGTCGTGTTTTCAGTTTGGTTAAACGTCAAACTGATTAAAACTAATAAATTGTGTATTTAAAATTATTAAACGTCAGATTGACAATCAATTTTTTGATATCTACAAAGTAAAAAATTATCTTATCGAATACTCCTCGGGCCTTGATAAATACTCAAAATTTTGTCATAGAGAATCCTTCAAACGAGTTGCTCAAGGATAATAGCCCTCGGCCTGCGGCCTTGGGCTATTATCAAGCAACACGCTTTCAGCATTCTCTATGACAAAATTATCTCGGTATTATCAAGACCCTAGGGGTATTACTATTGAAAAGACCGTTGGCGCAGTAGATGATTCATTAAAATGTGTTGCAGTATTTCTCGATTTAGCTAAAGCATTTGACACCGTCTCACATAACATTCTACTTGACAAACTGTATAACTACGGCATAAGAGGTGTAGCACTAGAACTCATTGAGAACTATTTATCAAACAGAACCCAGCGCGTAAAAATCGGGAAACACAGAAGCTCTAATTCCCTAGTAAAGGTGGATGTTCCACAAGGGACCAAGGGACCCAAATTAAATATTTAGGTGTTATACTTGACCAACACCTACGCTGGTCACAACATATTGTCCATGTTAGCAATAGATTGAGAGCCTTAATGCATAAATTTTATGTTCTTCGAGAAATTCTTCCAAGAAAAATTTACTAATACTTTATAATTCTCTGGTGGAATCCTTATTAAGATACTGTATAGTAGCTTGGGGTGGAGCATTTCACTCCACTATTAAAATTTTAGAGACAACATAAAATACTATTTTAAAAATCATCCTAAAAAAAGAAAAGCTATTTTCAACGAAAAAATTGTATAATGAATCAAAGATACTTAACATTAAACTACTTTTTGCTTATCAATGTATAATAAGAATATACAAAAGCGGCGAAAAATTTAACAACAAAAATACCTATTTAACTCGATCAGTTACTAATATGGAGATACCCCTAAAATTCTTTAAAAAATCAGTCAGTCAAAGATCATCATCTTTCTTCGGTCCAAAATTTTTGAATACAATCCCGATTCACCTCAGACAAATAAAAAAATTGAAGAAATTCCAATTTGAATTGAAAAACCATCTAATAACTAACCAAAATAGAATATATATGATATAATGGCTTAAAAACATACAAACTACTGGTTCGTTGTTCACTGCTTGTCTACTACTTCCTTACGTGAGTATTGTCTTCTTTTTTATTATCTATTATTTAGTTTTATTAATTGTCTACATTTGTTCGTCTCAAAACTCTACTTGCACTGTAATTTAGTTTTGTTTTTTTTTCTTTGTGGTTTTCTACTTAATTTTATATATTCAATATTAGCTATTTAAGATAAAACGTGCAGAGTAAATACTACCTGATTGAGTATAAACAAAACAGGCAGACATGCCTAGGTAAATGCTCAATTAGGTGTCTTCATGTATCTCTACGTATGTTTATAACTACAAATTTATTATAAATATTATTATGTACTTTACTATAGAAATAAAAGAAAAAAAGAAATTTGAATAATTATATTTTATATATAATAATTTTGTAATGTGTTTGTCATTTTTTGCCCATTCTAATAAGAAGCCAGAGATTTTTTTAAATGTTCGGTACTACGACATACTTATGTTTTATTTTAGAGGGAACTTACTGGTTAGCTATTTACGTGTTTTTTCCACAATAACTGAAAAATAGAAGAAACATGTCACTTTCTACAAGAACACAATACGCATGCTCAAACTAAAAATTTGATCCCGGTCAGCAAATTTTTCTGATAGTTGGCAACTGATCCGAATACGCAAATTTCTTACTCCGAACTAAAGATTTTTAAATCACCAACTGCCAAATTATTTCTATTAACGCTTTTTTTAATACGCATGCCTCTTACGGTTTCTTATAGTTTCTGATTGTTCTTCGCAACAAACAAATTTAAAATTCTAGTTGATATAGGTGCAGGTTTGTCACTTTTTGAACCACACACTTGCCAAAATTACAAAAATCGATTCGCTGAAAATGTAATTACTCAAGGTATAACTAACCAAAAAATTAGAGTCAATGAATCGATATTTATTCCGTTCATACCTTATAAACCACACAAATCATTATTTGCATTCTAGATATTGATTTTGAGATGGTATTTTTCTCAGATTTGTCACTTTTTGAACCACACACTTGCCAAAATTACAAAAATCGATTCGCTGAAAATGTAATTACTCAAGGTATAACTAACCAAAAAATTAGAGTCAATGAATCGATATTTATTCCGTTCATACCTTATAAACCACACAAATCATTATTTGCATTCTAGATATTGATTTTGAGATGGTATTTTTCTCAGATTTTTAAGAACACTTAAATTGCATAGTGGACCCTATTTTAAAATTCTACTATAGTAAAATGCAGTCTTATCATGCGGGTCATACGATTCAACAAATATACTCACAGTTTTTGTTTTCTTCTATTGCGTTCAATAATAACTTCCAAATAAAATCCGTAAGATGAATAAGACAGACTTGCAATTTTGACGGGAAAAAGGAGGATATGTATTCAGTTCTCAGCGATTATAAAATAGCTATTTACCTAACTAGTGTGGAAAATGAACTTTTCCGCGTGTTAGTGTTAGGTACAATAGCTTTTCTACGAGCTCAAGGATTCATTTATTCATGAGCAAAATAATTTTAGAAATGCACTGATAGTTTTCTGCTAATGAACAAACAAAAATGAAAGTAAATAGCTGGTTAGTTACACATGGTAACTAAAGCTTATCGAACCACCATAATATACCGGCATATTATTAATTTGACATATTGGTGCGGAAAATTTTTTCCAGACCGTGCGGGAATAGTTATTTTCCTGACTAGTGCGGAAAGAGATACTTTCCAGCACGCGACTGCTGTTGACCCGAACGACGCGGAGCGGAGTTCGGGCAAGCGGTAAAGTGCGGGAAAGAGCCTTTACGCATGAGCTAGGAACATTATTTTTTCTACGACCGTATATACAAAAAGTAAACCAACCCATTTTTCAAAATGTATTCCATTTCAACATACATATACAAAACATTAACTGAAAACTACTAATTATTATGAATATTTAAACAGAATTTTGTTGTTTTCTGTAAATTACTTAAAATTGCCGGTCAAGTGGAGTTGGTGTTAGGATTATATGAAAATATCTTCATTATGTTATATTTTCAAAAAATGAAAAATGCAACAAAAAGCTAGAAAAGATTTTTTTTGATGGACTATTTCGTGAATATTTATTTACCTGTAGTCACAATAGTTATAACTTCCAAAGCAAAACGTGTTTAAGACACTTCAAAACGCAAATTTGAAAATGCAACCAGGCAAGTGCGCGTTCTTGAAAAAAGGAGTCGCATACCTTGGACACTTAATCACTGAAAATGGTGTTGAACCATTCTCTGCTACTGCCTAGATTGAATGTGTCAAGAATTTCCCCCCACTATAGTCCATTTAATAACCAGGAGTAGTAATTTGAAAAGCCTCACGCACACCACTAAAAGTTACCAGGTTAGTTACTAAAGGGTGTGTTCCGAAAAAGTAGTCAACAGTCGTATTCCAAATCTATTAAATATGCCTTGATTGATAAAGAAATCAGCCACCCATAGCAATAAGTCGATTTCTTGTCTGTTTAGTAGATTATTTAGATGTTTATTGTAGATATAAAATGAATGTATTTGATTTTTGACGGAGCTGAATGACCTTACATTGTTTTACTGGTACTGAAGTTTCTAAAGGAACAGTTTCAACGAAACGGATGCGATGACAAAATTGATTATATTCATCTGTCACTTCTGTCAGAACTATCAAAAATGGAAATTATCAGCTGATGTCAATACTAGAGAGAAATGGAAATTGTCAGCTGATGTCAATACTAGAGAGTGTTGTGTAAAACTGGGTGGAATCTGAGAACAACAGAATTGCCAACTTAAATTCAAATTACTCCACCTGGTTTTTAAATAAGGTATAACGAATTAAAACGAAATTAAATCCTCCTTAGGTCTCGCTGATTATTGAAAAAGATTTATTCGCAAATATTTCAAACCAACAATTAAAAAACTCCCTAGCTTCTACCCCGATTTTGCTATTGCCGATAAAATATTCAAGTTCACAATATCTATAAATATTTCGACTACGTGATTGTCGACAACATTCACATTCGTCAAAAAAGGCTACTTTACACACTAGTTACATAAATAACTATTTTCTACGAGTGGGCGGAAAATTGAATTTTCCACACACATTTCAGCGTGGAAAACTGATTTTTCCGTACCATGAGGAAAAAATTTTCCAGACCAATATGTCAAATATTTATTGTTTATTGTCAGAAAACTGTCAGTACATTTCTAAAATTATTTTCTCGTGAATAAGTGAATCCTTAAGCTCGTAGAAAAACTATTGTACCTTAAACTCGCGGAAAATGTTTTTCCGCACTCGGCTGCTTCACCGCTACGCGTCGTTTGGTGAACGGCAGACTCGTGAAGAATGATTCATTATCCGCACTTGTTAGGTGAATAGCTATTTTCGCATTCGTTGCTTAACAACTTGCCGACCGATGCAACCGATGCAAAAATGAAATTCTGTACAAAATGTGCTGATTTATGATTGAGGTTACGGTTACAAAATGAGCATTTATCGAGGTTGTCGTGAAAAAAATAATTTCTGCACTGACTGTACTAACCGATGTTGAGATGATGTATGAGATCATCGACATCAATGAGTTCTTGCCCCACTCCGCCGACTAGTCTACTGCGCATCCAATTCTCAGAGGCAAAGCTGGGCAAAGATATGCTAGTCGATCTGTACTTGATTATTTAAATTCTCTGATGTTTTGTAACTGATTTAACTGTATGTCGAAACTATTTATATACTTTGAAATAAGCACATCTTGTTGTTAATCAATGAATTATTACATACACATTTTCTTTATCTGTTGTAGGAGACAATTTCACAGCTCCAGCTTCAAGCATCATTTTACGTACTTTACGAGAACTTTCTAACAATCATATCATGGGTAGCTTAGTGATAGTACCAGTTTCTTCTGGTTGCACTTTAAATTTTGGCTTAGCAATTGAGAGAGCTCTGAATGATGATCTGGTTGTGAAAATGCTAACAGTTTCCGATGATTATTATAATACTCAGCAGCCAAAAACGTCACAAAGGACATTGTCTGCAATCGTTTTAATATATAAGATAGCAGGAGCTATGGCGGCAGATAAAAAATCGTTGTGTGAAATATATGACTATTGTCATAAAATAAGTCAAAATATTCAAAGTATGGAAATACAGTTACCTCATCCGAATCTCACACCGAATTCAACGTGTATATGTATTGATGGTGTATACAGCAGTGTTAGACCCCCAACTACTGGACGACAAGACCATCCCCTTGCAACAATAAAGGTACATTTTTGGTTTACTTAGGTGCTCTGGTTACTACAACTTTCCTTTCAATTTATAAGCAGATATGTGACTTTAATTATTTTTCACAAAAGTAGCGCTAATTAGTGATGAGCAAATGCAAGACCAAGACCAAGACTAAGACCCGGTTAGTCTTGGTCTTGTTCTTGCATACAAGGTCTTGGTATTGGTCTTGCAGTCAAATAAGCGGTCTTGGTCTTGCGCCAAGACTCTTGCAAGTCTTGCACTTTTTTTGAAGATTTTTTCTGGAGCTCATTTTTACAAAAAAATGAATGAGAGAAAATAGTTTCATTGAAATTTTTAGGATGTAAATAATAAGTTGTGTCACCAATTCAATTTGACCTTCTTACCAGACAAAATATTTTGAGAAATCAGGAGGCTGCGATTGTATAAGTGGCGTGGAAGTGAAATTTTAAGATATCTTTGTTAAACTTAGGCACGTTGTTACAGAATAAGCGATTTAGATTTTTTTCTACTCTCACACTAGTAAATTCCATATTACCTACTATTTGGTTACTAAGTTAATAGATCATTACGGATGTAATGACTAGCACGTAATAATAGTATATTATTCAACGAGCGTGTAATGATTACGACGTTCGCCTGCGGCTCACGTCGCAAACTTCATTCTCATGAGTAATAGCCATTACACGAAAGTAGAATACTATACTTTTTCTATGACTGAGTGTTTACCTATCAATCCAAACGAACGAGATATTTAGAGAATATATTATTGAATGAACTTAATGCTTTATGTCAAACAATTCCATTTTGGAAACTACAATGAAAATTTATTTATTGCTTACAATATTAATGGTGAAATTTGAGCAGTTGAATTCGTTTTCATTTTCTGTATCCATTCTAATAAAAAATCAGCTCTAAATCACCTTCGGTAGGTAGGTATAGGTAGGTACTGTCAAAGTAGAATTATGACATTTCATGGCGAGTCTGATTCAAACATTACACCGAACATAGTCGTGTGTAATGGCATTCTTTGACGGTGATTGGCCAGATAGTCGTGTGTGATGGATCATTACACACGGGGCGTGGCTTGTTTTGTGTAATGCATCCAGTTACTCAACAAAAATGTTACATAAAAAGGGTCCATTTCTCAACAGTCATAGAAAAAAAAATTACGCTTCAGTTCTAGAAAAACAACAATTTATCACCTAAGCCTTGTCAGTCAATGGTTTGGAGCAACCATGGAAACGAGTTAGTAGAGGTTGTTTTGACGTTTAATAATTAATAAGACTCGCTGTCACTAGCTGTTAGTGTGGATATACGTTTGTTTTAAAGACAAATAATTAAAATTCATAGAAAAAGTATAGTACACAACTGGAGTTGAAGCTTATTACATGCTCATAGAATTACCACAACTTTTCTATTCGCATGTAATAAGCAACTTACAACTCTTGTTATGTAATATACTAATTTTCTACTCTCATGTCAGTAAACGTCAAAAATCACACTGTCAACATTCCTTGTGAATAACATTTAACAATAACATGCACGTAATAAGGGTGCCGATTCTCAGGCCAGGGAACCGCGCTCTCCAAGAGAACACATTTTTTGTCTTCGCTTCGCTTGTTTACTTTGTCATTTCAGTGACAAAGACAAAAGATCTCTTCCCTCAGGGAGCGCTGTTCCCTTGCCTGAGAATCGGCACCAAGATCTCATAACATACACGTGCCTTTTGAGAAGAGAACTTAAACTTGGCTTAATTAAATTACGATCAAATTTTTATTTACGTAAGACGTTTTTTGGTCTATTTCCACAAATTTAATCAATTGAATAATATGAAAACTTTAAGCATTAGCAAGATATATGTCATGTGATGTCATTTATATTGTCAATTTCTTGAACAAAATATGATTGTATCCGATCATTTTCTCAACTTTATCTACGAATATGTCTTCTGATGTACTACAATTATAACCGTTTATCAACATTAAATGATAGGGCACAATCGATTTACATTAACCGTTCAATTTTTATTAACAACTATTATAATAAAGTTTAAATAATTGCGATGTTTTTTATTTAATAAAAGAAAATAAATGGGAGTAGAAAAGTATAGTACATTATACGAGTTCTAAGCCCACTATGCACTCATAATAAGTTTAATAAGTTTATGCACTCGCCGCTGCGCGGCTTCTTTCATAGTTTTTTTCATTTCGTGCCTAATGGATTACTTACAACTCTTGTTACGTAATATACTGATCAAAAGTATACATATGAAGTGTGCATAATGTGCGTAATAAAAAAAACGTAGAGTTCATTCAATAGCCGTTTTGGTGTGCGTCATTGTTTGTTAATGCCTCTCTAGCACATTACGTCGAAAGAAATGGAAAAAAGGGCAGGTCTGTGATTAATCCTTATCAAAATATCATAATGATGAACCGTTTAAATGTACTACAAACGTCAACCCTAATCATTGACTTCAAAAAATTTAATTGGTTGATGTTTAGACTACGCGCAAGCTCGACCTATCAATTGGGAGAAATTTCTTTATTTAAAATAGGATGCAGATACACCTTTCGTATTGTCAATGTGTCTTACATCTTTTTCTACTGTCCTACTGACAGTTATTGTCAGGTTTGTACTTTGTTGCTTACGGTCAAATATTATTTATGAAAAGTGAATATGAATATTATTGTTATATTTATTTGAATAATACAAAAATATGCCTAGATACTCGGAAAAACATCAGCATTTTGAAAGTAAGTATTTTCAGTTAGAAAAAGGATCTAGTAACTATTAATTTCATAGCCTTTCCGAATGTTGCTGAATGCGATCCTGATGATTTTATTTATCAAATTTAAGGTTAGATATGTGTCAGAATAGCAAATCAAATAAACGACATACCGAAAACCCTGTTATACGTCACAAATGATGACGCACACCAAAAAGGCTTTTGAATAAATCATATGGTTTGTTTGGTTGATTGAAGGTGGTTTGAATTAACAGTTTTTTAAGTTTCACAATTTACATATTGTTGAAAAAATATTTTGAATTGTATTTTTAACTCTGCATGCATAATATCTTAAGATGACAATTAGTTACGCTTTAGATATTAGTTTTGTGTGTCAACTTGTTATGGCCATGTGTTTTTAGGGTCCTTTAGCCATGTACCCAAAAGTAGGTATAAGTAATAAGACTGCAACTTTCGTTCTGTTCACAGCAATTGTACTGATTTTTTCTTTGTTTCGTTTATAATTTAATTCACCTAAATTTGCTTCATTTCAATATATTCACTTTTTACTCTGGAAGTTGGTACATTTATTTATTCCTTTAAGTAAATATCCAACAGGTTATGGGCCCAGCACGCTTCCACTGCGCACTAGTGATTTATTAATTGAAGAGTAAATTTTTGTGAATAAAAGTTTAAATCGCGCGCACGCGAGTTTTCACTTTGACTGGAGTTTACTGTCGTGCATTGTGTAGTTGAGTGTATCAGTGCTTGATAAGCTTAAATCAATCATGGCCGATAAGGAAACTTTGGAATTGACAAAACTAGACGGATCAAATTATTCGATGTGGAAATTCGGTGTATGGTTTCTTTTACAAGCAAAAGATCTTACTAGTTTTGTAGATGGCACGGAAGCTGAACCAGATAAAGAAACCAAGCCCAAGGAACACAAAGAGTTTGTAAAAAGGTCATCGCAAGCTGCGGTGATTTTGCTGAGTTCTGTAGAAAGACCGTTACATCCCAATTTGGTCAACTGCAGTAATCCAAAAGAAATTTGGGACAAGCTTAAAGTGTTATTCGGTGACACCAGCGTTGATGCAAAACAAAATGCTTGGGAGCAGTTTTACTCATTTCGGATGAGTGAAGGCGAGTCTGTTGCTGTTCAGATAGAAAGACTCGAAAGCATATGTAAAAAGCTTGAGGATGCGGAAGAAAAGCCTTCCGAAACAGCGATAATCTCCAAGCTGTTAAGTAGCCTACCTAGCAGATTTTCTATATTTCGCATTGCATTGCACGCCCGAAGCGGAACGGAAGAAAAATAATTTAATTTCTAGGTTACTTAAAGAGGACAAGCGACTCACCGAAAATGAAGAGAATATGTCCGCTCTTGCTCTTCAAGTACAGCAGACGTCCTTGGGAGGAGCCCCAAAGAAAGTCTTTAAGCCAAACAAGAAACAAAATATTCACTTGAAAAATCGTACCAAGTGCGCGTATTGCAAAGAAAAAGGACATTGGGTGCGCGAGTGTCCTAAGAAAAAGCGCGAAAATAGAGACATTGCAAGTGCGTCAGCATACGTGGGTGATGTCACGGCAAACGCGTTAATCAGTGTGGATGACAGTGACGTGTGGATAGCAGATTCCGGTGCCAGCATGCATATGATCTACAAAAAGGAATATTTCACATATCTTGAGGACCTGCCGCAACCATATTATGTTCAGGTGGCCGACAATAAGGAATTAACAGCTGTAGGTAAGGGTACTATAATTATTGAAGAAACTGTAAACGGTCGGTTTATTGAGCGCGAGCTAAGAGACGTTCTTTTCGTTCCAAATTTAAAAAACATTTGTTCTCCATCGGTAGTATCAGCAGCAAGAACTTTTCATTTCATGTTTATAAAGAAAAATGTGAAATTCGCGATTACGCCGGAAACCTATCGTCGGAAGGTGTCCGATATAAGAACTTATTCCGCATGTGTTTTAAAGTTAAAATGCCGCCCCAATGCAATACTGCTCAAGTAGATAAAACAGCTTTAAAACTATGGCATGAAAGAATGGCTCATGTAAATGTTCGCGCAGTTCAAAATACGTGTAAGCAGCTTAATCTAAAAGAAGTGAATGCACCTAATAAAAAAATTGACTTTTTCTGTGAAGCGTGTGTTACGGGCAAGCAATCGCGAAAGCCACATGCAAGCATAAGTCATCCGTGTTTTTATGGACCAGGTGAAAAGATTCACACCGATGTTTGTGGACCCGTGAACATTGAGTCACCACGCGGGACAAGATACTTTTTGTTGTTTAAAGACGAGTGCACATCTTTTCGAAAAGTATATTTTTTGCGACATAAATCGGAGGTATTCGGAAAATTTCTTGAATTTGAAGCATTTGTGTCAAATCAACCTAACACGAATATAAAGGTATTACGGTCGGATAATGGAACAGAGTATATACCTAAAGAGTTTAGTAGCTATCTCCAGAAAAAAGGTATTGTACATGAGTTTTCGTCTCCCTATATTCACGAACAAAATGGAAGAGCAGAGCGTGAGATTCGAGCAGTAACAGAGTCAGCTAGATCCATGTTAATAGCTAAAAATGTTGATCATAAATTGTGGTCAGAGGCCATAAACACTGCCTGTTATGTGTTAAACAGGGTTATTTTACAACAATAAAAAAAATAACTCCCTATGAGAAATGGTACGGTCGTAAACCTCAGGTCAAGCATTTAAAAGTTTTTGGGTCACAAGCGCACCTAAATATACCGAAAGAAAAACGCCATAAATTTGACCCAAAAAGTCGGAAAGTTATATTTGTTGGTTATGAAGGCGAATCAACTAATTATCGACTGTGGGATAATAAAACAGGTAAAATTTACATCAGCAGCGATGTAGATTTTAAAGAGGATTTTGGCGCCGTTTCACAAAATGCTGGTAACTATTCAATTGACTTTAACGACGAGCCCCTTCCTGTTTGTGAAACTAATCCTATTATACCACCAGATGTGCCACCCGTGGTGCAACCTCAGTTGGAAGTTACAAGTGGGGAAGAGGGAGAGGCAGAACCGGAGGATGAACCGAGAAATTTACGCAACAGAGAATCGATTAAAGTACCTGATCGATATGGCGTACCTGTTGCATATTATACAGAAGTAATACCAATTAGCTATCATGAAGCTGTGGCTAGCGAAAATGCAGGTAAATGGAAAAAGGCCATGGATGAGGAAATGCAGGCACTTAAAGAAAATCATACATGGAGTTTATCCGCATTACCCGAGGGCAAGCGTGCCATTGGCTGTAGGTGGATTTTTGCCATTAAATCTAGTTCATCTGGAGAGCGGTATAAAGCTAGATTGGTTGCAAAAGGATTTTCTCAACGAGAAGGTATCGATTACTTTGAAACCTACGCACCTGTTGTGAGATATGAATCCGTAAGAATATTGTTAGCACTTGCGGCGCAACGTGATTATGAACTTATGAAGTTTGACGTAAAGACAGCTTTCCTTTATGGTCAACTTCAGGAGGAGATATATCTAGAGCAGCCCCCCGGTTATTGCCAAGAAGAAAATTCTGTTTGCAAGCTACATCGCAGCCTTTATGGATTAAAGCAGTCCCCCCGGTGTTGGAATGAGAAATTTGTAGGATTCCTAAAGACATTCAGCTTCGCTAGTTGTGAAAGTGATCAGTGCGTGTTTGTTGGTACCGTCAAAGGTGTTTCGGTATACTTAGCATTGTATGTCGATGACGGGTTGCTCATGTGCGAGAATCCTAGCGCGATAACTGAAGTGCTAGAATACCTGCAAAGTAATTTTAAGATAACTGTAGAAATAGCATGCGAATTTTTGGGTTTTCAAATAATACGCAATCGGGAACTGCGCTCCTTAAAAATTTGTCAACCCATTTATGTGAATAAGCTGTTAGATAAATTCAACATGCAAGACGCAAAATTTTCTAGCATACCTGCTGAACCCGGTGTTTATCTTAGAAAGAAAAAATCGTCAAATTCTGAAAATTGGGACACAAATAAGATACCGTATCGTGAAGCAATAGGTTCTCTGCTCTTTGCTGCACGAATAAGTAGGCCTGATATAGAGTTTGCAGTGAATTATGCCAGCCAATTTTTAGAATCTTTCGATCAAGAACACTGGAAATTTGTGCAGAGAATTTTGCGTTATTTAAAGGGCACGGTGGATTTTGGAATCACTTATGGGAACAGTGGGAGTATATGTAATTTGTCGGGTTTTACTGATGCCGATTATGCTGGCTGTTTAGATACTCGAAAATCCAGGAGCGGTTTTGTTTTTATGTTCAACGGGGCACCAATTTCCTGGTCAAGTCAGCGTCAAAGTGTCGTTTCATTATCAACCGCTGATTCAGAGTATATCGCTTTGTGTCAAGGTGCAAAAGAGGCCATTTGGTTGCGTCGGTTTTTAATCGAATTCAATATTAATTGTAATTGTGTTACAATTTTTGTTGACAATCAGGCTGCAATTAAATTGGCATCAAATTCAGAGTCCCATAAGCGATCCAAACATATTGATGTGAGATATCATTTTGTTCGGGACATTGTACATAAAAAACAAATAGCATTAGAATATGTTAGTAGTAAGGATCAGGTAGCGGATATTTTTACCAAACCATTAGCAAAAGCGCAGTTCTGTCAGTTGAGAAAAAAATTATGTATTTTTTAGAACATTCAAAATAAGTGGGAGTGTTGAAAAAATATTTTGAATTGTATTTTTAACTCTGCATGCATAATATCTTAAGATGACAATTAGTTACGCTTTACGCTGTGTCAACTTGTTATGGCCATGTGTTTTTAGGGTCCTTTAGCCATGTACCCAAAAGTAGGTATAAGTAATAAGACTGCAACTTTCGTTCTGTTCACAGCAATTGTACTGATTTTTTCTTTGTTTCGTTTATAATTTAATTCACCTAAATTTGCTTCATTTCAATATATTCACTTTTTACTCTGGAAGTTGGTACATTTATTTATTCCTTTAAGTAAATATCCAACACATATTTATTCACCTTTTGAAGATATAATATGGTTGTACATTTGGAATTACAATACATATTAACAAAACATAGGTTTATTTGCAAATGCAATCGACAGCGCGACTGCATTGAGTAGTGGACTGTAACTGGCTCCCCGGGGTCGGGTGTCGGTTTGCCCTTAATGAATAGAAAAGAAAACAACATAATAAAGGGGAAAGATGAAACAAAAGGCGGCATATCGCCAGCAAGGGACAAAAACCAAAACAAAGCGGCGTTGCCACGTCAACATTCTCCCCCCCTTGAGGCAATGTCCTCAACATTTGGCATATCGCTCGACCTATTTTCTGCGCTATCTCCACTAGACCGCACCGGAAAAGGACAAACCTTCGTTACCGGACGCATAAACGTACCTTTACAAGTTTTCACTTCTACTACGCGAACGCGCTGATCGTGGCCTTGTTTAACCGATACGATTCTAGCGAGGCACCATTCTAAGGGTGGCAAGTTTTCTTCTTTCAGGAGCACGAGGTCTCCTATCTTGAGGTTGATGTTACCATATTTCCATTTAGGACGAGATTGGAGTAGATTCAGATATCCTGTTGACCATTTTGTCCAGAATTCTTGTCTCAATTTTATGCAAAGCTGCCATATGTTTAATTTGTTATCTGAGACATCTACCACGTTTTTCTCTGGAAATGCAGTTAAAGCCTGTCCAATTAGGAAATGGCCAGGCGTCAGACATGACAAGTCAGAAATGTCTTCAGACAACTCTTGCAATGGCCTAGAATTTAATATGGCTTCTATTTCAGACAGTACTGTAGTTAGGTCTTCGAACGTTAAAGTTGACCGACCTAGTATTCTCTTCAAGTGGTACTTAGTGCTTTTGATCCCTGCTTCCCATAAGCCGCCCCAGTGTGGACTGCCAGGTGGTATAAATTTCCATTTGATCTCCTTAGTAGACAGAAACTCTTGGATTTCGTTACCATGGTCCTTAAAGAACGTATACGTATCTTGTAATGAATTGTTAGCACCCTTGAAATTGGTGGCATTATCACTGCTTATGGAATATGGATTGCCTCGACGGGCAATGAATCTTTTGAGAGTTTGTAAAAACGCAGGAGTAGATAAGCTGGAAACTAATTCGAGGTGGATTGCCTTGGTGGCCATACATACGAATAATGCAATGTACGCCTTACTAATGCGCGGTTTGCGTAACCGAGATTCCTCTACCATTAACGGCCCTCCAAAGTCGATTCCCACATTTAAGAAAGGGCGAATAAGTTGCGTACGCTCGACGGGTAGAGTCCCCATAAGTTGTTCGGCGGTAGCTGCCTTGAACCGAATGCATTTAATACATTTAAGACATTTTTGCTTTATGTACCTTAGCCCACGAATTGGCCAAACATGCTGACGCAAGCTGTTTAGGACCATGTGCGGACCCGAGTGACCTAAGCGCGCATGCTCATGCAGGTATAGCAGCTCAGACAACTGACATTTTCCAGGAACAATAATTGGAGGTTTGGCGTCATATGACAATGACGAATTGTCCAATCGTCCTCCCACGCGAAGAATTCCATGAGAGTCCAAGAACGGATTAAGTGTGAGAAGTGGGCTTTTTTTGGGAATATCAAGTCTTTGTTTTAGACCAGAAATTTCTTCAAAAAAATATTTATTCTGGAAAAGTTTGAAAAGACAATTTTTAGCGTTCACCAGTTCTTCCACAGACAAAGTCCCGTTCAATTTAATAGATACCTTTTTTGAATTATTCAAAAACCTGAGAATGTAAGCAGTAACTCTGTGCAGCCTAGTATAAGAAGAAATATTTAACGAGAATGAAATGTCCACATGCATGTGAGACTCTACTACGTGAACCGCAACCTTTTGCTCTGGTAAAATCAAATTTTCCGTTTGGGGATTGGTCCGTGGTTCTATACTCCAATCAGGATTCCTCAGAAATGGTGGACCTTCCAACCAAACTGTTTGGTTTATGATATTGTTTGGATCTAAACCGCGGGAAATATGATCACTGGGGTTATGCTCCGACTGTACATGCCTCCAGTCGGCATTTGTAGCAAGTTCTTGGATTTCTGACACTCGATTGGCTACGAATGTGTTCCAGCGTGATGGCGGTGATTGTAACCAAGCGAGAACGATTTCGGAATCCGTGAACATGACTACTTGATTAAATTTTAAATTGATATTCTCGATACACCTGTTTACCATGCGAGCAAGTAATAAAAATCCACACAATTCAAGCCGGGGTAATGAAACCGTTTTCAACGGTGCTACTCTGGATTTTGAGCAAAGAAGCCTACAACATACACTATTGCCTTCGTACATGGTTCTGACGTATAAACAAGCGCCGTACGCCTTCAATGATGCGTCTGAAAATCCGATAAGTTGCATTGTGACTATCTTACCAGGAATTAGTATGCAGCGTGAAATGCTGAGTTTTTGAAGTTCTGGCAATTGATTATAGAAAGTTAACCAATTAGATAGAACCTCGGGCGGAAGAGTTTCGTCCCATTCGATTTTTAACGACCATAATTGCTGCATTATAACCTTAGCCAGTATAATGACTGGACCTACAAATCCCATTGGGTCATAAATTTGTGCAATACACCCTAATACTTCTCGTTTTGTAAATGTTTCTTTTGGTTCCAATTCTGGAATGCAGATTTGAAATTCGTCATGTGCTGGATCCCACGATACTCCTAATACCTTGTTTTTCAAATTTTCTTTTTCTGGGGACATCACAATTGATTTTTCATTTGAGTTCCATTTGTGGAGCATAAATCCTGCTGACTTCAAAACTTGAGTTAATTCTTTTTTAAGTTGGACTAGCTCTTCTGGTGTATTGGCTCCTCCTAAAAGATCATCTACATACGTTTGCTTTAGTAAGGTCTCCGCCGCCAAAGGAAAATCCACTTCATTTTGCTTCGCTAATTCTACCAGTGTTCTTGTTGCCAGGTAAGGAGCACAATTAGTGCCATATGTGACAGTTTGTAACTCGATGTGTCGCAGCGGTTTGCATGGGTCATCTCTCCAGACGATATTTTGAAGTTTTCTGTCTTCCGGAGTGACCTTGATACATCTGTACATTTTTTGGATGTCACTCGTCAGGACATAGCGAAATGTTCGAAATCGCGAAATAATGTCGAATAATTCTGGTTGAACTGGGCTGCCTTTAAGAGTAATATCGTTTAAACTTAAACCTGAAGTAGTCTTCATAGAGCCGTCGAAGACCACGCGGTACTTTGTGGTTAACTTGTCTTCTCGCACCACACAATGGTGTGGAAAATAATATCTATTTGGCGTGCTTGAAGCCGTGTCAGCTGATATTTCCTTTGCATGCCACATTGACAAATATTCCTTGATAAATGCTGTATACTCTTGTTTGAGTTTTGGGTCCTTTGACAATCTCCTTTCTAACGAGTATAGCCTTTGAGTAGCCTTGTCCAAGGATTGACCTAGACATGATGCATCAAAGTTTGATTTCAAGGGTAACTTAACCTCAAATATTCCTTCTTCGTCCCGACGAGTGGTTTTGGAGTAAATTGTCTCACATAATTTATCCTCGGGAGATAAGTGTTTCTTATCGGTTACTTCTTCCAACCTCCAGAATTGAGGTAACAATTCGTCCAAACTTTGATTTCGTGTGAAAAGAGCAACACTCAAGTTAGAAACAGCGTGTGAGGTGGCCGAGATACTCCCTCCAACTATCCAACCTAAATGTGAATTTTGCAACAACGGCTGTTGCTTGCCAAACCTAACGATTCCAGCCCTAATAATCTCAAAGTAGACGTCAGCTCCCAACAACACATCTATCTCTCCAGGAACATGGAATGTCTCGTCTGCAAGAGCGAGTCCATTGGGAATATCGAATGCCTTTGTGTCAATGTACGAATGAGGTAAGGGACACGTGATTTTGTTCATGATGCCGCAATTAACGGAAGTTTGGAATTTGGACTCGGTTCTAGACTCAATCGTAACCTTTATGAACTTTGAAATTGGAACAGCCGTCTGTCCTATACCTGATACTTGTAAGCTTTCCGGTTTTGCTTTTAACCCTAATTTATTGGCCATGCTAGCCGTAATGAAGGAAGTTTGTGAACCAGAGTCTAAGAGAGACCTTGCTAAAACCTTTGACCCATTGTTCGACAAAAGATAGACCTTAGCGGTGGCTAGAAGAACCTGTTTGCTAGTATTTGACATGAAGCAGTTTGTTTGGTTTGCATTTTCCACATCTGCTACGGTAACCATTGCCGATGACAAACCTGGGGAATCGGTGGCTTGATATGTCGTTGGATTGTTGGCGGTGTCCGTATGAGGTGCACTATTTGTTTTGTGTCCGTGAGCCTTGCGACCTTTGTCTTCATGGATCATTGTGTGATGCTTTCCCTTGCATACCCTACATCCTTCGGAGGTACATGATGAAACCGGGTGAGTTGCGGACAGGCAGTTGAAACATAATTTGTTTTTCATGATGAAATCCCTTTTTCGCGACATTTCAAGTCTAGAAAATTTGTTGCACCTAAACATAGGATGGTAAGCTTGTTCGCAGCAAATGCATTTATTTTTAGAGTTGGAAGCAGAGTGAAAACTAGATTTATTATGACCTTTCGATTTACCTTGCTCAGGGTTAGCCAGTGCTTCTAGAGCTGAACATCTTTTTTCCAGAAATTCGATAAATTCTTCAAATGTCGGTAACGTTTGAGAATCTCTTTCCAATTCATATGCCCTGTGCGTAACAAAATCTAATTTTGCGGAGATCATATATACTAAAAGAAGATCCCATTCCTTTATAGGTACTCCTAAAGCCGATAACGCGTTATAATTTTGTTTAATTTTTGCTATTAAATCTCTTAATGCTCCTGGCGCGCCCTTTGCAATTTGAACCTCCATTAGAACCCTAATGTGACAATTGAGGGTGATTAATTCATTATCATACCTTTTTTTGAGTAAATCGAGAGCGATAGTATAATTTGCTGCCGTAATGCTTAAATCTTTAATTATTGAAAGAGGTTCGTCCCGTAAAACTGACTTAAGATATAAGAATTTTTGAACGTCATTGATATGCGTGTCAGAATCAAGCGCCGAAAATAGTTCGGTAAATGATCGATAGTCCTCGTACTTTCCGGCAAATATCGGAATATTGATATTAGGTAGTTTCACTTTAGGAGAGGAGTTTGCAGGCGTGACAATTGCCGTTGGATAGATATGTCCTTGTTGATATATATTAGATGTGTCCGAAAGTACACCACTGATATCGCTGGATTTACTTTGTGCGTAAGTTTGAAATTTACTGCGCAAAGATGTATATTGAGACTCTACAGTCGCTCTGTCAAATTCCTGCGTAGCCTCCTGCTCTTCTATTAAGTCCTGAACATACTCGTAATCTTCGAAAGCCTTAATTAACATGTTTTCCCATATATTAACCTCATTTGTATTTAGATCATTACTATTTTTTTCTTTAATGAACGAATTTTCGATTCGTGTAATTTTTGCCTTGAATCTACCTCTTTTTTTCACTAAATCGTCAAAATTATGAGCTTCAACATCAGGCTCTGTCATTTTGAATTTAATTTAATTTCAAATGTTGAATAATCGTACCGTACCCTTTATATCTGAACAGAAAATGTACTCTGACTCAACCAGTAAACTAATTTTATGACAGCAATATAAATCTCCTAACCTTATTCTTTGTTTTGAGGTCAATATAAATAAAATATTTCGTTAAACCCTAACTGCCTGTAATATTCTGTAAAATGTTTTAATTATTTTCCCTGTTAATAGTTTGCCTCTAAGTGAGCCTAGTGCTGCAATGTAATGAAAATCACTATTTTTCTAAAATATTGCATAAACTTTTATTCAATATGTGAGCCAAATGCTGCTACAAATGAAATTGAATAGTTTTAACCTAAGATAACCTGAAATTATATAGCCTGTTTTTTCAATATGTGAGCCAAATGCTGCAACAATTGAATTTCGTTAACCTGAAATATTGAATAGCCCTTCCTTAGATATGTGAGCCTACTGCTGCAACAAATCTATAAATTTGTCAATTTTATGAAATTGAAAAACCTTAAACCCTTATTTATTATAAAATGTATAACTAGCTCTACATTGAACCTTCCTTAATTTTTTCTACGAGAATTACGAATATGCACTTACAAATTCATTAATATTCGTCAGCGGGTTACGCAAGTTTATGTTGTATAGTTCCTAAACAATTTATTTTTTGTCAAATCAAATATTTGCATGCAACTAAACTACAAAAATTTTGTTTGGTGTCCTTTTATATAATACAAAAACCCAATTTTTTCTATATCAAATTTATAGAACAATGAAATCACCCCTCATCAAAAATTTTCGTAGCCGCCACTGTTGTTTTGTCGTTGACAACGACCCTTAGTTGATGAATAATTGCAATAAACTAAATTATCTGACCTTGACTATCCTTAGGGCTGCCTGGTGCTGCCGACTGCTGCAAGTTTGTAGCTGACTGCGATGTTTGCTTTAAGGTAGAATATAATATGTGTTAAATGAAACTATCTGGGCCCGTATGTTTGAGTTCACGTGATAAATTTCGAAGGTGATATGGAGCATTTACCTTAATGCAAGACCGACCAGCGTTATGTAGTGGTCGGTTCTCTACTTCCCTCCTCATAGGGAGAAACTAGTCGAATCACTTCACGAACTAATTCTTTTGATAGACGAAACATTCTCACAAAATTGTCTATCTCCAAGTTCGAATGCATTTATGCGAGGGTAGAAGGGCCTCCGCTGGCCTGCTACGGCACCAGCAGCTTCCTCCACTACTTCTGCAATAGCGATCATTGCAATTTCATCAAAATTTGCCATTTCGGTATATCACCACTGTGGTTTGTTTACATTACCAGACAATAATTTGAAGTTTGTATTTAAGCCACGCCCTTCGATAATTGTTATCGCATGCTTAATTTCCGCTCGTTGTTTTTTGGTCGATAATTATCGCTTGCGATATTCGAACATACCCTTTTTCGGATATCCTTCGATAAAGTGCGAATATCGCATGCGATAATAAGTCGAGTGAACTCAAACATAGGTCCCCTGACCTTAATTATTGTCTTTGATTGCCACTTCTTTTCTACCCTAAACTTCTTGACACTGCCCTTATTGTGAGTTTTACTGTTTTAGTTGTAAACCACTTTTGCAATAAAATCCTATACTGTGTGAATCCAGAATCCGGCTCGATTCTGAGCAATGTTTGGTTGATTGAAGGTGCTTTGAATTGACAGTTTTTTAAGTTTCACAATTTACATATTTATTCACCTTTTGGAGATATAATATGGTTGTACATTTGGAATTACAATACATATTAACAAAACATAGGTTTATTTGCAAATGCAATCGACAGCGCGACTGCATTGAGTAGTGGACTGTAACTGGCTCCCCGGGGTCGGGTGTCGGTTTGCCCTTAATGAATAGAAAAGAAAACAACATAATAAAGGGGAAAGATGAAACGCCAGCGAGGGACAAAAACCAAAACAAAGCGGCGTTGCCACGTCAACATGGTTCATACAACAGCCTTTTTGGTGTGCGTCATCGTTTGTTAATGTCTTTCTAACACATTACGTGGAAAGAAATGGAAAAAAGTCAGGTCTTTGATTAATCCTAATCAAAATATCGCAATAAATGAACCGTTCAAATGTATTAAAAACGTCAATCCTAATCAATGACTTACCAAAATTTGATTGGTTGATGTTCAGATTAAGCGCAAGCGCGACCTATCAATCGAGAGAAATTTCTTTGTTTGAAATAGGATGCAGATATACCTTTCGTATTGTCAATGTGTCTGACATCTTTTTCTACTGTCCCACTGACAGTTCTTGTCAGGTCTGTACTTTGTTGTTCACGGTCAATTATTATTTATGAAAAATTAATATGAATATTATTGTTATATTTATTCGAATAATACAAAAATATGCCTAGATACACGGAAAAACATCAGCATTTTGAAAGTTCTCAAGTATTTTCAGTTACAAAAAGAAGCTGGTAACTATTAATTTCATATCCTTGTCGAATTTTGCTGAATGCGATCCTGATGATTTTATTTATCAAATTTAGGGTTTGATATGTGTCAAAATAGCAAATAAAATAAACGACATACCCAAAACCCGAATATACGTCACAAACGATGACGCACACCAAAAAGGCTGTTGTATGAACCATACCTATAGTCAGATGCAGTCTTATCGTGCGGGTCATACGATTCAACAAAGACATACTCACAGTTTTTGTTTTCTTTTATTGCGTTCAATTATAACTTCCAAATGAAATCCGTAAGAGGAATAAGACAGACTTATGCAATTTTGACGGGAAAAAGAAGAATATGTATTTGGTTTTCAGCGATTCTGAAAAGTCTTTCATCAGCTAAGTTTTCATTTAAATGTCAGTTTTGTCACTTTGACAATTCAAAGTGACAATATGAATAATAAGTGGCAATTATCCGTTTTTTTTTGTAAGAAGAAGTGAAAATTCGTCAATCAGTGTAATCTCACATTTTTATAACCTCTGTGTTTTCAGATTTGATACATATTATTATAGTTAGTGACCTTTGAACCCGCACGATAAGATTGCCTTTGACTATATCTCAAAGGAACGTTCATAACAAACATTAAAAATTGTATTGTTTAAATAAGAGCTTAAGAGTAACATAATTTACTCTATGCTCACAAAAAATTACAGATTGGATGTTTAATACAATACACACTATTTAACCAGAAACGTTTCGAAATTCTGTATTTTTCATCCCGAGCAGGGGGGTTATTTTCGTTTCAATCGAATTTGATTCGATGCGACCTTACGTCAAATTTTCGAATGAAATGCAAAAAGTGTATTTTCGTGTAATAGAAATTGGTCCGTATGCGAAATTTTTCGATCGATTTATTTCGACTGGGTTGGAACCAATCGAATTCAAAATCCGTGCACGAATTTGAGTTTTGTGCATGCGCAAAAGCGATTCTCTGACTTTACCGACTTTCAATTTTGAATTTTACTTTGGTAAGGTTATGATTTTTGTTTGTTGATATTATAATTTTGATATATTATGTTATATATTAATAATGGATGATGCGATAATTAATTTGGCGGCTATAGGAGCACTTGAAGAGGCCGAAAACTTGGCACAACACGGTCGAATATTAAACGAGCAAATTCACCCGTTTGAAAGTCTTGTAGAAAATAAATTCATAAAAATTTATAGATTAAACAAGGCAACAGAACTTAGGGAATTGCTTACTTCTTCCCACAATGTTTGTGTCGTTTTGAATTCATTAGTAAATTTTCCAATTTTTAGCTCTGGGTGATCTAAGAGGAAGGCAGCAAGATGTTCCTTTTGATTTGCAGTGAAATGTATATTTTGCTAATTATTGAAACTGACACTCCAAAACTTCAAACTTTAAACACAAGGCAGGAATATTGCAGGGTTATTAGAACTCTACAGTTGGTACCGTATAAATTGCGACGTTGTCACGTATGGTCATTCGAATTTCAATTCCGCATACGAATTTTAATTCGATGACGTCTCGAAAATACGTTAGGCCAATATCAATCGAATTGTTTCATTCGAAATTTTTAGAACACGAAATATTTCGACTGAGAACAAAAATACACCCCCTGATCTTTCAGTTGAAAGATGGATTTTAGCAGCTTTCCATTTTTTTTTGAAATCACTGCATTTTAAATATTTTTTCAACATTCCTTTGTAGGTACCATTAGCAAATTTGATCAACATAACTGATACTACAAGTAACTACAGATTCGATCATGCGAGAAGTATAATCGACGACGACAAATTAGAACTTGAAACAGGGGATAAATTGGTTATTTTATTGAATAATAACGCAGTTGTTACTAAAACCGAAGAAAACGTATGTGTTAAAGATATCATGGAATATTTGATAGCATTGAGTATAAATGTTGTGAGATTTTATGTTGGAAATTTTATAAAGTGCACTGAAAATGCATTGTTAACAATCACCTTGATGAAAGTGGAAGATAAAAATATTTTAAAGTATTTAGATGCTCATTACGGCAATATACCAGGTAAAAAACCTTATCATAATAATATAACTATTATAAATATAAAAAGTAAAGGGTTTCTCATTATATTTTGATCCCCACTTATTTTCATTAATTACGGGAATACAAAAAAGTCTGGAAGTGCACAATGAAATGCATTTTCAAATGGGACGCTATTTTTGTAGTTTTGAGTGGCCTTGCATTTTTTATTACAAATGTATGGCATCTAATTCCTGTCCATATACGTCAAAAAGCGTTATAGTTATTGTAAAAAGCAAATATTAAAATTTCATGTCTAACACCCTGGGGTGCGTTCGAAAACTTGGAGTGTCGTATACAAATCACACAGTGACCGTTCGAAAAATCGGAGTGTATACAAAAATAGTGCGGTACTGTAGCATTCGAAAAGATGGTTTACTCATACTGGTGGGCGCACCAAACACGCTAGTAACGAATAGGGTAAAATTTAAGCTGACAGAAAAAGTCACGTATGACTGCTTAAGCATTTGAATTTATTCTGAACTTTTAGATGTCAATTGGAAATTATAAATTATTAAACAATTTTTGGAAAAGAAAAGTGTGGAACAAGTTACGTTGGAGATAGGTAGAAATATTCTGGTAGGAAATGAGCAGGATGCCAATAGCAATTGGTTAATTTTGGACAAACCTGGCCCCTCTTTTCCATAATTCCAACATTTCAGTCTTATCTTCACTATCGGATCTTAAGTCACTATTATTATTATTCATTATTATAGTCTCAAGATATCTTTTGAAGGCAACTATAACTGCAGCCAAAATGCATTTTCTTTTTACACATCTCCGCTGCTTATCCATTTCTTAAATCAATTCAATCTGATGACTAATCCAAAATACAAGAAAATATTCAGGCAAATATTTAAATGAATGAATTCCCAATTTGATTTGTTAACAACCAAACAAACATAACCTTGAAATAAAACACTCCATGATCGTTCGAAAACCTAGAGCGAGTTTAGCACACCAAAGTGAGTTTTCACCCCCACTCCATAAAACAATTTCCATACCAACAACCAGCTTCTCGAACGCAGCCGTATATCTCTCTTAATATAAACATTTTATTTCTGGTTGATTTAAATCGCAATATTTTAAAGTGAAGATTGTACTGTACTTCTATGTACAATAATTACTTTGGAACTACTATGTATAATCTCAAGCCCTTCTATCACTTAGTGGTGTAGGGTGTGTTGCAGCTACTTTTCCGTCACAAATTTTTTCCGCTCTTTCCTATTTTGAGCCAAGTCCTTCGCTTCTATCCAGCTTCTTCCTCGTTTATCCCCTAATCCAGCTATTACCTAATCCCAGGTTTCTCTTGTTCTGTCCCTTTTATTTTTTCAATTTTTCCAATATTCTCTGTACGAAACCAGTATCATCCATATGTTGTAAATGTCCACACCATTTTAGTTGCCTTTCTTCTATAAATTCTATAAGGTTGACTGTATACCCAGGTCTTTTCTTATATTTATGTTTTTCATTTTTATTTTGCCTAATTTATTAGAGATACTACGATTGTTCTCACAAATTATGGCACAAACGTTTCACTAGCAAAACCTGATTACAAAATTCTCAAAGAGGTTACCTCAAATGTTATTGAAAATATTTCAAAATGGTTTGGTAAGAACTCATTGCTACTGAACATAGCAAAAATCAGTTGTATCCTCTTCAAGCATAGTAGTATTAAGCAAAATATCCTGAAGATATCTCCATTTGCAATACTCATCTACAATATTCTAATTCAACAAAATTCTTGGTGTAATATTAGATGAACACCTAAATTGGATAGAGCATGTAACCTCTCTCTGCAGGAAACTCAGTACCTAAGATATGTTTTGTATTGAAACAAATAAAAAATGTGGTTGATCAGAGATATTTAATTTGTGCGTACTGAGGTTTTATTCAATTCCTTGATGTCTTACGGAATTATATTTTGGGGTGGTTCCTACAGTAATGAAGTCTTCGAACATAATCAATTTCGTGATAATTTTGCTATACCTGTACATAGAACTGCTCTTCTGGAAAGGGGATGCTTTTATAATTGTATTAAATTTTATAACATGTTACCAATATAATTCAAAAATATAAAAAACACAGTAACATTCAAAAAGAAAATAGCAATAGCAAATTCTAGTTCCTATAGAGCCATATTGCTTGAATGATGCCAATATCCGCATGTACTTGACATGTACCACACAATTTTGTAAATATGTAACTATGCAAGATTGTCCCTGGTATAAATGAATGAATTTGAATTTTGTATTCATTCTAATCGTTGCCATATAATTCAGTTCAGAAACATTTCTGGAATACTATATTGGAATAATACGGTCATTTTTGAACCACAACCTGAGAGGAGTCTTAACCAAATTGAAATCAGAGCAATACATATATCAATATTGTAGTAACCTGTATTATTTTTTCAGGCTGGACGAATGTAAATCAAAATCCTAGTTTATCATTAACGACTGAAACTAACATAACAGGGAATTTAAGGAGAAAAGACCGTTTGGCGCCACCTATTAGAGGACCAAAACTAAGTGACAGAGCGACCAATACTCTATATTTTGCGATACAGTTTGCTTGTGATGCATTAATTTCATGCGAGAAACAACTTAATGTTATTGATTCAGAAAGAGGTTTGTATTGGTTGTAAATACACGTTATACTATTACATACAAAATTATATTGAGGATTGAGCCCATTATTTGTCCATTTATTCATTACCATGGCATACCTACCTACAGTGCTAAATACACAGTATAGTCCAGTAACCAAACACTAAAAAATATTGAAAGCTTCTAAAAAATCGCTGAAGACCTCACTTTGGGCTCAACTTGTAGGTCATGGTGAGTGTTTTTGAACGAGAAGAAACTTAACACGATTGAGTTTACGGAAGAGGGACAAAATGGTCCCCTAAACCGAGAAAAACGGGTTTCCCGCTAATATCTAACTGAATATGTGAATTGCAGAATTTTTCTTCAGATGAAAATAGTCCTTACCAATTTGTTCGCAATACCAAAACTTTTGGCAAAAACATCGAAAAATCCATAATTTTCACACTAAATAGAAATGGTAGTTTCTTGCCGAATTACCAAGTTTATAAAGTTGGGGCAAAATAAACCTAACCTTCTTTTCTGCTCTCAAAAAAAATCCTTAGATATTTTTTCTTGTAGTCAAGAATAACGTAAAAATGTTCCACTTTAAACACTTCTTGTTTTTTATTATAAATAAATTGATATAATGAAAAATGATAATTTCATTTTACATAAATAATTCAAAATAAATAACGGAAAAATATCATCAATATATTGTTACGATTTTAAATTGGCTTACTTTAAGATTTGTAGAAAGTTAGTAAAAAGGATATTGGTTTTATTGAGCAGAACGAAAGTCGTTAGGTTTGTTATCAAATATTTTATTCAATGGTAATAAAGTTAGGCCAAAAGTCAGTCAGTTATTTTAATTAGAAAATCTTCTTCCTGCTCTTTTAATTTCTATTTTTTTGTTCCATTTTCTGAAAATAGTATCACGTATTATAACAGGAAAAAAGCCTATAATAATAAATATAACCTTGAACAGTATTATCTTCTGCTAGCAAATTTTATGACATAGTTACACGACCTCCTCAGGATTACCATTTGTAAATATTAAATTGGCACTAGATTTACCCGGCAAAACGCGGATACGTTTGGGGATGAAAAAATGACCTTGGGATTTCTTTTTTTTGCTAGAAACTTTACTGAACGACGCATTTTGCGGATTTATTACCAAGTGGTTAAATTTTATAGAAATCCAATCTAATTGTGGACAATTAGCACCTTGGTTGGATTTATTGAAACTTCGGTCGAAGCCACTTATAGGCCCCTACGATCTGTGGCCTTTTATTTTAGTTTATTTTAATTTCCCTTCTTTTGCTTTCTTTGTTTTACTACCTATTAATATCGAATCGTCTTGAGAGAGTGTACATTGGGGTAGTACTTACCTTAGAAGCAATCTTCCTTTCCACAAACTCCATATACACTGGAACAGACTGCTACATTATCATTGGGAATACTGTTTGTATTTATAAGTGGAACCTCGATAGCGAATAACTGGTGTTTTGTGTTGATGGTCATCCTGCTTTTCCTAAATAACGGAACCTGCTGACAGTCCCCTGGGATAAAACAGATAAGATTAGCATAGTAACCCATATTCACCTACAGTGACTCACGTTTCAATATATATTTCTGATCTAAATTACTATCCTACATACCTGTTATTGATTCATTAGTTCACAGACTAGTTAGATACTGGTCTAACCTCCTGTATACAGGGTGTCCCACGACGAGTTAAAACTATCTGTATATGGCAAAACACTTATAGTAAAATCATGAAAATTTCTACGTTTGGGTTTTCGGATACGATCTTTTCAACTAAAATACTTTCAAAGATGGCCGACTTCCGGTTATACCGGAAGTTGACTGTAACTTTGTTATTTCAAATAGAACACCCTGTATATTAATACATTTTTGAAATCTACGTGATATTTTAGTATACTTTTGTCTAAAAACTTTTTTCGAAAAATGCACACTTTTTGAGTTATTGATTTTTTGTAGAAAATTTGACCGTTGAAAACCCTTATAAATTATTTTTTTACGAGGGGACCCTTGAAGATATGGAAATGGTTTGTTTTCGGTTGCCTTAAGCAAGGTCAAACGTATTCGAATCTATATTGAAAAATTTTTCATTTTATACAGGGTGTGTATAAAAAGTGTTCAAAGTTTAACTTCATAAATATCTTCATTTTTTTAAATAGAACCACCCTGTTTTTTCTATTTGAATGCATTCAGGGGAAAAAAATAAGGCAAGTTCATGTACACTTTCCTATACCTAAACCTTACCGTTATCCAGATATTAAATGTTTTCTGTACATTTTTAGAGATGCAGGTGTGGTCTAAATTTTGATACAAGCACTAAGAAATAAAAATTATTATGTGATTTTATTTTTAATACATGGTAAATATGACAAAGTTTTTACAAGAACATGTGCTTTATTTGCAGTAAGATATCCAGATTGACCGTGATCGAAATCGCACATTGTTAAAAGAATACTTAACAATTTGAAGCTATTCGGTTCATTTTATGCAAAAGTTAATCGAGTTAAACCATTTGTGAGAATAACAAGATATGCTACAAAATTTCATGGAAAATTAAAAGCCAAAGAAAAATAGTCTGATGTTTTAAAGTAAATGTTCAAAATTGCTCCCTTGAACTTCAATGCATTTTTCAACCCTTCTCAGTATACCTCGAGGTATACCTTCATTCGTCGCACGGCTAATCATCATCTCAGAAAGGGAATTAAAGGAATTTCGAACTCTTAGCTCACAATCTTCTCTAGATGTTAGCTAATGTCAGTTAAATAAGTGTCATTTATTACAAAGCCTACTAAAAGTATACATGAAAAATTTAAACTTGTTAAAAAATATAATAATGATTTAAAACCTCAAATATCTGATTTTTTTTAGAGACAGATGAAGAAAAAGACTTTTTAACTTTTTAGTGCTTGCTGCTTGTATCAAAATTTATCACACCTGCATCTCTAAAAATTTACAGAAAACATTTAATATCTGGATAACGGTAAGGTTTAGGTATAGGAAAGTGTACATGAACTTGCCTTATTTTTTTCTCCTGAATGCATTAAAATAGGAAAAACAGGGTGGTTCTATTTAAAAAAATGAAGAAATTTGATATTTATGAAGTTAAACTTTGAACACTTTTTATTCACACCCTGTATAAAATGGAAATTTTTTTAACATAGGTTCGATTACGTTTGACCTTGATTAAGGCAACCGAACAGAAACCATTTTCATATCATCAAGGGTCTCCTCGTAAAAAAATAATTTATAAAGGTCTTCAACGGTCAAATTTTCTACAAAAAAAATCAATAACTCAAAAAGTGTGCATTTTTCGGAAAAAGTTTTTAGAAAAAAAGTATACTAAAATATTACATAGATTTCAAAAATGTATTAATATACAGGATGTTCCATTCAAAATAACAAAGTTACAGTCGACTTCCGGTAGAACCGGAAGTCGGCTATCTTTGAAAATATTTTAGTTGAAAAGATCGTATCCGAAAACCCAAACGTAGAAATTTTCATGATTTTACTATAAGTATTTTGCCATATACTATACTCCTGAAATGATGGGACTTTTGGGTTTCATTATCTCGAAAACTATCGAATTATATCGAAAAAAATTATAAGGACCATTTTTGTAGAAAAAGAGCTGATCTTCATCTTGGTCCGAACAAAAATTCTCTACCCCGTATATTTAGCCAGATATTAGCCGGAAACCCATTTTCCAGTGTTGAGGGGCAGTTTTCCCCCCTTCCGTAAACTTAATTGCGTTAAGTTTTTTCTCGTTCAAGAACACCTGCCATGACCTACAAATTTAGCCCAAAGTGTGGTATTCAGGGACTTTTCAGGAGCTTTGTCTTTTCATTTACTGAACTAGTAAGACTGAGACTTAGATTTATTAAATATAAGTAGGAGTCGGTTAATAATTATTACAAGTGTTTTAATGGGTCATGTACCGGTAAAAGAGGACCTGTATAAAATAGTGCTGTAGAATCCTATCAGTCCCATCAGTCCCATCTTAACCCATCATGTTATTTAAACGCTCGATCACTTCCATTAATCATCCAAACCTCAACTAAACAGATAAACTCATCCCAAATCAGACCTCTCCCACTCTCCAATACTCCACCTTGGTTAAAAATCCTTCCCCAATTTGATATTTCTCTCTGCGAATTTAATAAGGACGAAACCAGCTCTAATGTTTTACGGTCAGCTCTTCTTGAACTATTAAATAGAAAACAATATAATATGGTTCTTCACACTGATGCTTCAAAGACTGAAGTTGCAGCTGGAGGCTCTGTAACCACCGCACAAAAACACATAGGATCCTTCAAAATCAAATCAGTCTGTAGTATCCATACAGGAGAGCTATTCGCTATCTTACAAGCGTTTGAATATGTGCAACAATACACAAATTCACAGTTGCACAGATACATGACAGATATGAGCCGCTCAGAATTCAAAACATAACAGTCACCACGTCGGGATAATAGGTAACGAAAAAGCTGATAACCTTGAAAAGAAGCATCTTCTCTTCCCATCATCACTGATCTACAAATATCTGGAGATGTGAAAGCTTATTTTAAACAACTAAATTTAACCACCTGGCAAAATCACTGGAATCAAGTACCTACCTTCAACGTTACATTCAACCAATAGTGAACCAACCTACTTTGTTTTATCTAGACGAAACATGGCTATTGTTCTTAGACTACGTTTTAGAGATACTTGACTAACACATAGATATATAATGACATCATCTTCTCTACCAAAATGCCATTATTGCCACACGAAGCTAACAATAAAACATATCCTCTCTGAGTGCCCACATTTCGCGCCATGAGACAACAACAGCTTGGTATAAAACCCAACATAGAAGATATCATGAAAAACAAAAACCAAATGCATAAAGTGACCAGGTCCTGGATGAAGAGCAGCTTATAAACAAGATATAAAACCACTTACTTTATTTACTGATTACAACTATTTTATTTTTCATTTGTCGACCTATGTTATATCATATATTTGTTATGTAACTCGTGCTAAGTTTCAACTTGATTTTGTAAGTTACAGATGATGGCGATACTGGGACAAGGATGAAAATAGTTGCAGAGCTTTTAACAAAACGAATGGGGCAGGATAAAGTTATAGTGAATTTTCCTTTCACCTTTTTTGAGTCTATGAGTAAATTTTTGGAAAAAAGTTTAGGTGGTACGAGTGGTTGTATATACAGCATTTTATTCGAAGCTGCAGCAAAAAAATTTGGAGAATTCAAAGATACATTAAATGTTACTCCGGAGATGTGGTTGGAATCTTTCGAAGCTGCTGGAGCAGCCTTGAAAAAGTATGTACTTGTTTAATTATTGATTTAAAGATATAGAGAGTGTATTAAAGTTTTTTCTAACAACAGTTCAGAATCTTCAAGAGTTTGCTCAAAACTATTTTACCAGTCAAATTGAAAATTCTGAACTAATACAGTGCTCCAACAACGAGTGAATTGTGTTTCGAAGTGATTCCGGATTGTGTTTGGAAAAAAAGGATTGAATATAGTCAAGAAAATAGTTTTTTATATCCTTTGTAGAAATTTGTAGTTGTTTTTCTGTTTTCTCGACTTTCTTAGTCATGTGTACTCAATTATAAAGATATTCACCTTATTTAATATATTTATTGTAATTTTTGGAAGGACACATATATTTGTAGGATATGCAGTCCAAAATGAATATATTGTTTTCTTCCGGTTTATCAAGGATCAATTTGATGACGAGCTGCTAATTGCATACATTAGGCAGAACTAATACCCTATATAACCAGATTTTTATGTCATTCTCTCATTGCCAATTGAATACATGAAAATCATGTGTGCTAATTTTTTTTATTGGCGTTCTCTAAAATCTTAAATCTGCTCTGTCTTTGAAGTTTTTTGTAATTCTCCGAAGTGTAGTAGCGCTTAAAACGACTGTTTATGGTAAGTGTGCAAAAAGTGATAAAGAGTTACAAAAAGTGCCACAACTAAAAATAAATTCTTGTTAATCCATAAGGGATAGTTTATTTCAAACGAACATTGAAGTTAGGCACATAACTTCCCTGTCCGGTCCGGATCCCTGTCAAAATGAGTGAAATAAAGAAGTTCAGTCTAAGTTCAGTGTCGCCAACAAAAAGTGTTTTTTTTGACAAGAATGACAAAGTCAAGTAATTAGAAGAATAGAGATACAACTTACTAGAACTTTTTCAAAAATCTAATTGAAAATGGACATACTCAATAAATGGATATCAACAAAAAAAATATATAACTGACATTTGACATAACTAGTGACAGATAACATGAATGGAATGGTGACATGCCAAGAGTTCCTAGAATTATTGGCCACCGATATGTTAAGTATTCAGCTTTTATAACCGTAATAATCACCTATCAATAGATTATATACAATAATAGATTGATTTACATAGATACTTTATAATAACAGAAATTATTTGGTACTATTTACTAGTTTACCAAATATTCAGCAAGTGGCAATACTGACGTGAAATAAGAATTATAGAAATTTGTTACTATTGTTGTAGCAGATTTTTATACCGTTACAGTTTGAAAGTTATTTTAAATTTCAAGATTTACGCCTTGGAGGTGTATTCATTATTTTAATAAAGCAATTTAAATCTTCGCAATGATAGAAAACATGTCATTCTTGTCAGAAAAAAACACATTTTGTTTGACACACTAACCTAAGACTGAACTCCTCTATTTCGGTATCTTGTAAGTTCTAAAAGTATAAAATTTATTGTCACACTTCACACTTCTCAGGGTCCGTCAAAGAAAGAATAGTATGAAAAATAAACAGAGTGCACACATAAAATATTGAATTACAAAAGCTGTAAATAAGAAGTTATCCAAAAATATATTACAAATCAAACATATTTTTATAAGATAGTCTAGCATGTCCTTTATATATCAAATTTTAGATTAAATTAATGTAAGGAGGTGTTCTACATTTATTGATCAGTTTTTTCAATGCATTACTCAAATATATTTGCATTTTATACTTTCCATAGTGAATATCCATGGCTGGAGTGAATATGTTAACATACAAGTTTTTCAATGCACTTATTTTTCAATTTTCGACGTCAAAAAGGTTTGATACTATTTTTTTTTCAGTTTAGAATTTTTATCAAATACAGATGTTGTTTCTTCTGTGCTGGTGTGATTTAAATTATATTATTCATAAATACCTATTCTTATGAAATAAATAATAATAAAATGGAAATTTAAGTTATATTTAAGTTATTCAAGCCAGGTACGGGATTCCTGATTCCACACAATATTGTATGTGTTATTTTGAAAAGAAATCGAGTATGAACTGATGCTCAAATAAGTGATGATGCTCATTCACAAAATAGTTATTTGTGTACCAAGGCCGTAATGTTGATCTTTTTTGGCCGAATCTGAAATTTGCGGCCGAGGCGTAGCCGAGGCCAAGCAAATTTCAGGTGAGGCCAAAAATATCATACGGCCGAGGTGCACACAAAATTTTTTAAGCGAGTGTCTCATCAAATAGGTAACAACTTTTTTTTACAATTTTGTTTCTAAACAGAGATTTTTCAGGTAATAAATTTAGAGTCGCTGCATTGGCGGCTTCATAAATTTCAGCTGGATTGTCACTATCACTGTCACTCATTTTTCTTTTTAACTGTTTTTTATCACAGTATACACCGTAAATGTGGTTTTTATTATTTGTTAGTTATTTATTTTACATTTCATTTCACTGACAGAAACGGAAAGCTTGTAAATAAACAGCCTGGCAACGGAACCTTTCCTTTTGTTTTATGGGTAAATAATTCAAACATGCAAATTAAGTGTGTCTAGTAGGCCGCCTTCATAATTTGACAATCTTAATATCGGACGTGGAAATAACTCAAATAAGCAAATTAAATGTTTCTAGTAGGTTGCCCTCATAATGACTTTGTTTGCAAAAGCGGCCGTAAAGTAAAAAAGCGGCCGTAAAGTAAAAAAGCGGCCGTAAAGTAAAAAAGCGGCCAAAAAAGATACACTTTAGGGACGTTAATAGATCCGTAAAACTTCATTTTTTGTGACACTCGCTTAAAAAATAAATTATATGAATAACTACAATTACAAAAAGCAAAAAAAGAACTAGACATTGACATAATAATATTCAAATAAGCGTAAACCAACTGCAAAGTTGAACATTTTCGAAAGAGTGTTTATTTATTTATGGATATCGAATAGATTATTATCGTACACATTAAAACTAAACTAAAAAATCACCATTGACTTGGAGATTTTTAAGAAATCAAAATATGCCAAATACTCATCGTATCTTCGTCAAAAACTACATGTCAGTGTGCCAGAGCTATAGGATGTTGTCCCCAGAGTAGGGGATCTCTGAAGGCGCATGGGTGCTGCCACATAAAAAGTCCCGTCAGTACTAAAATTTATAATTTGATGAAAACTGTAACGCCATTAGTGGTAGTTGCAGATTCTTCCACTTACATACAGTTTATAAAATTGACCTTTACCCTGACGTCACTAACAATGAACAGTAGTAAACACAAACTCTATATACCTCATCCCTGTATTAGCGCTGACATCCTAACCTGACAACTGCCTGACAACCACTGACAACTGCTTATTATTTGTGTGTGTGTTGAGTATTCGTATTTGGAATTTATTGTTTATAGTGGGACAATTTCAAGAATATGTTTTGTGAAAGACTGTAATGTGAGGTGCATACGGTAAGCCATAGAGAAATATAATGCGGTAAGGTTTATCTTCATTCCATAACATGTTCCATCAAATAGAAAGTGACAGAAGTAGTACTTATTCTTCCATACAACTTTGAACTTCCCAGCATTATTGTTGAATTCCTAACATTTATTTTTTTTCATGTTTGTCATTGAAATATGTTCAGTCATTGTATCCTTTTTTTAAACAATAAAATAAATAAACTTGACGATTATTGCTTTATTTTTCTTAATTCAGGCATTATATGGTCCATTTTTTGACATATAATTTAATTTTACTTGACTTGTTATTATTGTAATATCAATTTAATATGTTGAGTAATCTTAAATGAAATATCAAAAAAGGATCGTGAATGTCATTTTGTAATAAAAGTAAAGTTACAGTAATTTTGAATATACCGCAAAAAACTGTAAAATTACAGGAATCTTCTTTTTCGGCTGTTAGCGAAGTTCACAACCTGATTTGTGCCAGAGATACTGACGGGACTCTCAAGGTAGCGCCTCCCGTATGAATAGAGGGCGCCACGGGTCAGTTTCCCATCTATAAGTATTTTTTTATCCATGGTTGTCCCCACGTAGCTACTGTATTGCAGTATTTTAGTTAAGCCAGGCACCAACGAAGAGTTGTTGTCCTATGTTCTATCCTTTATATATATCACTAAAGTTTCTATGTTGAAGGACCTTGTAAATCCGGTTCCTATGGCGAACAAAACTTCTCATAGGACAAACTACCGAAAACCCAAGAGAAAAAGAATTAAATATCCCAGTCACCCTGTATGATAAAATAGTTATTTATGTAACTAGTGTGTAAAGTAGCCTTTTTTTTGACGAATGTGAATGTTGTCGCATGAGCCGCAGGCGAATGCGACAATCACATGAGTCGAAAAAAAGGTCTTTACACACGAATTACATACAAAATTTTTTCTACTATCGAAAACTTTATCAAAATACAGAAGTTTAGGTAATATGCCACTAGAACATTTTCGAAATTTATCATTTTATTTTTTCCACACTATTTGCGAAGTAATCTTCTGATAGATCCATCTTTATAATTATAATAATATAAAATAACATCATAGTTTCCTAAAAATATTCAATACTTACATCAAAATACAATTGATTACCCTAGGTATAGTCGGAAGATCTCAATTCAAACTTTAATTGTCAGATTCAATTCACAATTAAAGAAATGTCAGTCACTCACCGCCAACTTATACCTATTCAGATACACATAACTACATACATAATAATATTGGATTTTTTACTTTACGCACTAGTGCGTAAAGAAAAACTCTTTACGCACTAGTGCGTAAAATCAGATTTTACGCACTCGAAAGTGTGTCTAAAGTACCTACTTTACACACGGTAGTAGAAAAAGATATATTTTTTCTAAAAACCTCAAAAAATGACCGGGTTCGCGCATTTACAACAGTATGCGAAGGGACCTTTTTTTTCATTCTCCTTCGTTACAATCGCTACCATGACACCGTGCGCGAAGTAGTGTGCAAAATACTTACGTCGCACACTGCATGTAAACTATATGGGATTTTTATATTTCAACCTTTATGTTCCTCAATCAAGCAAAATAGTATATTGAAGTATAAGTGGATATAAAGGTCTTTAAAACACGCGCGATTTCTCGAGCACGACGGCGAAGCCAGAGTGCTCGAAATAGAGCAAGTGTTTTAAAGACCAGTTATCCACGAATACTTTACGCTATTTTTTTTATTGGTGCACTTTGAAATCATAAATACTGGTATCTATTACTATTACAAGAAAAAGAAATGGAAATAATTGACAATGTAAAATGGTTGAAATCGTGATGACATTAGTTTACCTTGCGTTGTCATGGAAATGTTAATAGTATCAAATTAAATACCATTTTCTCCGATTTGCAAAATCGAAATATTAATATCTCAAACCATATCAACTGCACTTTCCATTTTCATTTTTATAAAATTGAAATTGTTAAATATTGTTCAAATAAAGGTTTTGACATCACAAAGTACCTATTCCTGTCAGATCAATAATAAAAAAGTTGTCATTTAGACATTTACACTGATTTACACCATAGACATTACACTTCGTTTCTCGAGATGTTGATGTTGCCATGGTAACTTTAAAAAACGCGCGTGTTTTAAAGGACCCCGCACTTTTTATAGGTAAAATGGTTCTCGGTGAAATTGTCTGAATTTTTGGTATGTTGTAGTATTCGATGTACTGATTGAGCATGCAGAATCGCAAAGTTTGTTGATGGATAGATATTGAAATACAGGGCGTTCAAATTAAAAATCAGTAAATTTTATTTAATTATTTCTTCGGGATTTGAATGTGCCAAATGCTTTTTTTTCGATCTTATCATCAACGTACCTTCATATTAGTAAATATCATTCAGATAGTGAAGATTATATCATTATGTACAGAGTGAGAAATAAAAACATTTTAGTAATGTCTCAAAATTCGATGTAATAATGAAATATTGTTAAACTTATTCTGGCATGCAATATACTACTTTCATTCCATCATTTATCACAATTCATAAATTTCGTACAGGGTGATTCGAAAAATGGGTGAAATGAATGACCGGCTCTTTCGTACACATCCTGTATATTCAAGTGGATTATTATCCTCCAAAGATAGCTGATACCGTATAAACATGATTTCGTTGGAATATATAGAGTAATCATGAATATTTTCGATGATAAAAATGACAAAATATCAAAGTTTCAGAAATCACCCTGTAATTCACGATTTACCCGGTGAAATTCGTTTATTATTTTTAAATATATTCATCATTCTCTACTCAACACTTTCCCAAAAATTCACTTTCCTACTATGATTAGTTTCATAGTTATTAATTTTTGACGAGCTGGAGGAACCTCGTTCACGCGTACATAATTCTATTAGTGGCCAAGATATTTCATAAAAAGTGAAACGTGTGAATGTGGAGATCAAAACAAATGTGAAAGGGGATGAATATAAGAGATAACAATTACATCAGATATATAAATTCAATAGTATAAGCTACAGATTGTTGTGAACTTTATTGGTTTAAGCTTTGTCGGAATAAAAAACGAACTATCTGTAGCTTATATTATTAAATTTATATATCTGATGTAATTGTTATCTCTTATATTCATCCCCATTTACATTTATCTTGATCTCCACATTCTCACGTTGTGAAATATCTTGGTCACTAGTAGAATTATGAACGCGTGAACGAAGTCCCTTCAACTCGTCAATAATTAATAACTATTAGACTTTTCATAGTAGGAAACTGAATTACTGGAAAAGTGTTGAGTAGAGAATGATGAATATATTTGATAATAATAAAGGAATTTCACCGGGTTGATTGTGAATTACAGGGTGATTTCTGAAACTTTGATATTTTGTCATTTTTACCATCGAAAATTTTCATGATCACCCTATATATTCCAACGAAATCATGTTTATACGGTATCAGCTATCTTTGGAGGATGATAATCCACTTGAATATACAGGATGTGTACGAAAGAACCGGCCATTCATTTCACCAATATTTCGAATCACCCTGTACGAAATTAATGAAAGTAGTATATTGCATGTTAAAATAATTTTAACAATATTTCATTATTACATGGAATTTTGAGACATTACTAAAATGTTTTTATTTCTCACTCTGTACATAATGATATAATCTTCACTATCTGAATGATATTTACTAATATGAAGGTACGTTGATGATAAGATCGAAAAAAAAAGCATTTGGCACTTTTAAATCCCGAAGAAATAATTAAATAAAATTTACTGATTTTTAACTTGAACCTGTATTTCAATATCTATCCATCAACAAACTTTGCGATTCTGCATGTTCAATCAGTACATCGAATACTACAACATACCAAAAATTCAGACAATTTCACCGAGAACCATTTTACCTATAAAAAGTGCGGGGTCCTTTCGTTTTAAACACGCTGGGGCGTGCTTTAAATAGGTAAAAGGGTTCACCAATAGAAAAAACCCAATATTTTAACTCGGCTGCGCCTCATTAAAAAAATAGTTCTCTATCACCAAAGTAGCATTTCGCGCACTAGATACAAAAATAAGTAATATTCTTATTCACAATATTTTTTAATTCTTTACCTTCCTTTGGGTTTTCGGTAGTTTGTCCAATGGTTCGTCCTATGAGAAGTTTTGTTCACTATGTCAGGACGTATGCAGACGTATTTCAATTATTTTGACAGGAACCGAATTTGTGATGCTCTTTAACAAAGAAACTTCAGTCAACAAACTAAGACTATCGACAACTTCATATTTACACTAGTGGCGAATCTGCATGATAAATTGTATAATTTCAATTATTATCTGGTAATTTTTTTCGGTAAATCTGGAGACAGAATTCAACTTATTCAAAAAAACTAAAAAAACTAAAAAAACATGCCGTCCAAATTTTAAGTAGAACTTCCTAGTATTGAAAGTGGCTTTTCCTAAAGAATTGTCAAATAATAATAATTTATAATACAATTGCAGAAAGTAATACTTTGATGCATTTTCTAGAGCTCTATACAATAGTTATTTGTTTAACTAGGTAGTTAATCTACTTTGCTGCCAAGCTGAACATATAATTTTTTCTCCGATTGTTCATGAGGATATTGTATTTGCAAATTATTACAATTCCCACAATCTCTTTATTTTGGTTGATTGCTATGGAAATGTATAATAACAGGCAGCAAAGTAATCACTTTGCCTAGGCAGGAAAAGTAATACTTTGCTGATTGATATCAGTCAGCAAAATTAATATTTGCTGCCAATCGGAGAAAAACAATTTTATCAAAATAAATATTTGGAATACTTTAATGAAACTCATTCAGTAAATTAAAACTAATAACGCATGTACTTACAAGGGTTGGATTGAAAATTATAGACAATAATAATAAAAAAAATATCAACAATTAAATAATGTAATTCTGTTTATGCAAATCTTGCAAATAACTACAAAATTGCATCAAACCGAATTAATGATACTATATATAAACAAATCTTAACTGACTTGTAATTTTACTTTTGTCCCCTTTAACCAAATACAGTCGTTTTGCACTACTAATCGGTGCAATAAAAGGTACCTACTTCGAAGATAGGGCGTAGAAAAATGTGGTAAAAGAAGTTGGCATATTTAATCTTATTTTTAGATATGGACATATTCAATATGGTGACGGTACACTTTATGACCCGATCTCAAGATTTTGTGAAACAGCCAAGCAGGAATTGGAAAATGGTCGCCACGTCCTGATAGCTTTTGGTAATGCAGTAGAATCTTGCGAAGAAGCTATTACTATGACGAGACAGAATAAAAAATACCCGGATCCAGGTGCGCATGCTGTAGGTATTTGGATTAGAGCTATATTTGAAGGAGTGAAATTGAGGTGGCCATTAGATGCTGTATGCTTATAATTAAAACAATGTCTGCGTTCATATATTTTTATACACACAAGATGAATATATTTTTATACATACTAGATTCGTTTCACTTGTACATGACTATATATTTTCGATCATGAACATAAAAACACTGGATAAAATCTTATCAATTTGAAAATTCAGATTCTCAATATAGAAGTCAAAATCGGTAATGCGTTTTACGTGTACTTAACTCTATATTTTCGATCATGGACATGAAAACACCAAATAAAATGCGTGACTATCTTATAATAGTATATAATTCAACAAGCATAAAATGATGGCTATTATTCATAAAGGTGCGTTTATATCGCGAGCCGGAGGCTAGTGACATAAAGAGGAAACGGAAATTATTATCCATGAAAGGAAATATTAATCTTATTGTTATATTTATTTGAATAAAACAAAAATGGGCCTATTTACACGGAAACTCATCAGCATTTTGAACGTTCTCAAGCATTTTCAGTTGGAAAAAGAAGCTGGTAATTATTAAATTCATCGCATCTTCGAATTTGGCTAAATACGATACTGATGATTTTATTAATCAAATTCAAGGTTAGCTATTTAATAAAATAGCAAATAGCACACCAAGATGTCTATTGAATGAACCATATTATTGAATGGTGAATGGGTACTACCTCAACTAACGTATGCAGATGGACTTTGCAAACGGTGACTTTACTGTCGCTCATTATAACTATAGCAATTTTCAAGCTAAAACTCGTACCTTGCTTATTCGACATTGATTGTATGGAACAAGAGGAAAGCATGAAATCTTCAACGAGAGATCGAATATCGATGCCAATATACTGGACAACCCACAAAAACTAAAGCCTACTGTATAATTATGAATGAATGCCTAATGATCTGATCATGGCCGGAGTTATTGAGAACATCTCGTAAGCAGCCTCTTCAGTTCCCTTCAATGTTTTGTCGTTGGCGGTTTGTTCATACCTAAAGAACTAGGTATCGAAATTGGTTTCAAAACAAGCAATTACATCTTTACTCCTCCGCAACCTTTTGTTTAATTGAGTAATACAAATAAGACAACAGCAACATATTTAGAAAAGAATTGACATGGCATCAAATACTCATCTGGTGACGTAGAATATTTCAAGTTGAATGAAATAATAGAAAATAAATTGCTGCTTGGCGGAGACTACATTTACGTACGAGTACAGCAAATAGCAGATTTTTTACTTTATTTTTTTTTAGCGGATTGACCACGAGGGGTTATAAGCGATATTTGGTACATATGTTACGCCCAAACATCGAAAATGTCCACTGAGCGAAAAACTCGACCCTAACGCGTTGTGGACGCAGACGAACGGCCACGACGCGTTCTGAATGATTTAGAAAGCTCATAAACCGACCAAGCTTTTAATATGAAGTAAATTTACAGAAATAAATGAAAATTTTAAAATATTCATTGTAGGCTTATTTCTACATGGAACTTTATTTACAATTATAGTTAACTGAATCGCAGGTAGATAAAGTTATTTTCTTGTTTTTGCAGGCACTATTATTATGGTATTTAAAATTGCACAATACCTCATTGGCCCTGCAGTTGCACTTCTTTGTATTACAATAACGCTTACAATGGCACATGACAAATCCTTGTTTCGATCCAGACGAAAGAGCTGAAGCTTTTCCCAAATTTATTGAACAACTTGGAACATCCGATGCGGTATTAAAATTTGAATCAGCGAAGGTGAATTCATTACGACTATAAAGTCTTTCCAGTACGACCTCTTTGGCTCTTACTCTTACTTATACAAGCTGGAACTACAGCTAGAACACTCCTAGGGGCAAGCCGCCCTCTGTCGACATCTGGAACTTTGACTACGACATTTTGGCCGATCTCGATAGGATGTAGTTTTTCACGGGATAGTGCCAGAATTTTTCCAGCTTGCTTCTCCATTCCTGCTCTAGCAGTTTCGCGTTCTCTGATTGCATCACGACGGTAGCAAAGGTTGCATACGACTTCTCCTTCAATTTCAGTCCTACACTTCATATGTACATTTAAGATGCAAGTTTTACATGGTTGGGTAACTCTAAAATCTTTGCAGATGGAACATGCTGCCACAGTGTATACTGCATTGATTACTTTCCCTTCCTGCTATTTTTCGAGTGTCATCCTTTACAAGATTTTCTCCAAATCTTCTTCCGTTTCCAAAGATTCATATGTTTCCTTTTCCAGAGAAGAATCTGCCAGTCCGATGCTTTGCTTGTCACCAAACATGGCCTCGTAAGGACTTCTAATCCCTTCGTGCAAAGCACGATTTTTATTGCTCTGAATGAACCGTAATCTCTTTGATCATTGTTTGGTATCATTGTCAAGCATCCATGCTACCAGCATATCTCTGACCTCCTGATTGGATCGTTCTACCGATCCTTGGCTCTGTGAGTGGCGAGGCTTACCATGAACAAGTTTAAGGCCTGGCCACAGATTCCTTAACTCTTCGATTATCTTATTAGGAAATTCTCTGCCGTTGTCGCTTTGCAAAATAAAGGGAGTACCGAATATGCAAAAAATGTCTACTATATTATATGCGACTTCTTCAGCTGTTTTCGTTTTGAGTAATTTCAAAATTGTAAATTTTGTCAGATGGTCTTGGTAGTTCAATATGAAATGATAGTCTCGGTCGGGTTCGGTCTAGATATCGGTAATATCTACTTGACATCTCGAATTCATGTGGTTTGATAGGATTGGTGCAACAACTAACCCCTTCTTCTTGATCTTAATCTTCTTTCCCTGACATTGCTCGCAGAGAGATCAATAGATCTGTATAGCTACTCTCGTAAAATTGCAGTTTTTTTTGCTTTCAGTCTCCATAACTAAAAACAAACAAAAAACTCTTTAAGTGGGTAGTAGAGTGCGCGCAGCGGAACAGTGGGCCACCTCGTCAATAAAAGTAACGTGACTTTATCACGTATTGCGAAAGAAGACGCAAGACTCGACATAAAGTCACGTTACTTAGCGTGGCCGATTCACTACAATAAAAATAAAAGGACACTCCAATTGAAATAACAAAATTACTGTAGGTGAAATAGCTTCTAAGTAACATACCTCTTGTTCTTTTGTGTCCAGTTGCTATATGAGCAGCTTCAATAATGCCAAAAAGATCCTCCGTTTTACAGTAACATCGAAAATCTCCATCCTGTGTACCTTTCGACTTTTCAGTTTACTTCTCATATCCTCCAATTGTTATGATATCATACCTCTTTAGTCTTCTATATTGTTTGGACGACAAGGGCAGTTTGCTTCCTTTCAAGCCGTTTGCTTCTTTCACTTCTCGGACGATCTCTTCATACCGTTCCTTCGTAAAATAATCACTCCGATCATTGCTGTTATCAATGATATTTTCAAGTTTTTAATAAAAAACCTTTGTCCAGGACCACCTAATAATAAGTCAATATTTTATCTCCCAACAAAAGGTATATGGTACCCATATATCTACTGTCGTGAATTATGGTTCATAATATACTGGAGTGTATTATGGTTCATAATTCACGACTAGAGATAGGGATACAATATGAAATAAACTATTAAATCTGTGTATTTTGTTCAGGAAATTTGTTTCTGAAATAAATCGTATCGATAAAATATTGTAATTTTTACTATTGATACTTTTCATAATGATATTTTCTAATATTAAGTATTTTAAAACAATAGGTATATTTATAACGGTACGTTGTATTGATACTTAACACAGTATCGCCCATCTCTATATATGTGAAATTATTTTATGTAACTACCACAACATTTTGAGGTTAGTAATACCAAATAGTTACTGAATTTTATTTAATAAAAGGAATTAAGGGTCGTGGACAAAGTATAGTATTTTACTCGCAATTTACGGCCAATATTCACTCGGGAGACATGCGCCCTTTGCCTGCGGCTCGTGACGCAAACGTCACCCATCATGAATATTGGCTATCATTAATTGCTCGTTTAATAATATACTATTGTCGTATTATCGTTTTTAGCTACAATAGTAGCGACTTCGCTCAATAACATAGACATAACTTCACTCGAAAGCAGTTAGAAACATACTGACAAGTCTAGACAAGAAAGGCCGGTTTATGAGCTCTCTAAATCATCCAGAACGTATCGTGGGCGTTTGAGCATTGTGCACAACGCATCGTGGTGAACAAGAACAAACAGAAAAATTTATAACATTTGCTGTAACAGTTGTAACGAGGTTTTTTTTATTTAATAATTCTAGTTTTTGAATGCATATTTTCTTTTAATATTGCTATAACCCGTTATACCCTAAGACTTTTGTTTAGGAATAGTTTTAGTTATAAAAATATTGATTCCGGTTCTTAAGTTGACTACAAAATTCATGTTTACCCACGAGTCTACAGTCTGTTCGCTGAATCTTTTCCCATGTATGAAATTATTCACATACTACTTTTTGTATTACGTCTCTTTCCTACTCACAGAATCTTAACCCCCGAAATGAAACCGTTTGTTCCATTACAGCGTAATATAACAAACAGAGATAGCCTTATGATGAATGTCGGCGATAGGTTAAACGCGAATCTGTACGTTGACGTCGTTGACAGACCAAAGACTTTGTTTACAACTACGACCTACGTGTTATTTAATGTATTGATGTATTGCGGAGAAGATGGAATATGTTTCTGGAAACTGGAACATATAAGTTGAATTTCGCGGCTCCAATGACAGCTGCAGATTTCGAATCATCGTTATAGATTTGGTGATAGTCATCTAGAAAGGTAAGAGTGGTTATACACTTTGGTTTTTTAATTTGCCAAGGAGGAGTACTTAGATGTAGCCAGACGAGGAAAACATTTGGGAAAAGAGAAGCTTATTTTTTCAAGGTACATTTTTATTTTAGCATAGAAGGGTTGGTTTGGAGCATAAGGTTGAATTGTGAAAGTATTGGCAAGTTTGTGAGGAGATCTTTTACTTTAGAAATGTCAAATTTTTGTCATTTTCATTGTAATGTTTTATGTTAAACGTGTATGAGATTTGTATATAAACTCACTTGTTGTGAATTAAGAACATTTTATTAATTTTTTATGCTGCTTACAAGTATGGTGTTACATATAATCTGACTTGTTTGACAGGTCAGAAATCTACTATTAAAAAACAAAAACGCATTGTTGCGTGATTGGGCACCTTATCTGGAAAAATATGAGATATTTGCATAAATACTTAACAGTCATTATTAACGTTCGCAAGTGCTTCGGCCTTGAGCCTTGTACGGAGAAGTTTGGAGCTGATCCTAACCCATGCCACATCACTGGACACTTTTCCTGAACCCAAAAAATACTGAACCTCTACGCCAGTGGTTTTCCAATACTTTATTATCATTATAAATGAGATTGTTTGAAAAAACATTAGATTTTTTCATTGTAACTCTGTATATTCATCAACTATTCTATTACCTACATGAATATTCAAATTTTAGTTTAACAATTGTTCAATATTATTTTCAAAATTTAAACGAAGACGGGTAATAATAACACACATAACATTGCTAAAATATCGTTGATTCAATTTTTTATATCCTCTACTATTCTGTTTTTGCCAAACAGCGAACGGCAGCTCTTCGTCTGGCGGCACTGGGTCGTGGTTCGAGTGAATAAAACCTGCGAAATTTGATAGTTATAATGCCTTGAGCGCCACTAAATTTTTGCTGACATGGAATCTAGAAACCGTTGAATTATTTGAGACAGAGTATTACGAAATAATAGTCAGAAACCCCAATGATGTTTTATTGTCCAAAATGATCAATAATGATAAGTATGTACAAATATGATAATATGCTGTCGTATAATGACCATAAAAGTTAATAGTGATACCTATCTAAAACATTATCCAGAATATAAATATTACTTCTAGGTATTATCGTCAGATACGTAATTATATAGATACAGTTATACATAAAATACTTGTGAAAATTATGAACTTAAAATACCTATTTATCTAAGGGTTGCTTAGATAATCTGCCTTCAGATCGTTCTTCGATGGTGGTAATTTTTGTATAAAGATATCCAACGGTGAACAATAACGTTACTGATATGAAAATTCAGATCCCAAGAAGATAGACATCTAGGTGATAGACCATATTAACGTAGGGTTGAGTACGGTACCGAGTAGGATTGACTTGAGCCTCGCAGGCCTCCCTTGGACTCGCCTCGAAGATGGGTTCTCAAGTAGAAATAGGCCTTGATTTGGGAGTCGGCTTTTTTCTTACAGAAAGCCTCTCCTTGGACCCTGTGAAATAGGTAAAATGACAACCTATTCCAACACGTGTTTATAGTGGAATGATAATATTGAAGGAAAAGTTGGAGTGGAATTACAAAAAATACATACCCCTTTACTCCAGAGGGTTCACGAAAAACTGAAAGTCACCAATTTCGAAACTTTAAATGACTGAATGGGGCCGGTTTCAAAACTTTGACAATATTCAGACACCATGAGGAACGACAGATCTCTTCGACGTCTCTCTGATCTCTTTCCCTCCAATTCCTACCTCCACGAGTCGTAGAATTGTATGACACTCGGTGTTACCAATATTCGGAAGTAGAAAATAAACTCTTTCATTTACTCTAGGATAGAACATACACCGAATCAAAAATAAATATTGGAGAACGCCGAAGTTCACACTAAGCGAATGGGTAGTGTACGAAAAATTGACTACAATACTTATTGGTATTGTGATCATGTGATCGCTGCAACAGCTGGTAATTGTATACTCTTTAGGTTTGTTCCAACAGCAGTCAGAAACCGTCAGAAACGATCAGAGAATAGTCGACCATTGCAATCAGTGATAGGAATTACGCGGAAATAACTCGTTGTTTGCTATGGTCGACTATTCTCTGATAGTTTCTGACGGTTTCTGACTGCTGTTGGAACAAACCTTTTGAATATCAACCTTTATGACAAATGAAAACAAAATATTACCACCATGAATTATGATCGAATGGCTCTGAAACCAAACATATTATCAATGTAAAATAAATAAATAGTAATGGGAAAATAGCAATAAGGTAGGTACTTACAATAATATACATTTCAGTGACAATATTATAAATGAACGATTAGTTGATAAATTCAACATCACTATAGTCCAGGACTATGATACTAGATAATATCAAAGCATAGTTTTGATAGGAATAATATAAGTTTCTTCAAAAACTTTATTTTTAAAAACTTTAATTTTATTTATCGTCAAACTTACAAGATCAAGTATTAGACTTAGACTGAATAAAAGATGTACAAATGTTAGGTTCTATGGGAAATGCCGAGTTAGCATCTACTCTAGCAACAGTTACAATTTCTAAGAATAAAAGATAATAAAATATATAATAAAGCAAGAATAGTAAAACATAAGCAGAAATGATTATGTAATTCCTCCATCCCCAGAGAGATCCATACAGGGTGTGGATTGATTATTCGTCTTCTTCAATTTGAACTTTTTTCATTCTTGTATTGGTTTTTGGTTTGGTGGTAATTTTCTTGGTAACATCTGTTGTAGGTTGGTGTCTGCATCTTGATTTTGATCTGAGCACACCAACAAAAATAATGATTGCAAATATTACGTAGAGTGGTGTGGACCATACGTAGGCGTAGTTATGTGGAATATTACTTAAGCTAACTTCTTGAATTCTGTTTTCTTCTTTTAGGAGTTCATGAATTTTGTCCAGAGGAATTTCCTTAATGTTGATTTTTCTTGAATGGAATAGTAGTAGTAGTAATAAGGGTTGGCCTGATATGATTTCTTCGTGGTTGATAAATTTGTTACTTGGTGTTTGGAAACTGCAGCCGAATGGTAATTCTATGAAGTAGCTACCCTTCAGCGATGTGAAGTCAGTTTTGGAACAAATAATTTTTACTTTGGTTTCTTCTGGAAAGATTGCGATGTAATGTGCTGAGTTTATTGTTTGAATAATTTCGTTTTCAATTATTATAGGTACTGGTATACATTTTGGATGCTCTTTGGTCTTTAGTTGCAACAATTGGTAGATGCAGTTGTCGGATTCGGCAGCTATCATGGATTTTTCGTTGGGGCAAAAATATAGTTCATGTAGGTTTTGACATCTCTCGTCTTCATACTCGTACTGGTTGTCTTGCATTGCCAGATAAGGTTTAGGTGGAATAAGGATTGTGTTATTTTTTGTAGGTATAGAATACAGGTGAAAATAAGTGAAAGTTTCGGGTTTGACTAAAGGAAAGTGTATTACAAAAACGATTCTGTCTTTGGAATAGTAAGATTCGATTGTTAGTATATCATAATACTTATGTAAATTTTGAGAATCATCTCCAAAAATTAAGGTATTAGCTGGATAATATTTTAGTATTGACTTTACAATGAATTCTAAATCTTCAAATTTTAAAACACTATAATGTAATGTTTTTAATTTAGCGAAAGCAATAGAATTTTCTATATTATTTAATATTTCTGTTAAAATTTTGAGCGATGCCTGTATTTGATCGAGAGTATTTTTCGTTTGGAAATACGAGACAAAGTCATTAACAAATTCTTCTAGTTCGGAATTTAACTCGTTTATTTTTTCTGTTATATCTTTTTCATTTTGTTGTATTAGTGAAATACTATTATTATAATCGTCCATGATTTTGCTTGTTAGTGATATTTGTTTATTGAGTGTATTTGTTATATCTTTTTGATTTGAACTTAATAGGGCAATGGCATCGTCGTAACGTTTGCCGTCATTTGCGTCTAAATTACCGGAAATACTTTTGAATATTGTTCCTAAACCGTTTATAATTCCTCTTTTTACTCTTTTATTTCCGTGTACAAAATTTAATTTTTCTTTGCATTGTTTAATTTGATATGATATTGAATTTATTAGGAATTTAAGTCTATTTGCAAAATTTTGGTTTTGATTAGTTGCTTGTAATACATTTTCGAAATTATCCGTTATATGAAGTAATTCGTTTTCAATAGGGTTTAGATCAAAGTAGTGGATAAAAGAATGGTGGGAAGATTGTAGTCTAGCATTTCCTAATTTGTAATTTTAATTTCTTGTGTCCAATTGGCTGTTACCAGCGACAGGAGCATTCTGTAATGGTACAATTTTTTGATTAGCGAGGGGTCTTCTTAAATTATTTTTATGGTAAGTGGTAGTAACTAATTTTTGTTTGTTACGGGGTGAATTTATTTTGTAAGTTTTTACTTTGATTCTTTCATTTCGTTTTATTGGTCTGGCTTTAAATCTGGGACTAATTTTATTGCGTGGATTTGTTTTATGATATACCAGCGTACCTGGATCGTACGTTAATGGTTCATGTCGATTTGCATTGATTTTCTCTAAATTTTTCGATTTTTGATTTGCCATCTGTTCGTTTAATGTTTTATAAATTTCAGCTGTGGTTTCTTTATGCTTAGTCATGTAATTGGAATATAATTTTTGGTTGAGATCAATGTTAAGAGGACTGTTTGTGTCTAAATGACCTGAAATTATTTCTATTGGACGTAGTTTGGTTACGCTATGAATAGAGTTGTTATATCCTAAAATTGCATAAGGCATTTGGTCTAGGATATTAAGATTTTTATGTGTTTCTTGAATAATTCTAATGTGTTCAATGAGAGTTGAGTGAAATCTTTCAATAATACTATTAGAATTTGGATTAAGTGCCGTAGTATAATGAAGTTCGATTTTATGTAGCTTTGCAAAGTCTTCGATGACATGATTTTTTAATTCGGTTCCTCTATCAACGACCAACATTTTTGGTGTACCGTGATGAGTTAAAAAGTTCATAAAAGTTTTTGCTATATGTATTGCAGTTGCTCCTACTAAATGATATGCTTGTGCGTACTTGCTAAATTTATCGATAATTGTTAAAAATTTTTGACCTTTTATTGTAAAAACATCAGCGTGAACTATTTCGAAAGGTTTATTCGGCGTTGGCGTTAATTCAAATTTTTGTTTTGGGGGGTTTCTGTCGTATTTCATTTTTTGACATAACTCACAATTGTTAATGTATTTAGTTACAGTACTTCTAATATTCGGCCAATAATATTTTCGTTTAATTTCAGCTTCTGTTTCATTGATACCTCTGTGATTATTTTTACGTTCGTGATACATTTGTACAATTTCTATCTGTGAATCGTGTAGTATAACGTCTTCTAAAACGGTATTACAAATAATAGCTTTAAAAGCAGAATTTTTAAATGTTTTTTGCAAGGTTACACACAATTTGGGAACTAAATTCAACTGGTCAATATTAATCGCAAAACGTTTTTTTGTTGAGGTGAATTCTTTGAAAATTTTAATGATTTCTGGTTCAAAATTTGTTTCTGAAATTTGAATGGTAGTTCTAGTTTTATTGTCATAAAGTCTAGTGACCTTTGGTGCTGCTGGTGAGTGATATACAACTTTGAGAAATATTTGGTTTTGAAAATTATTGATTGGTGTTTCTGATATGGGTATTTCTAGTATTGGGTTTTCGTGACTAGTGTGTATGGTTTCGTTATCGTTATCGTTGTCTGGACATATTTCATTAATTACATTTTCTATGTCAGCATCAGTTATCTGAGGAGTCTCGTCAATTTGTCCTATAATAGATTCATTATCGAGTTGTGCGTTTTGTTGATTTGTTTGTTCGTTATCATTGTCACTAGATAAATTTTTGTTAAAATCGTCCATGTTTTCAAAAATGTCATTTGCATTGATTTCGTTTATTTTAATACGAGAAAGTGCGTGTCCACATTTTGAATTAATGATCCTTTTCTATATATAATTTGATAATCAAATTCTTCTAGTTTAAGTCTCCACCTTGTGAGACGGGCATTTGGTTCTTTTATGGAGAACAACCAATGCAAAGGTTTATGGTCACAAAATATTGTAAATTTTCGGCCGTATAAGTATGGCCTGAAATATTTCGTAGCCCATACAATCGCAAGTAACTCTCTTTCGATTGTACTATAATTCTGTTCTGATTGGTTTAGTGTCCTTGAGGCATAAGCCACAGGTCTGTCTTGGCCCACAGAGCCTTGAGACAATACTGCCCCTATTGCAAAACCACTTGCGTCTGTAGTTAAAGTAAATTCTTGACTAAAGTCAGGATATCTTAAAATAGGGTCGTTACTTAAAAGTTCTTTACATGTTTCAAAACACTGTATATATTCGGGTGTAAATTCTATTTTTGAACCTTTTTTAAGGCACGAAGTCAAGGGTTTCGTTATTTGTGCAAAATTTGGTATGAATTTTCTATAATATCCTAAAAGACCTAAAAATCCTTTAATTTCTTTTATAGTTTTTGGTATGGGATATAATTTAATAGCTTTGATCTTATCTGGATTTGGCTTTACACCTTCGGTGGTAATAATGTGTCCTAGATAAGATGTTTCTTTCTTTAAAAATTCGCATTTGTCCAGTTGGACCTTAAAATTAGTTTCACGTAGTCGCTGAAAAACTTTTTTCAAGTTGACCATGTGCTCTTGTAATGACGTTGAGTAAATAATTATATCGTCGAGATATACTAAGCAAATTTCCCCTTGTAAACCCCTAAGTATATTGTCCATAACTCTCTGAAATGTTGCCGGAGCATTTCTCAAGCCATAACTCATTCTTAAATATTCATAATGCCCATTTTCTACGGTAAATGCCGTTTTTTGAATATCGTCAGGGTGCATTTCGATTTGATGAAAACCTGACGCTAAATCTAAAGTTGAAAAGTAGTTACATTTGCCTAATTTATCTAAAATTGAATCTATACGAGGAATGGGATATTTATCTGGAATAGTTTTTTCGTTAATTTTCCTATAATCAACAACTATTCTCCACTTCTTTTTGCCAGAAGCGTCGGCCTTTTTTGATACCACCCAAATAGGTGAGGACCAGGGTGAATTACTTGGTCTGATAATGTTTTGTTCTAGCATTTTTCCAATCTGAGTTTTTACTTCCTCTTTATGAACGTAAGGGTACGGGTAACTTTTAGTGTAAACAGGGATTTCGTCCGTTGTTCGAATTTGGTGTTTAATTTCATTAGTAAAGGTTAATTGATTTTCATCTTTGTGAAAAATATCGGCATATTTTCTACATATGTTAAGAATATGTCTTTTTTCTTCGTCATTTAAATGGTCAGTTCTAATTAAATTGTCAATTTCGTCAATACTATATTTGTCGTTATTTTCTTTAAAATCTAAGTGATACATTTCAAAATTATTTTCCACAGGAACACTGTTAATAGGATATAAAATAGTGAAATTTGTGTCATCGTCGGAATTATTACGAATTTCGACAGTTGCCCAGCCATTTTTTGCAATTGTAATACACTCGGGTATTACGCAATTAGATAGAGTTTGTTGTGGGATTAAAATTTCCCCCGTTTTCGTTGAAACCGGAATATCGATTTTTGAAATTGTTTTACCTGGTATAATCTTAGAAACAACCTTTTTTGGAATAGCCTTAAAATAGATAATGGGTAAAATAGCATTTTTTAATATAATTTGTGAATTAGGGAAATCAATATTGATACCTAGTGATTTTAATAAATCTACTCCAATTAAACCATCGAAAATACAATGAAATTTATATGCATAAAATGTTATGTTTTTATTTTCGTTAAATTCTGCGAATGCAGGAATAGTTACAGAAATATTATGATGTGACGATCCGAAGGACGTAGAGACAACAAAAGGTTCGTGGAATTTATAGTCAGAGAAATATTTATCAACTGTTTCTGGAGATAAAAAGGATTTTGTTGCACCGGAGTCAATTAATAGTTTTAGTGGAGGGTTTTTGATAGTAATATAAGGTAATTGTCTTTTGTCACAAGAGTTGTTATATTCTATCATTGTTTCCGATTGGGAAGCCTCGTCTTGTAAAAATTTCCAAAATTTCCGTTACTATTTTGGTATTCGTTTTGATAGTCATTGTTATCGTCAACTAGTTCGTTTTCTTCGGAATTATTATCAGTATCATTATCATTGTCAACTTGTTCTACATTGTATAATTCTTCGGACACCCACCTACGGTTTTGAGGTGATTGTGCTTTGAAGTAATTATTATTTGGAGTTTGTCTAGTAGTAGTAGTCATTGGTGTAGGTTTAGGTAAATTGTTTTGATTGTTATTAGGGTTTGGTTTCCACACATTTTTGGGAGGACCAAAAACTTGTGCATTAGTAAAATATCTTTGATTATTATTTTGTCGAGGTTGTAAATTATGAATTGGACCGCGTGGAAAATTATTATTATTGGGTTGAAAATTATTATTTTGAGAACTGGATGGCTGTTGTTGAAATATTCTTTGATTATTATTGGAATTGATATTTTGGTTGAAATTTCGAGCAGTATTTGGGGTTTGATAATTTTGTGTTGCTTGAAAAAATTTTTGACGGTTTTGATTGTTCGAGTTTCTTATGTTAGGTTGAAAATTGGAATTATTTTGTAAATATCTAATATTATCTTCTTTCTTTATAAAATTGATAGCTTCTAGCATGGTTCGAGGCTCTTTTGTTCGGACCATAATGCCGTAAGGATTCCTTAAACCTGCCAAAAATACTTGTAATGCTTGATTGTTATACATGTTTTGTTTAAATGCGCGTATATTTATATCATGCTCATGCAAAGCCAAAAAGTTTGAAATGGTATGTAAAACTTTTCTCACTCTATCGTAAAATTGATAAGGAGATTCGTTTTGCCCTTGCCTCAAATTATTCAAATCAAGAGACAAACAAGTTTCATCCCTAGGGTCACTAAAATTTCTGATTAACTCTTCTTTTATTTGATTTATTGTAATACAACCGCTAATATTAATGACTTCTCTTGCAGTTCCTTTCAGTTTACTAATGATAGTTCTAAAAATTATTATATTTTGGTAGTTATCAATATTTGTATTATCATAAAAATGATTTACAATACTGTCTATACTTTCCAAAAAAAATTGAAGCTCATTCTCGTTACCATCAAAATCTGGAATGGTTTCAGCATGAACTTTGGTAAAATTAGGTAATTCCGCCATTATTAAATTATCTTTTAAAGAAAATGAATTCAAATTTCTTGTTATTAAATCTATTTCTAAATTGGTACTTAAATTTAACTCTAGATCGTTCTCGCTATCACTAAAGGAAGGGGAAGCACTAGAGGAGTCTGACATATACAAATACTTGAAATAATTTGACTTACAGTACGGTCTTCATTTGCCCTTGAACAGCTTTTCTTCTTCGAAGGAGTCTGGTAACTTTCCTTGATTGAAGATAATCCAAAATGAATAGTTCTTAGAAAACACCAACCGATTCGTTTGTCACTTCACTATAGAGATAGTTGAAAGTTTTCCACGTTGGATGCCTTTCGTGACAATCCTACTGACTGCGCCAATAATATAAGTTTCTTCAAAAACTTTATTTTTAAAAACTTTAATTTTATTTATCGTCAAACTTACAAGATCAAGTATTAGACTTAGACTGAATAAAAGATGTACAAATGTTAGGTTCTATGGGAAATGCCGAGTTAGCATCTACTCTAGCAACAGTTACAATTTCTAAGAATAAAAGATAATAAAATATATAATAAAGCAAGAATAGTAAAACATAAGCAGAAATGATTATGTAATTTAGGAGACCGTGCTTGAGGAGCAAACAGGTGATGGTAAAAATGATGGAATAAACAGTTATATTGATTGCCTATGATGCAAGTAAAAGTAATTGCTATTGTGCTATATAGGCACACGTGATGCTATGTACAAAATATCATGTAAATCAAAATAAATAGTATTTTGTTTCTCAACTCTTATATAGAGAGAAAGGAAATGCTATACTGTTGAACATGGCGTAGGTTGAATATGTCTTAATGTAATTTGCGGTAATTGTCTGTGGAACGGACGCTCTTCTCAATCACCCAGTATATACGAAGCCTGCTCCTTCTCTGACTTACTGCTTCCTTTCTCTCATCAGATAAACTAAGATTCTCTACTTGATTCTTAACCTTACTTTTGACTTCATAAAATCAATGTCTGGATTTAATTTACCAATGTTCTCAATAAACTCTTCAATTCGATGTCTGTACTCTTCTGAAGACATATTACAAATGAGCTGACACGCTTAACGACGTATCACATGGCCTTCGACGTGTCACGTTTTTCGTATTTTGATATCAAGCCACCTGGTTTGAAACGGACCAAAATGGCACAGCAATCCCTCTACGCGCAGACTAAAAATGGAGACGAACTAACAATGATAGCGTAAATAAATGACACATGACTTTTGACGTGACAGAAGACAAGTGGAAGACTCAGTCATATGACGAGTTAAAGATGATATGTGACTGACATATGACAAATGACAGATATCCAGTGACATTTACGCTAATGAACCGCTCTCTTAGAGCGAGTTGTACCAAACACCTAAACTCGGTTTAATGATAACTGATGTTTAGACTGTGTCTGATTGATGTATTTATTATCAACAATTACATCAGTCTAATCATCAGTTAAAATTAAACCGAGTTTAGACGTTTGGTACAACTCGCCCTTAGAAGGAATAAAGGTTTATTAGGCTAGGAGGGACATAAAAACACATGTAGTTTCGATAGTTTACGTTTTGCAAGGCAGTTTCGGAAAACCCTGTATACAAATTTAAATTTATAAACTTTATCACTTATCACAAGAAAAATGCTAACCTAACCTATCTCTCTCAGACAACACGAAATAATATGACTAAACCAAATGCGTGACTATTACCGGTATCCTGTCTAGATCACCCTTTTGCTTAAAATTTTTATATTCTTCCCCTATCACTCACACTTAATTATGAGGGTATTTTAAAATATACCATGCGATTGTCGCCACACTGTAGGCAATTTCCCCATTTAAAACATCTAGCAGATTTTTAGATATATGTAGTAAATTTTTCTGGGAGTCGGAGCAATTGGGTTATACTCATAAAGTAATATAAAGTATTGGAATTTGTGGGATAATGTACTTGTTTTAATGGAATCAAAGACTTGTTCACATTTATTGAAGAGTTCTCAATTATCACTTTTTGTCATACTACTACCTTTATTCTGATTATTTCACCGCATTATTCATTCACTAGATATTTTGCATATCCAATAAAAATGATATCCAATCTTATGAACTTCTCTCAATCTTGAACTTTACACATCTTTAATTAATAGGAAAATCAGCATATTGAACTGGATTTAACTTGGTCCTTTATTAAAGATTTCTTTTCGAATTTGCTGAGAATATTTGTAGCAGATAAATCTTCCTATGAATTGCAATTATTAATTTGTTGTTTCTGATAATAGTAACAATACTTCATTTTTCTACGACCACCAGGCAAAACAATATTTTGCACATTGGTTATAATACGCAAAATTAACAATCTCTCAACAAAAAACTGTGTGAAAAATTGACATAAAACATAGATAAAGTGACATATGGCATAGACAAAATGACATTAAGCATAGATACCCAAAATATAAATACCTAATGGCCGTTTGCACCAATAGAAGCAAAAGCTTAGAGTAGCTATGGCGAGTTTAAAATTTAAGGGTCGCTTAATTAAAGTTCAGCTGCACCAATGTTTTTGCTCTGCTTCTTAGCTAAGTGCATTTGTCCACGACCACCTAATAATAAGTCAATATTTTACCTCCTAACAAAAGGTATATGGTACCCATATATCAACTGTCGTGAATTATGGTTCATAATACACTGTAGTGAATTATGGACTAGAGATGGGGGTACCTACAATATGATATAAACCATTAAATCTGTGTATTTTGTTCAGGAAATTTGTTTCTGCATATATCGTATCGATAAAATATTGTGATTTTCAGTATTGATACTCTTAATAACGATATTTTCTAATATTAAGTATTTTAAAACAATATATTTATAACGGTACGTTGTATTGATACTTTACACAGTGTCACCCATCTCTATATATGTCAAATTATATTTTTATGTAGCTGTCAGAACATTTTGAGGTTAGTGATACTAAATCGTTTCAATCTTATTATTTAATGAAATAAGTTAATGGTTGTGGACAAAGTATAGTATTCTACTCGCAATTTATGGCCATAATTCACTTGGGTGACTTGCGCCCCTCGCCTGCGGCTCGTGACGCAAACGTCACCCATCGTGAATTAGGGCTATCATAAATTGCTCGTTTAATAATATACTATTGTCGCAACCTCACTATTTAAGTTGAGTTTTATTCATTTCTCTATGGTTTCTGGTGACTTTTCGTTTTTGTGGTTTGAAGTAACGTATTAAAAGCTGTTAAAAGTCAATCAAAGGAATTTATTCTTGTTTTTCAAATAAGAAAATTGTTTATAATGGAAAACACAGTAAAAAATAAGAAAATCAGATCGGCGAATTACACAGTTCAGGAAAAAGAATTGCTAATATTTTCATCCAATTCTTCATAATAGTTTTTACGGTTGTACCGACTTTTTGGAAATTCATTTTCGAGAAAACCCGAAAAGAGGAAAAAAATTCAATCAAAACACAAGAATGTTAGGCTAGAAATCTCCACTTTGAGGATAAGTGGAGAATAAACGACCGATTTTCTAAGCTTAGCTAGGTGCAGCTTAAATTGTTCATGGTGCAAAACAAGTTTCTTAAAGCGCCACTTAACTTTAAGTCGACTTAAATATCAATTAGTGTAACCGGCCATTATTATAGCAAATTGTCACTCAGCTCATCTGTAGTTTGTGGTATTTGAACAAAAAAACCCGCGGTCAATCCAACTTCTAATTTGTTGCTTATTTATACAGAGTGGCCCAAAAGTCTGGAAACGGCCAATTATCTCCTAAATTGTTAGTCCCAATTGTACTAAGTTTGGTGTACACCTATTTTAGAATACGGAGATGATTCCATATTTAATATTTGCAATATTGCCAGATTGGCCGTTTATCTTATAATATTAGTAATTTTGGTTTTCAAATTCATCACCCTGTATTTTCAGTCATTATTGGAAATTTTTATTTATTTATTTATTTAGACAACGCCTATTATTAAACTGAATTTTTCTAGTATCTCCAATAAAAATTATTTCTTAGGATTGCAATCAGGTGTACGTGGAGGCCATTCAATTCTACCTCGTCCACCAATTCATTGTCCGGGAAATATCCCATCTAAATAATAAATAACGCCGAACATTTACACTAAAATGAGCTGGAGCTCGGCATGATGGAATCATATCTGATTAAAATTGGCTCTAATCAAGTTTCTCAGTGTAGGTACAATTTAATTTCCATTTAGAAGTTTATATCTGATGTTAAAGTTCCTTCGATAAAGAATGACCCAATCAACAAAATCACAGCATTCTACATTTAAATTTCTTCAATGCTACTAATAATCTGGCAACATTGCAAATATAAAATCTAGAATTTACGTATCCTAAAATGGGTTTACCTATTAGGACTAGCAGATCATTAGGTTATTCACAGACTTTTGGCCACTTTGTATATCGTCAAACTGTCTGGCTGAAGGAACAATTTTAGCTACATTGTACTTATTTTAGTTTTAACAGTTTTTCTTTATTTTTCGTGCCGGTAATTTTTATGGATTCTGATGTTTCGGATTTTGAAAATGCACCCCCTAACCTTGAAGAGCAGACAGTTTATCCAAAATTTATTGCCTGTTATTTCAAGGGTAAAATATGAAGCTGCTTTCAGGGAATTCTTTCTCTGAAAATATACTGATGGTGTGTATGGAACGCTTATCTAACACTAGTCAAGTCTCCATTATATGGCCAATTTATTAAATGCAGTAGTCAACTATAAATATCAAAAGTGAAATCCAAAGGGCACACACCGAAAAAGTCGAAAACTCTGATTACAGATCATACATAACATCTACAGATGATATTCAACGACTTTATATAAAAGCACCTGACATTGGAAATATTCATTCACAAAGGTAAATTTTGAAGATTTATCTTTTAAACAATTTTCTATAATCGATTTGGATATGTAGGTACAGGTAGTGATGATCATCGCAATACATGGTCATGCCGCAGAGTGTCGCATTCGCCTGCGGCTCATTCACATTCGTAAAAAAAGGCTACTTTACACACTAGTTACATAAATAACTATTTTCTCCGATTGGCAGCAAATATTAATTTTGCTGACTGATATCAATCAGCAAAGTATTACGTTTCCTGCACAGGCAGCAAAGTGGTTACTTTGCTGCCTAGGCACGAAAGTGATTACTTTGCTACCTGTGATTATACATTTCCATAGCAACCAACTAAAATAAAGAGATTGTGGGAGTTGTAATAATTTGCAAATACAATATCCTCATTATGAACAATCGGAGAAAAAATTATATGTTCAACTCGACAGCAAAGTAGATTGCCTGCCTTAGCTGAATTCCTAGCCTCGCTACGCTCGGCTATAAATTCAGCCTTGGCAGTCAATCTACTACTTTGCTACCTAGTTAAACAATTACTATTTCTCCATTTTATTATTAAAAAATTAGGTTGCAGACTTCATGAAAACATTAAATATCTTGAAAACTTTTTTGATAAGTGAATGTTATGCGTTTTTCAAGTGGAAAACATCGTTACAAAATTGGATGAAAATTGCTTCAAATGCAAGTGGCGTAAAAAATGGAAAGGGAAAGGTAACATAGGGAAAAATCACGAACCGCGAGAGGGCGCTGAAAAATCCAAAATGACGGATCGGAGTGTGAACAACAAATATTCTGTCATTCTATTCCCATGAGTCGTCTGCAGATATTAGCTTCGTTTTCGAAATTTTTGTGCTGTATTGCTGGATTTGTGTTATTAGATATCTATTAATAATGCCTGTGAAAGTAGAGATATCAATTCCGGATATTCTGGATTATGTGAGTGAACGTGAGGTTTAATTGACGTTCCAATGAAAAAGTTATTAGAAGCTCATGTATGAGATCTTGAACAATATTACAATCCACCATATAAAACTCAATGAGTCCTGGATTTGTCAGCCATATATATAAACACATATAGGTTAGTTTGTTGTTCACACTCCGAGTATTTCGAACGATTAATTGTAGATGTCGCCCACTCCGAGATTCTTCCCTATTCTTCCAAATGTACACCACTGGATCAAGAATCAAAAAATATCAAATCAAATTATGTCCCTTCAAATTTGAAAACAATTTGCCATATGTCAAATCAACTTATTTATCCATTACAAAGTTATCGAATTAAAAGATTTAAATTTTCATAACTTTCGTATTTCGAAAAGTGAGTAAGGTGGACCCCTCAATCCCTCAATCCCTCTATCATTTTGTCCAATTTTACGATAGGTATCTACATGCAAACGTGGTGTCATTTGAAAACACCCTGTATAAAAACATACTATAATATTATACTTCATTACGTACATTACGTTTTTAGCCGAGACCTCATAATAAAGGGTAGTGTTTTCCATTTTTACTACCAACAGCAAACAGTGACTCATCCTATTAAAGATTGATGATTCAAATGGGTTTATGTTTAGTGTAGACTAACGTGCAATGAAACATGATTGTTGTGTACAGAATTACACATTTATCATGGAACTTGGAAAGTTACAAAAAACCTCTGAAAAGCATATTATGTGCAAATGATGTAGTACATTAGGGTATAAAATAATGGAAAACCGTAAATATTTCATAATAATGGTCAAAAACATGTATAAGGACAGAAATTAAATGGTATTAAATTTTTTCATGCAACGTCTTTGTAAATTTCAACATTTCTAAATTTTGAGATATTGCTTGATTTGCGTTCTGTTCCACCCTGTTTTGCAGAGTGTTAAAGAGGGGGTGTTTTTGCCAATAATTGGCCATATTAAAGTTCTATCTCTAACCACAACGATGTAATCCTCCGATGTCCGAAGATTGCCCCACCCTGTATATACAAAACAGTGAACAAAGATTTATTTAGGAGAATTATATATATACAGGGTGAATCACGACTAACGGGACGGAGGTTTATGGCGAAACGGTAAAAAATTGTACATCCATATAGGCTACATTTTAAAATTATTTTGAAATATACAGGATGTCCCAATAAAGTGTGGCGTATCAAAGTTATATTTTTTTTTATGGAACACCCTATATTTGATTGCATTTTCTGATTGCAACCAAAAAATAAAGTGATGTTTCATAATGGTTCCCTATACCTAAATACAGAGGGTTCCGAGTTATGCTGACTTTTTTAAAAATGTGAGCATTTCGAAAAACATTGATAACTCATTGATATAATGAATTCTAGCGAATTTCCTCTCACAGCTCAATAGTCGGACATTCATTGAATGTATTCCACGATTGAGTACTAAACATCTCTTTACAGGGTGTTCAGAATTATCAGTTGAATTATTAGATCATTAAATGTGTTATAACGGGCTTATTTCAAATGGAACACCCTGTATTTCAATAATTCATCATAATCAAAAAAATGTCCTCTTTCGAATGATGTAAGGGTGTCCTATACCTAGGTACTATACTTTTCGCGCAATTTACAATTTTCTTGAATTGTATGGTAAATTGACTTTAAAACATCTGCAATTCTCTCTAAATTTTATACTAATTATCTTGACAAAGATATTGTGAAGAAATAATGCTAATAAATATGCACACTCATTGTTCCTGAGGTACACTAACTCTTTTTTACCGACAAGCATTTGAGTACATAATAAAACAAAAACACATTATTAATAAAGCAAATACATAAATACTACGAAACGAACAACAAATTATTGAAAGCAAAAATTGGAAAGTATCTATGATGGATGCTCCAAATGCTTGTCATCTTATGCAATGCAACACGTGATTCTGGCTCCAAACTATGTACTTACATTATTCATACATACCGGGTGTTATAGACGCGAAAGCGTCCAAAATTATTAATTTCATATTTCAAGATATTTTTATTATAACCCCATTCGAAGAAATCCATCTTGGTCAGTTCTGGTGACCTAGCTGGCCAATTACAAGGACTTCCCCTACCTATCCATTTATGTCTTAATTTTCTATTAAGATAATTCCTAACAGCAGGAGAAAAGTGAGTGGGAAAAGTGATCTGATGCTAAGTCTAATTGTAACCACATTTTCTTTCTGATGCTAAGTGGTAGGTTTTCGAAGAAGATCTAGAAGATATTTTCCAAAAAACTCAAAAAGGTATCCGTCAAAAACATACGTGCCGATAACATATTGGCCCACCATCCCTACCCAAACGTTTACACTCATCCATTTTATGGCTATTATAGTAATTTGTCATTTATTGCTTTTAATAATTTGTTGTTCGTTCCGTAGTATGTAAGGTATTCGCTTTGAGTTTTTGTTTTATTATGCAGATGTTTTAAAATCAATTTACCATACAATTTGAGAAAATTGTAAATTGCGCGAAAAGTATAGTACCTAGGTATAGGACACCCTTATATCATTCGAAAGAGGACATTTTTTTGAATATGATGAATTATTGAAATACAGGGTGTTCCATTTGAAATAAGCCCGTTATAACACATTTAATGATCTAATAATTCAACTGATAATTCTGAACACCCTGTAAAGAGATGTTTAGTACTCAATCGTGGAAAACATTCAACGAATGTCCGACTATTGAGCTGTGAGAGGAAATTCGCTAGAATTTATTATATCAATGAGTTATTAATGTTTTTCGAAATGCTCACATTTTAAAAAAAGTCAGCATAACTCGGAACCCTCTGTATTTAGGTATAGGGAACCATTATGAAACATCACTTTATTTTTTGGGTGCAATCAGAAAATGCAATCAAATATAGGGTGTTCCATAAGAAAAAATATAACTTTGATACGCCACACTTTATTGGGACATCCTGTATATTTCGAAATAATTTTAAAATGTAGCCTATATGGATGTACAAACTACTAAGGTGACAAACATTTCAAATTTCTTACCGTTTCGCCATAAACCTCCGTCCCGTTAGTCGTGATTCACCCTGTATATATATATATACAGGGTGTTTCAAAAAAAGGTAACACCGTCTCTAGGATAGGTAAAAAACTGAAAAATAATTGGGGTTTGCTTAGTAAAATTTTTTTCTAACGCCATCCGTTTTCAAGATAAAGGGCGTTGAAGAAAATAAAAAATTACACATTTCTTACGATTTTGCCGAAACTACTGGCACCATTGTAATGGAATTTTATACGAATATGTTTTGGAAGCTGATATATCCCATGAATTTGTTTTTATAACTAACTCTCATAGAGGGCGCTAGTTACACGATTCATACAACGTATTATTCAACATAACTTTTTTTAGGGTAGAATTATTAGTCAAAACTCCAAGTGAACATAAACATCGTTTAATTTTACACCAAAAAGGTACTCTTGGTAAAACTCGATATTATGTACCGTTTTCGGAATATTTTGATTTGAAAATTATGAAGTAATAACCGCTCCTCGTATAAGTTAATGATAAATTTATTAATTAAAAAAACTTACAATAAGAAAATTAAAATAAAGACAAAGAACATAACATAAAATTCAATTAGAGTAAATGTTCAAAATGTCCTCCGTTTTCACGAATACACAAGTCTATCCTTTTTTCTAAAGAATCCATTAATCTTCTTAACGGTTGGGGATCATCTATGATGTCATTAAAGTGACGTTTAATTCTGTCTATTAATTCTTGACGAGAATTTACCTCTGTAGCATAGACTTTTTCCTTAATATACGACCAGACTGTGTAGTCCAAAGGATTAAAATCGCATGACCGAGGAGGCCAATGAATCGGAGCTTCTGCACCTCTACCAATCCATCGATTCCGAAAATTGTTACTCAACCAATTACGACACCTTCTATCAAAGTGCGGTGGAGCTCCATCATGCATAAAAAATAATGATGTTCGCTCATTTATCGATAAATCTCAAATAAGTGATTATTTAAAAAATCAAGGTACATATCACCACTTAAATTTCCAGGTAGAATATGATAACCTATTAATCTGTTACCTAAAGTTGCTGCCCAAACATTAACTTTAAATGAGTGTTGGTAATGTGATACCCTTTTGGCTTGTGGATTCTCATCACACCAGTAGTGTGCGTTATGGGAGTTAAACATACCTTGTCGCGTGAAGGTGGCCTCGTCCGTAAAAAGAATACATTTTAAAAAATTTGGATTGAGGGCTGTCCTTTCTCGCAATGTTTCACAAAAATCGACTCTAACCGGTAGATCGTCCGGCAAGAGTTCTTGAACATGTCTGTAATGGTAAGGATGTAGCTGCTGCTCTTTAAGTATCCGCCAAGTAGTTGAAGAAGATGTATTTGTTTGTCTTGCCATATTCCTTACACTTAATGTTGGATTTTGATCAACTAAATTTAAAATAATATTTTCTTTATTAATTGTTCTTGTTGTTCTTGGTCTACCTGAATTTATTTTCTTTGGTCTTACATTCCCAGTTTCTCGACAACGTCGTTCAACTGCTCTAAATGTTTTTTTACTTGGTAAGTTTCTTCTAGGAAACTTTTCTGCATAACGCGTAAAAGCTGCACTAGAGTTTCCTAAACACTCGCCTAAAGTTAATAACATGTCGGTGTATTCAACATTTTAGTACATTTTGTTTAACAATATCTAATTTTACAAATAACAAGGTTTCAAAACTCTATTTATTGTTGACTTATTGTCATAACAATCAATAAATGTCAATTTTACATGGCAAACTTAGAGAAAAGCGAACTTTATCATTATTTTATACCAGGAGCGATTATTACTTCATAATTTTCAAATCAAAATATTCCGAAAACGGTACATAATATCGAGTTTTACCAAGAGTACCTTTTTGGTGTAAAATTAAACGATGTTTATGTTCACTTGGAGTTTTGACTAATAATTCTACCCTAAAAAAAGTTATGTTGAATAATACGTTGTATGAATCGTGTAACTAGCGCCCTCTATGAGAGTTAGATATAAAAACAAATTCATGGGATATATCAGCTTCCAAAACATATTCGTATAAAATTTCATTGCAATGGTGCCAGTTGTTTCTGCAAAATCGTAAGAAATGTGTAATTTTTCATTTTCTTCAACGCCCTTTATCTTGAAAACGGATGCCGTTAGAAAAAAATTTCACTTAGCCAACCCCAATTATTTTTCTGTTTTTCACCTATCCTAGAGACGGTGTTACCTTTTTTTGAAGCACCCTGTCTTTGCTGACTAGTGAGAACTGACTTCCAGTGATATTTTTTTTAGAGAGTGTAGCAATAAAACGTAAACGAATTTTCACCCATCATCAGGGAAGCTATACATATATACAGGGTGTTTCATTGGGAAAGGGCCTAACTTTAACTGTAGATGGGGATTACTTTGGTGGTTCCAAAAACCTATATTTTATGTGTCTGCTGCACTTTATAACCGAGATACAGGGTGTTTTATAAATGTATCCTATTTCTTTCGAACCTCATAACTTCCGAGTTACCCTGTATATTATTTTGAGATCTGGTACACATAATAACCATTACCTAGAGACTCCATCAAAAGCATCTCCAAAAAGATAATGCAGGTCCGGCTTAACAAAAAATTTCAAAACTCGTCTTTCCTAAAAACAACACCCTGTATATAGATTTTTTGAAAATTGCTCCTTATCATTAGAAAGGGTATGAAAAATCGAATCTACTTATTTCGTTTTTATTTGTCCGCAGACAATTTTACTACCAAAAATTTACCGTCAAAGTTATAATTTAGGCACGTTTTGGGGGTTTACAATGGTATCGGAGAGGTTTTTTTTTATTTTTTAGCTTGAAATGAAATCCATTTAATGCATCTAGAGAAACATCCTAGAAATTCAATTGAGTTTGTATGTTTACGAGTACAGACCACTAAAAAATGTGATTACAGGGCCCTACTTAGAACATACTCATTCAGTATGTTTCGAATATTTCGAACACCCTGTATAAGAATATGTATCTGGAAACTATGCACTTCTACATTTAGAATAACAAGAGTAAAATACGAGAAATGAATTTATACTTCACAAAACGTTAAAAGTACTCGTTTGGACAATGTTGTTAGAATTTCTTGTTTTCTGTTCATGTCAATTAATAAAATTAATAAAAATCTCTCCGTATTTTGAAGTATAAATTCATTTCTCGTATTTTACTCTTGTTATTCTAAATGAAGAAGTGCATAGTTTCTAGATACATATTCTTATACAGGGTGTTCGAAATATTCGAAACATACTGAGTGAGTATGTTCTAAGTACGGCCCTGTAATCATATTTTTTAGTGGTCTGTACTCGTAAACATACAAACTCAATTGAATTTCTAGGATGCTTCTCTAGATGCATTAAATGGGTCTCATTTCAAGCTAAAAAATAAAAAAATCTCTCCGTTATCATTGTTAACCCCAAAAACGTGCATAAATTATATCTTTGACGGTAAATTTTTGGTAGTAAAATTGTCTGCGGGAAAATGGAAAGGAAATAAGTAGATTCGATTTTTTATACTCTTTCCAATTATGAAGAGCTATTTTCAAAAAATCTATATACAGGGTGTTGTTTTTAAGAAAGACGAGTTTTGAAATTTTTTGTTAAGCCGGACCTGCATTATCTTTTTGGAGATGCTTTTGATGGAGTTTCTAGGTAATGGTTATTACGTGTACCAAATCTCAAAATAATATATCGGGTAACTCGGAAGTTATGAGGTTCGAAAGAAATAGGATAAATTTATAAAAAACCCTGTATCTCGGTTATGAAGTGCAGCAGACACATTAAATATAGGTTTTTGGAACCACCAAAGTGATCTCCATCTACAGTTAAAGTTAGGCCCTTTCCGAATGAAACACCCTGTATATAGTGAGAGTTGTAAAAAATTATTTATTTCGTTAAAATTAATTGAATCTTATGAATCAAAATACAAATAAATTATTTTCTCGATTTTTATAAATAGATCACCCTGTATTTTACGTTGGTATCGAAAAGTACTACCAACACTTCCTTTCTTATCATCAATCCCTATACCTGAAATCATTAGCTCTTGAGATATTTTGATTCATCTTTGCAAAACAATGATTTAATCATTTAGCAACAACCTAATTGTGAATCTGCTATGTTTTTTTTTGTCAATGACATGATATGACATTGGGAACATTATTGTTTTTCAATTTAGCGGTTCGGTACATTTTTTGGTGAGGAATTTAAACTGGGGCAAAAATTAATTTCAATGGTGATAAAATGATTTGATATGATGTGGATATTGGAAGAACGCCTTACTATCTGCAAGAGTATACCACGAACATACATTTTTCTGGAAGGCGGCAACTTACAAATGCAAGCTTGGGGGATTGATGGAGCTATTCAATCGCACGGGTGTATGAAAAGCATGAACGATTAGGTACAAACTTCTGTGACAAAAGGAAATGAAATTAATGGTTTGCTGGCAAATTTTAGGTGGCCGAGGTTTTTTGCCGGTGAGTGTAGATCATAAAAAATATTTTCAAACTACAAGCAAACTTTAATCCAATTTGTGTCTGTGAAGACCATAAGAAAGGAGCCTACTCAATATAATTTGTGTCTGTGAAGACTATGAGAAAGAAGCCTACTCAATATAATTTGGGTCTGTGAAAACAATTAGAAAGAGGTTCACATGTTCACATCGTATGATATATGACGACTAATTTGAAACATGGCCCCTGTAGAAACGGGTTTATATATAATAATATCAATTTCACTTATATTCCTTTATTATTTTGCTTCCACACATATTGCAAGAAAAAAGATACTTTTACTCCGAATGAACCATTTTAGACGTGCTAAAGCCAATGACGCATTAAAGATAAACCAGCCTTTACACATTATTGCCTATAAAATGTTTCGATCTCAACATAAATCAAGGCGAGTACGATGTACAGCAGCGTATAATTTCGGAAGGGTTTATTTGAATTATTTTAGAAAGAACGTTTTACTGGAATAAAATTATATAAAACATCGTAACTTGCACTTAGATGAACTTTTGAAGCATACCTAAAATAATTTTAAATTAAAAGCAAGTTCAGATTGCAGAGAATAAGCATGTTAATATTATTAATATGTTCCGATAAAACTCCAAGTCAAACCACAATGTAATTGATCAATGTCCAGAATAGGACCAATCAAGTTCTCACACTAGTGGATTATTTTCAAATGTAATCATTGTACTCACTTTTATTCTTTTATTATGTTTTAAATTTATATAAATTCGACGTAAATTGATATCGCTGGAAAATTTGTTCTGAGTCTATTATATTTCTATATTTTATAGCATGATTTCAGTAATGTCTTATCGGAACTAGTAACGAAATTTGATTGGTCCTTTTTTGGACAAAAAATAGCATGGTGGTTTGACTTGGAGCTTAGTTTTATTGAGACCTTTCAATTGGATTCTAACCAAATTCGAGATATAAAATGAGCTCTTTGTTTTTTTGTACTCACAAACCTGAGGAATAAATCAAAGTTCTTTAAGTGCCTCGACAACTATGGCCATTGGCACTGTACAAAATACATAACATACATAATAGTATATTATTAAACAAGCAATTTATGATAGCCATTATTCACGATGGGTGACGTTTACGTCCAGAGCCACAGGCGAGGGGCGCAAGTCACCCGAGTGGTAGCTACATAAAATAATTTGATATATAAAGAGATACTGTGTAAAGTATCAATACATCATATTGTTATAAGTATATTGTTTTAAAATACTTAAAATTAGAAAATATCGTTATGAAAAGTATCAATACTAAAAATTACAATATATTATTGATAGGATATATTTCAGAAACATATTTCCGGAAGAAAAGAACACAGATTTGATGGTTTATTTCATATTGTACCTCTATCTCTAGTCAGTGTATTAGAACCAATGTTCAAGTTCTGAGTAGGCATACTTAAGAAAAATGTATCCTGGGCTGCTTTTAGTAACTTTTACAGCTGTGGCATCTCTGATGCCAACTTTTTTGTTCTCAACACTTTTTGGTTTCTTTGCTACAGTATTTAACAGTGTTTTTAGATCTACAAAGTCTGAACCGTCCATGTCAACGATTGTGAGAGGATCTTTCACTCTACATTCTTTGACGACTTTTTTCCAATCATCATAAGACAAAAAAAGTAGTCTTGTTTCCGTGCCTTTTTTTCCATCACACCAAAGTCGCTGTCGCTATACATGAAAGTGTGTCCAGGAACAAGAAAAGAATGAAGAATCTCATCAAATTTTCCTGTGTGGACCAAAATGTAGTACAAAGTAAAAACCACCATGTTTTTATTTTGCCCACTGCAAGAATCTGAGAAGAACCACAACTTTCTTTTGTTTTCAGTCATTTGAGTTTTCAATAGGGCTTTGTACAGACAAGACCCAATTTCACAGGCACCACGAGAAGCTGTATCTTCTGTCCACATACACATGAATCCTTTGTTGTTGTTGCAAACATGTAAACCTAAGTTATAAACCCATAACTGCCTTAGGTAATAGTTATTTACGTAATTAGTGGGATATGGACATTATTAACGCACGCATGTGAAGTTTGCAAGACGAGGCCGTAGGCCGAGTCGTGTAATCACCTAAGTGCGTTAATAATTCCTATCACACGTGTTACGTACAAAATTTTATCTACAACTGTTTATTAGTATTATCAACAGTACCAATATTATAAAATTAAAAAAAAATCCAATCCAACGTATTTTTAATAATATTGACTGCAAACATAAGGTACTGTGTATCATATTTTGTGACCATATCATCAAAAACAAACAAGGATGTGGAAATAAAATAAATTAGTTATGTCATCGAATTTGAATGAACAAAAATCTATAAAAATGAGTTCAAGCGAAGACAATCTCCTTTCGGAAATTGAAAATGCAGCTTCCAGTGTTATTTTAAAATATTTAATTCTGGTATTAATATGTTTCTAGATTCTCATTACCGCACTAGTGCGGTAATGTAATCAAAAACGCACTAGTGCGGTAATATACGTCATTATGACACTAAAAATAGTGTCAAATCGTACTCGTTACATGACAGTTGTAGATAAAATACTTTTTCAGCAGGAATTTTAGGAAGCGGCATTGCTTGTTGCAGGTCATAAGTCTTCGTCCACAAATTTCCATTATAAAGCTTTCTCCTTGACTTATTTACATCAGTGCGTTTGTTTATGTATGCACGTTTACAGTCACTTTGCTTGATAAGTCCCCACAAAAAGGAATTTTGCAAGTCCTTGTCAAAATCAGTCAATGTATGAAACTCACACCAACCTTGTTTGGCTTGTTCATCCTTCATAACACAGTCGCATCCTCCCCTTCGTCTTTTTGCTGTAACGTGTTTATCTGTTTTATCACTTACATAACTTTCACCACTGTTCCTCAGTCGTTTAGCAACATTCCTCTTCCAATCACCACTGTTTTGTAACTTTTTTTTAGGTATAACTACACTAACATCTTCATTAACGTCAACATTCGCCATTTTAAAGTTAGATACAAGTATTACACATGTTTTAACCTGTAGAGAGTGAGCCAACTGCAGATCAAAACAAAACGGCTGAGGCTCCCCCCACCACTGACCGAGTGGCATAGTCTCTGTGTTATATTAGGTTTGTTCTCACAAGCATCACAGACAGTCTTTGACAATCAGGATTCGGCGCAAAGACTATAAAGCTTTCTCACGAGAACGCTCTTTGCGCCGAATCCGGATTGTCAAAGACTGTCTGTGATGCTTGTGGGAACAAGCCTTCTATCTCTGGCATAGCCCCTTATCTCCCTCACAGAACAGCTGGCGCTTGAACTTATCTATCTTCAACCGTCTGTAAAAAGAAAAGGGGCTATGCCACTTGTCCAAATAGTTCAGCATTACACCGGTAGATAGGAGCACTAACAGGATCTGTAACTAAATTAAAATTTGAGGTTTTGTGGCATAGCCCCTTCTCTTTCTCAGACACTCACGACAGTAGATATATGGGTACCATATACCTTTTGTAGGGAGGTAAAATATTGACTTATTATTAGGTTGTCGTGGACAAATATACTAGTAGATGTCAACATTATTATTTTGGTAGTATGATATTACTTAATATAAATTACTTGATATGAATGAAAATAGTATATTGTATAATTAGTGGGAAAAGCCTAATATTCCCAAACGACTGGGAGTTTGGGAATATGCTTTTCCCACGAATTATACAAACTATATATATCTATGAATTCTCGTTGCCCTCCAGTACAATTTACAAACTGTACAATGAATGTAAATATTAACAACAATTCATTTGTGTTCAAGAATATCGTTATAAATTATATGTTTCTTTTATAACAGCTTTATCAATATAAAAATTAAAACCATACTTTGTTAAATTTTATTGTAATAATCCATTTGTAACATTATGCACGCTACAGCAGTGCGGTAAGAATATTACCGCACTGTAATTTTTTAATTGCTTTGCAACATCCCATACTATTCTGGAATGTTGAGCTTTGCGCATAGAAAACTGGACAAAATAGTGTCACTTTTTCCACGATGGGAGAGAAATATTCTTATTTTTTATTCTACAGCACAACCATATACATCTCATTAAAAAAAGAGACGAAAAAGACAATGACAAAGAAAGTTGAGGAGCAAGCCAACCAAAAAATAGTGGAACAATTGTAAAAAACAAAGAAGACAATGATAATAGCAATGAAAATAAACAAGCAAACCAGCAAGAAAATGGAAAGGCAACGAAAAATACAATTACGAAGGAATAAACAAGTAAACCAACAAGAAAATGATTGAGAAAATCGGAAAAAGGAAGCAAGAAAGAAACTTATACACAAGAAATGAACTGACAGTAACATAATTGTGATAATATACGATAAGATACATGATAGTCCTATTATTGGTGACAATATATAGGGGTGAAAATGCTCAAATTTAAAAAAAAACATATAATGAAAAAGTAGAAGCGATAATTCCTTATCAAAAAAAGTCTGACTGTCGCTTGAAAGAAAAACTTCCCAGTGCAATATCATCCCTGGCTTGGAGAGCGTATTACATTCGTAAAGATGAAAAGAAAGGAAAAATTGAAACTGATAATCTCAAAAAAATACCAGGAAGGAAAAACGGGACCAAAACGAACAGCCAAAAAGTCAAAATAGGAAGCGACGACAAATATAAAATAAAATACGACACAGAAGTCAAGTAAAGTAAGTTGTTTGCACTACTTATGAAGAAAAGCTTTTTAGCGATACCGACGAAATAGATGAGACGGAATTCTGACGTCATTAACGTATTTCTCAACTGATGTCGACAAAAATTCTATTTGTTACTTTTGACAGTTCAGTTGTCATGTTTGTAAACAATTCAAACATTCTACATTCAACAATATGACATTGATTATGATTTTGAGGTAAGTGTAAAATAAAATTCAACTAATATAAGACAAACGTAAAACATCAGAATACGTCACAGATTATGACGTATCGGCAAAGGATGACTGAACAAACTCTATCAATTTGAAGACTTCACTATAAACCAGGTTTTAGTCTTTGGTATGTGAAAAAATAGCTAATTGAACTAGACTGTTTTTATTACCTACCAATTTGTTGTTCATCACTCGATTTCCAAAAATACATTTGCACCGGAAATTGGTACCTACATAGGTGTTTGTGGTGTCTGAAAACTGGTGACTTTTAATAATTATAATGTAAAAAATAGCTTATAATTTTCCTCTTTAGGTTTAATTCATTCCTCATATTAAAAAATAATATATTTAATAACATGAACAACCGCATTTTATTAGGTGCTCAAAGCAGAAAAATATTTGGATGTCCGAAAACCAGTTCGATCAACTAGGAACGTACGAAAGTTTTTATTTTATGATACTTCCTATATTTTGAGATAACAATTCTTGATGGTACGGTTCTGGTATAAGAAACTAAGCTACCTACTAAACTTGATTATTTTCTTCTATTACATGTAGACTATATCTTGGTCTTTCGAATAATATTCACGCTTGTGGAATAAAGTCGTTAATATTTTCGAGAAAACGAAAGCAAAACTTGTTTATCAAAAATTCCAAACGCACGTGAGAATGCTGCGATCCGCTGATATTGGCGCGTGCGCGATTTTTAAATCTCGGCATGGTTCTACCACAATCACTTTGAAACGAACTTCAATGTTATTATTCGTTTTAAAATTCTACTGCCTGTCGCATCGCAACTAAGTTGACGTCTGGCATTTAATTCGCCTTTCACGTGTGTACGTTTTCTCGTCAATTCTCAAAATTTTTAGTGTTTTGTGTTTTTTCTTTACCGGCATTCTTATTCGGCTTTATTCATAACAAAACTAAAACAGTTCGCTTCATACAGAAAAATGTCTGCTGATCAAGAATTGAATCAGGTTTTGGTAAGAAGACAAGAAATTAATGATGCTCTCGACAATGGTCACGAGATGAAAATCAAATACAGGGTGGGGAATGTATACACCGAATTTCATGAATTCACTAGGAAAGAAATCAAAAGCTATGAATCAACTTTTAAAAAGTGAGTAAACATTTTTTAATCTTTCATTATATTATATTATACATATCAGTGTATTATTTACGTCTTGTGTTTACCTGTTCATAATAATTAAATGAATAGATTAAATTCCTATTATATGTAGGTATACCTATTATCAAATGAAAATATAAAATGTTTTATAACTCAATGAAATTGATAATCGTAGAAAATTGTAGATACCTACACTACTTTTTGTGATTTTTTTTTGTCAATTTTGTGTGTGTATCCATTTATTAAGCTCATACTAAAAAATAATACAACTAATTGTGAATGTAGGTATATATGGAGTAGACAATTAAAATGGAATTAAGTCGATTTATTATTAAAAAAGTTGATAACTACACAACTTTTTAATTTCGCGGAAAAAATGGATACCTCTATTGAGAATAACTTTATTTATTTATTATCACTAAACATAATTTCATTGTTTGCATAACTTCTTGTTATTTTGCCATAGAAGTTTGAAGTTACAGTTTTTCAAATTACGCGGTCATTTTCCATTTCTCCAACTCTGTATATCTGCCGAGATTCCTGCTTGAATAATTGGTAGATATTCGGAAGTGGGTCTCCTGCTGTAATCGTGCTGAAACAATTCACTTTTCACGTTTTTTATTCATAAGGAACATTAGAAAAAGCAATATTAGGTTGGTATTCGCCAAAAAAATTTACCTCATATACCTATTCATTTATACTTTAAAGATGTTTTTTTCGTATTGATTGAAAAAGGTATACGGTATTGGGAAAAGTAGAATTCGATAGATGGCGCTCCGAAATGTCAATGTCATCCTAGCAACGAGTAAAACAAATCAGCTGTCGTATAAGCCCTTTGATATTTAAGTGGTTTTATTTTGCTGTTTTAGTTATTTTCAGTGTGTGTTTTGTGAAACTTTTGGTTTTTCTTTGATGTGCTTTAGTATTTTGTGTTGTTAAACTAAATTTTGACTCCTAATATTTTTATTTTTGGAGTAATAGGTATGATTGATATTTGTCAAAAATAAAACAAGTTTAGGTCTGATTTCGTGTCTTTATTTTATTTTTGATGTAGTAATATCCACAAAAGTTACAGGGAAGGTACGTTTGTATTGAGTAATATTTTAAATCTATAACCCACATAGCAATTTGACATCCTTAGCATGTGCCTGGAATATTTTCAAAAAAACTTGGATGTGCAAAGCATGTTCTCAAATAAAACCAAAACAAGTGCTATAAATAGATTGTGTTGCGCCCTGGTCACATGCTGGTCAGGTTTTCAGAATGTGATGGAAGATGTTCTTATAAGATGCTGAGTATGTACCCAGCACTAGAAAACTCAATGCCAACAAGCATGTGATAAGGATGTAATTAGGTACAATCTATTCTCATCCTTAGCATGTGCACTAAAAGGATACAACGCCACCTTCTAAAAATAGGAACTGTGTCCTGCCCTTATCACATGAGATTCAGGTTCATAGAATATACCAAAGATACACTTGTCAGATACTAAGCATGCAGTCAGCACTAATATCGTAGGCGCCAATAAGTGTTACTGCAGATTCTTATCAAATCCTAGTTAATTCCATAGCATGTTATTAAATACTTTCTTGTAGTATGTGTTAAGGATATCCTAGGTTCTCATCCCCTGCATGAATGAAGCTGCAACATTACCTATTTAGCAAGGTCACGTAAAAATAACGACAAAGTATGGTCATGAACTGACTAGAAATGACCAGTTCAATGACGTGAATTGCTTTATTATAAAAAGAGACTTAAAAAGTATAAAGGTAAGGGAACATACCTATAAAAATAAAACAATGTATATTATTATTATCAAATTTATTTATCCTTAGCAGACATTGAATAAAGTGGCCATGCCTTGAACAGAAGTAGTCATAACCGTTAACAGATATTTTCATATACCCAACTATAATAATTTTAGTATACTTACGACAATTAAACGAACGGAAAGAGTAAAATAAAACACTGTGTATTCATTCCCTGTTGAAACAGCAAATCAAAAATACACGGGAACGACAAGTCATCAACAATCACAATATTGTCTGTCAGTCTGTTCGTTGTTGATCGGTCAAATAACGGCGCAATCGCAGACGTAGAGCCATGCGCAGAACCTTCAAAGTATGAAACTTCATTTTATGGTATATGCGTAGCATTTGCGTTAAATGTAACACATAATGGGTGGTATGAATAAAAACGAAGTATATGCTAACACTAGAAGTATTAGCATTTTCTATGAAGTGGGTACTTCAATACTAAGAAGAAACTACATTTCAAAGTAGATACTTCAAATTTTTCCGGAAGTTACTATACTAAGTAGCACTCTAGTGGAAATAACTAAAGTATTTACTGCAATTCGGAGTAGCGACTTCTTACAGCAGATACTTCGATTTCAAGAAGAAATTGTAGTATTCGCTCAACGTTAGCGAAGTTGGTATAATAGCAGCTTCTTGAGAATTCTTCGGTTAGTTTTGTTTGAAAATGGATGGATGGAAGAAAAATATACAGTGTAACGACACGTTAATAAAGGTATTTTGTATCATAAAATGTTCCGGTAACAGAAAATGAGGTGGCAGGTGTCATTTTTTTATCCAGCAGTATCTTGAAATCTTCTTTATCTGAGTTACAATGGCCTCCTATCCTATAGGACATCCAGCCAACGTTGTGGTATTGTATTTTTGTGTTTATTTTTGAAGAGTGCACCTTGCAGTGCGTCTGGGTACTAGCCCATTCTCTTCAAATTGATTTTTATTGGGAAGGATTAGGGTTTAACAAAGGTCAAGACTCTTCTTGTTCTGTGGCGTATCCAGAACATTTCACAATGGTTTGCGCCAGGTTTAATGGATTGTTAGGTGTGATTCTGAAATATAATATGTTTAACATTTATATGTATATTGATGTGTTGATATTTTAATTGGTTGTGTAAATTGTGTTTCAGCTATGCAGGTTCTATAAGCTAGGGTTTTGTGCGTTAGCATGCATCTAAATACTAATGTTATTTGCTACTAAATGATTTATTACTATTCTAGCTACTTTGGATGTGGGTTGTTGTAGTATATCATTTATACTTATTGGTCCCTTCATGTTTGTTATCAATTTCCTGTACAGTACCTCGTTTTGTTGTGCTCTGTTATTGCAGCCCAGGATTATATGATTGAGGTCCCCATACTCTCCACATCTTGAAATCTTCTAGCATTATAACATAAAGATATACAATGATAATTGTATATCTTAATTTTGATCTTCTTTCAATGCTATGTGGGAATACCGATTGATTTTCTCTTTGTTTTTGTAACTATGGATTAGGTATACACTGACTATTCAAAGTTTATTTGAATTTGTAAATGCTGAGCCTTCTTCTAGGTGTATAAATGAGGGAAAAGCAATTTTAAATGTTGGTCATATATTTTTGCATATTACCTAAATAGAGGAAATAAGTGACACTTTCATAAAAGTGCAATGAAAACAAAAAATAGAATAACATAACCTCTTCCATAATATCTCTGATTATATAAGAATAAAAACTCAGAAACGATGACAGTGGGGATGAATAGAAAAACACAGTTTTAAGCTTGTCACTGACACAAAATTAAGCAAATAAAGTATGAATTTACGGTAATTACGTTGACTTGCATAGAATGCAATAACAATGCAAAATGAATTGTTTTACTCGTTGCGACAATTACAATTTTTTCCACCAGAGGTCTCATTGAATTCTACTCCGCCCAATATCAACATCGCCTCCCGACCAACGGACACAGATTAAAGCGTAACTGTCTATAACAATATCAGAATATAGGAAAAAGAAAACAAATAAAAAAAGCGCTGTATGCACTTGAAGTTACTACGTATGACACGCGCGCACTTTGATCTGTGTCAGTTGGTTGGGAAGAGATGCTGATGATGTACTGTATACTTTCTTCAATCATTTTCCTTGGCCTTCTCTATAATTATTGTCTCCAAGAAGCAGGTGAGTTTAATACCACAAAGAACACACATTCTCATGTATCTAATTTGTAGCATTCCAACATAAAACAATGAATCACTCAACAAATTTCGTTTATACGGAGTCGGGAGCATACACGCAAATTATTGAAAAAATTAAATATAGGGGGATGCACGTGATGGTATTCCGAAATACGGACGACGTCAGTGATCAGCACATGGCTGGATATATCGCTGATTTTCTTTTTTGTCGAGCATATCCTTCGCATAGCACACACCTCGGCACACACATGCATTTTTCGATGCAATCAAGATTTTTTATAATGAAACATCACAGCGTTTGTGAGTGTATGGTGAAATGTCGAAAAGAAATGTTGAAAACAGGTTTTTGAAAACTCTCAAATAGTTATTTATGCAACCAGTGCAAAAAACGCGTTTTGCAAGAGTTGCATACAATATTTTTTCTACATTCATGCAAAAACTGGAAAATTAGAGTATAATATGTTGGGAACCTAACCTAACCTAACCTAACCTAACCTAACCTAACCTAACCTAACCTAACCTAACCTAACCTAACCTAACCTAACCTAACCTAACCTAACCTAACCTAACCTAACCTAACCTAACCAAATTAACTCAAACCATTCTTCTTTTTTTTGTATCTTTATGGCCTCCACCTTGTCAGCACTCAATCATAGCTGGTTTTCGCCTTGACCATTTAAATTTTAAATAATTATAGATTTTTGCAATAATTGTAACTCGTTGAGACTAAGTAGTAAGATAAAGATAAAGATTATTGTTGTATTAAAGCAGGGTCAGACACTTGCTCTGGATTTTTATTTTATTTAAATGTTTATGCTTGTCATGAATCATCACAAAACTGACACAAGAATGACAGATGAGTGCAACAAAAATTTTGTTGCACTAGTGCAAAAAAGAACCACTTCTTCCATTAAATGTGTTTCACAAAGTTGTTGTTTTTTGCATGAATGTAGAAACATTTTTTTGTGAATCAATATCTTTTTGTATAGATTTTAGCACGAGCCCCACTGTCGAATAATTTTCCCTGCTCTTCTACATAAATAAATTAAGTAATGCTTCCTATTTCATCATAAAAAATAGTATACTTTAATAAAAAGGAAAAAGTTCCGTTTTCATATGCCTACTGAAACATGCGAAAAATAGTCATTTGAAAAACATGGATTGAAGGTATCTTTTTTTCTGATATAAAACTCATGGATTATGAAAATGTTTTATTTATTTTTTCATTATCTAACAATAAATTTATGTTCAGCTCATGTAACATGATTTATCAACGACGTAAATATAGTTTTAAAAATACGTTCATAACAAAATTAGTTTCATACATTTCAAAATCTGTTGCAGGAAGAGGTTAATAATGATTAAATTCTAGATATTAATAACTACCTACATATCGAATGTATTATCAGTTGTCACCGAAAGTTGGGGTATTTCATACTACTATAAATTCTTGAAGTAAAACCAACATTCTTAAACATAAAATAGCGATTGACGTCATTTCTTATGCTATTAAATTTTGTAGAATGTTTATTTAATTCTTATTTTAGACGTTCCCTGATAAAAATCAATTGAAACAAAATCAAAGTTCACTACAATCATTAAAATAATAGTTATTTAACATTTAGTCATGCTCCTGCAACCTTCAGAAATATAAATGAAAATCGCTTCTAATAATAAAATCCTCTATGCATAATATGCTCTATTGAGTGATTAACAAAACAATTAAACTTGTCTCTTTTCCTGAAATCTATTCTATTTACTTCCTCTAAGCTACTAACATCGACTTAAGTTTATGATTGCATAGGTACTAATTGCAAAATATGGACCGCAGAACTATTTTTTGGGGTTTCCGACAAAGATCAGAGTATACGTTTTCGATAATCGTCCCTATTATTATTATTATACCGATTGGCACTCTTATAACTTATAATTAGCTTTCACATATTAAAATGTTCAATATCTACATTCAGTTTTTTACAATGCAAGATTTTCAATTCAATTGCGGATTGTATATAAAACAATCAGTAATTTGTTATTGTTTTGGCTTAATAAATATTGTTCTTGTGGTTTCACTTTCACAATGCGAATGCGTACTTGTTGACTGTTAGAGATGAAATACATAAATGACGTTTTATTAAGAAACTGGAAAGTAGTTATATCATAAAATGTCATAAGCTACCCAACAGCATACGTATATAGAGATGAAAATTTTGCTCACTTTTTTTTAAATGTAGGGTAGAAAATACTCATAGACTTTTTTAATACTCATTATAGTGGAAGATAGCGAGTGATATCTCCAGAGAGCTACTACAGATAGACGCAACAATCCATAGAGCACTGTTAATGTGGGAATGTCCGATTGAATTCCGGTGAGAGTGAGCGACAAACGATCAAAGGTTTTTCTGTCTTTGTCCTTGTATATAAACTCTGTATTTATAAGATGCGACATGTGGATTCCTGTACAAAACTGTTAAACGTGAATTAACTTAGGACATAGCCAGTAGGCTGGGAACACGGAAAATTGAGGTGGGTTGGTTGGTAGGCATTCCTTTGGGAATTAGTCCAGAACTGTCTGGGTATTGGTTTGGGCCCAGTCGAACATGAGTTTCCGATCTTGGAAAAAAACATGTCCTAAGAATTTGTAAGTATTCGAAATTTGTATGAAAATGGCTTTTTTGAATATAACTAGCCATTTTTTCATCAAACCAGAACGAATTAAAAAAAAATTTATTTATTTATTTATTTATTCAACGGTCATACCATTTTAATACAAAATTAGATTAAAAGCGGGTGAATACAAAATGCAAAATACCACAATGAAAATACAATACTAAAAAAAGCACAAAATATTACATGGAATTAATGAAATACAATTTAAAATATGAAACAAAATATTACAATTTAAATTACCCATGATGAAAATTTAAGGTTATTGTCTGTTTTTTAAAAGTAGGAATTGAGGTATTAAAAAGCTCTATACTAAAATTAATGTCATTGGCAATTCTGAGAACTCTCGTGATGGATTCATTTTGTCCATAGTCTGTAGGATGAAATGGAATATTAAATATTTCACTATTTCTAGTTCTTCTACCATTAACATTGAAGTTGATGAGTGCTGATAAATCAGAACAATTAATTGCACCATTAATTAATGCATGTAAAAAAGTGTATTTGAACTTATTTTTCAGCGACCTTTCCAAATCTGTTACTATTTTGTATGAACGATATTTGGTGAAAAAGTTAGCTCGCATTTGACAGTTTTGTACAGGAATCCCTCTGTCGCATCTTATAAATAACACAGTTTATAGAATACACGCTATTAGAGAAAGACAGCCTAAAACTCCAAATTTCTATCTCTCTTTAACATGCTGACGGCTTGTTGTTACGTGTTGAAAGCTGGGTTTATGGAAACAATTTACATTCCGTTTAATATCAAAAATATTCTTTCTCGTACGTTGTTGGTTGAATATCATGGCGGCCATTCATATATTATTACCCGAAAATATCCATGATGCTGTACAGGTAAATATAACCTGTTGAAGTACGTGTCAGTGTCAATGTCAATTATCTTCTGCACTTGAGGAAGGTGGTCTGTACTAATCATGTACTAATGCTATCTATGGTCTCTACTCTCATTCAGTATCTAGCCACTTTATTTCAAACTAGTTTCAAGAATCTTTCTAGAACATGGGAGTACAAAAAAAGTAATACGTCTACGATTGGACATCTTTTTGTGAGGTTCATTCTGGTTTTGGGAGATTGAAAGAAAAGCACTTTGGATCAGGAAGAACTTGCTACGTTTTCTTGCGGATTTTGAATAGAAAATTAAGAAATTTCATTAAAGTATTCATTTTTGGTTGATGAAACTAAAATAAATATCAGTGCTGTGGATCTGCGTACATTGGAATATTCTTTAAAGATTTCGATTAGTCTTTCATCTTCGATTATCCATCGAAGCCACACCCTATCCAAGGTGAATCCTCTATTACTTTCTTCAGATCTATTGTGTCCCCTCACTTCTACTTAGTTCCTGACGAAAGTCTCTGAAACTAGTAGCTTCTTTAGTCCTATTTCCTGTCGTAATTTCAAGTACTTGCTTTAGTTTAGACAGCTTTATGAATTCATCTGATATTTCGATATTACATTGCGGCATCTAGTAATTTTTTCTCCATACTTTACGTTATTTCCTGCTTGGACAACTTAGAACAATGTTACATTGCTTATTTGTTTAAATATATATAAAAATAACTTACCTTTTTGTATAGAAAATCCACTGTAAGCCCAGTGCACATATACGTATATCCGCGAAGGATAAAACTAAAACTAACCACCAATCTTTGAATCATTTAAGATTATAGACTACTTCCTTCATTATAGTGACAGTTTCTTTTTTGTATACCATGTTTTAACAAACTGATGTTTTAGAAATATACTGCACAGAATTAGATTTATTATCTATTTGAGGAACCTGCCTTGAAATACTATCATAGCCAGCAATATCACCTTTCCTTGATAATTTTGGAACGATCAATTTTGTTTACATTTGAACTTGTTTTGCTCAATCACTTATTGATTGTGCGGAAGCAATCCAGGCTACAATTGCATGAAAGGTAACATTGTTGCCCCCGTCTGTAATATCTCTATGGAAATCCCTCGCCATAGTGGTGTCATAGAAAGTGCTTACTTCAAATTCTATAAACTCGATATCAGCTTCTTTTCTAATTCTTGCTAACTGCTAATTTTCTGTCGAAAAAGTATGCAGATTTATGGGTCACAAAAATCTACACCCATCCCGCTCACAGCAGGGTGCCGATTCTCGGGCCAGGGAACAGCGCTCTCCGAGAGAAGAGATCTTTTGTCTCCATTTTGCTTGGTTACTCTGTCATTTCAGTGACAAGGACAAAAGATCTCTTCTCTCGGAGAGCGCTGTTCCCTGGCCCGAGAATCGGCACCCAGAAGTCTTGGTGAACATGGACAAGGAGATCAGGTCTATAACCGGTATCCTTCTGGACACTGCATGATTAACTATCATCATTTACAAACTGTAACTGAATTTTCACGCATACGGTACAATTTCCAGGATATTGTGAATGGGATCAGATATGTTTGATTGACTGAACACTCAACTAGCCGATATCGAAAAGTAGGTATCTGCTTCCCGATTTTCCAATATCGGCTATTTGAGATTTTCTAATCTCTCTGTTTTTCTCTCCGTTACCCTGCAAATTGTACCATGTAACAGTCAATTTGTTATTGTGGTTGTTGTTTTTGTAGTAACGTGAACTCACCAAATCTATTAAAAAATTTGTACGTGTAATGACTTAACTCAACTTTACTAGCGCTCGACCCAGCAGATTAAACCTTATAGATTACTAAATGAGTGGCACCCTTAACCTCAATGTTACATTATCATATTTTAATAATAATTGGAAAACATATTTCCATCAATCTAAAACATAAATGTAACAATTATCAACTAAAAAGAATAATAAATCTGTTTTGTGCCCCAGCGACAACTACATATTATAAATACTTGCGATGTAAATTATTTACAAAGAACAATCTATCTATTTCGCAACAACAACAACATCTTTTTCGTGCAACCGGACGCAAAACAAGCATTTTGCAGCCGCAACAGAGGCCGTAAAATGATATTTTGCGGCCGTTACCCAGAGTGTAATTTTCTCTATTCGCGTTGAAACGCTGTCTTTTCTAAAGAGACATAATGTTTATTGAAATTATGTAATTTTCACGGTTGCACGAAAAATATTGAGTATACTATGGCCGCGAAATGTTTTCGCGACCTCGAGATTATCTTGCCTCGGCCGGAGCGGCCTCGGCGATAATCTCTCTCTCTCGGAACGCGAAAAAGCATTTTGCGGCCTTAGTATACAAATAACTATTGTTAACAGTAGGCAACGTTTAACCGGTATTTAATGAATTAAAACAATAACAATTGTATTATTAAACTAATCATCTACAACTTGATTCATGCATCACTGGTGATTCATACCAGCTTTTCACTGCACAGAGGAAATGATAAAGAAATTAAATTGTGTTTCTACTTCTCTGTCGATGCATCATAATAATATAAACAACTGAATATTCATTAACAAAACATAGTTTCCAACAATGTTTAAATTGTTAATTTCTTTGTTTTGGTGTGGAATTTTTGGTTATAACTTTATTGATTGACTGTTTGTGAAAAATTTATCGAAATATAATGTAGGTCAACAAACAAAAACAAAGGTTACGATATTTTTAATTGTGATTGGAAACAATATTAATGGATACAAAATATTATTTGAAATTGTTGTTAAATTGAACATAAATATTGAGAGTTAGAAATTGTAAACCGTCCATCCTATTAGCTCCCACTTTATAATATATTTATATATTGATATGAGAGTTGCCATTAAATCAAAAAATGACTAAATCCAGAGAAGTAATCAAACATCAATTGAAATTTCTTTGAAACATTCCATTATTTGTTACTCACTTCATTTTTCTGCCGACTTGTTCTTCATTTGGATTTCTAATTTTCAATACCTTCCCATTTTGGTTTCCTTTTTTAACCGCTGCTTTGTACTTCCACTTTTTTTTCTTTTCTCAAAGTTGCATCGATCTCCACGTGTTCAATTTCCCAGTAATTTCTTCGTTTAATTTACTTTTTTCTGTAATATTTTACTCCACAGTATCCAAACTATAATCCTATATTTCATAAGAAATTTCAAATCATTGTTGTGAATTTTATGTTTCTTCTTTTATTTTTAAATAAACAATAAACAATATGCCCCCCTAAGTTGGAATCATGTGGACATTTTTTTTATTACCATTTCTAGGAATAGTTGGTTTTGTATCTAGTGCGCGAAATGCTACTTTGGTGATCGAGAACTGATTTTATTAACGAGGCGCAGCCGAGTTAAAAATAGTAAAATAGTCGACTTCACTAAAGTATTTCGCGTATGAGATGTAAACAAAATTTTTTCTACAAACCTCAAAAATATTGCTCTTAAATAAGTAACATGCTTAGCTTAGTATGAAAAATAGTATTGAACTGGCTTAAACTGTTTTTCCAAATCAAGTAATCACTTATTTACAGGAAGTGTGCGGAGTAAATATTTAGCACACTACTTCGCGCACGGTGTCATGGTAACGAAGGAGAATGAAAAAAAGGGTTACTTCGCATATTGTTGTCAATGCGCGAACCTTGTCATTTTTTGACGTTTGTAGAAAAAAAAGTTATTCCTCATAAAAAGTTCTGCATTATCTAAAACCTAGAATACTGTCATCAAATATCAAATTTTTTAGTCGTTTACGGGGTTTGTCAAAAAATATGAGTACCTTTGAATTTAACAATTTCGAAAAATGTTACTAAAAAAAGTTGAACAGGATTAGAAACAACGTTTAAATACACAAGTTCATCAATATAAATTGAAACTTGATTATTTTATATTCCATTTTTTTCCAACATTTCTATTTTACATGAACATCAATCTCTTGTGATTACGGAATAAGTGCATATTAATTTATTTTGCAAATAATAAATTACATTAAAATAGGTACTAAGTTATAAAATCAACATCATATTAATATTAGAAGCAAACAAATTTTACTACATATTTGAACAATTTCCAATTTTGATCATTTTTTTAAACATTTTTCTATATACATTGTCAAATTTAAAGGTACTTTACTTTTTAGCGAAACTCATATTTTTTGACAAACCTCGTATACGACAGTAAAATTTGATCAAAGGATAAATGAAACTCCAAGCCAAACCACAATTTTAATATTGTCCTCCAAAAGGACAAACCATTTAACAACCAGTTTCGGTAAAATTTACCATCATCAGGCTTATTGAAACATTTACAACTGGTGGAGAATTAATCAATCACCAATATCATCATTATTGTTTAAGTGAAAGTGGTTCAGAAAGAAAAAAGGTGGAAAATTATTTTATGGAATCCATGGAATAACTTATCATTATAATAAAAATGGTAATGTCTCCCCATCACATGTACTCTGGTTATAAGTGATCTGATGTGATGTGATGTCTTTTAATTTATAACAAAAGTTTTGATAACCTTCATTAATGGATATCTTTAAGAAATATACTAATCATGTTTCTCATCGTACTCATCATTATAATGAATACACTAATTTCAGTGGCTAATAATTTTTTAGTCAAAAACTTAAACGTAGTACCTCGACTTTTTAATTCGATAATACGTTTTTCTCCAAACTTTGGTTTCTTCAATTGCAAGCTCAAAATTTAAATTAAATTCTCCTCATCACATTACAATTTTTATTATAATAATAAGTTATTCCATGGATTCCATGAAATAATTTTTCCCCCTTTTTTCTTTCCGAACCACTTTCACTTAAACAATAATGATGATATTGGTGATTCGTTAATTCTCCACCCGCTGTAAATGTTTCAATAAGCCTGATGATGGTAAATTTTACCGAAACTAGTTGCGAAATGGTTTGTCCTTTTGGAGAACAATATTAAAATTGTGGTTTGGACTTGGAGTTTCATTTATCCTTTGTTTGGATTTTACAACCACATTTGAGAAATGCATGATCTCTTGAAGTAAAATTTGATATTTGATAACTGTATTCCAGGTTTTGGATAATGCAGAACTTTTTATGTAGAATAACTTTTTTCCTAAAATTAATAATACAAAAGTTTTCTATATGATTCTAGCTTTGGGGGACATATTGTATATTTATATTTGTTGAAAACAATAAATGAATTATTGATTTGAACTAGCACCAGCTGCCAATTTTAGAATGTTCCATAAGACCTATTTATACTTTGGCAAGCGAAACTAAAAATAGCGGATCTAATAGACATCAATTACAATTTCACCTTTTCGATTTAAATCAATATCAACATGCAAGCTAACAAATTTAACTGTAATGCGGTATAGCTTTATAGGGGCACGATAAATAATGATTCATCAAGTTTTCAAGAACTTCAGAGGAATATATTATACCTTATGCAAAATTTATTCTTAACGGATTTAATGGAATATTATTCTCGAATATCGGGGAATGTGGTTTTTTTGTACAATACTATCCTACAATAACTGGAGATTTCAGGAACTCAATTATTCGGAATTCAATATTTGTTTGTGGAATTGTCAATCGTAGGTAGTATTCATCAGATTATTGAGAAAATGTTTTGTGGTCGAAGTGAAGTGAGTGATTTTTCATTAGCTCAAAAAACGTTGGCAAATTCATCAATGAAAAATGAGAAAGCATTTCAGGGCAAAAAATTGACATTAATAAACCTAAATTCAATCAACTTGAATTAGATCCTACGAACACCATAATCTTTAAATCCTTCTACCTTTCCCAGTATTTTTAGTATAGCGGAATAATTTAAAATTGATTGACTTATACCTGCTATTCCCACTTCAATATAGCATATCATTTGTCAACCAATTTTCTACGAAATGTTCAGCTTTCCTTCCGAACAAGCCGAAATCATCCTCATCCTCAACAATTCGACTCTCTCCCATATTTTGGATTTAATATGACGTATTAGTTTTCCTCAGTAAGCGGTCTCATTTGATACCCATACTACGATAACAGCCTACATGACACGTCATACTGGAATATCAATGACATCATATGGCTAAGCATGCATTGTGATCCAAAAAAATTTGCGTCTATACCAAATTTCAGCACAATGGGTTAGAGATAACTGATTTAAAATTTAGTTGCAATATTCTACCCGGATAAACATACATTGCAAGTTGTAAAAAATTGAAGGGGGATTCGAGAGATGGTGATTGATTTTTTCTACACCCATATAAGTATATTATCCATTTTCTGCACAGTTTACAGAATGGAAATGTAGGCCATATCGGTTAACTGAACGAATATGATTTTATATACATCCAAGAGTGTATTATGAAATTCACCAATCAGCATTTGCGTTTAGTGCCCGTCATTCATTTTTTTTCAATTTTAAAGAAACATCAAAAAAATCTCTTCTACAGGCACTGGATCAAGGATATTTACTTACAACAATAAGCGTAATAGAATAGTCCGTAAAAATTAACAACAAATACTAGATTTTTTCTGAGTTGGTCATAGGAAAAATATACTGTTTGGGTCGTGTGAATTGTCGATATCGCACTGGAATGATTGAGCACTCCGCATATGGCGTTCTCGTTCGATATGGTCATCATATCCACACTAGTTGCACAAACTACTATAAATAAACTGGTGCCGACGTCGTCACTTAAAGGTCCCGAATGATAAATTATACTTGAAAATAATCTTAAATGGAAAATCTAAGACCCTGAGCGTTTCCTAAATATAATAAGAAAGTGTAGTTTCAAGAGAAATTGAAGTCAAAGTGGAAGTCATAGTTCATAAATATTATTTTTACAGTGACCCAAGCTAAAATTTGTTTATTATTAGAAAGTTCAATTAAACAAACGGATCGGAAAAGAAATTGATTACTTTTATAAACATTTCCGTAAAACCTCAATTATTTGCAAACAAGTGATAATAATTCTATACCAGAAGAAATTTCTGATGATTCAATCATTTCGAATAAAAAGTTTCCAATGAGTAAAAATGTTTCTGATTATCTACTTAAATGTACACAAAATACTTTCTCCGTAAAACTTATCTTTATAGCGTAATAGTTTACAATGTACCTATTTGCCGTTTACAATAAGTATTAATGGATTTTATTACAGTTCCTGTCTATGATTATCGCAATTTAATTGTACTTAATTCGGTTTCCGATTCTCACTTTCATTTTCTATAGTTGTCGCTCCGCATAAATCAATTTGATAATGTATTTGTTCCACCTTAAAGGAATTCACTAGCAATATGGAAATGTTACAAGGTTATTTCAAACACTGTGGGTACATAATTTAAATACCGGACGGCCTACTATATTTTCTTTATATTTTTGCTGAATTTTTCTCATGACACGAGTATTAGACATTGTACCTGAAGTTGTTATTGGGAAAAGTAGAATTCGATAGATGGCGCTCCGAAATGTCAATGTCATCTTAGCAACGAGTAAAACAAATCAGTTGCCGTATAAACCCTTTGATATTTAAGTGATTTTATTTTGCTGTTTTAGTTACTTTCAGTGTGTGTTTTGTGAAACTTTTGCTTTTTCTTTGATTATACTTTAGTATTTTGTGTTGTTAAACTAAATTTTTACTCCTAATATTTTTATTTTTGGAATAATAGGTATGGTTGATATTTGTCAAAAATAAAAAAAAGGTTAGGTCTGATTTCGTGTTTTTATTTTATTTTTGATATAGTCATATCTACAAAAGTTACAGGGAAGGTACGTTTGTATTGAGTAATATTTTAAATCTTTAATACCGACTTAATTTCTCTTTATTTTTGTAATTATAGACACCGAATCATGGATTAGGTATACACTGACTATTCAAAGTTTATTTAAATTTGTAAATGCTGAGCCTTCTTCTAGGTGCATACATGAGGGACAGGTAGTTTTAAATGTTGGCCATAATTTTTGCATGGTACCTATAGAGGAAATAAGTGACACTTTCATGAAAGTGCAATGAAAACAAAAAATAGAATGACATAACCTTTTCCATAATATCTCCGATTATATGAGAATATAACCTCAGAAATGATGACAGTTGAGTTGAATAGAAAAAGTTTTAAGCTTGTCACTGACACATAATTGAACAAATAAAGTACGAATTTACGGTAATTACGTTGACTTGCATATTATAGAAAAACAATGCAAAACGAATTGTTTTACTCGTTGCGACAGTTACAATTTTTTCCGCCAGAGGTCTCATTGAATTCTACTCCTCCCAATTTCAAAATTGTGTCCAATATGTCAGGTATAAAGGCAACGAAGTTGTATTTGCAAAAATTTTTGTTTGTCACTTACAGGAGGGTTTTCTGTTCACCAGTTTCGGTGTTGTTCCACCAATATCAGTACAACGCTGAGAAAATAAGGTCGAGCCGGTCTTAGTTTACCACTCATAGCGATAAGGTGTTGTATACGTCAGCGATTTCGGCAGTACCCAAACGATATTTTTACATCTAAAATTATGTTTTTTTTTTTTAAATGAGATGAGACTCAACCAGATCCATTAAATATGAAGAATTGCGCCTTTTCAAGTGGTTATAATTTTTTTTTGTAAAAAAAAAGATACAAATTTCGAGTTCTGCTTAAATGGTTTTTTTTATACATCCAATAAATTGTTAATTAATTATAAGGTATAATTGAAAAAGTGCCTCACGAACAAAAATAAAGCACTGTGAACTGTGGAGTAATAATTATTTCTATCTGTTCGCTTCCAGAATAAAATTTCTATGCCTTAACCAAGTGACACAAGGAATTTTCTGATGAAGTTAGATTAGATAAGATTGGAATTGGAGTGGCTCTTTGTCCTATCCCACTGCGACCTTTGCAGCTCTATTGTGGTTCTCTCTATATTAGAGCTTGATATGCAGCTTTATTTTTTTTATTAGACTTAATAGCCTGCGTAGCTCTCTGCCTTCGGTTTTCTTTTCCGAATAGGTGAAACCGCAACCTTGCTAGGCCTCCGCTCCGCTTCTGCTAGTTTAATTGTATGCATATGCGACGCATACTTGTGAGCGCGCGAAATTAACAATTAAAAAGCAGATATAAACAATACAATATTTTTAAATCTCTGAAAGTATTAACTTTATCGTGAAAAGTCATAGGGCCTTTATTATTGGTATTTCCATAAAGGATATAATATAATATATGTAATAATTCCTTGCAATTGTTTAGATATACAATTTCGGCTTGAACAATATGGCAACATGCAATTTATATCATCAGTAAGATAATATGGAGAGGGTCGCATAAAAAAATTGAGGTGGAATAGTTTTCGGTACTCATGCTTCGATTCCTCCTGGACTAGATTTAATTATAGGTAGGTACCAACTATTTTTTGTTTTCTTGAAGACTATTGTTTATTTGTGAACTGCTGGAACCGAAAGAATATGAAAATGTTGAGTATCACCTATACTATTCACTTTTCTTTTTTATTTAGACCATGGTATAGTTTGTTTAATTAATTGTTTGCTGTTGATTTGTTAATTAATGAGTACAACTGAGAATTTACCATTTAATTTAATTGATCATATCTATCACTCTAATTTGAGAATAACGTCTTGTTTTATTAAGAATTTCAAAATGTCTGGAGATACTCGGGAAACTTGAGAAATCCTCTTGGAAACCGCAACTAGAAAAAAATGTCGAGAGATTAGACGCCTTGGTTTTTGGTTTGCCGTGAACAATTATTAATATCATATGGATGTTTTATTATTAAGAATTTCTAAAAATGGTGGAGAATTATCACTTTTATTTAAAATTTTGTATATTTCCAATTATATAAATTTGACTAAAAATTCAGAACTCTGTATCGTTCTACTAAGGAAGTGTTTTAAAGTGATTTCATACTTTCACATAAAGTCTACAATTTTTATTTAACTGGAATTATTCTAGTAAAAGAGACAAGTAAGTACTGTTATATTTATAAATATTCAAATATGTAATGAACGTATAATATATTTTACATGGTGGTTTGTTGTCGGTTAAATAACAGTACTAAAAAACAGTATTGTTATTTTCTTTTTCAACATAAGAATCTAAGCAAAATATTCTTAATTTCTATTGGAATTTTAATTATCTCATATCGAAGTAATTATAGCGGATTATATGGATTATTCATTAATTATTTTGAATCATCAAATCATTTTTTTGTAACGCAACGGTAGTTGTACAGAGTGTGTTTTTAGTAACAAACGCAGCAATTATTTCGGAAACGGATCGCAAAATTTTTATAGATTCTGGTGTGCTTGTAATATGGCCGATATTCTGGTGGTATTTACATTGTTCCTTACATTTTATATATATTTTTTCCCTTTTAGCATCCTTAAGCAATACTAATTATTTTTCATGTAATGTTCACGATACCTAAATGACGTAATTTCGGTGATATCGCTACATTTACATTATCTCCGTAGATTGAAGAATACTTGTAGATTTTTCCGAGCTTTCAGAGTGCTTAGTTTCTATGAAGCTAGTCATGAAATATTTCACTAGTGAAATTTCCCATATTTCGAATGATTTAGAACAATCCAAGTTTTGAACTAATTTCATGTGTGAAATGAAATTCGATTTCGAGAAAATTCCACCAATTTAATTCGACCACTGCTCAGCTGCCGAAACGCTTATGTATTTCACATGCGAAATTTTTATTTATTTGGGGTTGTGGTTTTGTCAAATACTTTGTATAATTTTAACATTCCCACTTCATTTTTGACTACATTTTAAGTTACTCTATATACTAGTAATTAGAATAGTAACAATTTATTTTCTCTCTAATTTTTTGGGAATGAAACCACAATGCTTGTTAGGTTTTTTATTTCGGTAGCGTTCCAGCTACCGTTGTCAAGATAGTAACTATTTTTCTCCCTATCTGACACAACGAAAAAAATTTGACAACTCGACAATCAATAATATTTAAAAGTTTGACTGCAAAACTTTGTTATCAAATTTTTATTAAGGTCCATTCATAGTAGATCATATCTGTGGCAAAATGTGAAATAGAATATTTCATTTTATGACATTCCAATATGATAGTCTACTAGAGATGGAATCCAATGGAGTGCACGTTCAAGGAACGGTTTTTATTGGGATGGCGCGTTTTTTTCGATTATATTGTTAATAAAACGCGTTTGTTGTTGTTTTTTGTGTATGATTATTTTTGTTTTCAAAATATGTATACTTAGTTATGTAATTTTGTGTATTGAATTGTGTAACGATTAATAACTATTCAAATGATAAATCATAAGAAAACCTGGATAAAAACTTATGATAATTTTCAGAAAACACAGGTAATTGATTATTGGAAATTTCTCTTTCTAACATTGGTAACCAAATTTGACTACATTTGGCTGAATTACTAGCTACACATTTATCTGCATTCAGTTATATTAAAGCACTTTTTTTGATTTTTTGTTCTTTTATAATTGAGATCTTTCAATATTATTTTTGTTGAATGACATTGAATTTGATACCCCTTTTCCCAAGCATGTTTGCAAATAGCTGACTTCAAGAACTCCCTATCGTTGATATACTTTTTGTGTTCATTTATTCGGACTTTCAATGGTCTAATAGAATTTTTGGCATTCGCAAGAGAGAAAAGAATGGAGAATATACCACAAGGAACATACAGCAGATATACCTAGTAACAAACAGTTACGAGAGTGATGCGAGAACGTTTTATATTTTTTAAATCTACATGGCAAATTCAGAAGAAATTCATAAAATAGTGCAAAATAATGTTGTGCAACTTGTGAAGGATTATTTTTTTAACTGGAAGAACAGTTACCGCTAGTTCTTAAATATTCACAGATTTTCTGCTGCCGGCGAATTCTAGATCCGCATTTGGCAGCTCATACAAGAGCATCAGTTATGAACAATTGTACTAAGGTAGGTAAAAAATTATACCTTCGTAAATAATATGAGACATTTATTCATACATATTAAAATACACTGTGTTATTTATATAAGATGCGACATACGAGTCTTGTACAAAACTGTCAAACGCGAGCTAATTTTTTACCAAATAGCGTTCATAATAAATTATAACAGATTTGGAAAATTCTTTTTTACAATTTTTCCCTGAAAGACATTGAATTTAAAATGAAGCAAAGTCATTTGTTTCAAAAATTCCCCTAATATGAACTAATATGAGGGCTATTCCGTTGATTTCAAATTGAAGCGTTCGAATTAATTTTATTTAAGTGAATTTATAATTAAATTTCGTCTCACTATAATTCAAAAGTAGCTATACTATTTCGATAGCGAATTTAGAATCGAAATATTCCACTTGTTAATTCAATTTCACTGATTTTCAGAATTTGCCAACCTGGCTCGTGGCCCGTATACTCTGTTTCTTCCATTGCTTCCGAGCTGTCAGTATACGATTGAATGGCGTTCTTTCTAAGTCTGGTAATGGTGTTTGGATTCCATTCCTTTTTGTTGCTGAATTACATATCGAATTTTTTTGAAAATTCTAGTTTTTCATTATACCATCTAGTGGCATGTCCCAAGTTTCTCGATTTCTAATTAGCGAGTAGGTGGTTTTTTTAATAGAGAGATATTGCCAATAATATATTGCAATACCACATACGATACGATATTTATGTAGCGCTATTTTAATAATGGTCTACTTAAAATTTATTCGGAAATAAGAACTACTGTCATCACTATAATCTAATAACGTAGCGCTGCGTTATGTAGGAAGTGACATAATTGTTATAAACAGTATAGACAACAAGAAATCACGCAGGATTCAAACGGAAACAACAACACAAACTAAATACCATCTAAACAATAAACAAAAACCTTAACCTCAGAAATCCGATGCGCTTTGTTCTATTTTTTCAAATGCGCAAGACAATTATGTGCCGTAATATCACTCAACGGTACGTTATCATAAATTACGGGAAGCGCTAACGTTAGAGACGTAAAACAGTGAAACGCGCATTTAATAAACGGTAAAATACCGTAAACGTAATTACCTCAAACCATTTTTTAGCCATCAATAGAGAGATTTTAAGCCACATAAAATTTTGATTTACGTTAACGCTAAACGTTAAACTGAGCAAGCGCAGTCTTTCTGTGGATATCATTTTTAATTATTTCAGGTTTGGAAGCCATAGCCTGTGGAAGACATACATTATTTTGTTTGGTGCAACTAACATCAACTTTTCTATTTTTTTGATTTGATTTGTACATGACATTAATTGTGGATAATTAGACGTCGAAATGATCAAGGTCTTATAGACCACAACTTAATAAGGGGCCCTATCCTTTAAAATAGGATTATATTTTGATAGCATACATCAGGCAAAACTGTCGTTAAAAATCGGCGTTGACAAGTTAAAATATTCAAAGATGTTAATGGTACATTTTAAAAACCAAAATATAATTAAGTGTTGAAATATGTATATCATTTAAAATTATTTGTGCAAAGACTCAATACATTTTAAATAGTTTTTTTCCGATTGGCAGCAAATATTAATTTTGCTGACACATATTAATCAGCAAAGTATTACTTTTCAATTTCAAAGCAAAGTGATTATACTCAATTGGAATAAAACATTTGACGTAAACATTTATTAGCAATTATTACATAACACTTTTAACAAGAATTCAAAAACACATGTTTAGTTGTTATGAACATTGATGGTAAAATTACTACACTGTCCATTATATAATAATTTATCTACAACTGTCATGTAACGAGTACGATTTGACACTATTTTTAGTGTCATAATGACGTATATTACCGCACTAGTGCGGTTATGAGAATCTAGAAACATATTAATACCAGAATTAAATATTTAAAATAACACTGGAGGAAGTTGCATATTCAATTTCCGAAAGGAGATTGTCTTCGCTTGAATCATTTTTATAGATTTTTGTTCATTCAAATTTGAAAATTTGATGACATAACTAATTTATTTTATTTCCACATCCTTGTTTGTCTTTGATGATATGGTCACACAGTACCTTATGTTTGCAGTCAATATTATTAAAAATACGTTGGATTGGAATTTTTTTTTATTTTATAATATAGGTACTGTTGATAATACTAATAAACAGTTGTAGATTAAATTTTGTACGTAACACGTGTGATAGGAACTATTGACGCACTTATATGCTTGCAAACTTCACATGCGTGCGTTAATAATGTCCATATCCCACTAATTACGTAAATAACTATTAAATATACCGATATTTTTTCGCACAACTGTCAGAAATTTCATGAATTGTGAAACTATAATTATTATGGACATTTCCATAGCAACCAACCATTCCAACAACTGCGATTTCCATCAAATTTTATTTTAATTGAACACTACAGGAAAAATAAAGAGATTGTGGGAATTGTAATAATTTGCAAATACAATATCCTCCTATATCATTATGAACAATCGGAGAAAAAATTATATGTCCAACTCGGCAGTTAATCTACTACTTTGCTGCCTAGTTAAACAAATAACTATTTTCATATTTTTTTATTTTATTCAACGAAATAAACATAATACACTTGGCAATTATGTTAAAACCTTACCGCCTAATAAAGTTTCGTTTATTTCGACGTAAATGACGGAGTACGTTATCGCTTATTATGGTGATCGGTTATTTTTTTACTACTGCGCATGAGCAAAATAACAGATAACGTATAACGTTGATCAAATAAGTGGCTTGAAATCTCTCTAACATCTCTCTAATGATTTCCTCTCTACTTAGTCCGTATTGTGTTAATTTTTTCACCTTTTCCACCACTTTATGTAATGGTATGAAGTAATTACTTATTCGTCGTTACTAGGCTAGTTCTACACTCCACACAAATGTTCCATAAGCGATTATTGCACAGGATTTTTGGGCTATATCTCCGTTTTATCTCTGTTAGGTATCTGCTACCAGTAGAGTCATTTTTGCTTTGTTTACAGTGTGTCCCACGACGAATTAAAGCTATCCGTATATGGCAAAAAATCATGAAAATGTTTACGTTTGGGTTTTTGGATACGACGTTGACTAAAACATTTTCAAAGCTTACCGACATCCGGTTCTACCGGAAGTCCACTGTAACTTTTTTTAAATTTTAAACGGAACACCCTTTATATTAATACATTTTTGAAATCTACGTAAAATTTTAGTATACTTTTGTCTGGAATTTTTTTTCGAAAAATGCATACTTTTTGAGTAAAAAATATGACCGTTGCATACCCTTAGATTATTTTTTTACGAGGATACCCTTGAAGATATGGAAATGTTTTTTGTTCGGTTGCTTTAAGCAAGGTCAGACATATTTACATCTATGCTGGAAATTTTTTCATTTTGTACAGGGTGTGTAAAAAGTGTTCAAAGTTTAACTTATAAATATCAAATTTCTCTATTTTTTAAATAGAACCACCTGATTTTTTCTATTTGAATGCATTCAGGGGTAAAAAATATAGCAAATTCATGTATACTTTCCTATACCTTAACCTTACCGTTATCCAGATATTTAATGTTTTCTGTAAATTTTTAAAGATGCAGGTGTAGTCTAAATTTTATTTTGACACTTATTTACCATGTATCAAAAGCAAATTCACATAATCTTTTTCATTTTTTAGTGCTTGTATCATTGGGTCAAAATAAAATATAGACCGTATCCTAAAATAGGTGTCTCCCAAATTTTGTACAAATTCACGACATAATTGGCAGTTTCCAGAATTTTGGACTACTCTTTATAGATATTGATATTTTCAAATAACCCATTTCTTATTTGAATATTATTATGAGTTTGTTTATCATGGCTGATTTCAACTATTGTAATTACCTATTTAAAAAAATTCAAGGTTATCTTGAAATGTTCATTTTCTTGTCAGTAACAAGTACCTAATAACTTCCAATGGCATTTCTATTTATAATAAGTAAGACATTGTTGCAGATAAATAGACATTTTTTGAATCGCTGCAAAACTGAAAAGTATGTCTTGGATAGAGCAAAATTGGGCATGGATATTGGAATAATCTATAAATGCTCCATGTCTTTAAGGCTATTGTGTTCAGTGATCATATTTGGGTTATAGTATAAGATCCGAAGTAAGGTCGTCCTTCATCGGTGTGTCAACCAGATACAATTTTATCGAATGAAATAAGTTTCTCAACATGATTTGATAAGGCAAACCCCTGAAAAATGTTCACGATTATACTTAATTAAAATTATAATAAATTAGTATTTTCAATCATTTTGCCGGCATGCCTACCAAACAAAACAATATCTTCTGTATGTTTCTTGTGGTATATTATTCATTCTTTTCATTCATTCATTCTGAAAGGAACATTTTTTTCAATAATTTTTGATGGCCCTGGTAAAATCCTTTTCAAATGGATGTCAAATGATAATAATTAAGCTGTTGATATCTATTTAATAATAAATGTTTCTTTATGTTCACTTTTGGTTTTTTTCGGATGCTAGTAGAAAAAATAGTGTACCTAACACTCAAACAGAACTGGCTGGTATCTCAATTGCCACAAAAGAACTAACCAGAAAAGGAATTTCTGACAAGAACATAATAATCTGCACCGATAGTAGACAAGCCCTATTAGCCTTGAACAGACAACGTGTTATATCGAGGCTAGTACTAGAGTGCCACCAAGATTTAGCTAACGCCTCGGCAGATAACAATATTATCCTGAGGTGGGTTAAAGGGCACGACAGGAGTAAAGGAAATCGCATTGCCGATTTTTTAGCCAGGGAAGCCGCTGGACTAAAAATTCTTGGACCCAGTGACACCTACGGCCTAACGACTTCGAGAATTGCGGAACTAACCAAACGGTACACCCATGCTCAATCCCTTGAGAGATGGGAGGGAATCAAAGGATGCAGTTTTGCCAGGATCACCCTGGGCGACCCTGGGAAGATAGCGCCGAAGAAATACTTGGCGATGACTAGGAAAAACCTAGGAAAAACCAAGCCACTGTCAACTAAGGAAGCACCTCCATACTATGGGGCTAGTGGACACACCACTATGCAGGATGTGTGAACAAGAAGATGAGACTGTCAGGCATGTCCTATGCGAGTGTCCGGAGTTATCGTCAATAAGAGAGTGTGTGTTCGGTGAGTCTTGGCCTACACCTGCCGATATAAAGGAGATGTCTCCTGGTGACTTGTTCACCTTCCTGAGAAGGACAGGATGGACGGTGACCTAGAGAACAACTCCTCGGGAGGATGTACAATGAGTCATATGTGGCCTAAGTGCTGTGAGCCTACACTCACCCTCCCTACTCTACAGATACAGTGTACCTAACACGTGCGTAAAGTGACTTTTCCGCACGCGATTGCTGGCCGAACTCCGCTGAGTTCGCTAGCGTCGTTCGGCCATCTGCAATAGCGTGCGGAAAAGTATCACTTTCACTCTAGTTAGGTAAACTACTATAAGACAACTGGACAATCAGAAGGTTATGTAGAAAGATCACCAAGTTTTCAAAAGGGCCAATTGAATAAAATATTAAACTTCCAAAATAACTTCTAAATATGAACTTCTACTCAGAAATGAAATTGTACCTATACCGAAAAACTTGTTTAGAGCCAATTTTAATCAGATATAATTTCAGCAAGCAGGAGCTCCAGCTCATGGTGGTGTAAATGTTCGGTGTTATTTAGATGGGATATTTCCCGGACGATGAATTGTTGGGCGAGATAGAATCGAATGGTCTCCAGGTGCACTTGATTTCAATCCTATAAAATATTTTTTATTGAAGACACTTGAAAAAATGCATCAGTTTACAAATAGGCCTTACTTATGTTTTATGTATTTCAGACTTTCCAGACTACATAAAATCATGTGTTACACATAGTTGAACTCGAATTAAATAGGTGATACCAATAATGACCGAATATACAGGGTGATTTATTTGAAAAACCAAAGTTACTACTCAATAATATTAAAGAAACAGCAAATCTGGTAACATTGCAAATATCATACATAGAATCTACGAGTCCTAAAATAGGTGTACCTCAAATTTTACACAATTAGGACTAGCAGATTATGAGATAATTGGCCTTCTAGACTTTTGAGCCACTTTGTATATCTCCTATTATATAAAATTGATGCAGTACCTACTCCATTTATTTCATTCAACAAATGAAAGATGAGAATATTTTTAACTTTTTATTTCGATCATGTCATCAAGCAATTCATTCATTGTTGAAAAGAATAAGCTTTTTAGTGCGAATTTACTGGAAAAATTTTAAACTATTTTAGTTTGCTTACTTCTATTGAACGTCAAGGTAATACACAATTGTATTACAAGCGTCAACTTTTGTTTTATTTTTATATTTTGGAATGCAATAATATTTAAGATAAGCCCATAATCTTTTATGAACGCGCTCTGTTTTTTTATGGTACCATTATAGATTTTAAGTAGGCATTTCAGTTGGTTTGTTGTAAATAGTCGACGGATAAGGTATTATTTTAGGAAACTGTCTACCTCTTATCACTTTAACCAATTTAAATATAAATGTCAGATGGAATTGAAAATGTAATAGGTATATTGTTGAATCTTTGCAATATAATGACTCATGAAAAATTCTTTTTTATTAATAGGAAATGTTATTATATTACTTGACCGCTGCCACAAATAACTTTTGCATCGTCAGGAGTAAATTATAGGCATTGTATGGTACTTGTAGGTACGTCATGTGACTGGAAATTAGAGCCGGTATTTCCAAGCTTGTCTCGATCTGAAAAACACAAATATCCGGGCTTGTAACGCAAACTACTATAGTCATCACCTAAAAGTGCTTACAGCCTAAGTTATAGCCCTTCATAAACCAAAAAATATCACCAATAAAACACATTTAGAAAAACAAATTGACAACTGAATCTGCGCTATTTACACAGCTGGAGGGCAGAGTAATTACCGCGGTTAAAAATGTCAAAGTAGATGACTTCTTTTAAGGTCTCAGTGATGACGTTATCACCCTATAAACATTAATATAGTATGGTTCATTCTTGGTGTGCGTTATCGTTTGTGACGTATATCCGAATATTTGGTATGTCGTTTATTTTATATGCTATTTTGATATAGTATAGCTAACCTAAAATTTGATAAATTAAACCATCAGAATCGTATTCATCCAAATTCGGAAGGGCTATGAAATTAATAATTACCAAGGAAATTAAACCACAATATTTTTATATTATACCTATCAGACAGGGATAAAAAGATTAATTTCTACTCATTTTATCTTGACAACGGTAGCTGGAACGCTACCGAAACGTTGAAATGAATAATTTAAAAATATTGTGGTTTAATTTCCCAAGTAATTGAAAAGAAAAGAATCAATAATTTCCAACTTCTTTATCTTACTGAAAACTCTCAAATGCCGATGTACCCAGGCATATTTTTGTATTATTCATATAAATGTAGCAATATTAATTATTTATTTTCCATAAGTACCTAATAATTGTCCGTAAACAACAAAGTACATACCTGACAAGAACTGTCATATTTGTATATGTCAAAACGACATATAATGGCTATCGGATACTTTTGCTCCCACTATATCCGAACGACAAATATATCGGAAAACAAACAAACAACTACTGGTTGGACCAGTCTTTTGTCTCTACTTTATTAAAATGGGCGTTGTGGTTAATACGTTTCCATCATAGAATCTTCAATATGAAGATATGCACCTGGCAATTAATTATTGAAAAAATTAATGTCTCGATATTTCTAAATTTTAGAAATAGGATACACAAAGTGACATTAAAATTTCATGCAGGATCCGGAATGTTAATAGTATATAGTGTGTTACCAAAGTGTACCATGTTTGTCAATACATTTTTGTATGACTGTTGAAAAATGGACCCTTTTTATGTAACATTTTTGTTGAGTAACTGAATGCATTTCAGAAAACAAGCCACTCCCCGTGTGTAATGATCCATTACACACGACTATATTGCCAATCACCGTCAAAGAATGCCATTACACACGACTATGTTCAGTGTAATGTTTGAATCAGACTCGCCATGAAATGTCATATTTTGACTGACAGCATACCACCTGCGGCTCACGTCGCAAACTTCATTCTCATGAGTAATAGACATCATTACACGCTCGTTGAATAATATACTAATTTTCATACATTTGCCATTACATGTTTTTCATCTATTCAAATTTTTATAGAAATCGTGTGAGTAGTCAACAATATACAATAGATATAGATAGTGTAAGCTCGTTGTAAAACATCCTGTATGCGAACATACATACCGGATATTTATATTTGTCGTTACTACATAGTGGGAACGAACGGTCCATTTTCACGGTCGCGACTGGTATAACATTATTTTCTGGACAAAAAAATTTTCCTGAAAGGGATCTGTATTGGTATTTTTAATATATATGTATAGTTGTATAATATTAAGAATGACTGAATAGTGGTATTAATCAGTAAAGAAAAAAAGGCATGATTAGTGTTTAAAATATGCACATTGAATACAATTATAATTAATATATTCTGGATTACTGCTGGCGTTTTGAAAATAATACAAATGGATTAATGAGCATTTTTACTGACTTCTGCTGATAACCAATTGAAGTGATGCAAAAATAACTTGGTTTCCAAATAGTTTCCAAACAATCATACATCATAATAACTGTTCAGGAAATGAAACTCCACAACAAAAAAAACATCGCAGAAACTTCTCTAGTGAATGAATATTGAAAATGTAAATGAGATTCACCAGCATCTGTACAAAGTTACAGGGTGTTCCATAACTAGGTGCCAGATCAAAGTTTTATTTTCCTAATTGACTATATTTTACTTTAAAACTGAAATCTGCTCCACTAATCTGTTATACAGAGTATTTGAAAATGTATAACCAATTTTCCTTCAAAATCGTGGCAAGTTTAAATTGAATGGGAATAAAAGAATAGTTATCTATTGATTTTTTGATGCCTATCAAAATTTATAAACACGAATAATTTTGCTAATACTAATTACTTAATTCAATTACATGATCAGTCAAAACTTATTGTTATTTTCTCAGTAATAATTTTAAATCTATCTCCCAGTTTTTCATTTTATTGTTGAATACCACTTTCACCCTACATCTATTTTTATCAAGCAACCCTTATTCCCAATAAAGCTGTTAGTTTAAGGTAGTTAGTTAATAGTTTACCGGATATTATGTAACTAAAAACTATGTAGGTACTTAATTTCAGTAAAATAGTGTTGGTTTTTCGCGTGTTTATTGTCCAAAATTGTAGTTTTTTGTGAACTGAAAACTAATAAACAAACCTTATATCTCGGCAAGAAGGAACATGTTATTCAAGTTTCTTAGGTTAAATCTCATTATATTTTGGGCTAAGGATAATTTAAGAAAATCCATTTCAGATTTAAATGAAAATTTATTTTTATGTGATAGAAAACCTCACTAACGAGGCTCAACAATATAACTCCCTTTCTATTTAGGTTGAAATTTTATTCATAATTATTTTTAGAAAATATGGTATGGAAGGTTAAACTTGAGTATCTACTTATATTTTTAAACACTAAACTCACCTACACAATGTTATTACAAAATAATTAAATGACTGTTAATTGAACTTCAAAAAAAATACGCTCTGTTAATAAAATTAATATTAAACATATCAAAAATTGATTACTTTTCCGATTATTTATTGGTACGTTCTAGAACTCAGCAGGCTTTAGCTTTATTTTCCTAATATTTAAATATAAATTTCGCGTACCTATATAGAGTGTCGCAAGACATTTTTTACGAGCTGTAGATCAGGAATCAACCAAAAGTTTTATTTGAAAAATGAGTAATATTTTCGGGACCTACAGTAATTTCATCCGAGTTATACAGGGTATTTGTGAGGTCATTACAGAAGCAGGGACATCATAGCAAAGAAAAAAATTCAATGGAAGGGGAGGATTAAATTTAACTCAAATGAATGAGCTTTTTATTTCAAATTCAACAGTGTATCATAGTGAGGGTACCCAAGTAGATAATTATACGAAATTTCCAATTTTTTGGTTGTTTGCAACAAGCATGTAATAACCTTACGCAAGAGATGATACACGCGGCGTATTGTTACGGGGTTGGGGAAGGAAAGATGCATTTTATTGGGTACTCCCTGTATACAAAATTTAGTCTGTTGTTACATTTTTGGTCGATAGAGATAAAATAATACAACTTTGGAACTTATTCCTGTGATTAATGACAATAAGTGGGGGTCAAAATATAATGAGAACTACTTATACGGGTCGATGCTTGTGTTTTTGCTGATAGAGGTCATTTTGAGCATCTTATATAAAATCACTGTAAAGATGACATGTTCTAATTGTTGTTGCAACATTAAACTGAAAATTTGATGTAATTATCAACTTGAGTACCCTCACTGTGATATGGTTCATTCAATAGCCTTTTTGATGTGCGTCATCGATTGTTAATGTCTTTATAACATATTACGTCGGAAGAAATGGGAAAAGGGCAAGTCTGTGATTAATCCTTATCAAAATATCACATACTTTTCATATTGGTAATGTGTCTTACATCTTTTCCTACTGTTCCACTGACAGTTCTTGCCAGGTCTGTACTTTGTTGTTTACGGTCAATTACCTATCATTTATGAAAAGTAAATATGGATCTTATTGTTATATTTATTTGAATATACAAAAATGTGCCTGGATACACGGAAAAACATCAGTATTTTGGAAGTTTTCAATTATTTTCAGTTAGAAAAAGAAGCTGATAATTATTACTTTCATAACCCATTCGAATTTTGCTGAATGCGATCCTGATGATTTTATTTATTAAATTAAAGGTTGAATATATGTGAAAATAGCAAATTGAATAAACGACATACCGTCAAATGGGGTGAAATTGATAGTTTTTTTTAATAATTCGTGAATTACATAAAAACTACACGTACTTTTGTGTAAAAAAAATATAGAAAATTAGCACTATGTCAAATAGAAACATCCAGAGCTATAATTTTTTCCAAATAATGGTTTATTTGCTTCAAAATAAGTAAAAACCACATTATCAAAGTCACTCAAGTTGGGGTGGGATAAATAGTCTACTTCGTCATCAACATCAGAGTGGCGTCTTCATGTCCATCAGACAGCTCCAGCGAAATATGATCCATTTCTTCGCTTGGATGCTCTGTTAATGGACCAGTTTCCACCAACAATATTTTCTAATGTTTATTCAATATTTTCATCGCTGAAGTTCTTGTAAGCTCTGCTCCCAACTTTACGCTTATAGGTACGGCCCATTGTTGTTTTTTGTACATTTAGTAAGTGAAGCTGACCTGGAATTAAAATATAAACTGGCCTACACCAAAACAAACAACAAAAAGGCTAGAAAATGTTATTATTTATAAGTAATGGGGCGACTTTGATAACCATCAATCTCACCCCGAAATGTTATCAAAGCGACCCCACATGATGTATGAACTAATAATTTTCAAACAAACGTATTTTATGCCAAATTTTACATGAAGTAAGATTAAGTAGGAAACACCTTATCGTGAATATCCGATACTGTAATTAAATTTGTAAAAACCAACGCAATAGGATATAATTTTGGACAGTGTCCATTTAACATCAGTTTGACGTTTTATGAAAGAGTATTTACAAAAATATTATAACAACTACTTACCGGCACGTTAACACAAGAAACTAATGCCGGAACTTCATGCTCACGACTGACCATAGCGCGGATGTCGTTGTATTATAATTGCGGGAAATTTGAAATTATTCAATAAAATATTTGTCGTTATCAAAGTCCCCCCATAAAATCAATTTCACCCCATTTGACGGTACCGAAAACCCAGTGATTCGTCACAAACGATGACGCACACCAAAAAGGTTATTGAATGAACTATACACTGTTGAATGTGATTACGTCCCTGCTTGTATGATGACGTCCCATTATACATCGGATGAAATAACTGTAGGTCCCAATAAGAATAACCAATTTTCAAATAAGCCTATTCGTTAATTCCTGTGGAAAAATTTTGGGGCACCATGTACTTAGATTTTGAACTTTTGAATACGGATCACCTTGATCCTGTGATGAATACAATAATAACACAGATCTCACTAGAATTGATATCAAATAAATCGAAACAAATAATGCAACTAATAGCTTCACAATGTGGTCACTGGAATAAAGTGGGAATTATAAACTTTACGTTCGCGTTCAGTTCGTCGTTGGCAGTTCAGTTCAGTTCAAGTTAAACTAAAGGGATCACACACTTACGTTTATAAAGTCAGTTCGCAGTTTCCATTACGTTCGTTACGCTGCATCCGCGTTCGAGATGACCAAGATTTAAGTTCGCAGTTGGCAGTTCAGGTTTAAACCAATCAAAACGGAAGTTATGCACCACGTGAGAAACGTCATTTGCAGCTGTTTAATGTACGGTACTCTTACTACTGTTTTTTATTGAAAGCAGCATATAGTAAACATGTTGTAGCAAATACAATTGAAATCGAATAAATATTTTCATCCATTTTCAACAAGACAAAATATAGATAAAATCAGCTGAGATCTATCAGAGTTGTCAATATAATTTTCAACCAATCCAATCCTTAGCTGCCAGCTGAAAGTTGTAAGTTTATAAACACAAAAATTTACCAACTGAACTGAACTGCAGAATGGAAACGACGTGAACGACGCCAACTGCGAACTGAACGCGAACGTAAAGTTTATAATTCCGCCTTAAATAATAGTTATTTATCAACAACTGTCATGTAACGGATACGATTTGACTCTTTTCAATGTCATAATGACGTATATTACTGCACTAGTGCGTTTTTGGATACACTAGTGCGATAGTAAGAGTCTAGAAAAATATTAATACCAGAATTAAATATTTAAAATAACACTGGAAGCTGCATTTTCTATTTCCGAGAGAAGATTGTCTTCGCTCGAACTTATTCTTATAGATTTTTGTTCATTCAACTTTAACAATTTGATGACATAACTAATTTATTTCATTTCCACAGCTTTGTTTGTCTTTGCTGCTATGGTCACGGTACGTTTTTAGTCAATATTATTAAAAATACGTTGGATTGATTTTTTTTTTAATTACATGATATGGGTACTGGTAATAATACTTATAAACAATTGTAGATAAAATTTTGTTCGGGCAAGCGGTAGATAATGGGCGGGAAAGACACTTTACGCATGAGTTGGGAACAATATTCTTTTTACGACCGTATATACGAAAAGTAGGTATACAAATCTATTTTTCAAAAATTATTTCAACATACATATACAAAACTCTAACTAAAGTTATTTGGTGTTAACTGGTATAAGTAGATGATACGTCGATGGGGATGGCATCGGTTGCAGGTCGCATAAAGATGACGATGACGGCAACGGTTTTAAGTCATTATTTGTAGATGAAAGAATTTTTATTTGTTATATTTCGTAAATATTTATTCACCTGTTGTAACAATACATATAACTTCCGAAGCAAAAAACTATCTAATAAGGTAAACATTTGCATAATTTTGTGTGACACTAAAACTAATATACGTGCGGGGAAATGGGTTGAAAAACACGGTAGAGAAATTCTACTATTTTTATTTTCTCAAAAATATGATCACAATGCAAGCCAGTAGCCAGTATAAAAATGACTAAAAAATTGGAATATTACCGAGTCAGTTAGTTTGAAGTTTTGTTAGGCTGGTTTTGGTTGCTAGTGGCTGGAAAGTATTAATACACATTATTGTAAAAAAATGGCTATAATTTTATGAACAAGGTGATATAATAACTTGAACAATACATACATAAAATACAACAATTTTAACGATAGTATTGCATGGGTATCCTAAATTCATTCTCAAAATCATCCGAAATTAATAAGTAATAATTTTAATTCATTTGTATTACTTTCTCAAAAAATTAAACTCATTTTGAACACAATGCCATGATTTGTAGGTAATAAGAATAATTGATCTGGGATACGGTTAGTTGATGAAAGTGTAGGATTGTCTATTGTGAGATTGATTAATGAAAGTTTTCAAATGAATTCCAAATAATAGTATAGTTCTCCAACAATTCGATTCTAAAGTAACAAATTTGACGTACTTAATTTATTTTCATTTTTTTTTCAGGTAAGTTTTTCCTGCATCTACCTACTCCTGTCAAGGTTCGTATATACTACTATTCTACATATTATAACTTTTGATTTTTTTTTTAAAAACATATTCTTATCCATCAACGGTTTTTTTTCTCAAACAGAAATTTTTTTTCTTTTTTGTTACTTTAGATGTTCCTAGAGAAAAAACATATTGACAATTTCAATAAATACGCTGCATTATGCCCTTCTGCTATTGCTTTCATGGACGTTTTATCTGAAATACTCAAATTATAAATACTCTGCGAATCCAGTTGTTATAGATACGTTAGGGAAAATTCCCTCAGAAGTAATGTATATTTTCATATGGGCTCAACTTAACCATAAGTTGGACCAAAACTCACATAAACAACTTAAAAGTTTCAATTGCTTATTTTTTTCAAGACACAAGATAATTCTTTAAAGCCAAATACCTATCTCCAAAACCATATTTTTGTTTGCCCTAGGACTCCTATGACATTTCATTGTAATCCTTCCATTATGTTTACAATACTGACGATTTTATTCTGCTAAATAATATGAATGATAATTCAGACTCTCACTAATTTATTTTTTCAATGAAAATAATAAATAATAGAGACAATAATGGTTAGTTTGACAGAGTCAATTTTTTTGTATAACCTTTTTCGACATACTCACCGACCAAATTCTATTCAGTGTGATTAATAATATTATCAGTTGGGGATATATTTACAGCACAAATTAAATCAATATTATTATAATCCTTAATCAGTACATGAATCACATTTTCTCTTTACACATTTTTAATATAGTTCAACAGACTTATTATAGATAATTTAAATTCAAATATTTAAATATTTACATATTATTTTATCTTGGTTTTGTATTCTTGGACCGAATAAATACATTTATGGATATTGTACCGAGTGGTCCAACAAACCGATCTCTCTGCTGCAGATCAGAAATTATCCATATAATCTCAGGAAAAAATTCGTCAGTAAAAGTGGCCAGTAGAAATTAGTTTAAAATTCTTAGTCGATGGCTAGTACCTACGTTATTCGCTATGAATAGCAATTTAAAAACCAGTTTTATGCCTTAGTATTCTAGGTATTACATAGTTGAATTGGGAAGAGGAAGATTTCTTCAATATCTTCCATTGAGGACAGTGGGAAAGTTTTTGTGGATAAATACCTTTAACTTTGATTGGGATCAACTGATTTAATTGAAATTATCGTCTTTCGAAAAAGCATAGGTAGATAAACATATTGCATTTAGTTTTAATTGTCATAGCTAGAGGACAGGATGGAAAAAAAACTTGGCTGGGCTGAAACCTCGAGCTATTTGAAATTACAATGGACACTGATTCAATTCATATCAAAATCATCCAAACCGCATGAAAATACGTAAGTATTGGCTCACCCTGTATTATACATAATCTGAAATAACAAAATAGTGAGTATTTTCAAAATTTGTACCATAATAAGATTTAGTTTTTACTTTCTAAAAAATAAATTGCCTATTTTCACCCGACTACGGCGAAGCAAAAATGTAAAGGTGAATAAAATTATGATTTCGACCAGTATGTATGCATTCATCTGCTTCCTTATAATTTCTATAATGAGGTTACCTATCGTATGACCTAATCCAACTTTTTTTTAACTAATATTTCACTGCTATTTTTCTTTCATAACGCCAGTAATAACAATAGAGGAGATCAGTCTTAGGTCAGTATGGCCAACAAAAAGTGGGTTTTTCCGACAAGAATGACAGTTAAGGTCTACTGTTTAAAACATATGATTTTGCATGTTTTTTTATCATTGCGAAAATTTATATTGCTTAATTAAAATAATGAATACACCCCCGAAGCGTATTTCTTGAAATTTAAAATGACTTTTTAGCTGAATACTCAACATATCGGTGGCCAATAATCCTAGGAACTTCTGGCAAGTCACCATTTTATTTCTGTTTTTCAGTCACTAGTTATGTCAAATATCAGTTATATTTATTTTTGTTGATATGTCCATCCGATAAGATTTTTGTAGCATTTCAAATTACTTGTATCTCTATTCTTCTAATTATTATTTCATTGACATTTGACTTAGCTAGTGACATTTAACAGAAATGGAATGGTGATATGCCAAAAGTTCCTAGAATTATTGGCCACCGATATTTTGAGTATTCAGCTAGAAAGTCATTTCAAATTTCAAGATATACGTTTCGGGGGTGTATTCATTATTTTAATAAACCAATATATTTGTTCGCAATGATGAAAAACATCTCATGTTTTGAATGTCAGACCTTAACTGTTATTCTTGTCAGAAAAAACCACTTTTTGTTGACCATACTGACAGACTGAACTCCTCTATTCAGGATTTTTTTATTCTTTTATAGGCATATCGTGAAATAGACAAATGTATTACATTATATTATCAATAACCCTCGTATTAACTATTTCAAAAAGTCAAGTAAATCGGAATAATTAAGTTAATTGAATAATTAAAAATTCCACAGCATAATTATATTTCACTCAATTAAATGCAGTTCCACATTGTGAGGATTGAAACAATTTAATTGTTAAAACAAAATGAAAAATTATATACCTACTAAGTTTGTAGTCTAACAATTTAGGATTTCCTAATGTTTTTAGTGGCTTCTCGTGAATTGATTGATCTCGAAAGCCCCCGTATTTATTTTCTCCATGAATAGTTATTTATGTACCTAGGCAGTAAAGTCCGATAAAGACACTTTACTGGTGTTGGTGCATACAAAATTTTATCGCCAATAGGGTACACGCATATTTCATATTTTGCTTAGATATTAATTTGTAATAGTAAAGTTGGTATCAAAAATAACTAATAACAGGAAATAAACCAGTTTCCATTTCAAATAACTTCCAAATTTTAAAATAAAATTCAAATTTCAATGCACTTTCCGACCAACACCCGAGGATTTCCGAATACGTGTGACGTAACACTTTTACAATTGCCATGGCCGGTAATGCATAGGTTTGGGTAGATTATCCCTCAGGATATAGCCCGAAAAAGAATGCATAGGTTATGTGTAGTTTTGTGTTTATTATTGTATTTTAATTAACTATTCGACGTGAAAATGTCATTTATATGTTTGTTTGAGACCATTAAGTGATTGTTTGTGCTTTTTTAATTTTTAAAAGTCAACGTAAAGTGGAAAGTGGACATAAATATACGATATTTCCGAGGATATCTTAAAACATTTAAGGTTGATTCATGCAACATCACTTTATTTAACTCAACTTATCTTAATAAGATGAAGTATACACAAATAACACAAGCATTCAAACAATTATCTAATTTATCTTAAGAAGTTCGACAAATTTCAGATAAATAAAGTGATGTTGCATGAATCCACCTTCAGAAGAAAATATTTTATTTACTAGTTTATAGTTAGTGACGATCCGTTATAATTTTTGAGTGAAGATATGGCTAGCGAAGGCTTTGTGGTTGGTGTAGGGCTCTCGGGTCTAGCATACTTCCACAGATGATTATGCATTTTTGCTTGCGCCACTAGGTAAAGTAAGAAATATTTTGTCTGGAGTTTTACTAAACGTCGATTTACACTCTGGAACAATGCAATACTTGGAATGTGAAGTTTTTTTTTTAGCTTTATCCATTTTTAAAGCTTTCACAAACAAATTAAGTCACAAAAACTCAGAGCGCAATACACGATACACGAATAAGAATGTAAACAAGTACGTTTAAATATTTGACGTCAGCAGTGACGTCAAACGCCTTTTGGCGGACTTTCAAATTTTATGATTTTTAAAGTCGTTTTATAAGTAAAGTTGATATTTTTTTGAAAAAATAAGCATGCAAGGTGTTAGCAGACCTGATAAAACGTCGATTCCCACCAATAGCAAAATTTATGCCTGTACCCTATTGCTCAGAATTCAGAATATTAAAAACTGAAGTATATTTTATTGCAAATCTTCTTATTATTTTGTTATATTTAAATTGAAGGTACACCCTGAAGCATTATAAGAATTAATTCCTGAAGTCAAAGAAGTTCTAACAATAATTTGATATAAATAAATCGCAAGAAAACTATTATCTAGCCGTAATCACCGTAATAGGGAGAAGGGTGACACTGACAGATGATGATTCTTGAGTTATAATGTCAAAGTCAAAATACTTCACCTGCTGCATATGTCACTTCACCTGTCGCAAATGCGGCAGATAAAGTGAAGGAAGGTAAACTGTTTGCTCACTCACGGAAATCAATCTGATAATTGACGGCTTTACTGAAGGCGGGCGATAAAGTATTGTAAAAAGAAAAATACATACAAAGAAATGGGTTTGCAAAAAGTTCATATTAGTAATGCATAGTTAGTAGTTACTTTAATGACAATCACAACAAAATAACAAAACTATAACTGCTATGACTAAAATGACAGTACGTACAGAATAAGTTCTGGTCATTCCTTGTTACTTCGCAACGCTTTTCAACAATTGTTGAAGAAACGTCAAATTAATCATTTCTGATTTCTTTCAGTTTTATTCACTTTTATTTTGCATTTAAAACTATTGCATTGTCGGGTGCATTACAACAAAGGTACGCTTTCGTCTTTTAGAAGAAACAGTTGCGGTAATAACAATTTTCTACAGTGCTGGTGAAAAATCTGTTAATGAGAGATTTATTGAATATATAATTTTTCTAAAATACTCAAGACAACATAAGAATAAATAAAACTTTTAGAAAAATTGAATGTGCATCGCTCTCACCAGACCTAACTTCATTAAATTTCTTATGGGATTACTCCAAATCGAAATTTATTATATATTTTTGAGTTTTGATGTGTCTGATGGAACTAACATATTTTTGGGGTTCGGTCAGTAAACCCATAGCATTAGAATGAATTAAAACATTTGTAACTGATCACTCATTGTACTGTCCATTTTGAAATATTCAAAAAAGGATGCGAATCAAAAGTGTTTACTGTTTGTCCCGAAGTATTAGTGACTAGTGTAGAATATCAAGAAGCCCAATCGGACAATTAGTGATTCTAGCAAAATAAATGCTATTGCGGAAGTCAGTGATACTGACAAAAATTATTAACTGTACAAATTCCAGAAAAGAATAATGGAAATTATGTCGAATATTGAAAGAAATATTTGCAACAATAGACTATGTGTCGCCAGAGCGTACCTCATAAGTGCTGGTGTATTCTAGTATTCTACAGGGTGCGCCAATTATTTCCACTCGATCTCTAGCACCGAAACTAAAAGGGGTATCAACAAGATTTCTTGTAGGTTTATACGGTGTCACTCGGACTACAATTGTACACACAGGGTGGCTAATTTTTGTGGAATGAAAATTAATTTGGTTTTTTAAATTGAACACCCTGTATACGATTATGTCTTCTGATTCTACTTAATATTAGCTTTACGGTAGTTTTTTGAATTTATAAATCCGACGCGGCGTTGACAAGTTATTCCTATTATAAGCAGATTTAATGAAAAAACAGCACTTCAGAAATATTAGCACAATAAACACATTTTTTCAAAAATTCCTCCAAAAGGCTACTATGATGTAAATGAAACATACACCTACCACAATAATTACCCAACATCTTCACCTGTTGCACAGGGTGTTTGCCGATGGCGTGCAAATAGTCTAGTTTTCAAATTGCAATAACTTATTTTTTTCAAATGGGACACCCTGTATATTTTTCTTCAGTTAGAAGCTCTCCTTAATACACATTAAAAAAATATAGGGTTTTGGACATCTAACTTTACTATTTACTTTAATAATTGACGTTAAATGAGAAATAACATATTTAGCAGAACATATTTAGTAGAACACTAACAACTGTACGGAAATATCATTTCCTTACAGTAAGGAAGTCCTGACTTTTTCTTCAAGAAATTTTGACAGGAATGTCAAAATTTCCTAGCGATTTGCGGAAAAATAGTATATTGTATGCCAAAATAATTTTATCAATATTTCATTATTACATAGAATTTTGGGACATTACTAAAATGTTTTCATTCCTCACTCTGTACATAATGATATAATCTGCATCATCTGAATGATATTTACTAATATGAAGGTACGTTGATGATAAGAGCGAACAAAAATGCAGTTGGCACTTTCAAATCCCGAGGAAATAATTAAATAAAATTCAATGATTTTTAACTTGAACGCCCTGTATTTCAATATCTACACATCAACAAACTTTGCGATTCTGCACGTTCAATCAGTACATCGAATACTAAATAAAATTCAAACAATTTCACCTAGAACCATTTTACCTACAGTTGGTTCGTTGGATCTTTTCCCATGCGTCATCATTAATATACAAACGCAATACATCAATACATTAAATAAGACGTAGGTCGTAGTTGTAAACAAAGTCTTTGGTCTTTCAACGACGTCAACGTACAGATTCGCGTTCAACCTATCGCCGATATTCATCATATGGCTATCTCTGTTTGTTATATTACGCTGTAATGGAACAAACGGTTTCATTTCGGGGGTTAAGATTCTGTGAGTAGGAAAGAGATGTAATACAAAAAGTAGTATGTGAATCATTTCATACATGGGAAAAGATTCAGCGAACAGACTGTATAAAAAGTGCGGGATGCTTTTTGAAACAAATAAATTTACTTTATTTTGAACTTAAGGTTTTTTGAAAAAATAACGAATTATATGTTCAAAATAGTATCTATCGTCTTCTACACACTTGTATAGTAGCTGCTTTTCAAAATTTGTAGCAAAATTTTGCCCATGGTTCATACAACAGCCTTTTTGGTGTGCGTCATCGTTTGTTAATGTCTTTCTAACACATTACGTGGAAAGAAATGCAAAAAAAGTCAGGTCTTTGATTAATCCTAATCAAAATATCGCAATAATGATTCATTTAAATTTATTACAAACGTCAATCCTAATCATCGACTTACCAAAATTTGATTGGTTGATGTTCAGATCAAGCGCAAGCGCGACCTATCAATCGTGAGAAATTTCTTTATTTAAAATAGGCATGCAAATATACCTTTCGTATTGTCAATGTGTCTGACATCTTTTTCTACTGTCCCACTGACAGTTCTTGTCAGGTCTGTACTTTGTTGTTCACGGTAAATTATTATTTATGAAAAGTTAATATGAATATTATTGTTATATTTATGCGAATAATACAAAAATATGCCTAGATACACGGAAATCATTAGCATTTTTAAAAGTTCTCAAGTATTTTCAGTTAGAAAAAGAAGCTGGTAACTATTAATTTCGTAACCTTGTCGAATTTTGCTGAATGCGATCCTGATGATTTTATTTATCGTATTTAGGGTTAGATATGTGTCAAAATAGCAAATAAAATAAACGACATACCCAAAACCCGAATATACGTCACAAACGATGACGCACACCAAAAAGGCTGTTGTATGAACCATAGTAGCGTAGTGAGGTTGCGCAGTTTAACGTTCGCTAAAGTTAGGTAGCTAGGTAGTATTGGTATAATATGTGGGATTTTGGAGCTATTGCAAATTACTGGATTCTGAACTCACTGTAGTAAATCAGTCCTCGTCCAATGAAGTTCGGTAAAAAAATGGAGTTAATTTAGTGTATGGGCATATACTATTTTCGGTGGGAAGAATGGTGCATTATTTTGGAAGCTAGAGGTACATGAATGTTTTTGGGAAAGGCTTGTGATATGATGAAATTCCATAATTGTTGGGAGTTTTAATGGGTACATCCTGTACTAGTAGCCTACATTCCATCGAACCATCAATCTGAGAATTTTTAAAATCAACTGGTGCTCATTATATCAATACTTTTTTTGTAATACGTAGGTACCTGTATAGTGTATATGTATTTAAATAGGATTTCACTAAATTCTGTAATTTGTTGTAGAAATTGAACGTGAGAAGTTATTTTTCTTGATAATTTAATTAGCACTCATGAGGTAGCAAATACATGCGGGAATTGCAACACAAGCTATGTATGAAATTTTCCCTTTTCTCATTCTCACGAGTATTATGATAAAAGTTTAGAAATTAGTTTTTCTGGTTAGTTAGTTACAAAATCACTTTGATAAGATATTTTCCAATTGAGAGAGTCGATTTCAAAATCCGGTCAAGTGTTATTGAAAAATGTATCTACCTCCGATTCTATGACCATTTTCAGTCATTTTAACTGAAACTACACTATAATATTGTGATTCATTTCATTTTAAAAAACTGCACGGAGAATCTTAACAGGTGTCCTGATGGAACATTATGATATTTTATATAGACCAGGGCCGAAGCCTTTAAAAATGGTGAAAAGTAAGAAAAGGGGGGAATATGATAAAATTGAAAAGAAAAATAAATTACGGGCGATTCGCGTTCGGGAAGTGGGAGGAGGTGAGTTTTTAAGGGTAAAGTTGTGAGTAATAAAAAGCTCTACAACTTTTATATTCACAATTTCCATACATAACCTCAAAATTTATGTGAAAAATTCAAATAATCAGCTTCTTGGTTTTTTATTTTTATTTTTTTTAAATATTTTTTTTACGAAATTTTGTGAAAAAACAACCTTATTATGACCCCAATACACTGTAATTTATTTTTTCTACTCCTGTTTTATAATATACTTATTAAAAGACTAAAATCTGTATCATAATGATATTCATTAGAATGCAATTTTTCATTATGATACAGATTTTCAAGTCAATAGGAATGCGACATTCGCACAATATTTAAAATAGCCATAGAAATCTGGTTGACATTCCTGAAATTAATTATATTAGGTCTGTTCCCTGCAATAAAAGTGTAGCAATGAGCAGCTATACGATTTTATTTGTTTTAATTATGTTTTAATGCTTCTTGCAGTATACAAAAGCAATATACATATCTAGATAGTCCCAAATTTAGCAATTTTACCCGCATTTTCTCACAGATAGGCCTGAATTTTTTTAAATTATATAGCTCAGTGCTACACTTTGATTGCGGGCGAACAGGCCTATAAAGTGACACTTAATTTGACAGCTGTCAAATAATTTTGTATTTCAAAAGTAACTATATTTGAAATTAATTAAACTAAATAATTGAATTGTGTTAAAATAATGAGTGATAACGAAGAATTTTCTCTGGCGCCTCCAGAAATTAGAGAAAGAGCTGAAAATGCACTCTACAACATATTACCAGAAAAATCCAAGCAATCTTATGAAAAATTATAAAAACAATTTATGGATTGGAAAAACACAAAAAGTATAACATCGTTTTCTGACAATGTTATTGATATTATTATATTCAAAAGTTTTAAATTTATTTGTTGTACACTTTGTAAAATTTATTTGTTGAAGTTCCTTTCATTGTTCTTGTTTTTTATAAAAAATGATAATTATCAATTAAATATGTAATTGTTATTAATCGGAGTAGACAAAATATTGTATGCAGCTTCCATGTAGGTATTGGCCATTAATACACTCGCATATTATATACGTATCCTACAGCATGCTCGTGTCTTAATGGCTATTATCACATGATCGTTGCATAAAGTGTTATTATTTAAAATACTGTTTTTCACCATATTACGACTTAATATCAAAAAATTGCTGTAAGTCACACCGGAGAAGTACTAGAATTTTTGTGGAACAATTCGTTCTACACTCGTAGAGTTCGACTAACGCCCGACTAACGAATGGGCCGTCGATACGAATGCCACGACCATAATTTTTCTTTTTGTCATTGCGTAATAAGACCCCTGAAGAACCGCCATACTGTTACAGAAGACCCAAATCTCGGTCTAGAATTGACAGTAACAGATTGGGGCTGGAAGCAACGTCAACGTGACATTATGCCCAAATTTACAGGAAAGAATTTAATTCCGGAAGTATTGTTTAAATAGTTATGTACAAATTGTCATGGTTCTGAAAATTGCTCCAATATGGAAGTAGAAACCTACGAGGTTGTGAATGATTCAGATGAAATTGTTGATGGAGAATCGATGCGGACTGGAAATAACATTGGAGACGAAGAAGGTGATGGTCTTGAAGGTTCCGATGATCAACTAGAACTGGAAAGGTTTGTCGAATCTAATGATGAAGAAATGACATCAAAGAAACAAAAAAAAAGGATGAGTGATTAGAATTCAAGATAATGTATTTATGAAAAACAAGATTGACGTTTTTAAAGTAATATTATCATCAATAACGTGATCAGAATGAAGTTATTTCCATCAATTTTTCTTAGCCACTTTTACTGAGGAATTTTTTCTCCCAAAGTTATAACCTGATTATTTTCTGATATATAGCCGAGAGATCGGCTTATTGGACCACCCGTACATGAATTATGTCTAGAATTTTCAGAAGAATCCAAATAACTAATAATATACAGGTTGTATTTAAAATAAGAAATGGTATCGGCCACTGTCACATGACACACCCTATATAAATATTTTTTTAGAAAAAAAATGCACATCTAAACATACAAATCGACGTGTCCAACCGTTTTTCCCAACACGCTTCCATTTATGCGTTATCGAATTTATTCCATTTGGCTGTTCCACACTGTATACAAGTATTATCTAATGGGCTAACGTTATTTTAAAAATAATATGATGATAAAGTTTGGTTATAACAATAACATAATTATTGCTCAGATTTGATATTTCTGTTCTAAATATTTTTGTCCTTCATATCTAACGACATAAATTGCTTCAATCAATTAGATATTATTGAGAACGTTTCATGAAAACGATAAATAAAATAATAAATCAATTGAATTAGTAAGGCTAGTAGAAACCAAATAATACCAATTTCCACTAGTTCTGGTTTGAGGGAGATTTAAAATGTAAATTTCATTGTACCACCAAACAACTGCTGATTATCTTCCACCTAATCGGTGGAACAGTGGTATGTTACGCGAAAGTTGACCAGTTAATCGTTTAACTTCCTTTCCCTTTGTGTGTGGTGTGGATAACTTGAATCAGAAAATTTTACCCTAAAATTTGCGAATAACGTTGGTGTATTCGAAGTTGATGACGATCTGGATGTTTTAGAGTTTGTGGTTAACAAGATTCTGCAGCAGATATGAGAAAGGAAGAACTACTTTGATTTGTTAGATGAAAATTTTATAGTAATAAAGCATGATATATTTTACCTCATATTTGCTGACATAACAGTCTCCATCAAAATGATTGTGCTGGTCATAAACAGTATTTTTGTTTATAATATCCGGTGTTGAATTGAATAGCGGATCATCATAAATTGTGTATTCGTCACCGCCACTGTCTATTGCAGTTACTTTTTTTCCACCAACAGCAATTTTTTGATTGGTTTTGCGATTCTCATACTCAAAGTACCTTTTCAATGATCCAGCAATTCTTCTTACTGTAGACGTTGCATTAAAATTTGTCGCAAACTTGGCCCCAGCGATTTATTTATCCATGTTACAGCGTCAGCTTTTTTTATTTTCCAATATATTTTTATATTTTTCTATAATTAATAATAACACGTGGCCTTTAAAATTGAAGTACTTTACCACTATAACTGAAACTCACACAAAAAGAAATCCTCAAAAACTGTTATGTCTTGTCACATGTCAGTTTCAGTTCGTAGATTCTTAAATTCTCACTGATATGAGCGAAAGGGGTAAGGTCGAAAAAAAATGATTTTTTCCGCAAACGTCAAAAAAAGTAGACATTATTAACGTCAATTCATGATGTTGAAGTATGATTTCACAGACGCCACTTTTTTGGACGGCCGTGAGCGGACAAAAAAGTACTTTTTTGTACGCTGACGGCCGTACAAAAAAGTAGAATTTTCAACAGACACGTCGGGCGGTGTACAGTTGGGTTCTGAATCCGACATAATATTATCTAAAAGAAAATTTCAGTACACTTTACTACAACAAACGAAATTTTGATGCTCAAGTACTTACCAAAAATGCACAGTCCAATTGTTGCTTTAAATCACTTACAATATTTCTGACATTATAAAATATTATTGAACTGTCAAATTTGTTTTTGACTAGGCAATCACAAAACCAGTAACCACGGAAATGTAGTGCGCAGTTTTATAATTATTATTCTGTGAATTTATCAACTTCGTTGCAATCGTTTTGAGTTTTTATTTAAATATTAATTAGTTCTATAGTCTGGATGCCGTTTGCGGAAAAAATAGCATGTTTCATTTGGAGCAAAAGCACTTTTTGTGGCTCGTCTGAAATTGTCGGCCTCACTAACGTTCGGCCATCAAACATTCAGACTCGCCACAAAAAGTTATACTTTTACTCCTTATAAAACAATATACTATTTCACTACTATCTGTTGAAAGTTGTTGCTTCTTCTATCCAACTGAGAAGTTGAATTTCTCTATTAAATATTTTTAATATTTTTTTCTACATTCATGCAAAAAACAACACTTTTGTGAACCACATTTAATGCAAAAAGTGGTACTTTATTGCACTAGTGCAATAAAATATTTTTTCTACTCCTGTTTTATAATATACTTATTAAAAGACTAAAATCTGTATCATAATGAAATTCATTCATTTAATGCTTCTTGCAGTTTACGAATGCAATATACATAGATATTCCCAAATTTAGTAATTTTACACGTATTTTTTCACAGATATAGACCTGAATTCTTCAAAATTATATAGCTCAGTGCTACACTTTTATTGCAGGCGAACAGACCTATAAAGTGACACTTAATTTGATAGCTGTCAAATAATTTTGATTTTCAAAAGTAACTATATTTGATATTAATTAAACTTATAATTATTGATTAAATAGTTTTTATTAATCCGAGTAGAAAAAATATTGTATGCCACTTTCATGTAATGGCCATTAATACACTCGCATATTATATACGAAACTCGCCTGCGGCTCGTTTCGTATCCTACAATATGCTCGTGTCTTAATGGCTATCATTACATGTTCGTTGCATAAAATACTATTATTGCACTCATCTGTCATTCTTGTGTCAGTTTTGTGATGATTAATGACAAACATAAACATTTAAATTAAATAAAAATCCATAGCAAGTATCTGATCCTGCTTTAATACAACAATAATATATGTATATCTTACTACTTAGTCTCAACGAGTTACAATTATTGCAAAAATCTTTAATTATTTAAAATTTAAATGGTCAAGGCGAAAACCAGCTATGATTGAGTGCTGACAAGGTGGAGGCCATAAAGATACAAAAAAAGAAGAACGGGTTGACTTTGATTAGGTAGGATAGGCTCTTGACATATTTATATTCTAATTCTCCAGTTTTTGCATGAATTTAGAAAAAATATTGTATGCAACTCTTGCAAAACGTGTTTTTTGCACTTGACGTGTTGTCCAACTCGGCCTAAAGACCTCGTTGGACAATTTCACGTCGCGTGCAAAAAACACTCACTTTTTGCACTTGTTGCATAAATAACTATTTTCCATTATTAACCTAGGTCAATAATGGACAAATCAAATATTTTGAGAATTCAGGGATTGCAGCTGAACAAAAACTTGTGCAACATAATTTTGTAAATCCAGAAAATTGTCTTTAACATATTTGCTGCTTGAAACTACATTTCAAGATAGAATGATTTGAATAAAAATGCCATTAGTTTAAAATTCGTGCTCAACCAAAAATGACATAACGAGTATGTTCATAATATATCGAAAACTGACAGTGTACTTGTCATTCAGACGACATGGTAAACGCTTGTGAGTTATTTTTTATTTTTGACTTCAATTTGGCTAATACTGGGAAAAATTGTATAAACAACATGATGGTGTAGATATTTAAAAGCCTCGCACCATATTCCTCTCGAGGAAAAGCCCCTCACGGAATAATTTGGGTGCTCGGTCAATGCGAATCTTCACCACCTTGTTGTATAATATACTATTGTTTTCGAACACTCACAATCATTAAAAAGTGAAATTCACTAGCTTTTGCAGCAAGGGGCATGTACAGTGCAATGCAACTGTTGGTCATCTGACTGTTAACATTTAACCAACATCATCTAACAAACGGATTTAATCAGAACTGGTGCGAATGGACATAAGAAAATCACACAGCTGTCATCAATTAGTTATCGTTATCTCACTTTAAAATATACACACCTCGTTGCGTTAATCTAAGTCGGGGATGACCCTATCTCAAGAATCTTTATTTGTCACTTATGTATTGGATAAGATCTGTAACTAACGGATCGTTTAATAAGAGCTAATATCCTGCTCCTCCCTGCTTCTTTTTCTTCTGTACTCGTCCATGGTATAATCATTGTTGACCATTAGGGTGAAATGAAGTTATGGGGCAACATATTTTTTACCGTAAAACATTCTAAAAGCATTCAAAACTTGCATCTTTGTAACACAAATAATACTATAAATATTTTATTTTTTTTATATCTATATCTTGAGGTGCCGCAATAGCCCTAAAAATAAGTTTTTTTTTAAAGGAAATCAAAATTTTCTAATAAATTGAAAAAAAATCTGCCCACTGTTCTTTTAATATATTTTCAAATAACAGTTTAAACAGTTTTCTTTGTAAGAAAAGTAAAGGCATGAGGATTAGTAGTGATATATTTATTATATTTGTAATTGCTATATTGATGATTTGTCCAAAAACGTCAAATAAATGAGAATTTAATATCAGAATAGAAAACTCTATGATATCAATAACTTTACCTAGGAAATGGTGCTCAATACTAGCTTTCAAATTATAATATTTAAAACTAAATGATGGAGGAATACTAATTGTAATGTAATATATTTAAAATAATTGTAGTTTTTCAGCTTTATAGAGATTTTAGACAGGGATAAGAAGCACATGCTACAAAACATTTCATAAACGCTTCTATATTTTATGGAAAGATACATGAAAATTGATGCTAAGATAGAGTACATCGAAGGAAATTAGACATGAAATAGATCAAATTACTTTCATATTATTTCAGTACTTTTAACTTTTTTCTGTTATAAACTTCTTCAATTCTCCGCAACCAAGAACTGGTTTTTGGTCTCAAATTTAGGCATCATCTTCTGTGATTCAATTCTTGCTTTAAAAAAGCCGTCTTTTGCTTCAGGGCCGCAGACACTTAGTGATGACTTTGTTACAAGTTTTATTACTCTTTCCACGACTTGAGTGTGGCAGGGCAAATGAGGAAAGTCTATCGAGTGAATTCGGCAACCATGTTCTTTTGCCTCATTGATATACCCTTTTAAGGCCTTATCAGTTATGTGTTTGATCATCGGATGCTCTGGGATTGTTAAGTCCAACCAATCAATCATATCATATACCAAGTATGGCAACAGTGCTTTAAAATCGTCCAGGAATTCACTTATGAATATTAGATATCAGTTTATCACTTAAAATTTTTAAATTGTTATTTTTGTCCGTGTTTTCTTGGTTTCTATTACTTGCAACTTAGGTTTCACTAAGGCCCGGTACTTTCACATCCATTTAAATTTTCACTATCTGGCTACTAACAATCTGTCAGATAATTAAATTAGCATTTGGACACTATCCGTAAGTGAATACAGCTTTGTCACTTATCTAGTGAATAAAATTTATTCTACATAATAAATTTCGTTATTTGGACGTGAAAGTACCGGTTCTGAATGTATGAATATATTTACACCAGACAAATTTCTCTGTATCGCCAGATATGTAGACCGTTATGTTAGTTATGTTGTTATTTCTAACTGCAAACCTGAATGGTTGGTTTAAATATCTTGTAGATATGCCAACCCCGTTTGACTTTGAAGTGTAATTCAATATCTGTCGGGTCTACAGCTCGGAAAGTAGTTGTTTCTTCCTAGTTGAACGGTCAATGTCTGAAAAATATGTTTCAAAAACTTATAAAGCGATAGAATAATCAATATGTTGTGATATTTATGAAATACATGGTTCTAAATCATACTATTAGTAGTAACAGCACAGTTAGATTGTAAAGCAAAAGCGACAGTGAGATGCTCTGGAGAAGTCCTTGTTAAGTATACCACTACTACTACTACTAAATGTGCAGGCGAGCTTTGTCCTGGACAAACTCAAGCAAAGGTTCCGGCACTGAGGCCGCTGGCGGGCGAATTGTGCCATTCCTGCTACCTAGACATCTATGAAGCCGAGCCCTTCAATAAAGGACACAACCATTTTCAATGAATGCCGCAACCTCTACTTCTAAGTTGTGGAGGTGTTTTCTCATACAGCAGTGCCCTGTTAGGAGTCTTGGTATCTTCCTTAGCCTACTCCTTGGTAGCTCAGTAGCTGCCCTAGCGTGTCAATCAGTCCATCCCCTCAGTAGAAGTTTGGATTGTCTAGGACCCTGCAGAGCATTCCAATGAGCGAGGTGCTGATTCCTCAGCCACTTCTTCGTCTCCTTGCGTATTTTTTGTTTTGTTAAACCTAGGGTCGAGCCCGGGCCGCAAAAAGGAGATGCAGCGCCTTCCGCAGCCATGCGTTCGCCATCTCGTAGCCTTCAAAACCAAAGTGGGCTGGAATCCATTCTAGCCGCACCACTTTCCGCCTTGCAAGATTAGCAAGTCGTTCTTGACATTCGTTAGCAAGTCCTGAGTTGCTGGGATACCCACTCAGGGCTTTAATTGCTGCCTGACTGTCGGTGTATATGGTTATGCGCCGATCCACATAACCTCTGTCTAGGTTTATTTGCTCACAATCCTGATATCTTTCTGATATGCAGATACACCATCACCCAATGGTACACAAATTTGTGTTCTTGGGTTCCTGGAGTAAATTCCATCCCCTACTCTATCACCGGAGCATGAGCCATCTGTGTACCAGACGATCCCATTAGGCTGTGTATTCCTTTCTTTTCCCAGGACTCTCTATCCCGGATTATAGCCATGTTTGGGGCTGTGAAGTACTACCTAAGTATGAATGTTTGGCCTAAAACAGTGACTTAAACGAGCAACTTATGATAGCCATCATTCACGAGATACTATACTTTGTCCACGACCCTTAATTTCTTTATTAAATAAAAGTCAGTATCGATTTGGTATTACTAACCTCAAAATGTTGTGGCAGCTACATCAAATAATTTGACATATATAGAGATGGGCGATACTGTGTAAAATATCAATACAACGTGCCGTTATAAATATATTGTTTTAAAATACTTAATATTAGAAAATATCGTTATGAAAAGTATCAATACTAAAAATATCAATATTTTAACGATACGATATATTTCAGAAACAAATTTCCTGAACAAAATACACAGATTTAATAGTTTATTTCATATTGTACTTGTACCCCCATCTCTAGTCGTGAATTATGAACCATAATTCACGACAGTTGATATATGGGTACCATATACCTTTTGTTAGGAGGTAAAATATTGACTTATCATAAGGTGGTCGTGGACAAAAACATAAAAGTATGAAAATTGTATTATAATAATAACAGTAATAAATATATATAGGAATTCAATTTAAATGTCAAGATTCAAATGTTTTTGTGAGTAGCAGTAATCAATACAGTGCTTGTTTGTGTGTTTTTTAGCATAATTCATTGTACGTTAACGACATGCGCATCATAACAGATCGACCTGCGCACGACACGATGAAATCGAGGATGGCATGCGACGTCGCTTGTCACTTGTCATTCGCGATAAGTAAATATAACGTCGGACTTGCACTATCGGAGTATAGCAATTTGTAGAGGTTCAAAGAACAAGTGTTTTTTCAATTTTGAAAAATGTTGAGTAGGTCAAAAGTTATTAACATCTTAAGTCAGTGAAAATCGTCGATTTTTCGGCTTTTAAACATGTATAACTCTTTAAATAAGGCTATATGGAAATGGGCAATTTTTTAATAATTTGCTTAAAAAATTGCGTTTCGAACAAAACGTACCGGTTTTTCGCAAAAACGTCGCTCACATCGGAATCAACTGCTCAAAATACATAAGAATATCACTTTTTTATCCTTGGACCTATGATTGCACACGGCAGCAATGACCGCTCCTGGACTATAATAGATATGCTGGATTATTATTATTGCACTGATTATTTTATTCGGAATGTGTGACTTCCTGGTGTTATTTATGATTACACGGAGGTTCTCTAACTTCAAAACGGAAATCCCGTCCATATACATCACTAAACTAACTATTCATCATTATTGTTATCAGTTTCATTATCAATTTTATGTCTTTTGGAACTTCCACTGAGGTTATTTATAAACATGGAAATTATCAGTATACAAATATAGGTTACATGACATATTATATATTTTTGTTAATGTATAATTTGTGCTCTCGTTCATACCTTTATTATTTCATAACATCGTTGTTATCTTTTTCAGTGAAGCAAAAATCTCATCATAAGCATAATAAATTTAAAAATTTTGTTGCCTCTGGAGAATAAGAATCTTTAGTACCTACGTCTAAAAGAATTGGGATATACTTATTAAAAGACTAAAATCTGTATCATAATGATATTCATTATGATACAGATTTTTAAGCTAATAGGAATGCGACATTCGCACAATATTTAATATAGCGCCATGGATACCTGGTTGACATTTCTGAAATTAATTATATTAAGTCTGTTCCCTGCAATAAAAGTGTAGCACTGGATTTTATTTATTTTAATTATGTTTTAATGCTTCTTGCAGTATACAAATGCAATATACATAGATATTCCCAAATTCAGTAATTTTACACGTATTTTTTCACAGATAGATCTGAATTCTTCAAAATTATATAGCTCAGTGCTACACTTTTATTGCAGGCGAACAGACCTATTAAGTGGCACTTAATTTGATAGCTGTCAAATAATTTTGATTTTCAAAAGTAACTATATTTAAAATTATTAATTAAACTAATAATTATTAATTAAATATTTCTTATTAATCGGAGTAGAAAAAATATTGTATGCAACTTTCATGTAATGGCCATTAATACACTCGCATATTATATACGAAACTCGCCTGCGGCTCGTTTCGTATCCTACAATATGCTCGTGTCTTAATGGCTATCATTACATGTTCGTTGCATAAAATACTATTATTTTATAGAAGAACTGTAGTGTACAATTCGCACGGAATAATTGTGTGCTTTGTATACACTGTGTTAATTATATAAGGGGCATAGGGATTCCTGTACAAAACTGTCAAACTCGCGCTAACTTTCTTACCAAATAGCATTGAAAAAAAAAATAACAGATTTGGAAAGGTCGTTGAAAAATAAGTTCGAATGCACTTTTAATTTTCTTGAATTCGCACTGGTTTAATAAAAAACTGGATATTCACGTTTGAAAAATATCCATTTTTTCATCAAACCAAAACGGATTTCAAAACTAAAAGTGCATTTGAACTTATTTTTTAACGACCTTTCCAAATCTGTTATTTTTTTTCAATACTATTTGGTAAAAAAGTTGTAGCATTTGACAGTTTTGTACAGGAATCCCTATATGTCGCATCCTATAAATAACAGTGTATAGGTAACGTTATTTTCATAGATATTCTCTATATGATTATTAATGCCAAAGAGGTAGAGTTTTCTAGAATTTCATATAAGTATTCTATACTCGATGGTCGAAATTCTGTACAGTGACTCATCGCTCTTACTGTCCATAAAATCAGTTGCAGAAGCGAACTTCATGAGCGCATCATTTTTGAAGGGCTCTTAATAGTCCTAAATAAAAAGCATTTCTCTCTAGAATACATATGGCAACTGAGCTTTAACCAAAGTGTTGATTACATAGCTCCGACTCACTTTACAGAATTTCGACTATCGAGTATAAGTAGGTAGTTTCACGTTGTGAAACTGATAAAAAAAAATCATAAGCGCTCTTAAAATTACAAAAAATTCTGGCTATATTTTTCATATAATTTTGGATATCTGTCGATATTTTGATCTCTTTAAAAGAATAGAATGTTTATAATTTCTAAGACAAAAATAGTTACCTCCTGTATGAGTCTGTGTTGAATATCAAGGAGGTTCTAGAATCTAAAGAACATAAATTATATATGTGTGGATCATTTAAAATAGCATTAAGCGGCGTGTGGTAAACACGTGCCTTGACATGAATTATTTCGAGTATGAATGATTGCTTCAAAAGAGATTCCAAGTTTTACCACATGTTGACATGCTTGTTTACTTGTATAATATAGTACAAATGAATAATATATAACACGGATAACCTTAGACAACATAATCAGAATCGGACTACCTAATTATTAAATACATAGAGTATAAAGCTAAAGTAAGTATGCTATCATGGAAAATACCAAGAAAAGTTTATTATAAAAATTAGAGGCACCTCTAGGCTCCATATTTCACAAATAGTTACAATAATACAGGGTGTCCCACGACGAGTGAAAACTATCTGTATATGGCAGATATATGGCAGAATTATACTTATAGTAAAATCATGAAAATTTCTACGTTTTGGTTTTCGGATACGATCTTTTCAACTAAAATATTTTCAAAGATGGCCGACTTCCGGTTCTACCGGAAGTCGACTTTAACTTTGTTATTTTTAATGGAACACCCTGTATATCAAATAATATCAATACATTTTTGAGATAAACGTAATATTTTAGTATACTTTTGTCTGAAAACTTTTTTTGAAAAATGCACACTTTTTGTAGAAAATTTGACCGTTGAAGACCCTTATAAATTATTTTTTTACGAGGAGACCCTTGAAGATATGGAAATGGTCTCTGTTCGGTTGCCTTAAGCAAGGTCGGACGTAATCGAATCTATGTTGAAAATTTTTCCATTTTATACAGGGTGTGTATAAAAAGTGTTCAAAGTTTAACTTCATAAATAACAAATTTCTTCATTTTTTTGAATAGAACCACCCTGTTTTTTCTATTTTAATGCATTCAGGGAAAAAAATAAGGCAAGTTCATGTATACTTTCCTATACCTAAACCTTACCGTTATCCAGATATTAAATGTTTTCTGTAAATTTTTGGAGATGCAGGTGTGGTCTAAATTTTGATACAAGCACTATGAAATAAAAATTATTATGTGAATTTACTTTTACTACATGGTAAATATGACAAAGTTTTTACAAGAACATGTGCTTTATTTGCAGTAAGATATCCAGATTGACCGCGATCGAAATCGCACATTGTTAAAAGAATACTTAACAATTTTAAGCTATTCGGTTCATTTTAAGCAAAAGTTAATCGAGTTAAACCATTTGTGAGAATAATAAGATATGCTACAAAATTTCATGGAAAATTAAAAGCCAAAGAAAAATAGTCTGATGTTTTAAAGTAAATGTTCAAAATTGCTCCCTTCAATGCATTTTTCAACCCTTCTCAGTATACCTTCATTCGTCGCACGGCTAATCATCATCTCAGAAAGGGAATTGAAGGAATTTCGAACTCTCAGCTCACAACAGTTAAATAAGTGTCATTTATCCCAAAGCCTACTAAAAGTATACATGAAAAATTTAAACTTGTTAAAAGATATAATAACAATTTAAAACCTCAAATATCTCGGAAACGACTAAAAGTTGGAATAGGATTAATGAAAACAATTTGATTTGATTTTTTTTTAGAGACAGATGAAGAAAAGGACTTTTTCATTTCTTAGTGCTTGTATCAAAATTTAGACCACACCTGCATCTCTAAAAATTTACAGAAAACATTCAATATCTGGATAACAGTAAGGTTTAGGTATAGGAAAGTATTCATGAACTTGCCTTATTTTTTTTCTCCTGAATGCATTAAAATAGAAAAAACAGGGTGGTTGTATTTAAAAAAATGAAGAAATTTGATATTTATGAAGTTAAACTTTGAAGACTTTTTATTCACACCCTGTATAAAATGGAAAATTTTTCAACATAGATTCGATTACGTCCGACCTTGCTTAAGGCAACCGAACAGAGACCATTTCCATATCTTCAAGGGTCTCCTCGTAAAAAATTAATTTATAAGGGTCTTCAACGGTCAAATTTTCTACAAAAAAATCAATGACTCAAAAATTGTGCATTTTTCGAAAAAAGTTTTCAGACAAAAGTATACTAAAATATTACGTTTATCTCAAAAATGTATTGATATCATTTGATATACAGGGTGTTCCATTAAAAATAACAAAGTTAAAGTCGACTTCCGGTAGAACCGGAAGTCGGCCTTCTTTGAAAATATTTTAGTTGAAAAGATCTTATGCGAAAACCCAAGCGTAGAAATTTTCATGATTTTACTATAAGTATTTTGTCATATACAGATAGTTTTCACTCGTCGTGGGACACCCTGTATAGGATGTTCCATACCTCGGTGCCAGATTTAAGTTATTTTCTTATGGAACAGATATTTTACTTTTGAACTGTAATCTGCTCTCATTACAACAATATAAGGCTATGATATTTGAAAAGTTATAATAAATCGTGAGAAGTTTAACGCCCTGTATAATTTGCTAGGAGTAGAGAATTATATTCTATTGAAGACACATTTTTAAATGGTCATCAAAATTTACAAAAGCGAATGATTTTTTTCAAATATTCTTCAAATTAAATATACATGGTGGGTGAAACCAAAGTACATTATTTTCATTACTTTAAATGGATCACTCTGTATTTTATATCTATTTATATCCAGCATTTCCCATACCTACATACAGTTATTAATTTTTGAGATATAATGAGTATAATGTAATGTAATAATTCACCAGATGTTATATTTATTTAAGTAATTGTCTTGTTTTTTCGCATATTATTCTTATTCCTTCAAAAGTGTATTTTTCTGTGAGACTTCAATAGCAAACTTTAGGTATGGGAAGTGCTTGGAAAAAATAGAAGTATGTACCTATGGTAAATAATACTCTTCGACAACGATATATATAATACAAAGTGGTCCATTGAAAATAACTGCCCAAATAATTTGCTTGAGTTCTAATTTCCATTTGATTTCTTTCGATTCCAGTGTGTCTTGCAATTAACAGTGAAATATTGTTCTTGCCGACTTCATTGAGATAAGCACTATTTTAGAGCTGATCACACAAGAACTCAGTGCTTTAATTACTCTGGCTGCCTATCCGATATTTGCCTTCTATTTCCTTTATCAATATTGAATTGGTGCTGAGAGTTTAATTGTATATAGAAAGTTTGAATTATATTTAAAAGGAACAGACACAAGTGGACGGAGGTGTCTTGTAAATTTAAAAAAAAAACTTGTTTTTTTTTTTGTCAAATCGGCATGATTGCTTTTCTCCTGTCGAAAACAATAAGAACAAAAAAGTTCATGTTCAAATTTTTAGATATTTTAATAAATCATATAGCTTATTTAATATATTCTTCTTCCGAGCGTTCCATTTAAAATGATTAATGATTAATGAAATATTCATGATTGTGTTATCTTCACATTCGCTTTTATTATAACGTAAATTGTTTCTTATGACTAATGACATATTATGAATAATTTTGTTATAATAATCACATTAACATTTTATCTTCAATAAATAATTGATAAATAATGTGATTATTTATCAGTCAATAAATATGTTTGATGTTAATAAAAAGATTTTACGTGAGTAAACTTTGATATTGCAAACATGTTGGTGTTAACAAACAAGTATATATTTCAAAACTATTTAAATGCAGGGTACCTGAATATAAATCAATTTATCGCTTTTATTTTGTATATAGTTCTTCGTTGCCTTGCTCCTGATTGTGCTAGTAGATTTAAACATACAGGGTCAGGCAAACCACTGTCGTAGTTCTATTACTTTTATTGTGTATAACACAATATATTTATTTGAAAAGTATAGGGGTAATCAAAATCAAATTATATTCATGTATACATGTGTTCCATTATTAAACAGGGCAAGATACTCATTTTTGTCATACTTTTATATAGTTTATATAGTTAGTACTATACACTCCCAATTTTTTTGTGAAACTCACAGGCGTCTTGGGGAAAACCACATTTTTCCAAAACAATTTTAATTTGCACAACCATTTTTTAAAAACCGAAACTTTACAAAGATAAGGTCTTTGATAAATTTTACATTCTAAAAACTGCCATGCTGGTTTTTTCAGTTTTTTCAATAGGGATGTGAGGTTTTATAAATGGATACTGAATTTCAAGTATATGACAATAAATTATAGGGTTCATTCAATAGCCTTTTTGGTGTGCGTCATCGATTGTTAATGCCTTTCTAAGACATTACGTCAAAAGAAATTGAAAAAGGGCTGGTCTGTGATTAATCCTCATCAAAATATCACAATTATAGCGCGTCCTATCAATTGTGAGACATTTTTTTGTTTGAATTGGGTTGTAGACATACTTTTCGTATTGGCAATGTGTCAAAGGTACGGGGATAACTGGATGGGTGGACTAAATATGGGAGCAGAGTACAATAAGCCAATAGGCTGCAGTGCTCCCGGCATCTGAACGGCTCCCAAAATGAAAAAAAAAATGACCCAAACATTTAGTTTCTCAGGAGATTGAGTGTTTTTTTCTCTAAGCAGATGTGGATTATCGTCATGCCAATAACGACGTTTTGTTTATTCACATATGTAGGAGTTTTACGTTGTCTAGGGTATTGATTACATTTATTGTCACTCAAACATACAGATTAATACAGAACTATACAAATATGAACAACTAGGTTTAACATAAAATATAGTGTTGCCGGGATAAAAGGTGTCGTCTTACGTCTTATGAGTTCAACTCCAGAACTAGAACTATGGGCGTTGGCCGTTAGCTAGGCATGCGTATAAAGCATGCATAGAACGCATGCGTAGAATGACGAATGGGCATGCGTGAAGCGCTCAATGGCGAGCATGCGTGGAGCACTGAAAGGCACTCGTTACTCCAGCGGCGCGCTTATGGGGGTTTGGGTACAATGCCTACACTCGGCCATCCTGCTCTGAATCCGACTCGGATTCTTCGTTAACCCATGGCTTCATATATTCCGCACAAGTCGATGTTTTGATTGGACCTTCGTGGATTCCAACACGTGCTACATCGTATCTGTCGTTTCTTTTCTCTTTTGTTACTTCGTAGGGTCCCAAGTATTTTCTTTTTAACTTCAAGCCTGGTCCAAATTGTGTCCGTTTGATAGCTACTAGGGATCCTTCTTTATATTTTCTAGGTTCTTTCCTATTCGAATTATAGCTTCTCTTATTTTCTTCTTGGATTTTCTTGATTTGTTGTTTTGCACTATCCCGTAACTGCTGTCTGGTTTTATTAAACTCTTCTAGAATTTCTTCTTCTATCAGCTCTTTGATTTTTACTTCCTCCTTTGTTCTCATTTTAACTCCAAATAATACTTCGAAAGGCGTTTGGTTTATACTTCTTTGGTATGTGGAATTAAGGGAAGTTTGTACTTTATCTATATGTTTATACCATTTCGTAGGATCGTCTAATGTCAGCTTGGTTAAAATAGGAATTATTATTCGGTTAACTCTTTCAACCTGCCCGTTGCCTCTTGGAACGCCTGTGGTTATGGCAACGTGCTGGATGCTCTCCTCTTGGCAGTACTCTGAAAATTCAGTAGAAGTAAAGGCTGTTCCCCTGTCGGTGATAATTCTTTTTGGAGAGCCGAAGACTGTCTGTTGTTTACGTAGACAGTTTATTACTTCTTTAGTTGTTGTAGACTTAGTTGGATACAACCAAACAAATTTTGAAAAGTCCTCTATAATAACTAAAATATGTTTATAGTTTTTATTGGTTGACGTCATTGGTCCAACGTGGTCTGCGTGATATGTATGGAGGGGTCCCTCTTTTGGTAGAGAATGCAGGAACTCTTCCTTCTTCCCATCTTTGGTGTTTCCTAAAATACAAGATATGCAGTTTCTAATAACTACTCTTATCTTCTCTTTCAATTTTTCTATGAAAAATTCTCTTTTCACTACTTCTTCCGTCTTTGATACGGCAAAATGGCCTATTTCATGTGCTCTTCTGATTATTTCATTTTGCATGGCGTCTGGGACTACTAATAGCTCTTTTCCGTTTGCAAATTTATACAGGATATTCTTGTTCAAAAAATAATTATTATAGTCATTTCCAGACTCCAATATTGTTCTTAAGGCTCGAATGTGTTCATCTCCTTGTTGGGCTGATTCAATTCTTTTTAGTAAACCATTGTCTACCACGTCTTCAACTGTCATGACATTATGATATCGGCTCAATGCGTCCACGTGTGGTATTCTATTACCTTTTCTATGTTCAATTTTATAATTATATTCTTCCAACAAAAGAGCCCATCTAGCTACTCTTGGTGTTAAGTCTCGTTTGTCCATGGTTTTTTGGAACGCCTGACAGTCGGTAACTATTTTAAATGTTGCCCCCAGTAGGTATATCCGAAATTTCTTGATTGCCTGTATTATCGCCAAAACTTCTAATTCGTAGCTAGTATATCTCTCCTCGGCTGAGGTTGTCTTCTTACTCATGTAATATATAGGATGGAGGTTTCCGTCGTCCTCAGATCTTTGCAGTAAACATGCTCCATATCCATGTTGACTAGCATCAGTATGTAGTTCCAACTCGTATCCTGGTTTATAAATGTAAATAACTGGCTCACTACTAAGCAGAGTTTTCAACTTCTCAAATGCTTCTTTATGCACATCCTGAAATTCAAAATCTTGATCTTTCTTCAATAGGTCACTTAACGGTTTCGCTATTAGCGCATACGAAGGTATGAACTTCCTAAAATAACCGGTGAGTCCTAAAAATGATTGTAACTGCCGAACTGTTGTCGGTATGGGATAACGTCTTATGGCCAATGACTTTTCTTCAGAGGGTTGAACCTTCCCGTCTTCCACAATATATCCTAGGAATTCCACTCGTCGTTTCAAGAATTGGCACTTTTTCTTCTTTATTTCGAGTCCATAGTCCCTGGCTGTGTCCAATACCATTTTAAGTCTATCCAATCCTTCTTTTTCTGAAGCGCTTGGTATGATTATATCATCCATGTAGTATATGGCGATATTTTTTTGGGTCAGCGGCTTAAGTATATTTGCGATATATCTTTGAAAAACCGCTGGGCTGTTACATAGGCCGAATGGGCATTTTAAAAATTCATATTGCCCGTCTGGTGTAATGAATGATGTATATTTAGTGCTATTTTCTTCTATGGTGACATGGAAAAATCCATTCCTCAAATCAATTGTACTAAAGACTGTAGCATCTTGTAGGCAATCTAGCACATCTTCCACCAAAGGTAAAGGAAAACGGTCCTTAATTATTTTTTTGTTCAATTTTCTATAATCGCAACACAGTCTTTTTTTACCATCTTTTTTCTTTACCAGTACTATAGGGCTAGCGAAATCAGATGAACTTGGTTTCACTATCCCTTCTTCCATCCACTCGTCTATTTGTTTCTGTACCTCCACTCTTTCCGGTGGTGCTAGTCTCCGTGGTCGTTGATAGACGGGATTTTCGTCTTTTAATATTAACTTCATCTCTACATCCGTGGTTTTTATCTTAACAGGTTTGTAGTTCTCTACAAGGGTTTTAATTTCTTCTTTTATTTCAATATTTCTTATGTGGCTAACATCTATAGATTCTTCTTCTATGTCTACCGCTATTTCCATCAAAAAGTTAGAGGGTTGTTTCTTATATACAGATATACCGTCATCTCTAATGTTCACATCCAATTGGGATAATACCTGATTTCCGAGAATTGCTTTGAAATTAGATGCACTCTCTGGAATAATATGTATTTGCAAAGAGCAGTCTGCCCCATTAATCTTCACTTGACGACTAAACGATCCAAGTGTCTCAACTTTGCTGTTTCCCAGTCCTTTTAAAGGTATAGGTTGCTCGTCTAATCTGATATGTCGGAAATGTTTTCTATAGACGTCTTCTCTCAGGGCGGTGATATCACTGCCTGTATCAAATAGTGCAATTATTTCGACATTGTCAATTTGTAGTTTAACACAATTTTTTGGCACTGTCTCAATTGTACTAACAGTAGGAGGGTTACGTTCACCTTTATTTTTGAAGCATTTATTCGCTACATGGCCAAAACCGTTACAGCTAAAACATTTTGGACCTTTCTTTTTTTCTGGACAATCCCGTGAAAGATGTCCTTTGTTTCCACAATTAAAACAACTTTCCGTTTTTCCCCAATTAGCACGTTTCGAGTTTTCTGGGGATTTGTGATCCTCTCTTCTCCACTTGTCTCTGGGTTTTATATCTTGGTTATACGTGAACTTTCCTGCCTTCACTTGTTCATAAATTTTGATTTTATCTTTAAACTCTAAAAAATTTCTGGCACCATACAAAACTATTTTGTTTGAGGCGTCATCAGGTATTCCATCAATAATGTATTGCATCACCACCTCTGGTTCCAAGTTTGCACGGCTTCCAATTTCTCTCATAGTTAGGACATATTCCTGTACAGACTCTTCCCTCCTTTTCATTCGTTGCATCAACTGCTTATGCACCTCAGAGCTGCTGATTTTGATTTCAAATTCTTCTAGCAAAAGCATCTTTAACGTTGTCCAGGTTCTAACTCCTTCTAGGGACTGGACAAATAATTTAGCTAGTCCTCTCAGCGATTTTTTAGAAAAAATAAGCTTCTGTAATTCATTCCACCCCATCAAATCAGCAATATCCTCGAAGTCTAAAATCCATTTTCGAATCGGATATTTGTCCTTTCCGTCAAATGGTCGGATAGTGTCCTCAACATCTCTAAAAGTAAGCGAAAATTGATCCCTTGTATTCATTTTGCGAAATTGTTCCGCCACTGGTTCTAATTCGTATCTATTTGCCTCATTCGTATGACGTCTATACTCCTGCCATCTGGGCTCACCGACATGAATTCCATAATTTCTACCAGGATCTGAAAAATCATTATGTCTGAAATCATCTTCTAAATTGTATGTCTCCACCATTCTCATTGCTCCATTCCGGTTCCTCTCCGAAGCACTATATTCATACTGATTTCCATCTCTCTCATACGGGTTTCTTTCTGCAATGCCTAATCGGCCATTGTTCTCGTTATCTATACTTTCTCTACGTCCTCTTGTGTGTGCACTAGGTCTTAAGTCATCTGTTCCATGTTGGTTTGCTCTCCCAACTATTTTTTCGCTGTTATTGATGTTTCTGATTGGCATGGTTCCTTTCCTGTCTCTGTTCTTTGTACCACTATTTTCATTTTTGTTCTGCGTTTCGTCTTTTTCAAAATCATCGTCTTCGGTTAATTCGTCTTCTGTATCACGCTCCTTACATTCTGGGTTATTTATAAAGTGGCATATTCTGCAAATGAGATCATCGACGGATCCTGTATAGTCCAAATCCAAAACGCTACATATCGAAATTAGATCTGGGAGTTCTAAATTGTCCTTTACACTATTCAACTTTGATTCAAAGTCTTCTGAACTTTCACTAATGTGGAAGCCGGTGAATTCGCGAAGTGCCTTTCTTTGCTGCCGCGGCTCACCCTCATTATCAAAAATTATCAAGTGTAACGCTTTTATCGCCCGTACGCTACTTCGGTTTATGTTATATTGAATAATAGGAATTTCTTTTAATTTCACCATCTTAAAACAAAAGTGAAACTTACCAACCTATTAATAAAAAAATACTTATTTAAAATACTTATTCTGAACTAAATCAACAAAACGCTACTACTACAATGGTACATCAATACCACATCAGAAGTATAAAAATATTAAACAAAATTAAATAGAACTGACCGAAGACGCCTTTTCTTCCAGCACTTCAGACAATATATTATAAAATAGTTTTTCGGACAAACACAAACTTTAAACAACAATAAATAAAAAAAAATTATAACCTTTATGCAAATGTAAATTGCTATAATTAATATTTTTCACAAACTTAAAAACGTGAAATAAAGACATAACTGAAATAAAAGCGCAACGCTCATGTGTACGAATATACAGCTTAAAACGTAACAGAGAGAAAGAAATATGAAAAATCAGTACACCTTAATAACCATAAAAATTAACAAAACAATCGTCAAAAAATATCAGCAGTGCAACAGCTATTGATTCACTGTCCTTAATTTTAAACTAAATAAAATATTTCTTAAACTAGCGTTTTACCTCCTAGCAAATAAACATTTTATATATTGCACTGTTAAAAAAAACAATATCAAGATTAAAAGCGGTAAATAATCTAATAATGCCAATCAATAATAATTGAAAGGTTTCATTGTCTTTAGAAAAGAAACACTGATTATGTCGAAAATCGATAAAACAAATATTTTGAAATGTCTTTTAAACCTATCTTAATAAAAAAAAGTCACCGAGTCTTTATGTGAGTATAATAACAAAATTGCACTCCGTTTCGTTTACTAAAAGTCTTTTCAAGTGAAACAAATTGCTTCTGATGTATTTTAAAAATATCAAAATGTCTTTGAGAGAAAATATTGAAAATTACAATGAAAAGCATGCAGCCCACCTGTTTTTTACCAACCACGTTCGTGTTCAAACCTTTTCGCACTATTGGTTTTCTACTACATCCGTTAATGGGGTTGAAATTCCCTCGCATCAGCTATTATGACGTGATATCGACTCAGAAAAAAAACTTAATTTTTGGTTAGGTCACCATCTAATTGTCTTCATTTCGTCTTCACAATCGCAAATCTAAACGTCTTCTATCGTCTTTTGCGTTTTCTATCGTCTTTTACGTCTTCTATCGTCTTTTACGTCTTCTATCGTCTTTTACGTTTTCTATCGTCTTTTACGTCTTCTATCGTCTTTCGGCTTCACTTCGTCGTCGTCTTTTAGCGCCTTTTTCGTCTTATAACCTTATTTATCCCGGACGAGTCCCCAAAATGTAGGAGTTTTACGTTGTCTAGGGTATTGATTACATTTATTGTCACTCAAACATACAGATTAATACAGAACTATACAAATATGAACAACTAGGTTTAACATAAAATATAGTGTTGCCGGGATAAAAGGTGTCGTCTTACGTCTTATGAGTTCAACTCCAGAACTAGAACTATGGGCGTTGGCCGTTAGCTAGGCATGCGTATAAAGCATGCATAGAACGCATGCGTAGAATGACGAATGGGCATGCGTGAAGCGCTCAATGGCGAGCATGCGTGGAGCACTGAAAGGCACTCGTTACTCCAGCGGCGCGCTTATGGGGGTTTGGGTACAATGCCTACACATATTACTTTTTAGATGAAACCAAAGCAAATAATTTTGAAAGCCTAGGTTTATTCTTAATTTAAGGCGTAGGAGCCGAGGTTAGAAGGATGAAACAATGGATAGCTTTTCCAGTAATCCTAACGAAGAATGTCACAATTTCCAAATTGGAAATGTTGACAATCCACCTCTGCAATGAAATTTTATTGTCACGAGAGAGAAATTCCATATGGGCTCCAAGAATGGTCAATTCTCAGCCAATCTGGGATTGTGCTTACACTATGAATGTACTGGAAGACCACCGAAGCAAGGTGACGGCAGCTTGCACGTTGATGGAATTACTTGACCAGAGTCCTACTGCGGCCTTGCAAAAATGATAACAAAAAGGTCTAGGGGCAATAAAGACAGAATACTGAAAGTGATGAGTTTGCTAGTCGAGCACTGTGAGTTCAACAGGCGTTGAAACCTGATGGAATTGACAGACAAAGCCACTTGAAGATTTTATCAATAGGCATGATAAATAATTTTGACGATCTTCGTACGCATAAGCTCAATCCAAAAAAATGTTATTTCTTGAAAAAATGAAGGTTTCTAGAGAAATTTACGTTTTTAATATACAATTCAAACTTCGAAAGACACTATTATAATATTAATGGCGTTCAAATATTTCAGTTCTAAAACATTTTTCGGCGCCGCCAAAAACTGATTATAATAACTTAAAATAATAATGTTTTAGACTCGATTATTGTGACATGATTTTAATTTTGCTCTTTTTATTGGGCTATTCAAATATAAAAACATTATTATGTAAAATGGTATTGATTTCTTCAAAAAAGTCTAAATTTTCCTTCCGGTACCATTTTCTCTGAAACCATGTAATATTTTCTCTTCAAAATATCAGCATGTATTGAGCGTAACATGGTACACATGCTATGCATAGTTTTGAATCAATATTTTTGAAATAAACCGAATAAAAAATCAAATCCAATGGAAAACAATAACGTTATCCAAATAAATATGCAAGGCTCTTTGACCATGGGGAACCATTTCGACTACTCAAATTTGGTTAAAATTGTTCCAAAAACAAATGAGAACTGTTATTGCCTCTTAAGAGCTTATGCATGCGGAGAATAGATAATTACACAATACATTTTATACTTGCATGCTTATACACTAACCTAATTTATGAACCGAACCCTTGTAAGAAGAGGTATATTATGCGAATAAATATCTATCTATCAATGTGTTTTTTTGCAGTCAAAACTTCTCTAAAAGAAAAATTGGAAAAATCTACAAATGGACAAGTTAAGGTAAAATACTATACATTTGAGTACGTTTATATGTCTTATCATAGATGTGACAAAAAGCCATCCTCCATAAGTTTCTGACATATTTTTCCATGTACACTTGCGCATAAATAGTAGGATATATTTGCAACCGAAAATCTTTATATTGGCAAACATATAACTTAGAAATAAAGAAACTTAAGTCGCTTTATACGACTGTAGTCGTGCTGCCAGCTCTAGTGGAGGAGGGGAGGTTCAAAGAGTAAACAGTAAACCAAATTGATCTTTTGAGGGCGCCAGGTAAGTTTGCCCCAGGCAACTACCGAGTTCGAATCGTCACTTCTAAACCTACCAAATAAGTGTCAATTTACAAAAACAAAAAAAATGAAAGACGTAGATCTTTAACTAAGTTTATTCGATCGTAGCAGTAGGTAATAAATTTACTGTTAACTAACATAAGCAGCACAAAAAAAATGTAAGCAGTTCGACCCAGTCGAAAATTAGAAACAAGAAACAATTATAAGCAATAGTTATCTAGCAGATCTATAGCGATCTAAGCTCAGTCCATACACTAAAAGAAATTTTATATCTACTAATATTGGCTACAATCTAATAGAGAAAACTTTATCTGATTTAGTTACCGGTATGGTTTCAAACAACTGTGAGCATCTACTTGAATTTAAAATGCAATTATAAGTTATCAATTATACGTTATAATTATAAATTATAGTTAGTATATCAAGCAATACTAAAGTACCTATACAAACCAAATAATTACAGGCGGTATTAATGCATGCTATGAGAAATACGTGAATAAGCAACACCGCTTGAGCTCAGGCGCATGCGCATAATATAAGCTATACACTTACCGGTTGGCCGATATATTTTTAAATTATATAAATTATATGAATTATAAGAAACAGCATTAATTTGACGCTTAACAATCGGTAGAGCTTCTCTAAAACGCCTTAAAAGTATTTATATTATAAAATAAAAATTATTATTTTGGACGTCTAAATATACAGACACCAGCAGTAAAATCAGAGCGAAATGTTTATAATATACTATGCCTTGTGGAGCAAGACTTGCTTAAAGATGTTTTCTATGTGCGTTCCATCATGTGCCAGCATACCCAACTGCCAATAATTGTTGTAAATATAATGCCAGAAAAACTCCAAAATCCCAATAGGAAGAAACCAGCCGAATTCAACAATGTTCGCAGCTTTCGGTCCCAACAAAAAAACCCCTTATACAAGGGGTTTCTGGTTTATTGACTGCTTACAACTAACAAGCTACTAGAATATCCAGGTGGGATGGATCTGATAGTATACTCCAAATACCAATATTTCACCTCAGAAATTCTTACACGAATTTATTTTGTTCAAATGGTTAAATGTGGAAATTCAGCTCCCTTGGAACAGGTTAAAGATCGAGGACACACCAAAATAACTGGCTACCCACAACCTACGATGCTCGAACTTTACAATGGTAGTTTTAAAAATAATTCCCAAGCATGGATGATTGCAAACATCAAAGATTTTAAAACTACTTTTTGGTGCTACACACCTTTTACCACAAAATCACCATTAAGAATGACCATTCCGCTCTCCTACGCAGACCTGAGGTACTGCCCAATATAGTATCTAGATTTCTACAAATTAGATTATAATACGATTAAACAAATTCCACTAATCGAATACCTTGTTTCCAAGGTGGCACTGAAGGTATGTTAACTGAATATTCAGTTTTAAAGTCAATATATACGAAATGTCGCATAATATTTGTACAAAGTTTCGCTGTAAGAAAAAAGTAACAGATCGATGAGCATAATAATTGATTATGAATCGCGATTTATAACAACTATAAAAAATGTAATTTATATTAATATAATGTTCTAATTAAAAATAAACCGTTACATATTTTCCAATGGGAAGGACATGCCACAAGTCGGTATGATGAAAAAGTACAACTTTTCGAAGAAATTCATTACAGAATTAAGCAGCAAGAAGGAATGGGATCCAAATACCATTACCAGACTTGGAAAGAATGCCATTCAATGGCTCAAAAGCAATAGGAGGAACTAGGATAGGACTGGTCGGGCCAGGAACCAAACACTTAGAAAGCTTGGAAAAAACCCCAAGTATCTTTCAAGCGGAAATCCACGCCATAAGAAAGTGCGCCCAGTTCATTATTGATGGAGGATACAGAGGACAAGCGATTATCATGATGACATATAGTCAAGCAGCAATCAAAGCACTGAACACAGTTCCAATATGGTGTGGGAATGCCCAGACAAGAACCAGGCGAGAACAGTATAATTACCTTAATATGGATTCCAGGATACACTGGAATAGAAGGAAACGGAATAGCAGATGAACTAGCAAAGAGGGGTCTTAAATACCTTTCTGGGGGCCTGAAACCTTTTGCGGAATCAGTTCCAATGTAATATTGAAATAAATAGGTGAAGCCAAAAGAATGAGATCTGATCATTGGAAAGATCTAGTAGGGCTTAGACAATCAAAGATTCTTCTGGGTGACTACAACCTGTTCAAATGAATGCATAAGTCAAAGTAAAACTGCGCCAAGAGATTTAACAGGGATCCTAATGGGAAATTGTCACCTGAAGAAGCTCAAAATATAGTAAAGGAAGCAGAATGTAGATTTTGTGGCATGGAAGAAGAAACCTTCATCCACATACTTTCCAACTTCACAGCACTCCAGAATCCTAGAGTACAGTACCTAAGTTGAAGCCTGCATATGTACTAAAATTCCTCCGGGAAATAGGACTGAAGGAGCTACTAATTTCAGAGACTTTCCTCAGAAACTAAGTAGAAGTAAGGGGGTACAATAGATCTTTCAGGTCACAGTGAATGTTACCCCAAAAATACATACATACATTCCAATAGGAAATTAGGTGGTTCTAGTAAAAATCAATGAAAAATTGTCGTTTATTGACAAATTTGTAAGTACATAAAATAAAAATATGCGACTAAAGAATAAGGATTTAAATAAATTCCAAAAATATTTTCATTTGTAACAAACTAAATTAGCAAAATAAGATCACCGGGACAGTAAAGGATATAATTGCACTAATATTAAGTCCTATAAATTTCGGAGTGACTAAGTACTTTGAGAGGAATTATATTTATTAGGCCCGTTTGTAATATCAATTGTTCATTAAATGTTTTAGAAAAATTTTCAATTTTCATAAATTCTACACATTTTCTTGTCAATTTTAATTGACGTGATCTACTTATAGAACCAGTCCTACCTTCTACCAATCATGCAAAAATCTTATATTTTGAATGGTAGACCTTAACTGTCATTCTTGTCAGAAAAACCACTTATTGTTGGCGATATTGACCTTAGACTGAACTCCTATATTAGGGAGATCTTTCGTATAAAAATGATAATATTAGTTAAAAATATATATTAGACAGATAAGGGCGAGTTGTACCAAACACCTAAACTCGGTTTAATGTTGACTGATGTTTAGACTGATGTAATTGTTGATTATAAATACATCAATCAGACACAGCCTAAACATCAGTTATCATTAAACCGAGTTTAGGTGTTTGGTACAACTCGCCCTAAGAAACATCATAAATTTAATCATAATAATATTCAATTATCAAGTCAATTTCAGTATCTCATGGAAAGGGAGGATAGAATTTCATTCTGGTTAGTCACTTCGAGCTGCTATAAGCATCAGCCGCATTGGAAGGTATTTTGAATATGAGGCTCGAGGGATGGGTGAGCGTCTAAAGCAGGAATCGACACCTTTTTTGGCTGCGGGTCAAAATTAACCACAATGTGAATATTGAAGAGACGTTGGGATCATTGATATCTTCATTTATAGACGTAAGATGTAAGGGATGAAAGTAAAGCTCGTCTCTTACCATGACTTACACGCAAAAACAAAGTATGCATCTATTAAAATTTTTTTTATTCTTAAAATATTCATGTTTTATAATCTATTTTTATTTTATACTTTTTTTCGGAATTAAAGTGAGACACTCGGTGACCAGCGAGTCATAGGTTGCCGACCTCTGCCCTGCCCTGCCCTGCCCTGCCCACATATGAAATATAAGTACTCTATATAGTTTTGACAATATCCATATTTATTTAAAATGCAAATAAAATCATGTTTATGAATAATTTTTAAATTATAATAGTTTCTATAATTTTCAGCTTAAAATATATCACAACAGTTAATATCAGTTGTTAAGAAACTTTAATAATTGATTAGTGGATAATGATGGTCGAAAATAGTACATTGTTTACATGGTAGGAAAAGCCTAACATTCCTGAGGCACTTGATACTGCTACATTAGAATTATTGCCAAATAAATCCAGAGAAAACAACGAATATGCTTAAATACAACTGTAAGGAAATCTTGACTTTTTCTTCAAAAAATTTTGCTAGAGTCGACAGAAGCAAACATGAGCCCCAGTAAATCTGCGAACTAAACGTAACGTAAGGTGTGAATGAATCCCATCAATCAACAAGATCAGCTAATGACAAAAATGGATTTGCCACTATGTAGCGAATGAGTAGTCAGCAATTCAGGATTTTTTTTAGCTTGTTCAACAAAAAATTTGAGATTTTAGTAAATCTGATAAAAAATGGATGGATAAAATGAATGAAGTGGTAGAATAATGTGAATTGTAAACATCCATTTTGTATACTCACAATCCCTACTAATTATTATTAATGATAAATTCTTAACAACTGAAAAAAATAATAACATTTGGCAGAATAATTATAAATTAAAAAAATATATTAATCCCGATTTCCAGTATAAATACATATTGAAATTATTCTATAATTTCCTTTGTTCATCACAAATGCTCTCTTAACATTTGTCTAAAATCGTCTAGCTTGTACAAACTATTCGATAATCTACCAAACGCATTTACTAATGACACAATTTCATTTCTTTGTAGTTGGAATTCTTTCTTATTGTGCGAATCTAAAGTTTGAAGTTGTGTTATACCCTCAAATTTTCCGCTAAAAAGAATTTTTAAAGCTGTACCCAGTCCTTGTGTTTGTAACTTTCCCCACAAGCGACATTTGTCGCATCCTACGCAGTCCATAATTCTAGTGATATTCCTAAAGTGTTGTTTGAACTCATATTTTAGTTTTTCAGCTTGCTCGCTATTTCTGAACATTGATGTTTCATCGAAATGATCCGGGAACGATTTAATAATATTGAGAAGATCCTTCATAGCCATTTGTGTGTCCCAGTCGTTAGAGTCATTGCCTTAAAAATTCATTAAATTAGGACGAATTTAAACTTACATTTAATAACATTATAAATAAATAAACAGCTGATTTTGATACCTTAATTTTGAATAAACGTTGTCATGTTACAAAAAACATATTCTTATTATAAGCATTAAAAGCAAATTAGCGGATGCTTTCAAAAAAGAAAATTGTTTGTATTCCAGTCCGCATTTTTATACAGGGTGTTTTCAAATGACACAACGTTTGCATGTAGATACTTCTCGTAAAATTGGACAAAATGATGTAAGGATTGAGGGGTCCAGTTCATTTACTTTCCGAAATACGGGGTGTTGAAGTTATAAAAATTTTAATGTTTCTATTTGCTAACTTAAAAATCGATTAATAAATTCATTTGATATTCGGCAGGTTGTTTTTAAATGTGAAAAGGCATATTTTGATAAAAAAAATTTGTCAATTCTTGATCCAGTGGAGTACATTTGGAAAAATATGTCACTTTTCTCCCCCCATTTTTCACGCCACTGGCATTTGTGACTATCTTCAATCAATTTTGTATTACGTAATGTTTTTCACGTGAAAAACACATAACCTTCACATATCAAAAAAGGTGTAGTTTTCAAAATATTTAATGTTTTCATGAAGTTTGCAGCATCATTTTCAATAATAAAAGCACAAGTTTGCCAAATATTTTTGAGTTTTCCACAATGTTCAAGATGCATTGCTGCTTCACAAATTAGTTTCTGATACATATTTTAACCATTATTATCAAGGTTATTAAAAAAAATGCAAAAAAAAATTTTTTTTTCATTTTATTATTAAAAAATTGGATCGCAGACTTCATGAAAACATTAAATATCTTGAAAACTACACCTTTTTTGATATGTGAAGGTTATGTGTTTTTCACGTGAAAAACATTACGTAATACAAAATTGATTGAAGATAGTCACAAATGCCAGTGGCGTGAAAAATGGGGGGAGAAAAGTGACATATTTTTCCAAATGTACTCCACTGGATCAAGAATTGACAAATGTTTTTTTATAAAAATATGCCTTTTTACATATAAAAACAGCCTGCCAAATATCAAATCAATTTATTGATCCATTTTAAAGTTATCAAATAAAAACATTTAAAATTTTATAACTTCAACACCCTGTATTTCGAAAAGTAAATGAACTGGACCTCTCAATCCTTATATCATTTGGTCCAATTATTTTAAGAGAGGTATCTTCATGCAAACGTTGTAAGAGTCATTTGAAAACACCCTGTTTGTGAATATTGTATATCTTCTATTGGTGTAGTCACTCATGTAGTGCCTTTTCGGAAACTCGCTTCAGTGAGCTCCAGTAAAAGATATGACAACAGCGCGTTGATTCACAAAAGTGTAGATTAGAATGACAGTAATAGTAATAACAAAAGGGCGTAAAATTTTAAAAGCAGAATCGAGGTGGTCCACAAAAGAATTTAAATACAATATTTGTAGAAAAAGGTAATTCACCAATAATAGGGCATCAATTGACACTACTGACAGCCACAATGAGAATAAATTTTTTTTTTTATTCTAGATTTGTAATTTGGTTGTTTTGTATTCATTTAAATTATCTTTTTGATTATAAACACACAAAATTAGTAGTTAACCTAACTAGTGCGGAAAGTGATACTTTTCCGCACGCTATTGCAGATCTATTCAAGTTCCGCCAGCAATCTCGTGCGGAAAAGTCACTTTACGCACGTGTTAGGCACACTATTTTTCCTACTAGCATCCGGAAAAACATTTATTTCAAAATACATATCAACAACTTAATTATTATTATTATTTGACATCCATTTGATAAGGCTTTTACCAGGGCCATGAAAAGAATTTCTAACTACAACCATACAAATACATATTTTAAATATTCAAATGTCAGTATACTCCTCAAAAATTTCCGCACGCTACTATTAAAAACCACGTTTTGTGCAAAAACGCATGATTACTATCAGATTCATCAGGGCGACTGTCACAACTACCCAAGATGGTAGTTACTCAGAAACGGTACCTGTACAAGGTAGGAGTAATATGTATATTTTTGAAATCAGAAAGAGAAAAAAATCCATCCTGAAAATGTTGAAATATACATGGTATCCCATGAAAACAACTATTCTTTTTTAATCCCCTTAAATTTGCAACCTACTGAGCTTTTGATATAATATTACGAAAATTCAGGTCTAACCAAACAACTTTTATATTTTATATAAGACTTAAAATATCTTCTAACTTTTTCTTCACCAAAATATTCACCCATCGGAACCATGAAAGTATTTGTGTTTGTATTTACATACTTGGTTTCCAGTATTTGAATCGATTTTTTATGTGCACAGAGATTGTAATTTTGAATTTCATGTCCAAACTTTTGAGATACTGACTACATATAAGGTTTGTTCCAACCGCAGTCAGAAACCGTCAGAAGCGATCAGAGAATAGTCGACCATTGCAATCCGTGATAGGAATTACGCGGAAATAACTCGTTGTTTGCTATGACCAGTTATTCTCTGATCGTTTCTGACAGTTTCTGACTGCGGTTGGAACAAACCTATAGTTATAGTTTTCATTTGGTATACATGTATAACAAGTGACAAATTGAATATTTAAAAATACGTTATCTGTAAATTGATATAACTAATAGAATTATCTTACTTAAGTTTCAAACTCACCAGTGTAGTATTCTTCATTTTCTAAATAAGGTGCTGCCTTTGCCAGTGCTCTTAATTCAACTAAGTAAATAAAATACAAGTTTCTCAACCAATTTGGTCCTTCGCCATTGGTTGTTTCAGGAGAAAACCTTTTCAGGAATTCATTTAGATTTGGACCCCATTTTTCTTCATTTTTTCCAAGCATAAATCCGTTGTTTTTGGATAATAAGTAAATGGCAGACAAATGAGTGTTAATACTAGCATGCAGACCAGATATCGATCTATAGAAGACTCTTTCTAATAAAATAAAAGGAATTTAATCAGTAGTAATACTATAAGTACTTCAAAATAATCAGGTTATGCATAGATAACTGATTCTGTCAAACTGACACGATTTGTAATTATGCAGGGAGTATAACCATATTTATTTTGAAGTACGTATTGTATTTGATACGATTATTTTGTTAAGTATATATAAACAATTTATTAATTCAGATACAAATTGATACAATGGAAATTACAATCCAAATCGACTCATTTTTTATAAACGTCAAAATTTGACGGTAATGTTAGTTTGTGTGTTGTTCTATAGGCGTTTTCGATTATTTACTTTTGGCTGCTAGTGGTAGCTCGTAGTTACTGAATTTCGTTCGTTTATTACCAGGCGTGACGCCTAATCTTACCTTCCCCTTACCCCTTGAGCACATACCGAAAAGTATGGGCTTCAAGCCATGGACATTAAATGATTGACGTTTGTCAGGTTTGACGTTTATTTTAAGGTTAAAATTGTGCCGATTACGATTTTAATCTTACTGGAAATATTTAAATATGCAAAATTATACTATCAATAACATCATAGTCGAAAACTGTTCTTCTAAAAACACAGGAAATTCATTGATAATATCAGATGATAGTTTGGATGATGACATGATATGACAAGTGGCTTTGAGGATCCCAAAAATCGTGTTCGTTTTTCTCAAAAGTCTTGACGACTGAGGCGTCACGCACAAATGCTTGAAGCCCAAATAAACGAAAGCAGCATATTGATGTCGATGTGGTTACTATGGAAATCGAAGTATCGTAAAATTTTCCATTGGTAGAGCTACTACTACTAAATGTGCAGGCTAGCCTTGACCTAGACAAACTCAGGCCAAGGTTCCGACACTGATGCCCCTGGCGAGCCATTCCTGCTATCTAGACATCCATGAAGCCGAGCCCCTCTATAAAGGCCACAACCTTTTTCAGTGGATGCCTGCTTGTGTCTCCAGGGGCCATAACAGGGACTCCTAAGATGCCTGCGTAGTACAGTCCAGTGTAGACACAGTCATGCGGCAACCGCTACCTAGAGAACTTTCGATAGCTGCCTTAGCGTATCAATCGATCCATCCCTTCAGTAGAAGTTTGGATTGTCTAGGACCCTACAGAGCATTCCAATGAGCGAGGTGCTGATTCCTCAGCCACTTCGACTTCTTTCGTAATTTTTGTTTTGTTGGGCCCAGGGTCGGGCCCGGGCCGCAGAAAGGAGCTACCGCCCATATTTGCCTCCAAAACCAGAGTGGGCCGGAATCCATTCTAGTCGCACTGCGTTGCGATGGTATATCCACTCAGGGCTTCAATTGCTGTCTGACTTTCGGTGTATATGGTTATGCGTCGATCCACATAACCTCTGTCTAGGTTTATCTGCGCACATTCCAAGATAGTATATCTCGGGCCGATATGCAGATACACCATCACCCAATGGCACACAGATTTGTGTCCTTGGGTTCCTAGAGTAAATTCCTACCCCTGCTCTACTATCTGAGCATTAGCCATCTGTGTACAAGACGGTTCCATGAGGCTGTGTATTCCTCTCTTTTCTCCAGGATTCTCTATCCCGGATCATAGCCTTGTGTGGGGTTCCGAAGTAGTAAGCATTCGTCAGCCGCTCGAGCCAGAACTGGAATATCTTCCAGGGGCCAGAGTGTTTGCACTCTTCCTCTCTTCGTACGTATCCCAGACGTTTCAAGCGCAGAAAAGCCCTCCCCACCTCAGATGAGATGAGTAACGGCGTAAAGTAGCAGTTATACTCTATTCCAAGATTCTTCGGTTAATCTTAACACCAACATAATTTATTCATAAACTTTCATTATTAAATACTCAAGACCAGTTTTTTACTTTCTTATGAAAAATAAGAAAGTAAAAAATGAATAATATACCACAAGGAGCCTACAGAAGATACTTAAGACCAGATACCGAGTCGAGGAAATATTGTGAAATATACTTTAAAAAAATAACATCATAATTATTTCACCCAATTCAAACATAAACTGTGAAAAATAGGTTTTTTAATTGAACGGCTTCAAACAAACTGAGGGCATTGATAAAAAGTATTGCTCTTTTTTTGGGTCTTGCAGTCAAAGAGCATACAGCGACATCATAATATTTATTTTCAGTCTATAAGTCAGCTTTTTTTTAAATGAATATAAAATGTTATATTCTCAGATATTAACAATATTCTAATCAATCAATTTTTATCGAAATATGAAAACAAGTGAAAAATAATGTACATGAGATATCAAAATAATAATTCGTGTAGATTATAATATTTACCTTCCAAACAAAGTTCGTTTAGTTTGCTGCTCTGGATATACGGATTAAAGCTAAATGATTTTTTTGGCCTGAAACAGTTTTCTAAATAAATACTTTTCCATACTCTATGAGCTGAGGGTCCAGAGTATCTGAAATATAAACAGAATATAATTTGTATTATACATAAAAAATTTTACAGACTGTTTGCTATGGCAAATCGGTTTTTTGCAAGAAGGATGCAATATAAACTGCTGGTTAGTGTATTCGATCACAAAATTCATTCATTTATTCTAATTGTAGCGGGGCTAGATACCACCATAAATTTTTTCAAATATGTTGAGGCAATTTGAGATTTTATACAGGGGTATATAATACACTAAAGAAACAGAATCCCAGACAAAACATCAACACTTTGATCTTTTTCGACAGAAATTTCCAGTAAAAACATTTGTCTATTTATTCAGTGAATCGCTACGTGAATATGTCGGGAAGAAAATGTAACAGTGTATAATATGGCATATACATCTGAGCCAAAGCAATGCGGAGCCAAGTTTTAGCTATCATTGAATAAAAATTATTCAAGGCGAACGATCGAATGATTATAATGTATAGGCGGATTACTACGAAAAGTGACCGAGTAAAATATTTGTGATTGTTGGAAGCCAGAATGACGTGTCATTGCACAAGATCGCAAGCATTTTGAACATCTATTATAGTAATTTTTCAATTTTTGCTTTTAATAATTTGTCATTCGTTTCGTAGTATTTATGTATTTGCTTTATTTAAAATGTGTTTTTGTTTTATTATGTACTCAAATACTTATCGGTAAAAAAATTGTTATTGTACCTCAGCAACTGAAAGTGTGGATATTCATTAGCAGCTTCACTGTTTCTTTTTACAATAACTATGTCAAGATAATTAGTCTAAAATTTGGATAAAATTGCAGGTGTTTTAAAATCCATTTAGCATACAATTTAAGAAAATTGTAAATTGCACGAAAAGTATAATACCTAAGTAGTGGATATTTTTGTGATTGTGAAAAATTATTGAAATACAGAGTGTTCCATTTAAAATAAGCCCGATATTACACATTGAATGATGTAATAATGAAACTGAAAATTCTGAACACCCTGTAAAGATATGTTTAGTACTCAATCGTGGAATACATTCGATTAATGTCCAACTATTAAGATTGATATGTTCACATTTTTAAAAAAGTCAGCATAACTCGGAACCCTCTGTATTTAGGTAACCATGATAAGGGAGTATTTTATTTTGAATGTATTCAGTCAGTTGTTGAGAGTACCTGATAAAATTGAGGAATTACCTCGGGAATTACATTCTTTTTGTTCACAATACAAGTTTTTGCACTATTTGTAAATATATCAAATCATATACCTACTTGAAAGTGGTTGAGTTATTATTTCCGATTATGCCCAATGGGAAATAAAAATTGACTTGTCATAATAGGCTATTTAGAATCAAATAACCAACAATTTAAAATTACTTACCCCGTATATCTTTCTGGATTTAGTAATAAATCCACATATTCCGCATTTTCATTTCCATCATCAATATCACAGAAATTGTCTAAAGCGTCATCATAAGCCTCCCACATTTGCAAGTCTTTTTGTAGTTTTTCCGAAATAGTTTTATTCAAATAATCCAACTCATTGTGATGTGTAGCGCAGCCTTCATTTACTTCCTTCGAATATTTTTCTTTAGGATGTGTATCTAAAATAATATTCTAATTACCTACACATTTTTATTTCAAATGTTTTTCAAAATTGTGAAGAAAAAATCATTTTGAAAATAACATTTTAATAGAAAGTGGATGATGATATAATTTGAATTTTTTCATAAAAAAATGTAGGCGTTTTATGGACATAAATTGGGAAAAAACAATTTATTTTATTTTTAAATAATTATAATATTTTTCAGAATTACTTTGTTTAGAATTATTTTTTTCGAGTAGTAAACCGCAAGTGGAAGTGTATACGTACACCGCAGGAAGTTTGGTGGAAGTATGTAGAAATTTGATACAGAAATCAGACGAAAAGCGGCGAAAATAACGAAATTAGAATTATTCAATGGGTCATAGGGTGTTAATGAAAAGGTGTTACAAACAGAAAGAGCGTGTGGAAAATGCAAAAGTTGGCGTAAAATTTCCTGTCTACATGGGTCGTTGGACCTTTAGTTTTCGAGATACAGAGTGTTAGAGTTACCCATACAACAGGTATAATATCATGAAAATCATTGTCTTTAGATATTATAAATGTTTGTGCTAGTTATAGAGGCGTGTTGCATTACAAAAATGTTACATGGGTTCTTAGATTGGATAAGATTAGAATTGGGGTGGCTCTTTGTCCTATCCCACTGCGACCTTTGCATATCTATTGTGGTCCTCCCTCGGGTCCTCTCTATATTTAGAGGTCGATATCCAGCTTTATTTTTTTTATTAGACTTAATAGCCTGGTTACCGCCTCCTTTGTGTAGCTCTTTGTCCTCGGTTTTTCTTCTCCGGTTTCGTCTTCTTCCTGGCAGAACCTGCATAGGCTGTCTTCTGCTAGTCCAATTGTATGCATATGTTTCCTCAGCCTACAGTGCCCGGTAAGCATTCCCACTATTATCCTCGTCATTTCTCGTGGGTCGTGTGACAGTTTGGCCGAAGGGCTTTTAAGGAATAATTTAGCGTGCCTTTGTCCTGGGGTGCAATGCCTGGTTGTTTATCCATTTGTGGATGCTTCATTTACTTGGGCATTTAGCAATACCACAGGAAGGTTTTGGCCCTATCATGACCTCTGCTGCTCCCTGCTTGGCTAATTCATCGGCCTTTTCATTGCCTTTATTCCTTGGTGGCCTGGTACCCAGGCTAGGGTCACTTTGTTATGACTACCTAGTCTGTTGAGAGCCTTGCGACATTCCCACACCAGATTTGATGTTATCTTATATGAGCGTATCGCCTTAAGTGCTGCTTGGCTGTCAGAGTAGATGACGATTCTTTGGTTATTCACCTCCCGTCTTATCAACTCTTCTTCACAGCATTGCACAGCTATTACCTCTGCCTGAAAGACAGTAGCATGTTTCCCTAGGCTTAGAGAGATCGCGATCTTCTCCTGTACCCCGTATATTCTGGCTCCTACTCCAGAGTCTGTTTTAGAGCCATCAGTGTACCAGTTGAGATTCGCTATTATGGGAGGACCTGCTTCCCAGTCCTTTCTCTCTGGAATGGAGATTGTATATTCGTTTTTAAAACTATATTGTGGGGCAATCTGATCCTGCATGGGTTCTTACATTGAAAACAGTGTGTGGAAGTTTGGTGGAAGTATGAGGAAGTAGGTGTAAATTATTTTTGCCAGTGGCTTACCCCTCCTTTTTTTCTGAACTTTTCGGGGCAACATTTTTGAAAGTCTATGCTTTTTAAAAAATACAAATATTATCGTCAACTATATAAATATTCATTTTGGACCAGAAATATTTCTGTTCAGATTATAAAGAATCACATCTGCAGATATGCTATATTATGAGAAAATTCAGCAATTATTCTAGATAACAGTAAAACTAGTCTTGAAGGCCTCATTATTGTCACGCACAATCCATAAGTTTGTTAATAATAGTAAGTGTGAGTGTGAAAGTGATTAGCACATATAACTTACCAGGAGGTACTACTTTTGGTTGCGTATCTCCTTTGAGTCCTTCAGGAATCTCCTCGGGAGGACAAAGTTTCACATGGCAATCTTTCATTGCGCATTTACTATCGTCCAACCAGAATGGACACGGTCTTTTTAAATTCACCTAAAAATGTACATAAAATGAAATAGACGCCTTTCATTCTTTTTGAAAGAATGAAACAATATTCATAGCTTTACAGGGCGGGTGCTATTAGCATTTTTTAGAGAGGGGTCTAGATCCATTCTAGTCTTATTAATTTTGTCCAACATTTCTAAACTGGAAATAATCTTAATTATTATTAATGATAATGATAACGTAGATAAAAGAACAAACCTAAGAAATATAGGTATGGCAAATATTAGCATTTTTACGGTAAACGTTTTAAATATGTAGTTAATTTGTTTGCTTACAAATTCACATTAGTCAATAGACAATTTCGTTTTCAATATTCACATTGTAAAATGAAACTAAAATACATATTAATTATTAATTTTTCTCAATAATATTATTGTGTACAGCTCCGTTCATTCATTAAGTAGGTAGTTGTAATTTACTGAAGGATTTTATTTAAAATTCTGAATTACTATTTTCATTTTCTTATTTCGATAGTGCTGTAGAAAAAATACGAGGGGTGAACCACTGAAGAAAATAGTGTACAAATTAGAGAAAATACAAAAAATACTCTGAAAAATACTCGTTACATTAGAAAATACTCCTGAAAATACAGTAAAATGCAGTGGAAAATACCTGGGAGAATACAGAAAATTTCTGTTTAAACATTTCTTGTAGTATTGTAATAGAAATAAAGATTTTTTTGGAGAAAATACTTGAACAATACCTGGAAAATACAGTGTAAGTACAGATTTTTCTTCAGTGGTTTACTCCTCGAAAAAATATACCTTACAAAAAATACTGGTTTCATTTCCATCAAAAACAAACCAAACTCTCTAAATCGAGTTCAAAATTGTTGTATTATGACGTGTTAGTTTACAATAGGTAATAAAAATGGACAGAGTAGTAATTTTTTATCGCTTTTTGAACTTTTTTTGTAAAATTAATTGTAATAAAAAATCGTAAAAAATCAACAGGAATTGTAAAGTACGTACTTTAGACACAAAGTCTGTGAGTTCAAAAAAACATTTTCGTGCGTGTTGCGTACAATATTTTTTGACAACCGCGTGGGATCAGAAACCATTGAATCACATATTTCTCTATTATACATTTTAATTCTTATTTGATTTGAACATAACAAAAAATACTGGGTACATATTAACAAAACCATTTTAATTCTTATATTATATTAAAATTCGAGCAGTCAGCCGTTAATCCGTTGCTATGGTAACGACGGGATTCTTTCCGGCTTAGGCCGGGAAGTTCGTACTTTCCGGACTAGGCCGAAAAATGATACTTTCTCAAAGAAAAAGCGTACGGAAAGTGTGTACCGGGTGGCCAACTAAGAACGGTCGTCGGCCATATCTCAGGAGTGGATTATACCACAGTCTCGAGAAAAAAATTTTCATGACAAAAGTGGCCTCGAGAAAAGCCTGGAAATTATTTTCAAAATTGTAGGTCCACCGCTAGAGGGCGTATTTGACAAATGAAATTTTAAAATAGGAATTTTTTCAAAATTTACTCCATTAACGAGCACATTAAACATTATAATCAGATTCCTCGACAATTTCTGTATACTTTTGATGTGACAAGTTTAAGTCTATCTCTTCAAATAAGGAGTGGGGGAGAGTGGGAACCTTGTTACGAAAAAACACCTGTAATTTCGGTTCTGCTTGACCGATTTTAATAAACTTGATGTTGTTTAAAAAGCCTTTGTTGATCAATCGGAAATTTGTAAATATGAAGCAATCTGAGTGATAACATGAATGCTAGAGGGCGCTGTTTTATATTTTTCAAATAATGTGTTTTCTCGTAACAATTTTAAATGGGAGCATACAAATTGAAGTAGGTCATTGAAAAGTAGACTAAATTTGTAATAAAACACCGCAAACCGATATCTCTTTCCTATCCTGAGATATCGTAAGAAACAGGTAAATGGCAAGAGTCGCTTTTCCCACATCTAGAAGGCTGGTTCGCGTTAACAGAAATTATTAAATTTAGCCTGAATGAAAAGACCTTACATCAGTCTACAGTAATTTAAAAGTAATTTAAACTGTTATCATGGTTGCCACTACCACTAGATCACCTAAATGTAATGCTACTAGTAATAAGTACGAATTTTGGAATAATGTGATAAATCGAAAAATTTAAACTTTTAACAAATAGCTAGGTACCTACGCAATTAGTGCGTCTGACGGTCGTTCTTAGTTGGCCACCCGGACCACCCGGTACATCCCGGACGGTTGCCGATAATAAATATTCAAGTACAATGTGGCGTGCTTGGGAAATATCAAGTTCGATTGAAAATATTGTGTAACAACGACGAAATGCTTATGAAAGTGATAATAATAGTACAAGTAGTGAAAACAGGATTCGACGACATTCAAATTTGGAACTACAGAAAATATGCTTTTATGTGTATAAGAATCTACGAGAAAAGTTTGGATTCGACGAAGAAACGGAATTAATATGTGTATGATTTTGTTTATGGTTTTTAAAAAATTGTTTTATTCTTGTTATAGAATTCCTTTTTTTGTATTTTTGAAGTGAAAACTTCTTTAGCGGCGCTGAGCACTTTTTTTTGTATGGGTAAAAACTTTCAAACTCGCGTCAGGGTCACGTGATGCTGATCGAAAAAGCGTAAGATCGAAGGGAAGGGAGAGGAACTAGTATCTCCCACCCTTTCTACCGTGCCTGAGTGTGCTGCGCGAATGACCGTGTGTGTTTATGTACAGCGTCCCACGCGTATCCAAGAATGGTGACAGCTGATTGCTTGACTGTTGTGTAGTAAATACACTGTTGTGTATTCGTAAATGTGAATTGTTTAAATTATGGAAATCGAACAAAGTGAATCTATTAATGAAAAAAGTGATGATGAAGTAGTGAAAGAAAATGAGTAAGTACTTTATAAATTACTAGATGAAAAACTCTTACTTGGCTTTAGCCCGTAACTGCCGTCAAGAAAACCAGCTATAAGTGAGAACTATAAAACGTAAAAAAACGAATAATTATTATGGTTGCTGTTTACATCTCTCCAAATAAGTCTTTGCGTGTTATACGAGACTTCTTGTACGAAAATTTATTTATTTATTCTCATGACGCATCTGCATTGCTCTCGGCATTGCTTAAAAAAAAAATTGGAAAAAGCTTTGATAAATTGCCAATGATTTTAAGTGGAGATTTCAATATAAACTTTGCAGACGATAAAAATCAATCATTAATTGAATTTTTAAATAATGAATTTGGTTTAACTATGTCAAATGATCGCAATTTTAGCACAACGAAATACAAAACTACTATTGATTTATTAGACACTTAAATAGGTTCGAATCAAAACTGTTTGTTTCTTACTTCAGTTTTCACTTCTGCTGGCACTCCCGGAGTGCTACCTGCTCTTTTTTTGATAAAATTTAATTTTGTTTATGGTTTTTGTTTTGAAATTTCGTTTTCCATGAAAAATTGAATGGAATACAAAAAGGGTTCAGTTCCCGTCTGGAATTACATGAAATAAAATATAGAATTGTGTTTGGTAAGTACCTCAACAAAATAGTTATTTATGCAACAAGTGCAAAAAGTGAGTGTTTTTTGCACGCGACGTGAAATTGTTCAACGAGGTCTTTAGGCCGAGTTGGACAACACGTCAAGTGCAAAAAACACGTTTTGCAAGAGTTGCATACAATATTTTTTCTAAATTCATGCAAAAACTGGAAAATTAGAATATAAATATGTTAAGAGCCTAACCTAACCTATTAAAGTCAACCCGTGTTCTTCTTTTTTTGTATCTTTATGGCCTCCACCTTGTCAGCACTCAATCATAGCTGGTTTTCACCTTGACCATTTAAATTTTAAATAATTAAAGATTTTTGCAATAATTTTAACTCGTTGAGACTAAGTAGTAAGATATACATATATTATTGTTGTATTAAAGCAGAATTCAGATACTTGCTATGGATTTTTATTTAATTTAAATGTTTATGTTTGTCATTAATCATCACAAAACTGACACAAGAATGACAGACGAGTGCAATAAAATATTTTTTCTACTCCTGTTTTATAATATACTTATTAAAAGACTAAAATCTGTATCATAATGAAATTCATTATGATACAGATTTTCATTATGATACAGATTTTTAAGCCAATAGGAATGCGACATTTGCACAATATTTAGTATATTGGGCGGAGTAGAATTCGATGAGACCTCTGGCGGAAAAAATTGTAACTGTCGAAACGAGTAAAACAATTCGTTTTGCATTGGTTTTGTATTATATTCAAGTCCACGTAATTACCGTAAATTCGTACTATATTTATTAAATTTTGTGTCAGTGACAAGCTTAAAACTGTGTTTTTCTATTTATCCCCACTGTCATCGTTTCTGAGTTTGTATTCTTATTATAATCAGAGATATTATGGAAGAGGTTATGTTATTCTATTTTTTGTTTTCATTGCACTTTTATGAAAGTATCACTTATTTTCTCTATAGGTAATATGCAAAAATATGTGACCAACATTTAAAACTGTCTGTTCCTCATTTATACACCTAGAAGAAGACTCAGCATTTACAAAATCGAATAAACTTTGAATAGTCAGTGTATACCTAATCCATAGTTACAAAAACAAAGAGAAAATAAGTAAGTATTAAAGATTTGAAGTATTACCCAATACAAACGTACCTTCCCTGTAACTTTTGTGGATATTACTACATTAAAATTAAAATAAAAACACGAAATCAGGCCTAAACTTGTTTATTTTTGACAAATATCATCCATACCTATTACTCCAAATATAAAAATATTAGGAGTAAAAATTTAGTTTAACAACACAAAATACTGAAGCACAATCAAGGAAAAAGCAAAATTTTCACAAAACACACACTGAAAATAACTGAAACAGCAAAATAAAACCACTTAAATATCAAAAGGCTTATACGACAGCTGATTTGTTTTACTCGTTTCTAGGATGACATTGACATTTCGGAGCGCCACCTATCGAATTCTACTTTTCCCAATAGCCATGGATACCTGGTTGACATTTCTGAAATTAATCATATTAGGTCTGTTCCCTGCAATAAAAGTGTAGCACTGAGCTATACGATTTTATTTATTTTAATTATGTTTTAATGCTTCATTCAGTTTACAAATGCAATATACATAGATATTCCCAAATTTAGTAATTTTATACGTATTTTTTCACAGATAGACCTGAATTCTTCAAAATTATATAGCTCAGTGCTACACTTTTATTGTAAGTGAACAGACATATTAAGTGACACTTAATTTGATAGCTGTCAAATAATTTTGATTTTCAAAAGTAACTATATTTAAAATTGATTTAATTAATAAGTATTGATTAAATAATTTTTATTAACCGGAGTAGAAAAAATATTGTATGCCACTTTCATGTAATGGCCATTAATACACTCGCATATTATATACGAAACTCGCCTGCGGCTCGTTTCGTATCCTACAATATGCTCGTGTCTTAATGGCTATCATTACATGTTCGTTGCATAAAATACTATTATTGCACTAGTGCAATAAAGTACCACTTTTTCCATTAAATGTAGTTCACAAAAGTGTTGTTTTTTGCATGAATGTAGAAAAATAATATCAAGACCTCTCAGAGTCTAGCTCCACAATTTAACTTAGAGAGGATTAGATAGCTACAAGTTCTGAGAAGTATACCTACCTACATACATGTTTACTCTGATATTAACAAATAAAATGAACAAATAGAAGTTTTATCCTCACTCACCTTATAAAATCTAAAAAAACCTTTACTAAGAAGGCTCTTCAGTACAGGATATATTTTAATATTATTGAAACTATCCACATTTTCAATATTTGACTTACATTCCTCTATTACTCCAAAAATAGTCCACATAAAATTAATTCCACTGTTGGATTGAACGAAAGGATCACAATAATGATACTGTACAGTAGTAATAATAAACATACATAAAATTACACGAAGTGTTAGAATCATTTTAAAAAGAATTATATTACCCATGTTCAGTGTACCAGCAATATATAGAATATAAAAGTAATTTCAGTGCTATCTGTGTGAATAAAAGATTGAATAACACTAAAATGTAATATGAAACCTTTGAAACTGTTTGGGTGGTTTTAGAATAAACCAAATATTTAAATTATCAATATATATTCTTGCATAAGATACAAATTATTCTCATATCCCAACTTTGTTTGTTAGAGATGCTCTAAAAACTTTATGAAATGCAAGAATGAAGATAAATTTGAACAGGTTTCCAATATGTTCAAGAATCACATTTTGGAGAAAACTTCATGTACCTACTAATGACCATAAGTAGGCAATAATTATACCAAATAATATTCTAGCCCTGATTTACAGTGCAAAATTCATTGTAACATTAAAAAAATTTTCTTGTGATATTTCGTTGTCTAGGGATGTGACTAGAAATATTTAAACCTTAATTCATATACCTTACTTATTTATTATTGACATTATGATACAAAAAATATTAAAATTGATTGACTGAGCTTGTTCTAGATAAAAAACCAACATTCAGAAACTTTCCAAAAACTAACAAGTACTTATTTTTTGCTGATTATAATGTAGTTTAAAAAATTATAACCACTGGAAAATTGAAGAGAAGCATCTTGTAGCATGGCACTCAAATACGATACTATAGTTTGAGTGGTAAATTTAAACAGAGAGAGGATAAGCGAAGCAGCATTGCCTGATTGCAAATTGCGGAAAATGTTGATAATATTGATATGGTTAATGGTGATATGTTGTGATATGTAGTATCTCTATGGGTTCTGTTTTCCTTTATTGTTAGCATGGATATATTTCAACATTTTATCACAACTACCTCAAATTAGTTATTCGAGACAATATTTTCTCATGTTTTTGAGTTGTGTGATGGTGATTTATTTGTTGCAATCGGTTTTATACAAAAGTCGAGACAACACCAAATTTTAGTAGTAGGTACTACATGACCTCGTACATGACATACTCATTGTGGTAAATGTGGTATGGAGGACACTTTAATCTTTTCAGGTTGGGTGGATGTGTTCAGCTTCTTATTCTCTTCTACTGCTTCATAAATCCCGAGATAAATCCACACCATTTTTAATAGTTTCATCATATTATTGACTATACACAAACACTAATAAATACTTAACACTTAAAATCACAACAAAACAATATTATTGAAAGAAGAATTCTTATTTTAGCCAATCATAACTTCTCCCTTTGTTAATTAGTAATTAAGTGCCACAGTATTAATATTGTTAGAATGTTACCTTGAACAATCTGAAATAGTCTTTCAGCAACAAACTTGTCAGCCTGGGGTAGATTTTAACATTATTAAAATGATCCACCGTATCAATGTTACATGTGCATTCATCGATATTGCCGGATAATTGGCAAAAACATTCATCTTGTTTATCAACATTAAAGTATGCTAAACACTGATTGAACACTAAAGCACTGATGATTACTTTGATCACACTATTGATCACCATTATTTACTATCATCGCGACTAAACACTAACTAAGTTATATTGATTCTAAAACAGAAATTATGTTTAATTTATTATACCGAACACTTCAACCTCACTTTGCATGATACACGTATGATCAGCTGTGAAATGTCAAGTTCCAAGTTCAACTCTGTTCTACGTGACATGAATCAGCGCGCAGTAACGCTTTCTAATTCTATGGATCGTTCGTTTTATATTCCTACTCGACGTTGTCGGATGTAAAATAAATACGTGAAAACAGTTCTATATTTTTCAGATTATTTTATTTTATTAGAATCTACAGACGTGCATAAAATAACCAAGTGAAACAATTATTACTTATTCTTTTTGTTAATTATCAATCAATGATTTCACAAACACAAATGCCTACATGCAAAAGTTTCCATCCACAAGTGGTTTAAAATTATTTTTAGCAGAGATGAAAGAGATGAGATATAACGGACCGGATGACCAAAAAACAGCGGATTATCCGAGGGATTATCCGTTTAAAAAACGTCAAGAATACCTATTAATTTTATAATTGGCCAGATACTACTAGGTATTTCAAAATCCTTATTCGATTTCCAAGTCTATAGGTATTCAATTTAAAGATTTGGCAACTCAGCAACGTTATTAAATTGAATTTTTTCTACATATCAGGTTAATCAGCAACCACCAATCTAGTGTTATCTGTGTATTCACTTATTCACTCTCTTTTTAGTCATGAATCTAGGTCATTTTCTCTATAGAATGAGGATACGTAGGATGAGGTGAATAAGCATCAGTGACGTGGGCCAATAACAGAGGTGTACAATAAATACATTGTAATTAATAATGAAATTTATGTTTTCGTTCATTATTTTGATACCCGAAGTTCAGAGTATTTTATATCAACTACGACCTGCAATCAATTCCAATCTCAGCGAAAATCATACTCATGGAAGTTGATAAAATTCAATCATTTTAGTTGTTCACCAAAAATAAGTTATATTATCAGGTACCTATCTAAAATGGATTTTCAATTTTTCAAAAACCCTTTACACATGAGAACTATACATTTTTAAAGATACCTTTCTTTTAATATAATTCCACAGTCAGTGGACATGTACATGGGATGCTTCAAAGACTAGCCATATAATATCAATTTATAATTTATTAATATACGTTCATTGTAGTCAGTTATAATAATATTTATCTACAACAGACTGTCATGTAACGAGTACGATTTGACAATATTTTTAGTGTCATAATGACGTATATTACCGCACTAGTGCGTTTTTGATTACATTACCGCACTAGTGCGGTAATGAGAAACTAACAACATAATAATACCAGAATTAAATATTTAAAACACTGGAAGCTGCATTTTCAATTTTCGAAAGGAGATTGTCTTCGCTTGAACTCGTTTTTATAGATTTTTGTTCATTCAAATTTGAAAATTTTATGACATAACTAATTTATTTTATTTCCACATCCTTGTTTGTCTTTGATGATATGGTCACAAAATATGATACACAGTACCTTATGTTTGCAGTCAATATTATTAAAAATACGTTAGATACTGTTTATAATAGGTTTGTTCCAACCGCAGTCAGAAACCGTCAGAAACTATCAGAGAATAGTCGACCATTGCAATCAGTGATAGGAATCACGCGTAAATAACTCGTTGTTTGCTATGACCAGTTATTCTCTGATCGCTTCTGACGGTTTCTGACTGCGGTTGGAACAAACCTATTACTAATAAACAGTTGTAGATAAAATTTTGTACGTAACACATGTGATAGGAATTATTAACGCACTTTAATTTAAATGTTTATGTTTGTCATTAATCATCACAAAACTCACACAAGAATGACAGATGAGTGCAATAAAGTACCACTTTTTCCATTAAATGTGATTCACAAAAGTGTTGTTTTTTGCATGAATGTAGAAAAAAATTTAAATTTAATAAAAATCCATAGCAAGTATCTGATCCTGCTTTAATACAACAATAATATATGTATATCTTACTACTTAGTCTCAACGAGTTACAATTATGGCAAAAATCTTTAATTATTTAAAATTTAAATGGTCAAAGCGAGAACCAGCTATGATTGAGTACTGACAAGGTGGAGGCCATGAAGATACAAAAAAAGAAGAACGGGTTGAGTTTAATTAGGTTAGGTTAGGTTCTTGACATATTATATTCTAATTTTCCAGTTTTTGCATGAATTTAGAAAAAATATTGTATGCAACTCTTGCAAAACGTGTTTTTTGCACTCGACGTGTTGTCCAACTCGGCCTAAAGACCTCGTTGGACAATTTCACGTCGCGTGCAAAAAACACTCACTTTTTGCACTTGTTGCATAAATAACTATTAATCAATAATTATCAGTTCAATTAGTTTTAAATATAGTTACTTTTGAAAATCAAAATAATTTGACAGCAGTCAAATTAAGTGTCACTGTTCGCCTGTAATAAAAGTGTAGCACTGAGCTATATAATTTTGAAAAATTCAGGTCTATCTGTGAAAAAATGCGAGTAAAACTGCTAAAATTGGGACTATCTATGTATGTATGTATATTGCATTTGTATACTGCAAGAAGCATTAAAACATAATTAAAATTAATAAAATCGTATAGCTTAGTGCTACACTTTTATTGCAGGGAGCAGACCTAATATAATTTATTTCAGAAATGTCAACCAGGTATCCAATTGTGCGAATGTCGCATTCCTATTGGCTTAAAAATCAGATTTTAGTCTTTTAAGGGGTCTATTCTGTAACCATTCCTTTAAAATTTAGAGGCCGTTAAAAATCTAACAGGCGCTAAAATCACATCTACCTACTTGTGGATGTGATTTCAGCGCCTGTTAAATTTTTAACGACCTCTAAATTTTAAAGGAATGGTTACAGAATAGACCCCTAAGTATATTATAAAACAGGAGTAGAAAATAGTTATTTTCCTAACAAGTGCGGAAAGTGATACTTTCCCGCACGCGACTGCAGTTGACCCGAACGACGCAGAGCGGAGTTCGGGCAAGCAGTCAAGTGCGGGAAAGACACTTTACACATGAGTTGAGAACATTATTTTTTCTACGACCGTATATAGGTACCTGCAAAAAAGTATACAAACCCATTATTCAAAAATTATTTAATTTCAACATACATATACAAAACTTTTACTAAAAGCTACTAATTATTATAAATATTAATATTAAAACACAATTTTTTGCATTCTGTGAATTACTTAAAATTGCTGGTCCAGTGGAGTTATTTGCTGTTAGGGTTATATAAAAATAACTTTATTATTTTATATTTACAAAAAATGAAATATGCAACAAAAAGCTGAAAAATATTTTTTTTATGGATTATTTTGTGAATATTTATTCACCTGTAGTCACAATAGTTATAACTAGTATAGTGAAAAACTATCTAATAAGGTCAAAATTTGCATTATTTTACTTTCCCGCACTCATTTTACTTTCCCGCAGGCATTTATTACTTTCCCGCACTAGTGCGGGAAAGTGACAATTTCAAAACTAAAATGCGTGGGGGAAAGTGGGTTAAAACGCACGGTAGTAGAAAATAGTATATTATGTAACGAGTGCGGAAAGTAACATTTTTCGCACGAGTGGGAAGTATTGTCTCACGAGCGCAAGGCGAGTGAGACAATCCCACGAGTGTGAAAATCACTTTCGCATAAGTTATGTACACTATTTTTCCTACGACCACGCGATATACTTTTACCGAATCAGGCATGTACAATCTTGCGTTTTTATGTAGATGTTAGAGTTGTATTTGTAATTACAATAATTATAGTTTTGAGTACATACCTTCGTAAGTAGCCCAGAAAATTGTGATTTTTATGCGATGAAAGAGTGCCTTTATGGAAAAGTTAGAATAAATATTGGTTCACAAAATATTACGAACATTTATTTTGACAACTGACAACAATTAAGCTGGATTTATAAACTTGGCGTTCGCGCTGGCGTCCGCCGTCGGCAGTTCGTAGCAACGACATTGGCCATTTATAAACTTGTCGTTGGTCGTTACGAAAACTATCATAACCTCAATTTAATGTGTCACATCCATATAAAACTAACAAACTACTTGTTTGGCATTTCACATATATGACGTACACCAGGTGACGGCTAAAAATCGTTTTGATTGGCTCTTCAGACTTGCTACGAACGGCGAACGGCAAAACTTAAAGTTCATTTAAGTAGAACGGCAGCCAACGGCGGACGGCAACGCCAACGGTAGATATAAATGGTCTTAGGGGATTCTGTATTTTTAATTAGGGACGCTAGCGCGAACGCCAACGGCAAACAGCAAGTTTATAAATCCAGCTTTAGAAACAGAATATCAGAAATAAAACTGTTTTTTTTGCATAAATATTGCGATTCAGAATTAATTATTTTTTAAATCACTGTAAAAATTGAAAGCAATAAATTATATATATCATATATATATACCAACTTAGGAAATACGCATTTGACATAATAATAAATTTGCGGGCATTCCAACAACACTCAATTTGACAGCATTTTTATCCGTACACGTACGAATAAGTTTTTTTTCCGTACGCGTACGAATAAAGGCCACTTTCCATAGAACTGACCAGTGCGATATATGTCACTTTCCTATGTAGTCGTAGGAAAAAATATTATCGTTATCGGTATCCCTATATTTATTGGAAAATATTGACACTATTCATCATTTTTGCGACATTAGTCTCAAAAGTTACTGGTGTTCGAAACAGTCGCATTTTTGAACCCCCCTAAAAAGAGAACAATTTTCTTAAAAATACAATAACGAAATTCGAAATTATTTCACAGTACCTAGTTGTTCAACATGTCCGCCATTCATATCGATACATTTATCAATGCATTTCATGAAAGTTCGCCTAATACTGAAAAATGTCATTGGTGTTAAAACAATTTTTGCTGCTTTGATTTTGCTGAAATTCATCAGATTTTTCATTATCCGATATCCTAATATTTCTAATAATATTAAAAACCCCGTGCTTTAAATGAGTTCTAGTAAATCATAATGGTGATTGATTATTATAAAATAGTATTTTCTCTACTCCTGTTTTATAATATACTTATTAAAAGACTAAAATCTGTATCATAATGAATATCATTATGATACAGATTTTCATTATGATACAGATTTTTAAGCCAATAGGAATGCGACATTCGCACAATATTTAATATAGCCATGGATACCTGATTGACATTTCTGAAATTAATTATATTAGGTCTGTTCCCTGCAATAAAAGTGTAGCACTGAGCTATACGATTTTTAGAGCACGACGGCGAAGCCGGAGTGCTCGAAATAGAGCAAGTGTTTTAGAGACCAGTTATTCACGAATACTTTACGCTATTTTTTTTATTGGTGCACTTTGAAATTATAAATAGGTATTGGTATGTATTACTATTACAAGAAAAAGAAATGGAAATAAATTATAATGTTAACCCGGCATTACACGCGTGAAAAAACTTACTTCATTACACGCGTACGGTCGAATAGACCGCAATCCCAATTGAGTTGATTTAAAAACATAATAGTCAACAAAAGTGAGAAAAAATTTAAAAACTTTTGCGCAGATCAGTAAATTTTGGATCGTTATCAGTATTTATTTAATTTTTAGTTATAAAAAATGAACAACATTAACCTAAACCTAAAACAAAAAAACTGAACATAAACCTTAGGTGACAATAGAACAAGAACTTCCCATAAGTAGAATGTATGTATTTATCCACTATTTTGTAGTGTAGAGTTTTATTGCTGACCCTTACAATCGGGACAGAGTGGAGCTGTATGTTCACGACATATGTGCTTTTGGCACTGTACGCACTGGGTCTTGGTTTTTCTGTTCTTCTTTGATGAGCAAAAGTAGCACCTGCCTAGAAACTAAAATATTGCTGTGCCAGTCGATAGTGGACACCATGCATCGGGCATTCTCGGGAGATCGGAGCCATCATCATTATACCGACGATGATAGTACTGAATTTGTCAGCGTTCGGTCCTTTCGACCGACACGCGTGTAATGCCGGGTTTTTTTTTTTTATTTGGTTTTTTAACGTCGGCCTATTTCTGCGACTGAGGCTAATCACCGACGCCGGGAGCACTCTACCCCCAACCGGAAATTTTGGCGAACCCACTGGTGTTCCAACCAGTGGTAGCGTTCTTTAACGAGCCCAACATCCATGGACTCGGGACCTCGGTTTTACGTCTCCTCCGAAAGACGGCATATCTACATTATACCTCGTGCTCATTGGTATAATGCCTGCGAGCTGTGATATGCTACTACGCTGCCGGCTGTGCGGGCCCTATACTATGGTTTTCCCTGACGGTCACCCATCCAAGTACTAACCAAAGCCGACTCTGCTTGACAGTAATTATCGCATCGAGATGCGTTCCACTACAGGCTGGGTCGTCGCCCCGTAATGCCGGGTTAAATGGTTGAATTTGTGATGACATTAGTTTGTTTACCTTGCTTGTCATGCTTGTCAATTTAAATATCATTTCCTCCGATTTGGAAAATCGAAATATTAATATCTCAAACAATATCATCTGCACTTTCCATTTTCATTTATAAAATTGAAATTGTTAAATATTGTTCAAATAAAGATTTTGACGTTACAAAGTACTTCTGTCAGATCAATAATAAAAAAGTTGTCTTTTAGACCATTAGACATTACACTCGAGATGTTGATGTTGCTATGGTAACTTTAAAAAATGCGCGTGTTTTAAAGTTCGTTTTAAACACGCTGGGGCGTGCTTTAAATAGGTAAAAGGGTTCACCAATAAAAAAAAATGTCAAAACTTATTGACTCATCTTGAGTGTTGAAACAGTTACACATTTAAATAGCTGCAACAATGACGATAAATCAATATAACAGAATGTCTCTTTTCCAGATTCAATACGAATAAAGATAGTTACCTAAGCATAGATGAACTGAAACGAATGATGGAAGTTTTGGGAGCTCCACAAACACATTTAGGTTTAAAAGCGATGATTAAGGAAGTAGACGAGGATGGAGATGGTCGTTTGTCATTCCATGAGTTCATGCTAGTATTTCGAAAAGCTCGCGCTGGAGAACTGGATGAAAACTCAGGATTAGCCCAATTAGCCAAGCTCACTGAAATCGACGTCGATAAAGTTGGTGTTAATGGGGCCAAGGAATTTTTCGAAGCCAAAGTAAGTATTATTGACTATAATTATTTTCTACTTTATTTGGAGTTTCTTGCAAAGAGTATGTCATTTTAGTGAAGCGTGTTATCATTAGATGTCAAAGGTAATAATTTAATACGAAAAGGAACAAATAGCCGTTTGAAAGCGACAGTTATGATAGATCACCGGAAACGTCAATTTTCCAGTTAGATTCGGATAGTGATCGCAGAATTAAATTCCAACTTCGAATGTACTGAACTCTATATAAATCTAGCAGAACAGTTGATTTTTTTTGAAAAGGAGCCGTCCCTTCATACAGTTCATACTTGGCATTTATAATAGTTGTTTATGTACCAAGGCAGTAAAGTGATTCTTTATCGGACGAGTCTGAAATTATGAGACGAGCGAAGCGAGGCGAATGACAGGCGAGTTCGATAAAGACAGTTTACTGACGTGGTTCGTACAAAATTTATCACCAACTGCTCAGAATTCAGAATACAAAAAACTGAGGTACCTACCTCGCTATTTCACTGCATTTTGTTATGACAAAGTAAACAGCAAATGTGAAACAAATCTACTTATTATTTGTTATATTTAAATTGAAGGTACACCCTGAAGCATCATAAAAGTTTATTCTTGAAGTCAAAGAAGTACCAACAATAATTTGTTATAAATAAATCGCAAGAAAACTATTATCTAGCCATAATAGGGAGAAGCGTGACACTGACAGATGATGAATTTTGAGTAATAACCTGCCGCAAATGCGACAGATAAAGTGAAGGGGTGCGTTCGAAAACTTGTGGTGTGTCGTATACAAATCACACAATGGCCGTTCGAAAAGTCGGAGTGAACACAAAAATATTTTTTCCCAGAAAAACTCGTAAAAAATGTATTTTTTTTCAATTCTCTTGTTATTGTTCATAAAACTACAATTTATTATCTATCGATTGCAGTGAAACGCGTATCGATAGCGTTATTGTTCATGAAATGAGATAAGATTGAAAGACAAAATCATAAAAAATTTTGTGATTATGTAAACTTTTTCCTATTTTGAGGTTACCTATAGTTTCTTGATAAAATATCACTTTTTACAGATTATTGAACTGGGGAAGAAAAGTAAATTCGAAGATGAAATTCGTTCGGAACAGGAAGAAAGGAAGCGCAACGAAGAAGAGAAAGCAACTAGAAGACAACAATTCTTAGAAAAAGCAGCCATTTTTAAATGAAAATTGAAAATCTTGCATAAGCACTCATTGTACCTACTGACATTTCAGATCTTACATCAATTCAAAAAATACTGCAATTTAAGGATCTTTTCTACATTATATGAGAAAGCTTATGAAAACGAAGATATTAGAATTTTGCTGTACATTATTGTCTTATCAGAAACATTGTACAGTTTTGTTTTACATAATATCTACATATTTTGGGTTGTAATTTTGGTTACATACAAATTTATAAATATTCTTGAGCGAAAGATATATTTTGTTTATTATATGTGTCCAATTTTATAAAAGGTAACAGAAAAACCTGTAAACTTCCAAAGTGACATACGGTTTCTTTTACACATACTCACCAATATAATTGTAAATCTGATCGGAAAATAAATTTATGTGCACCCTCATTAAACTCCATATTTTTTATTAAAATGAAGCGCTGATAAAATTTTATTCTATTCAATAGCTGCTTATGTAATTTATTATGTGCAAAGCTACGTGTCTTTGTGTTGTGGCTATTAATACAAATAATGTTGTAATAAGTGAAACTTTCAAAGTGAATGAAGAGCTTTTGTTGTGGTTTATACCCTAATTTTGCATTTATAAGCTTATGATATTAGATACTAGACATATCGAAACATATATCTATCGTTTGATAGCTGGATCGTGCTTCGATGTTAAAACAATAAAAAGATTGAATCAATAATTTGGTATGTTAAATTACAAATCAATATTTTATGTTTGAGGTAACTTTTCAATAGTCTGCCTTTTCTTTGAGGTAGGTACCTGCGATTATCTATAATATGTCTAAGTTGGAATCATAGGGGAAACTTTTTTATTATTGATTTCAGAGTTACCTAATCTTCATAAAAAGTTCTGCATCATCTGAAACCAAGAATACAGTCATCAAATATATTTCTTAGTCGTATATGAGGTTTGTCAAGAATATGATTTTTATTCAAGATTAAAGTACCTTTTTCTACAAACGCCAAAAAATGACAAGGTTCGCGCATTGCTACCAATATGCGAAGTGACCCTTTTTTCATTCTCCTTCGTTACCATGACACCGTGCGCGAAGTAGTGTGCGAAATACTTACTTCGCACTGCATGTAAACTATATGGGATTTTTATATTTTAACCTTTACGTTCCTCAATCGAGCAAAAATCCAAGAAATCATTTATTTATCAATGTATAACAATAATTGAGTAATTAGTTGATTTGGAAAAACAGTTTAAGCCAGTTCAATACAATTTTTCATATTAAGCTTAGCATGTTACTTATTTTAGAACAATATTCTAGGTTTGTAGGAAAAATTTTGTTTGCATCTCATGCGCGAAATACTTTGGTGATCTCGACAAATTTTTTTAAATCAGCTGCGCCTCGTTAAAAAAACTCAGTTCTCGATCACCATAAAGTAGCATTTCGTGCACTAGATGTTACTAAAAAAGTTGATCAGGATTGAAAACTACATTTAAATATACAAATATATACATCCATTTAAATTAAAACATCAGATTATTTAATTTTTCATCAATTCTTACTTTTTGAATGAACATTTATCTATTGTGATTACGAAATACATGATATTCGATGTTTTTCAATAATTTTGCATTTAAAACGCGAAATAAGTGCATATTCATTTATTTGGCAAACAATAAAATAAATTCAAATACTAGGTTATGAAACCAACCTCATATTAATATTGGAAACAGACAAATTTTACTTTTTAAACGTAGTTTTCAATTCTAAACAACATATTTCAGTAACATTCTTCGATTTGGCCAAATTTAAAGGTACTTTACTCTTTAGTAAAACTCATATTTCTTGACAAACCTCGTATACGACTAAAAAATTTGATAATTGATGACTGTATTCTTGGTTTTGGATAATGCAGAACTTTTTATAAAGAATAACTTTTATTCCTAAAATTAATAATGAAAAAGTTTTCCATATGATTTCAATTAAGGGAGACATATTAAATTATTATTTTAAATTAAGACACTGCTTTGATTGCAAAAGCATCGTTGTATGTTTTTATTATTCGACACATTGAAGTAATCTTTTTTTTTAACATTAAAATACAAATTGCCAATTTTTTTGTTACTTATTTTAATAATTCAATATTACTGATCTGATTGGTGAGAACAGAAACTTTTAATACCATAGGACCATGATTCAGATATCTTGCTGAATACATGGCTTCTTTATTATATTCACCAGGAGTTACCTTCCAGTTATTACGATTATTTGCATTTGTATTTCAAGTTGTCTAAATATGTCCTATTTTTCATACCAGTCAATTAATGAACCATAAAAAAGTGGCGAAAATTCTCCTTGTGAATATGTAAACTATTTTCTTTAGTATAAGCTTTATTAAATATTTCGTTGAATCTGGTATACTATTTTCAGCACAGCTAACGTAATTCTAAGATATGTTTACATTCAATTCTAATTTGATTCAAAAGTGAAAATTCGAAACTTGTGAAAAGAAAAAATGTATGTTTATATTGCAAATTATCTTCAGGAGCACTCCCACGCCAAATTCAAATAATCTGACGTGATCAAGCAAAAATTCGTTAATTTATAAATTTCAAGGTTACATTTACGATGTGGTAGTTGATTTGTCAATGTAAAAGTAATTTTTTTTGAATATAAGTACCTGCCAATGTACTACAGTGAAACATAATATATTATGGCCATGAAGGGAGATAAGTCCAGTATAAACAATATCATAAATACTGAAGATTATGAACTGTTTAAAAAAATGTTCCAATACAGAAATAAACTATTCAATCCAAATGGAGACATTCATCTGTCAATTACAATCTGAATTAAAATTGAACGTAAACGTACCTTTATTTTTTATTACTATACCGTATACAAAGGGTGAAAAATGTACCCCATTACTAAAACTCCGCTGTCCGACCATATGTCTGTCTGTCCGTCAGTCACCAGGCTGTATTTCATGAACCGTGATAGCTAGACAGTTCAAATATGATGAGCTTATATATGTTGCCGCTATAACAACAAATACTAAAATCAGTATGAAATGAATATTTTAAAGTGTATATCATAACTAAATATTTAAGATAGCTTCCAGAGTTTTTTTTGCTAATTTTTGCTCTATATTGATAACGGCAATGGGTAGACTCTTGAAACATTCATCGGATATTGAGTTATATTCATAAACTTTGCAAATCAACAATTAAATTGAAATAAAATTGATATTTAAGTGGCTCCCATACAACAAACGTGATTATTTTGATGTTTTTATAGATAATGGTACGCAACTCTCCGTGCACGAGTCTGACTCGCTCTTGACCGGTTTTTATTTTATATGCAGCTGACGTCAACAAATTTTTGACTTTTTCAGTGAGGTCATGATATTAATATAAATGTATGTAAATTTAAAGTTGATTTGCGAATAACTTTCAAACACTGGTACATTGTGTAATCGGATGCATTTATCATTTTCTTTACAATAAAAGTAACTTGTGTATATTCTGCACATTTATATTTTCAGCATTTGTTAGGATCTATAGTTTTATTCACTGTAACATTTTATCTGTACATATTATATATCGTAATTATAAGGACGAACAATATTCCCTACTATCTATTTACATTAATTTGTTGAGCTTTTGTGTGTATTGTGATAATTATTTTTGTAAAGATGTTTGAATATACCTAATTTTATGAAAATATTTGCTTGTGTTTCATTAACAAATTATTTTATAAACTTGAAATTTTAAATTTGCTTTTAGGTACACATGTAAATGCCAGAATGAGTATAGGTGAATATATATATATACAGTGTGGAACATCAAAATGTAATATAGTATATTGTCAAACGAGTAATTTATGATAGCCATTATTCACGATGGGTGACGTTTGCGTCCCGAGTCGCAGGCGAGGGGCGCAAGTCACCTGAGTGAATATTGGTCATAAATTAATTGCGAGTAGAATACTATACTTTGTCCACGACCCTTAATTTCTTTATTAAATGAAAGTCAGTAACGATCATTTGGTATCACTAACCTCAAAATGTTGTGGTAGCTACATAAAATAATTTGACATATATAGAGATAGGCGATACTGTGTAAACTGTAAAGTATCAATACAACGTACCGTTATAAATATATTGTTTTAAAATACTTAATATTTAAAAATATCGTTATGAAAAGTATCAATACTAAAAATCACAATATTTTATCGATACAATATATTTCAGAAAAGAATTTCCTGATCAAAATACACAGAGTTAATAGTTTATTTCATATTGTACCCCCATCTCTAGTCAGTGTATCATGAACAATAATAGACTCCAGTGTTTTATGAACCATAATTCACTCTAGTTCTAGTAGATATATGGGTACCATATACCTTCCGTAAGGAGGTAAAATATTGACTTAAAATTAGGTGGTCGTGGACAAAATTCGTTTACGAATAAATGAGGACGTCTTGTGAAAACGTTTGTAACGCTGTTTCGGAAATATTAATTGACATTTATGCGAATCTGTGTCGCTATTCTTGAATTTGTGGGAATAGAAATTCAGAGGGGAAATGATCAAAAGTGGGCGTGGTTCCCTCAAATTTTAAAATGCCGTATTCTTGAAAAATTTCTATCGAAAAATAAGGGAAATTATCACTCCCTTTGGGAATTTTATTCTATTGGTCATGACAGAGAAATAGCCAAAATATTTGGAAATATTCAGATTTAACCTTAAATAAATAGGTATCTACTTATTCTGCTATTACTATAAGTTGAAGGAGATAAATATGCTCAAGACCTATGTCTGCCAAAACATTTTCTGTAGGTAGGTATATATGTATAATCTTTAATATTATACTTACATCTTTTCATAAATTTTGATGTTGTAAACATCAAGAATTAAATTGATACATATTTATTGAAAAATATTGTATCTTATTTGTTATACATCTGAACTTAATAGAGTAAGTACTATGAGATACACCAAAATTCTTATGGTTAAAACTATACTTTTACTTTTACGTTATCGTATCACATATTAATAAGAAAAAAAGTACAATAATATTATAACTTACCTTTCGCCACCCACACCAATGTTTGTCGGCCGAATTTAAAAGTACTGTTAATTCTTCCCATGACTCTTTTGATTTAGATTTTGTAAATTGGGGGGCAGGGTTGCCAACCCGGGCGATTAATCGCCATTTGGGCTATTATTTTTGTTGAGAGGCGGTTCTATTTATGATTCGGCTACGGGCTATTTTTTGGGCGATATTCGTTATTCTCTCCGGCTATTTTGGGCGGATTTACTTTCTGAGAAAATTACTATTCTATTGAGAATCGTGCATTTCCCATACAGAACATTTCCGGTTAATCTATGGTTAACCAAGGTTAACCACTATTATCAATACAGACAATTGACAGTATTGACACTGAATCGACGTTTGTTTGATTTGTCAGTCGATGCCAAAGTTCGAAATTTCACCTTCTTTTATTGATATCTATCTCTCTTTTTGTCATGTATTGAAGAGAGAGAACACATAATAATATCGTTTTGCTACAAGGCAAATGAATGCACCTTTATTCGCTCAAGATTCGCACAGAGGTTATCAAAATGGCCGTTGTTTATGTAGGCTAGTTGATGAAATAATAGAAATTTTATCATTCAAAAAAATCGCCGATAAAAAAAAATCGCCGATTTTCAAAATCTCGATTTCGGCGATTATTTTCACAAGCAATGCTATTTATATTATAATAAAGCTGGCAGCCCTGTTGGGGAGTGAACCTCCCCATGTACCTTTCGGGTTTCTTTTGTTCGGTAGTTCCTTTTTTTTGACTACTCATTTTACTCATTTTTCAATATACACAAAATCATAAACAGAACCAAAAGTGCCGCGAAGAAAAAAAAGTTAGGTTGATGGAAAACATCTTCTTATTTGGTTAAAATTCATAGCAAAAACAGCACAATTTAATACTGTCAAAATTTTGTACGTTTTGATTGGTAGTACAATTTTGAGAACTTAGACAACACTGCTTTATTTTTCCCTCACTCATTTCTATTCCCAGATTTCAAGAATACTGCTTTTTGTAATCGAGTGAAATTTTGTGGGGGAAATGTCAACATTTCCGTGGGGAGTAAAAATTTCAGGAAATTTCAAGAATAGCGACACTGGTGGTAATTGTTGACTTGAGAACATATACCGAACAATTGGAAAAAGTAGCGACAAGATCGGAAAACACATTAATAATAGCAAGGCGAATTTGTGGCAAAGCATGGGGGTTATCGTTTGATATACGGTGTAGTGCATGATTAAAGCCATATAATAACATAGGCGTCCTAATATGGCGAACAATTACGACACAATAGAATGCAATGATGGGAATAGGCATGGTATAGTTCTTTTCAAAATCTGAGAAAATGACCTGACCTGACCCATAAAAGTATTAGCCGTAACGGGGTCGTATTAATTATGTTGGTGAATAATGAATTATTACCTAAGAATTATTTAATACTTTTGGGCCATTGATATTATAAATACTTATTTTATTGTATTTCATTTACTTTTCCATCAGGAATATTGCGGCATTGCACGGTATATCCGAGAAGTTTTATGGTGAATATCTTTATAGATGAGTGAGTACACATGACTATAAGAAAGTCAACAACAGTTTTTGTATTCTGTGTGAAAATTTTAATTTTTCAAAAAATTGCAAACCAGGCGGGGTTGGCTGCCTTTGTTCATCGTTCCACTGCTTCAGCTACTGCTTGCTGCTTTTGCATGTATGTTAGCTTGGGTTATGGAATGGCGGGAAAATTCAGCTGTAGGGCGTCTGCTTCCACGTTAGCACTGCTGGTATTGGGAATAACTGTATCATTTTGCTGCTGTTATCTGACTGACTGAATCACATCCCAAATGGTTTGGCTTAATCCTAAAGTGTGACCAAAAAAAAGCCTTATCATGGTAAAGCAGGGCTCTGCCATGATAAACATATTTTCCCTAGCTACTCGTGGGACTTTTTTATGGAAGAAGTAAACAAAAAAACTACGAATAATCTACAGAGGAGATGGAAGTCGATCTATCGGCTCCAACAGACCTCCTTGTAGCACCCAATTAGCTCTAATGATGACTCACCCGAATAAGAGGCGAAATCTGAATCAGTTGTAACGTCAGGTACAATTGAATTACAAAAACCCTCCTCTTATGGACAGGCTGTATCCGGCATCAAGGTGGAAATTCTACCAACTGGAACCTCTTCAGGAGAGGCTAAATGGACAACATAAAGAATTCCGCATATTTCCAAATGCACAAATCACGCTTATACAGAACGGAGCAGAATGCTAGTGGACACTAAAAGTCACAGTATTCTGGGAATGACCTGTGACATTATGCCTCCAACAATAAACTACGACCTGCCTTATACCGTCCTAATTCCAAATAGAGTTGAATGGGTCCTCCGTAAAGATGAATTATTAAGAGTTCAAAGACACCCTCAGGCTCTTGTGCAGGTTTATACGGTCGCAGACCCAGTATTCTAGGATCATATGCAACCGTATTTCAGGCGAAAATTGTTTTATGTGTGGAGAGATTGAAGCAGGCCAATCTCATACATGAAACAATAAAAATTTTCTTAAGTTAACGCGTTTAATAATAGTTTCCAAATAAAATGAATGATACAGACCTATGCAATTTTGACGGGAAAGAAAAGGATATGTATTTAGTTTTTGGCTATTCTAAAAAGTCGTTCACGAACAAAGTTTTCATTTAAATATGTCAGTCTTGTGACTATTACAATTCAAAGTGACAATATAAATGATATTGCATCCTTAAGCAAAAAAGCAAAAAAAAATGGTACTCAATCTGATAAATTATTTCGAGAATAAAGTCAACCAGTAAAATCTCACATTTAGGTAACCTCTGTGTTTTCTGATTTAATACATATGGTTTGTGACCTTTGAACCCGCACGATAAGAGCGCTTTTGATTATAGCAATGTAATCGTTTCGTGCAAAGCCGAGCAGGTTAATTTTCAATAAAAAAGAATTGTTTATATAGTTATAAAATATAACACAAAATGATTTAAAAACATCACGATAATAAATGCGACTATAGTTATTTAATATACACAATACACACTCTTGTGATGTTGTTGTTTTTTCAATTGAAGATATTTATGAACAAGATTACTCACAAAGATTGCTTTGACTTTCACTGTCCTGCTCCACATGCTCCACATTGATAATCAACTTGTTTTTGGGAGTATTTTTCTATATTCATATATGATTTTTCAATCTGCTTAATATTCCACACTTAGCACAGCTGCTATCAGAAATGTTTGCACTCTATGTTTGAATAAGGGCTACTATAGATGAACTTAAGGCTGGAAAAGTATTATTTTTTCGAACAGCTGACCTGAGATGATGTCATATATTATGTTTAAGAGATAAGGAGGAAGTCTGAGTACCGTATATCCCAAGCTTTTAGTCAATGAATCACAATCGTATTTTACGTTACACTACCGAGAAGTAGTGTTTTCAGGTCAAGACAAGCAGATTCTAGGGCGAGACGTAGGCGAGTCCGATATGGGAAGATCAGGTCGAGGAAGATATGAAGATCATGCGGGATGAGACAGAAGGGCGTGAAAAGCAATTATCAAAACTGCAAAAACCTCTTACGAAGATAAGCAGCAAGGAAAAGTGAGCTGACTCACCACAAAATACAGGGTCAAAACAGCTCCAGCTTCTGCATTGTATACAGTATGGTGCAAATGATATGGACTCGTTATTTCGTAAACCGGCGACTTTAGGGAAAAATCCTAAAACCCGTCGATTTTTTAATAATACTATCAATTACTTGACAGAAAGTTAATTATGTCCAAATGTCAATGTTACTGTTGATAAGGTAACTAGGTTTTCAAAAAAGGTAAAAAGTAGGTAGATAATCACCAGTGACGGCCTTTACAAAATTTATTTTTGTGTGTCAATAAATACATCATAACAACACATTTTATTAGGAAATCTGTTGAAATTCCATCAATAATATTTGTGACAATACGCAAATCAATTACTGTACAGATTGATATGGCTGAATAGGTATTTAAAAAACCTTCCAAATAATGAACCACAACACCCACATTCCCGTTTAAAAATTTTAGTGATGACGTCATGACGCTCATATAGATGACGTCAAAAATAAAAGGGTATCCTTACGAATGGTCTTTTTAAAAATAAAAGTCAACGGGTCTTGGGATTTTTCCTTGAAGTCGCCGGCTTACCAAATAACGAATTTATTCGTTCCATTTGCACCATACTGTATATCCCAGTCCTGTAGAACATAGGAGTGTGATTCAATATCTGGACACGCGAATAGTACGGAAATAGTGTGTATATTCAATAATGAATAAAAGGTGGAAGCCTTGAAACTTGGTAGGGGAAATCTGTTTGGACCAGCTCGATTATACCTCCGGTGACGATTTCAAATTGATTTTTCGAAAGCAGAACTTCTGAAATCAGTGTGCTTTGAGTACCAGTATCGTCAAATTGAAAATCTTCCTTATAGGGGATATAGCATTAGATACAGTTATGCGTACTGAAATGGTGAATATTCGTTAACGGAGGTTGAGCCGATTTCAACAGCAAAGAAGTTTAGAGTCCACTTAAGCCAAAATTTTGCCTGTTTTGCGATCTCCCAATCATACATCGAAATAGATTCAGAATTATGAATTAAGATTTCCAAAAATACCTAGTACCAAATTTTTGAAAATTAATATTAAAAATTTCCACACCCTGTATTATCCACATTCCTTTCACACAAGTTCGTCATATTTCAAAGTGAATCATCAACTGTATTTTTATGTACAGTTCCTGTGACCATTTTCTATAAAACCAAAATAAATGTGAACATTTCGAAGACCACTGTAAAAAATATTTCCTATCTAGTGATATCCGATTTTTATACTTCGAAACAAGCATAAAAATTGATAAAAGTATGTGTTTATATCATCTTTGAAATATTAAGTAATATTTTTCAAAATGAGTACTTCTTTAGAACAGTTAAATCAACTAACAAAAATAGTGGCAGATACAGCTGATTTCAACGCAATTCGTCCATACAACTTGCTGGAAGCAACGACTAATCCTATAATAATACTACACGCAGCCAACTTATATGAGTATCAAAATATTGTTCAGAAAGGAGTTGAGTATGGAGTGAATACTGGGAAAACTTTAAAAGAAACCGTAGAACATGCCGTAGATATGATTAATGTTTTATTTGGAGTAGAAATATTGGGGGTCGTGAAAGAAAAGGTCCATATCCAAATAGATCCACGACTTGCGTTTGATACGGAAAAAAGTGTGGTAAAAGCTATCAAAATAATAAAATTATTTGCCGAGAAAAATGTTAGTAAGGATTATGTAGTCATTAAATTGCCAGCGACTTGGGAAGGGATCCAAGCCGCAAGAATTTTGGAAAATAATTACCAAATACATTGTAATATGACAACTATGTTCACTTTGGTACAAGCAGCCGCTTGTGCTGAAGCCGGAGCAAGTTATGTAGCGCCGTTCGTTGGAAGAATTGATTTATGGCATCAGGTGAAATCCAATTCAAGTACGATCCATGAAGGTGTTGAAACATTGAAGATAATTCAGAGTTATTTAAAAAAATTCAATTATAAGACCAAAGTAATGGGAGCATACTTTTTGGACAAAGAGGAAGTAGAAGCGGTAGCAGGATGTGATACGGCGACTTTGCCAGTGGATTTATTAGCTGGTCTTTCTAAAAGCAGATCTACAGTTCTTGATAAAATGAGAGAAGTGCCAACAACATTACAAATCAGTAAAATGGAGTTATCGGAATCAGAATTTAGATGGTTGATGAATGAGAGTGCAATGGCGACTGATCTTTTATCAGAAATTCTTAGAGTTTTTGCGGATCATATTGTGAAGCTGGAATGTTTAATCAAAGATCTAGTAATGGGGTTTCCTAGTAAATAATTCCATTTTACTATTGGTGCTGTACGATTACAATTTGAGTAAATAATTTTTTCAACTATGTATGTATGTATTTTTGTGGGGTAACATTCATTGAGACCTGAAAGATCTATTGTGCCCCTTTACTTCTACTTAGTTTATGAGGAAAGTATCTAGAACTAGTAGCTCCTTTAGTCCTATTTCCCGGAGGAATCTTAGGACATTTGCAGGCTTCAACTAAGGTGAATCTTCCTCTTCTATCCAGTAATCTCCCAGGTACTGTGCTCTAGGATTCTGGAGTGCTGTGCAGTTGGAAAGTATGTGGATGGAGGTTTCTTCTTCCATACCCCAAGATCTGCATTCTTCTTCCTCCACTATTTTGAGATTTTTCAGGTGCCCATTCAGGAGACAATGTCCCGTTAGGATCCATGTTAGAACTCACATCGAAGTTGATCTCAACAGGTTGTAGTCACCCAGAAGAATTTTTGATTGCCTCAACTAGTAAGTAGTATCATTCTTCCTCATAATACGTTCATGCCTAGTTAGATGTGTGAAAATTAATTTCAGTTGAAAGAGTGGTGGAATTAAATTTTTCTTTGCTGTAATGAAAAGAACCACGCCATATAAATTCTTCATTTCTCATAGATTTTGTTTTAGCAAAGAACCTTCAAATTATATGCACTCACATATCACAAACTTATGTTATTTATATTTTATCGTCTTGATTTTCTCTCTTTCTTATGATCATACTTATAATGAAGAATTTTTTCTTGATATAAAATGATCAATTTGGAGCTTATTACTGGTCTGACCCCTCTGGACCTGTACGTCAAGGAGGTTGCGTTAATGGCCATGGTACGATTGAGCACGGCTGGTGTAAACCCCGAAGTAGGAGTGGGCCAATTGCGGTTAAGCCTATGGCAGGAAGCGCTTACTGCGCTACCTCTGCTGCAGGCAGCCAATGATGCAATTAAACCCAGGTTTTTGTTTAATAAACCCTACAAAATACAAATAAAACACAACACAGAGCCAGATGCTGCGGATGCAATACGCATCTATACAGATGGTTCAAAAATGAATGAAGGTTCAGGATGTGGAGTTTACTCGAGAGCACTAAGCCTAAGGATCAAGTGGGGAATGGGAAACAATACCAGCGTGGTTCAAACAGAACTGGCTGGTATCTCAATTGCCACAAAAGAACTAACCAGAAAAGGAATTTCTGACAAAAACATAATAATCTGCACTGATAGTAGACAAGCCCTATTAGCCTTGAACAGACAACGTGTTATATCGAGACTAGTACTAGAGTGCCACCAATATTTAGCTAACGCCTCGGCAGATAATAATATTATCCTGAGGTGGGTTAAAGGGCACGACAGGAGTAAAGGAAATAGCATTACTGATTCTTCAGCCAGGGAAGCCGCTGGACTAAAAATTCTTGGACCCAGTGACACCTACGGCCTGACGACTTCGAAAATTGCGGAACTAGCCAAACGTTACACCCATGCTCAATCCCTTGAGAGATGGGAAGGAATCAAAGGATACAGTTTTGCCAGGATCACCCTGGGCCACCCTGGGAAGATGGCACCGAAAAATACTTGGCGATGACCAGAAAAAACCTACGTATAACAGTGGGATTTCTGACTGGCCACTGTCAACTAAGGAAACACCTCCATACTATGGTGCTAGTGGACACACCTCTATGCAGGATGTGTGAACAGGAAGATGAGACTGTCAGGCATGTCCTATGCGAGTGTCCGGAGTTATCGTCGATAAGAGAGTGTGTGTTCGGTAAGTCTTGGCCTACAACTGCCGATATAAAGGAGATGTCTCCTGGTGACCTGTCCACCTTCCTGAGAAGGACAGGATGGACGATGACCTAGGAGGACAACTCCTCGGGAGGATGTACAATGGGTCATATGTGGCCTAAGTGCTGTGAGCCTACACTCACCCTCCCCACTCTACAGATACAGATGATCAATTTCCAAAAAATATGAAGTTGTTTAATTATAATAATATGGAAAGAGGGTCACCAGCAAAGCTCTATAGGAAGATCACATCCAAAATTTATGGAGCCAGAAGTTATAGCTTACAGTGATGACAGAAATTAATATCCAGAAAACATACCGGCATTTTTTACTCGGGTTTCACCGATATACTCCAGGATTACGATTATGAGTAGTACTTGTTTATAAAATATCTATATTATGATTTTTTTAATTTTATTTATAAACATGTGGATAAAACAAACTCCCACTGAAGAAACAGAAATGGTATAGTTGAGCTCACCGGAGATGATAATTCAACAAAATTAACTTTTCGGTTTTTTTCTTTTGATTATAGCAAAAGTGTAGTACTCAATTTGTTAAGAAATGTGTGCTGAGCGTGATATTTGACTATATTATAACTACATTAGATAATGAAGTTAATCTAAAAAAAAAGAAGCCCAAGCTTGATTAAAGATTCTTTCAGGTAATCGAATCACAATCTTATTAAAATTTGAATTTTGCGTTTTGGTACTGTTCCAGCCACCGCTCAGGAGCAATTGAGGTGTTTAAGTTGTGGTGCATATTTGAAACTAACGAAAAAATTTGAGAACTAGACAATCAATAAAAATTTGAAGACTGGGAATACATCCTTGGTAAAATGTAAAAAATGATGATTATGTTACTTGCCAAAACACCTTATTTTAATTTATTTTTACAAAGACGTAAAGTTGTCATTTTCAGAAAAGCGCACAGACTATTTTTCCATATCTCCGAATTTTTCCGTGCGCTAAATAAAAAAAATACAATTGAAATTATTCATAGAGAAATACAATTATTTATTTACAACACTTTTTTGAAAACAACAACATAATTAGGACACTTAGGAATCCTTGGTATTAATAATGATATTTATTGTTCAATTTGTATTATTACGTTTAGTCCCTTTTACGTTTAGTCCCTTCGGTATTCCAACTAAACATGCTGAAACAGACTCCATAACGTGGAGGATTTCATATTCTTGGCTTTTTCGCCAAAATAAACTGAAAGTATATCATCATATACAGTTTTAACTGTCTTGAGATCTTTCCATTCTGTGAAAAGTTGATCTTGTGTTGGACCCAACCTGGATTTTGTTGATATCAAGCGAGCACTAACTTGTGTCTCTATCTCTAATATTTTCATAAGAATGTCTGGATTTTCTCCCAAGTACATTTTTCAAAAATAGTGAAATATACTTTTTTGTGGACATTCTAACAATGTTGAAATCTATGGGATCCAGTAGAGTGCTTTAATTCAACAAAATAGATGTTAAAAATCTCGGGGTGAATATTGACATGGACTAAACTACTAGAAAAATTAGCAACAAGATCGTAGAGCACAATAATGATATCAAGGCGAACTTGTAGGAAAACATGGGTGTTAGGTTAGAATAGATTAGGTTAGGTTAGGTAAGGTTAGGTTAGGGGGGTTGAGTCCACGCATGATACATGTTTGAACCCAGAATAACATATGCGTCTTTGGTTCGGTGGTCAAAAACTTGTGTCAGTATTGCAGGGTGCATGAGAAACATGCCAACGGTACTAGAAGCTTTATTTGGCTTTTCTCCATTACATCTCGAGATAATGAAAGAAACAAGAATGTGGTTATTAAGGCTGCAAAAAAAAGCTGAGCAACTAAACAGTTAGATCAGAACACATATTCATAGAATACTTTGTAATTGAAGATATGAGAGCAGACTATACGACCGCTAAACTTTTACCCAGCCTTAAGCATAAGGTGATGATATCTCACAGAAAGGACTGCAGGACCCAAGTGGACTGGAGTTTCCTCGAGGACTGAGGAGAGACCTTGTTATAGACGAGTCAAGAGCAAGAGAAGTGGTGTATGTTGAAATTAGTAATACAAGATATTCCTTTTGACTAGGAAACCATACAGAATCAACTAACATGAGTGGAGCTCTTAGGATAGGCATTTTAACTGACAGCCGAACAGCTCTTCCTTCAAATAGCCGCAAAGTTATATCCAAACTGGTATAAGAATGCCAGAAAGAACTAAATGAGCATGAATCGCGAAAAATGGTTCAGCAATAACATATGTTGGACCAGAACCTAACCCAACCAGAGACCACAAATGGTGGTCCAAAAACAATTACAAAAATTGATACAAAGCCAATATAGAATGAAGTGGAGAAACACTTCAAAGCAGATACACAGTAAATACACAGGCTGAAATATAGCTGGCCTGTTGGATCTGCCAGTGCCAAAAACTTGGAGAAAAAGAAAGGCTGGAAAACTACTGAATATCAGTATGAATAGGCTAAAAATTATTACAAGTTATTTAAAGGTTCATGCTCTGGTAAAAGATCACTTGCATAAAATAGGAAGACCGTTGCCCATATACCTTATCTGACTGTGAGGCATTGGACTCATGAGATAAAGATTATTCGGAGAAGCTAATTCATGTACCCTCTGAAGCAGAGGAAGTGACGTACAATCAGCCGATAGGCTGCAGTACTCAAAAAAATAGAGAAAAAATAAGTTGATGCAGTAGCAAGTTGTGGTAACGCTACTATGTCCATGGATTCATTTGAAGCTCTATCAGGGAGATAGCAGTTTTTTAAGACATGTTTGAAAAACCGAATAAAGATTCGTTGTACTTGTAAGATGTTTTATCGAATATCGAATGCTTTGACTATTTGCATTCTTCGAATTGACTGAGATTTCTAGAAACAACTAGTTATGTTATTTAAAAAAAACACACATTACCAGTTTCTCATCAACAATGGTAAGCTGGATGTGGTTATTTTACGCATAACTGGCTTCAACAATTATCAGGGTATACTACTTATATGAAGATCAACATTAATTGTAACTATTAACCTTGTGTAATATATTTGCTTAAATATCAACTGGCAATAATAACATTTTGTTCATTATATTTTCTATTCAATGATTCTGTTTACCGTCGAGCTTTGGTTTTTTTAATCGTCTGAAGTTCAAGGTGTTACGTGAATTCTAAAAAGTGGACTGGAAAATACACAGTATCAGGACCGGACTACCGAATGGGTATCTCAATCATTGCTCACGCAAACTTCAATTTCCAAATCACTTTTTTCATTATATCGTCCGTGAATTTATTGGAAATCACTTACGAGCTATCATTGATGTCGTATATGGAATTAGCCCAGAAATACTGCGAAATAATTACAAAGAATTTAAAAAGAGAATTGGGAGATTCCTTGAAGCTGAGGGAGGATTTATAGAATGAATATTGTTTGTTTACTTCGTGTTTTTCACATTTTATTCTGTATTGCTTTTCTCGAATAGTTAACATAGTTGTAAAATATTCATTCCTCAAAGCTGAGGGAGGATTTATAGAATGAATATTGTTTGCTTACTTCGTGTTTTTTACATATTATTCTGTATTGCTTTTCTCGAATAGTTAACATAGTTGTAAAATATTCATTAAAGAATGACAATTTGAAAATTATTCATAAAAGTTCATGATTTATTCAGTACATCGTAAAGGCACAGATTATAAAAGAGAACAGATGCGAAAGATTGACAGAGAACAGTAAAAAAGAGAGAGATGGGTGGACATACCCATTTAAAGGTCCATTGTGGTATGTCGACTCCGTTCGGGCTGCTTCGCTAGACTTTTCAACAGGGTTATCAATTTGCATAATATTTCCCTTAATTCACGAACATAGGTCGAATATGTTATAAGCATTATTTTTAGTGTGATAGTTATACACATACAAATATTCGACATTTACTTGTTTCAAATCAATTTCATTAACATTAAAAGAATTCTACAATTTAAAAGATAAAAATGTATAGAAATCATACCATAAATATATACTTTTTTTCACAAACCATCTTTGACAACCATGCACAATAACCGTGACGGCTTGGCTCAAAAATCAAAATACAAAACGCCATTTTGACACTTCAGTTTGAAGGTTGGCAATCCGCGATATTATTTGTGTTATTTAACTTATTGATTGTAGGTTGTGGTAATATTAACTGAAAATAGTGTACATTAGTATATTATTTTTAAAAAATGAAAAAACATCACGGGGGACTGTATTGTTTATACAGAGACTGTCCAAATAAATTTTATTCAGAAAGAAAAGTGAAGAACCGGCACTGGAAACTGTTATTGTTCCCAAGTCAACATTGCAATTTGGTAAGAAATTCTAAAAAAATTTTAAACTGGCGACGTCGCGGCCATACCGAATTAAAGGTCCAAGGTCATTGAAATCGGAGTTGAAAATCCTTTGATTTTTTGCCGGGATTCGTATCTGTTCTCTTTTATCATCTGTGGTAAAGGTCACCTTACTAGATTAATACATTATTTTCGAACTTAGCGCAAAAATTCATACTAACGGTTTTCATAACAGTGGCTATAAAATGAAACAGGCGTTGAAAAACTTGAATTTTATTCCATTTTATGTAGTTTCAGCACAAGCAAAACCTATCAGGACAAGCTGTATAATGTTATCTGTGTCCCAAATTTGATTTTTCTCCATTTTTCTGAAGCAATAGTAATATTTTTTATCATATAGGGACATATTATATTAAATAATATAATTTCGATGAAATAATTATAGTATAATTTCCCCAAAAAATCTAGTTTATCAGTTCAATGGTATTTTGAAGTCACTGTTGAAAAAAAAATGAGAATTGATATTTATACGCATCGATGCTTAGCTAATAATTATGGAAACAAAAAAGAAGGACCACAATTTCATCCAATATAATCATACCTGTTAAACAGTATCTTTATTATTGAGTTATTAAAGCATATATTGTTACTCCGGTCCTGTACAATATTCAGGGAAGGTTATAACACGTTTGAAAACATATAAATTAACAAATAAAAATCATAAGAATTGTATTCTAGTTACTCTTCACCAACTCACTGACAACTTTTACTCTGAAAAATAATAATCATGAAGCTCTCTATTGCATGCTTGGTTGTCGCAATTGTTTGTTATACAAATGTAAGTACAAAAGTAGATAATATTTTATTATAAACGAAATACTGTTGTGAGTGAAATATTATTAAAGATAAATGGGATTATTGTTTTTGTAAATTTGATATCGCTCTATCATATTATTAATTATTGATGAGTTTTGATGTAGAAATATAAATCCTTGAAGGGATTAGTTACTAAGATACAGATTTGCAAGTTAGAAAATGAAACTAAAAATTTGTCATGAAACAGAAATTAAAATACAGAAATTACAATACCCAAAAATCCTAGAAGAAAACGGATGATGCCATCATATGAAGGACATTGCGTAGTATCATTTTGATATATTTCGGACACACAAATGTTCAGTCATTTGCTATGAATATTTAAAATAGAAAGACCTTATTTTTTGGTTTTTTCCATATAGCGTAAAACTTATTGAAGCAATCTCAATGGTATATACAGGGTGTTTTCAAATGACACAACGTTTGCATGTAGATACCTCTCATAAAATTGGACAAAATAATATAGGGAATGAGGGGTCCAGCTCATTTACTTTTCGAGATACAGGGTGCTGTTTTCATTTGATTACTTTAAAATGGATGGATAAATTGATTTGACATTTGGCAGGTTGTTTTGAAATGTAGAAGGGCATATTTTTATGGAAAAACATTTTTCAATTTTTCATTCAGTGGTGTACATTTAGAAAAATATGTCACCTTTTCCCTCCCATTATAAAACGGTTTTAAAAAGTACATACCTAGTATATTTTCGATTTCTATTAAAATAATGTGGAGTGGGCCAAAAAATTTTAGATGCATAATATATTGTATTGTATCATTTATATATTATTTGAGGTTATTTAGTATTGTATCAAGACACTTTCGTTGTCCAAAATTGGACTACTACAACAGCCTTTTGAGAAACGCATCAAGAATAACTGTCTCCAAAAAGCAGAAGTTTATCGTTAATATGATTTGGATTGTTGAAGTACCCAAGTATCCGCTTATTTGTCCTCTTTTCGATTAATTTGCACGTTATCTAGGTTGAAGAAGGTGGTCGACTTGAGTTGTCAATTGGAAGTTTATTTGCATTTTGTGCATTATGGTTATAATTGAGTTTTGAGTTGGGTGGTGTTATACAATACTATTACTACTCAGTGTAAGCGGATGATTCGAAGATCTAAATCAGACGATTGTTTTGTGATTCATTCACTTCATATTGGTTTGGGTTCGTAGAATTTTGGATTTTTCTTCTCAATTAGCTGCTATTTAATTGTTAATTTGCTGATCCGGAATTCAAGTTTAGGTTTATTGTTCTTTATTTGTCGAATTTTTGCATTTCATTGCAAACGATAACTCTTGAGTGGACTTTTTCACGAATTGACCCACATTCAACGAGAAATAATCCGGATGTATTGAAATCATTAATAATTTAATTTCTCATCGTTACACCAAGTAACTTACTCAAATTATTAGTCACAATAAATTTATCAGTTAGTGGTCAATTCTCAAATTGATTGTTCCTTATTCAAAATAATTAATAAAACCACATATTAATCTGAATCGCCATTCTACTAGATATGAAAAAAGCGCAAAAGATGTATCTTTAGAATGGGTCTTCTATTGTCATACTTCATTTTTAAGCGAGAGCGGTAATAATCGAGATTGTTAATCGTCTCTATCATTCACCTGCTATAGACTAAAATTTCTCCGGAGAGAGAGTAAATGATAGCTAATTTTAATCTGTTTAAGTGTATGTTTAGTTTCCTATGCCAGAACTTTCATTACATTTATGTTTAAATTATATTTGGAGAATGCTGATAAACTATTAGTTTGACAAGAGGAAGCTTCTAAATAATGATTCTAATAAATTATTTTCTCCACGACGAAATAATGAAGCAAAAATTATTCTTACATATTTAGCAATGATATAAATTCTTCACACCAGTGAATAATAGAAAAGAATATATTCTCGTTAGCCAATCACATTCTATTATTATTAGAACTCACGCTAATATGAATTGATATGAATAAATCAAATCGTCTCTCTTGTAACGTCAAACACCTAATAATGCAAATCGCTTCTGACAGCGCGTCGTTTGAAACGTCAAATCAATTATATAATCATAATTTCACAGTATTATATAAAGAGCAAAATGGACAACAGTAGTTATAATTAGTTATAATTCCTAATGTTATAATTTCCTTTATAAATGTGCAGACGATCGGGGTTAGATCCTGACTGGAAGTTTTTTTTTAGTCGTGTAGAAAGTATAGTCATTTACTTGTGTTGAATGGCTATTATTCACTTCGATGGCAATTTCATCCGCATGAATAATAACCATCATTTTGTACTCGTTGAAGAACATAATATTATTTGTTAGCATCCAGCTTTGAATGATATTTTAAATTCTCCATAGCATAATTCACAAACACCATATCACTGTTGCTACCCCTATTTTTGAATGGATCAATTCATCTTATCCGTTCAATGAAAATGTGGCATTTTCTGTTTCTTTGTGACAATTGAGTTTTTTCTACTACTTACTGTAATCTGTACCTATTGCTAAACAAATCTCACAATTATACCTCACTATGCTCCCCAGAATTATTGCATTGCATTCTAAAGTTATGATGAATGTGTTATTTTTCATTTTTAGGCAGAGCTCACAGCAGACCAAAAAGAAAAGATCAAGAAATATCACGAAGAATGCATTGCGGTATCCGGTGTAAAATCTGATTTAGTGAAACAAGCAATTCAAGGACATTTTATTGAAGATGAGAAACTGAAAAATCATATTTTCTGTGTCTCCAAAAAAATTGGTTTCCAAAATGATGCAGGAGAAATACAAACCGACGTTCTTAAAGAAAAATCAGGAGCTGTCCTTGGTGATCGTGCACTCGCTGAACAGTTAATCAATACTTGTGCAACAAGAAAATTGGATAATGCTGCTGAAGTTGCTTTCCAAACAGTTAAATGTTATTTTGAAGAAACTCCAAATCATGTCAGTATTATTTAAGTATATAGGAACTATTTCTGTAATATTCTTTTTATTAAAATATCAATAAACAACAGAACAGAATAAAAGCGCACTTGATTGGACTAATATACGATTATACATAAAAACATGTAAAACACCACCTCACGAAAAGCACTGTTTTCTTCTTAGGAAAATTAAATTTTTCAGCCTGACGTACAAACTCACATAAGAAAAAAATCAAATCCATATATACTAATATATCTTCCAATAGATAATTGGAGTTTCCTCAAATATGTGATCTTAAGGCACGTCAAACACATGGTTTTTCAATTTGTATTTCCACTATACTAACGTAAAGTGACAATTTGCAATTTTCACACGTTTTCACAGATCACATGATCTTCATAACTTTTGGTGTGCAAGGATCCTGCAATATGGCCGATATTGTGATGTTATTCACATGGTTGTCATATATTTCCTTTTTTCGGAATAATAATCAACTGTTATTTCAAATGGATCATTTTTTTTGCCTTTTGGACTCTTTATATCTTGAATATATTATTTCATGTGATGTTCCCTTTAGTTTAATGCTATAATTAGAGAAATAAAGCTATACTTATATTTCAGTTAAAATATTATGATAAGAAGAGCTCATTTGATTTGGATAATCTTTGATGATAGATTTCGCAAAATAATAACTATTCAGCGATATCTATTGGTAACTCGCTTTATTAAATAAGACAATATTTACAGGAAGCTATAATAATACTTTATCTACAACTGTCATGTAACGGGTACAATTTTATACTATTTTCAGTGTCATAATGACGTAAATTACCGCACTAGTGCGTTTTTGAATACATAACCGATAATAAGAATCCAGAAAAATGTGATTACCAGAATTAGATATTTAAAATAACACTGGAAGCTGCATTTTCAATTTCCGACCACCTAATAATAAGTCAATATTTAACCTCCTTACAAAAGGTATATGGTACCCATATATCAACTGTCGTGGATTATGGTTCATAATACACTGTAGTGTATTATGCTTCATAATTCACGACTAGAGATGAAGGTACAATATAAAATGAACTATTAAATCTGTGTATTTTGTTCAGGAAATTTGCTTCTGACATATATCGTAACGATAAAATATTGTAATTTTTAGTATTGATACTTTTCATAACGATATTTTCTAATATTAAGTATTTTAAAACAATATATTTATAACGATACGTTGTATTGATACTTTCTACAGTATCGCCCATCTCTACATATGTCAAATTATTTGAAGTAGCTGCCACAACATTTTGAGGTTAGTAATATGCCAAATCGTTACTGACTTTTATTAATTAATAAATAAATTAAGTGTAGTGGACCAAGTATAGTAAACTACTCGCAATTTATGGCCATAATTCACTTGGGTGACTTGCGACCCTCGCCTGCGGCTCGTGACGCAAACGTCACCCATCGTTAATTATGGCTATCATAAATTGCTCGTTTAATAATATACTATTATTCCTACAAATGTGATGTCTTTGTTGCTATGGTCACAAAATATGATACCAAGTACCTTATGTTTGCAGTCAATATTATTAAAAATACTCTTTTGAACCATATAAATCACCGAAACCGGACAGGATTTATCCAATTATGCTGCAAAAGGCAAACGGCATTATACTCAGCAGACTGTGTACGATCCTTGGAGCAAGCATGTGACTAGGGTACATACTAAAGTTCTGGAGAAATGTTAAAGTGGTCTTTATTCCTAAACCTGGTAAAACAGGTGACAATAATGCAAGATCCCTGAGAGTCTGATGTTATTTGTCCTGAAGACATCCAACAGGCTCTGAACATAGTAAAAAAATGGACGGTAGAGGTGGGTTTGCATATAAGTTCCACCAAATCAAACAAATAACCCCATACCAAGCGAAGGGACCTGGTGGGATTTGGACCACCATCCCCTTAAGGTACGGAAATTCCAATGATTATGGATGTTTAATATCTCTGGGTGATTATTGACTCGACATTAACATGGACCACACAAATGGAATGAGTAGCAGCAAGATCAGAAATCACATTAATGGTGGCAAAACGAACTTTTGGGGAAAACATGGGGGTTGAGTCAGCGAATGATACACTGGATATACAGTGTAGTGGCTGAACCCATAATAACATATGCGTCTTTGGTTTGGTGGCAAAGACGACACAAAAGAATGAAATAATAAGAATAGGCAAGGTGCAAAGACTTGATCGTCTCAGTATTGCAGGCTGCATGAGAAGTACGCCAACGGCAATACTAGAAGCCATATTTGGCCTTCCTCCATTACACCTCCTGATAATGGTGGAGGCAAGGATGGGACTATTTAAGCAGCAAAGTAATCTGATCAACAAAATAGTTAGATTAGGACACATATCCGTTGAAGATATCATAAGTTAAGCCATTTTGGATATGAAAACAGACTATGGCTACTGAACTTCTCCCAAGACCTTGTACACAGGCGGGTCACAGACTGGGGAAGGAACAGGAGCAGGGGTGTATAGTGAAATGAGAAACACAATATGCTCTTTCTCACTAGGTAAACATACCTCTGTATTTAAGGCAGAGATCTATGCCATCCTAAAATGTGTCAGAACTAACAAATATAGGACTGACACTCATAGGATAAACATACTAAGTGATAACCAGGCAGTCCTTGCAGCTTTAAATAGCCACAAGGTAACATCCAGACTAGCAGAAGAATGCCAGAAAGAACTAAATGAACTAGCAGACCACATTGAAGTAATATTAGTGTGGGTGCCAGGACATAACGGTATTTCAACAGCATATATTGGACCAGAACTATCTTTTGGGACTACAAAGAAGGTAGTACGATGGCAAATACAAAAATGGGTACAAAGCCAACATGGATTTTATAGGAAAAACACTTCAAAGCAGGTACACAGTGAAACCTCCATAGGTGACATATGTATAAAGCGGGCCTAAGAACTACTGAATATCAGTAGGAATGAGCTAAGAATTATCAAAGGCTATCTAACGGGTCATACCTCGGTAAGAGATCACATGCATAAAATAGGGTTATATAACGGGAACCTCAGCTCTGCACACACAAAAATTGGTGAGACATTCACGTGAACGTGAAGGCCATTTAATTCTACTTCGTCCAACAATTCATTGTCCGGGAAATATCTCATCTAATTAACACCGAACATTTACACCAAAATAGACTCGAGCTTTGCTTGCTGGAATCATATGTGATTAAAATTGGCTTACCACCTCATTTTCTATCTATGGTTCTATTTTAATGGTTTTTTTCCACCTTCCCGCTTCCCCAGCCCCAGTTCCTGTTACCCTTTCCACTTTATCCAGAATTCCCCTTTCCTCAACCCTCCTCCTGCTTCTTGAGTCTCTGAGTCTATCCACCCACTTTCCGTTCATCTCCGTCAAACCCTTCTTAATTCTCTTTATCCGCCCCTGATTGACTTTTCCGATATCGTTCAGGATAACTGCATCATTCCTGACCTCTTCTTTCTTTCCACTATTTATATAAATAGTCACCTTTGTCCCATCAGCTATAACCAACGCGACCATCTTTCTCAGCACCTCCACCTCCACATGCTCAGGTCTGTGCTGCCCAACGCTGACCCGGTTTCCCACTTCTCCAAAGAGTCGACTTATCAAATCAAACGCCGTCCTCTCATTCCTACAATCCCCTTTCAACCATCAGATAAACTACCCCGCGTACACCTTAATCAATTTTCATTCTGTAGTGCGTACCTACTTAACCCACTCAATTTCCTCCCCCTTTTCTGCTATCATCGGGTACCTATCCCTAAACATCTGTATCCCTTTCTCAATTCCACTGTCTTCCTTAGTCACCCATAGCACTTTTATCTTTTCATCCCCTCCATTCCCTTTTTCACTCTCCTTTCATCTTCTTTCTATCTTCCTCTCCTCAACCACACTAATTCCCTGACTCGCTCTTCTACCGACGACTTTTGCTTTTCCAGCCTTTTCACTTTCTTCTCTAGTCGCCTTACCAGCTCCTTCAATCTCTTTTACTTTTCCTCTCTTTCTCCTTCCCACACTCCACTTCCACCCTTCCTTTCACCTTCTGTTTCCATTTCTGGTCCTTATCCTCCAGCCTCGATTTCCTAAAAATTCCCTTTCCTTCTTTGTCTGCCACTTCCACTTCCTGTTCCATTTTCTTGCATGCATGCTGGGTACTCCGGTAGGTCACCAGGTATCCCGGAAGCACCGTTTCTGACTGACTTTCACTTCATATCAAATGAATGGGTAATTACTTTTTCATAATTATTAATCAAACCAGTCTATATTATATCATGTTTATGTAATTGTATATGTGCAGCCTTTGCTATAAGCAGCATGTTGGAAGAAATAAATATATTATTATTATTAGTATTATCATAGCAACCTGCGGACTTGAACCAAATAATACAATGCCTGTGTCATGATGATCATAATACAAGACCTTGTCTCTCGTAGTTTCGGATTACTGCAAACAAGATAATTTATATACCTTGCAATAAAAACATTAACAGTGTCAAGGATTCAGGTACCTTCTCCCAGTACAACCAATTAACAATCATCACCAATCAGGTTAAAATACAAGATTCACCTAATCAATCAAATTTAGGTAGGCTCCCAACGTTGAAAAGCGTCTATGGATGCCATACTCTGCATGTCAAGTGGAAATAAGAAGCAATCCGGCAGGGATCAGAACTCTGCAGAGTAATTCAGCAGGGAACAGTTTCAGCTTCAACTGCATCTTCAGGAAAATGTACCAGAATATAATTTTTTTCAACCTTAAAAAGATGCAAATTCATTCATTGGAACAGAAAAAGATATCATTAATGTGAGATGATAATATAGAAATAATTCTCCAGGCATACCGTTATCATTATTTGGGAATCTGTTCCAAGGTCAGGCGAAAGAACATTGTGCAGCCACTGTTGGACTAGCTTTGAAAGCACATATGGCATACCTTAAAGCTGCTGCTTGAATTTTGACTTACAAGTCTAGATCGCCTACAGGAGTTATAGACAACAGCTGCAAGGTCTATTTTACTTTGAATAACTGATTGGTGAAATTTCAGAAGCACTTCCCTGTGAAGCCCCTACTTTGTGCTGAACATACTTTTTTTCCAGTTGAAAATTTATACCCCCTTTGCTCCACCTCTTCATTCAAGTGGACCATTTCCTCATTAATTCTTCTTTATTATAAAATTAATTGTAATTCCACTCTCACGAAACGGATTGCAAAAATTTTCTCAAATTTGTTGTGATATGTATGTATGTATGTATTTTTGGGGTAACATTCACTGAGACCTGAAAGATCTATTGTGCCCCCTCACTTCTACTTAGTTTCTGAGGAAAGTCTCTGAAATTAGTAGCTCCTTCAGTCCTGATTCCCGGAGGAATTTTAGGACATCTGCAGGCTTCAACTTGGGTAAATGTTCCTCTTATATCCAGCAATCTCCCAGATACTGTGCTGTGCAGCTGGAAAGTATGTGGATGGAGGTTTCTTCTTCCATGCCACAGTATCTGCATTCTTCTTCTTCCACTAGTTTGAGCTATTTCAGGTGCCCATTCAGGCGACAATGTCCCGTTAGGATCCCTGTCAACAGGTTGTAGTCGCCCTAAACCCTACTACACCTTTCCAATGGTCAGATCTTCTCTTTTTTTCGGCTTAACCTATTTCTTCCAATATTACATTGGAGCTGATTCCGCAAAAAGGTTTAGGCTCCCAGAAAGGCATTCCAGACCTCTTCAATGCTAGTTCATCTGCTATTTTATTTCCTTCTATTCCAGTGTGTCCTGGAATCCATAGTAAGGTAACTGTTACTAGTAACTAGTTCATTGAGTTTGTCTAGGCATTTCCACACCATTTTGGAACTGATTACGCAAGAGCTCAGTGCTTTAATGGCTGTTTGACTATCTTTTATTATGACAATTCAACTCATGTATAAAAAATCGCATATTCCTCAGTGTAATTGTCACTTTGACACCGGCAAAAGTTAGCTTTAACTTTTTCAGCGATAAATTAACTTCAATGTTAAAATGTCATATACCTGGAAATGTTATTGTCACTTTGACATCGATAAAAGAGGTGCATCCTTTTTTATCGCGATAAAAACCTCTCTTCCTCGATATCTAGTAAACGGACGTCACTTTTACACAATGACAATGAGATAATTATTGTTGTTGTTCATCGATATATTCTGTCGTTAATTTATCTTGCCAAAAAACACTCGAGCTTTTTTTTTATACGATAAATTTCTCTTCAACTCAAAGTTTTGCCAATCACTAAATTGGCTCGAAAAACTGATGATAATATCGCGACACCGAAGGTGGAGCGATTTTATCATGTCAGTTTTTCTCGTAAAATTAGTGATTGGCAAAACTGTTTCGTTGCAAAGAGACATTTATCCGATAAAAAAAAAGCTCTTGTGTTTTTACTGTTGATAAATTAACTCCAATGTTAAAATGTCATATACCTGGAAATGTTATTGTCACTTTGACATCGATAAAAAAGGTGCATCCTTTTTTATCCTCTCTTCCTCAATTTCTAGTAAGCGGACGTCACTTTTACACAATGACAATGAGATAATTATTGTTGTTGTTCATCGATATAATTATTCTGTCGTTAATTTATCTTGCCAAAAAACACTCGAGTTTTTCTTTTATCAGATAAATTTCTCTTCAACTAAAAATTTTGTCAATCACTAAATTTGCTCGAAAAAATGACATCAGATAAAATCGCTCCACCTTCGGTGTCGCGATTTTATCATGTCAGTTTTTCTCGTAAAATTAGTGATTGGCAAAACTATTTCGTTACAAAGAGGAATTTATCCGATAAAAAAAAAGCTCTTGTGTTTTTACTGTTGATAAATGCACTTGTGGTTTTTTCACTTATGCATTTGTTACCATGCTAAATAATTTGACATGTTTATCAACAACTTATTGAATTTCTAAACACTAACAATGAGCCGATTCATTGAATTGTCCTGCCGAATTACACTCGATATTGATATCGGGTAAATTTGTGTTGTTCAGCTTCTAAACTGTTTCCTTTAGCAATTTGACTCGAAAAACTGTCAACCTTTTTCAGCGATGAATGCACTTGTGGTTTTTTCATTTATGCATTTGTTACCATGATAAATAATTTGACATGTTTGTCAACAACTTAGGTATTGAATTTCTCAACACTATATAACAATGAGCCGATTCATTGAATTGTCCTGCCGAATTACACTCGATGTTTGTATTGATATCGGGTAAATTTGTGTTGTTCAACTTCTAAACTGTTTCCTTTAGCAATTAGACTCGAAAAACTGTCAACCTAAAAACGCTCCACCTTCGGTGTCGCGATTTTAATAGTTGACAGTTGTTCTCGTCTAATTGCTAGGAAACAGTTTCTCATTAAACAATCCAAATTTACCCGACAATCCCACTCATGTATAAAAATTCCCATTTGTGAATACAAAAATCGTAGTTTGCTATCGGCTAAATAGGAAGGAAGAGAATTTGCAAGTGGATAAAAATATCGGATAAATTACGTTACCGTAGCAACGCTAGCATTTACTGTTTGTTTATCAAGAGTTGGGCGTCGCATCAGTTTGACAATTGTAAATGTCAAAAACAGAAAGAATTAAACAGCATATAACAATTCCAAAAAGTATGTCGAGATTTGGAAATATTTGCGAGGCAGAAATAGTAAGGGATTATATTTCTACTCATTGTTCGTTTAGTTTGTTAAATAAAGTTTAATTGAATTGAGTTTTTTATTCATGGGATTGTCTTACCAAATACCACGCGAGCTCAGATCTAGCAGGATATTTTTTCCGATAGTTTTCTCATACTTACTTTCATGTAGGTAATTTAACTCGATCTGTTCTGACAAAATCACTCGAGCTACGCTCTCGTGATTTTGTCAGAACAGCTCTCGTTAAATTGCCAATGAAAGTAAGTATTCGAAAACAACCACAAAAAATATCCGGCTAAATCTGAGCTCTTGTGGTATTACTCCCGATAAAATACAAACCTCTTGTGCAATTATAAGTGATAATCCTTTGTCCTCTGTATCCTTCATCAATATTGCACTTTCTTATGGCGTGGATTTTCGCTTGAAATATACTTGGGGTTTTTCACAAGCTTTCGGAGTGTTTGGTTCCTGGCCCGAACACTCCTATACCACTTATTCCTATTGCTTTTGAGCCATCTGTGTACCATTGAATGGCATTCTTTCCAAGTCTGGTAATGGTATTTGGATCCCATTCCTTCTTGTTGCATGATTCTTTAACGAATTTCTTCGAAAAGTTATACTTTTTCATCATACCGTCTTGTGGCATGTCCCAGGTTGTCTGATTTCTAAGAAGTGGGGAGGTGATTTTTTTAATGATTCCCTCTCTACTTAGTCTGTCTCTTGTTCTTCCTGCAACACTTTCCACCGCCATATGTAGAGGGGTGAGGTTGAGAATTACTTCCATGGCTGCCGTTGGGCATGTTCTCATTGCTCCTGTAATGCATATACAGGCTAGTCTTCGAATTTTGGAGAGGTTTTCTCTCGTCGTCAATAGACTAGTTCTACTACTCCACGCAATGGCTCCATAAGTTATAATTGATCTCACTATGGCAGTGTACATCCAGCTCAGGATTTTTGGGATGCAACCCCAATTTTTCCTTGCCAGATTTCTACACACCATTAGAATCATTCTCGCCTTGTAGATGATCTCCTTTTCGTGTTTGTTCCACAGGAGTTTACTGTCTAGACTTCTTGTCTCCATTCAATCTCGTTTCTATCAAGTTCAATGGTTTTAAGGTTGAGTTTTCTTTTTTTGGTAAGGCCTATCAAGATGGTTTTAGTGGGGTTGATGCTTAGTCCCACTTGTCTACACCAGCTATTTGTATAGATCAGACCCTTTTGTACTATATCAAAAAGGGTGTTTTCGAAATTCCCCTCTGGCTGTTTATGACAATATCGTCGGCATATTCTTGGCAGAATATTCCTAGATTCGTCAAACCACACAGGATTTCGTCAACCGTCAGACTCCCCATTAATGGGGATGCTTCTCCTCCTTGTGGGCATCCTCTGGTAGTGCGGATGGAGACAATGTCTTTGCTTGTCTTTGTCTCTGCTACTCTTGTGGTGAGCAGTTCCGACATCCATTTGGATGTTGTGCTGTCTACACCTCTTCTGTTCAATGCTCTTTTGACAGCCTCATGTGGAGTATTGTCAAAAGCTCCTTTTATGTCCAAAAACGCACACCACAGTTTCTTGGTTTTCTAGAGCACCTAGGATATCCTCTGTCAGTTGTACCAGTGCACTGTCCGTAGATCTGCCTGCCCGGTAAGTGTGCTGACACGGGTGGAGACGTAGTCTCTAGGATTTCCGTTCTAATGTGGTTATCAATTGCTTTTTCCATTGTTTTGAGCACAAACGATGCTAGGCTAATTGGTCTTAAGGATTTGGGATTTGTTGTGTCCCTTTTTCCAGTTTTTGGAAGGAAAGTTACTATTGCCCTTCTCCATGCTTCTGGTATATAACCCAGTTCTAAGCTACATCGACTAACAGCCGGTTTCACAATGTCGGGATAACTTCTCGGGTCAATTTACACTTACCTAAAAGGTTACCATCAGATACCGTTCCACAATTGTCAGTTCGTCCATTGGTTAGCTGATCGGAAGTTCAGTACTAATTTTTGATCAGCTGGTAGCACATTAGGTATAATGATCAGACTTTATGGTTATCGACATTCAAAATCGAAAAAAAAGAAGAAGGTGTTATCCTATAAAAATAATTTATTTGGGAAGTTGTCCAAATTTTTCAAAAGAAGAAGAAACCTTATTGCTTGCTCCAGTTAATAAATATAAACAAACAATAGAATCTAAACAAACAAATGCAGTAACCTGGAAAGAGAAAAATAAAAAATGGGTTGAAATAGAACAGGAATTTAATAGCACAAGATCTCCAGCCGTATTCCGTATCATGTATGTTATGTTTAACGATGGTCCGTTATGTTATAATAACGATCGTATTTAACTATATTGTCAACTAATCTGTGATTACGTATCAACCTTTCTTAACGATATTGTTAAAATTGTATGTTAAAAAAGTAGTCAGTTTTGATTCTTACGAAGCGAGATGGAACGATACACCTTCAATAAATATAAAAAGAGATGCATTCGGTCCCGTTTGACCTGTCAGAGTATAATCGTTATATAACATACTGTCAAAACGCATGACAGAAGGTTGTCTCTGGCAGAAGAGCAATTTGTACAATATAAAGCGGGAAAAGTTTAGATTCAAGTAATATAAGTAAAGTAAAGTAAAGTACCGGCAGATCAGGATCTACAGCGACAGCCAAGCCGCCCTTAAAGCACTTCACAGCTATAGGGTGACATCTCAGCTAGTATGGGAATGCGGCGAAGAACTTAGAAGACTGGCGACTCGGAACAGTGTAACACTGGAGTGGGTACCAGGTCATAAAGGAATCGCAGGCAATGAAAAAGCTGACGAACTCGCGAGAGTAGGATCGTCAACTCTGATGAACGGACCCGAACCTGCTGTGGGCATCCCCAGATGCTTAACGAGGTCATGGTTGAAAGGGTGGTTGAAAGAACAACACAAGAAACACTGGAAGAATACGACTGGGCAAATACATGGGAAGAAATTCATAAAAGAACCATCAGAAAAAGCAGCGAAAGAACTGCTCTCAATGAGCAGGAACAAGCTGCGCACCATTACGGGGCTACTTACGGGACACTTTCCCACAAAGGAGCACCTAAACAAAATAGGGCTGTACAACGGAGACCTTACATGCAGAAGATGCAAAAAGGATACCGAAACAGCTCTGCATATACTATGCAACTGTGAGTCGCTGGACCACAGAAGGCAGAAACTGTATGGCAGAACCCAAATGACTCCAGAAGACTTCTACAATCAACCAGCAAAGAACCTGTATGAGCTAATACAGGGAACGGATTGGCTGAATAGGTTGTAGTCAGAACACTAGGAGTATCCACAATAAGCCCAGGAGGCTGAGGTGGTACCGGCGAAAGGACGGCTCCGGGAAAAAAAATATAAGTAAAGTACGCCTCCCAAAAACAACAAGACCACAGTATGAGATGCTGTTGAAATTTTCAGAAAATCATCCTATTGAGATAAGAGGGAAGAACAAACCATGCGGGGTTTAAATAATTGATAATTTGGTTGAAAAAATGGAAAATCACCACGAATATATAGCAAAAACTGATTATATTCTTGACATTTGTTCCACTTAACGATATCGTTAAGACATAACAAGCTGTCAAAATGGTCCAGTTATTTAACAAAAACTTTTCAAAAATAACGATCCTCGTTAACATAACGATGCGCATGATGATACAGAATCGGTATTTTTAGTCATATCGTTATATAACATAAATTCACACTTAACGATAGTCGTTAAATAACATAAAGTGATACGGAATAGGGCCGTTTGTCATATTCATCAAAATAATCGTATCTGGGCCTTATTATTTTTGGTCTTCTTGGTTCCTCATCACTACTAGACGCATTTACCTCATAATCGTTCATTTTGCATACTCAAAAAAAATAAGCGAAGAAATGCAACAATAGCTTCAATTGTTAGGTTAGAATCTCCAGGTTATTATCATTACCACTAGATTTTCTGGTGGTTAAATATTCTGAAAGTTAACCATAACTTGAATCCTTTACTGAACAATGTGAAACACTTGTTTTGAGGTAACCAACGGTTATTTGTTAACCTCAGGATAACTTGACATTGTGAAACCGGGCGTAATTCTTACTAAATGCGGTAGAATTTCGTCTTGTCCTTGCTGGAGCAGTGCTGGGAAAATTCCATCTGCTCCTGGTGCCTTCAAAGGTGGAAAGGTGTTCATGGCCCATTTCAACCTATCGTTACTACAAATGTGTTTGGCCATTGTAATACTTGCTCTCGAAGGTCTATTATGAGCTTCGAGAGGATTATCTCCCCTATTTGGGGTGCTTCCAGGAAAATAAGTTTCTAGTAAGAGTAGAACTTTTTCCTCCTAATTTTCGGTATATTTACCATCTGGCTTTCTCAGAGTCATCTCTGTGTTGACCCTACTTTTCGCCATTGCTTCGTAAAGTCTTGCCACAGCAGGTGTTGAGCCTATATCTCCACAGAATTTTCTGAAGCTATTCCTTTTAGCTTTTCTAATTTCCTTGTATTAGGTATTTCTCCCCTCGGTTTATTCCCGCCAGTCTCCGGTGAGTTTTGCTTTATTAAAAACGTCCCGGGTTTGAGATCTTAGTTCTGACAGAGGTTTGTTTCACCAGGATGCATCTTTGCTGCTTTCATGTTTTTGAAGAAGGTAGCTCGATTCAAACGCATCGATTATTGCCCTGTTCAGATTCTGTAGGTCATTTTCCAGGTCGAGATGGTGCTTAGCCCTTCCTTTCCTCTGGATTTGTGCTAGATCTCTTCTCAGACAGGTGTTATAAGTGTCCCAATCTGTTTTTTTTGTATTCTCTTGAGTCTTACCTCAGGTATGCCCAGTTCTAATTTGAATGTTATGATACTGTGATCGGAGAGAGACGGTTCACCCGATACTCTCCAATCTTTCACTATATGTTTTAGATCCTGTGTAGCCAGTGTGATATCTAAAACTTCTTGCCTTACCCTTGCTACAAATGTAGGGGTGTTCCCTATATTGTGGATATTAAGGTTTTTATTAAGGTTATATTCTAAAAGTGTGACCTCTTTTGTTGGTGTTGCTACTGCCCCAAACGGTGTTGCGTGCATTGGCATCACATGCTAAAAGTAAAGGTAGTCTCTTCTCTTCGCAATACTTCACCAGCTTTTGTTGTGATAACATCATCACCAGATTTTGATATTCGAGAGAATCAAGCTTACTCCGATTTATAATGTACTATGGAAACATACTGTACGGATCAGCAAATGGAACAAACCTTAAACAGTTAGATCTTATCCAGAATGAATCTCCTAGAATTTGTATCGGAGCAAAGAAGTCCACACATGTCCAAGCTATTAGAATGGAAGCAAAAGATCTGCTACTATAATTAAGAAGAGGAAACTTAGAAACATTGTTGCACACTAGAATAGTCGCCACTAATTCATGAAGTATTTGACAACAACATATTGAATCGAAAAATATTATTCTCCACTCTGTTTATTTTCCGTAATACGAGCAACACTACCTTGATAAGAGATAAATACTTCAAATTATATCAAAACGAATTGAGAAGCATGAAAAAAATTCGAAACTCACAATAACATGATAGTATATTGTGAAATTAGTGGGAATATTCTTTTCCCACGAATTATACATACTATTTTTGCTTCGACCGTTAATTTAAAAAATATTCCATTCAAGATGTAATCACGTTAATTTGGATAGGTTTCTCTATGTTCTTATTGAAATATAAAAATGGTAACGAGATAAACCAAATAATTAGATATGCAGCATCAACGTCTATGAATTCCAGTACAATTTATTAATTGTAGAAACTGTACAATGAATGTAAATATTACAACAATTAATTTGTGTTCAATAGTATCGTTATAAATTAGATGTTCCTTTACTTCTTTCATAACAACTTTATCAATATAAAAATTAAAACCATGCTTTGTTTCATTTTATTGTAATAATCCATTTGTAACATTACCGCACGCTACAGCAGTGCGGTAAGAATATTACCGCACTGTTATTTTCTAATTGCTTAGCAGCTAACTACTGTTCTGGAATGTTGAGTTTTGCGCATAGAAAACAGGTCAAAATGGTGTAACTTTTTCCACGATCGGAGAAAATATCTAGAATAGTACATTGTTTACCGGGTAGGAAAAGCTTAACATTCCTGGACGACTGTGAAGATTGCTAAGTCGAGACGCAAGCCGAGACTTAGCAACACAGAGTCCAGGAATGTGGCTTTTCCTACGAGGTAAACATACTATTTTTCCGCAAATCGTTCAAAATTCGACAGATATTGATTGATTAAAAAAAACGCGATAATTTTATTCCCAAATAAATGGTACTTTGAAATTCCTAATAAAATTACTTGGGTTACTATGGAAACGTATTGAGGTTGAATTGTCAAACTTGACGCTTATAAATTTAATTGCTGGTGTTCTAGAAAGTAAAATGATAAGTGATGATGAAATTTCCATTCCTGGGACTCCTCCAGAGCTGGTTGAGGCAGTGAATACTGCTTCATTAGAATTATTGCCAAAGAAATCAAGAGAAAAGTACGAAAATGCATACAGACGTTTTATGGACTTCCTTACTGTACGGAAATATCATTTCCTTACAGTAAGGAAATGACATTTCCTTACAGTAAGGAAGTCCTGACTTTTTCTTCAAGAAATTTTGACAGGAATGTCAAAATTTCCTAGCGAATTGCGGAAATAGTATATTGTATAATTAGTGGGGAAAGTATCATATTCCCAAACGACTGTGATGATTACCAGACGAGGAGCGTAGCGACGAGTCTGGTAACATAGGAGTTTGGGAATATGCTTTTCCCACGAATTATACATACTATTTTTTCTTCGATCGTTAATTGACATTTGAAAAATTAATTGAAAAATATTCCGTTCAAGATGTAATCAAGTAAGTTTAGATAGATTTCTCTATGTTCATATTGAAATATAGAAGTGGTGGTAACGAGATAAACCAAACAATCAGCCATGCAGCTTAAACGTTTATAAATTCTCGTTGCCCTCCAGTACAATTCACAAATTGAACAAACTGTACAATAAATGTAAATATTAACAACAATAGATGTGTGTTCAAGAATATCGTTATAAATTAGATGTTTCTTTCATTTATCCCATAACAACTTTTTCAATATAAAAATTAAAGCCATACTTTGTTACATTTTATTGTACCAATCCATTTGTAACATTACCGCACGCTACAGCAGTGTGGTAAGAATATTACCGCACTGTTATTTTCTAATTGCTTAGCAACTGCCCACTATTTGGGAATGTTGAGCTTTGCGCATGGAAAATAGGTCAAAATAGTGTAACTTTTCTCACGATCGGAGAAAAAACTTGTTATTGAATCTCCAATCAACATAAGGGTCCTTGACGTAATCAGCAAGTTTATCAATATCACGAATATATTTTCTATCATTATTAGAATATCATTAATAGACGTCAATGCCTGTTTTCATTTCCTTGTGGATATATCCCTTTCCAGGTCCACCTGTATTGTTAGAATAATGCGCTGACTCATCCCTAGGCGAGAAGCATGCGACCTTTTCTCTCATAGTAGATGTAATCGTATATAACAAAGAGGGAAGCGATGTTAAGCTGCTCCATCACTTTCTGGATCTGCTAGTGCCAAGTTATGTAATTTTTTCCTTTTTTTGGGAGTCGTTCTTTGGCTGGGAGCGCTGGCTTTCCCGTACTTTCGAGTAGACGATATTCCCTGGATGTGTGCCGCTTCAGGAAACACATTGACCTATCGAAAGATAATCTGTCTTTTGGAGTCAAATGCCTCACAGTTAGACAGCTTATTAGTTACGGTCTCAGTCTCCATACCACAAATTCTGCAGCTGAGATCCCCGTTATACAGGCCTATTTTATGCAGGATGTCTTTTACCGGTGTATGACCCGTTAGATAGTCTGTGATCTTTGTTAGCTTATTCCTGATATTCAGTAGTTCAGACCGTATAACACCTATGAAGGTCCCACTGTGTACCTGATTTTGCGTGTTTCTCTAGTCCAATACATGTCGCTGCTGAACCTATGCTCGCAAGTTCATCAGCTTGTTGCTTTTCATAAATATCGTTACACCCACAATAAAATGTATATTAATGATTTTTCTGTTTTAACCAGGTATAGGATAGCAAAAGCAAGGGCTTGAAACGTGATCTATTCAGTTCCTTACAACAACTATGCCAAGATCATTAGTTTGGAATTTAGAGAGAATTTCAAATGTTTTAAAATTGATTGAGTATACAATTTAAGAGAATTGAATATTGCACTAAAAGTATAATACCTATCTATGGTTAACCTAATAACATTCGAAAGAGGGCATTTTTTTGAATATAGTGGAATATAGGGTGTTCTATTTAGAATAAGCTCGATATTACACATTGAATAATCTAATAATGAAACTGAAAGTGCAGAACACCCTGCAAAGAAATATTTAGTACTTAATCGTGGAATACATTCAAGAAATGCCCAACTGTTTGGATGTGGAAGACAATTTGCTGAAATTTGTTATATCAATAAGTTATTAATTTTTTTCGAAATGTTAACATTTTTTGAAAGTCAGCATAACTCGGAGCCTTCTATATTTAGATATAGGGAACCATTATAAAGGAGTATTATATTTTTCATGGTTAACCAGAAGGTGCAATAAAAGTATATGGTGTTCCATAAGAAGAAACATAACTTAGATACGCCACACAATCATCAATATGAGGAACATATTATGAGGTACAATGGAAACTAATTTAACAATAACCTGATGCCACAATAAGCTACAGTTATTGTTTTTTTATCTATATTACAATCGGACAAAATTGATCATCAGTATTATATCTTTTTGAGAATAAAAACATATTCATGATTATGTATATAATTTAATAATTAAGTTCACAGATATAATCTATGAATCTATGGTTTAAAAGGCTGTCCTAAATAATTGGAATTCAGTTTATTTCATTTTATTGTTAATTCATAATACGACATAGTCATGAAATTTTTTGCTTTTGTCGTATGTCTGTGCGTTGTGAAAATATCCCAGGTGAATATATTTTTTTGATAATAATTTTTGGAATTTGTTTTTACGTTGTCATAATTTTATCTTGAAACCTATTCACTTCTCTGTCCCTTCCTTTCATATAATCCGTCCTTCACGTAAGTTCCTGTGTTATTTTTAGAAATAATATCAAAATGCAATCGCAGTTTGTGGTTAGACTATAATTATATCATCTTATTGGTTTACCATTTTCATCTTTTACTTCCATATTATACATGCTTTGCGTTTATCGATATTTTTATTAGAACAAACCTGGACAGATTCTGTTAGCACAAGATCAGTACTCTCTGTAGCACAATTTTTTGTTTAGTTCATTTGCCAAGTAATGTTTCCATTAATAGACGTAACTGGGAACTTGACGAACATGCATGATACAAAAATTTATACATGCATTCTAGCAATCTGAATCTCATTTTTATGTGATTTCTTAGAGAGCTGGTATTTTTCACTTGAGATGTAGATAAGTGAATAATTTCCTATATCTCAAAAGTTCTGTGTCTTTTTCAAAATATGCTAACGATACACATATTTGCTAAAACTGATATGTTTTGTACTAAAAGAGAGATTGAATCGGCTGAAAATCCAACTAGACGATATCGAAAAGTGACCGTGAAGTTTCATTTCTCCTCGGCCGGAGCTTTAGTTTTCACTTTCTCGCCAGCGGAGGAAAAAGTGTTATCATAGCAACATAGATAGAAACAAGAAAACAAGCGTCAAAAAACACGCTACAAAAACCAAATAATGCATAATATCAAAATTCACAAAAGTTATCCAAATTCCAACTACATTACATTATTCACGTATATTTTAGGCAGATGTTCTAACACCGGAAATGAGAAGCAAACTTATTGAAGTAGGCCGCAAATGTCGTATGGAAGTTGGAACGGATATGGAAATTGTTCTCAAAATTAAAGAAGGTATTTTTATTGACGATCCTAAATTGAAAAAGCAGCTGCTTTGTACGAATAAAGCATTTGGTATTCAAAAACAAAATGGTGATTTCAACGAAGAGGTCATGAAGTCAATTTTAAAAAATGATGGACTCAATGATGAGAAAGCAGATCAACTTATAAAAAAGTGTTTGGTGAAGAAAGATTCACCTGAAGATTCGGCTTTCGAAATGAACAAATGCATTCATAGTGTTATTCCTCCAGAAGAAATCAAAGCTTTATTCGAAAAAGTGTAAACAAACATTTAATTAGTTCAGATTTGTGAGAAATTATTTAATAAAGCATGTTTTTGAAAAAACTTGTATTTTGGAAACTTATGTGATAATTCAAATATTCATTTATATTTTTCCATGTTAATGAGTACCGTGTTCGAAAGATGATAATTCCCTTAGTATCTTAAAATGTCATATGATTCTTAAAATTAATTTTTGGTCAGGAAGTCAGAGTTGAGTCAATTCATCTAAACAGAATGGTCAAAAACATAACATGTGAAATCACCAAGAGTTGTGAGATTATTCTGAAACCAAGTCGGTTAATTTTTTCATCATCACTTTGTCGAAAGTTCTTACCTTATAGGTTCACCAACATTATTTTATAGTGATCGTATTGAATTAACAAGACAACTTCATTTCTCTAATGAATAAAATGTCACATAAGTAAATGGCATATTTTCAGCTGTGCTTGTATCTATCATCATTAAACTGTGAAGATATAATACTGTGTACCATACTATGTATATTTTTAGATATGAATTCATTCAAACATAAATTGAGTTTTTACTGATTAAAAAAAGTAATAAGCCAACCGTTAACCCATTATATGAAATTTTGTATCATCATAACAAGAAAAATGTACCTAAAACAAAAACAAAATGTTGAAAAGCAAAGCCAAACATATAGAAAAAATATAACCCAAGGATTCAAGAAAGACAAAATTTCGACAAAAATAATTGACTTAGAAAGAAGAAAAGAGACGAAATTGGAAGAGGGACTGTCAAAAAAGATTTTCACCGAAAAGTTAGATGATATTTTTTTCTAAGTTCGTACCAGGGAGGTTGTCAGATAGCATCCGCAGTAGCCATTGGTCATCGCGCAAGCAAAACATTCGAAAAAAAAACATCACACAAACACAGCAAATATTATGACAGTACAAGAGATATAATACAAAGCAACTACCTAAAATTAAATACTGTTGTTATTGTCGAAACACTGAATTAAAAATACGAAAATGAAATTTTAAGATATAGATTTTACGAAAAAATTTAGTTTTGTCATCAACTAATGTAGAGAAATATGCTACGATAAAATATTAATTTTCTATATATCAATTAGTACTTTTTTTTTCCTTCGGAGCCGTCCCTTCGCCGGTACCACCTCAGCCTCCTGTGCTTATTGCGGATCAAGTAGTACTTAGGTAGAGATAATTTTTTTCCATTTTGTTGTGCAAAAAAAACAATGTGTTATTTGTACTCGTATCAAAAGATGAAGGGAATAAGATAATTCATATATTGAGAATAAAAGTGCTACCAAGCGAACAACAAATCTCAATATGATGTCGGGAATGCTACAACCATATCCGAATCCAAATTTCACATAAAGCAGGAAGTTCAGAAAATGTTTGTGCATAAAATTTTGTTCCGAAAGATTCTGGACTCCAAACTTGCATAAATCTAGATAAATTCAGAAAATTTAAAACATTCACTGGAAGTTGTTCTCAATAGAACAGTGTTTTTAGTATCTCAAATACTCAAAAAACGCAAATAGATACGATAAGACACAAAAATACGTCTTCATGAATTGATTATTGCAAAACGAAACGTCAAAAAACATAGGTACTCAAAAAAACATGCAGGTATACTTGATACATACTCTAAAGATATAAAAAAAGCAAAAATATTTAAAAAAAAATGCAGATACGCCACTGCATACTTAAGATATTTCGTTTTTTAAATCTTAAATAAAACTAAAGAAGTAAAAAATGTATACAGTGATGGGCAAATGTGTGGAACTAAGTAAATATCTCTGGAATTATTAGAAATATCAAAATGAAATTTGGAAGGTGGATACTACAGTAGATTGTCTAATTGTTTTCACATTTTTCAACAATTTGGAATAATAACGCATGTACTTACAATGGTTGGATTGAAAATTATAGACAATAGTAATAAAAAAATATCAACAATTAAATAATGTGATTCTGTTTATGCAAATCCTGCAAACAACTACAAAATTGCATCAAACCGAATTAATGATACTATACAGTGATGGGCAAATGTGTGGAACCAAGTAAATATCTCTGGAATTATTAGAGATATCAAAATGAAATTTGGAAGGTGGATACTACAGTAGATTGGCTAACTTTTTTCATATTTTTTAACAATTTTGAATTTCCGGTTTCACCGGAAGTAATGTCGATTTTTAAATTTGCAATGGAACACCCTGTATATTATTTTAGTTTCTGATGAAACATTTTATCACGAATACAAAAATATCGGTTCGATATTTTTTATTTCAATACATACCGAGATATTAACAGAAAAGTAACTAAGGAAAGGAAAAATCTAATATCCATTTATAAGAAATAATAATAATTATTATCTGAAATTTAGTGATTTTTAAAACATTGAAACTCAACTTAATTAAAATCAATGTATTAGATGGTCAAACTTAGCACCGTTTACTTATTGACAATAGGCAAGTCGGTTTGTAAATTCTCTAGTAACATTAGGCGGAATTCTCTGGATCTCTTGAGAGTCTTGAGTTATTCTTGCAGCTAATTCTTGCAAATTATTTGGTCTATCAACATAAACCTTAGACTTTAAATAACCCCACAGAAAACAGTCTAGTGGATCAAGGTCGGGACTTCGTGCAGGCCATTCATAAGTACCCCTTCTTCCAATCCATCTGAGATAAAATGTCCTATCTAAATAATCTCGAACAATGCGAGCGTAATGGGGTGGTACTCCTGCTGAAACCAGATATTATTTGGTAATTGTCCATTTATTATTTATTATTTATGCAACAAGTGCAAAAAGTGAGTGTTTTTTGCACGCGACGTGAAATTGTCCAACGAGGTCTTTAGGCCGAGTTGGACAACACGTCGAGTGCAAAAAACACTTTTTGCAAGAGTTGCATACAATATTTTTTCTAAATTCATACAAAAACTGGAAAATTAGAACATAAATATGTCAAGAAGCTAATCTAACCTAATAAAACTCAACTCGTTCTTCTTTTTTGTATCTTTATGGCCTCCACCTTGTCAGTACTCAATCATAGCTGGTTTTCACCTTGACCATTTAAATTTCAAATAATTGAAGATTTTTGAAATAATTGTAACTTGTTGAGACTAAGTAGTAAGATATACATATATTATTGTTGTATTAAAGCAGGATCAGGTACTTGCTATGGATTTTTATTTAATTTAAATGTTTATGTTTGTCATTCATCATCACAAAACTGACACAAGAATGACAGATGAGTGCAATAATAGTATATTACGTAACGTGTGTGGTAAGAAGCATTTTACGCACGAATGGAAAAGTGAGTGCGTAAAATGCTCTACAACACTAGTTACGTACTATACTTTACCTACGACCTACTTCTACATGTATTTATACTCTTATTATTGATAATATTTGAACAGCATCAACAATATTTGGCTATTTCTGCGATTTCCATGATAATATTAAATCCATCTCACTTTCACTCGACATTTTTTAATTGAATAAAGCTTTCCACAAAATACACAAACCAGTTATAAGTTATAAGGATAATAAAAAAGTGTTTTAAAAGTTTCTTGACAGTTCTTACGCAAATCGCTATTGCAGCCTATACCTAAGTTTGATGTTTTGACGGCTTATGTCAGATTTTTGAATAAAATGGTGACGTCTATTGACAGTTGCTAAGATGTTGCTAGGGAAGCCGTGCGATTTACTTTACAGCTGTGCGTTTTTTTTTACCGTGCGTAATAGACGTCATTACATTAGCGCCGACTGTGTGTTATTGACTGATTACAGGGGGGGTCGTAGGTAAAATATTTTATTGCACTAGTGCAATAAAGTACCACTTTTTCCATTAAATGTGGTGCACAAAAGTGTTGATTTTTGCATGAATGTAGAAAAATTTTTTCTTCGGGAAACTAGCATTTCCCGGCATAGTCCGAAAATTACGTAAGAATCACGTCGTTACCATAGCAAGTGAATAACGGCTGACAGTTTATACAGGGTGGGGCAATCTTCTGACATCGGAGGATTACATCGTTGTGGTACGAGATAAAATTTGAGGTTTTGTGTGAGCTGATAAAGTTACTGAGGGCACATTTTGAAAATACTTTCGATTCTACAGGGTGTTCCAAAACCACGTAGCAGCACAAACTTACATTTTTTCAAATGGAACGTACTATATTTTGTTCAATAATCAAAAAGATCTCACCGAGAGCGTTACAAAAATATAGCATTCTAATATATTATATGGGTGTTTTAAAAAGATATGGCCAATTATTGGTAAAAAAGACCTCATCTTTAACACTCTGTTAAACAGTAAATCAAAATAAATCAACAGGTCTTTGTATCCAAATTGTCATTCACATATCATTGGCTGTGCTCAGTACTAATTACCTTTTTATCTGTGGCTTCTTTAATACAGTGTGAAAAAAAACGCAAATCAAGCAATATCTTGAAATTTTTAAATGAATCACCCTATAAGTCTTTTTACAATTTGTTAGTACAATTAATAATCTTTCAAACTATATAGCACATTAAGGGTATAAGTTAATGGAAAACCGTAAATATTTCATGATAATGGTCAAAAACAAGTATTTTACGTACACAAATTAGATGGTATTAAATTTTTACAGGCAACGTCTAAGGCATACATTTTAATCGTAATTGTGGATGCATCTACAATATTCAATCAGTGGAATAAAATGTTTGTTAATATCGTAGGTAGGTACCTGGAATTAGTTGTCAGAAGTTTGCATGTTTTTTGGACGCAATAAAATATGGAAAGCAGTGATAGTGACTTTGAAAATGAGTCCTAGGAAATTTCTAATATAGCACGGTTGCCGGCTCGTTCTAGAATTTAGTCTATTCGTCCAACAAAAAACCTATTTTTTCAAAACTAACCAGAAAATATACACTTTCTGGACCATTTTTGTCCAGAAAATAACGTTTTGCCAATCAAGACCGGAAAATTGACGTAAAGGACCGGCAATAGTAATTTATGTTACAAGACCGGAAAGTAGTGTTTTTCAGGTCGCCTACGGCTTGCCCTGGAAGCTTGTAGAGACCCGAAAAACACGAATTTACGGTAACGTGACGTACAATATTTTTCTTAAGACAGATCCTTCGCTATAAATTTGATTCTTCATAAAGAGTTTGACATAAACGTCAAATTAAAAATCAACGAACTGATGTCATCACTTGACAATATATCGAAACGTTGTTACCATAGTAAAGAAATCAGGGTAGATTGTATTATAAAAGGGCGATTGGAAAAATGATTTATCAGGCACCGGAAAAAGCTTCTGCCGGTCCCTCACATCACTTTTCCGGTCTTGATCGGCAAAACGCTATTTTCTGGACGAAAAATGGCCCAGAAAGTGTACATTTTCTGGTCAGTCTTGAAAAATAGTAATTTACGTTACAAGACTAGAAAGTAGTGTTTTTCAGGTCGAGACAAGCAGCCGTAGGCGAGACCTGGAAGCTTGGAGAGGCCTGAAAAACACGAATTTCCAGAGGCGTACGTACAATATTTTTTCAAGAGAGACACTTCGATATAAATGTTTGAATAAATGAGAAAAACATTACAATATTATTTTGTATCCTAAGGATATGTCAAATGCTATTTTGATATCAACGTATATTGTCACACATTTTTGCTTGTTGCAGAAGGCTTGGCAGATCATTCTCCAGAAAGAATAGTAATTCAGGGATTCAATTTCAATATAGCTGAGGTGAGTGCTTTCACTTTGAACGGATTTGAGAATTTTTAAATGTTGAGTTGGCTTACGGAAACTGGAGTATCAATGTAACAGCAGTTTTAACTAGAATCCAATTTTTAACCATCTATCATAAAGAATATTGACTGTCAGTTGAAATGTATAACATATTACAGTTGAAAACATGCTATTTATTTTTTATCAGTGAAAAATTACTTCTCAAAAATTAAAATGAAACTTGTTACTATTTAGATAATTTTAAAATAGCAGCAGATAGTAGGTTTGAAAAATAATTGTTATTGCAGACTGTTCAGAGTCTAGAGATTATCAAGTTGTATGTGAACGGTAGGTACTCAACATTTTATGTGTTGACTATTTTTGGGAGTAATCAATAAATTTACTTCAACATAGAAATAAATTGATCACGAGTTTGAGTGATGGATTCCATATTTTTCCAAGTCTCTTATTTCTAGAACAAATTTATCACAATATGATGCCCCACTTTTTAATAATCCAACTCACCAATGCATAGAATTATACAATAATGGCGCGAAAAAACATTTTCCTCAAGTGTTAGGTACTATAGTTTTTCTAAGAGGGCAAAGAATTATTCAACAAAACTAATCAAAAGTTGAGATATTTTTATCTGATTATAAGTGCTTATAGTTTATTTAGAAACATATTTTATTAGATTATAGATGAAGTGAAATATTATTAATAATTTATAGTTACATGTGAAAGTCTTATTCCTAATTATTCATTGTTAGTAGACTAGTTATCTTTTTTCCTTTACATCTGTTAAACAAAAACGCAAAGTACTGTCAAAACGTAATTTTTCAAATAATCGGAGGCCTCTTATTGAAAAAGGTACTTCTCGCGTAGTCGAAGGAATTTGGAAATATATATTATAAGCTGCAATTTTTGACATGACGCTTTCAAAGTATAGAGTGAAATGTAACGATGGTATAAAACGATATATCGAAACAGTTATTCTCAATTCAATCAGAAGACTAATGTAGTGGAGTTACCAAGAAATAGTGTGTTTCATTAAAAACTAAAATGTAATCAACTTTCAACATATAGGACTTTAAATCTCCAGTATCACCGATTTTATTGAAATTAAATGTTCTGTAGGTTGAGTTGTTTGAAAAGAATTTCTGAAGAATTCTCGATTTAGTTCCGGATCGCTTTTCAGGGGATTTCGAGGACCTCCTAAAACAATAACAAATGCTATAGCCTACAAATATTTTGTTTATGTGTGGTTTATTGTTTTGTGTGTTCATTAATCCATTTTAAATGTCTTCTGACACAAACAACTACTAAAAACTGAACGTGGATAGTCAAGTAGAATTTAACAACAGAACGTACTTTGAATCTGGCAACAAGGGCTTCTGTTATTGGTTGAATTGAAGTGGTTTATTTAAATCTTGAAAAAAATTTAAATCTAAATTTCATGAATATTTATAACTTTTTCAGATATATTTCGGTATCATGGAAAAAGATGTGTTATTTTTAACCCTCCTGATATGAATTCACTTGTTAATTCATACCCATGAAACTAGCCCATTATTGCTCCGTCTAGCTAAATTAGAAGTTGAATTTCTCTTTCAGTGGTTAACAATTTTTTCCATTATTCACCTAGGTTCATAATGAATAAATTTGAATATTTTGATAATTCGAGTATAGTAGTGCAACATAATTGTGCATACCAAAGGAGATTGTCTTTCACATATTTGCTGCTTAAAATTGAAGTTTGAAATTCGCGCTTAACCAAAAATGACTTATGACATAAGATGTGCGATCATGATAATATATCGAAAATTGACAGTGTACGTCAGTGAGACGACGGGTAAACGCTTCTATGAATTATTTCTCATTTTTCGCTTAAATAATAATACTAATAATGTCTTTATTATTTCTCTAAACAAAAACACTGGTAATAATAATGTATACATACAAATAATAGAGAAATAAAGGGCGAAGTTCATTTCTTGCAAGTACCTACATAGAGTACCTGCAAGCAATTCTCTTCCACTTAACCCTAAAATCGCTGCGAATTATATAATTTGAATATTTATAACAGTTATATTATTTATAATGAAAACAAAAATACTAGGTAGGTAATTAAACACGAGCCAACGTCATTATCATTGACCAGTCAACAAATGATTTTAACAATTGAAAATAAATTTGCCAATACTTGAGGCGAGTTGTATCAAACGCCTGAACTCGGTTTAATGTTGACTGATGTTTAGACTGATGTAATTGTTGATTATAAATACATCAATCAGACACAGTCTAAACATCAGTTATCATTAAACCGAGTTAAGGTGTTTGATACAACTCGCCCTTAATGTTTCAGAACCGTTAGGTAAGGGATTGTACAAGGGATAAATTTGATATTTGATTCTTTAGACTTCAGTTTTAAATATTGGCACCTTAATCATTCCCCCAAATCTAATATTAGGATTATGTACATCAGTTCGGTATTTGATTTCACAGTGAAGATACGACGGCTTTTTTGTCCTTATAATTTTATAAAATAGACATAATGCGTGATGTATTCTTCTGTTGTTCATATTTAACCATCCAATTGATTGGAGTTTGTGAGAAATTCTCTGGCGCCTGCAAATCCCATAAATTAACCTAAGACACGAATATTGAACCCTTTGAATTCTATTTGTAGACTGGATAGTTAAATGTGGGCCATATACTGATTCAGCGAAATTGAAAATTGATAAAATGAGTGATTCACATAGACAATTCTTGTGTCTATTCCCATAAATGATTTTTAAAGTATAATATGCGCGTTGTATTAATTTAATTATAAGATTCTCAAACCTCAAATCTGCATTCATTAAAACACCAAGATTTCTCGCTTCTCTCACAATTGCCAAAGATTCTCCCCGAATGTTTATATTTACAGAGTGGTATACATTTTCCCTATGATTTTTTGGTCCAAATATTAAGACCTTCGATTTCTTAGGGTTCATACACAAACAATGTTTCTCTGCAGCAGTAACAGATTTATTTAAGTCTGTATTAATCAGGCTACAAGCATTTCTTATTAACTCTCCTGGAAAACTGAAATAAAGCTGAGTATCGTCAACATATAGATGAGTTTGACATGACTGATTAGTAGATAATAAATGGGACGTATATATTGAAAATTATAAAGGCCCTAGTATTGATCCCTGTAGCACACTAGATCTGAGATTTATGGAACTTGAACTACAAACATTTATCGATACTTTCTGCTTTCTATTTTTTAAATTTAACCAGTGATGGAAAAAATGGATATACTTACATAATAGTGGTGGAGACATTTATAGGCATTGGTAGTGTGTCTCAAAATTTCACTGTTGTGCAATATTGAAGTAGCTAATGAACCAATTAAACAACACATGTTTCAAATACAATATTATTTATTCATATTAAAGACATAACATTTTCTCGATTGACAATTATCAATTTTTTTTGAGTCCTTCCGTTTTACGTTTTATACATCTCTGTATTTCCAAAGCAACTTTTTTAGTCACTTCTCCGTCGGGGATACATGCTTTCATAAATTCCTCTGATGATCCAGGAATCATTCCTTCGAACTCTTGTTTGGCTACATCTCTGTCAATTTTATTATCATTTCCGATATATCCGTAAGTTTTACCCAAACAGTAAGAGTATTCTTCCAGCACATCTTCGGAAACTTTAGATTCTAATACTTTGGTAGGATCTGTTTCTTCAATTCCGGCTTTTTTCAAACATTCTTCATGACTTTCTTGCAATTTTTTGTCGTTGTCTGGCCTGGGCTAAAATGTTATAAGAGATTGAGAATTCATATAGAATCAATGACTATGAAATTTTACATAAAAAATACACAAATCAAATATCAGCTTCCATCAGCATCTCTATACTTTTAAAACCTTTCAAGATTTTCAAGCTACTTGTATTCAGGTTTCAATTAAGGTTTATGGTGGCTTACCCCTAGGGTTTACAATTCACCCAACAAGCCTGTTCTTCTGAATAAGTTCAAGGTTGTATTTGGTGATATTTTTTTGAAGTCGTTCGGCTCTAAAGTACTAAAACCTAATATATTATACCTCACCCTACCCAAAGCTGAGCTAGAACTTGGTTAAACGTAAATCGATGGAAAACAAGTGATAGTTGATGCAAAATGAAGCCATTCAAATAGCAGAATAACTTTAATATTGATATTGTATAGATTTTATTTACGTCTCTTCAAAAATGTATCTACATTTCTTCAAAGATAGTATTATTTATTCATATTCATAACAAATAATTAAATTGTGTACTAAGAAGCTTGTGATAGTGATATTTAATCAGTCTTGTATATATTTTGATATGGTATTATGATAGGTATTCAATGATTATTGCTGTATTGATTCATTGATGAGCTGCGAAACAAAAAAAAACACGTGGGTTTTTATCGTACGAGCGTGGGTGAATATTATATCACCAGTTTGTTGAAGAATGCTAATTAGTTTCAATATTTGGGTAGGACTAGTATAACTTGAGACAAGCATCTGGTATTTCTGCTAAAGATACCATTCACATGAAATTGGCAAAGCAAGATAGTAAGAACTATAGATATTGAGAAAAAGTAACCAAGTCAGTAAATTGTATCTCCCAAGGATTGAAATTTAACTCTCGAATATTTGAGTGAAATATTTCACAAGAAAATAAAGATTCATAGGATATTGGAAGATAATTATGGATTTCACGCTTCTTGCTCTGCACGTTGAGGCGGTGAATGCGAGAACGGTTGTACAAAAACTGGAGCTCATTGGATATTGAAATGAAGAAATCAAAACCCAGAATAATTACAGATGTTATCACGCTTCTTGAAATGAGGTGGGGTAGTCTAGAAAAACTTAAATTTTTCCCCCTAGCTACTATAAAAATATCGTCTGAGATGACGAAAAAAAATTCTGGTGAATTTTAAGCCCTTAATATTATTGTCAAGAAGTGACCCATCATACTTTTTTATTTCTCATTCAAATAACATAGGATTTTTTTTATTCCCAATGCACTTGAACGAATAAATATCTCGTGAAAATCGAAACACATTCTTTAACTATCTACAAGAATAATCAGAGATAATTTTTCGCTAAGTTTACCGATTTAGTCGTATTTCGGGGTTGAGGTACAATCTTGAATTATAATTTATTAAAAAATTATCAAAACAGTTATATTAGCGGTAGAACACAAAAATGGTAATTATACTTCTATTGTACACGTCCTCCTAGATCACCCTGTAGTGTACTTCTTATCACTGCTGTGCTCGCAAGTTTAAAGAGAATAAATAACCACCTACCTGGCCCGTACCTGAACCCGTCATTATACTTCTTGCGCTGTATCGTGCACGACAAGCAGTGAACTGTTAAATTCTAAATTCCAAATTTTGAAGTGTGTGCTTAAAATCCAACAAAATGGGGAATCATAAAAAGGCCCAGAAAAGAAAAGCAGAAGGAGCGTCTAGAATTCGCAGGAAAATGAGACGGTTGGAAGAAAAACTTAAAAAATACGAATCAAGTAAGTAAAATTTTAACCGTATCAACCTTTTATTATTTTTAGTTAAAAGAGAACCACCAAAATGTCAACTTACAGACGAATAAGACCAAAGAAAATAGTATTTTCCTCTACTTGTCGATATCCATGATTCATGCAAGCCGGTTTTATCGACAAAAATAGTCGATACTAATATGTTTACCTGTTTTTTTTTCTCTCCAAGCGATAAGCCAACGAGTCCAAATCGTATTTAAATGCGTTGGAGTTTCGTATATAGATAGATAAATGTGAAATATACAGTGTCTGCAGAAATTATCTGATTTTACATCGGCTTTATAGATCTCTGTGAAATATACAGAGACAATAGATAAATGCACTAAACCTATTAACTGATGGGCCATACGTAAAATAAACATGGTCGCAAAAATATACCTCTCAAATCAACTCGTACACACCCTGTGAAATATACAGGGTCACACCCTGTGAAATATACAGGGTAAAAAGAATAAAGCTAAAAATACTTTATAGGCTTTGTGAAATAGACAATGCCGTAGTAATGTTAATTTGGCTGTAGTCAGGGTTATAAGAACTATAGAACAGTTTTTCTTCACAGGCTCAGATTCGGACTCATCCATGTCATCAGCTACCAGTAATGAGTACAGTGTATCAGAACATGGTTCTAGCAGCAGCAATGGCGAAGTAGCCATAATAGATAACATGACACACATTCTTGGCGAAGATCCTTCTCGGGAAAAAACGTACGGAGCAGAAATATATGGCAACCTAGCAAGCAGATGGACTAGCTACTTGCGGCAAGGTATAGAGAAGGAAATAAAATCAAAATTGTTCGACAATCGACAGATTCCAAGAAATTGCCTTCTCTTGGAAGCTCCCATACTAAATCCGGAGGTTCAAGCAATGATAAACGCGACAGATGCGAAAAAAGACGCATTTGTCATGGACTTACAGAACCAACTGGGTAAAGGTATCAGTGCATTAGGTGCAGTATTATCTAAAACTCTGGAGAGCACGGAAGCAATCCCATGTACCCCAGACCCAAACCTAGCAGACCTTGTTGAGGCGGGAAAGATGCTATGTTCTATTCACCATGCTATGACCAATCACAGGAACTTCCAGCTGTATCCAAACTTCAATAGCAAAATTTTGAAGATAGCATCTGATCAAAACAGAGATAACATGCTATTTGGAGAGGACTTTGGGGAGAAATGCAAATCTGCAAAGAATCTGGAACTATCAGCTAAAGAAATGCGAGCTCCTTACTCCTCGAATTCAAAAAACTCCAAGAGCCACGCCTCCAAAAGCCGATGGAAACAAGAAAAGAAAGGGGGGAAAACGAGCTACAATGGCAACAAGACATCAGCATTCAAGAGAACATACGCCAGGAACAACCAGCCGAAAGCAAAATACAGAGGCGGCCAGTACAAGTATATCAGGCAGCTGGAGGGAACCAGATACCACTAGAGGTAACATTAAAGACCAAGTATGCTGGGAGAATAAAGCTGTTTTATAACGAATGGGAAAAAATAACATCCAACCAACAAATACTTGGATGGGTGAAGGGATACAAAATACCGTTCACTAAAAGGCCCTATCAACATACACCGATTAAGCCACAAATATTCAGCAAAAAATCAGAAAAGCTTTATTCGAACAGCATACAACGCCTCATTACAACTGGGGCTATAAAATGTGTCGAAAAATGCAAAGGTCAATTTCTCTCAAAGTATTTTTTGAGGAAAAAATCTAATGGCGAGTATAGGTTCATATTAAATCTTAAACAACTTAATACTTTCTTATCTCCTCCTCACTTCAAACTTGAGGATATTCGAACAGCAAAAAATCTCATGTTCAAAAACTGTTACCTAGCATCCATAGATTTGAAAGATGCTTATTTTTTAGTACCTATCGCTGAAAAGTACAAGAAGTTTTTGAGATTCATATTTAAAAATTCATTATTTGAGTTCCAGTGCCTTCCCTTTGGTCTATCTACAGCGCCCTACGTTTTTACAAAATTACTAAGGCCTGTAATAAGACATCTCAGGGAGCGGAAGTTAATGTCTGTTTTTTACTTAGATGATGCACTACTGATAGGCAAAAATAAAACAGAGTGTTTTGAAAACTTATCGTACACTACCGAGATTTTCAAAAGATTGGGATTTTTAATAAACTTGAATAAGAGCTTCTTACATCCAACCCAAAAAATACAATTCTTAGGTTTTAATTTTAATACAAAAACAATGACAATGTATCCAACTAAAGACAAAAAACAAAAAATTCAAATTATGACTAGAAAAATGTTAAACCAAAAGAAAACCACGATTAGGCTCTTTTCAAGATTCATTGGACATTTAATCTCTATATGCCCAGCTACTCGCTATGGTTGGTTATACACCAAAGGGTTCGAACGACAAAAATATCTCGCTCTAAAATTATCCAATGGAAATTATGACGAAACAATGGAAATCCCTTGTAGTTTAAATAATGACTTAATGTGGTGGCTAAAAAATATTAACCATTTTGCAAATAACATTAAAAGCCCAAACTATAGTTGCACTATCTTCACCGATGCTTCCAGAACAGGATGGGGCGCCATTTGTAATGGAAATGAAGCAAGGGGTTGCTGGGAGTCAAATGATGAAGAAAACCACATAAACTTTTTAGAACTGAAAGCGATACTATACGGCTTAAAAACCTTTGCCAAAGACTTACACAATTGTCATATCTTGTTACGGGTAGACAACAAAACAGCAGTCTCATATATAAATAGAATGGGAGGTGTCAAATACAGAAAACTTAGTAAAATAGCAAAAGAGATATGGCAATGGTGCGAGGGGCAGAATATTTTTATCTTTGCATCTTATATTAACACAAAAGACAATTTTAGAGCCGACAAAGCATCACGAGCCAAGGCAACAGAAACAGAGTATTCTCTGCACCCAAAAGCATACCAACATATAACGCAAAACCTAGGTACCCCAGAAATTGATTTATTTGCTAGTTACTTGAATGCAAAGTGTAAAAAATTCATATCTTGGCACCCAGACCCAGAAAGCTCTGGAGTAGATGCTTTCACCATGTCATGGAAAAACTTAAAGTCTTACATTTTTCCGCCCTTCTCACTTATGTCGAAAGTTCTTGCCAAAATGCAATCGGATGAGTCAGAAAGTATAATAGTTTTTCCTATGTGGAAATCTCAAGCATGGTTCCCTAAATTGGAAAAAATGCTAGTTTCTAAAATTATAATTTTCAATCCTAGGTCTGATCTACTTTTAACTCCTTGCAGGGAACCTCACCCGCTTTGGCGCAGCCTTACCCTGGGGGCCGCAATGTTTTCAGGGAAGCCTACAGGAGGCAACAAATTCCAGAAAATGCCATCGAATTAACAATTGCGGCCTTAAGTTCTAGCACCATTAGGCAATACAATTCAACTTTTTCAAAGTGGTGGACTTTTTGTCAAGGACAATCAGACAAAATATACCAACCCACCACACAAGACGTTCTAGAGTTTTTGACCCAGGAATTCCAAAATGGAGCAAGCTACTCAACCATTAATACACACAGGTCAGCGTTGAATTCGTTATCAGAAGCAGGGAAAACAAGTGTGGTAGAGCGATTCATGAGGGGAGTATTCAAATCCAGACCATCCTTTCCCAGATACAAGGAAATCTGGGATCCCCATCCAGTGCTGCTCATGTTAGAGAAACTTCACCCTTTGGATAGCCTAGATCTTAAAAAACTAACGATTAAACTAACCCTATTGTTAGCATTATGTACAGCACAGAGGGTGCAAACTCTGTCTAAAATAAGACTCGGAAACATTAGAGCCACGCAACAGGGGTTGGAAGTAAAAATAACCGATATACTTAAAACATCTGCACCTAAGAAGATACAGCCCCAACTGATATTTCCCTTCTTCAAAGAAAAGCCAGAGCTCTGTGCTGCTACTGTATTACTTCACTATATGGATCGAACAAAAGAAGTTCGAGGGAAAGAAGAATTTCTCATACTAACTATCAAGAAACCACACCACCCAGCTTCGACGCAATCTTTAAGCCGTTGGATAAAAGAAGGACTAAAATGGAGTGGCATCAACATTGAGAAGTTTAAGGGGCATAGCACTCGCCACGCCGCCACCTCCGCTGCCTTAAGAATAGGGACAGACATAGAGAGTATAAGAAACGCGGCAGGTTGGTCCCAGAAATCGAATACTTTCTGCAGGTTCTATAACAGACCTGTATCGGCTAAAGAAATGACCTTTGCAAATTACATCAATGAATTATGCACTGAAAAACAAACCACAATTCATTGATATTTATTGTTCATTAGTTCGTAATATTATCGTTGTTTTGTAATTTTAAGTTGTAATTACTATTGTAGTTAAGTGTTGAAATTTCTTATAACAGATGCAGTATACTTGTATCTTTATATAGTTCATATAACTGTATATAGGTACTTTATTTACATATTACCCAGTACCTATGCAATTATGTATTAGAATATATTATGTTTGGCAAAAATCCCTTTGTTATTATTTGAGGATCGCCTACTTATATCTTTAAACATCTACAGGGTGATCTAGGAGGACGTGTACAATAGAAGTATAATTGAGGATTAAACGACTTACCTGTAGGAAGTTCAATCCTAATTATACGAGATTGGACACGTCCTCCTAGATCAAACCCTCCCTAAGATTCATAGCAAAATAACACATTGAAGTGAAACCAGGCTATGATAAACCCGGCCCACAGGCGATCCGAACTACTCCAGAAGTATAATGACGGGTTCAGGTACGGGCCAGGTAGGTGGTTATTTATTCTCTTTAAACTTGCGAGCACAGCAGTGATAAGAAGTACACTACAGGGTGATCTAGGAGGACGTGTCCAATCTCGTATAATTAGGATTGAACTTCCTACAGGTAAGTCGTTTAATCCTCAATAGCTTTGCATTTAATTACGAATTTACGATAATTCAACAAAAAAAATGTATAATCTTGACAGTGCTGCCAGCTACGTTATTACTTACAAAATATCTCTTTAACGCCTTTTATTTGAATCGTGCTGGATGACATAAAATTTTCTTGCAAATTTATCAAATAAAAACGACGAAAATTGTAATAACTGTGATATTTTATCTTTTGGAATCATAATTTACCAGAATTTTTTTTCGTCATATTTTCATTGTAAGGAAAAAAATTGAGGTTTTCATGTCCCACCCTAATAAACAAGTGACAGCATTTCACAAGAAAATTTGGATTTTCAATGGAAAATATAATATAATGTTGATTATATAATATATACTTTTTCAATATATTGCCCGATACGCAATATTGTTCGGAATATCACAAAAGTAACCAATTTTCCGCTAAAAACACACGCATTTTCCAAACATATTAAAGTTTTTTGCTCAAAGCACAAAATGGAGCAGTTGATGATTCAGTGAGGAATAAAAATATCAGATGCATGAATGATTTTCTTGAAATAAATACAAAGATCCTGAAGTTTTAATGAAAATACAAAATAGAGTAAATGAAGAACACTGAAGTTTATGTTCAAATAATGAATTCAGTAACAGAAACAAGCACAATTATCGAAACAAATGAAAAGATAAAAATTGTATGGTGTGAACATTATCATTAAAATAATTGTTCTGGTGGGAATATAATTTATATTTTATTCCATCTTATTAACGTTTAATCGACCATTGTTTCAAAGAAATAATGTTTAGTTTTCCATGGAAATTACACCAAAATATTAAGTAATATTTTCTGTGTGCAATTACCCGTTCAGAAGTTATTTCAATTTTACCCAAAAATACGGTCAAACTATAAAGATTAGATTTTACTCTAGCTTTTCCGGAACGGAACCAAGAGCAGAGAAATTTTACTTCCCTTTGAAAAAACTAAATGTAAAACAAACTGGTCTGGTCCTGGATATTTTACGAATCCAGTACAGAATATTCTTGTATACATCCATTATTATAATACGGAAAATACCGATTTTGAAGATCTCAAACTACTGGTATCCACTTGATTATTATAATACCTACTTGAGTGTTCAATATATTTGATGAATATCTGAAAAACAGCTTGAAATATTATATACACAAAAATTTGTGTGAATAATCCATGGAAAAGTTGGAAAAAGTAAATTAATAGTAATAGAAATATTACAAGCATATGTGGAGAAAAAGAAAGCAAAATACACTCAAGAAATCCACAATCTAAAGTTCTCAATACAGATAAATCCGGGCAATTTCTTCACTTCATACTGGTTTCATGATTGATTGAATACCACCGGTCAGAGGCTCAGAGTCCCCGTCGCCCTAGCCTTCAGACTTTCTGTGCTCTTAGTTGTCTCGTTTATATAAAGAGAACAAAAAATTCGCAGCTTCCGGAATATTAATTCTTCATGCTCTAGTGAGGTTCGGTAAGAAAATATTATACCAAAACTTCTTTAAAATAGACAATTATTGGAAAAAAATAACGGATCCTCACCTCACTCGCCATTGAGGAGAAAAGACGTGAAAAAGGAATTTCTAATACATTTGAAAATGTTCAACAGATAATAACATGTACCTATAATTAAGTTATAAACACATATGTATCAAAAATATTTTCCGCTTATCAATTTTTCTCTATGTAGGGAAATTTACGAAGAAATTAGGTTATTGTCATAGCAACATGTCAAAATGCAGGCATCTGATTGTCTAAAATTAAGTGGTATGTATTTTTTCACTAGTAATACCACTTCCGGATTTAATTTGACCTCGTGTGGTATTCGGTAAGAAAATTCCTCACCAAATGTGTTTATTTCCAACAACATCAATTTTCGTCTGCATCAAGTACTTGCTTGCATAACATAGTATATAATAATTGCGTTTTTAATATAAACATTAATCATAATGGTCCAAAGAATATAGAAAACATCTAGCCTTGTAGTTCAAATTAATCATAATTATCATGTGAACAAATAGAAATTAGATTGCCAAAAAAATATTCTGACATTATAGACGTCAAAAAAAAATTCCAGTATAATTCGCTGTTGGGTACCCACCAGGAAAAAATTTCCGATAAAATTCATCCGTTGCTATGGTGATGTGACAGAAATACACGTTCTGATTGGTTGAAAATCACAAGTGTGGAATTTTCAATATACCTTATATCTTAGATTTTCCATATTCTTTATATTAAACAGTGTAATTGATTAGAATCAGTTAGTTTCATTTGATAACTTCACTGAAATTATTTTTAATAATCGAAGAATCATTTCCATGAACTAACCACAAACATGTCCTCTTATTAATCCTTTCCTTCCAATTAAAGGTTTTTAAGCCAATTTTCATTAATTAGTGTTAAGTGCGTACATTTATTTCATAAATTGCAGTGATTTATTTTTAATTAACGGTTATTTACATAACATTAAATTCAAAAAAAAATATCTAGAGAATGAAAGCAGAATGTAAAAAAGCATGTTTGTATTGGAAAATTCATTAAAAACATTAATAACTACCTGAATGACAAGGATTTTCTTTTAAAAAATCCCTTTGTAATAGGGGGTTTATAATTGAATGAACTGAACATATCGAAAAAATCATAAATACACCTCAATATGATAAATAAAAAATGGAAGCCATGTACCAAATTTTGTAACAAGTACTGAATATGTGAATTTTTGAGAATAATCTGATATTAAACTTAATTTTCCATAATTGAACTCATAATTACCAAAGCACTGCTTAAAGCCAGAACAACACACAATACAATACTGAAGCTCTTCATGATTTTAAAATATGTTTAGGAGGAGTTTTCGGAGACACGAATGCTGTTATACTGATTTCCTGTAATGCATTCAACACCTTTTATAGTTGAAGATTGTCGTAGAACAATCACAACTATTATTAATTGCTTTGCTTGAAAATGCTTCCAAGTTTGTTTCACGCTAGTTATCTGTACCAGAGTCGCTCTAAGTAGTTTTTTTCCCAAATATACCTTATTAAATTATTAACAGCGGTTTTTGACTTAAATTATTTTTTTTATTGGTGTTTATATCGTGTTTATATCAAACGCGCGTTTTTTAAAGTTACCATGGTAACATCAACATCTCGAGAAACGAAGTGTAATGTCTAATGGTCTAAATTTTTATCCATGGTCTAAATGACAATTTTTTTTATTATTTATCTGACAGGAGTACTTTGTAACGTCAAAACCTTTATTTGAACAATGTAGACACCCTGTAGATCATTGTGCTAATTTCAACAGTTAGTTGACTTAACAATTAAATAGAAATATATTTGGATTATTTAATAAACATAGACACGAGTAATATAGGTACGTGACTTTATTCAAAACTATAATAAATTACTTATAGATGGTCTTCCAATAATATAGGTAGAATATAATAAGACTTTGTGCTGAAACATCAACTCGATGTTTACAGTTGACTAGTATTTGTATCAATAGATATTAAATTAAATAGAAAAGTACAAAAGGACTTTTAATCCACCATATGGCGATCCTGACCAAAAGGACCTTAGCAAGACTGGTATATTGAAATGGGGCAATCGGACTCGACACATCAGCAAGTGAAAGAAACAGGAGTGGTGAATTCCAACTTTATTGTTCAAGAAAATGCTATCTTAATTTCTGGAGACGTAAGGATTTTGGTTTATATCCTAGTGATAGTTATTGTCTTGAAATTTTGTGTTTCGCTGTGGAAGACCCATCGAAGGATAATTAAAAGGAATATACGAAGAGACATAGCAAGATCCAGAACAAGTGTTGTGTAGACAGTGAAAAGTGTTGGGGATGGTTATTACCCTGTAAATTACTGCTTCAATGTGGAAGATTCATCGGAGAGTAACCAAAAGGAACATAATGGAGAGCCATAGTGAGATCCAGAACAAGTGTTGTGTACAGTGGAAATATTTTGGGTAAGATTTTATTTTTGTAACCGACATATTATTGTTTTATGCTAATTTTTTTTTAATATTACATTTATTTATCCACTTAATCATTCACATTGGTTTATTGAGTTATGAAATTTTTGTATTTTGTTTGTCGTCCTTATCGTTTGGCAATTTGGTCTATTTAGTAGTGTCAGTGCAGTAAATGTCTTCCTCATGGGAACAACTAATCATTAAATTAAATATTTTGACGGAAGACATTAGAGGTCAAGCAAAAAGGGCAGTTAAAAAGAAAGTTCCAAAAGGGGAAAGTTCTAGGATAGATATACGAAATAATCTTACTAAGTTATTTAATGCTTTTACGCATACGGTAGCACTAGAATGGAATAATTTAGACAATACGCAGAAATCAACTTGTAATGCAAAATTTCAAATAATAAGGGATAAAGTAGTTCAATCATTTCAGGTTTTGAAATATAAAGTGAGAGTACCTATCTCTTGTTTACAATTGATTGACATTAATATTTTGGAGGAAGATAGTGACGAATACGATACATCTGATAGTGAAACGACAGACGAAACTAACGACATGCCTCTTACACCCGTAGAATTTTTTAATTTAGCCAGCAAAATCATCCCAACAGAGTATGATGGCTCACCGGAAAAGCTTCAGACAATATTAGACGCATTGGGTCTATTAAAGAGTAATGCTGCTGATCAAGGTGCCAATGCGGTAGCTTTCGTAAAGACCAGATTAACTGGAAAGGCTCGCACGTTGTTAACGAACGAAACCACGGTTGAACAAATAATTGAAACTTTAAGAAAAGGCATAAAAGGTGAACCTTCTACTTTAATAGTGGCCAAACTGAATAAGTTGAGGCAAAATTTCAAGGATACAGGCAACTTTGCGGCAGAAGTTGAACAATTGGCTGAGAAACTTAAAATTTCATATTTAGGAGAAGGAATGCCACCTGAGTTGGCAGAAAAATACACTACAGAGGCAACTGTTAAGACTCTGGAAAATAATGCGGCAAACGAAAAAACAAAATTAATATTGGCAGCAGGCAGTTTTAGCACGGTGCAAGAGGCACTTACGAAATTTGTTACAGTTGATACACCTCAAACACAAGCTAGTGTTTTATTTTATAGAGGTAACAGACAGTATCAGCATCAATTTAATAGGGGGCGTTACAATTTTAACAGAAAAGTTAACAATTTCAGGCAATCTAATAATGACAGCAATCGGTCCAATAATCAATCAAATAATGGTCATCAAGGTAACTTTAGAAATAATAATCACTTCAGAGGTAATTATCATAACAGAGGGAATAATAATTTCAGACGAGGGAATAGTTATTCTAATAGGGAACCGTATAATGGAGATTTTGGACAAAGAAACATAAGAATGTGTAATACAATGGAGGAGTCGGGAAACTCTCCCGACCCCCAGCAAGAGTTGGGGGCTTAGAAAATAACTTAAAACATGTGTTTACTTTTGACCTATCTCTTTCGAATTTTGTAACTCTTTATACTGACATCATGGACTGTATGTGTACTTTTATTATAGATACAGGGGCAGATATTTCAATATTTAAGAAAAAAGGGAATTTTTTTCCTTCACAAATAATTAATACAAATCGTAATATAAAAATCAAAGGAGTCACAGAGGGTGCTGTACAATCTCTAGGCACAATTGACACAAGACTTTTTATAAATAACTATTCAGTACAACATATATTTCATGTGGTTCCTGATAATTTTCCTATTCCCGCTAACGCAATTTTAGGCAGAGATTTCATCTCAAACTTCAAATGTAATTTAGATTACTCCCAATGGTTGTTATCATTAAATGTGGGTAGTGAAAAATTGACAATTCCTATACATAATAGTCCGGATGATGATGTAGTAGTAATACCGCCAAGATGTGAAGTAATAAGATTAATTAGTAAATTCAAAAATTTAAGGCAGGATGTTGTAGTTGAACAACAGGAATTAACTACAGGGATATTTGTTGCTAGGAGTATAGTTTCAAGGGAAAATCCGTATGTAAGAATACTTAATTCAACAAATGAAAGTGTATTAGCTTCAATAAAAAGATTAAAGACAATAGAATTAGATAGATTTCATATATACAATATTAACGAAGAAAAGAATAATAGAAGTCAAGAATTGTTTCAGTCATTAGAACAAAATGTGCCCGATTATGTAAAAACAGATTTTTTCAAATTGTGTGCTGAATTTTCCGATGTATTTGCTCTAAAAAATGATATATTAACGTGTAATAATTTTTATTCTCAGAAAATAGCATTAAACGATAATTCACCAGTTTATATTAAAAATTATAGAACACCTCATGCCCATACGGCAGAAATTAACTCACAGGTGCAGAAAATGATCAAAAATGGTATAATAGAACCATCCACGTCTCCATACAACAGTCCAGTATTGCTAGTGCCTAAAAAGTCTCAAACAGGAGATAAGGCATGGAGACTATGTATAGATTTTAGGCAAATAAATAAGAAAATTACACCCGATAAATTTCCGTTACCAAGAATCGACTCTATATTAGATCAACTAGGTAGAGCCAAATGGTTTTCTGTGTTAGATTTAATTTCAGGGTTTCATCAAATTCCGTTGGAAGAAGATTCGAGAGATCTTACGTCATTTAGTACTGAATATGGGTCATACAGGTTTACCAGATTACCTTTTGGATTGAATATAAGTCCAAACAGTTTTCAAAGGATGATGACAATGGCATTTACTGGGTTAACGCCAGAAAAAGCTTTTCTATACATGGATGACTTAATAGTTATAGGATGCTCAGAAAATCATCACTTGAAAAACCTAAAACACGTATTCGCAACTTGTAGAAAATTCAATTTAAAATTGAACCCACAAAAATGTAAATTTTTCAGAAAAGAAGTCACTTATCTTGGTCATCTTTTATCGGATAAGGGAGTCTTGCCAGACAAATCTAAGTATGATGTTGGCTTGTTCTGCCATACTTAGTCAAAATTTTAATGGGATAGATTTACCTATAGCATTTGCATCACGGGGCTTTTCAAAAAGTGAATTTAATAAACCAATTATTTTGAAAGAGCTTACAGCCATACATTGGGGTATTAAACATTTCAGATGTTACCTGTATGGAGCGCCTAAATTCTTAGTTAAAACCGACCATAAACCGTTACAGCATTTATTTTCAATGAAAGATCCAACTTCAAAATTAACTAGGATTAGATTAGATTTAGAGGAATACGACTTTGAGATTGAATACATAAAGGGTGCAGACAATGTGGCTGATTCGCTCTCAAGGATATCTATAACTGACCTTAAACAAATCCATCAGAGTAATGAACAAATATTAGCGATTACGAGATCAATGACTAAGCAAAACAACAAAAAAGATAACCTAACACAAGTCAGGGGTAAACATGTAGAAAGTAATGAGAGTAACATTAAAATTCATAAAGCTAGTAATTCCCTAGACATATTAAGATTGCCTATCTTACGTTTTGAGTTAAAGTCGACATCACTGAGGATGGTCGTACGGCATAAAAAGAAAATGCTCATTAATGCACGTATTGATATTGTAAATGACAACTTTGATCTGGGTCAAACGTTGTCTCAGTTAGATGAACTGGCAGTAATCAATAACGTGAATAAAGTGAAATTATTTATTAATGATAAGATATTTTTACGGTGCACCGAAAGTATATTAAAAAGTGTAGGCAATATAGCATTGAAACATTTGCATATAGTAATTTGTGAAGAACCAAAAAAGGTAACAAGCAAGGATGAAATAAATGACTTACTGAAAAAATATCACAATGATCCACTCTTAGGAGGGCATTGTGGACAGAAACGGTTACTTAAGAAACTTAAAAACTTGTATAGATGGAAAAAGATGTCAAAAACAGTGGCTGATTTTGTAAAATCATGCCACAAATGTCAAATTAACAAATCCAGAATAACTCATTTAGAGCCATTAGTTATAACTCCTACTCCGCAAGAAGCATTTGACTTAGTGTGTATAGATACAATTGGTCCTTTCTTGAAATCTAATTCTAATAATGTTTACGCAGTGACTATTCAATGTGAACTAACGAAGTTCGTGGTCATGATACCTATTCCTAATAAAGAAGCGAAGACAGTAGCCAACGCAATTTTTGAACAATTCATTTTAATATACGGGCCGATGAAAGAAATCAGAACTGACATGGGGCTGGAATATAAGAACGAATTACTAACAAACATTTCTAAATTATTGAATATAAAACATAATATTTCAACAGCATATCACAGCGAAACTATAGGTGGATGTGAAAGAAATCATAGGGTTTACAATGAATATGTCAGAAGTTACATAAACGAAACACACACAGACTGGGACGTATGGTGTAAATATTATGCTTTTTGTTACAATACAACACCAAGTTCGTATCACAATTATACACCTTTTGAACTTATATATGGGAGACGATGTAATCTTCCAGAGGAATTAGTTAATGGTAACATTGAACCAATTTATAACATTGACGCTTATGAGCAAGAGATAAGGTATAGGTTAAAGACAGCGCATATACGTGCTAAATTATTCCTAGAAAAAAGTAAAGAAATTAGAAAAAAGTCATGGGATTTAAATATTAATCAAATTCACCTCAATAAAGGGGATGAAGTGACCTTAAAAAATGAGAATGCTCATAAATTAGATGCTAGGTATGGTGGACCGTACATCGTACTTGATACAATAGGCCCTAATTGCACTATACAAGCGAGGAATGGCAAACAAAGTACCGTTCACAAAAATAGGTTACAAAAGTACTATCCTAAATAAATTTAAAAAAAAAAAAAGCTGTACATATATGTATAACTAATTGACTTTATATTATCTATTAGTGCTTATGTATAATTCTCATTTATGTAATAGGTTATTGGGTACCCAAATATCAACATTATGTTATGTATTTGTATTTATATCGTTTATATTCCTCTCTGTAGTAATAATAACTATTTTTATTTATTTATAGAATCTGTAGAATCTATAGAATTTTTAAATGCAAAGATCATCTAAAAATAATAAGTAGTTTAATTGCCTAATTATTTGTTTACCATTTTTGAGTCAAATTCAAGATAGTATCTTATTACGCAATATAATGCATTTTGTCAGCAAATAATCACTTACCTACATTAATAGTGTTTGAATTGAGATATCAGCGTTAGTTAGTTAGGAGACGAAATTCCAGGTTTGATCACCCTGTAATTTTGTCTTTCAAAGGGTGGGCATGTAGACACCCTGTAGATCATTGTGCTAATTTCAACAGTTAGTTGACTTAACAATTAAATAGAAATATATTTGGATTATTTAATAAACATAGACACGAGTAATATAGGTACGTGACTTTATTCAAAACTATAATAAATTACTTATAGATGGTCTTCCAATAATATAGGTAGAATATAATAAGACTTTGTGCTGAAACATCAACTCGATGTTTACAGTTGACTAGTATTTGTATCAATAGATATTAAATTAAATAGAAAAGTACAAAAGGACTTTTAATCCACCATACAATATTTAACAATTTCAATTTCATAAAAAATGAAAATGGAAAGTACAGTTGATATTGTTTGAGATATTGATATTTCGATCTTACAAATCGGAGGAATAGTTATTTATGTACCAAGGCAGTAAAGTGATTCTTTATCGGACGAGTCTGAAATTATGAGACGAGCGAAGCGAGGCGAATAACAGGCGAGTCCGATAAAGACACTTTTCTGGCGTGGTGCATACAAAATTTTATCGCCAACTATTCAGAATTTGGAATATAAAAGAAGCTGAGGTATATTTCATAATAGAGAGAAGCGTGACACTGACAGATAATAATTTTCGAGTAATGTCAAATCAAAAAACTTTACCTGACTCATATGTCACTTTACCTGACTCTTATGTCACTTTACCTGACTCATATGTCACTTTACCTGTCGCAAGGCAGTACATTATTGGTATAAGGATGAGGTAAACTCTTTGTTTACTTCCGGAAATCAATCTGATAATCGACGACTTTACTGACGGTTGGCGATAAATGGTATTTCCATAACAACGCAAGGTGAACTGATGTCATCACGAATTCAATCATTTCACATTATCAGTTTTTATTTTCATTTCTTCTTCTTGTAGAGTAATTGATACCAGTATTTATAATTTCAAAGTACACCAATAAAAAAAAGCGTTGAGTATTCGTGGATAACTGGTCTTTAAAACATTTGCTCTCCGGCTTCGCCGTCGTGCTCGAAAAATCGCGCGTGTTTTAAAGACCTTAATATCCACTTATACTTTAATATACTATTATTCACAACCTTATATGAAATGCTGTCATTACTAACGTCATTGAAGGTTAAAAAGTGGCATATTACACACCTTCACTTCCCGCCCTCATTAATTTATATTAGCAGTTGTCAAATGTATCTAATATTTTAGGTGTCTTCAGGACTGAACAAAGATTTATCATAAATTAATTTTGATTGGGATATGATGGTTGTGATTAATAAGCCTTCAAAATGTGTTACTTTGTAGTGGGATTGTGATCTTTGATATTATATATTTTAGATAAATATTTTTTATATTTAAAAATGTAACACATTGATAAATAATAATACCTATTCCTGGAGAGATACAGGGTTAATCATTACAAATGTCCCAGACCTTCATAGTTATTATTGCACGAACAACAAAATTTTTGGAATAAAAGCTGTGTGGGCTTAAACTAATTTTATTATAACATCAACAGAAGTACAGTGGCGTGCGTAGCTTGGGGAACACACAAAAATTCTTCGTTTTTTTAAATCAGTCACTTTGAATATAATTGAATTTTGGAAAAGATGTTTTTTTTCTGATTTCAAAAAATATATCATGTCATACCCCTGTCTTACATCGTTCTTAAGATATCAAATGAAAGTTTCGGTCAAAATTCAATTGAAATTACAAATAATAGATAAGGAATATAATAGAAATAATTTTACAACACTATGAATAAGTAATCTAACGACATTTAGGCTATAGTCTAGTACTATTTAATGTCTTTTTTCATTTAAATGTCTATAAGTATTATTAGTTACCAGTTTTTTTTTGGTTATTGTATATCAATAAAGTAACTCTTGGGACTAATATTGATCATTAATATGAAACAACGTGATGTTCATATTAAACTAGAAGAAAGCCAACCATCCAATATTCTATCTTCACATTTCTGTTTTAAGTATAAATTTGCAGTACGTTTTCTTGTGGATCGGTGCGTTTCTGGGTTATTCTCTTTCGTCAATCAACGCATTGCTCTTTTATTACTTCCATGGATACTTAGATATTATTCCCTTCCTTCATACAGGGTTAATTTTGTTTCAATTTATGAAGATAAGATATTCTATTTTTCTTTATACAGGGTGTTTTCAAATGACACTTACAACGTTTGCATGTAAATACCTCTCGTAAAATTGGACAAAATGATATAAGGATTGAGGGGTCCAGCTCATTGACTTTTCGAAATACAGGGTGTTGAAGCATTGAAAAATTGAATGTTTCAATTCGATAACTTCGAAATGGATGAATTTTACATTTGGCAGGTTGTTTTTAAATGTAAAATGGCATGTTTTGATGGAAAACATTTGTCAATTCTTGATCCAGTGGTGTACATTTGGAAAAATATGTCACTTTTCTCCTCCTATTTCTCACGCCACTGGCATTTGTAGCTATTTTCAATTAATTTTGTATTCCTCAATGTTTTTCACGTGAAAAACACAAAGCCTTCACATATCAAAAAATATATATTTTTCAAGATATTTAATGTGTTCATGAAGTCAGCAACTTAATTTTTTAATATTAAAATGAGAAAATATTTTTTTTTGTATTTTTTTCAATAACCTTCAAACTACTAATGGTTAAAATATTTATCAGAAACCAATTTGTGTAGCAGCAATGTATCTTGGACATTGTGAGAAGACTCTTAAAAATATTTGTCCAAACTTAAGCTTTTATTATTCAAAATGATGTTGCAAACTTCATGAAAACATAATATCTTGAAAACTACCAGTTTTTTGATATGTGGAGGTTATGTGTTTTTCGCGTGAAAAACCTCAAGGAATGCAAAATTCATTGAAAATAGCCACAAATGCCAGTTGCGTGCAAAATGGGAGGAGAAAAGTGACATATTTTTCCAAATGTACACCACTGGATCCAGAATTGACAAATGTTGTTTTATCAAAATATGCCTTTTAGATTTTAAAACAATCTGCCAAATATGATATCAATTTATTTATACATTTTAAAGTTATCATATAAAAACATTGAAGTTTTCATAACTTTAACACCCCGTATTTCGAAAAGTAAATGAGCTGGACCCCTCAATCCTCATATCATTTTGTCCAATTTAACGAGAGGTATCTACATGCAAATGTTTCAAGTGTCATTTGAAACACCCTGTATATGTATGGATATTTATGTATGGATATTTATCGAAGTAGGTATGCTCAATTCGTTGCGAATTTCATCTAATTTTCCCTTTCTAGTGAAAAATCCAAGCTTCTTGTCCTGCAGGTTAAGGCAGAAGCGAGAATAGGTGCATATAGACTGGAGTGCAATGGGAATGGCAACGATGTAACCAAAACTTTAATACTAGAGTTAAAGATGTTATCACGAGCTCGTTTCTCGAAATGATAAATGTTAGCATGTTGTCCATAATTAACGACAGTCAACCGTATAATACTCATTTAAACGGGTAATGACAGAAAACATGCAGTCAAGATGGAGCGTTGGCGTGCTACACTGACGGTTCCAGAACTGATAGATAAACAGGAGCTAAGACTAGGTGCAACATCATTGCAAATGAACATGGGGGTGTAGATGTTAGAGGATCTACGATAGTTGAGCAGCGTTGGAATCTCTTTCAAGCCCTCAGATCAGATCCACATTATCCATGCAAATGAAAAAATTAAAGAGAAATATTTCGTCACTCATTTCCTCCCACAGCTTGAAATTCTCCTGTTGAGAAATTACAAACTATCATGGAATATCTCATAAGAACTAGAACATATTATATTAAATAATGACGAGGTAGATTCTAAATTATTATTGGGAATTTATATCCACTGAAATGTATTATTCTTAGAAATTTGAAAACGGTCCTGATTCCAAATTAAGATTATCTAACAGTTGAGCACGAGATAATAGTTATTATCGAATCCTTGAATGGATAGTTACAAGCATATTATTCTAACTAACTGCTTTGTCACTGATTTTAAATTGTTGATAGTATGGGAAACATTTTAATTTTCCATAAATAGTACATTGTTTACCGGGTAGGAAAAGCTTAACATTCCTGGACGACTGTGAAGATTGCTAAGTCGAGGCGCAAGCCGAGACTTAGCAACACAGAGTCCAGGAATGTGGCTTTTCCTACAAGGTAAACATACTATTTTTCCACAAATCGTTTAAAATTCGACAGATATTGATTGATTTAAAAAAAAAACGCGATAATTTTATTCCCAAATGAATGGTGCTTTGAAATTCTTAATAAAATTACTTGGGTTACTATGGAAACGTATTGAGGTTGAATTGTCAAACTTGACGCTTATAAATTTAATTGCTGGTGTTCTCGAAGGTAAAATGATAAGTGATGATGAAATTTCCATTCCTGGGACTCCTCCAGAGCTGGTTGAGGCAATGAATACTGCTTCATTAGAATTATTGCCAAAGAAATCAAGAGAAAAGTACGAAAATGCATACAGACGTTTTATGGATTATGTAGAACACTAACAACTGTACGGAAATGTCATTTCCTTACAGTAAGGAAATGACATTTCCTTACAGTATGGAAGTCCTGACTTTTTCTTCAAGAAATTTTGACAGGAATGTCAAAATTTCCTAGCGATTTGCGGAAAACGCATTTTTTTTGGATTGAATCAATATATTTTCTGACAGTACGGATCAAATTCAAATTCTTGTGAATTACTTTTCATTTCTTCAGTGATAATTTGTTAGAAATAGCTACTTCGTAACTAATTATTCATTTGAAATTATCAATTTCATTTGTTTGAAACTGTCTGTTTTCAGGAAAATCTGATTTTAATTTGTTGATAACTGAAAAAGTCTCAGTGCCACCAGTAAATTTCTTGGACTTCCGAAGGGAATTGTTTGGAAATCATAACTGTGGCTGATACATCTTAAGGATGCTTATTTTCTTGGCATTCAGCTGCAAATAACAGAGTTTGATAGCTTACGAAGATAGGAGATCTGGGTATTAAATTTGAGTCATCGTTTAGAATAGATAAACATGAATTAGTTCTCTCAGTCATTGGAAGTTAATTTCTGTCAGTTAATGGGAAAGGGTATCATTTGAGAGTGCCTGCTGAATTATTCTTAAATGATTCCACTGTCAACGTTTTGAGTAAAAAAATGTAGTTTCGAATTGTTTGTCTTAGGAGAGAAATTCGCGCCACTTAGTAGCCGTCGGCGGAGTCTAGTTGTCTCAGAAGACTATCAAGAAATTTTTTTCAATATCGAATTGTCTCCAAAAAAGAGACGAATAGTCTCCCGTTATTGACAGAAAAGTGAGAAAATATTTCTAGTGTATATACATTTGAAACTCTTTCTAAAACATCAAGTCCTTGTCCCATAGTAAACGAAATATTTTTAGAACCAGTATATATAGTCCTTCGGCCAGCTTTCTACCTACCCATTTTTGTATTTGCCCTCGGACTACCTTCTTTGTGGTCCCAAGAGCTGGTTCTGGTCCAACATATGCTGCTGCTGAACCTCTTTTCGCGAGTTCATTTTGTTCATTTTCAGAAATACCGTATATGTCCTCGCACCCACACTAATCTTACTGTAAAATGTGGTCTGCTAGTTCATTTAGTTCTTTCTGGCACTCTTCTACTAGTCTGGAAGTTACCTTGCGGCTATTTGAAGCTGCAAGGACTGCTTGGCTGTCAGTTAGTTAGTTAATTCTGACACATTCTACGATGGCATAGAATGTGTCAGAATCAAAGCAGTAAAGGGTATTTGTACGTCAATAATCAGATCATCAGGTAATAAGTGATTCCAATAATCGAGTGACAATACGAACTATTAATCACTTATATCACAGAGAATATAATTCATATGTCACGTGACATGTTTTCCACCAATCAATATTGAGAATCTCCCTAGATACATGTCTATCACAGCGATGATAAGAAACAAAGAAATTATCACATTATTTTGGTTCGTTGCTGAGGGTAATTTTTCATATTGACAGCTCACGTCACTATAAATTCATTATATTCCCATACGTGATATAACAAGTGATATGATTATCATCGATGATATTTTCGAGTGAAACCGAGCTGCAGATTTAACGAGTCCGAAGGACGAGTTAAATGTGCTGCTTCGGTTTCACGAGATATATCTTCGATTATTAATCATATCACGAGCTTATATTCAATGAGAGAATATAATGAATTTATAGAATTATATTATATGAAACGATTAGAACACATTTTTATACTTTCAAAATGAACTGTCAATATGACAAATTACCCTTAGCAACGAACCAAAATAAGGTGATAATTTCTTTGTTTTTCATCATCGCTGTGATAGACATGTATCTAGGGAGATTCTCAATATTGATTGGTGGAAAACATGTCACGTGACATATGAATTATATTCTCTCATTAAATATAAGCTCGTGATATGATTAATAGAGAGATTTTAAGCCACTTGTTTGATCAACGTTATACGTTATCGGTTATTTTGCTCATGCGCAGTAGTAAAAAAATAACCGATCACCTTAATAAGCGATAACGTTATTTACGTGGAAATAACCGAAACTTTATTAAGCGGTAAGGTATAATATAATTGCCAAGTGTATTATGTTTATTTCGATGAATGAAAGAAAAAATATGAAAAACTATCCAAAATGTATTGAAACTTTGCACAAATTATTTTAAATGATATATTTCAACACTCAATTATATTTTGGCTTGCAAAATGTACCATAAACATCTTTGAATGTGTCAACGCCGATTTTTAACGTCAATTTTGCAAGATGTATGCTATCAAAATATTCTAATTTAAAGAATAGCGCCCCTTATTAAGTTGTGGTCTATTATATGTCTATTAGACCCTGATCATTTCTAATTATATCTAATTATATTTCCTATATTATCCACAATTAATGTAATTGATTAATGTGTAATAATCAAATTAAACAAATAGAAAATTTGACGTTAGTAACACCAAAAAAATAACGTTTAACGTATAACGTCGTTCACAGGTTATGGCTTCAAAAACTAAAATAATTAAAAATGACATCCGCTATTTTAGAAAGACTGCGCTTGCTCAGTTTAACGTTTAGCGTTAACGTATGTCAAAATTTTATGTGGCTTAAAATCTCTCTATTAATCGAAGATATATCTCGTAAAACCGAAGCAGCACATCTGCAGCTCGGTTTCACTCGAAAATATCATCGATGATAGTCATATCACTTGTTATATTACGTATGATTATAAAAGAGAACAGATGCGAAAGCTTGACAGAGAACAGTAAAAAAGAAAGAGATGGGTGGACACACCCATTTAAAGGTCCATCCAGGTCCATCGTCGTATATCGATTCCGTTCGGGCTGCTTCTCGAAACTTTTCAACAGGGTTATCAATTTGCATAATATTTCCCTTAATTCACGATCATGCGTCGAATATTTTATAAGCATTATTTTTAGTTTGATAGTTATACAGATACAAATATTCGACAATTACTTGTTTTAAATCAATTTCATTAACATTAAAAGAATTCTACAATTTAAAAGATTATAATGTATAAAAATCATACCATAAATATATACTTTTTTTTACAAACCATCTTTGGCAACCATGCACGGTTTGGCTCAAAAATTAAAATACAAAACGTCAGTTTTGACACTTCAGTTTGAAGGTTGTCAATATGCGATATTATTTGTGTTATTTGACTAATCGATTGTAGGTTGTGGTAATATTAACTGAAAATAGTGTACATTAGTATATTATTTCTATAAAATGAATACACATCACGGGGGAGTGTATTGTTCATACATAGACTGTCCAAATAAATTTCATTCGGAAAGAAAAGTAGAGAACCGGCACTGGAAATTGTTACTGTCTCCAAGTCAACATTGCAGTTTGGTAAGAAATTCTGAAAATATTTCAAGCTGGCAACATCGCGGCCATACCGAGTTAAAGGTCCAAGGTCATTGAAGTCGGATTTGAAAATCCTTTGATGTTTTGCCGGCATTCGTATCTGTTCTCTTTTATAATCTGTGCTTATATTGTAATAACACTAGAGAGCGCATTGATTGTTACATCATCGCGCTATACAAGGCAAGCGCATTAATCCACTTGAATCAGACGTAAGCGCATTAGCTTATTTCTGTTCATACGGATTTCAAATTGTCAACGGTTATTTCATATTAAATTGCAATCCTTATGAAATAAAATGACTTTGAGAGTAGACCGAGTTTTTAAAAAAATTTGATCTTATACTTATTGCCTTGCACATTATAACTTTCAACTTAAACCATATTTCTTTTTTCATAATCCTCAATTTCACAATTCAAATTATTCTGCCATAATCATAAACTATTATTTGATAATAAGTGAATTTTAATTTTAACAATGTAAAAGTAATTGTTCTTTGTAGTAAAGTATTATTACAGAAAACTGTAATACTGTTTTATTCAATAAAACGAGTTACCAACAGATATCAAAGAACATTAATTATTTTCAGTCTATTCTGCGTTAGAATAATTAATGTTCTTTGATATCTGTTCTTTGTAGTGTTTCATTTCTCTTAAGAAGTTTAATTGGGTTTTTTGTTTTGATTTGTTGATTCTTCCTTTCAAGAAATATATGTTAATGTGATGTTACAAAAATATAGAATGGATCTTCGAAATTTTATATTCATGTACAGGTTGTTCCATATTGGTGTGTTTTGCAGGGTATCTCGTAAACTAGAAGAGATAAAAGGAAACCAGTTTAGATGCTATGACTTCTTTTTTTATTAAAGAAACGATTTCCTTATCAAATCCTACAGTTGGAAGATACAGGGCGATTATTGAAAACTGTCGAAAACTACAAGGTACTAAAACTTCTTAATTGAGAAAAATATGAAAAAACGTCAAGAAAACTTTCGAAAGATACATATCAGGAAAAAAAGTGTCAATGATTATTACACAAAACGGAGGATATTTTGAACATTTAATGTGATTTTTACATTCTAATAAAATTAGTTATAGGTAGATTAGTTGTTACAATGTTTCTTGTTGTTTCAATAAGTTTCACATGATAACATTCATAAGTGGTTTATTTGCACTGTAGCTCCAACCATTCGAAATAGATATATAATTTGTTATATCAGGTTAATGAGAAAACATCATAAGTTTGCATTAAATTTCCTCAGTGATCCCCTAACAAGAAAATTTGGTGCGCTACTAAACTCTTTGATATTATATTTATCAAAAGTTTCCAAAACTTTTTTTATATTTTTCTTGATTAAGAAGCTAAAGTGCCTTGTAGTTTTTGACAGTTTTCAATAATGGCCCTGTATCTTCCAACTTCATGGAGTTACTAAATATTCAAGCTATCGTTACTTTAACAAAAAGAAAGTCATGACATTTCAATTGCTTTTTCTCTGGTTCACGAGATACCCTGCAAAACACACCAATTTGAGACACCCTGTGAAGTTAAATTGATTGGTTTTAGTGGTGGATGAAACACAGAAAAATAAGTAGTTGTGTAAGGACAGTGGACGAATATAGTTTGTGACAAATATATGCAATACATACATACAGTGGCGTAGCTAGGAACCAAGAGCCCTGGTGCAAATTAAAAAAAGGGGCCTCACTGCTATGTAAACTGATTATGTTTTATCAATTAAAAATATGAAATATACAAATACTTTAAAAAGATAAGCTACTTAACTTCTTAAGCTCTTTTTTGTGCACTGCAGGGCAGGTAATAAAAATATTAAACAGTAACAACATAAATTACAATAAAATACTTGGTGTAGGTTTGGCTAATAAAACGAAATAGAGAAGATTCAAGGGTTTATTATATAAAAGTCGGGCCTACCAACTGACTAAATAACAATTATATTTACAATTTTTTCCTAGCTTTAGTTTTCGCAAAAGTATCCATGACTTCGTCTAAATACAGGCATTTATGCACGCCATTGGGCGGCTTTTTTCTTCAATGGGATTAAAAATATGGGACATCAAATTAACATTGGTTATACTTTACCACTGTTGCCATTTTATCCGAAATCTATAGATTTGACACGACTTATTGACTTAACGGACATCAATATGAGTGGTAAAATCATATAAAATTGAACCACTATATTCTATATTAACCAGTACAAAAAAGTTTATGGACATTAGCTTACCTACTCCTGATACAGCATTAATTTTTTAACCGTTCTCGAAAAAAAAATCTTTCTAATTCACAATAAAACGCACATCGATGAATAATAAAACGCACATATCACTATCCGTCAAATTGACAACACTGCCAACCTACAGAAAGAAATTAGGGGAATTTCCTAGGCATAACTTTTGAATTTCTCTCAACTGAGTTTTCATGATTAAAGTGGGGTTGCAACCTGTCATCTGGTAAGGATTCGAGGGCCCCCTGAGCTTGAGGGCCCCGGGGCACTGCCCCGCCTAGCCCATAGGCAGTTACGCCACTGCATACATATTACTGCTGAAGATACAGAATTTCTGCTTAGTACAAACAATACACTACATACGTTTTATGTACAGCTGAACAGAAATGGAAGGAATTAGGAAAGGAGTGTAAGTACTGCCAGAAACCAAGCACTCTAAAAGCTTGGGAAAAACACAAGTATCTTTCAAGCGTAAAATCACGCCATAAGAAAGTGTGCCAAGTTCAATATTCACAAAGGATATATAGAAGGGAAAGCATTATTATAATGTCGAATAGTCAAGAAGCCATTAAATCACTGAACTCTGTGTGATCAGTTCTAAAAGGGCGAGGAAATGCAAAAGCGTACTCAATAAACCAGGGATTAACATTACCCTACTGTACATTCCAGGGCACTCAGGAATAAAAGAACATAAAATGGTGGATGAACTACCAAAGAAGGATACTGAAACACCCTTTTGGATGCTGGAACCCTTTTGCTCCAATATGTAAAGAAATAAACGAGGCTGAAAAAAAGAGGAGATTTAGTAGGGCTTTTGAACAATCAAAGATTCTGCTGGGTGATTCGGCACGTTGAGATGAAATAAATGCCTCAGTTGAAGTGAAACTGCACTAATACTTTAAACAGAGATCAAATGGAACATTGTCGCCAGAATGGGCACCTCAAAAAACTCAAAATAGTGAAGGGACAAAAAATCTCCATTCACACACTTGCGAACTGCACAGCAATGCAAAATTCTAGGACACAATACCTAGGAGACTACTGTACAATAGATGGGATATTAGTTTAGGACTGCAGATATACTGAGATTCCTCCGGAAAATAGGACTAGTCACTGAGACTTTCCTTGGGAGATGATTATTAATAATTATTAATAATTGTCAGTCACTTGAAAATATTAAAAAAAGCCATAACCATGTTGACACGCTTAAGAAATGATTCTAGAATTTCATTCCGTTCATTTCTTCTCCTATGATTTTCCATTTCATAACAAAAAATGATGTGTACCAGTTTATTCTTAAGTGGTTTTTTCCGAGTATTCCTAAATTTTTCTGATATGAAACTGAAACTAATGTACCTACAGTGTTGATGAACACACATGAACACACATGAATAATTATCTCATTCCGAGAAAAACAAAATTTTCAACTTGTTTAAATACAAATAAAACTCTCAAATGAAAAACTTTTTAATTATCAAATATAATACGAAAGACATACGTTCCACTTGACCTGCTTTTGTTATTGTGAGTTTTCTACGAAAACATAAGTTCAATATTAAGTTCGGCAAACGGCGTGACAGGTTAATATTAATTGCTAATACCATAACTCTGGTTATTATAATCACAATTACATGTGGTAACTATTACAAGGATATATATTAATTAACAGATTCATAATTTGAGTGTGGTAACACGAAAATGAATTCAGTTAATATATAATAATATCTCTGGATGAAAATAAGACAAAATTCATCAATAAAAATATATCTACGAGTGGTCCTTAGTAAAAATTGCATTGTACAAGGCCCTAATAATGTTCAGTATTTGATTTCTCTAAATTTATTAACAAGTACATTTGTTGTATTATGTTGTTTTTGAAAGTAGATAGTTTGTAATAATCAACTCCAAATTTTGTTTCACGCTTAAAACATCAAATTTGGTATCATTTGAATATTTCTATTCAAACCATTATATTGAATCAGTAGTTTAATATTTAATTATTGAACAGACTTAATGGACAGCCTGAATCATTTCTTGGCATTGCGGAAAGCTCTGAGAGATCAGCTATAGCTACCTGGGCGGAGAAGAAAAACTATACCTACACTGGTTTGACATACCGGGGCTCTCTAGCTCGGAGACATTCATATCAAGCATGGAAAATAAGCAATTCCTGGAATGGAGTAGAATAGACCTAAGCATTCTGTCGGGACTGCTTACAGGACATTGTCGAGTAAAGTACCTTAAGAAGATGAGACTGGTTCAGACCTCGGTTCTGTAATTTGGAGGACTAAACTGCGGAGCACATACTATGGGCAGGGTGAGGTATAATATATTTATTTTGTTCTATCGCGAAATATCACCAGATAAAACCATGGACTTCGACAGAAGCACAGGGGTGAATTGTAATCCCTATAAGGGCTGAGCCACAATAGACCTAACGGAAGTCGCAGTGGAGGTGGCAAGAAGGCTCCACTCACCTAACCTAATGGACAACACCTTGAATGAAAGAAACAATGGTACCTGATTACCACCAGTAGCAGTGTAGTACTACTTATGGATGTGTTTATATTAAACTGAATAAAATGATAATTAATCGATTTTTAAACACAGTTGAATATTTACTTAGCATCAATTTCAAAAGCGTCAAAAAACGAAGTTCATGGGAAACAGGAACTTGAGTTGTAATCAGGTGGAAAAAAATTAATTTATCTGCGATAAAAAGTTATGCATGGTTCAAAGCTTAAAATCAATCAGATATGTTAAATTTTTTTATTTTTGTTGTGGAATTTGTTACCTATTGATTTTATTTCATAATTAATGGAACATTGATGTATGATTATATAAAAGTAATGCCCCCATTACTACTTCCATGGAATATGCGATATGGAATATTTTCGACAATCTTAATTGAATTCCATTGTAATAGTTGACTAAATAGCCTGACAATCGTTAGAATTAATTGTTACCATACAAAAAGCTCATAAGCGATTACCAATGTCCATATTTGTATTTAAACAAGAAGAGATGTTGTTTATTTGTTTTTGTATTTTTATTTCAATACTAGTTGTTGGTTTTAACTATATCTAGGTGTAAAGTTGTCAATAAAAAAATAAAACTTATGAACAAATCCATCTTTCCCCTTCGCTCTCTATACAGTGTGTAAAAGCCAAATGGAATAAATTCATTATTTCGGTTACTGTACATATTTATAAAAAATCCCGAAATACGTCAAATTTAAATTATAACTTGACATTCTTTAACGTGAAAATGCAACCCCTACCTTCAACCCCCTTAGAATGACAGGTACAACCCCCAATTTTTTAAATGGGAAGTATAGGCTTGTGATATATCATTTGAAAGGTCTCTTCATTCTCTATTCAAAAATGTTATTGTTTTTAAATTTAATGCAAAAATTAACATAAAAAAAATTAATATCATGTTGTTACCGAAATTCGCTACAATACAATCAAAAACTAAAATGTAATGCAAAACGTAATAAAATGTAGAACACGAAAAAGAACTATGAATGTTAATGAAGTAGATATTCAAAATGTTCTCCGCGAACGTCTTGGCAACATCCTAATCTCAAATAAAACTGTCTTCTAACATTATTTAACATATCAGGCGTGATCGACCTAATCGCAAGCGTTATTCGTTCTTTTAAGTCATTTAAATCAGAAGGTTTAGTTTTGTACACATGGCTCTTCACATATCCCCATAAAAAGAAATCTAATAATGTAAGATCAGGTGATCGCGCTGGCCATTCAATCGATCCTCGCCTCCCTATCCACCGATTGGGAAATATTGTATCGAGGTACTGCCGGACATTAAGTTGGTAATGTGGTGGTGCTCCATCCTGCTGAAACCATATCGTATTCGCTGGAACTTGAGGATTACCTGGATCAGGATATAAATTTGCCAACGTTGGAATGACATCATTTTGAAGTAGTGCCAAATAATTGTTGCCATTCAAGTTGCCCTCAATAAAAAAGGGACCAATTATATTGTTCCCTACAATACCTGCCCAAACATTAACCTTTTGAGGGTATTGAGTGTGTTCTTCTCTCATCCAGTGAGGATTTTCCGTGGACCAGTAGCGGCAATTTTGCCGATTAGCATGACCGTTAAGTAAAAAAGTACACTCATCAGAAAACATAACGTCTTCTAATTGGATAATATTGTTATCCAACATGTCCATCATTTGCTCACAAAAAAAAGTTCTCCTATCAAAATCGTCTTCCATGAGCTCCTGAGTAGGTATCATCTTATACGGATGCAATTTATTTTCTTTTAATATGTTTGCTATCGATGTATGGCTAGCATTGAATGTAGTGGATGCCTATCTACTCGATGTATGTGGGTTTTCCTGAAACTCAAGCAACACATCTAATTTGAGTTCATCACTCAGTGCATTAGCAGCTGCTTTTTTTATCTGCCTTACATGACCAAACTCGCGAAACTGCTTTTCTATTTTACTTATTGTTCCTTGGGATATAGGCGATAAATTAGGAAATTTCTCATGAAATAGGCGAGTTACTTCCTGTTGTGTTCGGATGTTATCTCCGTAACCAATCATTTGTAAAACTGTTATTTTATGCATTTCCGTTAATCTAACCATTTTTCAGAATTGAATTGAACAAACTTTATACTTAAATTACAACAATGACAACTTAAATAAAACAATTTACTACTGCTTGTTAAAATAGCGTTGCCACGGAAATTCTTTAAAGTTTTTTAATGGTTACCATCTAAAAACCACATTGCTACGGTATTTGTTAACTTTCTCATTATCAAGACCTAAACGGGAAATAAGTTTTAAGTAATATTGTAATAAGTTCCGAGTATATTTTAGCGAATTTCGGTAACAACATGATATTAATTTTTTTTATGTTAATTTTTGCATTAAATTTAAAAACAATAACATTTTTGAATAGAGAATGAAGAGACCTTTCAAATGATATATCACAAGCCTATACTTCCCATTTAAAAAATTGGGGGTTGTACCTGTCATTCTAAGGGGGTTGAAGGTAGGGGTTGCATTTTCACGTTAAAGAATGTCAAGTTATAATTTAAATTTGACGTGTTTCGGGATTTTTTATAAATATGTACAGTAACCGAAATAATGAATTTATTCCATTTGGCTTTTACACACTGTATAATTATGTATTCACAATCCAATCAAAGAAGTAAAAACTTTCATAGTAAAGGAAAATAATGCTAGGATCGAAACTTTTTGAAAATTGTAAGTGAAGTTGTTGTTTATTAGCCTGTAATTGGTTATAAACAATAAATGAACAATTATTGAATAAATAGAGAAATTCCTAATCAATTTTCATCAAAATTGATAGGTGAAGACTTTTTTGGTCCCTGATTACGATACCAGTCTGAAAAAAAAAATGGTTTATATTTTGACAGATTCCAAGTTTTATAATCCAAAAATTTCACATTACGTTCGGATTTAGCAACACAAAATACATGCGAATATTTCAACCAATTTATTTTTATCGGTCATTTCGCAGCTGCCTAGTTCCAAAAGTAGGAATTGTACTTTATGTTTCTAATAAGCTACATAAAATAAAGAAGAATATGCACATTTCATGAATTTTTTATTTTTCATATCAGGATTGAAAATTTGACATCTACTGCGGCATTACTGATTCTTTTTTTATTTTTCGGGAATCAAGCCACAATATATTATGCGTTTATATTTATCCATTAGATAATAAGATTGTGGTTTGATTCACAAAAAATAAGAAAAAAACGAGTATTTGATATTTGTTGGTTGTTTGTCTGCCAGTTTAGCATTAATAAGGTAATGCGGATGAATGATCATTTTTTGTTAGGTAACTTTTTTTCGGGTAATGATATCGAGATTTCCAACGGATGTCATTCAAAAGCCATTGATTATTGCCACAAATTCAATTCACCCACAATTACCCAGAAAAAAACTGTTCGAAATATTTCAGGTTAAATGAGACAATATAGCAAAAATAAAGCTGAATGGCAAATTAAAAATGGTCATATTTAGTTCAAACCGTATCTAAGTAAAAAAAGGAATTATTGGGAAAACAGTTGTTGAAGAATACCCACCTCATGGCTTTAAAAATCAATATTTTTTTTCACGACGGCCCAAAAGGGGGAACATCTTTTGCCAATTTTGCCAATTTTCAAAACTTCGGCGTTTTTTTTAATAACCTAACCTAACCAATTGATCGTGAACTTGTTGAGGACGGTAGGGGTATATGTACCACTTTTTACAATAATACTTTTCTTTTTCCACTTATTACTAAATATACTTATCGCTTAATGGCATAAAACCAAAATACCTATATGTTTAAAAATTCTTCAGGTAACTTTCCATTTTCGATATATTTGAGATGCATTAGTCCAGTTTTACAATATATCCAGTAGAATACCATGGCCATATCTACTGTCAAAAAAAAATAAAACATATTTAATTTGTCATCTCAACGGATAATTAAGCCAATATGCTTTTTAAAGCAAAAATATATCTTTCGTAAGAATTTGGAAAATCGTTCGAAAATGAAGATTTTTTTTTGGTTTAAGTCGATATTTCTCATAATATCTTGAAAGGGGTGCCTCTCATGAAAAACTAGGGGAGAACTCTCCGTGCATGGAGAATGTTTCCCTGTCAAAAACCGGCAATTTCTTCAATAGGTATCTTTTTGTCCATTCTTCGCAAGTTTCATTATCGGATTTGACACACCTCAATAAAATTCAATTTACTTTGAGTGGCTGCCATTATTTTGGAATTAATTAGCACACAAATTATCTCCTTGACTGGATTATTAGTAATATATTTCTGAACATAATTACTTACATAATAATATTCGTGATAAAATAGTTTGAAAATTTTCCATTCACTGATATCTATTAGTGAATCGTTCTAGGAAAAAAATGTGACTCGTATTTCGTGATATTTGATTTTATGTTAAATTTTTTCAATAAATTTTTTCAAAAGTTTGCGTAGCATCTGTGCAGTGCTCCACTAACCTTCAAATGACCGATACCTTTTCAGGAGAAAGGACCACGCACTTTTTATAGGACAAATGCTTATATTATTAAATTCATATATCTGATGTAATTTTTATCTCTTATATTCACATTTTTTTACATTTATTTTGATCTCCACATTCTTACGTTTTACTATTTGTGAAATATCTTGGCCACTAATGGAATTATGTACGCGTGAACGAAATTCCTTCAGCTGGTCAAAAATTAATAACTATGAAACCAATCATAGTAGGAAACTAAATTTTTGGGAAAGTGTTGAGTAGAGAATGATGAATATATTAAATGATAATAAAGGAGTTTTACCGGGTTAATCGTGAATCACAGGGTGATTTCTGAAACCTAAATATTTTGTCATTTTTATCATCGAAAATTTTCATGATCACCCTATATATCCCAACGGTATCAACTATCTTCAGAGGATGATAATTCACTTGAATATACAGGATGTGTACGAAAGAACCGGCCATTTATTTCAACAATTTTTCAAATCACCCTGTACGAAATGTATGAATTGTGATAAATGATGGAATGAAAATAGTATATCGCATGCCAAAATAATTTTAACAATATTTCATTATTACATCGAATTTTGAGACATTATTAAAATGTTTTTATCTCTCACTCTGTACATAATGATATAATTTGCAACATCTGAATGATATTTACTAATTTGAAGGTACGTTGATGATAAGAGCGAAAAAAAATGCAGTTAGCACTTTCAAATCCCGAGGAAATAATTGAATAAAATTCATTGATTTTTAACTTAAACGCCCTGTATTTCAATATCTATCCATCAACGAACTTTGTGATTCTGCACGTTCAATCAGTACATCAAATACTACAATATACAAAAAATTCAGATAATTTCACCGAGAACCATTTTTCCTATAAAAAGTGCGGGGTCCTTTGGATAACATCAATAAAACTTTGGACAAATAACGATATACGTTCATTTTGATATCTAATAATCTAATCATAGATAACATAATAATATAGTCTGATTCATTTTTATCGTAGCATTAAACTTTCAATTGAACTTGATTTTAAAAAAAATTGACTTATATGGTGCGTAGCTCAGATAATACATTATTTCGTTGAACAGAACAAATAATAATATCCAAATAATAGAGCTATACTACCATTCTACTCAATTTCGTAACAGAAATGTACACATATACATTGAAGAAAGAACAACTCACTTAAAATAATAACAATATTCATATAGGAGTACTTAATATTATTTTATTTTCCAGCATGCATACGGTGATTCAACAAACCGTCACCTTATATAATAATAATAATATATAATGGATTTATTTACCAGGATAAACAAAAAATAATAATTTGACTATTACAATGAGTATAATAGTATAACTTTTGGTAAAAAAGGACTACTGATCTGTGAAACTGTTCACCTCAGAAGCCTTTACAAAAAAATAAAAATAAAAAAAGGAACATTTACCTACTAACTATAGTCAGATGCAGTCTTATCGTGCGGGTCATACGATTCAACAAAGATATACTCACAGTTTTTGTTTTCTTTTAATGCGTTTAATTATAACTTCCAAATAAAATCCGTTAGATGAATAAGACAGACTTATGCAATTCTGACGGGAAAAAGAAGGATATGTATTTAGTTTTGAGCGATTCTAAAAAGTCTTTCATCAGAACAATTTAAACATGTCAAAGTGACAATATGAATAATAAGTAGCAATTTTCCGTTTTTTTTTGTACTTAGTTTGATGGATTATCTCGAGAATGGAAGAAGAAGTGGAAATTCGTCAATCAGTGTAATTTCACCTCTTTGTTTTCTGATTTGATACATACGGTTAGTGACCTTTGAACCCGCACGATAAGAGTGCCTTTGACTAAATCTGAATAGACAGGTCCTACAAAGGCTACAAAGGTATGGTATGGTTTTAGGATAGATTTCTACATTGGTCTTTGAATAGTTTAAGACTGACCAGAAAATATACACTTTCTGGGCCATTTTTCGTTCAGAAAATAACGTTTAGCCGATCAAGACCGGAAAAGTCACCTGTAGTGACAATAGTTATGTTATAACTTCCGAAGTAATAAACCATCTAATAATGGTCGCGTTCATCACAACATAGCGCTACCGTAGCGATCATCAATTTTTTGCTGAACGCGTGTTTTGTTAACTGATCAGATCGAGCACTGTGGTATCAGTCGCCATTTTTTCAATCGGAGTTAAAATATGCTACACGATGCCGATTTATGATGCATTAACTGTCATTTATGTCATAGGTTGAAAACATAATATAAATATTTTTGTTTGGAGATGTTTAGTTTGTATTTCAGTGAGAATATAATTCATATGTCACGTGACATGTTTTCCACCAATCAATATTGAGAATCTCCCTAGATACATGTCTATCACAGCGATGATAAAAAACAAAGAAATTATCACCTTATTTTGGTTCGTTGCTAAGGGTAATTTTTTATATTGACAGTTCACGTCACTATAAATTCATTATATGGTTCATACAACAGCCTTTTTGGTGTGCGTCATCGTTTGTTAATGTCTTTCTAACACATTACGTGGAAAGAAATGCAAAAAAAGTCAGGTCTTTGATTAATCCTAATCAAAATATCGCAATAATGAACCGTTCAAATTTATTACAAACGTCAATCCTAATCATTGACTTACCAAAATTTGATTGGTTGATGTTCAGATTAAGAGTAAGCGCGACCTATCAATCGGGAGAAATTTCTTTATTTAAAATAGGCATGCAGATATACCTTTCGTATTGTCAATGTGTCTGACATCTTTTTCTACTGTCCCACTGACAGTTCTTGTCAGGTCTGTACTTTGTTGTTCACGGTCAATTATTATTTATGAAAAGTTAATATGAATATTATTGTTATATTTATTCGAATAATACAAAAATATGCCTAGATACACGGAAAAACATTAGCATTTTGAAAGTTCTCAAGTATTTTCAGTTTAGAAAAAGAAGCTGGTAACTATTAATTTCATAGCCTTGTCGAATTTTTCTGAAAGCGATCCTGATGATTTTATTTATCAAATTTAGGGTTAAATATGTGTCAAAATAGCAAATAAAATAAACGACATACCCAAAACCCGAATATACGTCACAAACGATGACGCACACCAAAAAGGCTGTTGTATGAACCATATTCTCTCATTAAATATAAGCTCGTGATATGATTAATAATCGAAGATATATCTCGTAAAACCGAAGCAGCACATTTAACTCGTCCTTCGGACTCGTTAAATCTGCAGCTCGGTTTCACTCGAAAATATCATCGATGATAATCATATCACTTGTTATATTACGTATGAGAATGAATGAACAGCTGGAGGTGACTTTATGACTTTAATAATAAATTGGGAAGTTCCACTCTTCGGATCATAGTATGCTCCAAAGTGGTGTAAATATAATTGAGTATCATCAGCGTACATATGAAAAGTGCAGTTTTCCAGAATCGATGTGACATTACTTGTATATGTTACAGGCCAACCCGTTTTTTGGTCCTTCTCTTACAATCATACGAACGAACTACGAACGTAAAAAAATAAGTGCCAGATAAGTGAGAGATACACGGAATTGTGCCATAATTACATTTAGCACTACAATAGTATATTAAAGTATAAGCACAGATTATAAAAGAGAACAGATACGAATCCCGGCAAAACATCAAAAGATTTTCAACTCCGACTTCAATGACCTTGGACCTTTAACTCGGTATGGCCGCGATGTTGTCAGTTTAAAATATTTTCATAATTTCTTACCAATTTGCAATGTTGACTTGGGGACAATAACAGTTTCCAGTGCCGGTTCTTTACTTTTCTTTCCGAATAAAATTTATTTGGGCAGTCCTTGTATGGACAATACACTCTGCCGTGATGTTTATTCATTTTATAAAAATAATATACTGATGTACACTATTTTCGGCCCAAAAGGGGGAACATCTTTTGCCAATTTTGCCAATTTTCAAAACTTCGGCGTTTTTTTTAATAACCTAACCTAACCAATTGATCGTGAACTTGTTGAGGACGGTAGGGGTATATGTACCACTTTTTACAATAATACTTTTCTTTTTCCACTTATTACTAAATATACTTATCGCTTAATGGCATAAAACCAAAATACCTATATGTTTAAAAATTCTTCAGGTAACTTTCCATTTTCGATATATTTGAGATGCATTAGTCCAGTTTTACAATATATCCAGTAGAATACCATGGCCATATCTACTGTCAAAAAAAAATAAAACATATTTAATTTGTCATCTCAACGGATAATTAAGCCAATATGCTTTTTAAAGCAAAAATATATCTTTCGTAAGAATTTGGAAAATCGTTCGAAAATGAAGATTTTTTTTTGGTTTAAGTCGATATTTCTCATAATATCTTGAAAGGGGTGCCTCTCATGAAAAACTAGGGGAGAACTCTCCGTGCATGGAGAATGTTTCCCTGTCAAAAACCGGCAATTTCTTCAATAGGTATCTTTTTGTCCATTCTTCGCAAGTTTCATTATCGGATTTGACACACCTCAATAAAATTCAATTTACTTTGAGTGGCTGCCATTATTTTGGAATTAATTAGCACACAAATTATCTCCTTGACTGGATTATTAGTAATATATTTCTGAACATAATTACTTACATAATAATATTCGTGATAAAATAGTTTGAAAATTTTCCATTCACTGATATCTATTAGTGAATCGTTCTAGGAAAAAAATGTGACTCGTATTTCGTGATATTTGATTTTATGTTAAATTTTTTCAATAAATTTTTTCAAAAGTTTGCGTAGCATCTGTGCAGTGCTCCACTAACCTTCAAATGACCGATACCTTTTCAGGAGAAAGGACCACGCACTTTTTATAGGACAAATGCTTATATTATTAAATTCATATATCTGATGTAATTTTTATCTCTTATATTCACATTTTTTTACATTTATTTTGATCTCCACATTCTTACGTTTTACTATTTGTGAAATATCTTGGCCACTAATGGAATTATGTACGCGTGAACGAAATTCCTTCAGCTGGTCAAAAATTAATAACTATGAAACCAATCATAGTAGGAAACTAAATTTTTGGGAAAGTGTTGAGTAGAGAATGATGAATATATTAAATGATAATAAAGGAGTTTTACCGGGTTAATCGTGAATCACAGGGTGATTTCTGAAACCTAAATATTTTGTCATTTTTATCATCGAAAATTTTCATGATCACCCTATATATCCCAACGGTATCAACTATCTTCAGAGGATGATAATTCACTTGAATATACAGGATGTGTACGAAAGAACCGGCCATTTATTTCAACAATTTTTCAAATCACCCTGTACGAAATGTATGAATTGTGATAAATGATGGAATGAAAATAGTATATCGCATGCCAAAATAATTTTAACAATATTTCATTATTACATCGAATTTTGAGACATTATTAAAATGTTTTTATCTCTCACTCTGTACATAATGATATAATTTGCAACATCTGAATGATATTTACTAATTTGAAGGTACGTTGATGATAAGAGCGAAAAAAAATGCAGTTAGCACTTTCAAATCCCGAGGAAATAATTGAATAAAATTCATTGATTTTTAACTTAAACGCCCTGTATTTCAATATCTATCCATCAACGAACTTTGTGATTCTGCACGTTCAATCAGTACATCAAATACTACAATATACAAAAAATTCAGATAATTTCACCGAGAACCATTTTTCCTATAAAAAGTGCGGGGTCCTTTGGATAACATCAATAAAACTTTGGACAAATAACGATATACGTTCATTTTGATATCTAATAATCTAATCATAGATAACATAATAATATAGTCTGATTCATTTTTATCGTAGCATTAAACTTTCAATTGAACTTGATTTTTAAAAAAATTGACTTATATGGTGCGTAGCTCAGATAATACATTATTTCGTTGAACAGAACAAATAATAATATCCAAATAATAGAGCTATACTACCATTCTACTCAATTTCGTAACAGAAATGTACACATATACATTGAAGAAAGAACAACTCACTTAAAATAATAACAATATTCATATAGGAGTACTTAATATTATTTTATTTTCCAGCATGCATACGGTGATTCAACAAACCGTCACCTTATATAATAATAATAATAATGGATTTATTTACCAGGATAAACAAAAAATAATAATTTGACTATTACAATGAGTATAATAGTATAACTTTTGGTAAAAAAGGACTACTGATCTGTGAAACTGTTCACCTCAGAAGCCTTTACAAAAAAATAAAAATAAAAAAAGGAACATTTACCTACTAACTATAGTCAGATGCAGTCTTATCGTGCGGGTCATACGATTCAACAAAGATATACTCACAGTTTTTGTTTTCTTTTAATGCGTTTAATTATAACTTCCAAATAAAATCCGTTAGATGAATAAGACAGACTTATGCAATTCTGACGGGAAAAAGAAGGATATGTATTTAGTTTTGAGCGATTCTAAAAAGTCTTTCATCAGAACAATTTAAACATGTCAAAGTGACAATATGAATAATAAGTAGCAATTTTCCGTTTTTTTTTGTACTTAGTTTGATGGATTATCTCGAGAATGGAAGAAGAAGTGGAAATTCGTCAATCAGTGTAATTTCACCTCTTTGTTTTCTGATTTGATACATACGGTTAGTGACCTTTGAACCCGCACGATAAGAGTGCCTTTGACTAAATCTGAATAGACAGGTCCTACAAAGGCTACAAAGGTATGGTATGGTTTTAGGATAGATTTCTACATTGGTCTTTGAATAGTTTAAGACTGACCAGAAAATATACACTTTCTGGGCCATTTTTCGTTCAGAAAATAACGTTTAGCCGATCAAGACCGGAAAAGTCACCTGTAGTGACAATAGTTATGTTATAACTTCCGAAGTAATAAACCATCTAATAATGGTCGCGTTCATCACAACATAGCGCTACCGTAGCGATCATCAATTTTTTGCTGAACGCGTGTTTTGTTAACTGATCAGATCGAGCACTGTGGTATCAGTCGCCATTTTTTCAATCGGAGTTAAAATATGCTACACGATGCCGATTTATGATGCATTAACTGTCATTTATGTCATAGGTTGAAAACATAATATAAATATTTTTGTTTGGAGATGTTTAGTTTGTATTTCAGTGAGAATATAATTCATATGTCACGTGACATGTTTTCCACCAATCAATATTGAGAATCTCCCTAGATACATGTCTATCACAGCGATGATAAAAAACAAAGAAATTATCACCTTATTTTGGTTCGTTGCTAAGGGTAATTTTTTATATTGACAGTTCACGTCACTATAAATTCATTATATGGTTCATACAACAGCCTTTTTGGTGTGCGTCATCGTTTGTTAATGTCTTTCTAACACATTACGTGGAAAGAAATGCAAAAAAAGTCAGGTCTTTGATTAATCCTAATCAAAATATCGCAATAATGAACCGTTCAAATTTATTACAAACGTCAATCCTAATCATTGACTTACCAAAATTTGATTGGTTGATGTTCAGATTAAGAGTAAGCGCGACCTATCAATCGGGAGAAATTTCTTTATTTAAAATAGGCATGCAGATATACCTTTCGTATTGTCAATGTGTCTGACATCTTTTTCTACTGTCCCACTGACAGTTCTTGTCAGGTCTGTACTTTGTTGTTCACGGTCAATTATTATTTATGAAAAGTTAATATGAATATTATTGTTATATTTATTCGAATAATACAAAAATATGCCTAGATACACGGAAAAACATTAGCATTTTGAAAGTTCTCAAGTATTTTCAGTTTAGAAAAAGAAGCTGGTAACTATTAATTTCATAGCCTTGTCGAATTTTTCTGAAAGCGATCCTGATGATTTTATTTATCAAATTTAGGGTTAAATATGTGTCAAAATAGCAAATAAAATAAACGACATACCCAAAACCCGAATATACGTCACAAACGATGACGCACACCAAAAAGGCTGTTGTATGAACCATATTCTCTCATTAAATATAAGCTCGTGATATGATTAATAATCGAAGATATATCTCGTAAAACCGAAGCAGCACATTTAACTCGTCCTTCGGACTCGTTAAATCTGCAGCTCGGTTTCACTCGAAAATATCATCGATGATAATCATATCACTTGTTATATTACGTATGAGAATGAATGAACAGCTGGAGGTGACTTTATGACTTTAATAATAAATTGGGAAGTTCCACTCTTCGGATCATAGTATGCTCCAAAGTGGTGTAAATATAATTGAGTATCATCAGCGTACATATGAAAAGTGCAGTTTTCCAGAATCGATGTGACATTACTTGTATATGTTACAGGCCAACCCGTTTTTTGGTCCTTCTCTTACAATCATACGAACGAACTACGAACGTAAAAAAATAAGTGCCAGATAAGTGAGAGATACACGGAATTGTGCCATAATTACATTTAGCACTACAATAGTATATTAAAGTATAAGCACAGATTATAAAAGAGAACAGATACGAATCCCGGCAAAACATCAAAAGATTTTCAACTCCGACTTCAATGACCTTGGACCTTTAACTCGGTATGGCCGCGATGTTGTCAGTTTAAAATATTTTCATAATTTCTTACCAATTTGCAATGTTGACTTGGGGACAATAACAGTTTCCAGTGCCGGTTCTTTACTTTTCTTTCCGAATAAAATTTATTTGGGCAGTCCTTGTATGGACAATACACTCTGCCGTGATGTTTATTCATTTTATAAAAATAATATACTGATGTACACTATTTTCAATTAATATTACCACAACCTACAACCGTATATATTTATGGTATGATTTTCATACATTATGATCTTCCAAATTGTAGAATTCTTTGAATGTTAATGAAATTGATTTAAAACAAGTAATTGTCGAATATTTATATCTGTATAACTATTACACTAAAAATAATGCTTATAAAATATTCGACCTACGATCGTGAATTAGGGGAAATATTATGCAAATTGATAACCCTGTTGAAAAGTTTCGCCAAGCAGCCCGAACGGAGTCGACATATGACGATGGACCTTTAAATGGGTATGTCCGCCCATCTCTCTCTTTTTTACTGTTCTCTGTCAAGCTTTCGCATCTGTTCTCTTTTATAATCTGTGGTATAAGTGGATATTAAGGTCTTCAAAACACGCGCGATTTTTCGAGCACGACGGCGAAGCCGGAGTGATCGATATAGAGCAAGTGTTTCATAGACCAGTTATCCACGAATACTTCACGCTATTTTTTTTTATTGGTGCACTTTGAAATCATAAATACTGGTATCTTCTACTACTACAAGGAAAAGAAATGGAAATGCGAACTGATAATGTGAAATGGTTGAATTCGTGATGACATTAGTTCACCTTGCGTTGTCATGGAAATGTTAATAGTATCAAATTAAATACCATTTCCACCGATTTAAGAAATTGAAAGATTTATATCTCAAACAATATCACCTGCACTTCCCACTTTCATTTATGAATTGGAAATTGTTAAATATTGTTCAAATAAAGGTTTTGACGTTACAAAGTACTCCTGTCAGATCAGAAAAAATCAGAAAAAATTTCATTTAGACGATTAGACATTACACTTCGTTTCTCGAGATTTTGCCATGGTAACTTTAAAAAACGCGCGTGTTTTGAAGTACGTTTTAAACACGCTAGGGCGCGTTTTTCCGAGGACAAACTAGTTTGTCCCAGAATAAACTAGTTTGGTCTGACATTGAATATCAAAATCCGGCAAAACTAGTTCATCCTGTGTTTATTAGGATAAACAAGTTTGGCATAGGAGAAACTTGTTTAACCGATCGCACTTACGACAAAATAGTTTGTCCTTAGTTCGTCCTGAAAAACGGTTTGTCCTGTAACAAATATATTGTATCGAACAAAGACTCTAGGACAAAGACTTGAGCAGCTCCACGATTTACATACCCAACGTCCGAGTGATTACCTGCTAGCATAACCTTCTGACTCCTCTTACTGGGATAATTTAAAAAAAAACAGTGCTGGGACTGAAACCTGTGTAATTTGGAACAGCTAGAAATAATTTATGGTTCATCATATCTAAAGCCTGTGATGTTACGAACTATGAATTTCGGAAAATGCGAACTTTCTAGAAGATTTAATAACAGAGTAATGCGATGGTTTATACCCGAATGTTCTGGAAAGTGGATTCAAGACGGTTCTAGAGGGACTGGTTTTTTGAGTGAGTTGAACAGTTTTTCAGTATACAGCGTGTCGGTGAAAAGTTTCAGTATACAGTTAGCGGACAGATAGTGAATCAGTGAATATAAATAGTACAATATTTGAGTTAATTAATTAGTACAATTATTATACCGAGTGTTGATAAATTGGTAGAAAATGAGTAGTGTGAATATATAATTAAGTTTATTATAGTGTGTAAGTGTTTCTTCAATAATTCAATAGTAATTAGCCATAGTGAGCGTATAATTGCATCCCACGGTTAAACTGTTTAAATACGTAGGAAAAACATGACAGTAATATTATTGCTCCGCTTTTACCTTTATCACGTTCTTTGAGTATGTCTCCTGTGATATTTGATAGACCCGTGCCGTAACTGTGTCCTGCTTTAAAACCCGATTAATTATGGGGAAGAATATTATAGCTAGATGACAACTAATTTGCGAATCTATAAAATTTTTAGAATAATCGTAAAAGGGCGTAGATCACTAAGACATTCGAGATAATCAACTTTTAAAATCTGTATCACAGGGCATTGTTTACAAGCATAAGGAGAAACTGGAATAATTAAACAAAAATTGCAGATAGGTATATGTTATGTATTGTGTGATTTATGTATACAAATGGATATTTGTATCACCCTGTATAAGCATTCTACATTTAATTTAGCAATATATTACCTTACAGTTTTGGAAATAAACAAAAAGTGGATCTTTTATTTTTAATATTATTAGCATGTGTACCTGTCCTTAATTTTATACAGTAGTTAATAAATATCTGAAATAAGCAGTGGATAGTAATTATTTAATTCCGAAGATATCAACGTATTGCGATATATCTACCCATCATATTATGGTCAATACGTTACATACTGAATGAAAAATAAACATGCTAGCTGAAGTAATGTCATGTTGACATTACTTCTACTTAGTGTCTTAGGAGAGTCTCTGAAGCTAGTAGCCCCTTTACTTCTATTTCCCGGAGGAATTTCAGGATATCTGCAGGTTTCAACTTTGGTAAATGTTCCTCTTCTATCCAGTAATCTTATAGGTACTGTGCTCTAGGATTCTGGAGTGCTGTGCAGTTAGAAAGTATGTGGATGGAGGTTTTTTCTTGCATGCCACAATAGCTGCATTCTTCTTTCTCTACTATTTTGAGCTTTTTAATGTGCCCATTCAGGCGACAATGTCCCGTTAGGATCCCTGTTGAAACTCCTATCGTAGATTTACTTTGACTTATGCATTCATTTGGTTGTAGTCACTCAGAAGAATCTTTGATTGTCTAAGGGCCGGTTGTAGATGTCACAGGCGAACGTTAGTTTAACTGAACTGCTGCCAGTCAACTTTGAACCGAGTTCATTTTGGTTTTTGTTGTAGAGTGCAAGATCAACATTAGTTTGGTTGAACGTCGTTCAGGGTCACGTTGGTTGCACTGAGCTACGATTTTCATCCGAAATTTTAATGTCCCATGCCAAACTTGATCGTTAACTGAATGTTGACAGTGTTGATTGGCGCGTATATACCGTATAATCTTATTTATACGTAACGTATATGATGTGATGTTACTTATGATATTTCAAAATTACTAGGTCTATTTCTAAAGGTTTGCGGTCTACTAGGATGTAAAAAACCATTCAAAATTTGTGAAAAATCCTTATCGTCGGTTAATTCTACTAATAATTCGTTCATTTTGATTGATATAATGAATTATCATATATTCAACCTCTCTTTTTGAGGTTAACAGCTCAACGTCAAATGCCAAAACTCTCTTGAACTGCCTTTGAACGCTCTTCGAGGACCGTTAACGTGAACTTCTATTTGAACCACAGATCAGTAGTGACTGACGTACTTACAACAAAAATTTGAAATTAAACTTGGTTCAACGCAGAACCACAGTTGAACTGTGCATCTACAACCGGACCTAAGTCCTACTACATCTTCCCAATGGTCTGATCTTCTCTTTCTTCCAGCTTCACCTATTTCTCCCAATATTACATTTGGACAGATTACGCCAAAGAGTTCAGGCCCCCAGAAAGTTTTTCAGTTCCCCTTCTTGCCAGCTCATCTGCTGTTTCATCACTTCCTATTTCAGTATGTCCTGGAATCCATAGTAAGGTAACTTTATTATTCTCGCCCAGCTCATTGAGTTCGTCTAGGCATTCCCACACCATTTTGGAACTGATCACACAAGACCTTATTGTCTTAATGGCTGCTTGACTATCTGTCATTATGATAATCTTTTGTCATCTGTATCATTTACCAATATTGAACTGGGCGCACTTTTTTATGGCGTGGATCTCCGCTTGAAATGTACTTGAGGTTTTTCCCAAGCATTCGGAGTGTTTGATTCCTGGCCCGAACAATTCCATACCAGTTCCTCCTATTGCTTTTGAGCCGTCTGTGTACCATTGAATGGTATTCTTTTCAAATCTGGTGATGGTATTTGGATCCCATTCCTTCCTGCTGCTCAATTCCGTAGAGAATTTCTTCGGAAACTAATACCCTTTCATCATACCGTCTGGTGACATCTCCCAGGTTGTCTGCTTTCTAAGAAGTTAGAAGGTGTTTTTTTTAATGATTCCCTCCCTACTTAGTCAGTATCTTGTTCTTACTGCAACGCTTTCCACCACCATATATTATGTAGAGGGGTGAGGTTGAGAATTACTTCCATGGCTGCCGTTGGGCATGTCCTCATTGCTCCTGTAATGCATATACAGGCTAGTCTTTGAATTTTGGAGAGGTTTTCTCTTGTCGTCAATAGGCTAGTTCTACTACTTCACGCAATGGCTCCATGAGTAATAATTGGTCTCACTATGGCAGTGTACATCCAGCTTAATATTTTTGGGCTTCAACCCCAATTTCTCCTTGCCAGATTTCTACACACTACTAGAGCCATTTTCGCATTGTAGGTAATGTTTGTTCCACAGGAGTTTACTGTCTTGAATCAAACCTGAATACTTGACTCATTGTCTCCAATATCGTTACCATCAAGTTTCACGGATTTAAGGTTAAGTAAAGGCTATCAAGATGGTTTCAGTGGAGTTGATGCTAAGTCCCACTTGCCTACGCCAGCTATTTGTATAGTTCAGACCCTTTTGTACAATATCACAAAGGTTGTTTTCGAACTTTCCCCTGGATGTTATGACAATATCGTCGACATACCCTTGGCAGGATAGTCTTTGATCCGTCAAACCACACAGGAGTTCGTCAACCGTCAGACTCCACATTAATGGGGATGCTACTTATTCCTGTGGACATCCTCTGGTAGTGCAAATGGAGACAATGTCTTTGCTTGTCCTCGTCTCTGCTACTCTTCTCTTCACCTTTTGTTCGATGCTCTTTTGACAGCCTTATATGTAGTATTGTCAAAAGCTCCTCCCATGTTCAAAAATGCATATACCACAGTTTTTTGGTTGTCTAGAGCACCTCGGATATCCTCCGTCAGTTGTACCAGTGCAGTATCCGTCAATCAACCGGCCCGGTAAGCGTGCTGACACGGGTGGAGAGGATTTCCGTTCTAATATGGTTGTTAATAGCTTTTTCCACCGTTTTGAGCACAAACGATGTTAGGCTAATTGGTCTAAAGGGTTCGGGTTTTTTTTGTGTCTTTTCTTCTAGTTTCTGGAAGGAAAGTTACTATCGCCTTCCGGTATATAACCCAGTTCTAAGCTGCTTCGACTAATTCCAACCAAATGCGGTAGAATTCCGTCTTTGCTGGAGTAATGCTGGAAGAATTCTATCTGCTTCCGCTGCCTTGAAATGTGAAAAGGTGCTCATGGCCCACTTCAACCTATCGTTACTACAAATTTGTTTGACCGTTGAAGTACTTCCTCTGAAACGTCTATTATGAGCTTCGAGCGGGTTATTTCCCCCATCTGCGGTACTCCCAGTAAAATGAGTTTTTAGTAAGAGTCGAACTCCTAGCCCCTAATTTTCGGTATATTTACAGTTTGGCTTCCTTAAAGCCATATCTGTATTGAAGTTTTCCCTCCTCTACGCCTTTGCTTCTTAGGAAGATCGTGGCGGTAAGCATTTTTCGGATGTCGTCTCCCTGGTATTCCGTCAGTTCTACTCCCTTCCAGCTCTCCAGCTTGGGTACTATCAACCGGAGCCATTTTGCAGTATGTGGTGTTTCACAGTCGATTAGAACGACTCCTGGTCTGAAATGTATGCCACTGAACTGGATTCTGTGTTTCCATCCAGCATACATTTCTTCTATTATTACGTTCTCCAGCGAAGTTTGGTCGTCCGCACTGAGGGTAGTCTCAGGGTACGCTCTAGGGATAACTGCCATTCATATTAATTTTGCTGCCAGATGAAAATGGAATGGCTGTACTGTCCTCCTTCTTATTCTTCGCCTGTGCTTGTGGTGTTTGGGCTGTCGCCATTTACCGCATTCGCTTTTCTCCTTAAGGAGGGATGTTTTTCTCCCCTCCTTGCTTCCTGTGCTCCGTGGCTTTTTTTTGCTTCCTCCGGTGTAAGTCCCTGTTCAAGGAAGCGAACCTACCATCTTCCACCCGCTAAACTGAGTCCACGCCTTAGTGGATCATCCCTTCCTCCGGGCTCACCCAGTTCAGGTAGGTGGGAGGTTTTCTTCTTTTTGTGCAGGATTCCTCCAGGAAATTTTCACCCGCTGGAGATTGAGGGTATAGGTGCCCCTGTCTCTCTCCTCTCCTGTTTTTCTCCAGCCTTGTTTACACGAGGACTGCTCGCGTGTGAGGAAAATGCTCCTGTATTTTTGGGACCTGTGGATGCATTGCTTTGACTTGTGCCCGGTTGCGGTGCATGCCCGCTTGTCTTCTTTCTTTTCTTCCCATGGTTGATTCCACGAGTAGCTAGGGAAGCACAAGGTTCACTCCTAAAGAGCTCCACATGCAGGAGTGAGGGTATTTAAATTGGATGTCCCCAGATATCCAGAGTCCGCATATTAGCGATAAAGCTTCCCCTAGATCACGCAGTCCTCGGCATATGCTTTTCCACCTTGACTTGGAGGGTATTTTATTGTGGTCTCCTTCCACTTGGCCAGCTGTTTAAGGCAAGCCCCCACCTTCCTGTAGGAATGGTTTATGTAAACACTCCGAAAGCTTGGGAAAAACCCCAAGTATCTTTCAAGCGGAAATTCACGCCATAAGAAAGTGCGCCCAGTTCAATCTTGATAAAGGATACAGAGGACAAAGGATTATCATAATGACAGATAGTCAAGCAGCCATCAAAGCACTGAGTTCTTGCGTAATCAGTTCTAAGATGGTTTGGGAATGCCTAGACAAACTAAATGAATTAGGCGAGAACAATATAGTTACTCTACTATGGATTCCAGGACACACTGGAATAGAAGGAAATGAAATAGCAGATGAACTAGCAAAGAGGGGGTCGGAAATACCCTTCTGGGGACCTGAACCTTTTTGCGGAATCAGCCCCAATGTAATATTGGAAGAAATAGGCGAAGCCGAAAGAAAGAGAAGATCTGAACATTGGAAAGATCTAGTAGGGCTTAGACAATCAAAGATTCTCCTGGGTGACTACAACCAAAGGAGATCAAATGAATGCATAAGTCAAAGCAAGACCGCACTAAGAGTTTTAACAGGGATCCTAACGGGACATTGTCGCCTGAATGGGCACCTGAAAAAGCTCAAATTAGTGGAGGAAGAAGAATGCAGATACTGTGGCATGGAAGAAGAAACCTCCATCCATCTACTTTCCAACTGCACAGCACTCCAGAATCCTAGAGCACAGTACCTGGGAGATTACTGGATAGAAGAGGAACATTTACCTAAGCTGAAGCCTGCAGATATCCTAAAATTCCTCCGAGAAATAGGACTAAAGGAACTACTAGTTTCAGAGACTCTCCTCAGAAACTAAGTAGAAGTAAGGGGGCACAACAGACCTTTTAGGTCTCAGTGAATGTTACCCCAAACAAACACACATACATACATACATACAAGGCAGGTATCCACAAGCAGTCTACTGACTCCGATGACTCCGGCTATCAGGGATATCGGGACATCAGTCCACTTTCCACGCTGAAGATCCTGATATCGGATATCTGCATTTTAGAGGAATCCGTTGAGCTGTCCTTGGTTTTACGTATTCCTTCTGAGAAGGAACATCAACTCGGCTCCCCCATACACAACTTTTTGTTGGAGTACATACCATATTCTTCACCATTATATCAGCAATTTGTTAAACTTTTAATTTTTTTGCCGCCAGCTTGTAGAGGTGTATAATAAATTGAGAGCACCTACGAAAAGAAGAGTAGCTGAAGCCTTTTTTAATGAGAGTGAGACAGGAAAGGGAGAATTAATAATGAGATTTCTTCAAGACAAAATGTGAGTTTTGCAATAACCATATCAAATGTTTTATCAAGTGATGCAATAAGACAATTCAATATGTTTAAATTTTAATTATATTCTAGCTTTCAGAATTTCAACTCCAACACCATTAATTTTTTTCCACAGCAATATTCTTCCGAGATCTATGCGTTCCTATCACTATATTTGGGTCCAAAGAATCTGCCCATAGTCTATGTCATATGATAGTTATGACTCACTCTGTAATTAGTACCAATGGTAGAATAACGATTAACCGGATAAAAAAAAACAAGGATATTCCCCATACTCGATAATGCGGATAATCGATTTCAAAGTCAAATCAAAAAATATTTAATTTTCAATCAATTTTTTTATGTAATGGGTTTTGGATAATGAATTACATAATGCTTCTAAAATTTCGATTTGAAATAACTTGTTATTGATCATTGACGTATAAAATCACATTTTTTTAACACGACAACCTACTAGACATTGGATGGTTACAGACATCGAAAAATTACGTGCGATAAAACCTTTCGTCACCAACCAGAAGCTCTAACCAATAAGAACAGAGGACAAATATGTCATAGGAAGAGAAATCACTACCGATTTGCTCAATAGTCACCTTATGCCTTCAGAAAATTCCCTCACCTGTGAACTCTGCAATGATGTATGTATGTATGTATGTATGTATGATTGGGGTAACATTCACTGAGACCTAAAAGATCTATTGTGCCCCCTTACTTCTACTTAGTTCCTGATGATGCTGGAATTACTATTAAATTACTATGAATTGTCTTCTGCTAGTCCAATTGTATGCATATGTTTCCTCAGCCTACAGTGCCCGGTAAGCATTCCCACTATTATCCTCGTCGTTTCTCGACTACATAGTACGTCGTGTGACAGTTTGGACGAAGGGCTTTTAAGGAATAATCTAGCGTGCCGTTGTCCTGAGGTTCCATACCACCAGTGCAACGACTGGTTGTTTATCCATTTGTGGATACTTCCTTTACTTAGGCATTTAGCAATTCCACAGGAAGATTTTGGCCCTATCATGACCTGCACTGCTCCCTGCTTGGGTAATTCATCGGCCTTTTCATTGCCTTTTATTCCTTGGCCTGATACCCAGGCTAGGGTCACTTTATTATGACTACCTAGTCTGTTGAGGGCCTTGCGACATTCCCACACCAGATTTGATGTTATCTTATATAAGCATATCGCCTTTAGTGCTGCTTGGCTGTCAGAGTGGATGACAATTCTTTGGTTATTAACCTCCCGACTTATCAACTCTTCTGCACAGCATTGCACCGCCTAAGAGACAGTAGCATGTTTCCCTAGGCTTAGAGAGATCGCGATCTTCTCCTGTACCCCGTATATTCCGGCTCCTAATCCAGAGTCTGTTCTAGAGCCATCAGTGTACCAGTTGTGAATAATTAATTGTAATACTGTTATGTTTTTCTTATTTATTTAAACAATTTTTAACGTGGGAAGAAATTATACACTTACTATGGCTAATTACTACTGGTTTATTGAATAAACACTTACACACTATGAGAAATTTAATTCATATACACACTACCTAATTTATCTACACTCGTTATAATTGTCCTAATTTATCTTTTACACTGCACTATTTATATTCACTAATCTACTATCCGTTCACTCACTGTATACTGAGAACTGTTCAACTCACTCAGAAACGCGTATATATTCTCCTTCGCAACTTTAGACGCTTCCTGAATACCTGAAGATTCCAGAACAGTCACGAGTAAGCCATTGCATTGCTATCGTGGAACCTTCGAGAAAGGTCGCATTTAAAGTTCGCGACATGACCGGCTTCTGAATTACTGGAACGTAACAATACAATATCTTGTGTGTTAAAATATTAACATGAATGAAAAATTTTGTTTTCAAGTACTTTCCAATTAAATATTATAAATATAGGCAATAATGGTAATTTTATTTCCTTTCTCATTAAATTTTTTTGTCCATTACGTGTTCTGAAAAATTGATGAACTCAGCAGTAATTGGTTTGGGTGGACTATATACTGAAATTATGATAATATCTTAATTATTTAATAGCTATTTATGTAACCAGTTATTAAATGCATCATTTTGTGTGACGAGTGAAATTTTTGCAGTGCGACCGAGGTCCCGTAAAATGACACAAGTTACACAAAAAAGCATTTCATAACGTGTTTCATTCAAGATTACATCTAATCTTGACAAAAAGAATTTAATTAATTTTATGTGTTTTTCAACAATTTTTAATCAATTTTTCTGATTTAAAAACAGCACTTTTTGATTCCTACAAGTTATGCAACCAATATTACACAAGAAAATTCTTTCATTCAATACATCAATTTCAGACTTTTCACCATTAATATTGAATTGAAATCGAAAATAGCTATCTACCTCAAGTTCAAGATCAGTTATGCATCACGAAATTACATCAACTTCTAATTCTGCGGAGGTTAACTTAACAAACTGTTCGAATTGTGTCATAAATATTTACAATGCATGAAATAAAAAGTGAATTGTTCGTTGTTGTTATTTTTTTTAAATATGACATGGAACTTTCTTCTTTTCTCTTTTGTTTTTAATAACTGATGATAACAATAATTTTTTCTACTAGCGTACGGGAAGATTCACTTTTCCGCACTAAAAAGCGTGCGGAAAGAGTCACTTTTCCGCACTAGTGCCGAAAGTATGGGGAGTATACTGACATTTAAATATTTAAAATATGTATTTTCTGGTAAAAGCCTTATCAAATGGATGTGAAATAATTGTGATTAAGCTGTTGATATGTATTTAATAATAAATGTTCCTTTATGTTAACTTTTGGTTTTTTTTCCGGATTCTAGTAGAAAAAATAGTGTACCCACCACGTGCGTAAAGTGACTTATCCGCACGCTATTGGTGGCCGAACTACGCTAGCTTCGTTCGGCCATCTGCAATAGTGCGAGGAAAAGTATCACTTTTCGCACCAGTTACATTATTTTCCATAATGTAATTGGTTACGAAAGATGTGACGTTTGTTAACGAAAGTCAGTTTTGAAAAATGTTACTTTATATGTCAAAATTATTTCACTTGCATTATTTTTATCGCAATTAAAGCTTGTAGCATTTCACATTATATTTGTCGATTTTCGAGTATTATGTTATTCATACTACCTAATAGTTTTAGTTTTTTCCTATTTTATTTTGTCAGTTCTACTATAACCAGCGTATTAAACATTGTTTATATACTACAATAACTATATATTCTTCAATTGTAATAATAATGACCATACTCAAATGTCACCAGCCGAGATCTCGTTCTCAGGACAACACTACCAAGAGAAGACGAAGGAAGAGCTCTAGTGGACATGGTTATTCTCCCTTAAATCCTGTAAGCCCTGATAGGAAGCTTGGAATCGTTACAGACTCTGACAAACAGGCAGAGTGGGCCCAGAAAGCGCTTGAAGGTCGACATCATCACGACCTCAATAAACCTTATGTAGACAAGGAAGCATCAAATATGTGGCTCTCTGATGGAACATTATTTCCAGAAACAGAAGGATATATGATGGCAATTCAAGAGCAGGTAATTAATACCAAAAATTACAAGAAATTTGTCATAATATATCCAAGTATAGTTTCGAACAAGTGCAGAAGCTGTTAACAAACAACAAAGACGATACTTTACATACGTCGGGATGTTCTGCCATATCTAATATATAATTTACGCAGGCACAATCAACTTCATCTACAAAAATAATTCTCAAAGCTCTACAAGACAGCCTCACTGAACAAGGCCTCCACAAAAAACATACATCGATCTAAATAATTCTGCCATTTTCAAAACCCGTCGCACTGTCCGTAAAATTACAAATATGTGATTTCTGAGCCTAATTCCATTTGCGTTTAGACACGCTCCGGATAGGTGATCATTAACTGCAAAGGCTGAGAAAGTGTACCTTCGAGATGATAATAATAATAAACCCCGTGGGGGTGTTGTTTCCCTATCAGGCGCTTTCCCAGGTGTTGGATAGAGGAAGGCTCTTTTAAATATAGAAGGTATTGGGAAAATTAAATACCTCGGAGCGAACCAAAACCAGTAAAGGTAGCTCTCCGACAGCGTCTGTTCTTTATGCTGTTATGTTTTATGATAGTTATAGTCTAAAATAAAACTACTTCATTTGGAAACCTTGTTAAATATTTTACCTCAATCAGACCACCGAATATAGACAACTTTTTCTGGCAGATCGCTGAACATTATTATATCTGTTGAACTACCAAAAAACTTTCTGCTCGAAATACACACTATATTTTTCCTACGATCACACTGAAATAAAATTAATTTGTACTTATACCTCATTTAAAAACCAGGAGGAGTAATTTGAATTTAAATTGGCAATTCTGTAGACCTATGATTGGTCAGATTCCACCCAGCTTCACACAACACTTTTTAGCATTAACATCAGCTGATTATTTAAATTTTTGATAGTTCTGACAGATAAATATATTTAATTTTTTCATCGCATCCGCTATTGTTATTCTATTAATTCACTTCGTTTCGTTGAAACTGAACATAACAGCATCTGTCTATATGAAGATTACAAGCTATCGAAGATTTGAAACAATATAGGTTTTGTTAGAAAATTGATTCTTTTTTTTTTATTCCATTCACTGGCATTCAGTTATTTGCTACTTAAAAACAGCCATATTGAGGCGGGTACTGACTCGAGCATTTTCACTCGCACGAACGACTTACGCATAAAAATGATCAGATGAGGACGCCACGTACATGCGTACGCGTAGCAGTTTTGCGCGCACAAACACGATCCGGCGGCTGTCAGTCTTTCGAGAAGATCAAAAGGTTTTCGTGCGCATAACATGCTCAGTGTGGACGTAGTTGTCATTGTGTTTTGTTGTTTGTATCGTGAACTATATGAAAATGGCATGGAACAATGGCATGGAACAATACCAGTACTTGCACGAATTGCGTGCACACACAAAAGCGAATATATTGTTGCGAAAAGTATTTTTAGTATAAAATTAGTGCGTGTTAAATTGTCGTTCCAGTGATATTGTTCCATGCCATTTTCATATAGTTTACGATACAAACAACAAAACACAATGACAACTACGTCCACACTGAGCATGTTGTGCGCACGAAAACCTTTTGATCTTCTCGAAAGACCGACAGATTTTTATGCGTAAGTCGTTCGTGCGAGTGAAAATGCTCAGTACCCGGCTTTAGAGTAATGTGTATGTTCTAATCTTTCAGTTTGAATACGAAACAGGGAAAAGTTTCACATGTGTGCATGTGTACATTCCCGTCTGATTGATTCTTGGGTACAAAATAATCTACTAGACAGACGAGAAGTCGACTTATGACTATGCGTGGCTGATTTTTTCATCAATCAAGGCATATTTAAAAGATTTGGATCACGATTGTTGACTACTTTTTCGGAACACGCCATTCAGTAACTAATCGGGTAACTTTTAGTGATGTGAATAAAGCTTTTCAAATTACTCCTCCTGGTTATTAAATGGACTATAGCAGTTTCCAGATTGCAGTTTGTTTCGTGTACCTACGTGTACCTATGTAGGCAATACTCATTACATTAGTGTCAAATATTTTTAAAATTCCCCTATTTCTCATCAAATTATTACGGAAAATACTGCTAGATGCATTAACATATTAGGAAATGAACTTAAACTTATTTATTCTACAGTTTATATTGAAATAACTACTAGCTCTCTTTAACGGACCTTACACGGTCAGTATTACTGTCAATACGGAATACTGACAGTATTGTCAATACTGATGACCAAAATATTAAAATATTTGAATAACCGTCAGTACTCAACTTCATTCCATCATTCCACTCCATACACGATCAATATTACTGACAATATTTTTCGATATTGATATAGAGTAATGTGTATGTTCTAATCTTTCAGTTTGAATACGAAACAGGGAAAAGTTTCACATGTGTGCATGTGTACATTCCCGTCTGATTGATTCTTGGGTACAAAATAATCTACTAGACAGACGAGAAGTCGACTTATGACTATGCGTGGCTGATTTTTTCATCAATCAAGGCATATTTAAAAGATTTGGAACACGATTGTTGACTACTTTTTCGGAACACGCCATTCAGTAACTAATCGGGTAACTTTTAGTGATGTGAATAAAGCTTTTCAAATTACTCCTCCTGGTTATTAAATGGACTATAGCAGTTTCCAGATTGCAGTTTGTTTCGTGTACCTACGTGTACCTATGTAGGCAATACTCATTACATTAGTGTCAAATATTTTTAAAATTTCCCTATTTCTCATCAAATTATTACGGAAAATACTGCTAGATGCATTAACATATTAGGAAATGAACTTAAATTTATTTATTCTACAGTTTATATTGAAATAACTACTAGCTCTCTTTAACGGACCTTACACGGTCAGTATTACTGTCAATACGGAATACTGACAGTATTGTCAATACTGATGACCAAAATATTAAAATATTTGAATAACCGTCAGTACTCAACTTCATTCCATCATTCCACTCCATACACGATCAATATTACTGACAATATTTTTCGATATTGTCAGTAATATTGATCGTGTAAGGGCCGCTTACAATAAAATTAATAAAAAAATGATCGAAGCAAAATAAACCAAACAATTAAACATGCAGCCTCAACGTCTATAAATTCTCGTTGCCCTCCAGTACAATTTACAAATTGAACAATAAATGTAAATATTGATAACAATTAATTTGTGTTCAAGAATATCATTATAAATAAGATGTTTCTTTCATTTCTTTTATAACAACTTCATCAATATAAAAATTAAAACGATACTTTGTTTCATTATATTGTAATAATCCATTTGTAACATTACTGCAGCAGTGCGGTAAGAATATCACCGCACTGTTATTTTCTAATTGCTTTGCGCATGGAAAACAGGTAAAAATAGTGTCACTTTTCCCACTATCGGAGAAAATAGTGTATTGTGTAAATAGTGGAGAAAGCATAATATTTCTAAACGACTGTGATAATTTATACCAGATGAGTCTGGTAACACAGGAGTTTGAGAATATGTTTTTCCCACGAATTATACATACTTTTTTTTTCTCCGATCGTGAGAGAAGTTACACTTTTTTGACCTGTTTTCTATGCGCAAGGCTTAACATTTCAGAATAGTGGGCAGTTGCTAAGCAATTAGAAAATAACAGTACGGTAATATTCTCACCGCCCTGCTGTAGCGTGCGGTAATGCTACAAATGGATCATTACAATAAAATGAAACAAAATATGGTTTTAATTTTTATATTGATAAAGTTTTTATGAAAGAAATATCTAATTTATAACGATATTCTTGAACACAAATCAATTGTTGTTAATATTTACATTCATTGTACAGCTTGTACAATTTGTAAATTGTACTGGAGTGCAACGAGAACTTGTTTGGTTTATCTCGTTACAACTTATATATTTCAATATAAACATAGAGAAACCTATCTAAACTCACTTGATTACATCTTGAATGGAATATTTTTCAATTAATTTTTCAAATGTAAATAAATGATCGAAGAAAAAATAGTATGTATAATTCGTGTTGAAAGCATATTCTCAAACTGCTGTGTTACCAGACTCGCTACACTACTCGTCTGGTAATTATAACAGTCGTTTGGGATTATTGTGCTTTTCCCACTAATTATACAATATATCATTTTTCGATCTTCAATTTACATTTAAAAATTGATTGAAAAACTAGAATAAACCTATTTATCATTAACGGAACCTTAATGTTTATAGAAAGTACGTATCATTTAGGCCTGATGATTTTGGAAATCCTACATTTTTCTTTAAATTCAACAAGGGAAAAGGATGGAAGACATTCATTGAGTCAATTGAGTCAATTTGGAAAAATGCTGCAAATTGCTGCAAGTTATTTACAGTTGCCAAATCCGACATAACATACAGGTCATTGTTTCCGAAGATTATCGGCAACACCTTTGGTAGATGCTGAAGCTGATATTATTTCTTTAAAGCGCCACGGAGGATGGAAATATCCAATGTGGCGGAACAATATATTGAAGAATCACTTAATAATAAAGTACAAGTGGCTAATAAAATAGTCTACACCCCTGCCTAGACTTCGAATGAAAGTGATCAAGACAAGATATACCAAACAATTAGCCATGCAGTTTCAACGTCTATATGTGATCCTTCTCAACAAAATAAATCTATTTGAAAATCACAAAACAACTTATAAGGTAAACTATTGTTGTGCCTATAGTGAGCGACATCACTGATGTGACATGCCTCAATATAAAAAACAAACTAGAAGATAATTATCGATAATGCCGTTTAATTTAAACAAAAATGCTCAGTGTCTTTTAACAGCTATACTTTTTCATCACATCATTTTGTGGCATATCCTAGGATTTCTGATTTATATGAAGCGAGGAAGTGGTTTTTAATGACTCTCCATTCACTTAGTCTGTTGATTGAAGCTCAACATTCGAAAATGCAAACAAGTGAATTCAACACAACAACAAACGCAGTTCCTTGCTAGTTCCTCCACAAGAGGCAAGTGTGAGTTTGAATGATATTTCAGGCAATATTGATAAATCGTCTGAATATTTCTCTTGTCTGTTTGTTTTTTTTTTTCAATTTTGAATATTATATGAATTGATAATTTTGAAGTACCTACTCCACGCATTTATAGCAGGATGATTGTCATCGTTCTAAGACAGATATTTCGTAGAACATCTAAAGAATGATAAGGCCCCTATACACTACGGGTAAACAGGAAAAACTTTACCAAACAGTTAAAATTGTACGTGCAGAATTGCCGCTTTTAAACACACATATACTGAAAAGAACGTCTGCAGTTCTGTGTTTCTTTTGATTGTGGTGTGTATTGGAAGTACAGTATCCGCCAAAATAAACAGTACCGAAAATAAAAATAAAAATTAATTTTTAATTTCTGTAATGTAAGTGTTCAAAGTGCAACAAGCTGCATATCAATTTTGTAAGTCAATAATAGTTATTTGTTTAACTAGGCAGCAAAGTGGTAGATTGACTGCCGAAGCAGCTTACATCACACTTTTACTAGGAGCTGCTTTAATAAATTTTTGTTGATATTTTATTGACACCTGTTCTAAGCTTGGACCAACATTACGACATTTTCCGTATGAACGAAAATAATGCTCTACCAAAAAAACTTTTTCTTCCGTTGTTAGAACCATGTTAGAACCATTTTTAAAACAAATTTAACTGCAGCGTACTATTAATATATCAACTAACGACAATTAAGTCAAATATGACAAATCCATATTACATAAACAACTCCACAGCACTCTCTATTTCGGTACTGTTCATTTTGGCGGATACCGTACTTTTGAGTAGATTCAATTGTATTGTGACCAGAAATAATTATATTAAAAAGTTTATCTCTATTTTATCAATACTTTTTTTTTCAAACAATGAAGTTTTATGTTGTATGTCTGTATAGATGAAATGATTTGTTTTAGAAGCGCTGGAGTATACGATTATTCACCTTTATTTGATCTTTGATATCTGAGATTCTTAATCAACCTTGAGTGCGAATGTTTTATAAGCGTAAACATAGTTAGTTGTTCCAAACTGTGCTAGTGTTTTGTTCAACTGATTGTATTCGTAAATTGTATAAATATGGTTAGTTCATTGAAACAGTTCAAAAAATACACGAATCTCGTTGCAGATACTGCTGATTTTTTGACAATAAAACCATACGATGTTACAGAAGCCACTACGAACCCAATTTGTATAACTGAAGCAGCAGCTTTAATACAATATAAAAATATTCTTCAGAAAGGTATTGATTATGGGTCAAAAACTGGAAAAACAGTGGAGGAAAAAGTCGAAAATGCTATGGATATGATCAATGTACTATTTGCGGAAGAAATCCTCAAAGTTGTTAAAAAGAAGGTTCATGTCCAAATAGACCCACGATTGGCATTTGATACAAAAAAGTGTGTAGAACGGGCTTTGAAACTAACGAAGTTATTTAACGAGAAAGGAATCAGTAACAAGTTATTTGTTATTAAATTACCTTCTACCTGGGAAGGGATTCAGGCCGCAAAAATTTTAGAAAGTGAGTATGATGTTCGATGTAATATGACTACGCTGTTCACTTTGCAGCAGGCTGCTGCAAGTGCAGAGGCTGGAGCAACTTATGTATCCCCTTTCGTTGGAAGATTGAATATGTGGCATAAAGAAAAATCCAAAATGACGGCAAAACATGGAGGCATTGAAACTTTGAAGATGATTCAGAATTACTTAAGAAAATTTGGATACAAAACGCAAGTGATGTCTGCGTATTTTGTGAACGAAGAGGAAGTGATGGCATCAGCTGGATGTGATAACGCTACCATGCCAATAGAATTATTGGAAGCTCTATCAAAAAGTGAAGATGTTATAAAAAATAACATGGATCCAAAACTAATTAAGCTACCCATGAATAAAATCGAGCAATCAGAGTCCGAATTCAAATGGACACTAATGGAAGATGAAATGGTTGCAGAGCTTTTACCTGAAATACTGAAATTATTCAAAACTTATTTTGTTGAGCTGGAGGATGAAGTTAAGGAAATGCTCAGGATCTAATTTTGAGGTGTGAAACATTTATCACATTTATATCTTCATAATAAAAATGATATAGTTGCAAGAGTAAATCATTTACAATGTATACATATTTTTCTTTCCCTATTTTCCCTTTCTCTTTATCTTCCCATGAAATAAATATTGAAGACAAAGCGCTTATGAGCTTTATTCCTCATAAAATGGAAAAAAGCCACGAAGCCAAATCTAAATATGGTTCAGGAGATGATTACGATATTTTGTAGTTACAGGTTTTACTTTACTTTCTATGTACTAACAATGAATTTAATTGAAGTGAAAAATAAATAACAATGAAATGTATGCAGCTCAAACATTATTTTATATAATTCAATGTATTACAAGATAATATGCTCTTGCTAGCCTGTCATATTTATTCCATTCTCTGTACAATCCCCAATTTTTACCTTCAATTACCACTTTCAATATTGTGCTAAAAAAATGTATGTGTGTGTATCAATTTATTGGCACTGGTTTTTGAAAACCAAAAGGCCAGTTAAAAAAATCTTCCCATACAAATCCAGGAATAATTCCTTGATATTAAGAATATCTCTATTTAAGATTTATATTATGTTTATATTATAGTCCATGGTTCTGCGTTCAAGAACTTAACTTTTCTTTATTACTTTAAATGGTCTGGAGTCGGCTGATTTCAGTTTTTGTGAATGTCCTTGAAGTTGTTTGACCTGTAAAGGCTTATTGAATCATTCACTCAACTTTTCCTGTATCTCATGTAAAGTATTTTTCATAATTTTTTATAATTTAGCAGAACCATGTGATCTCCGTTGAATATGTCCATTCTAAATAAGAATGAAAATCAACTTTTGATGCACTAATAACGATACTGTATTCATTTAAGTATATTTTATATCACAACTAAAAATAATATTTGCGTAGAATTGTATCCATGGTAACAAATGCTGTAATCGTGAGAGTGTAGGGGTTGCAATGCATCTACAATGCATGGGAAGATAGGAGAATCACACGTTAATTGGTCTTATAGTCAGGGGGGCGATAATTGCATTTTTGCAATTCACTTACGAAATGTCATCATTTTAAAACTCATTTTAGTTGCAAAACGTGGTTCATTTTGTCACTCAGGGACAACAAATCCATTTATTTTTACTAAGAATACCTAGTTTTATTATGAAATTAATTAGACAACTACATATTATAATATTTTTATTGAGAAATCACTATAATTTATTATAAATATTAAACGTACAGTTTTGAAACGTATTGCTACGGAATACTGCTGCCTTTTGTTCATTACTTGAAGACATAGATGAAACCCCAGATCATTGTTAAAAAACTCAGCCACGTTTGAATTCATTGTTATGCTTGTCGATGTACTTTGTTTCGGAACTGCGATATTGTCGATATTTGTCCATGTATTTTGCCCAAGTATCTTCACAGCTGTTTTTCTTTTATTATTGATAGATTCGTCAATATAATTTTCAGCTACAGCGTTGGACTTCCATCCACCATGTATATCAGCACCAGCATCTGACAGTAACGTTGCGGACGATCTGCGAAATGCATGGCTAGTGTATAATTTAGGATTTTGCAAGCCAAGGAATGTTGCTATTGTTTTGGAGGTGTCAGAAAATGTGCGAACAGGTTGAATATTGCAATTTCCGTTTCGATATCCGAGGAAAAAGTGATTATTTTCTACATGGTTTGGACGCATATGAATGTATTTTCGGACCAATGCAATCAGATTAATTCCATCCAACATCACCTTCGGTTATTGTAAAAATTCTCTCAATCTTTGTCTTCGTATCTGGAATGCTTATTTTAAGAAAAGAACCGCAGTCGCTAACATCCTTGGTCCGCATATTTAGTAATTCATTTCTTCGGCATGCAACCTCCTGCTATCCCAACTATCAACCTCCTGCTATCCCAACTATAATAATTACTTTTAAACCTAAATAAATGTTTTTTTATTTTTTTGGCCGATATCCTTTAGCATTCCTTTCCAAAAAAGCAATAAAACTTGTAAACTTACTGATATCCACATTTTTATTGACATAGATTGTTGTTCGTAACATCGAATAGTGACTCCACATCGTCAACGGCTAGAATATTTTGGCTTTGTATGAAAAATAAGCAAGAAGAACCTTCTTTGAAACCGTTTTCTCAGTATTTATCTTCTTCACTTCGCACTACTTTTGGAAGTTGGAATAAGCTGTTTCATATGCTGCTTTTGACTTACCTGGCAGCAAATTTGCTACAACAGCTTTTGCAACTTCTTCAACGTCTGAAGGTAGGGACTCTTCAGGTTTGCTCATTTTCAAAAACAATAGACAGAATTAACATTTGAGGTTTTGATCATTGTTGTAATTGGTTGTAATGGTTATCTCCATAGAAACAAACAAGCATGACTTTGATAGTATTTCAAATTTCAATGAAACGTAATGAGACTTTTTTTTTTTATTTTCGTCAACTGAATTACAAAAAATCTTGTATATAAACACGATGAAAAAACGCCGTATTTTTTTGCAAATGATCCTCACGATTCCTCACATCTAGTGCAAAAACACGTTCATTTTGCAACTAGTTGTATAAATAGCTATTTTGGCACCTATTCCTGTATGGGGTAGGCTTAGCTAGAAGTGAAAAGATTACCTTTCTAGTTTTCAAGGCACCATAAATATATAGGAATCAAATAATTTCTGTACGTTTTAAACTGGTTTTTATAGAAGTTTCTTATATTTATATGTTAAGAAATTGTTCAGCTAATGATTTATAGACGCAGTGGAGCCTTTTTTCAACCCAATTATAGGTACACTACAGAAATTGATGTATATGATAGTTTGGAGGTATAAATTATGCAAAAAATGGAATTATTCATCTGAAAGCTTAGTGCTACAAAGCTGAATGGATCACGGTCGATGTCCGTGAGCCTCAATACGCAAATTAACTGAACGTTTCTTTGGCAGCATACTTTATAAGTTATATTATACATATGCTTCAACTTTAGTGTTTTCATTTTCACACAGTTATTTCAAAAGAACTGATGTACAATCCTGGATTATCATTTTTATCTGCAAAATACATAATAAAATACTAAATACCGGGATGGTAGCTTGACGTTCGCTATTTCAGCAGAGTTATTCATGAATAATTGACTCAATTCAACGGCTGACACAAGAGATTTTTCCTCAATTCAACATGCTGAACAGCGAAATATTTTGTGAGGTAAACTGAATCTGCTTCGATAATTAAACTTTCTTGGACATTTCAAAGTTAATTGTGCAAAGAGTTGTAGTTACTTTGAACTACTTGTCATTTTACCTCAGCGACTGATTATTTCAATTCCAATTCCAATGACTGTCAGCCTATTTAGGTACCTTTATTGACAAATTTTAAGTCCTATTTCCCGGAGGAGTTATGTGATATCTGCAGGCTTCAACTGAGGCGGATGCTCCTCTTCTATCCAGTAATCCGCATAGGTGCTGTGCCCAAGTATGTGGATGGATGAAAGTTTTCTCTTCCTTGCACCAGAATCTACATTATTCCTACCCAACTAATTGAGCTTTTTCAGGTGACCATTCATATCTTCTTAGGATCCCTATTTAAACTCTTAGTGCAGTTTTACTTTGACTTATTTGATCTTAACAGGTTATAACAACCCAAAAAGTCTTCGATTGTCTAGGCCCTATTAGATATTTCCGATGGTCAGATATTCTCTTTTTTTGGCTTATCCTATTTCTACCAATACTACATTGGAGGTGATTCTGTAAAAGGGTTGCGGCCACCAAAAGAGTTGTGCTGGTTCATCTGGTATATTATTTGTCCACGACCACCTAATAATAAGTCAATATTTTACCTCCTAACAAAAGGTATATGGTACCCATATATCATCTGTCGTGAATTATGGTTCATAATACACTGTAGTGTATTATGGTTCATAATTCACGACTAGAGATGGGGGTACAATATGAAATAAACTATTGAATCTGTGTATTTTGCTCGAGAAATGTGTTTCTGACACATATCGTATCGATAAAATATTGTAATTTTTAGTATTGATACTTTTCATAACGATATTTTCTAATATTAAGTATTTTAAAACAATATATTCATAACGGTACGTTGTATTGATACTTTCTACAATATCGCCCATCTCTATATATGTCAAATTATTTGATGTAGCTGCCACAACATTTTGAGGTTAGTAATATGCCAAATCGTTACTGACTTTTATTTATCAATAAATAAATCAAGTGTCGTGGACAAAGTATAGTATTCTACTCGCAATTTATGCCCATAATCCACTTGGGTGACTTCGCCCCTCGTGATTTATGGCTATCAGAAATTGCTCTGAACATCTTATAAAAACTACATTTGTAAATAAAGAATATTCAATCAAAAATTTGGGACCCTCGAAAAAGTTGGAAATTCATTGTCTTTAATTTTTGTTACTCGAAATTTTTGAAGCATAATGTAATACTGAGGGGCAAAAAAGTTTCAAAAATTAGGTGTTTGAATAATGGTGTCACAATAAGCATCAAATTGTAACGTACACAAAAATTTTGGTGGGGGCTTAGGGAATCTCAACTCCCATAAATTTTTAAATGGGGTGCAATAATTCCTTATTTTTTTTAAGATGCTCTCATCATATATAACAAATTAACTTGTCAACTTCTAGCGCTTTCTAGACTCACCAAACTGATACGAAGGAAAGAATGCTTTATAATCTCGGGTATAATTTACACCACTACCTTTGCGAAGTAAAACTAAACATAACATCTCCTTGACAGTACCTTCAATGCTGAAAGCAAAAGCCTCACATGGACATGGACTTGAATAAACTGGAAAGAGCATGTATTATCACGTTTAATCTGTACATTCATCTTTTAAAACAGATTCACTTCATCCACTGCGATGTTTGAAAAAAATTTCTACTTTTTACGATTGTGTGTATTTTGGAAGTACTTTTAAGTAGATTCAATTGTATTGTGACCAGAAATAAATTAAAAAGTTTATCTCTATTTTATCAATCCTTTTTTTCAACAATAAAGTTTTAAGTTGTATGTCTGTATATATGGAATGAGTTGTTTTAGAAGCGCTGGAGTATACGCTTATTCACCTTTATTTGATCTCTGATATCTGATATTCTTAATCAACCTTGAGTGCGAATGTTTTATAAGCGTAAACATAGTTGATTGTTCCAAACTGTGCTAGTGTTTTGTGTAGCTGGTTGTTTTAGTAAATTGTATAAATATGGCTAGTTCATTGAAACAGTTCAAGAAATACACGAATCTCGTTGCAGATACCGCTGATTTTTTGACAATAAAACCATACGATGTTACAGAAGCCACTACGAACCCAATTTGTATAACTGAAGCAGCAGCTTTAATACAATACAAAAATATTGTCCAAAAAGGAATTGATTATGGATCAAAAACTGGGAAAACAGCGGAGGAAAAAGTCGAAAATGCTATGGATATGATCAATGTGGTATTTGCGGAAGAAATCCTCAGAGTTGTTAAAAAGAAGGTTCATGTCCAAATAGACCCACGATTGGCATTTGATACAAAAAAGTGTGTAGAACGGGCTCTGAAACTAACGAAGTTATTTAGCGAGAAAGGAATCAGTAACAAGTTATTTGTTATTAAATTACCTTCTACCTGGGAAGGGATTCAGGCCGCAAAAATTTTAGAAAGTGAGTATGATGTTCGGTGTAATATGACTACGCTGTTCACTTTGAAGCAGGCTGCTGCAAGTGCAGAGGCTGGAGCAACTTATGTATCCCCTTTCGTTTGAAGATTGAATATATGGCATCAAGAAAAATCGAGAATAACGGGAAAACATGAAGGTATTGAAACTTTGAAGATGATTCAGAATTACCTGAGAAAATTTGGTTACAAAACGCAAGTGATGTCTGCGTATTTTGTGAACGAAGAGGAAGTGAAGGCATCAGCTGGGTGTGATAACGCTACCATCCCAATAGAATTATTAGAAGCTCTATCAAAAAGTGAAGATGTTATCAAAAATAACATGGATCCAAAACTAATTAAGCTACCCATAAAGAAAATCGAACAATCAGAGTCTGAATTCAAATGGACACTAATGGAAGATGAAATGGTTGCAGAGCTTTTACCTGAAATACTGAAATTATTCAAAACTTATTTTGTTGAGCTGGAGGATAAAGTTAAGGAAATGCTCAGGATCTAATTTTTGAGTTGTGAAACATTTATCACGTTTATATCTTCATAATAAAAATGATATAGTTGCAAAAGTAAATCATTTACAGTGTATACATATTTTTCTTTCCCTATTTTCCCTTTCTCTTTATCTTCCCATAAAATATTTATTAAAGACAAAGCGCTCATAAGCTATATTCCTCATAAAATGGGAAAAAGCCACGAAGCCAAATCTGAATGTGGATCAGGAGATAATTACGATATTTTGAAGTTACAGGTTGTACTTGACTTTATATGTACTAACAATGAATTTAATTAAAGTGAAAAAATAAATAACAGTGAAATTTATGCAGCTCAAACATTTTTTTATATAATTTAATGTATTACAACATAATATGCTCTTGCTAGCCTGTCATATTTACTCCCATTCTTTGTACGCTCCCCAATTTTTACCTTCAATTTCCACTTTTATTATTGTGCTAAAAAAATCTTCCCATACAAATCCAAAAATAATTTCTTGATATTAAGAATATCTCTATTCAAGATTTATGATATGTTAAACTTTTTATAGTTTAGTCCATGGTTCTGCGTTCAAGAACTTAACTTTTTTCATTACTTTAAATGGTCTGGATTCGGTTAATTTTAATTTTTGTTAATGTCCTTGAAGTTGTTTGACCTCTAAAGCCTCATTGAATCATTGTCTCAACTTTTTCTGTATCTCATGTAAACTGTTTGGCAAAATTTTTTCTATGACTGTTGAGAAATGGACCCTCTTCATGTAACATTTTTGTTGAGTAACTGCATGCATTACACAAAACAAGCCACGCCCCATGTGTAATGATCCATTACACACGACTATCTGGCCAATCACCGTCAAAGAATGCCATTACACACGACTATATTCGGTGTAATGTTTGAATCAGATTCCGGACTCGCCATGAAATGTCATAATTTGACTTTGACAGTACCTATACCTACCTTCCGAAGGTGAATTAGAGCTGACTTTTTGTTAGAATGGATACAGAAAGTGAAAACGAATTCAACTGCTCAAATTTCACCATCAATATTGTAAGCAATAAATGAATTTTCATTGTAGCTTTCAAAATTGAATTGTTTGACATAAAGCATTAAGTTTATTCAATAAAATATTCTCTAAATATCTCGTTCGTTTGAATTTATAGGTGAACACTCAGTCATAGAAAAAGTATAGTATTCTACTTTCGTGTGTTGGCTACAGCTCACTCGAATGATTACGACGTTCGCCTGCGGCTCACTCACTTCATTCTGATGAGTAATAGCCATCATTACACGCTCGTTAAATAATATACTATTTTATAATTTAGCAGAACCATGTAATCTCCGTTGAATATATCCATTCTAAATAAAAATGAAAATCAACTTTTTATGCACTAATAACGATACTGTATTCATTTAAGTATATTTTATATCACAACTAAAAATAATATTTGCGTAGAATTGTATCCATGGTAACAAATGCTGTAATCGTGAGAGTGTAGGGGTTGCAATGCATCTACAATGCATGGGAAGATAGGAGAATCACACGTTAATTGGCCTTATAGTCAATTCACTTACGAAATGTCATCATTTTAAAACTCATTTTAGTTGCAAAACGTGGTTCATTTTGTCACTCAGGGACAACAAATCCATTTATTTTCACTAAGAATACCTAGTTTTATTATGAAATTAATTAGACAACTACATATTATAATATTTTTATTAAGAAAGCACATCCCAATAGAATTATTAGAAGCTCTATCAAAAAGTGAAGATGTTATCAAAAATAACATGGATCCAAAACTAATTAAGCTACCCATAAAGAAAATCGAACAATCAGAGTCTGAATTCAAATGGACACTAATGGAAGATGAAATGGTTGCAGAGCTTTTACCTGAAATACTGAAATTATTCAAAACTTATTTTGTTGAGCTGGAGGATAAAGTTAAGGAAATGCTCAGGATCTAATTTTTGAGTTGTGAAACATTTATCACGTTTATATCTTCATAATAAAAATGATATAGTTGCAAAAGTAAATCATTTACAGTGTATACATATTTTTCTTTCCCTATTTTCCCTTTCTCTTTATCTTCCCATAAAATATTTATTAAAGACAAAGCGCTCATAAGCTATATTCCTCATAAAATGGGAAAAAGCCACGAAGCCAAATCTGAATATGGATCAGGAGATAATTACGATATTTTGAAGTTACAGGTTGTACTTGACTTTATATGTACTAACAATGAATTTAATTAAAGTGAAAAAATAAATAACAGTGAAATTTATGCAGCTCAAACATTTTTTTATATAATTTAATGTATTACAACATAATATGCTCTTGCTAGCCTGTCATATTTACTCCCATTCTTTGTACGCTCCCCAATTTTTACCTTCAATTTCCACTTTTATTATTGTGCTAAAAAAATCTTCCCATACAAATCCAAAAATAATTTCTTGATATTAAGAATATCTCTATTCAAGATTTATGATATGTTAAACTTTTTATAGTTTAGTCCATGGTTCTGCGTTCAAGAACTTAACTTTTTTCATTACTTTAAATGGTCTGGATTCGGTTAATTTTAATTTTTGTTAATGTCCTTGAAGTTGTTTGACCTCTAAAGCCTCATTGAATCATTGTCTCAACTTTTTCTGTATCTCATGTAAACTGTTTGGCAAAATTTTTTCTATGACTGTTGAGAAATGGACCCTCTTCATGTAACATTTTTGTTGAGTAACTGCATGCATTACACAAAACAAGCCACGCCCCATGTGTAATGATCCATTACACACGACTATCTGGCCAATCACCGTCAAAGAATGCCATTACACACGACTATATTCGGTGTAATGTTTGAATCAGATTCCGGACTCGCCATGAAATGTCATAATTTGACTTTGACAGTACCTATACCTACCTTCCGAAGGTGAATTAGAGCTGACTTTTTGTTAGAATGGATACAGAAAGTGAAAACGAATTCAACTGCTCAAATTTCACCATCAATATTGTAAGCAATAAATGAATTTTCATTGTAGCTTTCAAAATTGAATTGTTTGACATAAAGCATTAAGTTTATTCAATAAAATATTCTCTAAATATCTCGTTCGTTTGAATTTATAGGTGAACACTCAGTCATAGAAAAAGTATAGTATTCTACTTTCGTGTGTTGGCTACAGCTCACTCGAATGATTACGACGTTCGCCTGCGGCTCACTCACTTCATTCTGATGAGTAATAGCCATCATTACACGCTCGTTAAATAATATACTATTTTATAATTTAGCAGAACCATGTAATCTCCGTTGAATATATCCATTCTAAATAAAAATGAAAATCAACTTTTTATGCACTAATAACGATACTGTATTCATTTAAGTATATTTTATATCACAACTAAAAATAATATTTGCGTAGAATTGTATCCATGGTAACAAATGCTGTAATCGTGAGAGTGTAGGGGTTGCAATGCATCTACAATGCATGGGAAGATAGGAGAATCACACGTTAATTGGCCTTATAGTCAATTCACTTACGAAATGTCATCATTTTAAAACTCATTTTAGTTGCAAAACGTGGTTCATTTTGTCACTCAGGGACAACAAATCCATTTATTTTCACTAAGAATACCTAGTTTTATTATGAAATTAATTAGACAACTACATATTATAATATTTTTATTAAGAAAGCACTATAATTTATTATAAATATTAAACATACAGTTTTGAAACGTATTGCCACGGAATACTGCTGCCTTTTGTTCATTACTTGTAGACATAGATGAAACCCCAGGGTAGCTATTCTTGAAAATCATACGACCCGATGCTTCTCTCGTACGATGGGATCTATCCCGTGCGATCTATCGAATCCCACGGTCGATATCGACTAATTCTTGAACCTTCATGTGAACGTTCAAAATTAATGCGTTGTTGCCAGCATTATTTGATACAAAAGATCTACTTTTTAGTTATTTTTGGCCTCTTTGTACGGCTGTCATAATTTGCTGTCATTAATTATTTTTTATATTTGTTATATGATATATTACCAATTATAAAAAAGGTAGTCTGCTTAGTAAATTAATTAGTATTAAAGTTGCATGAAAATGAGTCAGTTGAGCTTCAATCCTTACAAAAGAAATACCCCTACAAACGGCATACTTCCAAGCGATGGTCATATTAAAACCTGGAGCCCCTATCTTCGTCAATTTGTACTTCCACCTCTGCCTCCCGTAAATCCTCCATCATTACGTGCAAAAAATAATAGTTCTCCATGTCCATGATAAAACACCGATTCAAAACACTGAAAACCAGTGAAACCACTCAAACTCACGACAAAGTATTTTTTTCAAGACTTTCTACATGAATTTAAGATTTAAAGAGACAGAGAACTGACAAAATAATTACGGAATCCATAGAGAAATAGTCTTGAAATAGTAATTATACAGTACTTTCTTTCTAATAATTTCTCTATGACAGAATGAAAACAAATTTCTTTGCTCACTAATTTCGAACCATGCGATCCGGAGCGTATGATTTTCATGCGATTGATAATATCGGATCACGGGTCAAGAATATAACGACGATCGCCTCATGTGATCATTCGTCATAAATCTATGCCGCTTATTGTTCAAAAATAGACGTCCAGGACGCCTATTCTCATCGATAGAACATAGTTGAGAGAAGTGAGTATTCTCTCACGCGAGTAGGAACGTTCCTTGCTCTCTTGAAATTTTGAACCGCATTCTGGGCCATGCGAAATACTTGGACATTGTTGCCGTATGTTATCAATGAATTGTAATGTATGTGGTAGATCATTTGCTCAAATAGTAGTTTAAGAGTAACAAGAAAACGTCATATCTTGATAGATGTCATTTTAATTTTTTTGATCTTTCAAACTTTCAAATATAAAATAAAATAAAAATGGACAGAAAACCTTCAATTAATTCTGCGCAAAAATATATATTAGCTCAGTTTATGAAGGAGCATGAAGATTTGCAAACGGGCCGGTTTACAAATGGTTTCACATTCAAAAAGGCCCAAACACTTTGGGAAGAACTGGCCAATAATCTAAATAGCATACCAAATGGTGCTCAAAAAGAATGGCGGCAGTGGAGAAAAGTAACTTATATATATAATATTGTGGAAGCTCCAGTCAACTTCACTTTTGATAGAGTAAATAAATATATGCATACATATAATTATTCTTTATATATTGTATATATACAACAGGAAGAAGCCACACAATTTTTCTGGTTGAGCATAAACAGTAAATATAAATAAAAGTATCTTACTTTTGATTCATGACATTTCAATGACATATCAATGTAAAATACGTTATGCGCATGCGATTCGCATGAAAATATTAGATTCGTGTGATTCAAAGCAGGAGAACAAAATTGCTCCTCTTCTATCAAAATTTCATAGGAGGGGAATCGCCGAGAATACGGCGTATAAAATTTCAATGGAACAATGGCGGATTTTCTCGTAGGAACGCTCACTTCTCTTGGTTGAGAATAAGCACCCAGATGATACATCATTGTTAAAAAACTCAGCTACGTTTGAATTCATTGTTATGCTTGTCGATGTACTTTGTTTCGGAACTGCGATATTGTCGATATTTGTCAATGTATTTTGCCCAAGTATCTTCACAGCTGTTTTTCTTTTACTATTGATAGATTCGTCAATATAATTTTCAGCAACAGCGTTGGACTTCCATTCACCATGTATATCAGCACCAGCATCTGACAGTAACGTTGCGGACGATCTGCGAATTGCATGGCTAGTGTATAATTTAGGATTTTGCAAGCCAAGGAATGTTGCTATTTTTTGGGGGTGTCAGAAAATGTGTTGATACCAACAGGTTGAATATTGCATTTTCCGTTTCGATATCCGAGGAAAAAATGAATATTTTCTACATGGTTTGGACGCATTTGGATGTATTTTCGGACTAATGCAATCAGATTAATTCCATCAACATCGCCTCCGGTTATTGTAAAAATTCTCTTAATCTTTGTCTTCGTATCTGGAATGCTTATTTTAATAAAAGAACCGCAGTCGCTAACATTCTCGGTCCGCATATTTAGTAATTCATTTCTTCGGCAACCTCCTGCTATCCCAACTATCAGCCTCCTGCTATCCCAACTATAAAAATTACTTTTAAACCTAAATACATGTGATTATCAGCTTTTATTGAGAATCTACTGAAATCTTCCTTACTAAATGTTTTTGATTTTTTTGGCCGATATTCTTCCGCATTCCTTTTCAAAAAAGCAATCAAACTTGTAAACTTACTGATATCCACATTTTTATTGACATAGATTGTTGTTCGTAACAGAATAGTGACTCCACATCGTCAACGGCTGTAATATTTTGGCTTTGTATGGAAAAAAAGCAAGAAGAACCTTCTCTGATACCGTTTTTTCAGTATTTATCTTCTTCACTTCGCACTACTTTTGGAAGTTAGAATAAGCTGTTTCATATGCTGCTTTTGACTTACTTGGCAGCAAATTTGCTACAACAGCTTTTGCAACTTCTTCAACGTCTGAAGGTAGGGACTCTTCAGGTTTGCTCATTTTCAAAAACAATAGACAGAATTAACATTTGAGGTTTTGATCATTGTTGTAATTGGTTGTAATGGTTATCTCCATAGAAACAAACAAGCATGACTTTGATAGTATTTAAAATTTCAATGAAACGTAATGAAAATTTTCTTTTTTATTTTTGTCAACTGAATTACAAAAAATCTTGTATATAAACACGATGCAAAACGCCGTGTTTTTGCAAACGATCTAGTGCAAAGACACGTTCATTTTGCAACTAGTTGTATAAATAGCTATTTTGGCACTCATTCCTGTATTGGGTAGGCTTAGCTAGAAGTGGAAAGATTACCTTTCTGGTTTTCAAGGCACAATAAATGTATAGGAATCAATTAATTTCTGCACATTTTAAACTGGTTTTTATAGAAGTTTCTTATATTTATATCTTAAGAAATTGTTCAGCTAATGATTTATAGACGCAGTGGAGCCTTTTTTCAACCCAATTCTACACTACAGAAATTGATTATATGATAGTTTGGAGGTATAAATTATGCAAAAAATGTTCGCTATTTTAGCAGAGTTATTCATAAATAATTGACTTAATTCAACTGCTGACACAAGAAATTTTTTCTCAATTCAATATGCTGAACAGCGAAATATTTTGAGAGGTAAACTGCATCTGCTTGGATAATTAAACTTTCTTGGACATTTCAAATTTAATTGAGCGAAGAGTTTTAGTTACTTTGAACTACTTCTCATTTTACCTCAGCGACTGATTATTTCATTTCCAATTTCAATGACTGTCAGCCTATTCAGGTACCTTTATGGACAAATTTCAAGACCTATTTCCCGGAGGAATTTTGTGATATCTGCAGGCTTTAACTAAGGCGAATGTTCTTCTCTTCTTTCCAGTAACCTCATAGGTACTGTACCCAAGTATGTGGATAGATGAAAGTTTTCTCTTCCATGCTCCAGAATCTACATTCTTCCTCCCCCACTAATTGAGCTTTTTTAGGTGCCCATTCATATCTTGTTAGGCTCCCTATTTAAACTCTTAATGCAGTTTTACTTTGACTTATGCATTCATTTGATCTTAACAGTTTATAACAACCCAGAAAGTCTTTGATTGTCTAGGCCCTATTAGATATTTCCGATGGTCAGATATTCTTTTTTTTGGCTTATCCTATTTCTACCAATACTACATTGGAGGTGATTCTGTAAAAGGGTTGCGGCCACCAAAAGAGTTGTGCTGGTTCATCTGCTATATTATTTTTTCCACGACTAAATAATAACACACAAATTATTTTGCCATATTTAGCTGCATATTGATATGTATTCTCCACACCAGTAAATGATGAAAAAGAATCCACTCTCGTTAGCCAATCAAATTCTATTATTATCAGAATTTGCGCTAAAATGAATTGAAATCAATAAATCAAATCTTCTCTTTTAAAACGTAAAATACCGAATAACGCAGTTCCTCTCTGACAGTGCGTCGTTCAAAATGTCAAAATAATTATGTAATCATGATTTTACGATTTATATAGGGAAAAAAGGGACAACAGTTGTAGTTTATAATTAGTTATATTACCTAATGCTACAATTTCGATTAGAAATATAAGTTACGTTTATATTTGCTCTTTACATTCTTTTTGAATCAATATAGCCTCATGATAGTGATTTACTCTGGCTCGGACGATCGGGGTCCGATCCTCACTGGGAGTTTTTCTTTTAGTCGTGGAGAAAGTATAGTCTTTTACTTGTTTAGAATGGCTATTATTCACTTGGATGATTGGTTTGTTCGTTCGCTCGTTTTGGAAGCTTCATCCGCGTGAATAATAGCCATTATTCTGCACTCGTTGAAGAATATAGTATTCCTTTATTTCATTGTGTCCTGAATCAACAGTAAGGTGAATGTATTGTTTCTGTCTAGTTCATTGAATTTGCCAAGACATTCCCACACCATTTTGGATCTGATTACACAAGAGCTCAGTGCTTTAATGGCTACTTGGCTATACATTATGATAATCCTTTTCCTTCTGTATCCTTTGACAATATTGACCTGGGCATATATTTCCACTTGAAAGATACAGTATCCGCCAAAATAAACAGTACCGAAAATAAAAATAAAAATTAATTTTTAATTTCTGTAATGTAAGTGTTCAAAATGTTCACCATTTCGACGCAAACAAGCTTCATATAAATGTTGTAAGTCAATAAACATATTTATGAAAAGTGGTTGATGTCACTGCCGAAAAATATTTTGTATTCTTTCCCGTAGTTCGCCAATATTCGCCAGCGGATTTTCCGAGTAAAATATTTTGTCCTTCATTATACCCCAAATGTATGCGTCAGGTGGCGTCAGATCAGGTGAATGAGAAGAATATTCGAAGTCTGTTCCCCGAGAAATTATTATATTATCGAAATGCTGACGGAGTGAATCTAAGGTGCGCACAGCTGTATGACTCGTTGCACCATCTTGTTGGAACCATTGTGTGCGAAACTGTAGATTTCGTGCACGGCAAAAGTTATTTAGATCCCTCACAAAGGTATAATAATTTTCTCTCTATAACGCTCTTGGTTGACAGTAAGTGGATTCTGATTATCATCTTCAACGAAATAAGTACCAATCATTCCATGACCAGATACCGCGCACCAAACGGTAACTCGAAGACTGTGGAGTGGTTTCTCTACAATGACATCAGGACGTTTAAATCCAAGGAATCTGGTTGTTTGTCGATTAATATAGCCGCTAAGATGAACGTGACTCTCGTCTGAAAACCATATGTTCCTAAAAAATTCGGTATCTTCGTAAATTAAACTCAACATGCGACCACAGTAAATTTCTCTTGCATGTTTGTCCGCAGCATTTAGTCGTTGTCCAACTTGAATATAGGGTATTCACTAATGTTGAGTTTACATGCAGTTGTTCGTGAGAAATTTCTTTATTTAAAATAGGCATGCAGATATACCTTTCGTATTGTCAATGTGTCTGACATCTTTTTCTACTGTCCCACTGACAGTTCTTGTCAGGTCTGTACTTTGTTGTTCACGGTCAATTATTATTTATGAAAAGTTAATATGAATATTATTGTTATATTTATTCGAATAATACAAAAATATGCCTAGATACACGGGAAACATTAGCATTTTTAAAGTTCTCAAGTATTTTCAGTTAGAAAAAAAAGCTGGTAACTATTAATTTCGTAACCTTGTCGAATTTTGCTGAATGCGATCCTGATGATTTTATTCATCAAATTTAGGGTTAGATATGTGTCAAAATAGCAAATAAAATAAACGACATACCCAAAACCCGAATATACGTCACAAACGATGACGCACACCAAAAAGGCTGTTGTATGAACCATAGTTACAATTAAGTCAAATATAACATTTCCATTACATAAACAACTCCACAGCACTCTCTGTTTCGGTACTGTTTATTTTGGCGGATACCGTACTTTTGAGTAGATTCAATTGTATTGTGACCAGAAATAATGATATTAAAAAGTTTATCTCTATTTTATCAATCCTTTTTTTTTCAAACAATGAAGTTTTATGTTGTATGTCTCTATAGATGAAATGATTTGTTTTAGAAGCGCTGGAGTATACGATTATTCACCTTTATTTGATCTTTGATATCTGAGATTCTTAATCAACCTTGAGTGCGAATGTTTTATAAGCGTAAACATAGTTAGTTGTTCCAGACTGTGCTAGTGTTTTGTTCAACTGATTGTATTCGTAAATTGTATAAATATGGTTAGTTCATTGAAACAGTTCAAAAAATACACGAATCTCGTTGCAGATACTGCTGATTTTTTGACAATAAAACCATACGATGTTACAGAAGCCACCACGAACCCAATTTGTATAACTGAAGCAGCAGCTTTAATACAATATAAAAATATTCTCCAGAAAGGTATTGATTATGGGTCAAAAACTGGAAAAACAGCGGAGGAAAAAGTCGAAAACGCTATGGATATGATCAATGTACTATTTGCGGAAGAAATCCTCAAAGTTGTTAAAAAGAAGGTTCATGTCCAAATAGACCCACGATTGGCATTTGATACAAAAAAGTGTGTAGAACGGGCTTTGAAACTAACGAAGTTATTTAACGAGAAAGGAATCAGTAACAAGTTATTTGTTATTAAATTACCTTCTACCTGGGAAGGGATTCGGGCCGCAAAAATTTTAGAAAGTGAATATGATGTTCGATGTAATATGACTACGCTGTTCACTTTGCAGCAGGCTGCTGCAAGTGCAGAGGCTGGAGCAACTTATGTATCCCCTTTCGTTGGAAGATTGAATATGTGGCATAAAGAAAAATCCGAAATGACGGCAAAACATGGAGGCATTGAAACTTTAAAGATGATTCAGAATTACTTAAGAAAATTTGGATACAAAACGCAAGTGATGTCTGCGTATTTTGTGAACGAAGAGGAAGTGATGGCATCAGCTGGGTGTGATAACGCTACCATGCCAATAGAATTATTGGAAGCTCTATCAAAAAGTGAAGATGTTATCAAAAATAACATGGATCCAAAACTAATTAAGCTACCCATGAAGAAAATCGAACAATCAGAGTCCGAATTCAAATGGACACTAATGGAAGATGAAATGGTTGCAGAGCTTTTACCTGAAATACTGAAATTATTCAAAACTTATTTTGTTGAGCTGGAGGATAAAGTTAAGAAAATGCTCAGGATCTAATTTTGAGTTGTGAAACATTTATCACATTTATATCTTCATAATAAAAATGATATAGTTGCAAAAGTAAATCATTTACAGTGTATACATATTTTTCTTTCCCTATTTTCCCTTTCTCTTTATCTTTCCATAAAATATCTATTGAAGACAAAGCGCTCATAAGCTATATTCCTATATATAAAATGGGAAAAAGCCACGAAGCCAAATCTAAATATGGTTCAGGAGATAATTACGATATTTTGTAGTTACAGGTTGTACTTGACTTTATATGTACCAACAATTAATTTAATTGAAGTGAAAAATAAATAACAGTGAAATGTATGCAGCTTAAACATTATTTTATATAATTTAATGTATTACAACATAATATGCTCTTGCTAGCCTGTCATATTTATTCCATTCTCTGTACACTCCCCAATTTTTACCTTCAATTACCACTTTTAATATTGTGCTGAAAAAATCTTCCCATACAAATCTAAGAATAATTTCTTGATATTAAGAATATCTCTATTTGAGATTTATGTTATGTTAAACTGTTTATATTATAGTCCATGGTTCTGCGTTCAAGAACTTAACTTTTTTTATTTTTTTAAATGGTGTGGATTTAGTTAATTTTAATTTTTCTGAAAGTCCTTGAAGTTGTTTGACCTCTAAAGCCTCATTGAATCATCCACTCAACTTTTCCTGTATCTCATGTAAAGTGTTTTTCATAATTTTTTATAATTTAGCAGAACCATGTGATCTCCGTTGTATATATCCATTCTAAATAAGAATGAAAATCAACTTTTTATGCACTAATAACGATACTGCATTTATTCAAGTATATTTCATATCACAACTCAAAATAATATTTGCGTAGAATTGTATCCATGGAAACAAATGCTGTGATTGTGAGAGTGTAGGGATTGCAATGCTTCTACAATGTATGGAAATATAGGAGAATCACACGTTAATTGGCCTTATAGTTAGGGGGGCGATAATTGCATTTTTGCAATTCACTTACGAAATGTCATCATTTTAAAACTCATTTTAGTTGCAAAACGTGGTTAGTGTCACGTTAGTGTCACTGAGTGACAAAATGAGATTTCTTTTTGTCACTCAGGGACAACAAATCCATTTATTTTCACTAAGAATACCTAGTTTTATTATGAAATTAATTAGACAACTACATATTATAATATTTTCATATGGTTTTAAATGAAACTAACTGTTTCTAAATGACTCCACAATATATTTGAAAAAATGTGTTTATACAGTTAACTCAATAATATTTTCACTGAGAAATCACTGTAATTTATTATAAATATTAAACGTACAGTTTTTAAACGTATTGCCAGGGAATACAGCTGCCTTTTGTTCATTACTTGTAGACAAAGATGAAACCCCAGATAATACATCATTGTTAAAAAACTCAGCCACGTTTGAATTCATTGTTATGCTTGTCGATGTACTTTGTTTCGGAACTCGGAACTACGATATTGTCGATATTTGTCTATGTATTTTGTCCAAGTATCTTCACAGCTGTTTTTCGTTTATTATTGATAGATTCGTCAATATAATTTTCAGCAACAGCGTTGGACTTCCATCCACCATGCCTTTTCAACGTTTGTATATCAGCACCAGCATCTGACAGTAACGTTGCGGACGATCTGCGAAATGCACGGCTAGTGTATAATTTAGGATATTGCAAGCCAAGGAATGTTGCTATTTTTTTGGGGGTGTCAGAAAACGTGTTGATGCCAACAGGTTGAATATTGCATTTTCCGTTTCGATATCCGAGGAAAAAATGATTATTTTTTTCATGGTTTCGACGCATTTGAATGTATTTTCGAACTAATGCAATCAGATTAATTCCATCAACATCACCTTTGGTTATTGTAAAAATTCTCCCAATCTTTGTCTTCGTATCTGGAATGCTAATTTTGATGAAAGAACCGCAGTCGCTAACATCCTCGGTCCGCATATTTAGTAATTCATTTCTTCGGCATCCTCCTGCTATCCCAACTATAAAAATTACTTTTAAACCTCAATAAATGTGATCATCAGCCTCTATTGGAAATAGACTGAAATCTTCTTTACTGAATGTTTTTGATTTTTTTGGCCGATATCTTTCCGCATTCCTTTTCAAAAAAGCAATCAAACTTGTAAATTTACTGATATCCACATTTTTATTGACATAGATTGTTGTTCGTAACATCGAATAGTGACTACACATTGTCGACGGCTGGAATATTTTGGCTTTGTATGAAAAATAAGGAAGAAGAACCTTCTCTGATACCGTTTTTTCAGTATTTATCTTCTTCACTCCGCACTACTTTTGGAAGTGAGTATAAGCTGTTTCATATGCTGCTTTTGACTTACTTGGCAGCAAATTTGCTACAACAGCTTTTGCAACTTCTTCAACGTCTGAAGGTAGGGACTCTTCAGATTCGCTCATTTTCAAAGACATAATAGACAGAATTAACATTTGAGGTTTTGATCATTGTTGTAATTAGTTGTAATGTAATAGAAACAAACAAGCATGACTTTGATAGTATTTAAAATTTCAATGAAACGTAATGAAAATTTTATTTTTTTTTATTTTCGTCAACCGATTTACAAAAAATCTTGTATATGAACACGATGCAAAACGCCGTGTTTTTTGCAAACGATGAGTTGGACCACTCGCTACGCTCGTGGTCCATTCCTCACATCTAGTGCAAAAACACGTTCATTTTGCAACTAGTTATATAAATAGCAATTTTGGCACTCATTCCTGTATTGGGTAGGCTTAGCTAGGAGTGAAAAGATTACCTTTCTGGTTTTCAAGGCACAATAAATGTATAGGAATCAATTAATTTCTGCACATTTTAAACTGGTTTTTATAGAAGCTTCTTATATTTATATGTTAAGAAATTGTTCAGCTAATGATTTATAGACGAAGTGGAGCCTTTTTTCAACTCAATTCTGCACTCCAGAAAAGGATTTATATGATAGTTTGGAGGATTGAATTATGTAAAAAATGGAATTATTCATCTGAAAGCCTATAGTGCTACAAAGCTGAATGGATCACGGTCGATGTCCGCGCGCCTCAATACGCAAATTAACTGAATGTTTCTTTGGGCAGCATACGTTATAAATTATAATATACATATGCTTCAACTAAAGTGTTTTCATTTTTACAGTTATTTCAAAAGAACTGGTGTACAATCCTTGATTATCATTTTTATTTGCAAAATACATAATAAAATACTAAATACCGGGATGGTAGCTTGACGTTCGCTATTTTAGCAGAGTTATTCATAAATAATTGACTTAATTTAACGGCTGACACAAGAAATTTTCTCTCAATTCAATATGCTGAACAGCGAAATATTTTGAGAGGTAAACTGCATCTGCTTGGATAATTAAACTTACTTGGACATTTCAAAGTTAATTGAGCGAAGAGTTGTAGTTACTTTGAACTACTTGTCATTTTACCTCAGCGACTGATTATTTCATTTCCAATTTCAATGACTGTCAGCCTATTTAGGTACCTTTATGGACAAATTTTAATTCCTATTTCCCGGAGGAATTTTGTGATATCTGTTGGCTTTAACTAAGGCGAATGTTTCTCTTCTATCCAGTAACCATAGGTGCTGTGCCCAAGTTTTTGGATGGATAAAAGTTTTCTCTTCCATGCCCCAGAATCTACATCCTTCCTTCTCCACTAATTGAGCTTTTTTAGGTGCCCATTCATATCTTGTTAGGCTCCCTATTTAAACTCTTAATGCAGTTTTACTTTGACTTATGCATTCATTTGATCTTAACAGTTTATAACAACCCAGAAAGTCTTTGATTGTCTAGGCCCTATTAGATATTTCCGATGGTCAGATATTATTTTTTTGGCTTATCCTATTTCTACCAATACTACATTGGAGGTGATTCTGTAAAATGGTTGCGGCCACCAAAAGAGTTGTGCTGGCTCATATGCTATATTATTTGTCCACGACTACCTAATAATAAGTCAATATTTTACCTCCTAACAAAAGGTATATGGTACACCCATATATCAACTGTCGTGAATTATGGTTCATAATACACTGTAGTGTATTATGAACTAGAGATGGGGTACTGGTACAATATGAAATAAACTATCAAATCTGTGTATTTTGTTCAGGAAAATTGTTTCTGACATAGATCGTATCGATAAAATATTGTAATTTTTAGTATTGATACTTTTCATAACGATATTTTCTAATATCAAGTATTTTAAAACAATATATTTATAACGGTACGTTGTATTGATACTTTCCACAGTATCGCCCATCTCTATATATGTCAAATTATTTGATGTAGCTGCCAGAACATTTTGAGGTTAGTAATATGCCAAATCGTTACTCACTTTCATTTATTAATAAATAAATTAAGTGTCGTGGACAAAGTATACTATTCTACTCGCAATTCATGGCCATAATTCACTCGGGTGACTTGCGCCCCTCGCCTGCTGCTCGTGACGCAAACGTCACCCATCGTGAATTATGGCTATCATAAATTGCTCGTTTAATAATATACTATTTTTCCACGACTAAATAATAACACACAAATTATTTTGCCATATTTAGCTGCATATTGATATGTATTCTCCAGTAAATGACCAGTAAATGATGAAAAAGAATCCACTCTCGTTAGCCAATCATATTCTATTATTATTAGAATTCGCGCCAAAATGAATTAAAGTCAATGAATCAAATCTTCTCTTTTAAAACGTCAAATACCGGAAAACGCAGTTTCCCTCTGACAGCGCGTCGTTTGAAATGTCAAAATAATTATGTAATCATGATTTTACGATTTATATAGGGAAAAAAGAGACAACAGTTGTAGTTTATAATTAGTTATAATTCCTAATGCTACAATTTCGATTGAAAATATAAGTTACGTTTATATTTGCTCTTTACATTTTTTTTAATCAATAAGCCTCATGATAGTGATTTACTCTGGCTCGGACGATCGGGGTCCGATCCTCACTGGGAGTTTTTCTTTTAGTCGTGAAGAATGTATAGTCTTTTATTTGTTTAGAATGGCTATTATTCACTTGGATGATTGGTTCGTTCGTTCGCTCGTTTTGGAAGCTTCATCCGCGTGAATAATAGCCATCATTCTGCACTCGTTGAAGAATATAGTATTCCTCTATTTCATTGTGTCCTGGAATCAACAGTGAGGTGAATGTATTGTTTCTGTCTAGTTCATTGAATTTGCTAAGACACTCCCACACCATTTTGGATCTGATTACACAAGAGCTCAGTGCTTTAATGGCTACTTGGCTATACATTATGATAATCCTTTTCCTTCTGTACCCTTTGACAATATTGACCTGGGCATATATTTCCACTTAAAAGATACAGTATCCGCCAAAATAAACAGTACCGAAAATAAAAATAAAAATTAATTTTTAATTTCTGTAATGTAAGTGTTCAAAATGTTCACCATTTCGACGCAAACAAGCTTCATATCAATTTTGTAAGACATTAAACATATTTATAAAAAGTGGTTGATGTAACTGCCGAAATAGTAGTTTACCTAACTAGTGCGGAAAGTGATACTTTTCCGCACGCTATTGCAGATGGCCGAACGACGCTAGCGGAGTTCGGACAGCAATCGCGTGCGGAAAAGTCACTTTACGCACGTGTTAGGTACACTATTTTTTCTACTAGCATCCGGAAAAAAACCCAAAAGTTAACATAAAGAAACATTTATTATTAAATACATATCAGCAACTTAACTATTATTATTTGGCACCCATTTGATGAGGCTTTTACCAGGAACATTAAAAATTTTTGAAAAAAAATATTTTTTTTTTTATCAAAAAATTATTGCAGATTTCTAAAATTTTTTTTTAACTTTTCGGTCATTTGGTAAACTACAACCATAGAAATACATATTTTAAATATTCAAATGTTAGCATACTCCCCAAAAACTCTACAAATTTACTTTCCGCACTAGTGCGGAAAAGTGACTCTTTCCGCACGCTTTTTAGTGCGGAAAGGATTCACTTTCCGCACTCTAGTAGAAAATAGCTATTTGTATTACTAGGGAGGAAAGTGCCACTTTTCCTCCCGCAGGATGTAGTTTACTGCCCGACGCGAAGCGGAGGGCAGTAAACATCCAAGGGAGGAAAAGGCACTTTACTCCCATGTGATACATATGATTTTTCCTCCTACCCACTTTTTTGAAAATTTATTTACGACACAAAGAGGTAACGACTATAATTCAGCCCATTACTTATATTGTGTATATTGTTCATACCTATCTTTAGATTTTTGTGGTAGTAAGGTTAATGACGCTATGTTAGCATGTGCCTTAATATTAGGTGGTGTATTTGGAAATTCAAAATCACTTGAATCGCTCTCCATTTTCCAAAAATTCAACTAAGTAATGAATGTAGCGACTTTGCACCTCAAAAGTCAATCGCCGTGTTTACTGTCAGTGAGCCACAGCATACTATGCTTTTCTTATTCTGAACTCAAACGTATACCTATCTAAGATTCCTGAAGTTGAAATTTGTATTGAAGAACTACGTTGAAGTACCATTAATGTTTGATTTTTACCAAAAAACAGGATATACAGGATGTTATAGAAATTATGGAAACAATATGAATATAATGAATTCGCAAGTTTCATCGTTTACAACTTACTTCAAATGAGAGGGAGGAAAAATACTTTCCTCCCTAGGGAGGAAAGTACTTTTCCTCCCTGGGAGAAAAAGTATGAGTTTCCTCCCTGATTTGAGGGAGGAAAGTGTGTACTTTCTATAGGGGTAGGAGGAAAAATATTTTGTATTCTTTCCCGTAGTTCGGCAATATTCGCCGGCGGATTTTCCGAGTGAAATATTTCGTCCTTCATTATGCCCCAAATGTATGCATCAGGTGGCGTCAGATCAGGTGAATGAGAAGGATATTCGAAGTCTGTTCCCCGAGAAATTATTCTATTATCGAAATGCTGACGGAGTAAGTCTAAGGTTCGCACAGCTGTATGGTTAGTTGCACCATCTTGTTGGAACCATTGTGTGCAAAACTGTAGATTTCGTGCACGGCAAAAGTTATTTAGATCTCTCACAAAAATATAATAATTATCTCTCCATTACGCTCTTGGTTGATAGTAAGTGTATTCTGATTATCATCTTCAACGAAATAAGGACCAATCATTCCATGACCAGATACCGCGCACCAAACGGTAACTCGAAGACTGTGGAGTGGTTCCTCTACAATGACATCAGGACGTTCAAATCCAAGGAATCTGGTTGTTTGTCGATTGATATAGCCGCTAAGATGAACTTGACTCTCGTCTGAAAACCATATGTTCCTCAAAAATTCGGGATCTTCGTAAATTAAACTCAACATGCGACCACAGTAAATTTCTCTTGCACGTTTGTCCGCAGCATTTAGTCCTTGAATACGGTATGGATAACCACCAATTGATTTGAACATGCGACGTAAAGACGTTTCACTAATGTTGAGTTTACATGCAGTTCTTACAAGACTTCTTTGAGGTGATTGCACAACTTGGTTAAAAACACGTCCCTCATTTTCGTTAGTGCATACTGTTTTTCGACGACCTGAAGAACCTTTACGTTGACACAATACACTACCAGTGCGACGAAATTTTTTAACAACAGCTCACATCACACTTTTACTAGGAGCTGCTTTAATAAATTTTTGTTGATATTTTATTGACACCTGTTCTAAGCGTGGACCATTATTACGACCTTTTTTGTATGAACGAAAATGATGCTCTACCAAGAAAACTTTTTATTCCGTTGTTAGAACCATGTTTAAATCAAATTCAACTGCAGCGTACTGTTAATATATCAACTAATGACAATTAAGTCAAATATGACAAATCCACATTACATAAACAACTCCACAGCACTATCTGTTTCGGTACTGTTTATTTTGGCGGATACCGTACTAGGAGTTCACCCCCGCTTCCAAAGTGCTTGGTCTTTGCCCCTACACTCCTATCCCACTTCATTTTATTCCTGTTGAGCCGTCACTGTAGCAATAAATGGTATTCTCTCAAATTCTTGTAGTAGTATTTGGATTCCATTCCTTCTTGTTATTTAATTTCGTAACGAAATTTGTTGAAAAGTTATACTTTTTCATCATATACCATCTTGTGGCATGTCCCAGGTTATCTGATTGATAGAACCAGTAAGAAATTTTAACAGTTGATATCGAACACCCCACACTATCATCATAATGTAATTAATTTTGTCCCTGGTTCTTGACAAGCGTGCAAAAAAAATTTGAGAGAAGAGAGAAAAGTCTAGTTTAAAGGCTGCGTTATAAATTGAACACCTTATATTTTATCACTATCTTTTCATAGGAAATTTACAATAGACATGTGTGCATGTTCTCATAGACATATCGGAATAGTTTTGTTAACAAATTTATTTTATTCAATGTCTGTCGTTCAGTGGCAATGGCAACCTAACCTAACATACCTCAAATTTTTCATTCTCATTGTAAAAAAAATTTCAGTTCTTTAAAAAGGACAAAACCAATGTTTTCCAGTATCAACGGCGTTGTTACAATCTACCTAAAAAAAAAATAGTAGTTTACCTAACTAGTGCGGAAAGTGTTACTTCTCCGCACGCTATTGCAGATGGCCGAACGACGCTAGCGAAGTTCGGCCAGCAATCGCGTGCGGAAAAGACACTTTACGCACGTGTTAGGTACACTATTTTTTCTATTAGCATTCAGAATAAATCCATAACATAAAGAAACATTTATTATTAAATATACATCAACAACTCAATTATATTATTATTTGACATCCATTTGATAAGGCTTTTACCAGGGCCAAAAAAAAATTATTGAAAAAACTGTTTCTTTTTATAAAAAAATTGTAGCAGAATTCTAATGAATTTCTTAATATTCCAGTCATGTGGTAAACTACAACCATACAAATACATATTTTAAATACTCAAATGTCGGTATATTCCTCAAAATCTCTACAAATTTACTTTCCGCACTAGTACGAAAAAGTGATTCTTTCCGCACGCTTTTTAGTTCGGAAAAGTGGATCTTTCCGCACGCTAGTAGAAAAAAGGTTTATCATGAAACAATTAAAATAATACGTTTACAAGGTAAATATAAATTAATTCTAAACATTTAAAAAAATACATCTTGCGTGAACTGGTCTTCCACCAAATTTTCCTATTCATAATAGCGAATAATTAATTCTCAAGTAATTTTGTAACCTTAATTATAAACTGTTTACACAAATAAATCTTTTATTCTCTTTATTATGAAATACTTGACCTTTGTATTGCATTATAAAAATTCAGGTAATTATATACTATTTTTAGAACAGACTGACAACAGCATGGCTGATTTAATCTGGGCAAACACAAACAGTAATGATATGAATTAAAATTGTTCTATAAATATCACATCAATGTCTGACCATTTGAGCTGTATATTATTAACTTTATTGATAAACTTCGAAAGATCAAATTCTATACACTAAAACCGTAACAACAAGCTCCTCACCTAGAAACATAATTTTTCAGTGAGATTTGAACTTAAAATTCAATTGGATATTTGAAATAGACAGTTGAATTGTAAATTAAATTTCCAGGATTGGAAATGACACTAGCTTGTAACACAAACCCTGTTTCTAATTCTAAAACGTGGTTCAATTAGATAATCTAAAAATAGCTTGAAAACTGCAAAAATAAACAACCAAATCTAACCATGGCAAAGAATTCAAAACTTCAGGTCGACTGAAAATCAACACAACACTTTTGAAAAATAAAGAATACGATAAGGAAAAAACAGGCAGAGTGAAATATAAGTAATCCCAGTGAATTCTGGAGATACATCAAATTCAACAAAATAATATTGGTATACAAATAATGATAAATTTATAAGACCTATAAGACGACAGCTCGATATGCATTATATTATTTGATTTTCGATATTGGTCACTGGAAGTCACTATCTATTCGAGAATTTCGAGTTTTCACATGAAATATGTTTATAACAACATACAGAGTTCGGCAAAAGTCCGGTACCGGACAAATATATGATAACTTTATTGAAATAGGTACATCCTAATATACAGCAACATTAATATAAAAACAATTGAAAAAACATCCACAATATTTGTTTATAAGTACCAAGTACATTATTAACACACAAAATATAATGAAATATAAAATATATAAAAAAATACACAATAATAGGTATCATCATTTGGTATCATCTTAATGGTCTCTTAAATGGTTTAATAAATTCTTTTTAAACAGAATAAGACTTGTAGAAGACTTTACATTTTCAGGTAGACTGTTGTAAGTAAAAAATCCTTTAAAAGTTAATGTTTTAGTAGGTATTAAATGTTTTTGTTTGATTATTTACGTATAAATTATTTCTTATTCCAGTATTATACTGGTGAATTTGATTATTGAATTATAAATCTGTCAAAATATGTAGGTAGAAGATTATGTAACATTTTGTAAATATATATAATCGTCAAATATGTGAGTCTGCGTTCTATAGATAACCATTCTAGAGTATCCAGCATTAAAGATATCGGGGTACTCCTGTCACATCTCAAAATAATCCTCATTGCTGGATTCTGTAATTTCTGTAGTGTTCTCATTTTGTTTAAATCAGATGTGTACAAGAGAGTGGGACAATATTCGAAATGTGGTTGTATAATAGTCTTATATACTGTTATTCGTGACTGCATAGTTAAGTGGTGAGACACTCTCGTGAAAAAATACAATTTTTTCAAAATTTTTTTCTGCATGTAATAAAAATGGCTAATCAGTGATAAATGATTGTCTAACATAAATCCTAAATATTTAAACTCAATAAAAAACTCAATTTTGTCATTATCAATTTTTATTTCAATTTGCTTTAATTCTCTGAAAACATGAATTTTTTTGGAAATCTTTTTATACCACTAATTTCACATCAACTTCAACTATAATTTGGAAAATTTTTGAAATACACAGGGTGTTCCAATAAGCTGTGGCGTATCAAAGTTTTATTTTTTCTTATGGAACACCCCATATTTTATTGCATTTCCTGATTGTCCCTGAGAAATAAAATACTGTTTCATACTGGTTTCCTATACCTAAATACAGAGGGTTCCGGGTTCTGCTGACTCTTTGGAAAAGTGAACATTTCGAAAAAAATCAATAAGTCATTGATATAACAAGTTCTAGCAAATTTTCTCTTACATCTAAATAGTTGGACACTCCTTGAATGTATTCCACGATTGGGTACTAAATATTCATTTACAGGGTGTTCCGAATTTTCAGTTCAATTATTAGATCATCCAATGTGTAATATTGGGCTTATTTTAAATGGAACACCCTGTATTTTAATAATCCACCATGTTCAAAAAAATGTCCTATACGAATGTTATAAGGATGTCCTTTACTTAGATATTATAATTTCCGTGCAATTCTTCCAAATTTCCAGTTTCAAATTCAATTCTATTTCCATCTGGTTCTATCTCCATCTTATCAAAATCAATGCTTGCCTTATATTCTGTTAATTCTCCTACTCCTATAACTATGTCTATTTTCAAATTGTCCATCCTTCAATTCAATCTTCTGTATTATAAACTTACTTACTTCTTATAACTTTTTTCCGTTTGCTCCTATCGATGTAGTTTTTAGTATTTTGATTGATTTGTTATCATAATTTACAATATTCTCTTCTATTAACTTTTTTTCAATTATTGACGCTTCTGAACCTGTATCTATCAATATTTTCACTTGTTTTTCATTTATTTTTCCTTTTATATTTACTTTTAAATAATTTATTGCTAATTGCAAGAATTTCAATAACCATACTGGTTTGAGAAATATTACTAAAAAAATTCATATTTAATGTGAATCAGACACTGAATTGAATACTTATTTAATATAATTTGTGGAATAACGTAAGAAGTAATAAGTTATATGAATGTAATAAACTATAGTATTTTGGTTGGACAAAAAATGTAGGTATACCCAAACAAGGACAAACGTGGACAAGTATTCTAGTCGCATATAATGGCTATTATTTATTTAGGTGTTTATGTTACTCTCCTGCGGCTCGCAACATAAACGCACCTTCGTGAATTATAGCTATCTATTATTATATGATTGTTGAATAATATACTATTTCTTGTGAAGATTGACTTTTATTCACGAGCGAGCGCAGCGAGTGAGTTCTGGAATCATCATCATTCTGCACTCGTTGATACTCGTCGTATACTATTCTAATATACTAAATTCATAATAAAATAGGTTTCATTCTATTGTTAGCTCGATGAAGGTGGATTTAGGTTCGGATCTTCAACTAAGAGGTTGTTTGCCATTGATTTTATCGTCCTTCCTCCTACGTGTTGAAATATTGGAGTTCTGGAACGATTGTTAATTGCCACACAAGGAAAATTAAAGTCAAGCACTAAGCACTACTTGGTTTATAAAAAGTTATTTTCAATTGAGCCATAAAAGTTGTTGACTAAGGTTCCATACAATCACAAGGATGACACTTAAAATTTTCGTGTTTTTTTATTTTAAAATTCAAATTCGTGACTCCAATTTCCATTCAAGCTTCATCGCCATTAAAAAGTAAGCAGGAGAAACAATATGAAGTATTTTTTGTTACACCCACCCATCCATTCGTTTTTTAAATAAAAATTTCTATATTTTAAACTAAATTCACATGTTAAGTTCATACAATAGCCTTTTTGATGTGCGTTATCGATTGTTATTGTCCCCGCATTACGTTGAAAGAAATGGAAAAAAGGCAGGTCTGTGATTAATCCTTATTAAAAATAATATCACAGTAATGAACTGTTTAAACGTATTACAAACGTCCCCCCTTATCTTAAGAATCTCAATCTTAGAAAGCTTAATCTTGAGAAATTTGATTGGTTTATGTTTAGATTACGCGCAAGCGCGACCTATCAATTGGGCGTTCAAAATACGATGATGGCGTTCCTTCCGCAGCGGAAATGTTTCTTACCTATTCTCCTTATGTCTCACTGACAGTTCTTATAAGGTCTGTACTTTGTTGTTTACGGTTAATTATTATTTATGGAAAGTGAATATTAATCTTATTGATATATCTGTATTTAAATAAAACAAAAATATGCCTAGATACACGGAAAAACATCAGCATTTTGGAGGTTCTCAAGTATCTCCAGTTGGAAAAAAACTTCTTAGCCTTTTCGAATTTGGCTTACTACGATTTAATTTATCAAATTTATGGTTGGCTATATGTCAAAATAGCAAATATAATAAAAGACATACTGAAAACCCGGATATACGTCACAAACGAAGAATCACACCAAGAAGGCTATTGAATGAACCATAATATAACTTCGTCCTCCACTTACAGCAGTGATATCTGGTAATGTACTACCTCTTACTTTTAAGCCATCTTTAATCATGAATATCAAAATAACTAAAATTGGAGACCACCTCCATAGTTGATAAGTAATATAATAATTGTCCATAACGCTCGCACTCTATTCTTTATTAAGTTAAATTAGATACGACGTAAATTCTTGAACCAAAAATTTGCAAAATAATTAGATAAATCCAACCGTAACGAATGCCACGTTGCGCTGGATTAAATGCGGCGAGCTTTTCTGTTAAAATCACGTGTCAGTTTTAGACCGTCAAGATATCCGTAAAGTGTGTATCGCGTGCGTTTAAAAAAAACTCACAGAGTACGTTCGTTATTCCTATGGCGAACTTTACTCAAGACTGTGGCCTGCGCTTGCAGTTCTTTTTACCATAATGACAATGCGAATGCCTTACAAAATATATTATGAATTTCATATATATTGATAAAAAGAAATATTTTAGTTAATTAGAAGATTATTTGGGAGCTATGCAGCACTGCAGTACAATGTACTCAGGTTTTGAAGCAAATTCAAGATAAACATTATATTCTAAGTATGTTTGTTATATCAATATTCATGACTATAAGTGCAAATGAATCAATATTAGCTTAATTACTATTTTCTGTAGCAGTTGTCATATTCAAGTGAAGCGTGTTATCAATAGATATCAAGATATTAGATAGTTTTCGAAAACGTACATTTACTGAGACGGTAGCGGTTAACATAAATCTAACCGCCCGACTATTTTGACAGATAAACATATAGTTTTCGAACCTTCTGCGCCCCAACGGTAAAGGCAACAAAAGTTTTTGTTAGTTACAATATTATTAGATTTGTTTCTACTAGCAAAAGGCGTAAATTTGCAGAAATTTTAGTGAATTATGATCCATTTTGAGGGATCTGTAAAGTGTTGTTTGCCAAAATTTTAGTTACCAAAATCTGATTGTCTTCCTCAGAGAACTGAATCCTACTTCTTTTTAAATTGTTCAAGCTACTACTATTAATTGATAGCATGATAATTCCGAATAGTATGTGCTATCGCAATTCGCAAAAAAAAACAGATACCAGAGACAACATACAGAATACAGACATCACTCATTGAATTGTGGTTAGATTGTTCGTCTTGTGGCCTTTTCGTTAATGCAACCGCTATGTCTACTGTACGTAAGATACCGGTGGTGTACGGGAACGGTATACGCTAAGTGACATACCGTAAGTTAAAGTTGTCAAATAGCGTTAATCGGAGTGCTTCTTAAGCGGCTTCGAAAACTCTCTAATAATACACCGAGACCGGTATACAACTGAAAACTTCCATTCTAAATACAACAATGGTTGTTTATAGCTTATGTTTGTAACTTAAATTACGAGATTCCTGGAGGTATACTATTAAGAGACTTTTATTTCAGAACAATACAAAATAGTATATGATGCAATGATTACAAAATGATTCCCATTTTGTTGCGACTTCCATACGATACTTTTTCTATGACAACATATCGTTCACATTTGGAAAACAACTATAAAATCGTTACCTAATAAAACTTTGACAGAAACGATCTGCTGACATTTCATTAATTTGTCGCTAGAGGTCAAAATCTGACAAGCCGTAGACGTCCTGATTTTAGAGTGAACCTAGAACTAACACAAAATATTCATTCTTGCATTCGTTGCTTAGCAACTTGCCTAGCAACCGATACAAAAATGAAATGTACAAAATACCGGCACATTTATGATTGAGGTTACGGTTATAAAATGAACATCTATCGAGAAAAAAATGTTATGCAACGTTGGTTGTTTTTAACAGTTAATTTTAGACTGTAGGAGAAAATGCACGATTTGAGGAGAAAAACAAAAATGGCGAGTTCACGCTATATGGTTCACAGTTCTATGGTGGCACGTTATAATCTAGCGAGCTGATGGCTATTGACACTATAGTAGACAATAACAGCAAGTAGTATTCGTGGACTGTATATTGATATAATATATTGTTAAGCATTTATTAGTTATTGGAACATAATTTTCCTACGATCACTACCCAAAGTAAACTTTTGCACACTCAAATCTAACCGCAAAGTTGATGTTTTCCGCGATCTGTCATAATTGACATTATTTACGCTCGCCTGTTGTTAAGATTGACAATTTTCTTGATTGTTTTTGCAGATTCCTATTTTCATAGTATTGATTTATACGGACAAGTTTACGTAGTAGAAATATAACAGTCAGAAGGTAGGCAATGCATTATACACCTAGATGCAACAGTGATTGCATATTTAAGTATATCTGATATTGCAGAAAAAGATTCAAAAGATATTACGCTACCTTCGACTTCTTCAGGTAATGGGATAAATATTAAAAATTGCAAAAACTGTACACTCAACTTTAATAATAAATAAAAATAATAAGTAATTGTTACATGTTTTCAACATCACATTCTAATAATGTACTTTTCATGTTTTTTTAATTATTTGTTTAAAAATAAGGTGATCGTAGGAAAAATCTTGTGTGCAATTCGAGCAAAGTGCGTTGCCGCTTTCGGCAGATTGCCTTTCTGCCTCAAGCGGCAAAGTATCACTTTCCGCTCTTAATACACAAATAGCTATTATTGTTGCAATTGTCGTACATAGGTATTACATTAATTGATTTTTTATTGACTATGCATTGCGCGAGATTTACTCGTTCTCGTGTATCAGTTCAGACTCTCCTTCTTCTCCCTTCACTCTTTTTCACAACCAAAAACGAACGGTGCTTTGCTTTACAGTATTACAGGGGGTATTCATAAATTATGCGATGCAATAAATAATATTGGACATAATCGCCCGCCTTGAAACTAATGAGTTTCAGCACAACAAAATACATAAACATAATAATATAATAAAATTTCATCATTCTGGATAACAAAAGAAAATCCTTGAAACTACATTTGAGTTAATGACAATGTTCGATTATATATAATCTCTTAGACATTTCTATAAAAGGATCTAATATCCCAACTTAACGCTTATCACTCAATTGGGAGCGTACACAACTTTGTAACCGCGCGACAAAAAACTCGATTCGACACTATAACGTCCACTACGCGTACAACATTATCAGTTCCAGGATAAAGAGCGGTTACTCTTTCCAATGACCACTGAAGCGGTGGAGCGTTGTAGTTTTCCAACAACACCATAGTACGGACCTTTAGATTTTCAGTAGTCGTATTCCATTGTGGTCTTGTTTGTTACTCATTTAAATATTCTTTATGCCAGCGACGTCAGAAATTTTGTAGAATAGCATGCAGCCGCTGATGTTATGTTTTCTTCAGGCAGAGCTGTTAAGGTTCTTCCCATGATAAAATGTGCTGGAGTGAGGGCGTTTAAATCATCGGGATCGGGGTTCATAGGGCAAAGAGGACGTGAGTTTAAAATACCCTTAACCTCAGTTAGCACGGTCGAGAAATCCTCAAAAGTCAAGGAACTATTACCCAAAATTCTCTGTAAATGATATTTTACGCCTTTGATTCCACGTTCCCATAGACCACCAGAAGGAGGAGACCTAGTTGGAATTTGATGCCATTTTATGTGATCATTAGCAAGATTATTTGCAATATATTCTTGTTCCTTTTCCAGAAAATCATAAAGTTTCATAATTTCTGAATTTGCACCCAATAAAGTTACCACTATTGTGGGAGTGAATGTTTGCAGGCTTACCTCTTCTACTAATGAACCTTTTAAGTGTAGGTATTTGAAAATGATTCCGTTGTTAAATCGCTCACAGCTTCCAGATGGACAGCCTTTCTACTCATACAAACGATTAGACAAATAAAGCCTTTCATAACTTCAGGATTTCTACTGTAGCGGTCGTTTAATAGAAATGGACCACCATATAGGCGAGCGGCATACCCCCAAAAAGTCGTTTAGAAAACGAAAAAGTGACCAGATCACTTCTAATCGCTAAAGACCATGTTACTTTATATTTTCGAGGATGCTGAATACGAATATGACGTTTGTTTTTCTCTAAAATTGGGGGAACATTGTTAAAATCTGAAATTAAGTGAAAAATGAGAAAAAATTTTTTTCGCGAATATCAAACTTCAACTCGCTGCCATTCAGGGAATAATCAATATTTTTCCATAAAAATTTTATCACACATTTTTGAACTCATTTGCAAGGCAGTAAAACATACCCGAAGTTTGTAAAGCAATTTCCCAACGCTCAGGAAATTTTGGAAAATTTTTTACTACTCTTTCTTACTTTGTACATACTTTTGCAAAAGTTGAGTGACGAAGTTTTCAATTTTAAATTTCTAGATATGTAGTCTTCAAGTACAATAGACAAGGAAGTTTTTCAGAAAATTTCAAATTTTTATTTGCAAAAATAAAAATTATACAGCGTCTTTAATCTCAGCGTTCTAGTCGCTCGATGCTTGCACTGGGCGCGTTTCTCTTGAATTTCATGCAGTGAGTGAATAATGAATCTAAAATTTTCTAATAATATTTTTTTTTTATATAAACAATGATACAAAGAATAATAGTAGAAAACCATGTATAAATATAAAAATGTATTCACTATGTAAATTCATCATCAACTACATTTACAATATTAGTACATGAATTTCGGCAACTACATAAATCACAGCATTCCAAACTAGATTTTTTACAAGGGCACACGTCAGTAGAACAAGAAGATTTTTGAGAACAAGAACAGAAGAAATTTTGTAAATATTCCATTGCCGACAATCCATTGTAAAAATCAGGTAACACATTCCCCTCATCGATCAACCATCCATATTCTTTCAAGTTTTTTGTCAAAATCGTGGAAAATGTCGCCTGATTCCATTCATTGAGTTGCCAAATGCATTTCAATACGTGTTTTTCCAATGCAGGCTTAGAAGGTGGTAACTTATCAATACATGAGTTTTTCATTAAAGCCAAATTATATCTTAATAAGTTAATATCTGTGCGAATAAAAAAAATATTGATTATTCCGTGGAAGGCAGCAAGTTGAAGTTCGAATATTCGAAAAAAAATTTCTATTTTTTGACGTTATTGTAGATTTCAACAATGTTTTCTCAAGTTTAAAGCTATTCGCACAGATATTAACTCATTGAGATATAATTTGGCTTTAATGAAAAACTCATGTATTGATAAGTTACCACCTTCTTAAGCCTGCATTGGAAAAACACGTATTGAAATGCATTTGGCAACTCAATGAATGGAATCAGGCGACATTTTCCACGATTTTGACAAAAAACTTGAAAGAATATGGATGGTTGATCGATGAGGGGAATGTGTTACCTGATTTTTACAATGGATTGTCGGCAATGGAATATTTACAAAATTTCTTCTGTTCTTGTTCTCAAAAATCTTCTTGTTCTACTGACGTGTGCCCTTGTAAAAAATCTAGTTTGGAATGCTGTGATTTATGTAGTTGCCGAAATTCATGTACTAATATTGTAAATGTAGTTGATGATGAATTTACATAGTGAATACATTTTTATATTTATACATGGGTTTCTACTTTTATTCTTTGTATCATTGTTTATATAAAAAAAAATTATTATTAGAAAATTTTAGATTCATGATTCACTCACTGCATGAAATTCAAGAGAAACGCGCCCAGTGCAAGCGTCGAGCGACTAGAACGCTGAGATTAAAGACGCTGTATAATTTTTATTTTTGCAAATAGAAATTTGAAATTTTCTGAAAAACTTCCTTGTCTATTGTACTTGAAGACTACATATCTAGAAATTTAAAATTGAAAACTTCGTCACTCAACTTTTGCAAAAGTATGTACAAAGTAAGAAAGAGTAGTAAAAAATTTTCCAAAATTTCCCGAGCGTTGGGAAATTGCTTTAGAAACTTCGGGTATGTTTTACTGCCTTGCAAATGAGTTCAAAGATGTGTGATAAAATTTTTATGGAAAAATATTGATTATTCCCTGAATGGCAGCGAGTTGAAGTTCGATATTCGCGAAAAAAATTTTTTCTCATTTTTCACTTAATTTCAGATTTTAACAATGTTCCCCCAATTTTAGAGAAAAACAAACGTCATATTAGTATTCAGCACCCTCGAAAACATAAAGTAACATGGTTTTTAGCGATTAGAAGTGATCTGGTCACTACCATGTCATTTTAGGGGTGGTTGCCGCTCGCCTAATAGTCCAAACCTACATTAAGAAAAGGGAAACTTGATTCAACCCTACAGCTCGGTAAATTACACATCAAATGAGTCGAGTCCCTAGATTTAGCACAAAAACAGCGGATACATTGGTTCACAATTTCTTTAAAGTATTACGCACCGACAAAATCCAAAATTATCCACTATTATTATTGTTATACAGGGTGTTATACAGGATGTTTTGACCAGTATAGTCAGATGCAGTCTTATTATGCGGGTCATACGATTCAACAAAGACAAACTCACAGTTTTTGTTTTCTTTTATCGCGTTTAATTATAACTTCCAAATAAAATTCGTAAGCTTAATAAGACAGAGTTATGCAATTTTTACGGGAAAGAAAAGGATATGTACTCAGCTTTCAGCGATTCTGAAAACTATTTCACCAGCTGAGTTTTTTTAAATATGTCAGTCTTGTGACTTTGACAATTCAAAGTGACAATATAAATAATCAGAAACAATTTTCGGGTTCTTCATAACCTCAAGCAAAAAAAATGGTACTTAGTGTACCTAATAGAATATTTCGAGAATAAAAAAAAAAGTAGAAATTCGTCAACCAGTGTAATCTCACATTTTGGTAACCTCTGTGTTTTCTTGATTTGATACATATGGTTAGTGACCTTTGAACACGCACGATAAGAGCGCTTTTGACTATACATACCTACCATATTTTGCAAAATAATTTCACATGTACTTACTTTCCCTTCTATTTTGTTCAGTTCTGTGGTTATTACATACATTTTCACTAGTAACACCACTAGAGGTCAAATTATTTCCGGAAATTTTTTAGAGTTCATGAATATTTTTAAAACTATCGAAGACGAGGAACCTAACCAGGAAAAAATTTCCACTAAAATTCATCCGTTGCGATGGTGATCTGTCAGAAATACACGTTCAGGGACCAAATTGTTGAAATAAATTCGTATACGGATTAGGCGATATTCGGAGAAAAATTCGAATGAAATCGAGTATTTGTATTCTTGAAATCGGTATACGACTTTTGTAATACGAATTTGACATCGAATGGGTCAAACTGGACGAATTTGATTTCCGTATACAAATTGAGATGTTCCAAAAACCTCCAACCACACTTTTACAGATTTTTTCCATTTTCACAGGTATATATACTTGTGAAAAATTTTCAAATATCTCGATCGGTTTATGTAGAAAAACGGCTTTGAGGCACAAGAGGTTTGTATTTAATCGGGTAAATTTGGATTGTTCAATAAGAAACTGTTGCCTAGCAATTAGACGAGAAAAACTGTCAACTATTAAAAACGCCACACCGAAGGTGGAGCGTTTTTAGGTTGACAGTTTTTCGAGGCAAATTGCTAAAGGAAACAGTTTAGAAGTTGAACAACACAAATTTACCCAATATCAATGTAAACATCGAGTGTAATTCGGCAGGACAATTCAATGAATCGGCTCATTGTTAGTGTTTGGAAGTTCAATAAGTTGTTGACAAACAGGTCAAACTATTTGTTATGGTAACCAGCACTGCGATAATTGATAAACAAATGCATAAGTGAAAAAACCACAAGTGCATTCATCTCTGTGAGTTTTAGTTAACTTTTGCCGCTGTCAAAGTGACAATTGCACTGTGGCATATGCGATTTTCGAGAGGTTTGTATTTTATCGTGTAAATTTGGATTGTTTAATGAGGAACTGTTGCCTAGCAATTAGACGAGAAAAGGTTGACAGTTTTTCGAGGCAAATTGCTAAAGGAAACAGTTTAGAAGTTGAACAACACAAATTTATCCGATATCAATGTAAACATCGAGTGTAATTCGGTAGGACAATTCAATGAATCGGCTCATTGTTAGTGTTTGGAAACTCAATAAGTTGTTGACAAACATGTCAAACTATTTATTATGGTAACCAGCACTGCGATAATAGGTAAACAAATGCAAAAGTGAAAAAACCGCAAGTGCATTTATCAAAAGCATTTATCAAAAGCAAATTTAGTGATTGACAAAATTTTTAGTTGAAAAGAAATTTATCTGATGAAAGAAAAGCTCGAGTGTCCGCTCACTAGAAGTTGAGGAAGAGAGGTTTTTATCGCGATAAAAAAAGATGCACCTTTTTTTATCGATGTCAAAGTGAAAATAACATTTCCATGTATATGACATTTTAACATTGGACTTAATTTATCGCTGTAAGGGCGGGTTGTATCACAGATTATAGAGAGAACAGATGCGAAAGCTTGACAGAGAACATTAAAAAAGAGAGATGGGTGGACATACCCATTTAAAGGTCCATCGTCGTTTGTCGACTCCGTTCGGGCCTCTTCGCGAAACTTTTCAACAGGGTTATCAATTTGCATCATATTTCCCTCAATTCACGATTATGCGTCGAATATTTTATAAGCATTATTTTTAGTGTGATAGTTATACAGATACAAATACTCGACAACTACTTGTTTTAAATCAATTTCATTAACATTAAAAGAATTCTACAATTTAAAAGATTATAATGTATAAAAATCCTACCATAAAAATATACTTTTTTTCACAAACCATCTTTGGCAACCATGAACAATAACTGTGACGGTTTGGCTCAAAAATTAAAATACAAAACGTCAGTTTTGACACTTCAGTTGGAAGTTGTCAATCTGCGTTATTATTTGTGTTATTTGACTAATCGATTGTAGGTTGTGGTAATATTAACTGGAAATAGTGGGGCGCGGCCATACCGAGTTAAAGGTCCAAGGTCATTGAAATCGGATTTGAAAATCCTTTGATGTTTTGCCGGCTTTCGTATCTGTTCTCTTCTATAATCTGTGGTTGTATCGCAGTTGGTTACCATTTGATTAACGCTAACCACTGGTTACAACGTGGTAACTCGTTGTATCGCCCACTAACAAGTGGTTATACGTTGGTTAAGACTGGGTTTTCTAACCATTTGATATCTGATGGTTAACTTCATGTTTTGTCACAGAACGGTTATTTTATTAGCGTTTTGTGTAGTTTGATGTATTGACATTTGTTTATAGACGGGATTTTTGTGGGGTTATGTTATGCAGTTACCGTCTCTAGAATTCTGTATTGGATGAAATTTTCAAATAGACCTCAAAGTAAATAAATTGTTTAGACGTACGATGAATATTCAAAAAGACAATTTGAGAGGCTTGGAATTAACTGACGATGAAGACTTTGTGGAGCTAATTGAATTGGTACTATTTCCAAGGGCTCTGAGAAATTTCAGAATAAAAGAAAACCATTTTGTTAAATGGAACAATGGAGAGTTTGCTGCAAGATTTAGACTATCTAAAGAAACTGTCGTGATGAAAAAATGCTAAATACTAATAATTAATAAATGAATCTAATGCAAGCTCACTTAATATTAATAATTATCAATAAAAACTACAAAACTAAATTCATATTTAGATTGAATTTTAAAAAGTATCCTAATGTCACAATATATAACATCAATCACGATAGACAAACCATAGACAAACAACGTCAAAGCACAACATGAAGTAAGGTAACAGTTCTACCAACACCACAAAACTTTCAGTTACGTGACCAGCAACTAACTATCGGCGCGGCAACTCAACAACTGGTTAAAAGTTAACCATTTGTTTCGTAACCAGTGAGTTAACCAATTGCGATACAACCCGCCCTAAGAGTTTTAGTTAACTTTTGCCGCTGTCAAAGTGACAATTGCACTGTGGCATAATATATGCGATTTTCTATACATGAGTTGGATTGTCAACAGTAAAAACACAAAGATAAATTTCTCTTTGCAACGAAACAGTTTTGCCAATCAAGTGTTTTCTGGCAAGATAAATTAACGACAGAATATATCGATGAACAACAACAATAATTATTTCATTGTCATTGTGTAAAAGTGACGTCCGCTCACTAGATATTGAGGAAGAGATGTTTTTATCAGCCATAAAAAAGGATGCACCTTTTTTATCGATGTCAAAGTGACAATAATACTTCCAGGTATAAGACATTTTATCATTGGAGTTAATTTATCAACAGTAAAAACACAAGAGCTTTTTTTTATCGGATAAATTTCTCTTTGCAACGAAACAGTTTTGCCAATCACTAATTTTATCTAATGTCAGTTTTTCGAGCAAATTTAGTGATTGACAAAATTTTGAGTGGTAGAGAAATTTATCTGATAGAAGAAAAGCTCGAGTGTTTTTTGGCCAGATAAATTAACGACAGAATCTATCGATGAACAACAACAATAATTATCTCATTGTCATTGTGTAAAAGTAACGTCCTTTTACTAGATATTGAGGAAGAGAAGTTTTTATCGAGATGTCAAAGTGACAATTACCTCTCCAGGTATATGACATTTCAACATTGAAGTTAATTTATCGCTGTAAAGCTGGATTTATAAACTTGGTCTTGGCGTTCGCGCTGGCGTCCGCCGTCGGCAGTTCGTAGCAACGACATTGGCCATTTATAAACTTGCCGTTGGCTGTTACGAAAACTATCATAACCTCAATTTAATGTGTCATATCTATATAATACTAACAAACTACTTGTCCAAACAAAATTAATCAAATGCCAATAAATGGCATTTCACATACGACGTACACCAGGTGACAGCTAAAAATCGTTTTGATTGGCTCTTCAGACTTGCTACGGACGGTGCTACGAACGGCCGACGGCGAAACTAATTAAGTTGAACGGCAGCCAACGGCGGACGGCAACGCCAACGGTAGATATAAATGGCCCTACGGGTTTTTGTACTTTTAACTAGGAACGCTAGCGCGAACGCCAACGCCAAATTTATAAATCCAGCTTTTGAGTTTCAGCTAAGTTTTGCTGCTGTCAAAGTTACAATTGCACTGTGGCATATGTGATTTTTTATACATGAGTTGAATTGTCACTTGAAAAAGACCACAAAAAATATTTTTGGAAATACAATATATTTGAAAATTCGAGATAATTTATAGCTTACATTCTCATTTTACCGTGGTCTTGCTTGCCACAAACATCTGGTCAAATCAATAGCTGTATCTTCTGGGGTACTTTTTTGAACAGCACATCTTGAGATTATCTAAAAAGATCCAATGAAAAATGTATCAGTTTTGTATGAAGTTATTGGAGCTGATTTTCCATAGCAAGCAAAATATGAGCAGGATTAGAAAAAAAATTTGGTATAGTTGTTATTATTTTTCCACCTTCGTCGAACATCATTATACCAAAAAATTCATCAATTTCCGTCAGTTACAGCTAGATTGTACAGTAAGATTTAGTCTTCAATAAATTAAATAAGTACCGTCAAATGAGGTTGATTTGACCGTTTGGGTAAAAAACAGAAAAAAAACAACTTTGGTTACTTGAGTCATAACATACGTTTATTATTTTTGTGAGTTTCTGCTAATAACTTACGGTTGGGGATAACTGGTAAATATTTTTTTATTTAAGATATATTTCCAAAACATTTTAAGAAGGTTAAATTCAAGATAAAGTGAACTGAGCAGAAATTATGTTAAAAAAATGTTCAAATTTAATGCCTGTAAAATTTAGTTTTTCTTATAGTATTCTGTTTTAATGTTACATTATATTGGAATACCATCTTAGTTACGTTTGCTTTAAAAAAGCTGCTAATATTAAAAAAAAAATTCTTTACGCCGGAAAAAATAGATGATGAATCCAATCATGAGCAAGCTATTACCAGTGGGATTCTAAGTGTTGAGCGTAAAATGTTTAATGAAAATGTTGAAACAAGCTCCGAGGAAAAAGAAGGAATCGACGAAAGACACAAGACTATTTTTGAAGAAAACGTAGAAGAATATGTTAATGATCAAAAAATACAAAATGGGTAGATTTTGTCAAGTTAAATTTGTTAAACGCTTTTGAAACGACATGTTTATTTTGCCAGATGTGGAAGACATAGATGTTATTTCCTATAGTAATATCGTAGTGGCAACTATTATTTGATATTGATTTAAAAACCTTCAATTTTTAATAACTTTGGATCAAAAATAATTTTTCAATTATTTTAATGGTTTTTACCTTTCCCTTGTTTTGTTTTAACGATTCTTTGTTTAAAAATATAGTTTTAACATAAACTGGACTGTGTTTTATTCGGTAAATCATGCATTAATAGGGGTCATTGATGTATGATTTTGTCTAATTTTGAAAATGTTAATAGCATATGTTAATACACGGTCGACGGAAAAAATAATTACTGTCGATATTTCTGATGAGGGTGTGCTAGACGGCAAAAGTCTTGTGGCGAGTTGTGACAATCGATTGGTTTGAATTATTCCTGCTCGATCTTGAACTCCCAACTGTTGATTGATGCACAGTAAATGCTGTTTTAGTACTGGGTTATTGGGAAATCTACCAGAAATTATCCCAGCTGCCAAAGATGGAGATATTCCAGTTCTAGTTGTACAAGTTCTATGAGCTGTCATAATCTCGGCAAATTCAGCAGGATTCTGAAAACACCAAATAATTATCTGTAACTGATATACAGGATTATTCATTATAAATTACCTACCCCCTGCCATTATTATTATTGTGATTATCTTTATAGCTGAGTACACATGACTAAAAAGTCAAGAAAACAATTTTTTTTGTATTCTGTGTGAAAAATTTTAATTTAAACATTATAACAATGAAAATCTATTTAATACAAAGAAAAAATTTTCAATATTGGCTGAATTCAAATATTATTTTTTTCATTGTTATGTTTGTTTTGTTTAGCGATGAGATTAGTTTTGAAGACTTCATTCCATGAATGTTTATTGTGTTTTGGTGGTTTCTTTTTGTAGTTAATTCAGTTATCTGTTTTGAATTAGATTTGTTGAAGCGTTCCCATTAGACCCATAATCTTTTTCTGTTCTGAATGGGATTTAAGTTATGGGTTCTCATTAGACTCTGAATTAATTCCTTTATCATTAAGTTGGATGATTATTTGTTGATTGTATGGAGAGATTACCAAGTCACAGCATTCAGTATTTTGAAATTGTCCATTATTTACATTTTTTGTTATTTACAAATTCAAGTTATGTTTTAATATATTAGGCTTGGATTCTCTTAGAAATTTGATAGACTTCCTGTTTGAATAAGATTTAGTAACGGGTTCTCATTAGACTTTAAATCAAATCTTTTACTCAGTACGGATAATTAGTTATCTTTTTTGAGAGATTACCAAGTTACAGATCCTATTGTATGAAATTGTTCTTTGATATTGTCAATAGTTTGGAATCGTTGGGAACTCATGTATAAATTATCTGTTATTGAGTAAGATTTAGCAAGGGGTTCTCATTAGACCTTTAATCTTTTTCAGCATATTGTTTTTTGAAAAATGAGGTTCTCATTAGACCTTGATATCAGATTATTTTACAATTTTATTCAGGAAATTTACATATTAGTAATTACCGGCTCACATTATTTGAAATTATTTTTACAACTTGAAATGAATTCCTTAAAAAAAATTTACATTTACACCTCACTGTTACTATGTTAGTTCTATGCTTACTTTAGATAACTTTAACTCTGTGTTTATTTAGGCTGTCACTTGTCATAGTTCCATGTAGGTTTCTTGTTAATTTCAAATTAATGGTTATTGTAGTGTCACTTCAAATTCCGTCACACTAACAGGTGTACCTGGTTATAAACTTCGATAAAAATGCATAATAGTTAACGACAGTAGGGGAAATTTTATAAAAATGTCATGTGATTTTAATTTGAAAGAGTTATAATTGTTTTATCAATGTGTTTTGAATTTTTTTATCGAAAATGGGTTTTTTGTAGTTACCTGACGAGTAAGGAATTCTTAACAATTTCCTAACTTATTAACTTATAACAACTATTACTTACTTGCAGGTAATGTACTGATGATGGCGTAACAGCAGAAAGCGCTTTGCAATTTGGAAATTAAAATTTTTTACACAGAATACAAAAAAATTGTCTTCTTGAATTATTATTATTGCCTTTGGAAAAAAAAGTCTCATATAGCAGTGTTTGGTTACAGCTGAATTTTCTTGTCATGCTTTCAAAATATCAGTATCGTGCAAATTCAAGCAGATACAAAAAATCTACAGGATATTGGACTTTTTCGCACTAATGGATCTCCCCAAAATTATAATAATTTCTCACGTCAAAGCTTATCTTATCTTACCAATGTAATTTCACTTATCAAATATTGTTGTTTTCAAAAATTGTTTTCAATTTGGTTTAAGTCCATTTGTATTTGGAGTGTATTTAAAGTTTTAACTTAACTTTATGAGATCTTCATATTGAGTATATTTTATTATAATTATAATGGTAGGTAATTAGTGTACCGAAACTAGTAGCTGATTGATTGTCCTTTTGTTGGACACAATTAAATTATTGTGGTTTGGACTCTTGTTTGGATTTCATAAAACCACATTTAAGATATGGATGAGTTCTTATCCCTTCCTTTCTCCAGTTTAATATTTTAGACGATGATACTATTACAAAACTTAAGAACTTAAGAATATGAATACGTGATAGATGAATACATGATAGAGTACATACCTGAGATTTAACAAATATTAAGCCTAATGTAAAAATCAACAATATCAGTTTCATCATTCCTCTCACGAAGGGATAACTGCGTTGAAAACTAATAATTTTCTTCAATAGCAGGCTTTATTGAAAATATTTTAATTGCTTTTTAATAAGGGATATGTTTATTATTAAGTTACACAGTAATTGCTTACATGAATATAGTTTTCAATAAAATCTAATATCATTTTAATAATATATTATGATAAGACGTAATAAAACAATAAATAGAAATTAATATGGATTATAGCACAGTAAGTTCTCCGCAATAGTATTTTATGCAACGAACATGTAATGATAGCCATTAAGACACGAGCATATTGTAGGATACGAAACGAGCCGCAGTCGAGTTTCGTATATACATAATATGCGAGTGTATTAATGGCCATTACATGAAATTGCATACAATATTTTTTCTACTCCGATTAATAAAAACTATTTAATCAATAATTATTAGTTTAATCAATTTTAAATATGGTTACTTTTGGAAATCAAAATTATTTGACAGCTATCAAATTAAGTGTCACTTTATAGGTATGTTCGCCTGCAATAAAAGTGTAGCACTGAGCTATATAATTTTGAAGAATTCAGGTCTATATCTGTGAAAAAATACGTGTAAAATTACTAAATTTGGGAATATCTATGTATATTGCATTCGTAAACTGCAAGAAGCATTAAAACATAATTAAAATAAATAAAATCGTTTAGCTCACTTTTATTGCAGTTAATAGACCTAATATAATTAATTTCAGAAATGTCAACCAGGTATCCATGGCTATATTAAATATTGTGCGAATGTCGCATTCCTATTGGTTTAATAAAAATCTGTATCATAATGAAAATCTGTATGAATATCATTATGATACAGATCTTGGTTGCAGGGGGTGGAAACTTACTCGTGCAAAAAGCTTTACACAATATTCAGAGACATCTGTAGTTGTCATGAGTTATGATTGAAGATAGAGTCAAGTTTTTTCTTCAAGATGGCGCTGTTATCGTAAATAACTGAGATATTTTGTTGATAGAACATGAAATTGTAGGAAGGACAGAGGCCCCTCTGGGAAGGGCTGTTTGTTTATTTGTCGGCCACTGCGTTTTGTTGTTTTTGTTTGTGAATGTGAACACGTGTTTGTTTGTATTTAGTTAATTTATTTTGTTCTTGTGTTGTGTTTTTGAATATAATTATAAACTGGGATTTATTCGTTGTTGTGCTCGACAGTGTACTAACAGAGAAGCCCAAAGGTTAGTTATATTAAAAGTTTCACTACATAAAATGGCATTTGCCAAATATTAAAAAAACAATACAAAAGAAACTGATCTCTGTTACGAAAATTTTCATCATTTATATATTATTGATAAAATAAAACGTGTTTTTTTCAATATCTTGTTTTATTTATAAACCATAAGTTTGCTATAAGGTAGTTGAAACTCTTCCAAGCCAGAAGTAACAATTTTAGGTTATTGGCATTCCACCACTTTCAAAGTATTCTATACTTTTGAGATGCAACAAGGAACAAAAACCTGAAATTGTTACTTTATGCTTAAGAGGTTTCAAAACAGGATTTTGAAAAAAATGAAATGGTAAAAGGTTTAAATTTACCGCCTTAAAATTGACAGATTTCTGTTCAATTTTCTCTCTTAATACAGGGTGCGCCAATTATTTCCACTCGATCTCTAGCACCGAAACTAAAAGAGGTATCAACAAGATTTCTTGTAGGTTTATACGGTGTCACTCGGACTACAATTGTAAAATATTTTGATGTATACAGGGTGGCTAATTTTTGTGAAATGAAAATTAATTTGGTTTTTTTTTAAATTGAACACCCTGTATACGATTATGTCTTCTGATTCTACTTAATATTAGCTTTACGGTAGTTTTTTGAATTTGTAAATCCGACGCGGCGTTGACAAGTTATTCCTATTATAAGCAGATTTGATGAAAAAACAGCACTTCAGAAATATTAGCACAATAAACACATTTTTTCAAAAATTCCTCCAAAAGGCTACTATGATGTAAATGAAACATACACCTACCACAATAATTACCCAACATCTTCACCTGTTGCACAGGGTGTTTGCCGATGGCGTGCAAATAGTCTAGTTTTCAAATTGCAATAACTTAATTTTTTCAAATGGGACACCCTGTATATTTTTCTTCAGCTACAAGCTCTCCTTAATACACATTAAAAAATATATAGTTGTGGACATCTAACTTTACTATTTACTTTAATAATTGACGTTGAGGGCAGTATTTTGGTGGTAGGTGGTCTGTGCTCGTTCTCCCCGAAAGGGTGTTAAAAATTGACCGTTAAAGTGTGACTGGAGTGAGAGAGGGGGTGGCTCGTAGATTGTTCTGGATAATTGCATATTTTGAGAACGGATTGTTTTGAGAAAAGAAACGGAATTATGAGAGGGAAAGGGATGAGGTGTGTTTTGAATGTTTGTTATGTTTGGTAGTTGTGGATAAGCGTTTTTTATTTCAACTTCAAGGTATCGACAGGGGCGTGCGATTTATTTGAAGAATTGGAATAAATAGATGTGAGGACTATAAATAAAGATTAAGGGGTCGCGAAAAGAATATTGGAATGAGAAATAAAGTTTCCTGTTTAAATTTACCATTGAAATTTAAACAGCAGTTAAGAAATAGCAGGGAATCTTGAAGATAGAGCAGCCTATTTCAAAGTATATTTTTGTTTGCAGCAAGCACTTTCTGAAAGATGATTTTTTTGTGGTAAGTTTAATAATTTTCCACGTAGGTACCTAACTGTAATTTTCACATCAGATTCTCTTCACTTAAATTTATTTTTATTATTCAATATATACATAGTTATACCTCGACAACACAGAGGGAGCGTTTGAATAATGGATCCTTTCCTAGCTAGAACCTTCCACTGACTAATTATCAACTTACAAAAATATACATAGATGTGACCGACATTTGTGAGGAAGAACTCAAAACAATTACTTCTGGTTTATTATTCTTGCTATACTATATTTTATATTTTTTCATTTAATCAATTAGTATTATAAATGTTGTTTTATTCATATTCTGCATAAAATAGATTAAACAATATGAAAATCAACATTTGTTTTTATATTGCATGAAGTCTTCCACCTATTAAATTATTGTGCATAACCATACATACCCTTGCTTATACAGTGCTTTTCAGATAAAAGTATCCACCTTTAATAACTTTTGTAATACTTACTGGAAAAGCCACCCCCTCACCCCTAGCAGCATCCCCTTTATTTTTTTAAATTACTTTTCATATTTTTTATGTGAAATTTGGATACTCCTCTTTGAGCTGATTTCAAAAATGTATAATACTTGTAGGTTAAAGTGGTTAGTTTATGAGATAAACAGTTTTTCTTTTAAGAGCAAAAGCAGAGGTATTATTTAATTTGTTTTTATCTTGGTCTGAGTTCCATTTGAAGGCTGGCGTGCAAGAGGCTATAACCATTTATGCGACTTGCGCGAGAGTTTGCTATTTGATTATATAAGCTCTCTGGGAGACAGTACTTATAGTACCTTTCTGCCAGAGTGGTTACATAATCAGTAATCGTTGGCATAGCTGTCTTTCTGTGAAGCCATATGTTGTTTGGAAGTCTGTTGTCGATTAGACCTACACCAGCGGCCATTCTTAGGCATTTATTCTGCACAACTTGCATGCGTTTGAATAAAGCTTTAGTGGTTGAACAGAACACTGGGTAGCCATACGTCATTGTCGGTCGCACCACCCGACTGTAGAGAAGAAGTTTATTCCTCATTGACAGTCGGCTGTTGCGACAGATTAATGGGTATAGCTGAGCCATTGTAGCTTTTGCTTTCTGAACTTGTGATGTTATGTGCAAGTTGTGCAGAGTATTCGGCTGAATAATGTGTCCAAGGTATTTGACGCTTTCTACCGGTGTGATAACGTTATTATCTATGTTTAGTCTATTGAATAGATATGTTTTGGCTCTAAATTTGCCCCTCAGAACCATGTTATGCGTTTTCAGGGCATTCAGCATCAGCTTGTTGTTGGATAAATAGGGAACGATTTTATTATTGAGATGATTTCCCACTTTTTTCAGGGCCAGTTCTGCTGTACTCGCTGTTTGAACCAGACAGACGTCGTCTGCATATAGTGCTGCCAGTAGTGTCTTGCTTACAGGGAAATCTGCTGTAAACAGCGAGTACAGTGTCGGAGAAAGTACCGAGCCTTGCGGTACCCCTGCTTCCGTAGTATATGGTCCTGCCTCAGCATTTCCAATTTTCATAAAAAATTTTCTATCTTTTAGATAAGAATTTAAGAGTAATATTAAGTATCTTGGAATGCCTAATTCTAATAATTTAAATATTAGTCCCGGGATCCAGACCGAGTCAAAGGCTTTACGGATGTCTAGGGATACCAAAACTGAAGGTTGTTTTTTTCTAAATCCTACTCTAGCGTAATTCAATACCCTGATAAGTTGGGAGGGATATCCGTGGTTAGCCCTAAACCCGTACTGTTCCTCCGGTACAATATCCAAATCCGTCACTGTTCTCTCCAGTCTACTTAATATTACTTTGTCTATTATTTTCGCTAAGTTACTAAGTAGTGATATAGGCCTGTAATTGTCAATGGAACTCCTACCATGTTGTGTCTTTGGAACCGGAATAACAGCTTCAGTTTGTGTTCAGGATAAAAAATCCCGTGTTCAAGGAAGACTTAGATTCAATTTCGAGCATGCTCGGAACGTGCTCGATGAATCCTAGGATGATAGCTGGGATTTTTTGTTCCGAACAGATTATAACCTCAAAATTTTGGTTGTATGCGGTTGTATGACTTTATAGTGGTTTGATTACTTTTTAATTTGCGTTTGAAACTTTAAAAAACTTTTGGATTATATATATTTTAATGATAAACAGTGTTTGTTGAGTTGTTTGGCTTTTTTTTATTTTTACTTTATTATAGACTTCGTTTTCATTACTGTGACCGAGCTCCTTGCAGTAACGCTACGATTCTTAGCCACTGGGGATTCATACACATCCTCCAACCCAACTTTTGTATTTGTATTTCAGAAAAAAAGTTCAATCTGTACTTTTTAATGAAACTAAAACTGAAACATTTTAATAAATTTGTCTGGCTTTTCCCCTAGCTATTTATTGACTAATTTACCTCCGTATCCTGAGTGTTGGTTGGTAGGTTTTTATCGGCCAAAAACATAATTATTTTTTATGGAAACCATTTGGTTTTACACTGTTACTGTGTTAATTATAAGATGCGACATAGGAATTCCTGTACCATATATCAACATGTGATCATTTACTTTCAATTTGCGACCGTTTATTCAGTACTGTCAATTATAATCAGCAAGTGAATCAAGAAATTATCTAGTGCCGTAAAAACACAAAAGGTAACTATTATTTTCCTTCTATTTTATCAAAGGGTCGTTTATGAACCTGAAGCTTGTGGCTTTGGCATCCAGGGCTAGTTGCAAAAAAACTACGGTGAATAATAGAACCCAATCATCCCCATCTAATCAAAACTCACCCAAGTCCAACATTCGACTCTTGGCTTACCTGGAAACAACATATTCGAGAAATCGAAGGCGACTGCTGCAAAAGACTAAACATTATTTGAATTCCCTCGCATTTCCACTGGGAAGCAGATGAAAACTCTCTTATTATAATATACAGGGCCATTATCCGTGCCAAATTGGATTATGGATGTCACATTACACATTTTGGCCGCAAATCCTGGCCTCAATCATGCATCTCTACGCCTTTGTCTAGTATTATACACTGATGCATCCAAAAATGGAAAAGGCGTAGGCTGCTTTGTAACAACGTCACGGATTAACATAAAATCTCCCCGCCTCGTAAGCTCGTATATAGCCATATGTACAGACTCATTTCCAATTTTATCCAATTAAAATATATTTACCGAATATTTTACTGCATAATCTATACATGACTCCTTCCAACGTATCCCAAGGAATGGAATTTATATAATTTGATTACCATCCCATATTGGCATAGAGGGCAACGAACTTGCTGACCAGCAGACAAAAATCGCAGCTACAATAACCGTCACCGACAATATAATTCTTAGGAAGGATTTAAAATCACTTGAAAAAAATCCAAAGTAACTTGGCAGCAGTATTGGGTCACTGTTGACACAAACCTTCGTCAAATACGCAATCTCTCAAGGCAAGAGTTAGCTGTGATAAGAAGAGTAAAAATCGGCTATTCAAAACTTACCCATGATTACCAAATATCTACTACCCCCAGAACTATTTGCTCCAATTGCAACTCCACTTTAACCACGAAGCACATTTTTACCGAGTGTCACAGATATACCGTCCAAAGACAACAGCTTCACCTGAGTACAAATTACAAAAAAATCCTTGGTATCTTTGAGCAAATCAACTCTCTTCTCCAATTCCTCAAAGACATGCAGCTTTACCATAAACTATTAATAGAACATTTATGTTACCTACTGTGGGTGTATTATTGTATTAATGATTTCTTTTATAGCTGATATATTGTGACCGCTCCCGTGAAAGTGGCCATAGAAGCCGAGCACGTTATTTAAATGAAAAAATATATATATTTCCTAAGTGATTTAATTTTAAAAATTTTCATTTTGATACTATTTTTTTGTTTTCAAAAATTATCGAACTGGTAATTAGTAAAGTAGTAAAGTATGTTGAAAGGTTGCCTAATCGTTGAAATTCTAAAGTGATTTACATTTTTGATTAATTGAAAATATGTATAATTATTTGTGCTATTGTTGAAGAGTTCATACTTTTTTGGACAGGAATTTAAGGATAGGTAACTAGTGTCAGTTATATGTATGTATGTATGTATGTTTGTTTGGGGTAACATTCACTGAGACCTAAAAGGTCTATTGTGCCCCCTTACTTCTACTTAGTTTCTGAGGAGAGTCTCTGAAACTAGTAGTTCCTTTAGTCCTATTTCCCGGAGGAATTTTAGGATATCTGCAGGCTTCAGCTTAGGTAAATGTTCCTCTTCTATCCAGTAATCTCCCAGGTACTGTGCTCTAGGATTCTGGAGTGCTGTGCAGTTGGAAAGTAGATGGATGGAGGTTTCTTCTTCCATGCCACAGTATCTGCATTCTTCTTCCTCCACTAATTTGAGCTTTTTCAGGTGCCCATTCAGGCGACAATGTCCCGTTAGGATCCCTGTTAAAACTCTTAGTGCGGTCTTGCTTTGACTTATGCATTCATTTGATCTCCTTTGGTTGTAGTCACCCAGGAGAATCTTTGATTGTCTAAGCCCTACTAGATCTTTCCAATGTTCAGATCTTCTCTTTCTTTCGGCTTCGCCTATTTCTTTCAATATTACATTGGGGCTGATTCCGCAAAAAGGTTCAGGCCCCCAGAAGGGTATTTCCGACCCCCTCTTTGCTAGTTCATCTGCTATTTCATTTCCTTCTATTCCAGTGTGTCCTGGAATCCATAGTAGAGTAACTATATTGTTCTCGCCTAATTCATTTAGTTTGTCTAGGCATTCCCAAACCATCTTAGAGCTGATTACGCAAGAGCTCAGTGCTTTGATGGCTGCTTGACTATCTGTCATTATGATAATCCTTTGTCCTCTGTATCCTTTATCAAGATTGAACTGGGCGCACTTTCTTATGGCGTGGATTTCCGCTTGAAAGATACTTGGGGTTTTTCCCAAGCTTTCGGAGTGTTTGGTTCCTGGCCCGAACACTCCTATCCCAGTTCCTCCTATTGCTTTTGAGCCATCTGTGTACCATTGAATGGCATTCTTCCCAATTCTGGTAATGGTATTCGGATCCCATTCCTTCTTGTTGCTCAATTCTGTAACGAATTTCTTCGAAAAGTTGTACTTTCTCATCATACCGTCTTGTGGCATGTCCCAGGTTGTCTGATTTCTAAGAAGTGAAGAGGTGGTTTTTCTTTTAATGATTCCCTCTCTACTTAGTCTGTATCTTGTTTTTTCTGCAACACTCTCCACCACCATGTGTAGAGGGGTGAGGTTGAGAATTACTTCCATTGCTGCCGTTGGGCATGTTCTCATTGCTCCTGTAATGCATATACAAGCTAGTCTTTGAATTTTGGAGAGGTTTTCTCTCGTTGTCAATAGACTAGTTCTGCTGCTCCATGCAATGGCTCCATAAGTGATGATTGGTCTCACTATGGCAGTGTACATCCAGCTTAGGATTTTTGGGTTGCAACCCCAATTTCTCCCTGCCAGATTCCTACAGACCATCAGAGCCATTTTTGCCTTGTGGGTAATCTCCTTTTCGTGTTTGTTCCACAGGAGCTTACTATCTAGAATCAAGCCTAGATACTTGACTTCTTGTCTCCATTCAATCTCGTTTCCATTAAGTTTTATGGTTTTGAGGTTGAGTTTTCTTTTCTTAGTGAAGGCTATCAAGATGGTTTTAGTGGGGTTGATGCTGAGTCCCACTTGCCTACACCAGCTATTTGTATAGTTCAGACCCTTTTGTACAATATCACAAAGGGTGTTTTCGAATTTCCCCCTGGCTGTTATGACAATATCGTCGGCATATCCTTGGCAGGATATTCCTAGATTCGTCAAACCACATAGGAGTTCGTCAACCGTCAGACTCCACATTAAAGGGGATGCTACTCCTCCCTGTGGGCATCCTCTGGTAGTGCAGATGGAAACAATGTCTTTGCTTGTCCTTGTCTCTGCTACTCTTGTGGTGAGCAGTTCCGACATCCATTTGGATGTTGTGCTGTCAACACCTCTTCTGCTTAATGCTCTTTTGACAGCCTCATGTGGAGTGTTGTCAAAAGCTCCTTCTATGTCCAAAAATGCACATACTACAGTTTCTTGGTTGTCTAGAGCACCTCGGATATCCTCCGTCAGTTGTACCAGTGCAGTCTCCGTAGATCTGCCTGCCCGGTAAGCGTGCTGACATGGGTGGAGAGGTAGTCTCTCTAGGATTTCCGTTCGAATGTAGTTGTCAATTGCTTTTTCCATCGTTTTGAGAGCAAACGATGTTAGGCTAATTGGTCTAAAGGATTTGGGGTTTGTTGTGTCCCTTTTCCCAGTTTTTGGAAGGAAGGTTACTATTGCCCTTCTCCAAGCCTCTGGTATATAACCCAGTTCTAAGCTACTTTGACTAATTCTAACCAGATGCGGTAGAATTTCGTCTTGAGCTTGCTGGAGCAATGCTGGGAAAATTCCATCTGCTCCCGGTGACTTGAAAGGCGAAAAGGTGTTCATAGCCCATTTCAACCTATCATTACTACAAATGTGTTTGGCCATTGTAATACTTGCCCTCGAAGGTCTTTTGTGAGCTTCGAAGGATTGTCTCCCCTAATTGGGATGCTCCCAGGAAAATGAGTTTCTAGTAAGAGTCGAACTCTTTCCTCCTCATTTTCGGTATAATTGCCGTCTGGCTTTCTCAAAGCCATATCTGTGTTGGCCCTACTTTTCGCCATGACTTTGTAAAGTCTTGCCGCAGCAGGTGTTGCGTCTATATCTTCACAGAATTTCCTGAAGCTATTTCTTTTAGCTTTTCTAATTTCCTTGTAGTAGGTATTTCTCACCTCGGTGTACCTCTGCCAGTCTCCGGTGAGTTTTGCTTTATAGTGTCAGTTATATAAAAGTGTCTAGTTTTAAAATAAACACCTAACTGATTTTTTAATAATTTAGACATGTTTATACGTAACAGCCGAAGCAACTTGAAGCTCACTAGTTTTCTCGGCCGGGAAAAGAGAGGATCTAGGATTGGTGAAAAAGGTTTTATATATTTTGTTTCCTCTTCTTTTATTGGGAAATAAAAATTCAAAGTATTAATTGTTTTGGGTGATAAATACAATATTATACATTAAAGCTGGGTTTGTAGCTTACCAGAGGATATGTCCACAACCCCATCATCCCCGGGGGCCTTACTGTTGGGTCCGGTGATGGCCACAGAAGTACAGAAACTTGTTTGCTCTGTCAAAGTTAATTCACTTATTTTTACATATTCCATAAATTTACTCTCAATATTGGCGGCAGCAGAATTACTGCTTTTATCATATTTTCTGGAAAAAAAAAATATTTTCTGAAGAAAATATGTCGTGTACAGTGATATGATTGTATAAAGATTCGTGTTATTCTTACCCATGTTTGTTGTCGTTTAACATCAAAAAACTTTTGCTTCTCTTTTTATGTCGTTATCGTCAGGGAGAGGATATGCGGCTAGTTATCTTTTTTCTACTTGTTTTTCAACCACACTGCGATATACTTAATAAATTTGTTGCGGAATAGGATATAGACCGATATTGATATCTTATTTTCACTACCTACCATTCACTCTAATTACAAATGTGCTACAATGCTATCAATTTTTCCTTTATAAGAGTTTATAGTCCGGGAAAGTATGGAATATACAAAGGAAAAGATTTCCACCCGAGATTTTACTTTTTTAAACGGAAGTATAGACTATATTTTCCTAGATTTGTGAGAAGATTCCGCTCGAGCTTGCGATGCAGCTTCCAAGCAAAGCAAAGTGAAATGCAATAGTTTTTCGTTCATAACTTTATTTAGATTCGATTGTACAAAAAATTGTTGGCATCATCAAAATTGTAGGGAATTTTATACCCCTTAAGATGACGTAACGCAATATCGAAAAAAAATTTTTTCGAACCTTAAATATTGGAAAATTGAAATAATTTTTGCGAAATGCTCTTTCAACGACAAACAAAATTAAGGCCCTACAAAGTTTCACAATATATATTTTTTCCAATCATGTCCCATTTTATGAACATTAACGATATCGATACATTCACATTATTTTGGGTTTTACTAAAAAAAACTCCTCCCGTTTTTCTTAAATCTGACGGAAAATATGATTCATGGATTCATTAATATTCTGAAAATGTTTGTCTTCAAAAACCACGTATTTAAAAATTCAGTTTCGATCATTAAAAACGGAGAAAACAGTGCACAAAGTTCAATAGCCACTGAGACAAAAATTTCAAAAATTCCGAGTTTCTGATTGACTCGTTGAATTGTCCAATAAAAACTCTCATTTTTCAGTTCACGTCATCTCACAGGGTATAAAAGTCCCTACAATTTTGACGCCCACAAACAAAAAAAAAGTTATAGACTAAAAACTGTTGCATTTCACGTGCTCCAAGTTATGCTTGCAAGCTGCATCGCAAGCTCGAGCAGAATCTTTCCACAAATCTGAGTAAGTAGTGTATACTACATATACTTTTTTCAAAAAAGTAAAATCTCGATGTAAATCTTCCCTATTTCACGACAACTTTCGACCTAACTTCCCCGGACTATTATTAGTTGTGTATGGTTCATACAACAGCCTTTTTGGTGTGCGTCATCGTTTGTGACGTATACTCGGGTTTTGGGTATGTCGTTTATTTTATTTGCTATTTTGACACATATCTAACCCTAAATTTGATAAATAAAATCATCAGGATCGCATTCAGCAAAATTCGACAAGGTTACGAAATTAATAGTTACCAGCTTCTTTTTCTAACTGAAAATACTTGAGAACTTTCAAAATGCTAATGTTTTCCGTGTATCTAGGCATATTTTTGTATTATTCGAATAGATATAACAATAATATTCATATTAACTTTTCATAAATAATAATTGACCGTGAACAACAAAGTACAGACCTGACAAGAACTGTCAGTGGGACAGTAGAAAAAGATGTCAGACACATTGACAATACGAAAGGTATATCTGCATGCCTATTTTAAATAAAGAAATTTCTCCCGATTGATAGGTCGCGCTTACGCTTAATCTGAACATAAACCAATCAAATTTTGGTAAGTCAATGATTAGGATTGACGTTTGTAATAAATTTGAACGGTTAATTATTGCGATATTTTGATTAGTATTAATCAAAGACCTGACTTTTTTTGCATTTCTTTCCACGTAATGTGTTAGAAAGACATTAACAAACGATGACGCACACCAAAAAGGCTGTTGTATGAACCATATGTTGTTTTTTGTTTCACATAATTATGGTTCATACAACAGCCTTTTTGGTGTGCGTCATCGTTTGTTAATGTCTTTCTAACACATTACGTGGAAAGAAATGCAAAAAAAGTCAGGTCTTTGATTAATCCCAATTAAAATATCGCAATAATGATTCGTTTAAATTTATTACAAACGTCAATCCTTATCATTAACTTACCAAAATTTGATTGGTTGATGTTCAGATCAAGCGCAAGCGCGACCTATCAATCGTGAGGAATTTCTTTATTCAAAATAGGAATGCAAATATACCTTTCGTATTGTCAATGTGTCTGACATCTTTTTCTACTGTCCCACTGACAGTTCTTGTCAGGTCTGTACTTTGTTGTTCACGGTCAATTATTATTTATGAAAAGTTAATATGAATATTATTGTTATATTTATTCGAATAATACAAAAATATGCCTAGATACACGGAAAACATTAGCATTTTGAAAGTTCTCAAGTATATTCAGTTAGAAAAAGAAGCTGGTAACTATTAATTTCGTAACTTTGTCGAATTTTGCGATCCTGATGATTTTATTTATCAAATTTATGTTTAGATATGTGTCAAAATAGCAAATAAAATAAACGACATACCCAAAACCCGAATATACGTCACAAACGATGACGCACACCAAAAAGGCTGATGTATGAACCATAGAGTAGTTTTGGTTCGTTTCATTGTATCAAGCGGACATTTCAGGACAAATTGTTAAATCTAAATCGGTTTCATCATCGTCTTATTCTACGAGACAATCATGGATCTGGTGATGGAAATATTATATATGAAAATAAGAGCGAGGGTATTTACGGAGCTTACTTCTTTTCCTTGGACCAAAAAGTAACTATTAGGCCTACTATATCTTTAAGCAAAGGTTTCATCAGTTCTGATTCCTCAGAAGAGTAATGTGAGTGAGAGTAGTTTATATAAATTTTTTCCTACTTATTATCTTTTAAAAGTTTTACATAATAGTTGAGATGTTGGTGAACCATTTTTGATAATTTATACAATATTCTCTGTCTGTATTCCTCTATTTGCGTCTGCAGAAATCGCTTTTTATACGGTCCTTATAGTTTTTAAAGTACAGTAACACCAGAATTTACTGGGTGATCACTGATCAGTTAAGGGTAGCGAGCGGCCATATCTCATAAGATATTGATAGTATAGATTTGGAAAATTCATGATAAAAGTCGCCAAGAAAAATAGTTGGAAATTATTTTCGAGTTTGTCAAACGTCCGCTAGAGGGCCTAACAACCAGCACGAAGTAGAAAAATGGGATTTTTATAGAATTTCACCTAATGAAAGTTTATTGATGATATCATTTTCATATTTACTGACTATTCACCTTCACTTTTGCCTGAAATGTTTTGTTCTATATATCAAAATAAAGCGGTGGGGAGAAATAAATTGTTTTTTTTTCAAACCAAAATTTCTCCTGTTCTACTAAACCGATTTTACCGATTTCAGGCTCATATGAAAGAGCATAATTCACACTAGAAAACACTTACTTGGTTTTGACTTTTTGACCCTCCTCTTCATCGCTAGATGGCGTTAACTGAAATGGTAGCAAATTTATGAGTGTAATGGCATATTCATTTTCACATATTTTTAAAGAGGATACATTTTTCCTAAATTTAATGGAAAAAATTATTCATCTACCTTTTTTTGAACCTTTGATATTGAACAAAATATAATTTCATTACATTAAAAAAATGGCACGCCACTGATTTTAATCAAAATAAAAATCATTTATGTAATCACTCATTGGTTGCCATTATGAGTCGAAAAAAGGCCTTATATTTTTTCTACTATCGAATACTTTATCAAAATACAGAAGTTTAGGTAATATGCCACTAGAACATTTTCGAAATATCTTAGCATTTTATTTTTCCTATACTATTTGCGGTGTAATCTTCTGAGAGATCCATCTTTATATTTATAATAATCTAAAACAACATCATAGTTTCCTGGAAATATTCAATATTTAACTATAAATACAATTGATTATCCTAGGTAGGTATTGTCGGAATATCTCAATTTAAATTTAGAATGTCAGATTCAATAGGCCTCTTGCATACATTTTTATTTTTTCCCTAAAGTATCCTGAAAACCTCTTAAAGTATAATAAATATCCTTTCACATTTTTTTTCCAAGAAGTACTTGAAATTATCTCATAAATTCCCTAAGAAAATTCTACCAAGCCCTTTAAATTTGACGTCACACGAGAATGGTTAGTGACGTCACAAGGTACGAACTGTCATCCGCTATATGTAAACTTTAGATGAGTACGATAATTACGCACTTTTCTAACTTTTCAACCCGAAGCGTCTTTTCATTCAGAAACTCCTAAATTTTCTAAATTAAAAGACGCTTCGGGTTGAAAAGTTAGAAAAGTGCGTAATTATCGTACTCATCTTTAGTTTCCCTCTTACCCATTACATTCAGCAAAACAAAGGAGCAAGATGAGTGCAGCTTATGGCGTGACTTGCGATATGGTCGAATAACGGCTTCAACAATTTTTGAAGCATCGAGGTGTAAAACTGTTGGAGGAAGTTTAGTAGAAAACATTATTGGTGCTTCTAAAGTTTATGACACTTCTGCAATGGAAAAAAGCAGAGATTTGGAAGGGAGTGTTCTAAGAGTAATAGAAAAAATATTACAAATAAAACTATCCCGGGGAGGTCTTATGCTCTCAAAAGAGTTTCCCATTCTTGGAGCTTCACCTGATGCTTATAATGATAAAAAAGTTATTGAAATCAAATGTTCGTCATCAGAATAAACATACCTAATTATATTGTAAATGATGTAATAAATGATAGGTATTTTGCACAAATACAGTTACAAATGATACTAATACAGAAAAATAATGGAGTATTTTGTTTTGCGGATCCTTTATTTGAACAAAATAATGAAGTGACACTTTTATTTTAGCTACAATGAACACTTTCTAAAGCCCATTATAGAAAAATCTTTGGAATTTTAGAAAACAACCATTTATAATGCACTCAATGAAGAAGAGTAGAAACTGATAATTTACTATTGTTTCATTGTTGTTTCATAACCTTTATATGCATAATAATTCTAAGTACAAAACAAAAAAACGGATAATAGAATGAACATATTCATATTCAAATGATATTTAAATTCATTTTATTAGGACATCTGCAGGCTTCAACTTAGGTGAATGTTTTTCTTCTATCCAGTAATCTCCCAGGAACTGTGCTCTAGGATTCTGGAGTGCTGTGCAGTTGGAAAGTATGTGGATGGAGGTTTCTTTCACTATTCCACAATATCTGCATTCTTCTTCCTCCACTATTTTGTGCTTTTTCAGGTGCCCATTCAGGTCTTCGCATAGATAAACATGGCTTTTTGATGAAAAGTTTTAAGGCTCACGTCTCATGGCTTTGAGCCAAATTTTTCGGAGTTTTTCTTCAATGGGTAGCTTAATGAATGTTTTTCCAACAGTGGAGATAGTTGTACTTTTACAACCTGGCACGATACAGTAACGATAAACCATTTTTTCTCCGATTCGCAGCAAATATTAATTTTGCTGATTGATATCAATCAGCAAAGTATTACTTTTCCTGCCTAGGCAGCAAAGTGGTTAATTTGCTGCCTGTGATTATACATTTCCATAGCAACCAACCAAAATAAGTAGATTGTGGGAATTGTAATAATTTGCAAATACAATATCCTCCTATATTATTATGAACAATCGGAGAAAAAATTATATGTTCAACTCGGCAGCAAAGTAGATTGACTGCCTAGTCAAACAAATAACTATTTTCTCAAAAAATCACCAAACACTTCGTCGGATAATATTAACTTTGATAGACGTCAGAACTTGTCAAACCAATAGTACCTTGTGACGTCACTTTTGCATGAAATGTGTTTTTGGCGGCATTTTAGCCCGTATAAATTTCAATTATTGATTACGACTTTAATATCACAAATAATTTGAAAATGTTCTTGTGGGATGATATTTAAGTATAATTGATCATTTTAATGCAATAAAATAATTATCTGCAAGGGGCCTATTCACAAAGAAATGTCAGTCACTCACCGCCAGCTTATACTTATTTGACGTATCATTTTCCAGTACTCAATAATCATTTAACAATAATTATTATTAGGTTACTTTACCGAATTCTAAAGGTTCCAGTCTCTGATTGATTAAAAAAACTTAGATTCAATATCCGTTTATTATACCTATATATCTATACCTATAAGATGCCTATAACTTCATACATATTGGAACTTTTTCTTCACACACTAGTGCGTAAAATAAAGTTTACGCTCTAAAAAGCGTGTGTGAAGTACGTACTTTACACACGGTAGTAGAAAAAATTCTATTTTCCAATGTTTTATATAATAGTAGTTGAGATATTGTATTGTGAACCATTTTTAATGATTTATACATAATTCTCTATTTTTATTCCTCCACTTACGTCAGCAGATAGCACTTTTTATAGGGTCCTTATAGTTTTTAAATGGAATACAGTAACACCTTAATACTTGGTACTTGATTTTAGTTTTAATAATATGTATAATGTTCTATGTAACATTTGACTTTAGTTACTGTAATTTTTGTATATCTTATACGGTTTTTAAATTACTTCAAGCGACTTCAAGCATACCTGATTTTGCTATATCCAAAGTGCATTTAATTTTGCTAAATATTACCAAATCTGGCTGATGCTTGAAATAATGATTTATTTGTTATAAATTTTTAGATTTTGGCAGTCGTCGCCGTCTTTGAGAAAAAATACAGAAAATACAAACGATCCTATGTGTGTGTGTGTAAGCAGGGATAGCCTCAGCTGAAGTGCATTGGCCACAGAAGTTTTTATTTATTGACTTTTTCATTGAATATGTCAAGGTTAAAGATCTATTCTCGCTTGTTCAATGAAGTTTATCATACAGTCCAAAGTAACAAAAAACGATCCTAAAACCACAAACATTGATAATATACCTGTGTGTTTTGAAAATCACGTATTTTAAAACCGATACTGATAATTTTATACCACATTGTTGGCGATTTAAGAAAAGTATTAATTTTTCCCACACTATATACTATGTGGTAGGAGAGTTATTGATTATATTAATATGTTTTTCTGTCTATGGCCTTATAACGCTTGCTTTTTATATAATGTTATTAGTTGTCAGAGGTTTTGGCTCCAACAATTTAAATATACTAAGCACTTCAAGCAAATTCAATCTCTTCAATAATAGCAATGGCTCGAATTTTAATATAAATAAGGATTAGAGTGTTTTTATTAATATGAAATATTTTTTGTTCTGTTCTGTCTATAGGAATTGAAATGTATAATGAAGAAATGTGACGTCTCAATGATTTGTTATTCCATACAGTTGCCGAAAAAATATTGTACGCAGCACGCTCGAAAATATTTTTTTGGCCTGACATACTTCCAGTACTCGCCTACAGCTCGTCCAAGAATTATTGTCTATTCGGCCAAAAAAAAAACCTATTTTCCAACCTTGTTACATAAATGACTATCATTTTTACTTTTCGGCGTATCTTTAATGAATAGTATATTATTAAACGAGCAATTTATGATAGCCATAATTCACGATGGGTGACGTTTGCGTAACGAGCCGCAGGCGAGGGGCGCAAGTCACCCAAGTGAATTATGGCCATAAGTTGCAAGTAGAATACTATACTTTGTCCACGACACTTAATTTATTTATTAATAAATAAGTCAGTAACGATCATTTGACATTACTAACCTCAAAATGTTGTGACAGCTAAATAAAATAATTTGACATATATAGAGATGGGCGATACTGTAGAAAGTATCAATAGAACGTACCGTTATAAATATATTGTTTTAATAGTATATTATTAAACGAGCATTTTATGATAGCCATAATTCACGATGGGTGACGTGAATTATGGCCATAAATTTCGAGTAGAATACTATACTTTGTCCACAACACTTGATTTCTTTATTAAATAAAAGTCAGTAACGATTTTGGTATTATACTAACCTCAAAATGTGCTGACAGCTACGCTACATAAAAATATAATTTGACATATATAGAGATGGGCGATACTGTAGAAAGTATCAATACATCGTACCGTTATAAATATATTGCTTTAAAATACATAATATTAGAAAATATCGCTATGGAAAGTATCAATACTAAAAATTACAATATTTTATCGATACGATATATGTCAGAAACAAATTTCCTGAACAAAATACACAGATTTAATAGATTATTTCATATTGTAGGTACCCCCATCTCTAGTTCATAATACACTGTAGTGTATTATGGTTCATAATTCACGACAGTTGATATATGGGTACCATATACCTTTTGTTAGGAGGTAAAATATCAGCTTATTATTAGGTGGTCTTGGACAAAATACTTAATATTAGAAAATATCTTCATGAAAACTATCAATACTAAAAATTACAATATTTCAGAAACAAATTTCCTGAACAAAATACTCAGATTTAATAGTTTATTTCCTAGTTTATTTCATATTGTACCCCCATCTCTAGTTTATAATACACTACAGTGTATTATGAACCATAATTCACGACAGTTGATAAATGAGTACCATATACCTTTTGTTAGGAGGTGAAATATTGACTTATTATTAGGTGGACGTGGACAAAAATAGTTATTTGTTCAACTCGGTTACTATAGAAACCAATTGACCGCTATCTTATACTTATTATTTTTTCTCCGATTGTTCATAATGAAGTAATCACTTTCGTGCCTAGGCAGCAAAGTAACCACTTTGCTGTCTAGGCAGGAAAATTAATACTTTGCTGATTGATATCAGTCAGCGAAGTTAATATTTGCTGCCAATCGGAGAAAAAATAATTAGTATAAGATAGCGGTCAATTGGTTTCTATAGTAACCGAGTTTTGTATCATTTGAAACTATAAAAATAAAATAACTTTGACGTCCAGTTGAAAACGTGACATTTATTATAAAATGGATATTCAAAATGATGCATTTGATTGTGAATTGATGGAAGATGAAATTATACTAGATAAATGAATAAAAAAAATATTGTACACGTAATACCAAAGATTACAGAATAAAAATATAAGATGTTTCACTCCAGGGCGGTTTGATTCAAGTTGCTGTCCGAAAGGGACGCCGCTCTCATAAATCATGTTTACCTACGACCTCCCCTGTAATCAGTCAATAACACACAGTCGGCGCTAATGTAATGACGTCTATTACGCACGGTAAAAAAAACGCACAGCTGTAAAGTAAATCGCACGGCTTCCCTAGCAACATCTTAGCAACTGTCAATAGACGTCGCCATTTTATTCAAAAATCTGACATAAGCCGTCAAAACATCAAACTTAGGTATAGGCTGCAATAGCGATTTGCGTAAGAACTGTCGAGAAACTTTTAAAACACTTTTTTATTATCCTTATAACTTATAATGGTTTGTGTATTTTGTGGAAAGCTTTATTCAATTAAAAAATGTCGAGTGAAAGTGAGATGGATTTAATATTATCATGGAAATCGCAGAAATAGCCAAATATTGTTGATGTTGTTCAAGTATTATCAATAATAAGAGTATAAATACATGTAGAAGTAGGTCGTAGGTAAAGTATAGTACGTAACTGGTGTTGTAGAGCATTTTACGCACTCACGGAATTACGCACTCGCCGCTACGCGGCATCGTGCGTAACTTTTCCATTCGTGCGTAAAATGCTTCTTACCACACACGTTACGTAATATACTATTACGAATCGCCTTTGTTGTCAATAATTAGACCAGTAGGTACCAGAGAAATACGAAAAGCATATTTGGCTTCAGACTTTCGGGACTTACATAAACTACTATTATATTTATAAATGTACAATGGTTTTACATAATTATTACAATATTTTTATTTAACATTCACCAATTACGATTATGACTCAGTTGGTGTGGATTTATGCACACAATTATCAATTAGCATTTAACAATTAACAAATATCAATTATAAAATGAACTACTCATTTCACTATGACTCCATTTATGCACACAATTAACAATTATCATTTATCAATTAACAATTGCGAAGTTGGCCAACTTTTAACTCCTTAAATTAATTGTACCGAATTTTCATCTATTACGCAACTAGTACGCAGATCCTGAAATTTATCTCACTTTTTTCATAAAAAAGTGGTTGATTTAGGGTTATGTTGTGTGTCAGCACCATTATTAAAAGCAAAAAAGTCTCATCTTTTTCAATTATACTATATATATATATAATCTAAACCTATCTACCCGAAGGTGTAAGGTGATCAAATTTGTCCTAATTATATATAAAATCTCTCCAAGTATTCTTGTTTTTTGCTTTGGTTCGTGCTTCCGCTAAAGTTATGCCTTTGCTTTCCAAAACTTTTTCTATGTTATCGTCCCATGTTTTCCTTGGTCTTCCCCTCGTTCTGCTTTCATGTCTTTTTGCTTCCCATATCTGTTTCACTGGCATATTGTTGCTCAATCTACTTAAGTGTCCAAACCATTTTAATTGTCGATCTTGAATTATCTGTGTTACTGGTAGAACATTGAGGTTTTCTCTCACTACTGAATTTCTTATTCTGTCTCTCCTTGTAATACCTGCAACCTTTCGTAGGTATTTCATCTCCATACTTTGTAATTTGCTTTCCATCCTCTTCGTCAGTACCCAGCTCTCGCATCCAAAAGTTAATACAGGAAGAAATATAGTTCTATATACAGTCATTTTCGTTTTAACCGAGATTTCCTTCTTTCCAATGAACGAGTTTTTAAGACTATGGTACACCTTCGAAGCATTTTCTATTCTTGTATTTATTTCTATGTCATGGTTTCCCTTATTATTGATGTTTACTCCTAGATATTTGAAATTTTCTACTTGTTCCAGATGTTTTCCGTTAAGATTTACATTTATTTGGGTATCTTCTTTTCCTGTCACCATTACTTTTGTCTTTTCTTCATTTATTTTCAAGTTTTTATTTTCCAGCTTCGAATTCCAAATGTCCAGGTTCCTTTGGAGATCCTGTTCGTTTTTTGCGAATATTGCAAGATCATCTGCAAAAGCGCATTCACGTAGATAAACGGGTTGTAGATGCCTGTGTCCAATATACAATTGTTTCGTATGTTCTCTGGTGTCTTTCATCACGTCATCTAATATTAAGTTGAATAACAATGGGCTTAATACTCCTCCTTGTCTTAAACCACTATTAATTTTAAATTCCTTCGACACCATGTTGTCTGTTCTTATATATATTGTATTGTCGTCATGTAGGCTCATTATGGCATTCACCAGTTGTTTATCTACGTTTCTTTTGTACAATGTTTCTTTAATTTCAGATCTTGGCACTCTGTCAAACGCCTTTTCTAGATCAACGAACCCCTGGTATATTTCCAAGTTTCTTTCCATTGCTTTCTGTGTCACTTGTTTGATCGTAAAAATATGGTCGTTGATGCTACGCCCTTTCCTGAATCCACTTTGTGATTGTTCTAGCAATTTTTCGGTTTGCACTGTCAGTTTCTTTTCTAATATTCGTTCGTAGGCTTTGGAGGGAATACTTAACAATGTAATGCCTCTGTAATTTGAACAATCTCTTTTGTCGCCCTTTTTGTGTATAGGAACAATTATTCCGGTCTTCCAGTCTTGAGGCACAACTCCTTCTCTCCATGCTTTGTTATATATTTGTGTTAAAACGTCCAATCCTTTTTCACTCATATTCCTCATCATTTCAGTTGTGATTTGGTCGTGACCTGCTGACTTGCCTTTTTTCAGCCCCTTTATAACTTCCAAGACTTCCTTATTTGATATTTCACCTGCTCCTTTTTCATATTGAACTTGTTTTTCTAGTTCTTTTTCATTATGAGTCTGTAGATTTAACAAGTCGTAGAAGTATTGCCTCCATCTTTCCATTATTTCATTTTCCTCTGTCAAAATATTATGTTCTTTATCCATTATTTGTTTAGTACCAGTATGTTTGTCTCCCGTTCTTGCGTTTTTCAAAACTCTGTAAAACAGCTTTTGGTTTGTATGATAGTCATCTTCCATTTTTGTTCCAAATTGCTCCCATGATTGTCTCTTTGCATCCGTTATTATATCTTTCACTTTTTTCCTTTGTTCCTTGTATATATGATATGAGCCTTGTGTACCTTCCTTCAAATATTGTTTCCATTTTGATTTTTTCTCCTTGACTTTTTTTCTAACCTCTTCTGTCCACCATGAAGTCCTTTTCGTGTGTCTATTCCTGCAAATTTTTGTCACTCCACATATAGCTTTTGCCGCTTGTATTAGTGCATTTTTATACCAACTCCAGACCTGTTCTATGTTATTTTTCTGATCGTTTTCTGTTTCTTGGAGTATTTTGTATACTTCTTCTCTGTATTTGTTTGCTACTTCTTTGTTGGCTAGCCTGTATGTTTTTATTGCTTCCTGCGTATTACCTTTGGCTGCTGGAAATTGTATTCTATTGTTATTTGTGTTGTCTTGGACAAACAGTTTCATTTTTATTTCTACAAGGTAGTGGTCGCTGCCTATTTCTGGCCCCCTTTTAGTTCTAACATCCATTATTTCTTTTCCATATCTCCTGTCAATTACTGCGTAGTCTATAATCGATTTTTCATTTCTGCTCTTCACCTCTCTAGTATACTTATGGATATCTTTGTGTTGGAAAAATCCATTCATAACTAGCATGTTATTCTGAATGCAGAAATCAATTATTCTGTTGCCGTTGTTGTTTCTCATATTTTCACCGAATTTTCCTATAACATCTCTCGATTTTTCATCCTGTACTCCGACTCTTCCATTGAGATCTCCTAATATTAGTCTTTTTCCTCTCAAGTCTTCAACCAATTGTGTTACTTCCTTCCAGAATTCATCCTTTTTGTTTGCTACTTCGTCTTCATTAGGGCCATACAATATTAAAATATTTAGTTTTTCTTTCTTATCCATTTTTAGTTCTATGTATAATATTCTGTGGGATATATACTCCCATTTGTTCACATTTTTCGTGTATCTGCTGTTTATTATACATCCCACACCTCCTTTAGCTCTATCTTCCTCCTTTACACCACTTAAAAACATGAGATGTCCATTTTTTAATGCCTCCGTATGTTTCCCTTTCCTTTTTGTTTCCGTTATCGCAAGAATATCCAAGTCTAGTTTTTCAAATTCTTCTGTTAACTCGTTTTCTTTCCCATTTAAACTTTTTATGTTCCAGGTTGCAATTCTCATAACCTTTTTCTTTGCGTTTGTCGTCTCTCCTCCTTTCTGTGCTTTGTAATTTTTTATGGTTAGTTCCTTGTTGACATTTGAGTTATTCTGCTTCTGCTCTTGTCGTACTTTTCCAGACCATGAGTTTGGCTGTTCCAGTTCCAGATTTTCCCGTTGATAATTATTTTCTGGAACCCCACTTTTGTATTTTTACCTTTTGCTGCTTCTTCTTTCGCAGTTTTTCTAATTATCGATTGTATTGTTCTTTCCTCTTTTGTCATATCGTCGTTTATATATACTTTCTCCTCCGTATCTCTTAGTTTCTGTTTGTTGTTCATTATTAGGCTTTTATCCGATTTACTGTTTAATTCCACCAAATAAGTATTTTCCCCCAATTTCAATGCTGCTTCTGCTTTTATAGATACCCCCAAATTATTTTCAATGAATTCCTCCATTTTTCCTTTTAAAGCTTTGGGATTACTTGTGTCTACTCGTATTCCCTGTAGTACAATATTTTTTCTTCTTCTCTCGCGTTCCATTTTGTCTATCTTTTCATTTGCCGTTTTAATTTCTTGCTTAAGGGTGCTGACTTCGTTCATGGTCTTTTCGTTCTGGTGTTTCAGCTGTTTGATCTCCTCTCTCCATGCTCTTTGTTCGTCTCTTAGGTTTCTTATTTCTTCCATCAGCATTTTAGTCTCTTCGTTATTTGTATGCTGATCTCTCTTGATTTCCTTTATATCTCCTGTCAGGTTTCTCATCATATTCATCATCTCGACTAATTGATCTTTCATGGTGTCTTTCGGCTGTTCTCCATTGCTTGGAGATCTAAGTGTTCTCTTCGATCTTCTGAACATATCGTCTGTGTAGTCTTTCTTTCTTTTTCCCTCGTCCGTCAGATAGTCGTCCGAGTCCATTATAATGTATTTCAATTTATGTGTCCACGAAAAATTCTGACTACACAGCGGAAAAGCGTCAGGGCCAGTCAACCCGTCGAACCCTTTCAACTTTATCCGTGCAACCAGTTTATAATTTTCAATTATCTCCTCGCAATTTCTTTCTTTCTGTCGATCTGGCAACACCTTGGAATAATTAATTTGATTGGTTGATGTTTAGATTTAGCGCAAGCGCGACCTATCAATCGGGAGAAATTTCTTGATTTAAAATAGGATGCAAACATACCTTTCGTATTGGCAATATGTCTCACATCTTTTTATACTGTCCCACTGACAGTTCTTGTCAGGTCTGTACTTTGTTGTCTACTCGGTTGTTTACGGTCAATTATTATTTATGAAAAGTGAATATTAATCTTATTGTTATGTTTATTTGAATAATACAAAAATATGCCTAGGTACACGGAAAAACATAACTGATGATTCTATTCATCAAATTTAAGGTTATATATGTGTAAAAACTGCAAATAAAATAAACGACATACCTACCGAAAATCCGGTTATACGTCACAAACGAGCAGCCTTACACACTACGTTATTTGTGATTATAGTAGTTTATCTACTCCTATTATATTATATACTAATTATTCAACTGCTTTTAAGCAGGTTATAGTATCTGTAACGAACAGCGTGAGTTATAATAACTCACTGCTTATAACTCACTATAATAAATCGGAAATTCTTGAAGGTATTTACGAACCGAATATCAACGTGGCTCTGTACTCTGTACTCTGTACTTCTGTACAAGCACAAGCCGGATGGGGAGTAATGTCACTTGTGACACTTGATTAATTTTGACGTTTTCAAATTAAGTTAATACCGAATTCTTATTATTGTGAATTTTGTGCTGAAAAAGATGAATTCAGATAGTGAAGATGAATTATTATGTACACCGCCAGAAATAAGACAAATAGCTAATGTTACCATACAGAATTTATTGCCTGAAAAATCCCAAAACAAATATAGAGGTGTATACAAAAATTTTCAAGATTGGTGTAGCAGTAAGGACATTAGGTCATCGTTTACAGAAAACGTACTTTTGGCATATTTTACTGAACTTAGCACTAAATATAAAGCATCGTCTCCATGGACTTTCTACTCCATGCTAAGAAGCACACTCAACATAAATAATGGAATCAATATAGAGAATTATTTAAAATTACGTGCGTTTCTTAAACGTCAATCAGAGAAACATGTAGCTAAAAAGGCAAAAACATTTACGCCAGAACAACTTAATAATTTCATAAATGAAGCTCCTGATGAGAAATATCTGGCGACAAAGGTAGATCGATTTCACAATAATTCAATCGTTTTTATCATTATATAATTTATTTTAGGTTGCTTTAATAATGGGCATTATGGGTGCTTGTCGTGCAGCAGAATTATACTCTATGCAGATTACAGATTTAGAAGATCATGGATCTATTTTTATGGTCAGTGTACCAAATACAAAAACAAAAATTGCCAGAAAATTCACTGTTACGGGAAACTTTTATACCGTAGTTAAGAAATATTTAAATCTTCGTCCTACCGATATATCGCAAACGATATTATTCTTTAGAAAGAAATCAATAACTTAAAAAGTGTGCATTTTTCGAAAAAAGTTTTCAGACAAAAGTATGCTAAAATATTACGTATATTTCAAAAATGTATTAATATACAGGGTGTTTTATTTAAAACAACAAAGTTACAGTCGACTTCCGGTGGAACCGGAAGTCGGCCATCTTTGAAAATATTTTAGTTGAAAAGATCGTATCCGAAAACCCAAACGTAGAAATTTTCATAATTTTACTATAAGTATTTTGCCATATACAGATAGTTTTCACTCGTCGTGGGACACCCTGTATATGCAACAAACACAAAAAGAAACAATAAACTTCCATAATTTGGTCCCAAATATTCAGTTCACTGGTTGTTCAAACTTTACTGTTAATTTTATTAATAAACAAGATGAATAATCACAACTAAAGTTTTTAAAGCAATGTTATAGGTACCTATTAAGATTTGTTAATAAAGTTTTTGTCTGTACTTGTGTCTTAGTATTTATTGTTATAGTCGTAGATAAAGTATAGTATTCCACGAGCGGTAATGGTCATAACTCACTTGATGAATTACAGCACTCGCCTGCGGCTCGTTCTGCAAACTTCATCTGCGTGAGTTATGACCTACATTACCGCTCGTTAAATAATATACTATTACCTAACTAGTGCGGAAAGTGATACTGTTCCGCACGCTATTGCAGATGGCCGAACGACGCTAGCGGAGTTCGGCCAGCAATAGCGTGCGGAAAAGTCACTTTACGCATGTGTTAGGTACACTATTTTTTCTACTAGCATCCGGAAAAAAACCCAAAAGTTAACATAAAGAAACATTTATTATTAAAAACATATCAGCAACTTAATTATTATTATTTGGCACCCATTTGATAAGGCTTTTACCAGGGACATGAAAAATTATTGAAAAAAAAATTTTTTTTTCATCTAAAAATTATTGCAGATTTCTAACATTTTTTTTTATTTTTCAGTCATTTGGTAAACTACAACCATAGAAATACATATTTTAAATATTCAAATGTCAGTAGATATACTCCCCAAAAACTCTACAAATTTACTTTCCGCACTAGTGCGGAAAAGTGACTCTTTCCGCACGCTTTTTAGTGCGGAAAAGATTCACTTTCCACACGCTTGTAGAAAAAATCATTTTAATATTAAAACTGGTCTTGATTGGTTGACAGACGAGTGCATATTTCGTGGATCGTCATTATTTTGATGTCAGGAGTCTACCATTCTGTATACCTCTGTGTACAATTCACTATGAATCATTGTAGAAAATTTTCTAGATCGTTATCTGCCGTATTCTGCTCTCGATCCTTATGTCATACAACGTCCGGTCACTCTGCCTCCCATTGCGCTCAACACTGCCCTATTGCTAAAAGTTTATTCAACGGTTGTCATTTTTTTTCAATTTTTCTTCGAAGATAGATGTTTGACTTATGCCCTTCAAACGCCCTCCGAGTACAATATAGGTATCACATGGATTTTTCACGACTCGACCAAAATTGATAAGGCGCAATGCTCTTAAAAGTTACTAAGAGAATAATATTTGTACTAAAATATGTCCAATATAATTTAACTTCTTATCTAAATGTACATAAAACTTCAACTTGGAAAAAGTAACTTAATGCATTCTATTGGTTCAATCTTATGTTTCAAGAGTTATCGGCCAAGATAGAAGAACAGGGTTAATCAAATGGGCCATGAATCTTTTAAGGTGAGTTTTACAAAAAAAAGGTGCGAAATTTTATTGTCTTGCTTATGCAATTGATTGTCCTAGTATAGATATCAACGACTAATTGATTGATTGATGATTGATACGAAAATTTTAAATCAGTTATTGCAAACAGAAATTGAAATTGTTTTGCACAACTCTACCCTACATTTTTTAATTTCATCGGTCCCACAACTACCTCCATCTAGCTGCACCAAAAGTCAGCTACATTAAACCTGCAAGCGTTTTCTACACAGAAACACATTTTTATGGTTACCCGTCAAAGAAACCTCTGCCGCGCCTACAATTCTGCAACCAAAATTACATTATATAAGATATGGAAATGAGAACTGTAACATATACATCAAGTGAAGCATAGTGCTACTCTTCACCACAAGAGGGCAGCTGAAATAATAAATATGTAGGGGTGATAGAAGTATACAGACTGTTCCATGACGAGCTTACACTGGATACTACTCCACGATTTTTATAAAATTGGCATAGATGGAGTCGAGGCGAATTTATTATCCATTGAAAATATTTTGACATACATGTTACTTCCGAAACGACAACTTTGTTATTTTGAATGTAACATCCAATATATTATTCATATTTGGGATTCTACATCAAACTTTAATCACTTTGTGTTTAATACTCTGCTATTTTCCCATATCTAAAGTTTATACTTATCGAGATCTATTTTGTTAATTTAACATTGACAGGTTCAGACCTGTTGATATTGAAAATTCTGTGTGAACATCTCCAATAGAAAATAAAAAACATCCTAATTAGTGGGACAATCAAGGTGATTGATGACATGTCGAAAACTAATTTTTTGTAAACAAGGCTGTTGAAATTAAAAAATAATGCAAGGTTTAAAAGTGTTGAATATCTTCATTTTTTCAGATTGAACAACCATATTTTCATTATTTTTCTTAATTTTAATATCTAAAATAAGGGCAGTTCCTGTTGACTTACCTGAACAAAATCTTAAGCTTTGTTTAGATATTAACACGTATAAAAATATTAATCATCTAGGGCGGCACTAATTGCGTACCTAGCTATTTGTTAAAAGTTTAAATTTTTCGACTTATCACATTATTTCAAAATTATCAGTAGCATGTATTACAATCAGGTGATCTAGTGGTAGTGGCAACCATGATAACAGTTTAAATTACTTTAAAATTACTGTAGACCGATGTAAGGTCTTTTCATTCAGGCTAAATTTAATAATTTCTGTTAACGCGAACCAGCCTTCTAGATGTTGGAAGAACAATTCTTGCCATTTACCTGTTTTTTACGATATCTCAAGATAGGAAAGAGATATCGCCTTGCGGTTTGCGGTGTTTTATTACAAATTTAGTCTACTTTCCAATGACCCACTCCAATTTGTATGCTCCCATTCAAAATTGATAGGAGAAAACACATTATTTGAAATATATAAAACAGCGCCCTCTAGCATTCATGTTATCAATTAGATTGCTTCATATTCACAAATTTCCGATTGATGAACAAAAGCCCTTTTGAACAATATCAAGCTTATTGAAATCGGTCAAGCAGAACCGAAATTACAGGTGTTTTTTCGTAACAAGGTTCCCACTTTACCCCACTCCTTATTTGAAGAGATAGACTTGAACTTGTCCTATCAAAAGTGTGCAGAATTTGTCGAGGAATCTGATTATAATGTTTAATATGCTCATTAATGGGGTGAATTTTGAAAAAATTCCTATTTTAAAATTTTAACTGTCAAATACGCCCTCTAGCGGTGGACCTACAATTCTGAAAATAATTTCCAGGCTTTTCTCGAGGCCACTTTTGTCATAAAATTTTTTCCCCGAGCCTGTGCTATAATCCACTCCTGAGATATGGCCGACGGCCGTTCTTAGTTGGCCACCCGGTACAAATTAGACTTCTAGTGGTAGTGCGTAGAGGGAAATTAATAAGTGGACACTTCCCTCTGGCCTGACAGCTGCCATAAATACAGTTAGGTACATAGATAATAATATATGTCACCTAAGTATGTCACCAATTTAATTAATGAAAAGTTCTGGTATTAAATTTTCTTACCAAGTCTTCCTAGACCATCTATTAATATTCCGGAAATTTTCCCCAGCCGCGAAGTTTTCAAAAGAAATTCCGGAAATAATTCGGGCTCAAGATACGTTTAGCCGATCAGTTACATAGAATATTGGCTTATAGGATGATTCTATGTAAGAAAGCTAGCACTACATAATTTGATTTTTGCCGCGGAAATTCTTCGTTTCTGAGAGAACTCGAATTTTTAATTTTTCTATTTATAACTAAAATTCTGAACTTTACGTTGTTTTTAATATTTTTTTCATTATAGAATGATGCAAAAACATTTAATATAACGACCCGAACTAATTTTTATTCGAAAATGTATTTTTATTACAATAATTTTCATTGATTTTTCCGGGCTTAGAAAAGCCGAAATGTGATAGGAAGATGAAAACTACGTATTTTTGTTTGATTAATAATTTGCTATAACTTTTCTATATAACTTTTTCCGCTGAAATTCATCATAAGGGTGGTAAGGGTGGATTAACGTTTTGTTTGCTTCGTTGACAATTTTTTTCGAATTTTCGTATTTTTTATTGACCATAACGATATTAAGTTGATAGGAATAGATATTATTCATTGATCTGTGTCAAAGGTTAAAAAGAGGATCACTGCATAGTGGTGAAAGAACGCATTTCCGCACATTTTCATTTTCATATCGGTGCTTAAAAATAAGTCTACAATATAAAATAACATTAATTTTCCATGTATCTCATTTCGTTACATCTAAGCCCCATTAAAAAATGGCAACAGAGCATTTCCGCGGCAAAGTTTTTTCAGTAATATACTCCCTGAGGTACCTAGATGACAAAAAATTTTTTTTTCTTTTTTAACAGATTTTGGCCAAACGAAACTTTACCCATTAGATTAGATTAGATTAGATTAAAATTGGAGTGGCTCTTTGTCCTATCCCACTGCGACCTTTGCAGATCTATTGTGGTCCTCCCTATATTAGAGCTCGATATCCAGCTTTATTCTTTTTATTAGACTTAATAGTCTGGTTACCGCCTCCTTTGCGTAGCTCTCTGCCTTCGGTTTTTCTTCCCCGAATAAGTGAAACCGCAACCTTGCTAGGCCTTCACACTCACAAAGTACGTGCTCCGCGGTTTCTTCTTCTTCCTGGCAGAACCTGCATAGGCTGTCTTCTGCTAGTCCAATTGTGTGCATATGTTTCCTTAGCCTACAGTGCCCTGTGAGCATTCCCACTATTATCCTCGTCGTTTCTCGACTTTGGCGTAGTAGGTCGTGTGACAGTTTGGCCGAAGGGCTTTTAAGGAATAGTTTAGCGTGTCTTTGTCCTGGGGTTCCATACCACCAGTTCAACGCCTGGTTGTTTATCCATTTGTGGATGCTTCCTTTACTTAGGCATTTGGCAATTCCACAGGAAGGTTCTGGCCCTATCATGACCTCCGCTGCTCCCTGCTTGGCTAATTCATCGGCCTTTTCATTGCCTTTTATTCCTTGGTGGCCTGGTACCCAGGCTAGGGTTACTTTATTATGACTACCTAGTCTGTTGAGGGCCTTGCGACATTCCCACACCAGATTCGATGTTATCTTATATGAGCGTATCGCCTTTAGTGCTGCTTGGCTGTCAGAGTAGATGACGATTCTTTGGTTATTCACCTCCCGTCTTATCAACTCTTCTGCACAGCATTGCACCGCTATTACCTCTGCCTGAAAGACAGTGGCATGTTTCCCTAGGCTTAGAGAGATCGCTATCTTCTCCTGTACCCCGTATATTCCGGCTCCTACTCCAGAGTCTGTTTTAGAGCCATCAGTTTACCAGTTGAGATTCGCCATTATGGGAGGCCCTGCTTTCCAGTCCTTTCTCTCTGGAATTACGATTGTATATTCGTTTTTAAAACTATATTGTGGGGCAATCTGATCCTTTGGCATTCCCAGTATTGGATCTGCCTTTATTCCATCATATAGTTCTTTGTAGACCTTACCGTGTTCTTGGCTTATCGGAGAAGGTCCCTGTGATAATCTGTGGCTAACAGATCTTGCATTTCCTTGAATAAGTATATGCAGTGGTGGTAGGTTTAGTATCACCTCCAGAGCCGCTGTCGGAGTCGTCTTCATGGCCCCTGTGATACTCAAGCAGGCCTGCCTTTGAATACCACTTAGCTGCCTTTGCGCTCCGATCTGCAGTGTCCTGGGCCACCAAACAATTGATCCATAGGTTATCATTGGCCTCACAACCTGTGTATATAGCCATTTGGTCATGCTAGGATTTAATCCCCAATTCTTTCCACACATTTGCCTGCATCTTCCAAGAGCGATTCTGGCCTTATGTGCGGTTTTTTCAATGTGGGAGTTCCAATTGAGCTTCTGGTCAAATACTACCCCTAGGTATTTAACTTCATTCGCAAATGGAATCTCCACTCCGTTGATTTGCGGCTTTTGTAGTCCTTGCAATTTTCTCTTTTTTGTAAACGGTACCAGTGTAGTTTTGTAGGGGTTCACTGCTAGTTCCTCCTCCCTACACCAGCCACTCACTATATCAAGCGCCATTTGGGTGCGCTCCGATACTGTGTCCGGAAACCGTCCTCTTATGACGATGGCAAGATCGTCCGCATACCCCAGGCACCGAATACCTTTGTCTGATAGCCGTACTAGAAGCGTGTCTACTAGGATCGCCCACAAAAGGGGCGATAAAACGCCTCCTTGAGGACAACCCCTTTCCACACCCGCTGTGATGGTTGCCTCCCCCAGGGTGGATGTGATTATCCTATTCCCTAGATTAGCTGCAAGCCACCCGCAGATGATGGGTTCGACCCCCCTTCTTTCCATACACCTTGTTATAGATATTGGAGAAGCATTATTGAATGCTCCCTCTATATCCAGAAAAGTAGCTACTGCTATTTCCTTGTCGTCGATCGACTTGGACAGTAGCCTATTTAAATCGTCCAGAGCCAAGTCTGTTGACTTACCCTGTTGATACGCATACTGACTCTCGCTTAGAGGGCGAGTTTTCAGAGCGTTGTCCTTTATGTACCTATCCACTAGCTTTTCCAAAGTCTTGAGCAGAAAGGACGTTAGGCTAATTGGTCTATATGACTGGGGCGTTTGGTCAGAAATTCTACCTGCCTTCGGAAGGTATATGACCTTCACCTTCCTCCATATTACCGGAGTATGCCTTAAAGCTAAGCTAGCCTTGAAGATCTTACTTAGTTGTGGCGCTAATGCCTCTTTACCTTTCTGCAGTAGTACCGGATATATTCCATCCTCCCCTGGTGATTTAAAGGGTTGGAATTCGTCTATGGCCCACCTTATCTAATCTGGTCTTGTAATGTCAGTGGCAAGTTGCCAGTCTTCCCTACTGGGTCTACCTGCCTCTTGGGGATTGCTGACTACCTCCTGCATACTCAGATCAATGGTGGCTCCAGGAAAGTGTGCTTTTGTCAACAGCTCCAAAGTTTCCTGTGCCGTTTCTGCATAGTTTCCGTCCGTTTTCTTGAGGAGACTCACCTTGTCTTTAGAGCCATCCTTGGACAAAACTTTGTGGATTCGGGAGCATTCTGTGGTCTCTAGAACCTCCTCACAGAATCTTCTCCATGAGTCCCTTTTGGCCTTCCGGATCTCCTTATTGTATAGAGTGAGCTTACTCCTGTATAGGTCCCAGTTTTGGTTGAGTTTGGCTCTATTAAATAACCTTCTTACCTCGGTTCTTAATCCCTCTAGGTAATTGTTCCACCAAACTGTGTTCCTTTTGCGTTGCCTTGTTCGTTCTGGGTAGTTTTCTCGGTAGGCATTCAAGATTGCCTCATTAACCTGATCAACTGCCACTTCTAGGCTTTCTCTCCCTTTTATAGTGACTGTCCCTTCCTCAAGTGACTCTCTGAGGGATTTATTGTATCCTTCCCAGTTCGTCTCTCTTGGATTTCTGAACTTACTCATTATTAGGGGTGGTGACTCAAGATCGAATCTTATATGCCTGTGGTCGGAACATGATGGTTCCTGTGAAACCCGCCAAGCTACTATGTTATCACTTATTCTGCTGGTACTCAAGGTCAGGTCTAATACCTCTTTCCTAACTGCCGTGACAAAAGTAGGCTCAGTACCTTTATTGGCAATGAATAACCCTTCCCTAAGTATGAATTCATAAAATGACTCACCTTTTTTATTGATGTCCGTGCTGGCCCAGATGGTATGGTGGGCGTTGGCATCGCATCCTAATATAAGCTGCATGTCCCTCTCTCGGCAATAGTCCACTGCAGCCTTCAGTACCTGTGGAGGGCATGCTGGCTCGTCTCCCGGACAGTAGGCAGAACAGACGACTACACTCTTCGTCCCGCCCTCGGTTTGGTATGAAAGGACTCCTATAACAAAATCCCCAGAGCATAACCCCGAGATTAGTACACAATTAACCCTTTCACTATGTATTATACATGCTCTTGGCCTTAATGCTGGCTTATGATAGAGTAACGTACCTGTTTGTGGTTTGAGGCCTGCTATGGTCCTTCCATGTACCCATGGTTCCTGCAGAAGGGCTACGTCTATGCCTTCTTTCTCCCACCTTCGACACAACACGGCACTAGCTGCCTTGGCGTGTTGAAGGTTGGCCTGCAGGAACCTTACGCTGTCCTCTAGGTTGAAGACGAGGAGTCTTCTATGGGCTCTGTGACCTTGGTTGGCGTGTCTGCGGTCCTGAAGCAAGAGACGGCTTTGTTGAAGCAAAAAATGAATCACAGAAGATGATGCCTAAATTTGAGACCAAAAACCAGTTCTTGGTTGCGAAGAATTGAAAAAGTTTATAACTGAAGAAAGTTGGAAGTACTAAAATAAAATGAAAGTAATTTAATCTATTCCATATCTAATTTCCTTCAATGAATTTTATCTTAGCATAAATTTTTATGTATCATCCATAAAATATAGAAGAGTTTATGAAATTATTTTAAATATATTACGTTACAATCAGTATTTCTCCAAAATTTAGTTTTAAATATTGTAATTCAAAAGCTATTATTGAGCACCATTTCCTAGGTAAAGTTATTGATATCATTGAGGTTTCTAAGGTGAGTTTTCTATTCTGATATTAAATTCTCATTTATTTGACGTTTTTGACAAATCATCAATATAGCAATTACAAGTATAATATAGTATATTATTAAACGAGCAATTTATGATAGCCATAATTCACGATGGGTGACGTTTGCGTCACGAGCCGCAGGCGAGAGGCGCAAGTCACCCAAGTGAATTATGGCCATAAATTTCGAGTAGAATACTATACTTTGTCCACAACACTTGATTTCTTTATTAAATAAAAGTCAGTAACGATTTGGTATTATACTAACCTCAAAATGTTCTGACAGCTACATATATAAATATATAATTTGACATATATAGAGATGGGCGATACTGTAGAAAGCATCAATACAACGTACCGTTATAAATATATTGTTTTAAAATATTTAATATTAGAAAATATCGTTATGAAAAGTATCAATACTAAAAATTACAATATTTTATCGATACGATATATGTCAGAAACAAATTTCCTGAACAAAATACACAGATTTAATGGTTTATTTCATATTGTAGGTACCCCCATCTCTAGTTCATAATACACTGTAGTGTATTATGGTTCATAATTCACGACAGTTGATATATGGGTACCATATACCTTTTGTTAGGTGGTAAAATATCGGCTTATTATTAGGTGGTCGTGGACAAAATATATCACTACTAATCTTTATGCTGTCACAAAGAAAACTGTTTAAACTGTCATTTAAAAATATTTAAAAAGAACAGGATGGGAAGATTTTTTTTCTCAATTTATTAGAAAATTTTGATTTCCTTTAAAAAAAACCTATTTTTAGGGCTATTGCGGCACCTCAAGATAAAGATATAAAAAAAAATTTATAGTGTTGTTTGTGATACAAAGACGCAAGTTTTAAATGCTATTAGAATGTTTTACGGTAAAAAAAATATGTTGCCCTATAACTTCGTTCCACCCTTGTACAGGCACAGGGTTATTTATTATAAATCACGCCATCCCCTATAATCCTTATTATTACTTTCAGAAAAATAAGTCTCAAATGAAAGTTGTTTGGTTACAACTGAATTTAATCAATATTCTATCAAAAAAGTAGTAGCGTGCAACTTTAAGGAGATAAACAGAATAATGTTTTTTTTATGAGATACCCTGTATATTTTAACATTTTTAGGATGTTTTTTTCCTTATTCCAAAAATATATAATATTTTATTCCTACCTGGCTAATTTCTGATCGAAAAAAACTATTATCTCCACAAGTATAAATTCTAGATAAGGGGATTCCAACAAAAAGTGACATATGTAATGTAGAATCCGAAAAGTTAACAATATATAAGGTGTTACATTCAAAAAACAAAAATTCTGATTCGACTTTTAGATAAATGGGAGGATTAAATCCTCACAATTTGAAAAATTCACACAACTGGATATAATTTTCATCGCCACAAGAAAAACTTCAATTATAATATTCATGGAAAATGTTATTTTATATAAAACTCTGCTTGGTCTGGAACTTGGAATACAATCGTCAGATTTTATTAATTTCCAGACTTCTTTATCAGGATTATCAAAAAATATAAATTGGATGGAATGGAATGGAATAGGCCGATTAGCTACCCCAACAAATCCAAAGGGTTTCGCACCAAGGGATTATCCTTGAAACGGATGAAGAGAAAGTTATGAAAATCTAAGATGATGAATGAGACTTCGTTCTGCATATTTTGGAGCAAACGTGAAATGTTCTTACGTCAGCGTTTAGCGTACAACGACCATCTAGGTCGAATCACAAATGGGCTTATTTTATTTTTTCTCTTCTCAAAAATAAGCAATGTATCACTTTACAAGGAAATTACAATAGACATTGTAGAAATGATTGAAGTTATAATTTCTGGATGTTGGGTAAGTTACATTTATTCAAGTTGAAAATATTTCATCAAAGTAGGTAAGTGCTGAAAATGCAGGGCATTTGTTTGCTTTTCTATTCAAAGCCGCGAATATAATCGTAATGGAATAATTTCTTGCATTTCGGAACGTATGGGATTATTTAAATCGTTCAAGCTACTTGGACTGTCAACATAAACGCGGTCTTTCAGGTAGCCACTGAAAAAAAAATATGAAGTTTGCTGCCAAATCAGGGGATCTTGTTGGCCACCAAATTGCACGTCTCACCAATCCCTCTCTGATTGGAAATTGTACTTAAGTTGCCTAGCGTCTCTTAGATAATGTGGAGGTGTGCTATCTTGTATGAGTATACGTTTATATCAGGAAATAATTGATTTATTCAATTTTTGAGATAAATCAAGATATTTAGCACCAGTAATTAAGTGTGTCTTCAATAAATAAAGGACCAGTCAAATCGCTTTTCACAAAATCTCACACATTTAATTTTTGTGGACGCTGTGTACAAAACCCATCATCACTGAATACCAAAGAATCTGAGAAATTGTTTTGCATCCTAATTTTCTCTGTAATTGTTTCACAAAGCTGCAATATCGTCTATTAAAATTATCCCCAGCAAATTTTTGGAGATTTTGAAGTTTAAACGGATAATTGTTTTTATGCATTTTTATCTAATTGTATTATTTATTTAGCTAATAATTGATTTATGCGTAGCTTTAAGGACGCACTGTAATCTGTGTCTTTTTGCTATTTATGTATTATGATTGGAAATCCATTTATATTTTTAATGGGCTTGTTCAAGAAAAAAATTTTAATTCAATTATGGAAAATGAAACTCATTTTAAACGGATTCCCAAAATTTTAGATTTTAGAAAGTTTAAGGGCTAAAAATTTTTCCTGCTATTTTAATGGTTCAGTTTTACAAAATTGATCGAACTTGGAATCCCTTTCTGATACATCTCAAAAATTTTTAACACCGAATCTATAATTTATGTAAGTAAAAATAAGTGATCGACACATTTGTTTCTTCTCAATACCTACTTCAAAAAATCATAAATACTTCACAATCAGCCCCTCAGAGGAACCCTTGTCTTCAGCAATCAATATTAGATAAGGTTTTTGTATAACAGGCAACATATTATTTGTATTTAAGGAAGGTTTGAAAAAAAACATGTGCTTTCTGAAACTCCTATCACACAGTGTCATCAAAATTGTGTCTTGAATAGAATATATAAAGTTACTTACTGGAAAGCGATTACTGCTTTAGTATTGCCCAGTCGTATTTGTTCTTCGGCATGCTTATTTGACAGATCTTGGTATACACTAAAGCTCACACATGAATTAATTGCGCACCCATACGCTCCAATATAAAAATCGATAAAAAGTAGGAAGTTTATATTCATTTATTCCACTTTAATGGGTATATATATTAGTACATAGGTATACCGGCAGAGGTGATAAATATTGACTGGAACTTGCAAAATGAAGAAAATGTTTACATATAATTATATTCTAATTTTACAAACCCAGTGAAAAGGACACTACATAAGTTTTTCTACATTCAGGCAAAAAACAACACTTTTGAGAACCACATTTAATGGAAAAAGTGGTACTTTATTGCACTAGTGCAATAAAATATTTTATCTGATGGCATGTCATAATGACAACGTTATGTCACTCAATTTTGATGACATAAGGAAGCTCATTATGGGACTGAATTCATTATGGGACTAAGTACCATAATGAATTCATTATGGTACTAAGTTCCATAATGAAATTCTATAAGGAAAACATGTAATGGTTTGATCAAAAAAGTTTATTCAAAATGCATAACTATGTACAAAACTATTTATTATAAATGGTAAAAGAACAATTACTACAATTTGTAATATTAATTCCAATGGATTCTACAGTTTTTACATCAGTAGTTGATGACAGCGATAAATAAATATTGCCGTTACAACCTGATGACGTTGTCAAGGAAATGGCAAAGCACAGCTCACTCACCTACTAATATTTGAAACTACACAATACTTACTCCTTTAAAAATAGTTGTCATTGTGACATATCGAAAATGCAGTTTTTAATTTTTCGAAAATGTATTGATATAAATGCCATCAGATAAAATTTTGTATGTAATACGAATCATAAACAATCATTATGGCACACGCCGTGTTATCGGACTCGGCTACGCCTCGCCCATAATGATCGTCTTTCTGATCCTTATTACATAAATAACTATTATTGCACTCATCTGTCATTCTTGTGTCAGTTTTGTGATGATTAATGACAAACATAAACATTTAAATTGAATAAAAATCCATAGCAAGTATCTGATCCTGCTTTAATACAACAATAATACAGTGGACGGCTAATTTATGGAATATTATCATTATTTCGAGAACCGTCGAGTTTTGAGGGTAATCCCGAAACAGGTCGATTTTTGTTATAAAATACCCATCTTATAACGTACATGGAGTAAGGATGACGTCACCGGTGTGGGTGTAGTGACGTAATCGTTAATTTTTTTAAATAGAAATCGGTATAATGCGACACCTCATTTGAAGGAGAATTTAATTCTCTATTTAACGACATTACATTTGTAACTAAAATATTTTTTTAAGGGTACAAAAACATTTCTTTTTTATTTAAATTCAACCAAATTACAACTAATGATTTAATTGATAACGTACCTTAAAGTAACCAAATTATGCATAATAATTATTTTAAATTAAATGTTCCAAATGCCATCCATCGGTTCTTGCCATGACTTTCTGAAATAAATACTTAAAAAAGCAAAAATAAGTAAAAATAATAATGGACACAAAAAGTTATCTCATAAACACTGAAACTTTTTGTCAAATGTTAAATCAAGCAAGTGATATTGGCATAGTTACTGTAATATTTATTGTCGTAAATATTTTTTGATTTTGTGAATTGCCATCAGTTGTCAATTGTAATTTTTACTTTCGATTACTAAATTATGGCTCACCTAAATGAAACACAACGCATAGAAATATTAATTCTTAGCGGATGTGGAGATACAAAAAGAACACAGAACGAGGTATGCAATTTATTCAACGCAAAATATCCAGACAGACCCATCAGCCAATCAACAGTAAGTAAAATAGTCCGAAAATTTGGAGAAACTGGGCACGTTAAACATATTCCAAACGCTGGGCGTCCTAAAATTGCAGACAATGTGAAACTTGATGTTTTATTAAATGTCCATGACAATCCTCACAGTAGTTCAACACAAATGGGTGAATATGCTGGAGTTTCCCAACGATCGGTATTACGTATTTTAAAAAAAGAAAAATACCATCCCTACAAAATTCAACTACACCAGGAATTAAACGACGACGATCCCGATCGCCGGCTTCAATTTTCTGAAATTATGCAGGATTTATGTATCGGCAATCCACGTTTCATCAATCAAATCCTCTTTTCCGATGAAGCCACATTTTTTTTACATGGTACCGTGAATCGTCAAAATTGCAGGTATTGGAGTCAAGAAAACCCACATTGGATGACTGAGGCACACACGCAATATCCTCAGAAAGTGAATGTATGGGCAGGGATCATCGATGACAGAATCATTGGCACTTTTTTCTTTGAAGAAAATCTAACAGGAGAACGTTATTTAACTTTTTTGAGAAATCAACTTATACCTGTCCTTGCTAACATGTATCCAAATGCCAATAATGCAAATTTACCTAGTGACAATATCTGGTTTCAACAAGATGGAGCCCCTCCGCATTACGCACGTGAAGTACGTCAATTTTTAAATAATTGCTTTCCCAGGAGATGGATCGGAAGACGAGGTTTTATAGAGTGGCCAGCAAGGTCGCCAGATCTAACACCTCTAGACTTTTTCCTGTGGGGTTACATAAAATCAAAAGTTTATGTCAATAGACCCCAAAATTTACAGAACTTAAAAGATAGAATTAGGCATGAAATGAGTCTCATTACTCCAGAAGTCATCCGCAATGTACTTGATGAATGTGTCCGTAGATTCGCATATTGTCAAGAAACCGATGGAGGGCATTTCGAACATTTAATTTAAAATAATTATTATGCATAATTTGGTTACTTTAAGGTACGTTATCAATAGGCATGATGACTGTCACTAAGAATCACCGAAATATTGATTTGATATAATTATTTAAGATGCAGAGATTCTACAGAAATCACTTATTTTTCATTTTCATGTGTGATTACATTTATTTTAGTAAAAATATAAGCACAAAATTTAACCATCCGCCATCTTATCTCAAACGCCAATCAGAAGAGAGTGACGTCATGCTTTCGCAGATATCCATTATCCGACCCAAACCAAATCCGAACATCTGTTTTGTTGTCTTTATATTATCTATGGTTTTGTATTTCCTTTGTTGCTGTTGGCTTTTCTTGGTTCATGTGATATTTTCTCGTTATATACTATCAAGTATCTCTGTTTTTATTACCACAAAAAACCGTTTTTGAAATTATGTTTATGTATCAAAATAAACTTCTAACCTGCAAGCTGTCAAGTGTTTGAAGTCTGTCTTTGACGATATTACTACATGACACAGATCATAGATAACCTATCGACAGTTGACACTGTTAAGAATTGATGACGTCATAGAAGGACGCCATTACTATTATAGCGTTTTGGCGCATAATTTAAAATGTGTTTTTAAAAGTTGAATTTTTCCTTTAAAAACATCTTTTTTTACAGAAATAACATTTATTGTAGATAAAGTATATACGTGAAAACATCGTGGAGCAGTTTTTCAAAATCAGTCATCATGCCTATTAAATCATTAGTTGTAATTTGGTTGAATTTAAATAAAAAAGAAATGTTTTTGTACCCTTAAAAAAATATTTTAGTTACAAATGTAATGTCGTTAAATAGAGAATTAAATTCTCCTTCAAATGAGGTGTCGCATTATACCGATTTCTATTTAAAAAAATTAACGATTACGTCACTACACCCACACCGGTGACGTCATCCTTACTCCATGTACGTTATAAGATGGGTATTTTATAACAAAAATCGACCTGTTTCGGGATCACCCTCAAAACTCGACGGTTTTCGAAATAATGATAATATTCCATAAATTAGCCGTCCACTGTATATGTATATCTTACTACTTAGTTTCAACGAGTTACAATTATTGCAAAAATCTTTAATTATTTAAAATTTAAATGGTCAAGGCGAGAACCAGCTATGATTGAGTACTGACAAGGTGGAGGCCATAAAGATACAAAAAAGAAGAACGGTTTGAGTTTGATTGGGTTAGGTTAGGTTCCCAACATATTATATTCTAATTTTCCAGTTTTTGCATGAATTTAGAAAAAATATTGTATGCAACTCTTGCAAAACGTGTTTTTTGCACTCGACGTGTTGTCCAACTCGGCCTAAAGACCTCGTTGGACATAACTATTAATTTAATGTTTTCTCAAATGTTATTATCCTAATAGGTGCGTAAATTGATAATATCACGTACATACGACTGAAGTCGACCGGCAAGGGAAGCGGTCAAAGGCTGGAAAGACAATTTACGTATGAGTTAAACACATTATTTTTTCTACGACCTTATATACAAAGTATACCAACCCATTTTTCCAAAATTATTTTATTTCAACATACGAATACAAAACAAAATTATTATAAATACTTAATGAAAACGAAATTTGTTGCATTCTGTAAGTTACTTGAAGTTGCCGGTCCAGTGGAGTTATTTGTTCTTAACTGGTGACGTCGATTAAGGATGGCATCGGCTGCAAGTCGCAGCATTACTGTCAAACATTACTGTCGACCGGTAAACAACCCTCACCGTTCTTAATACTTATTATAATATTATTTCATTGAATTCAAATGGCTATTTTGTGATTGTAGAAATTTATATTTCTGCGATCTATAGGTAAATATTTGCTCGATATATTTGCTCGATATATTGGCATTATAAGAATTTTATAATAATTTTCCCAACAAGGTACCAATATTCAATGGTTCCATAATTAGATTGAATTTTCTGGAAATTTAACCACTCAGTATTAAATATTATGCCAAATGCGTCGTTCAGAAAGCTTTCTTGGCTTAGAAAGAAATATAATCCAAAAGTAATTTCTGGAAGCCCAAAAGTACCGCGCTTTCCGGATAAATCTAGTTCCAATTTAAAATTGGTAAATTTCGGAACTGAATGTGTCAAGGTCATCCGTCACTTTGTCACACGAACTGGTAACATCCGTATCTGTAAAAATTTGGAGGATGGGTGACTCCACAGCACAGACCACAATTGGCCCATTGTGCATCCTTCTGAGATTCAGACTTCCTTCTAGCTCGTCATCCAGCCTACTTGTTTGAAGTAGGCGATAACGTTGCCGGAAGTAAGCTGAATTGTGTTACCCTGTACTCGCCGAATAGAGAAAACCTAAGTTGAGAGAGTGTCGGACATTCACAAAGAATGTGTTTGACAATATCATCTTCCTGTTCATATTCCCTACAAAGTGAAGTGTTAGTGTTGATTTACCTACGATTTTCACATAAACATGTTCATACCTCTCTGTATAACGTAGCAGCACCTTATATCAAATGCTTCGAATTCGGAATGATATACAGGGGTTCTTATTTGAAAAATCATATGTTTGGTTTGTAACGGAGATATGCAACATAATGTCAAAATATGCACCTTGAAGACATCTACTATTTTTGTTGGTAACATTTTTCGATATCCCTTGAAGTAACCTATATACCGAAGTTTGTCGTAAGTTTGGTACACTCTGTATATATTGGCCGTGATCGTTATTGTAAGATAGTTGAAATGATAGAAATAAGAAGAATACGAACTATTTATATTTCATCTCACTTTAAGTAGCATGACAATCATAGTTTCAAAATAGTGATAAGAATGCTGATGATATGAAAATAAATAAAAAAAGTGGAAGTGATAGACTTATCTAGAAGCAAGAAATTGGGAATGAGGGAAGAGGAGGAGAATATAGTTATAATTACCAATCAGCATTTATAACCCAATTTTCCGGTCGAGATGATTATTGATCAAAACTGCGGCGATCGTTAATTATTTTACGTTCCATTTAAGTAATATATTTCACGAGGTACTGACAGGTGCCACTAGACAGACTAGACAGCTATTTCCATTAGAGTTACCACGACCAGAAAAATTCATTTAATGTGGGCGGTATATGAATGGGGCTTTAGTTTGAAAATATTTGTCTAAAGGAGTCCATTAATTTCAATTAACTTGTGTGATTTGGAAATTGACTATTATACATTGATGTATAGAAAATGTGCTCGAAAATTTCCAATTTAGTACTGTCGTGTTTCCAAGACAACTTTCGAACTAACTTCCCCGGACTATATAGTACCCAATGAGCAAAATTGGTACAGTGAATGGAATTATAATAAAATTTCCAGGACCTACCTACCGAAGTGTACCGAACCATTAATAAAAAGATGAATAAATTGAGAGTATTTTATCATCCTGTAGGTATGTACTAAAGTGACTAAATGAAATTTTGACATTTTTTTTTTGGGTATAAACTATTTTGCCTATTACGTTTCCAAACCTTTTTTAAGGTGTGCTCTGAAAAATATAAATAAGTCCCATCCTGTATATGTTGATACTTTGAACTATTTATGTGTAAGTTTACGACTAACTAGAACATATCAATGGTACTACTGCTACTACTGCTACTAGCTTCCTCATTCCTCATTCCCACTTGTGGGATCTATTATGGATCTGTTCAGTGATAGAGAAGAAGAGAAGAGCTCAGGAGAAGGGGACCTCTGAGGAGACTCTGGAGATGGGCGACCTTACGAAAGAGGCTCCTGAGAAGTGCCCTGAAACCAAGCCCTCTGAGCAAGATATTCAGATGATGGGAGTGGTAAGGGCCCAGGCAATGCCGGGAACAACTGCCTCATCACCTGGAAGACCAAAAAGGCACCGCAAGTCTATTTGCAGTGCCGGAAAACGCAGAAGAAGAGCCGCAAGGGCAACAGAAAGGACATCGAAAGGTGGCCCAGCTGGCACTTGCAAAGAGGTGGCATAAGTACCGCCAAGCCGGGTCACGCATGATAGTGCTTGTCCCAGCGGGGTCTTCTTGATGTCACCAAAGGGGGGGACAAGAGGACCCGGGTGTCAGGCGGGCTTCCAAGAAGGCGTGCACGGTTCCTGGTGAGCACAAGTCGTAGGGGGAAGCTGCAAGCAGCGACCTCAAGGTGACCATCATCCGTGATGGCTACCCAGGCTCACCAGGCAGCAGTACGCAATTGCATGAGGATATGTACAGGACTGGCGCCACATTTGTGCCGAGCTTTGAGGGACACTCGTTTGCCTGGGGAGTCTGTAGGCCTGTGAGCCTGTGGGCTCTCTGGCTTGGTTCAAAGAGGCGGCAATTGAGATTAAGAGGGATGTCTAGCGCTCAAAATCATAAGGCAGTCGGCCTTCGATCACCTTGGAAGGGCAATAATTTGGGTGCTAGTGCCGGTCGAGTCGTCTCCCCAAGAGGTCCCCAGAAGGATCCGGATTGGTAATCCGACCCTGAGGACTGGAAGGTGATTCGGGCCTCCCGATGGGATGCTACCTCTTTGAGGCAGAACATCGTATTGGGACTTGATCCAATATCGGTGGGGGCACTCAACGATACGGAGAGGGGAATTCGGTATGGACTCGGGAAGGTAAGAACTATCTTCTCGAGAACTACGGAGACCACCCCGGAGTAAATTATTAATGGGCAAAGAGGTAGCTCTATAGATATTTGATATCTGTTGTAGGAGCCTTAAAATTTACCCAGATTAACTTGCAGCATTGTTGTGCTGCTGCAGGAGTATTCGCGCAGAGGATGGCAAAGCTGTAGACAGGCATATGCCTTATACAAGAACCATGGGTGTATAAAGGTCATGTGCGAGGCTTACGCACACCCAGGCGTAGCTTATTCTATGCAGTGGGTGAACCTAATTCTAGAGTTTGCATTTCTACGCACTGCAGTGTAAGTGCAATACTGATAAAGGAAGTTTGTTTCAGGGACATATTAGTGGTGAGAGTGGACTTCCTGGACAGGAATAGTACAAGGCATAGTTTATTGGTATGCTCTGCTTACCTGCCCTACGACTCACAGAGGTTATGTGGATCGAAGCATAACCATATACACTGGCAGTCTGGCAGCAATTAAAGTGGGTATACCAGCAGCTCAGGACTTGCTGACGAATGTCGGGAACGACTTGCTAATCTTGCAGTGCGGCTAGAATGGATTGCAGTCCAATCTGGATTATTTTAATTCTAGTACAATAACGAGCGTTCATTATTTTACTAGTAAAAGAATAGGTTATTTTTATGATCTGTGCTTTCTAAAATAATATAGATATTATCATACGCTTGAAGAAAAAATAATTTTTTTTTCGAAATCCTACTCTGCATGAGTATCAGACCAAAAAATTTACTCTAGTAAATCCAGTCATCGCACAATAAATTAACCATATCATTTTACTGCATAGTGTAGAGGTATCCAAAGAAATATTACATACAATCTTCTAGATTTTGTAGGCAACAAATTCTATTCTACATCCTTAGCCAATTCCTTAATTACGGAAAGTGTTAACATTTCTTCATCATTTTGCATTATTTCAGATAATATATCTAAACACAAATTAATCTCTTCTCCAAACAACTTAATCATAATATAAACGGATGAAAAACTGCGATTTTCAACTAGACAATTCAGAAAAGGTAAATAGCAGTCCAGACTTTACTTAGCAACGGTAATGATAATGTGATTTAAGCAGGCTCATGGAGTCACTTCACGTCACACATACATAGTCAGGGGTGGAGGGGCCAAGATGCACCAAGAAAAGAGAATTTCCTTCCTTTATATAGGCCAGTGAAGTTGATTTTTCTGAAACTTTGAGACCATGTTGCAATTGCGATTTAATGAGACACATGTTTTTCTTTTTCCCAAAAAACGTTTTCGCAGCCCCATAACGTTATATGAAAGTATACGTCGTAAATTGATATTTCGAAAACTAAAAACTACATCTTTTTAAAAATGGTCGCCATTTCAGCACAGGAAATCGTATCTAAGCCAGTCTTTTCTCAAAATGTGCGTAATTTAATCAGCTCTATCACGCATCTTCCATATTTCCAATAACTTGCGATTTCTAAAAAATGCCTGAATCGATTAACGAGAATTTTGGATAGGTATGTCATATTCGGATATATGTTTAAGCTTTCTTCTGGGCTAAGCCGCAATATGCCAACACAAAATGTGATTTTTTCACTTTTTCACGTAGTTTTTGGCATCTAGCACTCTCCAGGTGAGCACTATGATAAATTCAATAGCAACAACTTAACATTTCAAACAAATTGTAGTTTTTAGTTTTCGAAATAACGGCCTTACTATGTATACTTTAACGTGAGCTTCAAAAACGTTGCTTGAAAAAAAGAAAAAACATGACTCATTGAATCGATTTTTTTTGCTCGTTAAATCGACGTGTAATCGGCCACAGATAATTTTCTGCCCATGTGGTAAAGTACCTACTAGAGCTAACTGCACCGGTGCTACTTGAAAATTTAAGTTTCGATTACGAAAAGAAACAGTCAGATTTGGCTACCATTTTTTCATTCACTGGATTATATTTTATATACATCTGTCACATTTCAATTTTTACTGAAATAAAAATCCCTGTCCGCCTGTCCACATCCTGTTTTTAGTCGACTTAGGCAAAATAAGACACGGTGCAGTTGAATTACACCAAGTTTTACTTAATGAAAGTATTAGAAGAAGAAACGGTGCAGTTGGCCCTTAAAGTCATATTACAGGATACTTTCACATGTTTTGGAGTAATACACAAAGTTTATAATTGAAATTGTGAAATTTGTATAGCTTGATAACAACAGGAGCCATGAGAACAACACCAACCGCTGCAATGGAACTAATTACTGGTCTGACCATGGTCTGACCCCTCTGGACATGTACGTCAAGGAGGTTGCGTTAATGGCCATGGTACGATTGCGCACGGCTGGTGTAAACCCCGAAGTAGGAGTGGGCCAATTGCGGTTAAGCCTATGGCAAGAAGCGCTTACTGCGCTACCTCTGCTGCAGGCAGCCAATGATGCAATTGAACCCAGGTTTTTGTTTAATAAACCCTACAAAATACAAATAAAACAGAATACAGAGCCAGATGCTGCAGATGCAATACGCATTAATACAGATGGTTCAAAAATGAATGAAGGCTTAGTATGTGGAGTTTACTCGAGAGCCCTAAGCCTAAGGATTAAGTGGGGAATGGGAAACAATACTAGCGTGGTTCAAACAGAACTGGATGGTATCTCAATTCCCACAAAAGAACTTACCAGAAAGGGAATTTCTGACAAAATTATAATAATCTGCACTGATAGTAGACAAGCCCTATTAGCCTTGAACAGACAACATGTACTAGAGTGCCACCAAGATTTAGCTAACGCCTCGGCAGATAACAATATTATCCTGAGGTGGGTTGAAGGGCACGACAGGAGTGAAGGAAATCGATCACCGATTTTATAGCCAAGGAAGTCGCTGTACTAAAAATTATTGGACCTAGTGACACCTACGGCCTGACGACTTCGACAATTGCGGAACTAGCCAAAAGTTACACCCATGCTCAATTCCTTGAGAGATGGGAGGGAATCAAAGGATACAGTTTCGCCAGGATCACCCTTGGCGACCCTGGGAAGATGGTGCCGAAGAAATATTTGGCGATGACCATGAAAAAACTACGTATAACAGTGGGATTTCTGACTGGCCACTGTCAACTAAGGAAACACCTCCATACTATGGGGCTAGTGGATACACCCCTATGCAGGATGTGTGAACGGGAAGATGTTCGGCGAGTCTTGGCCTACACCTGCCGATATAAAGGAGATGTCTCCTAGTGACCTGTCCACCTTCCTGAGAAGGACAGGATGGACGGTGACCTGGGAGGACAACTCTTCGGGAGGATGTACAATGGGTCACATGTGGCCTAAGTGCTGTGAGCCCACACTCACCTCCCCTACTCTACAGATACAGAGAACAACAGTAAATTAGCTACTCTGTTCAATTGCTTCTGTGTAAATAATTACTAGAGTAGATATATTATGTGAACTACAATCAGCAAATAGTTTCGACTCTGGTAAAACAGATTATGGATAGTTAACTGCATTTCCAAGAGTATATATACATCCTTATTATCTCAAGTCATTCCGGTTTGAAATTACGTAAGATCTAGCAGAAAAATTATTTCCAAAATATGGTTATAATATATTGTGAAAATATTGAATGGAAATGAAGTGTTATTGCTGTTTGTATCAAAATACTATAATCAGATTAATACCTATTTGCATTTTAACCGTAACAGGAATATAAAGTAAAAGTAAACACCTTCAATAATTATCATATTTCATAAAAATGGCCATGTGTTACATAACAACCGTAACAAAAAGGAAGTAGGTATATTAAAATAAATTTGGAGAAATTAGCACTCAGCCTGCTGTTTTCGTTGAACATTTTCTTCAGATGTCATCGTACAGTAGCGTAGTCGAAATGAAAGGTAGAAATTAATAGCTATTCACCTACTACTGCGGGAAATGAATCGGAGCGGAGTTCGGTGAAGCAGCCGAGTGCGGAAAAAAATTTGCCGCAAGTGTTAGGTACCATAGTTTTTCTACGAGCGTGAGGAAAGTCAACAGAACTTATCAAAGTTTGAGATATTTTATATTTTATGCTTATAGTTTATTCAGAAACATATCTATTTTATTAGATTATTGATAAAGTGAACATGAAGTAAAATATTATTACAATAATAGTTACATGTCAAAATCTAATACCTAATTATTTATATTACAATTCATTGTAAAAGTACAATTATTTGCATTACATTGCTGTCGACCGGTAAACAACCCTTACCATTGTTGATAATTATACTATTTTTTTATTGGTGAACCCTTTTACCTGTTTAAAGCACGCCCCAGCGTGATTAAAACGAACTTTAAAACACGCGCGTTTTTTAAAGTTTTCATGGCAACATCAACATCTCGAGAAACGAAGTGTGATGTCTAATGGTATGATTGTCTAAATGACAATATGTATTTAGTTTTCAGCGATTCTAAAAAGTCTCTCACCATTAGAGTTTTTATTTAAATATATCAGTTTTGTCACTTTGACAATTCAAAGTGACAATATGAATAATAATTAGCAATTTTCCTTTTTTTTGCAAAAAAATGGTACTAAGTTTGATTGATTTTTCCGAGAATTAAAGAAGAAGTGGAAATTCGTCCATCAGTGTAATCTCACATTTTGGTAACCTCTGTGTTTTCTGATTTGATACATATGGTTAGTGACCTTTGAACCCGCACGATAAGAGTGCCTTCGACTATAGAATGGTTGGTGTTAAATATCTTGTAAATATACCAATCCGATTTGACTTTGAAGTATAATTCGATAACTGTTGGTGCCTATAACAGCCCGGGAAGTAGTTGTTGTCTCTCAGTTGAACGGTCACTGTTATATTTTCCAAAACTTATAAAACGTTAAAATTATTATTATTCTGCGATATCTATTGGTAACGCGCTTTATTAAATAAGTAAGGAAACTGTAAAATGCCATGCTTATGGTTCAGTTTACAAGTTCATAATAGTTATTCATGATACAAGTGCATGAAATTATAGGTACTTTTGCGAGTGCCTTTTTTGCAGCGAGTACGCAAAAGTACTCCATGCTCAAGTGTCATACAAAACTTCATCTACGACTACATGGGTAAAAATTGAAAAATGCGCTCTGAATGGGGTAAAAAACAAATAGCTATTTATGTAACAAGTGTGTAAAGTAGCCTTTTTTGACGAATGTGAGTATTGTCGCGACAATGAAATCAGTCAAAAAAAGGCTTTACACACGAATTACATACAATATGCTTTCTACTATCAAAAAATTCATCAAAATACAGAATCTTAGGTAATATGCCACTAAAAAATTTTCGGAATATTTTATCATTATATTTTTCCTACACTATTTGCGAAGTAATCTTCTGAGAGATCTATAATTATTATAATCTGGAATAACATCATAGTTTCTTGAAAATGTTCAATACTTGAATATAATTACAATTGATTAACATAGGTATAGTCTGAAGATCTCAATTTATTTTTTATTTTTGAATGTCAGATTCAATTCACAAAGAAATGTCAGTCACTCACCGCCAACTTATACCTATTTACCGTATTATTTTCCAGCACTCAATAATTATTTAACAATAAAATTATTTGGTTACTTCACCGTTTTCAATCTCTGATTTATGCAAAAAACTTAGATTTAATATCAGTTTATTTAAACTATATTTTTATAAGACTAGATACCTATAACTACATACATATTGGAGTTTAGTGCGTAAAATATCAACTCGCTGCTCGGTGACTTCTTAGTTAGTTGAATCTTCAAACTCTATGCCAGTATATTGCTCTTCCAGTTTGTACCCGCAGGTTAGTCCGCGTAGATCTACACCAACGTTTAGACCTGTAATCTATCTTGTGAGATGAAAAGGAATTCCGCTCCAATGGGGAACGGTTTGAAAAAAATTTCAACCAATTTTGAAATATATTTTGATTCAATCGAGAAAAATCCTAGTACTACATATAAACGTAGTGCTGATTAACAAGGGTTACAGAATTATAGTTAGTAGAGACTTGAATTGTGACAAATGTAGTATTTATAAGATGACACATGGGGATTCCTGTACAAAACTGTCAAAGGCGAGATTTAAAAGTAGTATGAAAATAGAGTTCAATTTTTGTAAACATAGCTATCCCTTTATTGCATTAAACCAAAATATATAAATATAATAGTTATTTATGCAACAAGTGCAAAAAGTGAGTGTTTTTTGCACGCGACGTGAAATTGTCCAACGAGGTCTTTAGGCCGAGTTGGATAACACGTCGAGTGCAAAAAACACGTTTTGCAAGAGTTGCATACAATATTTTTTCTAAATTCATGCAAAAACTGGAAAATTTGAATATAATATTTTGGGAGCCTAACCTAACCTAATCAAACTTAAGCCGTTCTTCTTTTTTGTATCTTTATGGCCTCTACCTTGTCAGTACTCAATCATAGCTGGTTTTCGCCTTGACCATTTGAATTTTAAATAATTATAGATTTTTGCAATAATTGCAATTCGTTGATACTAAGTAGTAAGATATATTATTGTTGTATTAAAGCAGGATCAGACACTTGCTCTGGATTTTTATTTTATTTAAATGTTTATGTTTGTCATAAATCATCACAAAACTGACACAAGAATGACAGATAAGTGCAAAAAAGAACCACTTTTTCCATTAAATGTGTTTCACAAAAGTGTTTTTTTTTTGCATGAATGTAGAAAAAATACTTTTTTCTTCCTTTGTATTATTTAAATACCTCTATTCGTACCGCTACTGGAAAAAGGTGGCTAAACTACATACTTGGCAGGTACATCATCTGAATTCCGGAGGGTACCCACCTGCCGATCAGCTGCTTTATTCGGCATTCATTCAATAACAAAACACATTTAGCTTATCATATGTTTTAAAACGTCTACACTCATAAGCCAATTTCTATATATTTCTTACTTGGAGTTTGAGTGATACATACATTGCGGATGTGGATGATTTACTATGGTTTCATGTCTTTATTTTGATTAGAAAGTATGCTTGAAATAATTCAAGCAAACTGGACCATTTTTATTATTGTTATTTTTTCAACCCATTCTTCCAGAAACTATTACAATTGTACCGCTCATTTAAAAACTACGAAGAGTAATTTGAAAAGCTTCACTCACACCACTGAAAGTTATCAGATCAGTTACTAATGGGTGTGTTCCCGCAGTCGTGTTTCAAACACAACGTTGTTGGAAAGTCTCGCACCAATGTATTATATTTGAAACGGATAAAAGGATAGTTATGAAATTTAAGGAGATGAATGAGACTCCATACTGCCTATTTCAGAGCAAATGTGAAATGTTTTTGACGTCAGCGTTTAGCGTACGGCCACTATCTTGAATTTTTTTAAATGACAACCAAGGTCGTGCGACCCATCACAGAAAAGCTTATTTTTTTCCAAGAATAATCCCAACCCTTCACAACAGAATGTCCTATAAAATATTTTAAAAATTAAAGTGTACCGTATTTACCTACTAATTACTTGGACTTGTAGGCTTTTAAAATAAAACGTCAACCACATCATTATTTCATTATTTATGTACAAATTGTCTAGGCTGATACTTGTTTCAAATTAGTACGAAATTTGAAAGTAAATTGAGAAAAATGGCACATTTATCAGAAAAACAACGCATCAAAATCTTAATATTGGTTGGATATGGTAACGTACCCATGATAAAGTAACTTATCTTTCCAACGATTCAAATCCTGAATGCCCTCCTATGAGTAGATCTACAGTGACGAGATTAGTAAGTGAATTCAATGAAACTGGTGGTGTGAAAGATATTCCTAGGTCTGGTAGACCGAAAATTGCAACCAATAGAGGTGAAACTTTAGATGTTCTATTAGATGTTCAAGAAAACCCTAAAACATCTACAAGTATATTGGCAAGAGAACACGGTATTTCTAGACAGTCTTTACAAATTATTTTGCATGAAAATAACTTTCATCCTTATAAAGTTCAAAATCTTCAACAATTGGTCGAGAATGATTTTGATAGGCAATTAGAATTTTGTGAAATAGTTACAGAGAAAATAAGTATACAAAACAATTTCTAAGATTTTTTATTATTCAGTTATGCTTGAACGGTACTGTTAACAGACATAATTGTCAGTACTGGTTAGATTCTAGTCCGCACTGGATGGAGGAGGTTCATACACAGCGTCCACAAAAAGTGAGGGTTCATTGAAGGTACGCTGACCGGTGCTAAATATCTTAACCCAATCCAAAATGAAATTATACCTAAAATAATTCGATTATTTCCTAATATGAATGTATACTTTCAACAAGATGTCACACATCCACATTATCAAGAGGTGCAATTGAGTGGCCCGACTTGACACTACTAGATTTTTTTCTCTGGGGCTACCCGAAAGAACGCGTTTATGTTAACTGACCAACTAACTTAAACGATTTAAAGGATCTCATACGTCTCGAAATGCAAGGAATTACACCAAAAATGATCAACTATTCCATTCGTAGCTAAAAAGAGAGATTGTATCATTGTCAACAAACAAATGGTCAGCATTTTGGCACTTATTGTAATGAAGTATTTGCAGCTTGAATAATTGTTTGGTTTATAAATTTCTGCATCCCGCAATTTTCATTAATTATAATTTTAATATTTTGTTGAATTTCTATCCTAATATCCGAGTCAAGTTATACATTATAACTATTTTTGAAAAGAAAAAAAAATAAACTTTTTTGTGATGGGTCACACGACCTAGGTTGTCATTTGAAAAAATTCGAGATAGTGGCCGTATGCTTAGCGCTGACGTTAAAAACATTCGACATTTGTTCTAAAATATGCAAAATATAGTCTCATTCATCGTCCTAGAATTGCATAACTTTCCTTTAATCCGTTTCAAAGATAATCCCTTGATGCGAGACTTTTCAGCAACGCTGCATGTTAGCCACGTATAAGTGTAAGTCGACTTCTCCCCTGATCTGCAGTGTAAATTCTTTATATCTTTATATCTTCCATAGCTTATTATTATCTTCATCGTTACGTTTTATCGATAAACATTGACGATTTTTTTCCAAAAATGTCTACGTATCTCAAATAAATAGTACATTTCACTCTCTGAAGGGTGACAGATGAATTTAATTTGTTCCAAGAAAGTCCAAACGTTTCTTTGTAGCCTGCAAAATTTTGTCCAGCACATATCTCATTTTTGTTCTTCGAACATTCCACCAATATTCTCTTCACTGTATATTATAACTCTATCCCAATATTCCTTCAATAGTCGGTTAACCATTGACTTAACTACTCCTTTGAGAAAAATGTTAAGCATTTGATATCATGTTAAAATAAAAGTAATAATGTAAAACATACCAACTGCTTGCAAAAAGGATAACATTGGAATTATTTATTGACTTTTGAATCAAATGTTACATCTGTACAATTCTCGAAATTAGTTTTAGAAAAAATATTACTTTCGCCTACATTTACAGTTTTTGAGATTGAACTAGTATTGCTACTCACTGAAACCCAGACAAAAACCTGATAAGCAATTTTGGTCTTATTTTCAATGGAGTTTTTGACATAACCCCCAGCGACTGTCGTTTATTTCCAATCAGTGTGACGCTTTATTGTCGTGATATCCACACCAACATCTGACAGTAATGTTGCTGAAGATCTTCGTAAGCAGTGACCAGCATAACATGCAGCGTCAGGTAATTTCAAATACTAAGCTACTGCACTCGGAATTTTTCCGATGGTTTTCTTGCCGCTTATGCTTGACGTGGGGAGGACAAAGGGACAGGTATTTTCGAGACAATTCAAGCATATTTCCCACATCGGTAACCACAAAGGTTCATGGAATATTGGTTTCATTGTTTGAAATTTTTACAATCAAGGAAGAGCTTACATTCTCAATATCATCCACAGTTAAATTGACTATAGTTCATCAGTCCTACAAGCTATGGCTAGTCCCAGTATTAATCCGACCCATAAAAAATGAAAATACTTAATAATTGGAATACCCAACAAGAAAAGTAATCTTACCTCAATCATTAAGAATTCTTTGTCATCTGCACATGATAGAAAATGATCGATTTCACCCTTTGTCAATATTTTAGATTTCTTCGTTTCATATCCGTCACCGTTTTTTTTCCAAAAATGCGATCAGATTGAGGACTTTGCTTATATCTATGTTGTCGTAAATTATAAAGCATGACTTAACCATAGAATATCGTGCCCATAATGTGGAAGACTTGTAATTCTCTAGATTTTTACTGGAGTATGCCAATAAAACATTCTCGCTACTTGAACATTTTTCTCGGCACACCACTTTTTGAACTGATTGTAGGATATATCGTATGAACATCTTCACTTCCTAGGCAGCAAATTGTTTATTGCAAGATATGCAGCCTCCACAATCTCTTCTGACTCACAATTATTCATTATTCACTCAAAAACTTTAAGCTAAACCAAACTAGCACCTCAATTTGACAATTCTTTTTGTTTGGTTATTTTGTAGTTATGACCAGACAATAACTCAACGACTACCAAATAAATGCTTAAATCCCAATACAATAATTATGTTGCTACTAACTTCATAATGACAAAATATGTATTCTCAAGTTAATGAGACTGTGGAAAAATAGTGAATACCATTCGGGAAAGATGCTATTTTGTCTTCGTTGAAATGTAGCCGTTAGACTTCTCTCCCTTATAGTATAATAGACTACACTTTATACACGTTTATTGTACACTGATTTCCTAAATGAATCTAAGTTTCTTACATTGTTTCGCTGGACTGAGTAAAGGTATATACAGGGTGGCGCACCGAAAACGAAACAGATGCATTTACTGGCAGATGATTCCTTTTTAAAAAATCCCTCGGACCCGTCGATTTTGTTTTCGAGGGGGACACAAAATTGGCATAAAATCACAGTAACATTTGCAGCCCCCTAAGCGGGGGTGGCACCATCCCTAAAATCTTAAATGGAAAGGGGGGTCGAATGATCCATCATTTAAAAGGTCTTTCAACTCCCTTTACAATGTTTTATTATAAAGGGAGTTGAAAGACCTTTCAAATGATGGATCATTCGACCCCCCTTTTCATTTAAGATTTTAGGGATGATGCCACCCCCGCTTAAGGGGCTGCAAATGTTAAAGTGATTTTATGCCAATTTTGTGTCCCCCTCGAAAACAAAATCGACGGGTCCGAGGGATTTTTTTAAAAAGGAATCATCTGCCAGTAAATGCATCTGTTTCGTTTTCGGTGCGCCACCCTGTATATGGAATTATTAATTTATAATAGGTACTTTTACAATGACGGATGCTTTATGCAACTTAAATTCATTCAATGAACAGCTTTCACATTTTTATTGCTTCACTAGATATTGGCATGATTCTAAAATTAATAATGAATACCTACCAGAAACAAAAATCTAATATTTTCACTTTCAGGTAATGAGAAGCAATAAAGGGACTCATGATTATCACACTTAATTAGAGAAGCGGATATTTTCTTCTATCAACCTGAGTGGCGCCTTCTGATTAACCAATATAAAGGAGGCTTGAAGTAACTTCTCCAAAAAAAGTGGAGCCGTTTATAATATATTTGTATCATATTGATAGCAGGATTAAAGTGTCAGTGCTATAAACCGCGCCGTAGTCCATACTTCTGGTCCATACCCTGTACTGAGCGATACCTACAAACACCATATTCGGTTCCACCATCAATTTTTAATTTTTTCCTTTCAATAATTTGTTGTTCGATTTGTAGTATTTATGTATTTGGTTTGTTAAAAATGTATTTTTGTACCTTAGCGTTTACAAGTGTGCAAATTTATCAGAAGTTCTACTATTATTGGAATGCAGGGTGCTCCATTTGTAATGAGCCGATACTGCACATTGGATGAACTAAAAATGAAACTGAAAATTCTGAACATCCTGTAAAGAGATGTTCAGTACTCAAAGGTGAATATATCCAGCTATAGTCAAAGGCACTCTTAACGTGCGGGTTCAAAGGTCACCAACCATATGTATCAAATCAAAAAACACAGAAGTTACCAAAATGTGAGATTACACTGCAGATTGACGAATTTCCACTTCTTCTTTCATTCTCGAAATAATCCATCGAACTAAGTACAAAAAAACTGAAAATTGCTACTTATTATTCATATTGTCACTTTGAATTGTCAAAGTGACAAAACTGACATATTTAAATTAAAACTCTGCTGGTGAAAGACTTTTTGGAATCGCTGAAAACTAAATACATATCCTTCTTTTTCCCGTCAAAATTGCATAAGTCTGTCTTATTTATCTAACGGATTTCATTTGGAAGTTATAATTTAACGTAATAAAAGAAAACAAAAACTGTGAGTATGTCTTTGTTGAATCGTATGACCCGCACGTTAAGAGTGCCTTTGACTATATATAGATGTAAGAGAAAACTCGCTGGAATTTGTTATATGAATGCGTTATTAAATTTTTCCGAAATGTTCACATTTAAAAAAAAGTCAACATAACTGGGAACCCTCTGATTTTGGGTATAGGGAGCCAAAAAAGTAATTCAATTTTTTAGGGGCAATGCAGAGTGTTCCATAAGAAAAGATATTACTTTGATGCGCCACACTTTATTGGAACATTCTTTTTATTTCAAAATAATTTCAAAATGTGACCTATATGAATGTACAAACTACTGGAGTGACAGACATCTCAAAACTTTCACCGTTTCGTCGTTGGTCGTGATTCACCCTGTATATTTCTCGTGAGCCGTTCTTGAAACTTTGCAGGGATTTTAATGTAATAATTTGGCAGTCATGTTCTCAAAAAATTTGGAAAACTCACTCGATTTATCACTTATGAATAGTAGTCTCAATACTACCATTTACTACAAATGATGTTTTTTACATTCAAACTCGCGAAAATGCATTTGTTGATTTAGAAAAAATTGAAAATGACAAAATTGACCTAGAGTAATCACCTGGTGAGCTTTCCAGCGTTGATGAGTTTGATAGTACGGCAAAAAATCTGGACCATCTCTTAAAGATACAGAGAAGGATTCAAACCCTTTCCGAATTTAACCCTCTCACAAGAAATGGTGATTCTCAAGTTATTATTAATGATAACTAATCTCATATTGCAAAATTACCACAATTAAACTGCGATATCACAAAATGGTCATTATTTTTCGAACTGTTCATGTAGCTCATTACGAATAATTCCGCTCTTTCCGATGTCGAAAAACTCGTATATTTAAATGCTTCATTAAAAAATGAACCCCTAGAGTTAATTAACCTTGGAACCTATAATTGACAATCTTCATGTCGCAATAGATATTTTATTTGGAAGATATAATGACTATCTCGCAATCATTAATTCGCATTTCGACTCAAGTATTGATTACCCCAACCTAGCGGCAATGTTTACGCGAATTTATTACTCATATGAACGGAAGATCGTTGAATTATTCAAATATTGACACTGCGCATTTAGCGGTGACCATAGAGTGATAAATAAGAGAAATGTTAAGCGAATAGCGTCTGTATGTCTGTAGCACAAAGTTACCGCTAGCGCTTACCTTGGCTTCAGGTATGAACTAGCACTAAAAACGCGCGCTTTTTGAATTTCTCAAGCTTTCGACACACGCATAATATTGTACAATATTTGCAATTGAATGATTTTGCACATTTATATTGTTTTTTAGTCTTTCAAGTAAAGTCCTCAAGGACTTGGACATATCATTATTGTGATGAATCAATCGGATCCAAATATCGTATTGGAATATAACAGGATATAACATAAAATATCTAAAAAACATTCAAAAATAGTCAATATCTGCATGTGTATTGGGATAGAAATTGTACTCTGAAGTTTGGAAAGGAAGTGCAAATTTTGTCAATCTGAATGAGTCCATAAAATTATTTTCAAGGAAGTGATCTTCTCGCAAATAATACCTTTTATTCAAAGTAAGGCTTTTTGAATATTTGTGACTTCGTTTAATATCTAGGTCAGGAAATTAAAAAAAAAAACTTCTTATTTGTATAATTTTCCACGGAAATTCAATTGACATGCAATTTAGCATCTTGAAGCACACACCAGCAAGCACAAAAATACAGTATTCAGAATATCAAAGTACTTCCTCAAATAAGTGTGAGTAAGCTTCAATTACATCCCAAATTACATTAATGTATATCTAGTATAGTCAACGCAATACTTATGATGCGACTACCTCATCGCTTATCCCCTTAAGTTAAGTTGCGAAGCTAAGCTCTGAAAGGTATTATTATTAATTTTGTCTACCTTAACAAACATAATTCTATATTTTATTTCATGTAGTTGATAGAAGGGATTTCGATTCAAACAAAATACCAGATGTGACTGAGCCCTGTTTGTATTCAATTTGATTGTTTATGGAAAACGAAATTACAAAGCAAAAAACCATAAACAGAATTAAATAACAAAAAAATAGTTATTTTTGTAATAAGTGTGTGAAGTAGCCTTTTTGACAAATGCGATAATCACATGAGTCGAAAAAACGTGTTTACACACGAATTGTATACAATATTTTTTCTACTGTCGAAAACTTTATCAAAATACGGGTAGGTAAATTTCCACTAAAACATTTTTGGAATATTTTACAATTTTATTTATACTACACTATATGCGAAGTATTTATCTGAGAGATCCATCTTTATGATTATAATAATCTCACATCATCGTTTCCTAAAAATATTTAATACTTAAATATAAATACAATTGATCACCCTAAGTACAGTCAAGAGATCTCAATTTGTATTTAAATTATTTAACAATAATTATTAGGTTACTTTACCAAATTCTATAGGTTTCAACCCCTGATTTATGAAAAAACTTAGATTCAATATCCATATCTATACCTAAATTTTTCATAAAACTAAATACCTATAAATTAACACTCTTCACGCATCCGAAAGTGTGTCTATAGTATATTATTAAACGAGCAATTTATGATAGCCATAATTCACGATGGGTGAAGTTTGCGTCACGAGCCGCAGGCGAGGGGCGCAAGTCACCCAAGTGAATTATGGCCTTAAATTGCGAGTAGAATACTATACTTTGTCCACGACACTTTATTTATTTGTGAATAAATACAAGTTAGTAACGATTTGGCATATTACTAACCTCAAAATGTTGTGGCAGCTACATCAAATAATTTGACATATATAGAGATGGGCGATACTGTAGAAAGTATCAATACAACGTACCGTTATAAATATATTGTTTTAAAATATTTAATATTAGAAAATATCGTTATGAAAAGTATCAATAGTAAAAATTACAATATTTTGTAGAAAACTATTGTGTATTATTGGAATAAAATGAAAGAGCTTCTCCTCAAATATTTAATGACAAGAAAATTATAAAAAACGTTATCCTTCAAATCTGACATAAAACAAAATCAACAAAAAATAATATATTATGCGTAACCATGAAACCCATTTCCAACATCCTCCCACATTGTGCGAAGAGGAAACTTCGCAGAACTTCTTATTTTCATGGATCGCCATAACGTGAAGGTTTTCTGACTAATCTTCCATATCTAGTTCTTAATGAATTCCCTTCTTCTTGATTAACTCTCCGACTGGATAATCTTTGCTCTTCATCATTTTCTTCTTGTGTTTTTTTCTCTTTGTTGAGTATACTGTAATCACGAATTTCTAATGGATATAACTTTTGAACAGGTCTAATTAATTCGTGATGGGATAATTTAATCCTTGCGACTCTTGATACGTTGTCTTTTCCTGGGTAAATTTCTAGAACTTTGGCTATTGGCCAATTCACTCTTTTCACATTATCTACTTCTAAGATTACAATGTCTCCTACTTGCAGATTAAAACTACTTTTCCTAAAACCATAGTTGATTAAATTTGACAAGTATTCTTTTCTAAATCTAGTTCGCATATTTTCTCTGATCTTCTGTAGGTATCTATATCTTTTCATTAAATGCTGTCTGTCGATAACATCTAGATCTGGTACCTCACTGCTTGGATTACTCTGTATGAAATGTGCTGGACTAAGTGGAATTAATTCTTCATTTTCCGAAACGTAAGTCAGTGGTCTAGAATTGATGATAGATTCGCAGTCACACAAAATAGTAGTAAGTTCTTCATAATTTAAATTCGATTTTCCCAAGTTTCGCCGTAACAGTTCTTTAATAGTTCTTATCATGCGCTCCCACCATCCTCCCCACCAGGATGCAGTTGGAGTATTAAAAATCCATTCTATTTTCTTCACTGAAGAATAATTTACTATTTCCAACCAATCAATTTTCTTCAAATGATTATTAGCTCCAATAAAATTGGTACCATTATCGGAATAAATAATTGAAACCCTTCCTCGTCGAGCGATAAATCTTCTTAAAACTAATAAGAAACTATCAGTGGACAACGAAGTTACTATTTCTAAGTGAACAGCCCTATAAACAGCACACGTGAATATAACAAACCAGGCTTTCTTTTCTTCTTTCAAATATAGTGGTCCAGCATAATCTATCCCTGTTACTTGAAATGGTGCAGTGTCTTTTATCCGATTTTCCGGCAATGGTGCAAAAGGTGTTTCTATCGACTTCTGACTATGTCTTTTACATATAACACAATTAGATAAAACTTGTTTGATAGTTTTCCTACCTTTTAGTATCCAATAATGTTCCCTTAAAATTCCGAGCAGTGTTATTACTCCTGCATGATGATTTAATATATGCTGTTCATAAATCAGTTTATTAACAATCTCGTGGTTAGTGGGCAATAATATAGGAAACTTAAATTGTTCAGTATCATCTAGGTAAGACAATCTTGTTTTTACTCGTAATAAATCTTGTTCATCGATAAATACCTGTAAATTGTGTACTACTTCAAGTTTTAATTTTCCGAAACTTTCGGTCTGTATCATTTTTAATAAATAAGTTTCGGCCTTTTTTATCTCAGCAAATGTCAGTTCATTTTTCAATCTACCTTTTTCATCACTTTTTGAATTGAAGTGAAATCTTAGAATCCATCCTATCATTCTACATATTTTCGTAAACTTTGAAAAGTAATTGAAATTCTTGGTTAAAATTTTAGTTTCACATATTACAGTTGTAGTATATTTCTTTCGTTCTTTTCCAATTTCGTATTCAGGATATAATATATCATTTGACTTCGGCCAACACTCAGGTTTCTCTTTTAGCCAGTCAGGACCCTCCCACCATTTACTTTCCATGAGGTGTTTTGCATCACAACCTCTAGATGGGAGATCCGCGATATTCATTTCACCTGGTACATGATTCCAATCTTTTGAGTCGGTAAAAATACATATTTCTTTTACTCTATTTCCCACAAAGGTATTCCAATCACCCTTTGTTTTTATCCAAGCCAATACAACTGTTGAATCAGACCAATAAAAAGTCTTGGATATGTTTAAATTTTCAGTTTGTTTTATAGAGTTAGATAATCTTGAACCAATTAATGCTGCCATCAATTCCAAACGAGGTAAGGTAATTTCTTTCATTGGTGCAATTCTCGACTTAGCTTGTAAAAGTTGGACTGATACTTTTTCCTCAAATTCCATTCTTATAAAAACACATGCTGCATATGCCATTCTACTTGCATCACAAAAGACATGTAAAGTATTGTTGGAATTATTTAAAGGAACGTAACTTAGAGCTCTAGGAATTACACATAAGTTTAACCAAGAAATTTGTTTTATCCATTTCTTGAATTGCTTTATAATATCCTCAGGTAACTCTTTATCCCATCCTAATTTTAATTTCCATGTAGTTTGTAAAATAGTTTTTGGGATGAGCAATACAGGGCACGTGAAACCAATTGGGTCAAATAATTTCTGGGCAATGGATAGTAACCCTCTTCTGGTTAATGGGACATCAGATAAATCATTTATACTGTGCATATCGCAAAAAAGCGTGTCATTTTTAAAATTCCATGACAAACCCAATACTGAAGTGACATTATTCTTACATGCTATATCTTCATTAGCTTCTCCAAAGGAATGTATCCAGCCTCTTAAATCAAAACTTCCTTTTGCCATCAAAGATGTAGATTCTGATATAAAAATGTTTAGTTCTTCATCAGAATTCACACTTGTAACGCAGTTATCAACATAGAATGATTGTTTTAGTTTAAGTGCTGTATTTTTATATTGTTCAGCTTCAGCATCTAGATGATGATTTATGGTAGCTGCTAATAAAAATGGACTTGATTTCACTCCAAATACGACTCTACAATGTCTATAAATTTTCATTTCCCTTTTGGAATAGTCTTTCCACCATAAAAATCTTAGGAAGTCTCTATCTTTTTCGGCTAAACTGATTTGTAAAAATGCCTTCTTGATGTCTGAAATTACACCTATAGAGCCTATTCGAAATCCTAATAAAATTGAAGGTATTAATTCTAATAAATTAGGACCAGTTTCTAAACAACTATTTAAAGAATGACCTCTTTTATCTTCAGCGGATGCATTGAATACTGGCCTGATTTTAGTACTTGCACTAGCGTCTTTTATTATTGCATGATGCGGCAAGTAATGACAAGAATTACTGCCAAATTCATTGGTAACTTCTTCAATTATTTCAAGTTGTTCCCATTCATGAAAAACTTGTTCATATTCAGAAAACTTATTCATATCTCTAAGTTTACTTGTTACAGAAATTAACCTTTTTTCAGATATTTCTTTGTTACTGTGAAGTTCTGGATGACCTTCTGACCAAGGCAACATTACCTCATACCTTTGATTCTTATTAAAAATAATAGAATTGTTAAATCGCTCTAAAACTTCATGATGCATATCATTCTTACTTTTTACCTCAACTGGATCTGTAATGCCGAGTACATCTAAATTCCATAGGTCTGAAATCAATAATGTCTGAGTCGTTGATTGAAAAGAATTCATCTTGTTGTGAAGTCTACCCATTAGCGTCCATCCAAGCTTGGTTTGCATGGCGATAATTCCTTCTTCTATATTTTCTACTGTCCCGGTGAATAAACTAGCTAATACGTCAGCACCTAATAAAATAGAAATTTCAAGAGAATCATAAGTTGAATCGGTTATAATAATATTCTTCTTCTTCAAATTCGATATGATCGATTCATTCGTTAATCTTGGTATATAATTACAAATTTTCTTTTGTTCTAAAAGATGTATATTCGTGCTAAAAGAACGATCTAAACTCTGTATGGTAACTTCAAATAAATTACGAATTTCTGGATTTAATTCTGTTCCTCCAAAAACACCCTGAATTAAATTTTCTTCGCGAATTTTGGTAAAGTTCATTTCAGCTGCTAAATTTGATAGAATATATGATCTCTGTGATCCTGTGTCAAGAAGAACTCTAACTACTTTTGAAGTTTTTTCATTGGCCACTCTTACACTAAGTGTTTGTAATAAAGTTTCCTTACTAACTTGATTATGACTAGCTAAGGTATTTTCAACTACTTTACTTTCTTCGGTTTTACCTTTTTCTAGCTCTTTTTTCATTTGTAAATCTGGACACATAATGGGTACATGCTTTTTACTACATAAAATACATTTCAAGAAAATTTTGCAATTTTTCAAGTTATGATTTGGTTTGAGACATCCAAAGCAACAGTTCTTTTTTGAAACTAAATCTTTTTTTTCATTGAACGAAAGTTTTTGTGCTGATATGCAATTCTTACTTAAATGTTTTTTGTTGCAAAATACACAATTATTACTGATCCATTTGATTTTCTTACCAGTATCTTTAATCCCAACTGTTAAACTAGCTGCTGTACAAGGTTCTGTTTCATTTGATTTTGCTATTTCTGTACTCTGACTGTAAGACTTCTTTATTTTTTCTCTCACAAATGTTTTTTGTGCTAAATTGATTCTTTCCTCGCTTTCAACTTCACTTCTTAGGAACTCTAATAACATATTTAGATAATTAGTTTGATCTTTGTTATTCAATGAAAGATAATTACTACGGTGTCGCTCCCAAACTCGTAATATGTCTTCTGATAATGCTGATTCTACTAAAGGATAGAGCATAGCTGCATACTTATCACTAGTAACTCATAGAGTTTCAAGTGCTCTTAACTGAGTTTCTAATTTATCAAATAAAGATGACAGAGATATACCTACTTTTTGATTCAGAAATAGATTTAAAAGCTCTCGAACATATACTTCTATGAGAAGTTCATCGCGTGCAAACCTGTTCTTCAGTTGTTCTATAGCCTTCTCGTAGTTATCTGCTGATGGCGGAAAGCTTGCTACAAGTTCTCGTGCAGCAGATTTGTCTTCTGTTGATTGAAGTAGATATTGAAACTTGTCCTCATTGTCGATATCTTGATCTTGGTGAATTTTCTTAAACTGTCCCCAAAATCCAATCCATTCCTTAACATCCCCGCTAAATCTCTTAATTTCTAGCTTCGGCAGACGGAATTTTCGTTTTGAAGACTCACTCGTACTGGTAGTACTTCTATTATCTTCATCTCTATGATTCTGATTGTTGTTTAGAAGATAATAACTTTTATTTTTGTAGCGAATGAATTCATTGCGATAAAACTCTGTATCATCCCATTCTTGCTCTAATTCTCCTTCACTCATGGTGTCTACAGACAAGTAAATATCATTCAATTTTTGGTCTACAAGGTATAAACGTTCTGCTTTGTCTTCGAGCCGGTTTATTAAGTCTGTAATATCTTCTTTCTTCCAATGCCTGTCTTGTATTACAGTTTCAAATTCTTTAGTAGTTTTAATAAACGCTCGTCTTAACAGAGCTCTTTCTTTCTTGTACCTATTTTGATTTTCCATTTCACAATAGTGGTAGTCCTGTCACGGTCGCCAAAATGTAGAAAACTATTGTGTATTATTGGAATAAAATGAAAGAGCTTCTCCTCAAATATTTAATGACAAGAAAATTATAAAAAACGTTATCCTTCAAATCTGACATAAAACAAAATCAACAAAAAATAATATATTATGCGTAACCATGAAACCCATTTCCAACAATTTTATCGATACGATATATGTCAGAAACAAATTTCCTGAACAAAATACACAGATTTAATAGTTTGTCCACGACCACCTAATAATAAGCCGATATTTTACCTCCTAACAAAAGGTATATGGTACCCATATATCAACTGTCGTGAATTATGAACCATAATACACTACAGTGTATTATGAACTAGAGATGGGGGTACCCACAATATGAAATAAACTATTAAATCTGTGTATTTTGTTCAGGAAATTTGTTTCTGACATATATTGTATCGATAAAATATTTTAATTTTTAGTATTGATACTTTTCATAGCGATTTTTTCTAATATTAAGTATTTTAAAACAATATATTTATAACGGTACGTTGTATTGATACTTTCTACAGTATCGCCCATCTCTATATATGTCAAATTATATTTTTTTGTAGCTGTCAGAACATTTTGAAGTTAGTATAATACCAAATCGTTACTGACTTTTATTTAATAGAGAAATCAAGTGTTGTGGACAAAGTATAGTATTCTACTCGAAATTTATGGCCATAATTCACTTGTGTGACTTGCGCCCCTCGCCTGCGGCTCGTGACGCAAACGTCACCCATCGTGAATTATGGCTATCATAAATTGCTCGTTTAATAATATACTATTATTTCATATTGTAGGTACCCCCATCTCTAGTCCATAATTCACTACAGTGTATTATGAACCATAATTCACGACAGTTGATATATGGGTACCATATACCTTTTGTTAGGAGGTAAAATATTGACTTATTATTAGGTGGTCGTGGACAAAAGTACATATTTTACATACGGTAGTAGAAAAAAGAAATTTTATAATAAGGATAAATCAATTCTTCAAAAACCATAAACAAAATTGAATCCAATTTTTTTATCCAGTTTTCAATTATTTTCTTACAGCAATACATGTTATGGCTAGCATTTTATCAATTTATTTCTTATTAATCCAACCATAGGTAACTCATTACTCTTGTAACAGTCATATATGGTGGCTTTAAATAATTTGATCGGAGATCACACGCTGCTTGTATTCGCATTTCGTTTCTTCATCGAATCCAAACTTTTTTCGTAGATTCTTATACACATTAAAACATGTTTTCTATGCTTCCAAATTCAAATGTCGTCGAATCCTGTTTTTACTACTTGCTTTATTATTAAAATTATCACTTCCATCATTACTTGAACGGTCATCGTTGTTACACACAATATTTTTGACCGAACTCGATATTTCCCAAGGACGCCACATTGTCAATATTTATTTTCCAACTGAAAATATAATTGCTAATAAATATGTATGTATACTTACCCTCAGAAAAACTACCAAAGATTACAGATTCTGTAATCTTTGACACTACACTCTTTTTTGATGGGACTACCGACTAAAGCGTCAACAGGTGGTCACCATAGGTTGCTTTTAGTGAAATAGCCCTTTCTTAAAGATAGTTATAATTCAGTCAAAGATGTGAAACATAATAAAATATTTAAAATCGATATGTCTATTTCTTCTTCATAAACCGATTTATTATAAGGTAGTGTTAATCGTCTGGTATTATGTTCAAGATGTTCTCAAATATGAAAATAGTTTAGTATTGTTTGAAACCGGATGTTTTAGAATCGAGTTTTCAATAGCAGTCGAATGAACAAATATATTTTAGATTGAAAGAAACCATGAATATATAAAAAGAAAGCCCGAGTCGTCGATCTGTTAAAGATTTAGGTATTGAAAAATGTATTTTGTTCCACACATTAACGCGTATCTTATAGAGTAGCATAGCCCTCCATAGTTATGACAGTACTGATCCACAATAAGCACAGGAGACTGGGGTGATGCCGGAGAAGAGACGAGAAGGCAATCACATGAATTTTTGTATATTGTTGAAGAAAGGTGCAAAATACTTTCTTCCATTTATCTTCAAATTATAAAAAAAGGGAAGGAAAGATGTTTTTTATGATTCGAATAACTTTAATTCTCATTATTTCCAGATGAATTTTCTTTCCTAATAAATCACATGAAATTTATAAATTTGATAAATACATACACCCCATATTCAGAAATTGGAATTTGTATACAAACTGCTTCGGTACTCAGCATAAAGCTAGTGATTGTCAATCTAAATGTTGCTAACATTCTTTGTTGTGTTCAAGGAAGCCACATCAGGCCTATTTTCGTATAGATAAGCCAATTCTCGGCAAAACGACTCAAGTATTTCGGTCGATGCTCAGCATGCTGAGCTGTATTGCACGCAAGTTAGCAATATCACCAAAATGAGTACGCGAGCAATACCAGGCAACATTCTGATGAAGGATCATCATTACGAATGCTTTTTAGACCTGACGCTAATCTTTATATTCATGAGAATAAAATGCCGCGTAGCTAGTAATATGGCATGGCAACTTTGTCTCGAAATATGTATAATGATATTTTTTCTACTCTCACACTAGTAAATTCCATATAACCAACACGTTATGACTAGCACGTAATAAAAAAATTACGCTCCAGATCTATAGAAAAACAACAATTTTGTCACCCAAGCCTAGACAGTCAATGGTTTCGAATTACCATGGAAACGAGTAAGTAGAGGTTGTTTTGACTTTTAATAATTAATAAGACTCGCTATCACTAGCCGATAATGTGAATGTACATTTTTTAAGATAAATAATTAAAATTCGTAGAAAAAGTATAGTACACAACTAGAGTTGTAGGCTTATTATATGCTTATAGAATTACCAAACTCGCCGCTACAACTCTTGTTATGTATGTATGTATGTATGTATATTTGGGGTAACATTCACTGAGACCTGAAAGATCTATTGTGCCCCTTACTTCTACTCAGTTTCTGAGGAGAGTCTCTGAAACTAGTAGCTCCTTTAGTCCTATTTCCCGGAGGAATTTTAGGATATCTGCAGGCTTCAACTTAGGTAAATGTTCCTCTTCTATCCACTAATCTCCCAGGTGCTGTGCTCTAGGATTCTGAAGTACTGTGCAGTTGGAAAGTATGTGGATGGAGGTTTCTTTTTTCATGCCACAGTATCTGCATTCTTCTTCCTCCACTAATTTGAGCTTTTTCAGGTGCCCATTCAGGCGACAATGTCCCGTTAGGATCCCTGTTAAAACTCTTAGCGCAGTCTTGCTTTGACTCATGCATTCATTTGATCTCTATAGGTTGTAGTCACCCAGGAAAATCTTTGATTGTCTAAGCCCTACTAGATCTTTCCAATGGTCAGATCTTCAACTCTTGTTATGTAATACACTATTATTGGGCCACGGTCAGGGTTTATTCCAAAAATGGCACCCTCAATCAAGGAAAATGTATTCTTGACAGTGGTTCTCACAACTCGTTCATTTCAGAGCACCTTTCAATTTAAAATACTATGGCACAATTTTAAATATTCTCCAATGTTCCTGAAATTTGGTTAGGCTAATGGAACCGCAAGAATCCGCGGTCAATATCACAACCTCACACACACAATGCTCTTGAAAATGTGTAGTTTATTTGACTAGTGCGGTATTACAAAATATTATTTGGAATTGGCCTTAATACCAAATTGCTTACCCTCTAGAATTGGCAGACGTTCTGTGATTATGCTGTTCACCGTGTTTCCGCATTAATTAATATAAGACTTAGTATCTGCTACTAGTGACTGATTTCAAAATGAGTGAACGATCCAAGTAGTTAGTGAGATAAGCACGTTCGAATCAAAGTATTCCAGCTGTTAGATCGAAAAAACTCATAAGCACCGTTCTTAAGCTTACTACTTTTTCCTATTAAATTTTTCCAACTGCAATGGTTGTATATTTTCAGGTGGATTCAAGCCCATTGTAAGGAGATTGGAAAAACAACGACAATATGTTCTTGGAAGTATTCAGGATAAACTATTATTTTTCCAAATTTTCAAATTAATAAATTATTACCTCAAAAAACTGTTTTGCTGTCACTGTACATTCTTTTAAATTATAAAGTGTAAAAGCATTGAACGTTAAATTAATATTGGAGCCCTTTATTGTCAGACAAACAAGAAATTTCTTTACAACTCACCATTTTTTAGAATTAAGTAATATAAGAGGAGCCTTGCGTCAATTTAAATACCCAACGACTTCAGGGCTAAAGTTTAAGGGGATGAATGTATAGTAACGGCTGAACATACACACAAAAAGGGTCTTAAAAAGTTTACGATTCATAAAAATTAGCGTTATCGGCAATAAAAATTTAACAAGAAATGTGATCCGAAAGTGGTTACGTGCGTTGAAAAACCAAGTGTTCATCAACGACTTTTTTTAGGCCGTGAATTCTCAGTATTGGAAACAATGCACATGTTATTTTTATTCCGTTTGTGAAAGAATGAATTAGGATGATCAGTACATATTTTTTATGTTTATGATTTTTTTAAATAATTATAGTTAATCGTTGAGTATATAAGTGGAAAATAATTTGAAAACTTTATACAAGTTTCTAAGTTTGTACCATCTCTGTCTTTATGTTAGGTGACTTTATTTTTCCAATATCCATTTAATTATGTTCGGGAATTTGAGCAAGAATCTTTTCATCTGATATTATTTCAACGTTTTCAATAAAATAGGCCCAGTACAGGTCGAACTAGCGAATGAAGGGTTAGGTGCCTTTAACTATATAAAAACATATATACAAGCAAGTTGAGCTAATACAATTCAGCTAACTGATTCTACTTTTCTGGGTTATATCCATAGCTTCGCTAAGAAGGTATATAACAAATTAAGAAGAACATGTGGCTGCATAAACATTCGAACTCGCAATTTCCTCTTTACTGGACAGTGCCTCAATCAACTCATGCCCGTATTTATAGTCAGGACTTGAGGTTGGTCTCGAGCTTGGGTACAACTTGAGACAGGGTCTGTATACTATAAACAAATCTTGGAACAAATCTTGAGACAAGCCCAAGTCTGGTAGAAACCAACCTCTCGAGCACGACTTGCATGTCTTTGGTTTATATCGACAGCAATCGTCTAAAGTTTGTCTCAACTGTCTTTCATAAACATATAAAAGAGGGTCAATCTCATGAAAAATTTATATTCTAATAGAAATATTGAAAATTTGGAAGAGTTTATAGACATATTGCTGTGGCAAATCCTATGAGATTCTATAGTGAGGGAAATTTTAGAATTTGGTATAGATTCTCAAGAAATTTATTAAAGACGTTATTTCTCCTATTGTACATCCCAATTTCAGAACAGAACAGATAGTTACCTATCCCTCTAATAATTTAGTTATTAACGACTCTAGCAAGTTTAATCATAAAAATGCTGGCAACATGAATGTATTAATATCACTATCTTAACTTGCCCGAGAATTCACGAAGTCGGGACCAGTCGTGACTATAGTATAGTAGCTAAACATGAGTCGAAGTCTGACTTGGTGAGGCACGTCTTGAGTCTGAGACTATATGTACGGGCATTAGCCACGGCGCCAACTACCTGTTGTCGTTATCAATATGGCTCAGAAGTGAGCAATAATATTACGTTTTTGGTATGGAAGCTTCCCTAAATATTTTTTTAGTCTGTTTTTACATCATTTGTGAAACTTTCAACTGTGTAACTATCATGCACGGTCTATGAAATACAGCCTGGTAACTGGCAGACAAACAGACGGAGGAGTCAAAGGAATAATATTTTTTTTTCTCCTTGGGTACGGAAACCTAAAAATGAATTTTGTTTTAAATTCGTGAGGTCTATTCACAGTATTTATGAAAAAAGTTATAAATGTGAATGAAGTAACGTTGTTTTTTTGTAATAGTTTTGATAAAGTTTTATGTACTACTGGAAATGGAATCTTGTGAAGTGCAGTTTCAGAGGCAGTCTTTTATTTACAGGAGATGCCTGCGGCTCGGGACGCAAACGTCACCCATCGTGAATAATGACTATCATAAATTGCTCGTTCAATAATTTACTATTATTGACTAACATTAATATTTTGAAGAATTAACTGACATTGAAATGATCACATGAGGCGAAACACCAAAACGATTTTATCATGTCGACAAGGGGTATATTCACTTATCAATACCTCGGGAAATTCATGTTCATTAGAACATGAGTTATATAATCTATTATAGAAAATGTTGTTTCAGTGATTTTAAGTGGTAAATCTTCTTGATTATTTAGTTGAAATTCATAAATATTCACCGAATACTGGAAAATTAGATAGATTATAAAACTTTCCAACCACCACACTTTGAATAAGATAATCTAAAGACTCTAGTTTTTGCCGACTTTTGAAACGTTATGCAACATAATCTTCTTGAAATTATTACCGTTACGTGCCGTGGTATATTAAAAATGCCAAGATAACTACCGGATCCGGAACATCGGCGATACCTATTCGTGCTATTTACACTGTGTTATTTACAAGATACGAAAATGACAGGAATTCCTGTACAAAACTGTCAAACGCTAGCTAACTTTTTCACCAAATAGCAATTTTGCATCAAAAATGAAGTTGAAGTCGTCGAAATTTCTTGCAATCTGCATACTTTCACTTGGTGCTGCTTTTTCATATATCTGACATCTCTTTGATAGCTTAACATTTCCATCGCATTGTATGTTTTTGGTATGTTTTTCTTGATTTTTCCGTACATATAATTGATTAAAAAAATGTAGGAGAAATGATACACATTATATATTATAACCTCTAGCCTCAGACTGAGCACTAAACTGGATACAGACAAAACCATGCTTCGTCCATATGTTGAAGGAATCCGAACCTAATGCGCTTGCGTTGAAGTCGACTTGAAGTATGACATATTTTATGCCGACTTGCGTGCCAGAGTGCCATTTGGCCAGCGAATTGATTATGATTGTATGCTTAGGTTGAGAACTTTTAACACTATGCAGCGTTAAATATTTTGTAAATCTTGCCTGAAAATCGTCACCCCAAATATGTGACAATGAATAACTTCAAACTACGTTTCCACAATAATTGGATTTTTCATTGAAGGGTCGGTAGATTATATTGATTCTGGTTATATTTATCCTTCTAACAATATCCTCATTCATCCTTCCTTATTCTGCATAATCAGCTGAAAGCTCACAAAACCTCTCAAATATATGTATAAATTGTTGGAGTTTGTACATTTTCAACAAAACTTAGAATGTGCCGTCATTATGACCTGAAAGTTCACTTTCAATAGAATATCTATCCACAAAAGTTTGTGCTATATATAACAGAAAAGATCTTAAACCTTTCACCATCCATTATTTGACATTCCCATACAATGCTAACGAAGGAGATATTAATACCTCCAAAACGAGACCATATTTGCTCAAAGAGTTAATGATATGTATATTTATCATGGCCGGTTGCACCGTATTCGCTAACTCACTGTTTAAAATAACACACTGTTAAAATTTAAACAATCGATTAAATTACAATCACTTGCACCGTAATTTAAGGGTTCTTGGTTAAAATAAACTAATCAATCTGGGGAAGTTTTGCTAAATTACAATCGGTTGGTACTAACACCTAACTTCAGTCTGAGACTGTCTCAGTCAGACAATGATATTTTGAAGTTAGAAAAATTATTTATTTTCTGGCAGTCGCTGATATTTCCTATTTTGGTGAAATTTTTGCTTCAGGTTAGCGAAATAGAGTGTTCCTAATTTCTGGAGCACAAGGGTAGGCGTAAGTAATGATGGATTCAACCTCCACCAGCGCGAAACGGGTGCGAACATCAAATTTCTCACCAAATGAAAAATCCCATCTCATTGATATCATATCAAAATACAAAAGCATTATTGAAAACAAAGAAACAGATAAAGAACGGTTGGTTTCAAGAGACAAGATCTCTTGAAAAATATTAGATTATCCATGTTGTGGAAGTGGTTGGCTCTATCATATACCCTTCGTGGAAAACCCATATCAATTATATCCAATATATCCATATCATCTTCAAAGAATATGTCGTTGTCGTGTTCCCAAAAATCCATTTTTTAGAAACTAAAAACTAACTCGAGCGCACAGAGTACTTTTTTGAAGTTAGACACATCAGTTTTGTGTGTTTTTTAGGTTAGAATTCATACTACTGTGGTTTAGTATCAATTTAAGCCTCCAAAATCAGTGGCTTAGTTTAACAGTGGTTTAGAAGAGTTTAACCGTGGCTTAAATCGCGATGCAAGCCAAAATTCAAAGTTAACTAATAGTTAAATTTTAAACCACTGTTATAATGACGGTGCAAGTGGCCATAATTCCGCTATCAAATGTGACACTTTACGTTACTCTTTGACGTTAGGTAACGTCACATTTTTCATAACCTTCAAAAAACGGTTATGAAAAGTAGTAAAAACAGTTATGTATAGTATATTACGTAACGTGTGTGGTAAGAAGCATTTTACGCACGAATGGAAAAGTTACGCACGATGCCGCGTAGCGGCGAGTGCGTAATTCCGTGAGTGCGTAAAATGCTCTACAACACCAGTTACGTACTATACTTTACCTACGACCTACTTCTACATGTATTTATACTCTTATTATTGATAATACTTGAACAACATCAACAATATTTGGCTATTTCTGCGATTTCCATGATAATATTAAATCCATCTCACTTTCACTCGACATTTTGTTATTGAATAAAGCTTTCCACAAAATACACAAACCAGTTATAAGGATAATAGAAAAGTGTTTTAAAAGTTTCTTGACAGTTCTTACGCAAATCGCTATTGCAGCCTATACCTTAGTTTGATGTTTTGACGGCTTATGTCAGATTTTTGAATAAAATGGCGACGTCTATTGACAGTTGCTAAGATGTTGCTAGGGAAGCCGTGCGATTTACTTTACAGCTGTGCGTTTTTTTTACCGTGCGTAATAGACGTCATTACATTAGCGCCGACTGTGTGTTATTGACTGATTACAGGGGGGGTCGTAGGTAAAATACTTTACATAACTGTTTCTGACTGTTTCCATAGTAACACTTTGATTCTACCTTAATATTTTCATTCTAATTAAAAATTTTATTAAATATTAAAGCGCGGAATTAGATAAAACTTTGTACGTAAACACGTTATGAAGAGAGCGATATTGTTCAACTCGCGTAATTTGCAAAACTCGCTAGCGCTCGTTTTGGCAAATATTACGCTCATTGAACAATATCGCACTTTTCATAACTAGCTACGTAAATATCTATTATTAACTTACATTCTTAGGATCAGGTCTTTGACATTTTTTTAATTCATATAAATTATAGCTAAATGGTTGAAGTACTTTTTGTTGTAGAATATGTATTATATTTTTCATAAACGATGAAAATTGATAGGTTGATTAAGTCACCTTAGTCCATTGAGAAGTTACATTTAGGATTGCGTTTTTTTGGAGGACGGAATTTTATTTTTTTGTTGTGTAGGAGGGTCGTCACCATTTTTTGTTGCAAATTAAATTCTCTACAACTCTGATCCAGTAACTTTATGTCGTATAAATAAAAAGTTATAAGCGAAAATGTTCAGAAATTCGAGGAAAAAATTTATATTTTCTGAATTAACTTTTTTTATCATTCAGCGGAAAACTGATATCAGATCATTTTTGTGGATTGTTTTTCAAGCAACATTTTTTCATTTAGTCAATGGATAAGATTTTACAGCGTCCGAAGTGAGTACAATTTTTCAGTACTCTTAGCTATAATCACCGAATAATATCCATTTTTCGGTGCTATAATACATATATAGAGTGTGGATGCGCCCTTTTTTTACGTGGTATCCCCAATAGACATAATCCACAGTGATTTTCTAAATTTGAACTACTCCGTTCTCAGTCTTTTTGATGGACCAGGATGCGGCTCAGCATCGCTCCACAGTTCTCTTTGCATTTGCAATAATTCAATTCTAGAAGCTCGGGGGTGCTAAAGGTTTAGAGCTCTACACTGGCATCAATAATTTTTCACATTTTTCCCAGCCCCAGTCTTCAGGATCGTTATTTTTACCAAGCCACGACTGGACCTGATAGTAAATTCGGAAAGTATGAAAGCGAACTGTGTCTTCTGTTAGAGGAAGGGAAGATGAGTTCAATGTCCTTTTTGTCACTGCCTTGGCGAATTGTTTGTACCTTAGGCTGTCAAGAGAATTATCGTATGAAGAAATAAAAAAAACGTTGCCTGAATGGGCACCTGGGAAAACTAAATAGTGGAGGGAGAAGAATGCAGATATTATGCCATAGGAGAAGAAATGTCCATCCACATACTTCCCAACTGCACAGCAATCCAAAATCCTAGAGCACAGTATCTGGGAGATTACTGGGTAAAAGAGGAACATTTATGGAGCCTGCAGATATCCTAAAATTCCTCCGGGAAATAGGACCGAAAGAGCTGGAAACTAAGTAGAAGTAAGGGGGCACAATAGATCTTTCAGGTCTCAGTGAATGTTACCCCAAAAATACATACATACATACATGGTCTGATATTATTTTTTTCTCCGATTGGCAGCAAATATTAATTTTGCTGACTGATATCAATCAGCAAAGTATTACTTTTCCTGCCTAGGCAGCAAAGTGGTTACTTTCCTTATACATTTCCACAACAACCAACCAAAATAAAGAGATTGTGGGAATTGTAATAAATTGCAAATACAATATCCTCCTATATCATCACAATCGGAGAAAAAATTATATGTTCAGCTTGGCAGCAAAGTAGATTGACTGCCTTAACTGAATTCCTAGCCTCGCTACGCTCGGCTATGAATTCAGCCTAGGCAGTCAATCTACTACTTTGCTGCCTGTTTAAACAAATAACTATTTCGTAAAATGATAAAAAAAAGTTATATCGAAAAATAAATAGTTATTTTTGTATCTATTTTTCCTACAAACTTCAAAAATATTGTTTTAAAATAAGTAACATGCTTAGCTTAATATGAAAAATAGTATTGAACTGGCTTAAACTGTTTTTCCAAATCAAGTAATTACTTAAATATTGTTATACATTAATGAATAAATGATTTCTTGGGTTTTTGCTTGATTGGGGAACATAAAGGTTAAAATATAAAAATCCCATATTGTTTACATACAGTGTGCGAAGTAAGTATTTCGCACAGTACTTCGCGCACGGTGTCATGGTAACAAGGAGAATGAAACAAAGGGTCACTTCCGTACTATTGTCAATGCGCGAACCTTGTCATTTTTTGACGTTTGTAAAATATTTTTTCTCCGATTGGCAGCAAAGTATTACTTTTCCTGCCTCTGCCTAGGCACGAAAGTGATTACTTTGCTGCCTGTGATTATACATTTCCATAGCAACCAACTAAAATAAAGAGATTGTGGGAATTGTAATAATTTGCAAATACAATATCCTCATGAACAATCAGAGAAAAAATTATATGTTCAACTTGGCAGCAAAGTAGATTGACTGCCTAGTTAAACAAATAACTATTTCTCGAATATCGAATATCTGAACATTTTCGCTTATAACTTTTCTGTTTATAGTTCTACGACAAAAAGTTACGGTATAAAAATTGTAGAAAATTCAATTGGCAAGAAAAAATATCGACAAATTTCTTTTATCAGATGAATAGATAGATATCGTAAGAACGGTGGCGACCCCACAAACTTTGTTTTCCCTTTACACTGACTCCCCCTACACATCAAAAAAAAATCGCGTCATCTAAAAAACGCAAGGTAATGCCTAAAAAATGTAACATATCAATGGACTACCTATTTTTATAAAAACCAATGTCTGAAACATTTGATGTAGGAGTTTTCTAATTAGTTACAGACTAACAACTCAACTAAACATTTCCAAAAATATTTACCCGTACCTACCTTCTCGGAATAAATAATTTACTACTAGCGTCTACAACTCACATTGACAAACCTGTAATTTGCATGAAATTATAACTTCTCGAAAACAGACATATAACATCTGAGACAATAAAAGTTGACCGACAATTGAAGTAGAATGAACAAATTAATAATACCTGCTATAAACAATGAAATTTCATAGTCCAGTTAAATCTTCATAATTTAGGGAACTGTTGTAGGGATGATTTGTTTATCCTCAGTTGCAAATATGTTCATTTTTTTGGGTCAAGTTTACTAATTGAAATTCGACCCTTTCACTCGATTAGAGTCTTTGGAGGGATTATGTTATATCGCAACAAATTGATAGGAAAGAAACCTGGTAATAAAAAGGTACTAGAAAAACTAAATGAAATGAGAAATACGAGTTAACTCAATGGGAACTTTAAATGAATAGAATTGGGTTGAGTTTGATTGTAATAAAAAAATTAATGATGTGGATTATTTTTCAAATGATCCTCTCAGCCAATCGTAGTGAAAAAATAAATAAATCAACCAATAGCATCAAAGTTACACTCAGCATTTTTTGACAGTTCCAAGAACCAGTCAAATTCCCCCATTTTTTTCCTAAGAACAATTTCACCCACTCTTACTACTTACTACTGATAACTTGCCACGTCTTGCCAGTAGCAAATTACAGCGAAAACTCCACACATGTGATTTTTAACCAATCAGTAGGTGTATTTCTGTCAGATCACCATCGCAACGGGTGAATTTTAGCGGAAATTTTTTCCTGGTGGGTACCCAGCAGCGAATTATACTGGAAATGTTTTTTACGTTTATAATGACAGAATATTTTTTTTCAAAATCTAATTTGTATTTGTTCACATTATAATTTTGATTCATTTCAACTACAAGGTTAGATGTTTTCCACATTCTTTGGACCATTATGATTTATGTTACGCAAATATCATATATTATGTTTTGCAAGTACTTAATGAAGACGAAAATTGATGTTGTTGGGAATAAACATTTGGTGTGGAATTTTCTTACCGAATACCACACGAGCTCCAATTAAATCCGGAAATTTTTTGACCTTTAGTGTTATTACCAGTGATAACTTGATGTTGTTTGATTGGTTCTTCGTTTGAATGAAGTCGTAAGCCATTTTTTTTGGGTGTTTTGGAAGCCATTCAGATGTCGGGAGCACTGCAACCTATTCGCTTGATGTACTCCAATTCCACATTTAGTCCACCTATCCAGTTATCCCCGTACCTTCGAGTAGACGATATTGGTCCATTGGATGTGTGTCATATTCTTCAGGACGCACATTGGCCTCTCCGAAGATTGCCCGTCTCTCCGAGTCCAGTGCCTCACAATCGGATAAGATATGGGTTACGGTCTCGCTTGCTTTACACATGACGTGTCTCCTATGAAAGTTTTACTGTGTACCTGCTTTAAAGTGTTCCTTCAATAAAGTCTATGTTGGCTTTGTATCCATTTTTGTTTCTGCCCTTGGACTACCTTCTTTGTGGTCCCAAGAGCTGGTTCTGGTCCAACATATGCTGTTGCTGAACCTCTTCTCGCCTATTTATCAGCTTGTACATTTTCAGAAATACCGTTATGTCCCGGCACCCACACTAATTTTACTTTAATGTGGTCTGCTAGTTCATTCAGTTCTTTCTGGCATTTTCCTATTAGTCTGGATGTTAACTTGCTGCTATTTAGCTGCAAGGGCTGCCGGCTGTTGATTAGTATGTTGATCCTATGAGTATCAGTCCTATAGGTATGTGTTAATACTGACACATTCTAGGATGGCATAAATCTCTGTCTGAAATACAGAGGTATGTTCTCCTAGTGAGAAGAAGCATCTTGTGTCTCTCATTCCACTATACACCCCTTCTCTTGTTCCTTCCTCAGTCCTCAGTATGCTTGCAGTCCCTTTTGTGAGGTATTTCTACCCCATATTTCGGACTTGGGAGAAGTTTAGTGCCCAAATGGTCTGTTTCCATATAAACATATATATTTGCCTAACATTTTATGGAATAGTTTAATACTTAAACACGTCGAATTACATTCGTAGTAATAATTTTTTTAGATTAATTTAACTAGATTAGCACTCGTCTTTGTTGCTATTCGTGCATCTAGTTAAAATTATCGAAAAACTACCACCACTTGTGTTTACTCACATCACTGTAAATGATGTACTAAAGCTGAATAATAATTGGGATTTATGCCGTGTCTAGACCAAGCAGACAAAACGAAAACACAATTCTGAAACAAAAACACGACAAACTGGCAACAAGGCGACAAGATTTGTCGTCAAAAGACAAAACAAAATTGAGACAAATAGTCCACACCACCAGAACGAACTAAGTTCAGTTGGTGACGTTGTTGTTGTGATTAGTGTTAGTTAACCATGTGGCGTTTCAATCAGGAAAAGAAACTGAAGATTCATTGATAGCCGCAAGTTATTTTTTTTTGCTCTCATCATCATCCCAGGTTACTATAACTGTACGCAAACCTTTAGACCAGGTCTAAAAATGCCGCAAACCTGTTCGATAAACAAATTGTTAGTTCAGCTACGCGCAAATGATATTGGATTAAGTAGTGAGATTTGATCAAGCTTCAGACATTTTTTTAAAATGTCCACCAAAGAGAATCTGATATGTCTTGTTGGCCCTGCATCTGCAAAAGTACATACTTACTTTGGAAATACTATAAGTGCAACAGGAAGATTAGCGATCACATTTTTAGCAGCAGGTGATTCTTACCACAGCCTAATATATGTATCTTCTTCTGCTTAACTCGTTTCGACTTGCACATGCATCCACACTGCGCCGACAACTTCGTCAAATACACAGACAAAACACAGACATTCATCTTAGCCGACCTGAGACGAGACTTGAAAAAGTTTCCAAATTTGCGAATAAAACTTGATTGTCGCAGAAATGTCTCACAAATGCTTACGATTTGCCGCCACTTTGTCGTGAGACATGAATGTTTTTGTTTTGTCTGCTTGGTCTGGTCCCAGCATTAGCAACCAATCCTCATTAGTTGAGCGCATCGTAAGTTGAGTAAGTATACATTGTGTTATTTATGCGAAATAGGGATACCTGTACAAAGCTGTTTAAACGCGAGATAAGTTTTTTACGAAATAGCTTTTATAAGAAATAATATCAGATTTGAAAAATAAGCTCAAATGCACTTTTTATTCACTTAAATTCGCTCTGTTTCAATGAAAAAATTGGTAGGTATGTTCAAAAAAGTTAAACTTCAAGATAGTAAGGCGGGTAGGAGCACAACATATTTTAAAGTGAAACCTGAAGTATGGCGGCTCGATTCGCTGCTGTGGTGGATTTTTTTTCTTTTGTTCCAATTCTTTTCTCACAATTAGCCGCCTTTGTATAATAATAATAATAATAATAATAATAATAATTTTTTTTTATTTACACAAAAGTCGCATCTACCTCTGAGTTAATTAGCGACACATGAAAATATATTCACATACATATATAAATATACATAGAGATTACTCATAATTTTGTTAGTAGGTTAGTTTCTTTGATGAATTTAAAAAGTTTTTCATAATTAGATTTTGCACCAAGTACTAGTTCTAGAGTGTTGCCTATGCTATTGTCTCGTCTCGATTGTTCAAATTTTGGACATTCAATTATCAAGTGATTTACAGTGAGCTGTGTGCTGCATAATGTTTATTTTTAATATTCAATATAATACAATTTATAGAATAAAATTATATAGAATAGTATAACACACATAGAATAGTATTAATACCAAAATAAAATAAACAGAAAATACATATATATATATACACAAATACTCTCATCAGTGTCACCCATTAAGACCATAGAGGTTGAGCATGGGTGACAATTGATAAATGAGGATACTCCACTTTGGTTAATTCCATCGATTTTTAATTTAAGAATTACTTATTTTAATATATTTTGTAATTTTTTGTTTTTGTTTTTTTTTTCTCAATTTCCCATAATTTTTTCTACATCTTTAGATTCTAATGATTTTACATACGTAAATTGATTTCAAGAGATTGGTTGAATTTAGTTTATTTATATATATTTTATATATATCAGGTAGGAAGTTAAATAATCGTGGTGCTGAAAAAACGAAATATCTTGTACCTATAGTTTTTATAGCAATATTTGTTTGTATAAAATTTTTTGATTTATTTCTAGTGTGATAATGATGATCAGGTGTTCGAAGGCAATTGCGATTTTGAAATAAATGGATAATCAAACTATAAAGATACAGTTGGTTCGTTGGATCTTTTCCCATGCGTCATCATTAATATACAAACGCAATAAATCAATACATTAAATAACACGTAGGTCGTAGTTGTAAACAAGTCTTTGGTCTGCCAACGACGGCAACGTACAGATTCGCGTTTAACCTATCGCCGACATTCATCATATGGCTATCTCTGTTTGTTATATTACGCTGTAATGGAACAAACGGTTTGATTTCGGGGGTTAAGATTCTGTGAGTAGGAAAGAGACGTAATACAAAAAGTAGTATGTGAATCATTTCATACATGGGAAAAGATTCAGCGAACAGACTGTATAGCTGTTTCAGAGACATTACATTCGCTTCTTTGAAAAGAAGATTTGTGTTAAATCTTAAATTTCTATAGTAAATAATTTTCAAGATTTTCCTCTGTAGAATTTCCTTGAGGAACTCCAACTGATATAACTTTTTCCTCACTGAGCTCTCCGTTTATCCTAACTAGTTGTTTTCGGTTAGTGAGGTAGTTTTCGAAAAATTTCAATGGAAGTCCCCGTATTCCTGCATCCTCTAGGACGTCTAATAATTGTGAGTGATTCACAGTATCAAACGCTTTTGCTAAGTCCAGGAACAGTACCGCTACTGGTTCAGTCCTATCAATCGAGTCATAGATTGAGGAAACCAATATCTTAATCGCGTCATTCGTTGATAACCCTTTCTGAAAACCGAATTGTCGCTCTGACAATAATTGATACTTGTCTATGAAGTCCATCAGTCTTTTTTTCACAGCCTTCTCCATTATTTTTGCCAAAGTTGTAATTAGAGATATTGGTCCATAGTTGGACATTTGATCTTTTCTATCCTTTTTATATATTGGTGTGACTACAGAGGTTTTAAATATAGAAGGACAAACCCCACTAGCAAAGATGAGATTCAAAAGATTAGAGAGAGGCCTGGTTAGCTCACCTTGCAATTTCTTAAATAATTCGGATTTCAAGTTATCTATTCCTGGTGCTTTGTTTATTTTGAGAGACGATATTAAGTCCCCGGTCTCTTCCTCGGATACTGGCAACCAATAAAAAGTATCAGTATTTTTTTTCCGTTTTGGGGGAGGATTTGTCGGAACTGATATTTTTCGTGCTAGGTTATCTCCTACCGAAGCAAAGTAATTATTAAATTCTTCTGCAATCTCTTTTCTATTTCGAGTCCTTTGACCCGAACTTGTTATTATTTCATTGATACTATTGGTTGTTTTGTCTTTTTTGTTTACTAGATTCCATAGATATTTTGAATTATTTGCATTTCTTTGTATTTCGGCTCGGTAATAGTTCCGTTTTGCAGTTTTAATTAATTGGTTCACCTTTTTACGATACATGAAATATTTTTCTTTTCTCCCCTCATCCTTCGGATTTTGTAAATATTCCTTATGTAATTTATTTTTATGATTTATTGACTGAACAAGACCTGCTGTTATCCAATTTTGACGTTTTTTATAACTTTTACTTAATTTTATGGTTTTGGGGGGTTTTCTCAAAAGAGTATTCAAAATATCCAGTAATTCTTGAGTTTTTTTGTTTACATCGTTTATATTATAAAAAGTTTCCCAATTATGTTCCTGGAGATCAGTTCGAATGCTTTTGTAGTTTATAACTGTTTTGTATTTATCGCTTTTACTGTATTTAGATTAAGCTTTTATGGGAAAACTGATTATCGTTGCCTGGTGATCCGTAATGTTATTTTCATATACAGCCGCAACTGCTTCGTCTAGAGAATGTTTTACTATTGCTTTGAAGAATATATGGTCTATACAGCTACGTGAATTTTTTTGAATGCGCGTATATTTATTTATCATAGAATGTAAATTATATTCATATAGTACATTTAAATATCTAGAGACATTATCATTTTCATCTTTAATGTTTATATTAATATCAGCAACTAATAAATGATGATCTATTTTCGAATAGTTTATTTGTTCAAGATAATTTTCCAAAGACAAGATAAATAAATCAGGTGTATTTGATGGAGAACGGTATACACAAGTTATTAAGATTTGTCTATTATTATGTAAGTCAATTTTTAACTGTAGTGCCTTTGAACAGCCAATATCAATAGTTGTGCAGCTCACATTGATTTCAGTTTTAACATATACAACAACACCATCATTTTTATTCACCATTCCTTGATTATAAAATGTTCTATAACCATCTACATTAAAAATATCAATATCATAAATTTGAAAAGTCTCTGTGAGCACAATGCAATCAAAATTGCAGCTTAGTTGTTCTAGCATTATTTTAAATTCATCCAAGTGCGCATTTAAACTACATATATTTTGATGAAATATGCTAAAATTATTTTCATTATTTTTGAATAATTTGTTTACATCTCCATGGTTGGAACATTCAGCAGTGTTGTAGACTTCATAATTTATGTCACGAATATATTGATCCATTTTAAAATGTAACAAATTTAAAATTTATAATACAAAAACAAAACTATCTAAAATTATTATTGAAATAAGAGGGAAAAGGAAAAACTAGGACCTACCACCGAAACGTGTTCTTTGCTTCACTTCTTCAACCTTTGTCTGCTGATTTGTCTCGTTTTTGTTGTCTGTAGGGAATGTAGACTTGGTAGTTTTTGATTTGGAGTTTTTACCTCTAGTATCTACAGTCTCTTCACCGTTTTTTCTATTTGGTGTTTGATGCTCTTCAAATGTAGGGAACGTATGACTAGTTCCCTCTTCTTGTGCGTATCTTATATTTGGTGTAGGAGGGGCACTATTTCTGTCTTTCTGGTAGGAGTCCTTTTCGCTAATTTCTAGATCACTGACTTTGTATGACTTATTATTTATATAAAGCTTATTACCTTTAATATAAGATGTGTTGGTAGAAGTTTCTCGAGCCTTCTTTAGGTGTTTTCTGAGAATAAAATTTTGTTCTCGCTGGAGCTCGGTTAGATCACTACTGATGCTTATATTGGTTCCCATCAATTTTTTACAATTTTTTAAGATTTCGACTTTTTTCAAATAAGATACAAATTCTATTTTTATCGGTTTGTTTGTTGAATGTCCCAGTTGATAAAAGTTATTAATATCTTTATTGTCCACATCAATGTCCAATAGACTTTTAATAGATTTTTTTATATCATCAAGTGTAATGTTCTCGCAATTTAATCCAAATATCAGTAAATTGTTCTTTTTTGCTCCCCTTTCCAATGTTTCCACCTTTGTTTTTAACAGATCATTCACCTTTTCAAGTTCTTCAACTCTCTTACTGAGCAACTCTAACTTCAGTGATAGTCTCGTTTCGCACGCATCTATTGTATGGATAATTTCTTTTCTATTTGTTAGAATATCTTGTCTGAGGCTATCAATTAATTTTGTTAAGCTCTGTGCTTCTTTTTCATTTTTTGAGCTCATACTTGTAACAAGTTCAAACCCCGTGATACGACTATGGCATGAATAAATTTATATACGTAGGTGTATCTTCCAATTATTTCAATTTTCAGGTTAGGATGATTTCATGATTGAATATTGATATTTAAAGGACTAATCTGGTTTCCACGAGAAAATTTTTAAAAACCACTGCTTCTTGACGTATTTAATTTATTTACCTCACTTCACAAGATTCAAAATTTGCACTTTTTCCACTTTTATACTATAAAATATTTTTAGCGAGCTAAACACGTGTATATACATACATGAGCGTACTATATATGTGCAGAGATACAATTGACCAAATTGTGCGAATTTAAAACAATACACTTCAAGAACTTCTGGCTACAATGCTTTCAAAAAATTTTCGATTCCATATAATAAAAAAATATATTGGGGTATTAGAGGAGATCATATTGAAGGAATATGAAAATAATTTCTCGTGCAAAATTTAAAATAATGTATAACTCAGCCGTTTCATACCATTACCATTACCGTATATGGTATAATTAGTGTGAAAAGTATCATATTCCCAAACGACTGTGATGGTAACACAGGAATATGCTTTTCCCACGAATTATACACACTATTTTTTCTTCGATCGTTAATTGACATTTGAAAAATTAATTGAAAAATATTCCGTCCAAGATGTAATGAAGTCAGTTTAGATAGATTTCTCTATGTTCATATTGAAATATAGAAGTGGTGGTAACGAGATTAACCAAACAATCAGCCATGCAGCTTCAATGTATAAAAATTCTCGTTGTACAGTACAGTACAATCTACAAATTGTACAAACTCTACAATAAATGTAAATATTAACAACAATAAATGTATGTGTTCAAGAATATCGTTATAAATTAGATGTTGCTTTTATTTCTTCCATAACAACTTTTTCAATATAAAAATTAAAGCCATACTTTGTTACATTTCATTGTAATAATCCATTTGTAACATTACCGCACGCTACAGCAGTGTGGTAAGAATATTACCGCACTGTTATTTTCTAATTGCTAAGCAACTGCCCACTATTCGGGAATGTTGAGATTTGCGCATGGAAAACAGGTCAAAATAGTGTAACTTTTCCCATGATCGGAGAAAAACGATCTTTCGTGCCGACAGCAATTTTATTATTTATATTTGAGGTTGTATTTGAAGCAATTATTAACTGCCGAATATTTTAAGACGTTTAGCTAGTTTATCTGTGTGTAAGGGTTGTGTGTTTTATCCGATATATTAAAACGATGCCTCCGAGAAAACTTGCTGGTGGGACTACTGCACTTAGCAGTGATTTATATGGTTCTGATACTAATGCCTATCAATATCTCATACGCAAAAATTTCATATAAAATACATAACATTTTTTCGATACCAAGTACCTATATTCATAAACGTGTCTGTGATATGTGACAATATTTTGAAAACCTTCAAAGAATTTAAAGTATTATTACGGAAATGTAATAATGTCTTATTTAATAAAGCGAGTTACCAATAGATATCAAGTAACATTAATTATTCTATCGCTTTATAAATTTTTGAAAAATATTTTTCTAAGACATTGACCGTTTAACTAAGAAGGGCTATAGGCCCCGACGGACATTGGATCACACTTCAAAGTCAAACGGGGTTGGCATATCTACAAGATATTTAAACCAACCATTCTGGTTTGCAATTAGAAATGACAACAGTGTAATCCAATATCTGTCGGTGCCTATAGCCTGGGAAGTAGTTGTTTCTTCTCAGTTAAACGGTCAATGTCTTGGAAAAATATTTTTCAAGAACTTATAAAGCGATAGAATAATTAATCTTCTTCGATATCTATTGGTAACTCGCTTTATTAAGGGCTGCTTTTATAAGTTACTGTTAAATCTTCGAGTTAACTCACATCGGATAACCATGCAGTTAACTCTATTTGTGGAAACTTTTGATTTTATAGGTCCATGTCAAGTTGATGTCAGTTGGGAGACTGTCAGTATTAAATATTACCAATTAGTGTTTTTGCAAAAATTTACTGGACATGGAAAACGGAAAAAACCGCCGATCATTCAACTTCACACAACTAGAGGGAGAAGCTTTTATTTCTCCTGTGGAAAAGTACAAGAATGTTCCTGTACCTGAAATATATCTTGAATGTCCTCATACATTTCATCAAACTCTTATACAGAAATGAGAGAATGAACAATTATAACCACACAATAATATGGAATCAATATTTATGCTTTCAAATGTCAAATCTTTGTGTTATCTGGCACCTCATCCACCTAGTAAGTTAATGTATACAATTTCGGGTTAACTTCCGCCCATAAACGCATTCGTGGGTTAAGGTAGAAGGTAACTCAAGATCACAGATAACTGCAACCTATAAAAGCGGCCCTAAATAAGACAGTATTACAGTTTTCTGTAATAATACTTTATAAATAGTTTCGAGGTCAAGGTCTCGTTGTCGGATTCGAATTTTGGTTTGTGGATGGAGGTGAAGATGTCACTACTATCACATTCTTACACTTCCGTTACTGGAAGACATGTATTGATTGTGAATATTGTGATTTTAGTATATTCTTCACTCCGCGATTATGCTTCAAGCTCGCGGACGGATAACATATACCTTGTACTGATGAGGCGCAAATACGCCGATACCAGTCTACAAGTTATGTTGTCACCAGGGTAGGGGATCTCTGAAGGCACGTGGGTGCTGCCATATAAAAAGTCCCGTCAGTACTAAAATTTGTAATTTAATGAAAACTGTAACGCCGTTAGTAGTAGTTGCAGATTCTTCCACATATATATTAGCTCTGACATCCTAACCTGACAACTGCTTATTTGTGTGTGTGTGTGTGTTGTAGGTGGTTGTAGTTGGTCTGTGGTGTTGAGTATGTTGAGTATTCGTATTTGGTTTTTATTGTTCATAGTGGGACTTTTACTTTAGGAGAGAATGTCAAGAATATGTTTTGTGAAGTACTGTAATGTGAGGAGCACACGGTAAGCTTTATCTTCATTAAAAAACATGTTCCATTAAATAGAAAGTGACAGAAGTAGTAGTTCTTCCATACAACTTTTAACTTCCCAGTATCATTGTTGAATTACCAACATTTATTTTTCTTCATGTTAGTCATTTAAATATGTACAAAAACGTTTCATTTATTGTATACTTTTTTAATCAATAAAATATATGAACTTGATGATTATTGCTTTATTTTTCACAATTCAGACATTATGTGATCCATTTTTTGACATTTAATTTAATTTTACTCGACTCTTCATTGTTATTATTGTAATATCAATCTAATTTTGAGTAATTTTAAATGAGATATCGAAAAATGGATCGTAAATATCATTTTGCAATAAAAGTAAAATTACAGTAATTTTGAATATACCGCAAAAACTGTAAAATTACAGGAATCTTTTTTTTCGGCTGTTAGCGGAGTTCACAACCTGATTTGTGCCAGAGGTACTGACGGGACTCTCAAGGTAGCGCCACCCGTATGAATAGAGGGCGCCACGGGTCAGTTTCCCATCTATAAGTATTTTTTTATCTATGGTTGTCACTTCTAATTGCAAACCAGAATGGTTGGTTTAAATATCTTGTAGATATGCCGTAGTTTTTTATCTATGGTTGGCAACCCCGTTGGACTTTGAAGTGTATTCCAATATCCGTCGGGGCCTATAGCCCGGGAAGTAGTTGTTTCTTCCTAGTTAAACGGTCAATTTCTTTTAAAAATATTTTTCAAAAACTTATAAGGCGATAGAATAATTGTTCTTTGATAACTTCAAAGAATTCCCAAATATGATTATGATAAATACATTTTCATTATCCTAATTTGGTAATAGCCTACAAAATGTGAAGACCTTAAGCTACTGATTTGAAGTCAAAATTCAAATTTTACAATATGGCGCTGGTTTTGACAACATGTTCGCGCATATGCCTGCACCTTCGAGTGGCTCCTTCTTTATGTAAAACGCAGTCTAAAAGACTCCAGAACTCAATTCGTCTTCAGCTTTGCCCGTTCGTTAGTGTTATAATCCTTTATCTGCAACTGTCATGTAACGGGTACGATTTGACACTATTTTCAATGTCAAAATAACGTATATTACCGCACTAGTGCGTTTTTAAATACATTTCCGCACAAGGAATCTAGAAAAATATCAATATCAGAATTGAATATTTAAAATAACACTGGAAGCTGCATTTTCAATAGTAGATTGTCTTCGCTTGAATTCATTTTTATAGATTACTGCTCATTGAGCTTTGCCAATTTAATGACAAATGATATATTTTTTCTCCGATTGGCAGCAAATATTAATTTTGCTGACTGATATCAATCAGCAAAGTATTACTTTTCCTGCCTAGGCAGCAAAGTGGTTACTTTCCTGCCTGTGATTATACATTTCCATAGCAACTAACCAAAATAAAGAGATTGTGGGAATTGTAATAGTTTGAAAATACAATATCCTCCTATATCATTATGAACAATAACTATCTATTATTTCCACAGCTTTGTTCGTTTTTGCTGCTATGGTCAAAAAATATGATACACAGCTGTACCTTATGTTTGCAGTCAATATTATCAAAAATACATTGGATTAAATTTTTTTATAATATAGGTAATGGTAATAGTGATAATAATACTGATGAGAAATTTTGAAAAAAAAATTTTTCGTAACAAGTGTGATAAGATTTATTAACTTACTTATGTGATAACACGACTCGGCCTAGGACCTCGTCCTGCAAACTTCACATGCGTGCGTTAATAATGTCCATATCCCACTGATTACATAAACAACTATTGTATCATTTAAACCCCTGTAGAAGCCAGTACTAGAGTACGAGGGGTGGTGATGATTGGTAATTCGAATCATTTTTTTGCTAATTTCTCTAGCATCTAGTAAAATACCGAATAAAAGTTTGGAGCAGAATAATTTTTAGACGTGGGTAATCTTTCTGAAGTTTGAATAGGTACTTAAAAATAACCGATGATTTAACTGCACTATTAAACAGTCAGTTGAAATAAAATAAAAAGAGTGAGTAGTGATTCAGGTATCCGATTAGTACCGAATTTATTCCTATTCGTAAGCAATTTACTGAAGCCTCGACAATTCAAATTACCTGAAAAAATGGTACCTACACAACAATGAACCATAATAAATAATACACCGAAGCGTGAAGTGGAAAAAGTAATGCCGTTCCAAAAAAAAAACAGTGATGTTTGATACGCAAGTATTTAGCATATCCCAGAGATGAACTAGTCAGATAACTTCTCAATTTCACTAGTTCAATCAACTAATATGTATGAAGAAAGTTATCTTCAATATACAGGGAGTTTCTAAGTTCATGCTACCAAATTCGTATGAAATTAAGGTGGTGACTGAAATTAAGTTTGTATTTTTTTTTTCAAAAATTCCAGTTGAACTAGAAACTTGAAATACTGTAATTTTCGTGTATTTCCAGCAGTTATTATGAATCATATTACATTTTACATCTTCACTGTTAATGACTCAATTTATCAAAAGAATAAATGAATTATAAATTATGGTGTTTATTTTTTTTTCTCTGCAGCTATTGGTTTTGGGAAAAATATTAAAGAATGGAAAAAATATTTGAATAAAATACGGATTTTTGATTAAATGTCATTTTATAGAACTTCATCTCAAAAAAAAAAGTTTTGATATGAAATAAAGTGAGGGTTGCAAATTTCATGCCGTATAATCTGATGGGAATATTGAAAAAATACCTGTGGTTAGTTCTTTGCGAGTGCACGAGAATTTCAGAATTTCAAGCTTCTATTTCCACTGAAATCTTATTAAAAAAAAATAAACTTAAGTTACCACCTTTTAAGGGTGATATCTCGGAAATGAGAGGGCTGGGGAAATTTTGTTATAAAAAGGACCATTTCAACTTCATACGAGAAATCACTTTCTGAATTTTGTCGCATGAATTAAGAAACAACCTGTATATAATATATCTAATATACAGTGTGTAAAACCGAAACGGATCAAATTCATTATTTCAGTTACTGTATATATTTATGAAAGTTCAAAAACAGGTTGAATTTGAATTATAAATTGACATTATTCAACGTGGAGCTTCAACCCTCTTCCTAGACACAGGTACAACCCCAAATTTTTTAAAAATGGCTACCGAAATCTGCTACTTTGTCACGAACTTCCAACACATTTAGGCAAAATTTTTATACGCGATCATGGTCTTCAGCTCTCCATTCCACTTTCTATCATAGAACACATTTGGAAAACAATAATTATTTTTCAATTAATAACCAAAACATCTATCGTCTGATATAAGTTATATGACAGAACAACATTAGCCGGGTCAACTGGTTCTTTTCAAATGAAATATAATACATATATGCAAGAGAATTTACGATCTGTTTGTGGTATGAGATTATCTTAATTTCAAACATAACTCGGGAAATTTGACAATTATGAGTATAATATGGTACTTTTCCTACGATCACATAGGAAAGTGACATATATCGCACTGTCTAGTGCTATGGAAAGTGGCCTTTATTCATACGCGTGCCCAAAAGAAACTTATCCGTACGTGTACGGATAAAAAAGCTGTCAAATTGAATGCTGAAATGCTAGTCTATTTACCCCGCAAATTTATGTATATGTTAGATGCGTATTTCCTAAGTTGATTTGTCCATATAATATAATTTATTACTTTTAATTTTTAAAGTGATTCAAATGAATAATTAATTCTGGATAGCAATATTTATGTAACAAAAACAGTTTTATTTCTGATGTTCTGTTTCTAATTGTTGTTAGTTGTTAAGATAAATGTTCGTAATATTTTGTGTACCAATATTTATTCTAACTTTCTTATGAAGGCACTCTTTTTCATCGCATAAAAATCACAATTTTCTGGGCCACTTTCCAAGGTAAGCAATCAAAACTATAATTACTGTAATTACAAATACACATATGTAAAACCTCTCATATCTATAAAAAAAAGGGCAAGATTGTACATGCCTGATTCGTTAAAAGTATATTGCGTGGTCGTAGGAAAAATAGTGAACATAACTTGTGCGAAAGTGATTTTTCACACTCGTGGGATGGTCTCACTCGGCTTGCGCTCGTGAAACAATACTTCCCACTCGTGTGAAAAATGTCACTTTCCGCACTCGTTACGTAATATACTATTACCTAACTAGTGCGGAAAGTGATACTTTTTTGCACGCTATTGCAGATGGCCGAACCGCAAAGTTGATGTTTTCCGCAAGCTGTCATAATTTGACGCTCTTAAGCAGAAATTAGCTTTTGGGCACGCCAAATTTTATTTATAGATAATAGAGAGCTAGTGGTTATTTTAATATAAATTGTAGAATAAATAAATATTTTAGTTGATTTTCCAATATGTTGAAGCATCCCCAGTTTTTCCCGTATTAGTTTGATAAGAAATAGGGAAATCTAAGATTTATCTGACATTAACGTAGGAATATCTGATATTAATGTAATAGGTGTTGCCTACGTACACAGGTAAACGAAACTGCAATCCTAAAAAGTACCAATTGAATTTATTTTGGTGTGATCGTGGGAGAAATCTTGAGCAGAAAGTCTTTTGATAGTTTCTACAGACTGCAACTTTCTGTCAACAACAGCTATTGTGTGAAGATCAGAAAGTAGTACTTTGGCAGTCGAGTCTACCAAAGAACTTTCTGCTCAAAATACACACAAGATCATCCTACGATCACACCAAAATAAAATTAGCTTCTGACGACTTTGATGTTGCTACTTTTGCCCCAAAATATGTTAATAAAACATTATTTGAATATCTTCCAGTTTTTTGGATCTGCACCAACTTGTAAATGGACTATACTAGTTTTTGTACTTTAATTTAAATTTGCAAGTATGCTAAGATGCTAAGATAAGCAGTTTCCAGATTGCAGTTTCGTGTACCTATGTAACATATGTACGTAGGCAAAACTTATTACATTAATGTCAGATATTTTTCAGATTTCCCTTTTTCTCATTGAATTATTACGGAAAATACTATTGGATCCATCAACATATTGAAAAATTAACTAGAATATTCATTTATTTTACAGTTTATATTAAAATAACTTCTAGCTCTCTTTTATCTATAACTGAAATTGGCGTGCGCCAAAGTTGCTATCTACTTAAGAGCGCCAATAGTGTCAAATTATGACAGAACACGGAAAACATCAACTTTGGGGTTAGACTTGTGTGTACAAAAGTCTACTTTGGGTAGTGATCGTGGGAAAAAAAAATTCAATATGAGCTCAAACCAGCTTGGGAAATATCCTTGATATTATAGGTCCTATAATTTCTAGCTTAACACTTATATCTTCACCAAAAAAAAACAGCTTCACCCGACGGCACGTTGCTGTAGCTTAGTTGTACATGCATTTTCTCTGGGGAATATTCCAAACGTTTTTCCAAAAAAAAAGTAAGTATCGTAGCCATTATTTCAAATCTTCAACAATGGATTAGCTGGAAAAATTATGTGGTAAGTATATTTATGGATTTAGAAAAATATGTGTTTTACAAAAATAAAAATTTGATTCCTTATGAAGGTTGAAACATCTAAGAATCTTATCCAAGCTCCAATTATGTGTATCTTTATTTGTTTATAACCGACTCCTTTGGACTCACTTTAAGCGAACAGATTAATTCGAAATTTGGAGCACTTGAGAACCGATGTCAATATTATTTAGTATGTGATCAAATATAGGATGTTATTGAATCTTGAACTTATTATTTGAAAAAAAAATTAGATATAGTATCACTTTTGCTTAAGACGTTTTTTCAGGAAGCTCTTCAACTGACGCCGTGGTCTATAGTTAGTTAAAGCACCCGTCTAGAGAACAGGAGGTCGGTTGAACATATAATTTTTTGGAAGAAGCAAAAAAATTTAATATTCTTTATCAAAAAATCTGATTTTAAACTCTTTAGTCGATAATGCTACCTTATATTTTGACAGGCGAATAACCCTTGACATTTCTTCGATATTCTTAATGCAATACGCTTGAAGTAAAATTCTTCTGCTTTTCGGGCAGCTCCGGCACTGCACAGCCCTGATTATTCTGGCGTCTGATGCATGCAAAGGAACGTAGGGAAAGTATTAATACAAATTACTGAAATAATTGTTGTTAAGTTTTATAGTAACTTTCATGGGTTTTAATTTAGGCACATTTCCGGTCATCAACCAATTGTTTCGAGGGGTGTGGGTGTTTTGAGTTATTAACTTAAGAGATGTATGTACCTTGTTTCTGTTATTTTAATTGGAGTTGTTTCATGCACTTATGTACAGGAAACGAATTTTATAATCTATTGTTAGTTGAGTACGGTCTTCTTTTCTGTATACCAACTTGGCAATAAAAGTCATATATATATTACCACTTTGGACATGCCCAAAATTAATTTTTTCTACCTTAATGCAAAAAACAGCACTTTTGTGGAACATACTCAATGGAAAAGTGGTTTTTTGTTGCACTTATCTGTCATTCTTCTGTCAGTGCTGTGATGATTTATGACAAACATAAACATTCAAATAAAATGAAAATCCAGAGCAAGTGTCTGATCCTGCTCTAATACAGCAATAATACAGGGTGTCCCACGACGGGTGAAAACTATCTGTATATGGTAAAATACTTATAGTAAAATCATGAAAATTTCTACGTTTAGGTTTTCGGATACGATCTTTTCAACTAAAATATTTTCAAAGATGGCCGACTTCCGGTTCTACCGGAAGTCGACTGTAACTTTGTTATTTTAAATGGAACACCCTGTATATTAATACATTTTTGAAATCTACGTAATATTTTAGTATACTTTTGTCTAAAAACCTTTTTCGAAAAATGCACACTTTTTGAGTTATTGATTTTTTTGTAGAAAATTTGACCGTTGAAGACCCTTATAAATTATTTTTTTACGAGGACACCCTTGAAGATATGAAAATGGTTTCTGTTCGATGGCCTTAAGCAAGGTCAAACGTAATCGAATCTATGTTGAAAAATTTTTCATTTTATACAGGGTGTGTATGAAAAGTGTTCAAAGTTTAACTTCATAAATATCAAATTTCTTCATTTTTTTAAATAGAACCACCCTGTTTTTTCTATTTTAATGCATTCATGGGAAAAAATAAGACAAGTTCATGTATACTTTCCTATACCTAAACCTTACCGTTATCCAGATATTAAAGGTTTTATGTAAATTTTTAGAGATGCAGGTGTGGTCTAAATTTTGATACAAGCACTAAGAAATAAAAATTATGATGTGAATTTACATGGTAAATATGACAAAGTTTTAACAAGAATATGTGCTTTATTTGCAGTAAGATATCCAGATTGACTGCGATCGAAATCGCACATTGTTAAAAGAATACTTAACAATTTGAAGCTTTTCGGTTCATTTTAAGCAAAAGTTAATCGAGTTAAACCATTTGTGAGAATAATAAGATATGCTACAAAATTTTATGGAAAATTAAAAGCCAAAGAAAAATAGTCTGATGTTTTAAAGTAAATGTTCAAAATTGCTCACTTGAACTTGAACAATACATTTTTCAACCCTTCTCAGTATACCTTCATTCGTCGCACTGCTAATCATCATCTCAGAAAGGGAATTGAAAGAATTTCGAACTCTTAGCTCACAATCTTCTCTAGGTGTTAACTAATGTCAGTTAAATAAGTGGCATTTATTACAAAGCCTACTAAAATTTAAACTTGTTAAGAATATAATAACAATTTAAAACCTCAAATATCTCGGAGACGACTAAAAGTTGGAATAGGATTAATAAAAACAATTTGATTTGATTTTTTTTCAGACAGATGAAGAAAAAGACTTTTTTGTTTCTTAGTACTTGTATCAAAATTTAGACCACACCTGCATCTCTAAAAATTTTTATAAAACATTTAATATCTGGATAACGGTAAGGTTTAGGTATAGGAAAGTATACATGAACTTGCCTTATTTTTTTCCCCTGAATGCATTAAAATAGAAAAAACAGGGTGGTTCTATTTAAAAAAATGAAGAAATTTGATATTTATGAAGTTAAACTTTGAACACTTTTTATACACACCCTGTATAAAATGAAAAATTTTTCAACATAAATTCGATCACGTTTGACCTTGCTTAAGGCCACTGAACAGAAACCATTTTCATATCTTCAAGGGCTCCTCGTAAAAAAATAATTTGTAAGGGTCTTCAACGGTCAAATTTTCTACAAAAAAATCAATAACTCAAAAAGTGTGCATTTTTCGAAAAAAGTTTTCAGACAAAAGTATACTAAAATATTACGTAGATTTCAAAAATGTATTAATATACAGGGTGTTCCATTTAAAATAACAAGGTTACAGTCGACTTCCGGTGGAACCGGAAGTCGGCCATCTTTGAAAATATTTTAGTTGAAAAGATCGTATCCGATAACCCAAACGTAGAAATTTTCATGATTTTACAATAAGTATTTTGCCATATACAGATAGTTTTCACTCGTCGTGGGACACCCTGTATATGTATATTTTACTACTTAGGGGCGAGTTGTACCAAACGCCTAAACTCGGTTTAATGTTAACTGATGATTAGACTGATGTAATTGTTGATAATAAATACATCAATCAGACACAGTCTAAACATCAGTTATCATTAAACTGAGTTTAGGTGTTTGGTACAACTCGCCCTTAGTCTTAACGAGTTACAATTATTGCAAAAAATCTGAAATTTAAATGGTCAAAGCGAAAACCAGCTATAATTAAGTACTGACAAGGTGGAGGCCATGAAGATACAAAAAAAACGGTTTGAGTTTGAGTTCCTAACATATTATATTCTTTTCCAGTTTTTGCATGAATGTAGAAAAAATATTGCATGCAAAACGTGTTTTTTGCACTCGACGTGTTATCCAACTCGGCATATTGCACTTGTTGCTTCCGAAAGGTACTTTGAAATTTTAGAATTTTTCTCCATGCCCATTATAGTCTGTTTATTGTTACTTTGTGATGCATAAATATAATATTATATTTTATCGCCAACCGTCAGTAAAGTCGTCGATTATCAGATTGATTTCCGGAAGTAAACAAACAGTTTACCTTATCCTTATACCAATAATGTACTATTATCTGCCTTGCGGCAGGTAAAGTGACATAAGAGTCAGGTAAAGTGACATATGAGTCAGGTAAAGTGTTTTGATTTGACATTACTCGAAAATTATTATCTGTCAGTGTCACGATTCTCTCTATTATGAAATATACCTCAGTTTCTTTTATATTCCGAATTCTGAATAGTTGGCGATAAAATTTTGTATGCACCACGCCAGAAAAGTGTCTTTATCGGACTCGCCTGTTATTCGCCTCGCTTCGCTCGTCTCATAATTTCAGACTCGTCCGATAAAGAATCACTTTACTGCCTTGGTACATAAATAACTATTATCGCCAACCGTCACTAAAGCCGTCAATTATCAGATTGATTTACGGAAGTAAACAAACAGTTTACCTTATCCTATACCAAATAATGTACTTTATCTGCCTTGCGGCAGGTGAAGTGACATATGAGTCAGGTAAAGTGACATATGAGTCAGGTAAAGTGACATATGCGTCAGGTAAAGTATTTTGACTTTGACATTACTCAAAAATTATTATCTGTCGGTGTCACGCTTCTCCCTATTATGAAATATACCTCAGTTTCTTATATTCCGAATTCTGAACAGTTTGCGATAAAATTTTGTTTACACCACGCCAGAAAAGTGTCTTTATCGGACTCGCATGTTATTCGCCTCGCTTCGCTCGTCTCATAATTTCAGACTCGTCCGATAAAGAATCACTATACTGCCTTGGTACATAAATAACTATTATGTATACTTTTGTTCATTGAAAATAAACAATTTGTGGTCTTTGTTTTAAATTTCTTTAACATACTCACAAGAGAAATGGCAAAATTAAAATAATCCAATCAAAAAATGAATGGATAATGACAGATTATGATACTTATTCGAATGATGGAAAAGTTTCGCAGAGGAAAATAGTTAACAACGTGCAAAATAAATTTGAATATAATCAATAACCGTGGAGTTTTGTATTAAAATCATGTAAAAATAATTTCGGTAGATTCAGGAACTTGAATTGGAACCTGAATTGGACTCCTTCCACGTCCCTAGTTTTTTGTAAAATCTACGCTCCCCAAACGCCTGGAAAATGTTTATTGTCGATGTTTAACTAACTGGCTAGTGATATCTCCATTTAGTCTATCGTCCATGCTGCTTCAGCATTGTTATGTCCTCATCAGAATGAACCAGGAAAAGCAGTGGCTATTGTAATAAATGGGTCTGCAGGATGAGAAAAATTAGAGTTGAGATGCTCACTTTTATGACAAGCTTTCGAAATCTGTGATTAAATTTTTCCGAACAATTATGAATGTCGAGATATTGCCGGGCATTGCGTTGTTGATATGGTGGTGTCCCTACCTGCTTAAACTATATCGTACTCACTGGAACTTGACAGTTTCCCGGATAGTGAGCATATTTAAAGAAAATACAATACATTTCTATAGACTGATACCCACTCAAGAGATGATGGAAGAGGATTTTGAATTAATTGATGGAAATTATTGAAAAACAATTTATTACATTGATATCGGACCAGAAAATACACTTAGGGATATTTGAACTTCACAATGAGTGATATAAGTTTCAGTAGAGGATAATGTTTTGAATGTTTTCCAAAAATTTCAGGTGAATTGGGAATGAAATAATCGAGTATTCTAAAAAAGTTTATCAACTCCTTGGAGGAATTACTTTACTGCTTCATGTTTTGTTTTTGTAGGAATATAAACTGACATTATTCAGTGAAAATGAAAGAAAAGGTTTTTGCCGTCCTTTACGGGTTACCACTGTCGCCTTAGCGGCGGATAGCTCCTGCCTATACATAATTTACCCCTTGCCGGTCGTGGGTCTTTTGATTCGAGTCCGCTGAATGCAATTTGATTAGGAGATAACGCCGAACCAAATTTGAATTTCTATAGAAACGGATTTCTCTCAACTTCCTCATCATCTGATAAAGACGTATTCCTTCGTTAATACTGGATTTTACTGAAATAATGCTGGTTTTGCGCATTTTAATCAAACGACACGCCTTTGCATTTGCAAATGAAGAACTCTTTCCCGCTTACACGGGCTGTTTAGCTTCTATTCACTTGTACGACTTGGCATCCAATTGATCTCACACACAAATGATTAAAACTTTTCTGCCCTGAGCTTCCTGAAAGAACAAAAACTACGAGCCCAACTGCGTACCCCAATAAAGTTATGAATTCAAAAGGATTATGAATTAAATTGGGCGAAATGGAATTATATCTATAAAACTTCGTATCAATTGAACTAAAGGTATTACAAAATACTCAATTACAGTCTTCAGCTTATTGATGGAAGTGACAGTTTCAAAGAAATGGAAAATAAATTCACCTTATTCAAAAAATTTAATTTTCATTCATTTTATTTAACACGATCTAATACGTTGCAACTAACGAACCCAGCTTTTTTGTTACTGCGTGAAACTCTATAAAAGTATGAAACTCGTTTTTCATAATTTGAAAAAATAATTTGAAAACCCGAAGGAGCTAATTATGACTATAGAAGATACGATGATACAGTGGCAGATTTTTTCACAAAATTAAACAGATGCCGTCTGGTAGATTTGTATAAGTACTCGCATATACAAATCTCTATATATTTTTTTCATTTGTATATTCACGTATATCGACATCTATGGTCATAGATCATGAATATAGTTTTAAAAGTACTCCACTGGTTTTGCCATGATTTAGCCGTTATTCGTTATATCTTAGATTTGAAGTCTTGGTGTAGTTGGTGTTTAGTTTTCAATGGTACCTACCTAAATCATTGTTATTTTAGTGCCGCTACCACTACTGTTGAGTTGGTGATAGATATTTTTAATGTCTTCTGCTACTGCGTTTTTAGTATAAATGTTTCTGATGGTGAGGACCGATGATAGGGAGTCTGTACAGATGACCATGTTTGAGCTACTGAGAAGTTATTTGATGTATTGTGTATAACTCTGTAGTTTGCTTGCAACAAATGGAAGAAAATCTGCTTATGGATGGCACGCCATACCTTGTCTTCTCAGGCATCAGTGTGAAAACACCATCATAGCGGTGTATCTGCAATAATCATTTTAAGGATTTTTTCAGTGAGGAGTGACTGTTACTGCGAGATTAATATCTCTCGATAGTAGTTTTCCGTTCGTTGGGGAGGATATATTCCAAAGGCAAAGTTTTCGTTAGAAATTTCTTTGATATTCAATGTTTTTCAAAAGTTACAATGCGGATTCAGCAATTAACGGAATTGAACCCGCTGATTTATATTCTATGTGACTTAAAATTCATCTGAAGAATATGTTAGTTTAGGTAAGGTGTTAAAGACTACTAAGATATCAATGACTTAAGTGCAAAAGGTCTGTTCCTACCAAATATTCAAAAAACCCATTTTGGCGCCATTCAAAGCATACAAATAATATTAAATATGATTTTTTTAAATGTTACAAACAAATGAATTGATCAATGCTAATTCACAGGAAATTCTATCGACATCAGAAAATTTTTTGTTTGCACCAAACAATAATTGTTCAGTGCATTGAAGTTATTGGGGATACGACGTTCTGCACTCAGGTCATTGATATGCTCTACTCATTATCGACTGGAAATGCCTCTTTCTCTGGATGGATTCACTCTTCCATTTGTTCTCGAATACTTAAATCCTGGTATTATCCTAGTTATTTTAAATACACTGAACAAAAATGCATAAGGAGCATTAGTTTTCTCCGATCCTATCACCAAGGCTTCGCTGTCCGTCTGCCCATCTGTACTCCTGTCCGTCCGTCTTTCCTTATGTCCGTTCGGCCGTCTATCACCAGGCTGTATATAATGATGATGTTTTTTTGTTGCCTCTATGAAGAAAAATTCTGAAAACAGAATGGAATAAATAGGTATTCAGAAATAACTTTTTTGTTCGATATTGATACGACAAATTATAGAGGGCGGTGTGCACTAGATGGTTAAAGCGCCTTTCTAGTAAACAAGGGTTCGCAAGTTCTAATCGCCATGCGGTCTCATGTCTCATGAACTAGACAATCAGACTGTGTTAACCATGAATTACTATCAAATAAACAAATTACAGTTACAAGTTACAAATGGATTATTACAATAAATTGAAACAAAGTATGGTTTCAATTTTTATATTGATAATGTTGTTATAAAAGAAAAGGAACATCTAATTTATAACGATATTCTTGAACGGAAATTAATTGTTGTTAATATTTACATTCATTGAACAGTTTGTACAATTTGTGAATAGTACTGGAGGGCAACGAGAACTTATAGACGTTGAAGCTGCATGTCTAATTGTTTGGTTTTTCTCGTTACCACTTCTATATTTCAATATGAACTTATCTAAACCTACTTGATTACATTTTGAATGGAATATTTTTTTCAAATGTAAATCAACTATCGAAGAAAAAATAGCATGTACAATTCGTGGGAAAAGCATATTCCCAAACTCCTGAGTTACAGTCGTTTGGGAATATGATAATTTTCCCACTAATTATACAATATACTATAACATACTTCTAACAAATACCAGTAATGTCTTTACTGTTTACTGTATTCTTTTCAGAGACTGCAGAAATAAAGAAGATTATACCGACCATATTTATTTGAATAATCAACAAATACAGTATGTTAGTTTAGTAAAGTTTTTAGGGGTAGTTGTGGAATGGAATGAACAAGTCAAATCAGTTTGTAATAAACTGAGCTTAGTATGCTTTGCTTTGAAACCATTAAAAAAATATGAACTGAGACTGGTGACTGGTGACTTTCCACTACAATTACACATGAATTTATGTAACAATTCCATGGCTGTATCTCCTTCAAAAAAATTTACTAACAATAAGTCGTTATTATCCATCCATCCATATTGAGTTGAATCAAATGACATGATATTACTAGATCTTGCTTGCAACCAGTAGACAGTGTAAGCAAAAAATACGTACGTATTATAATTAACATTATCAATCGAAAAATAGTTCCGCAAATTAGTACACATTACGCACTCCGTCACGGCAAATCGCCTTGGAATCCGTAAATTTAGCGAATTTGGTATGACGTCGAATTCGACAAGGTAAATGAATGTAGCAAGAAAATGAAAAATACCATCTAATAGTATATGTTTTCACGATTAATTTGTATTTTGAAAATTTGGAAAAGCAGTGATAGAAGCCGAGAAATTTTTTTTCGAAAAATCCATTTTTAGGTCGATTTTCGACTTTGTATTGCCGATAACTTGGAATCAAAACATTTTTCGAAAATTTAATTTCAGATTTAACTATCTGTAATAACTACTGTTTCATGTATTCTATAATCGCCTTGTGCAAGTGGCCATATTTGCCGAAAACGTGAATTGGATGAAAAATAAATTTTCAGATTTGGTGAGGTTTTTTTATTTACAGTTTCAGTAAATGCACCTAGCGTGCACGTTTTGATTACTTCCTTACATTAACTTTTTTTAATATGTGAGCAATGACTTGTATCAAACATTGCAAAAATTCCAGTAGCATACATAAAACAGTGAACATAGAAACATGGATATTTCCTTTCCATATGCAAATTGTAATGTACCTGATATAAATAAAGAATTTGAGTTTAAATAATACTCAAGCTCTAAACTATAACGCAAACTGACAATTTTGAATCTTCAGTATTATTATTCAACCTGGAAAAAAATACCACAACTGGAGCTTCAACTGTTTCACCAATCAATAAAAAAAAATCTTTTGATTCTTAAAATATCCCCGGTATGAAATTTCAATTTAACTTTATAATGGAAAAAATAATCACTCGATAAAAGGAAAACTAGGACTACAATTCAACAATAACTGACTTTGTTCAATTTTGTGCGAAATCGATTGAGTCATTTAAATTAAAAATAAGATTCCTCTTCTTCAATGTCGAAGAATATTCACTAAATGCAATGTTTCCAGAAATATTACAATCTGGGAATTCCTTAAATAACTTAAGCGTAAAATTTGAAATTAAGTGTCTACCGTAAAGATAAAGACCACTGATAAATATTTTGTATTGTATTTCGTAAGTCATCTAACAATTCTAATTAATATTTTTTTCCTCATCGCTGCCTGTTTTGATTTGGAATGTCAATAAAGCTACTACAATCAAAACCTCAACGTTACGACAGTAACAGTGTTTAAAATGTCAATAACTTTTTTCATGGAACGTGTGTATGAAAGATACTTGATTTGATAGTAAGTGGAGACGAAGGAGACGAAGAAGTGGCTGAGGAATCAGCACCTCACTCATTGAAATGCTCTGCAGGGTCCTAGACAATCCAAACTTCTACTGAAGAGATGGACTGATGGACACGCTATGGCAGCTACTGAACTACCAAGGAGTAGGCTAAGGAAAATAGCAGGACTCCTAACAGGGCACTGCTGTATGATAAAACACCTCCATAACTTAGGAGTAGAGGAAAGTTCCCTAGTAAGGGGTTGCGGCATGACTGACGGAACGTCAGTCCATGTTCTCCTAGAGTGTACACACTGGGCTGTATTACGCAGGCGAATCTTTGGAGTCCCTGTTATGGCCCCTGTAGACACAAGCAGGCATCCATTGAAAAAGGTTGTGGCCTTTATAGAAGGGCTTGGCTTCATGTATGTGCAGGTAGCAGGAATGGCACAATGGGCCCGCCAGTGGCCTCAGTGGCGGAACCTTGGCTTGGGTTTGTCCAGGACAAGGCTCGTCTGCAAACTTAGTAGTAGTAGTAGTAAGTGATTGGAATGTACACATTGACTTGATGGAAACTTATTAAATCACGACAAATTGTGACAGGTTGATATTACAAACATGGTTGTCTATGTGGCTGCGGTATTGCTTCGTCGACAATACAATCCGTGATAAATAAATATTTACATAACTATTTGAACAGCGTGAAATATTTACATATACCCACTAACAAAGCAAAAATGTAGATTTCATATCCCCACGAAAAGCACAATATACTACATATAGGTATCTACATATTTTTGTATCTATGAATAAATAAGCGTTTAGTGAGTGGTCCAAAACCATCGCCGTGGAAATCAGTTTGGCGGAAGGGGTGGAAATTCATCGCATGAAGGAAGGAACACCCTGTATTTTCTTATACACGCGTAAACACGCATTATCGCATGGTTAGCTTGATTCGGAAGTTATACCCTGAATCTGTAATTAGAACCACCTTTCCTATCATTAATATGTCTAAAAATCCAAAAGGTTAACATTATAATTAGAATACTAAATCAGAAATAATCATTATTCATCGGAACAATATTTAAAAAAAAAATGGGTCAACGACAAGTTAAACTCGTGAAACAGTCAGAAATTATGCAGAGCGGAAACGGATGCGGTCGGTGGACGATGGAGACAGGTGCGAAATGGTCAGAGTTGCACATTACGAACAATTGACTACACTCGCCATCAGGTAGTCGTACCGCAGCATTGCCAATTTTAAGTTTAAGCAAATACTTTCTTTTAAGATTTCGGATAAATCAATAAAAATTTTTAATTTGCAGCAAATACAGGATTAACAGTGTGTGGATAAAATAGTTGATTTCATTATTAATGATTCAATTTAATAATAAATAAATGAGGTATAAGGACTTTTCTTTCAATTATTATATTTAGAAATACAGTGAATTTTAAATATAGCTACTTTTGAAAACCAAAATTATTCGACAGCTGCAAATTAAGTGTCACTTAATAGGTCTATTCGCTTACAATAAAAGTGTAGCACTGAGCTAATAAATTTTGAAAAATTCAGGTCTATCTGTGAAAAAATGCGTGTAAAATTGCTAAATTTGGGACTATCTATGTATATTTCATTTGTATACTGCAGGAAGCATCAAAACATAATTAAAATAAATAAAATCGTATAGTTCAGTGCTACACTTTTATTGCAGGGAACAGACCTAATATGATTAATTTCAGAAATGTCAACCAGGTATCCATGGCTATATTAAATATTGTGCGAATTTCGCATTCCCATTGGCTCGAAAATCTGTATCATAATGGATATCATTATGATACAGATTTTAGTCTTTCAATAAGTATATTATAAAACAGGAGTAGAAAATAGTATATTATGCAACGATCATGTGATGATGGTTATTAATGCACAAGCATTAACCGGGATACGAAACGATCCGAAGTCGAGTATGGTTGATGCGAGATATAAATAACCATTACACAGGTGTTGCATACACTATTTTTTCTACGAACAAGGAATTTCATTTAAATTCAACAATATTGCTTTTTTCCAGTTTTTTATACTATCTCATACAAAAAATAAATATAATTGTATGAAAGAAAAATAACCACTATAATAACTTTGAGTTTGAGCTAACTATTAACAATAAACCCTAGCAAAATCATAGGCTAGGTTGAGACAGATAAATCATGTTACATTAAAATCAATTTTGTTTAAATACAAGGTATGATTCAATAAATAGCCTTTTTGGTGAGCGTCATCGATTGTTGATGCCTTTCCAACACGTAGGAAGAAACGGAAAAAAAGGCAGAGGCGATCAATCCTAATCAAAATATCACACTAATGAACCGTTTAAATGTATTACAAACGTTAACACTAATCTTTGACATACAAAAATTTGATTGGTTGATGTTTAGATTACGCGCAAGCGCAACCTATCAATTGGTCGTTTAAAATACGATGATACGTTCTTTCGTAGCGGCAATGTGTCTTATGTCCTTTTCTAATGTCTTACTGACAATTTTTATCAGGTCTGTTGCTTGCGGTCAATTATTACTCATGAAAAGTGTGAATGACGTACACCAAGAAGGCTACTGAATGAACTATATACCCTCTTTAGTCAGAAACGAATTTGTACTCGTATTTGAAGCAAGAAAATTAATAAGTATTTCATTATTTGTATTATCAATTGAATGTGTATGAAAACTCTTCGTCGCTCGACATTCCTTTCAAAAAGAGGAAGGTATTTACTATTTGACTAACGCCAAAGATTGAAACTGCCATGAAACACTGTCAGACTGTCCAACATTCTACAAAAAATATTGATTCTGCCAACTTGGTTATTTGTAAATCTATATTTTTATTGGTTATTTTTATTATGAGTATTATCATGAAACTGAAAATTGGTAGCAGAAAAAGAATGATGTGCACTTCAGTGAAACGCCTCTGATGCGAAAATTATATTAAAGGAGTGTCGATCGCAGTTAGTACTTGGATGAGCTACCACACTGAGCAAAACCGTAGTAGAGGTATAGCCTGCAGAATAACACATCACAGGTATCAAAGCAATAAGTAAGAGGTATAATGTAGATATATAGATAGATAGATTGAGATCCTGAGTCCATGGATGTTAAGCTAACATATTATCATTATTGATATATTGCTGATAATCAAAAGCCTATTTTCCTATCATTATCCTCACATATAAAGCATTTCAGCTTTATTATAGTTAAACGTGGCAGCATCGAATGTTTTCAGCCGCATTCCTTTCACATCTTCAGATAAGTTTTCCAAACTACATACAACCAGTGACGTGCGGTTAATTTTTGACGTTACAGCCGTTGTCACAACGAAATTTCATTTTCTGACTGATAGTTATTATGTAGCTTTATAAACTCTGAGATTTATTGCATTTGTATCAACAAAGTTCCCACTAATATTAAGTGGTGTGTGTTTCAAGTAAAATATAATATTATTTTGAATTTTTGCTGACAGTATTTCTGCTTAGAAAAGATAAGAAAAATACTATCCGCTTCGTAGTTATTACTTTCGGAACAAACTTTTCCAACTTTTACCGAATTTCCCATAAAAATACGATCGTATTTATTACACTTTATCATTTGTTACTTAGCTTGTGTTGACAGTTTATCGGCTCCCACAACTTTTTTCCTTTTTATCTAGTTTTTCATATCAACTTAGAAGCCTTTCTAATTACCCACATACCCAATGTAATAATAAGGACGTCAGTGTGAAGTATTTTTTTTTAAGCCTGTGAAAATTAGTCCACACTTTGTACGTTTTATCGCATTGTTCTCAATTACTTTTCTAAAACATACGAGGGCTGGAATATTATTTGTGAATTTACTAAAAAATAGAGATATGCGTGAATCTTATAATTATCAACGGAAATATGTTGATATCAAAAGTGAAGCCATAAATATTTCTTAAGTTTTTCATTGCGGCATTAAGAGTAGATATTTTGGAAAATGTGGATGGTCTTTGGTGTATAATGAACAATCATAATTGTAATCACTGGAATCTACATAGGAAAGTTATCTTAAATATTATCAATATTCACCAGTTATATCACAAAATATTCAAAACAACAGTACATTATACTATAAGGGAGAGAAATGCGTTATTTTCGCAGAGGTGCAATTTGAAGCCAGAGAGGGCAGAATAGCATCTCTCCCGAATGGTATATATTATTTTTTCCACGGTCTCATTAACTTAAAAACACATCTTGTCCCCATAAAGTAAGTAGCACTAGAATTGCTTAGTACACGATAAATAATCGACTACTTCTGTTTCAATTTTGATGTCATAGGAACTGATTTCTACTCTCGACCGTGCAAAAAATATATACATCGAGTGGTATATGGTCAGGTTATATATGGATAAGGACAAAAAAAAAACAACGAAATAGAAGATTTTTACTTATAATCTCACTAGAGCACGAATTATTCCAGCATTTTCGCAGCTAAGGGAAATTTCCGAAATATTGATCCATGCTCGCAGGAGATTCGGTGAGAAAATTTTATACCAAAACTGTTTTGAAATAATAATTTAAATGGTGACATACCTACGTGACATATTATTATCCATTTAACGGACATCATAGCAGACTGTTGTTTCACAAGCTTTCTCTCACGCATGACGTTTAAAATAAACTACAACCAAATGGGATGGAAATAATTCACAGTAATACTGCACTAACTGTTTGGGTAAGGCTCCTAGCAGTACACGTCCTCCTGAATAGACACCTCTGAAGCTCCAAGATATTGTATTAGGAAAAATCTAGATTTTGTAGAATTGTAAGAAAGTTTTCCATACCAGCGAAATATATACCATTACATTATCCATGGGCATGTGGAAACGAATATTGAAGAAGTATGAACTATTACTCACCCAAACTCCTCCAAGGAACTGAGTAACAGGGGACACAATAGGTTTGTTAGTAAGTTTAATTCCGAACTAGTTCAGGAACTATTCGTATACGCATAATAAAAAGTGGCGTTCGCGGTTCGGTTTTGAAATTTTTATAATAATTCGGTATTCGCCGATAAGATCGTATTGGTTCGTTATCGCTTTGGAATTGGTCCTAGCGGTTCATTGATTTTCAGTTCAGTTCAGCTACTCATGCGTAATTGATCGATGCTAGATATTATATTCTCCATATTCTCATTTTAGCCACCAAAGATTGTTCCACTTGATATTTGTTAGGTTTTGAAGGTTATGAGCAAATATTGAACTCGACTTTAGCTGTCCACTCCAAGTGTAGTTTGAAGTGAATTTGAAATATATATTCAATTTATTATTATATTTGAAGGAGATCTATGGTTCTAAAATTATTTGTGCTTTAGACAATTCTGATATAATTCTGAACTGGTTCGGAATGGAGCCGGCAAACATTCATTCCAATATTTATGCTAATATTATTATTTTTTTTATTTTTTGTTGTGTGTGTCATATGATCGATAAAGTTGAGTATGTATAATGCAAAAATCCCTGTTTAATTGTTGATTATTTTTAATATTAAATTAACTCACAATCTCGCCTATCTTTCATTAAAACATAACAATATATACTGGGGTACGACAAAGAAACTTATTTTCTCAGTTACTATGAAAATATCATCTGAGATGGAGAAAGGAAATTCTGGTGAATTTTGAGCTCTTAATATTAATGTTCTCTCATTTCCCATTTAAATATCAGGAATTTTGTTTTGTTTTGTTTGGATTTTTAATGAGCGAATGTGAGTATAAAAACATATTCTTGTAGGAAATTCTACGATCAACAAAAATGGTCCGAGATTATTTAAACTCCAACCTTAAATCGTAAAGGATAACTTTGACTATTTCTTATAAATCATCACAAAATTATCGAAAAGTACTGTGATTTCAGCGGTAGAATACAAAATTAGTAATAATTTGACATTATCTGATGAATTAACAATAACTCAAAATAATAGTTATCTACCAAGGCAGTAAAATGATTCTTTATCAGACTAGGCTGAAGTAAGGTGACAAGCGAAGCGAGGCGAATAACAGGTAAGTCCGATAAAGTCACTCTACTGGCGTGGTGCATACAAAATCTTATCGCCAACTGCTCAGAATTCAGAATACGAAAAACTGAGGTATATTTCATTGCATTTTATTATGACAAAGCAAACAACAAATATAGATCGAATCTACTCATTATTTGTTATATTTAAATTGCAGGTACACACTGAAGCATTATAAAAGTTAATTAATGAAGTCTCTTAAATTTTTGCTAAAAAACCTGATGACTTTGCCAAAAAAATCAAACTAACTACTATAGATACAGTGAATGGTGGAATGATTTAAAAACTAGCTTTAAAAACATCAATCGTTTCAACTGCAAGTTCACTGGAATTTTTCCTCTTAGATTCACAAAATTAAACTAACAGTAAATCAACTCATCTCTCGTGATTTAGATATTTTACTAATATCACGTTCAAGTCTAACTCCACTCACACACTAAGAATTTGTTTTTCTACAAACGTCAAAAAATGACAAGGTTCGCGCATTGACAACAGTATGCGAAGTGACCCTTTTTTTAATTCTCCTTCGTTACAATCGTTACCATGACACCGTGCGCGAAGTAGTGCGCGAAATACTTACTTCGCACACTGCATGTAAACTATATGGGATTTTTATATTTCAATCGTTACGTTCCTAAATCGAGCAAAAATCCAAAAAACCATTTATTTATCAATGTATAACAATAATTAAGTAATAATTTGATTTGGAAAAACAGGTTGAGCCGGTTCAAAACTATCTTTCCTATTAAGCATGTTACTTATTTTAGAACAATATTTTTGAGGTTTGTAGAAAAAATTTTGTTTGCATCTCATGCGCGAAATACTTTGGTGATCTCAACTATTTCCGTTCTCGATCACCAAAGTAGCATTTCGCGCACTGCTAGATACAAAAATAACTAACATATCAAATATCTCCCGTAGTTGCCTGTCGATAATCTAATAAAATTACGTATAGCTGGCAAAGTGCAATAATTACCTTTATAATTGTCGATAGGTAATGGAGGCTACAGGCCCCACATTTACAATATTAATTATTAAATATATACCTTTATAAATACATTATCACGTTGATAGCGCCAGAAAAAATGACTATTTGAAATATAGAATAGATAGCGACAAGTGAAAATTACTTCACTTAATAAAGACCCTGGAAACTTGATGTTTATTATTTTCATCAATGAAGTAAACATTTCCTTAATATCGAAAAAGAATTTGAAAATGCTAGGGTCGGCTCAAAATTTTTTGCAAATTGTTAGGAAAGTTGTTGATTGATTAGCTCGTAATTAGTTACTAACAATATATACACAATTATTGAACAAATTGGATAACTAAAAAAATATTCAATCAACTTTCCACTGATTACGATTCCAGACTCTGAGAAGAGCCAATGGTTTATATTTCAAATTTTGACAGATTCCAAGTTTAATTATTAAAAAATTTCACGTCACACAACAACATTGGAAATTGTGCATGAAATTTCAAAATCAGCGACAGAAAAAACAGAAGAATGTAGTTTTTTTCAACAATTTTCTATTTTTGATTTGACAGCTGTTAAGTGTCTTATTTCGAAAAGTGAAGAATTTGGACCCTTCAATATTCTGTCCAATTTTACGAGAGGTATCTACATACAAACGTTGTGTCATTTGAGAACACCCTGTAGGTATATACACTATACAGGGTGAATTGAGACTAACGGGACGAAGGTTTATGGTGAAAGTTTTGGAATGGTTGTCACTTTAGTAGCTTATGAATTCGTATAGGCTACATTTTCAAATTATTTTGGAATATACAGGATGTTCCAATAAAGTGCGGTGTATTGAAGTTATATTTTTTCTTATATACACTATACAGGGTGAATTGAGACTAACGGGACGAAGGTTTATGGTGAAAGTTTTGGAATGGTTGTCACTTTAGTAGCTTATGAATTCGTATAGGCTACATTTTCAAATTATTTTGGAATATACAGGATGTTCCAATAAAGTGCGGTGTATTGAAGTTATATTTTTTCTTATGTAACACCCTATATTTCATTGTATTTTCTGATTGCCCCTAAAAAATAAAATACTGTTTCATAATGGTTCCTTATGCCTGAATACTTACGGTTCCGAGTTTCTTGAAAATGTGAACATTTCGAGAAAAAACTCATTGAAGTTACGAATTTTAGCAAATTCTCTCTCTCATATAAATAGCTGGACATCCGTTGATTGTATTCCACAATTGAGTACTAAAAATTTTTTTACATGGTGTTCAGAATTTTCAGTTCCATTATTAGATCATCCAATGTGTAATATCTGGCTTATTTCGAATGAAACACCCTGTATTTCAATTATTCACCATCTTCAAAAAAATGTCCTCTTTTGAATGGTATAAGGGTGTCTTATACCTAGGTATTATACTTTTTGTGCCAATTACAATTTTCTTAAATTGTATGCTAAATTGATTTAAAAACATCTGCAGTTCTAACCAAATTTTATACTTCACCTTGACAAAGTTATTGAAAAAAACAGTGAAGCTGCTGATAAATATGCACACTTGTGGTTTCTGGGGTACATTAACTCCTTTTCAACCATAAACACATTTTTAATAAAGCAAATACATAAATACTACGGAACGAATAACAAATTATTGAAAGCAAAAATGAAAAATTACTAAAATATCCCCAACACCGATTGAGTGTGAACGTTTAGGGAAGGATCGTGGGCGAGTATGCTATAAGCCCGTATGCTTTTGAAGGACACATGGACGGAAGAACATTTTTGAGTTTTTTGAAAAAATATCCTTCTTGAAAACCTACGATTTAGCATACGAAAGAGAATGTGGCTACAATTAGACGGAACTTCTGCTCACTTTTCCCGTGCTGTTCGGAATTACCTCTATACAGGGTGTCCCACGACAAGTGAAAACTATCTGTATATAGCAAAATACTTATAGTAAAATCATGAAAATTCCTACGTTTGGGTTTTCGGATACGATCTTTCCAACTAAAATATTTTCAAAGATGACCGACTTCCGGTTCTACCGGAAGTCGACTGTAACTTTGTTATTTTAAATGGAACACCCTGTATATTAATACATTTTTGAAATATATATAATATTTTAGTATACTTTTGTCAGGAAACTTTTTTCGAAAAATGCACACTTTTTGAGTTATTGATTTTTTTGTAGAAAATTTGACCGTTGAAGACCCTTATAAATCATTTTTTTACGAGGGGACCCTTGAAGATATGAAAATGGTTTCTCTTCGGTTGCCTTAAGCAAGGTCAAACGTATTCGAATCTATGTTGAAAAAATTTTTCATTTTATACAGGGTGTGTATAAAAAGTATTCGAAGTTTAACTTCATAAATATCAAATTTCTTCATTTTTTTAAATAGGACCACCCTGTTTTTTCTATTTAATGCATTCAGGGGAAAAAAATAAGGCAAGTTCATGTTTACTTTCCTATACCTAAACCTTACCTCTTTTTCTTTATCTGTCTCTAAAAAAAAATCAAATCATATTGTTTTTATTAATCCTATTCCAACTTTTAGTCGTTTCCGAGATATTTGAGGTTTTAATTGAAGTTGAAGGGAATTGAATTGAAGTTCAAGGGAGCAATTTTGAACATTCTCTTTAAAACATCAGACTATTTTTCTTTGGCTTTTAATTTTCCATAAAATTTTGTAGCATATCTTATTATTCTCACGAATGGTTTAACTTGATTAACTTTTGCTTAAAATGAACCGAATAGCTTCAAATTGTTAAGTATTCTTTTAACAATGTGCGATTTCGATCGCGGTCAATCTGGATATCTCACTGCAAATAAAGCACATGCTCTTGTGAAATCTTTGTCATATTTACCATGTATTAAAAGTAAATTCACATAATAATTTTTATTTCTAAGTACTTGTATCACAATTTAGACCACACCTGCATCTCTAAAAATTTACAGAAAACATTTAATATCTGGATAACGGTAAGGTTTAGGTATAGGAAAGTAAACATGAAGTTGCCTTATTTTTTTCCCCCGAATGCATTAAAATAGAAAAAACAAGGTGGTTCTATTTAAAAAAATGAAGAAATTTGATATTTATGAAGTTAAACTTTGAACACATTTTATACACACCCTGTATGAAATGAAAAATTTTTCAACATAGATTCGGATACGTTTGACCTTGCTTAAGGCAACCGAAGAGAAACCATTTTCATATCTTCAAGGGTCCCCTCGTAAAAAAATAATTTATAAGGGTCTTCAACGGTCAAATTTTCTACAAAAAAATCAATAACTCAAAAAGTGTGCATTCTTCGAAAAAGTTTCCAAACAGAAGTATACTAAAATATTACGTAGATTTCAAAAATCTATTAATATACAGGGTGTTCCATTCAAAATAACAAAGTTACAGTCGACTTCCGGTTCTACCGGAAGTCGGCCATCTTTGAAAATATTTTAGTTGAAAAGATCGTATCCGAAAACTCAAACGTAGAAATTTTCATGATTTTACTATAGGTATTTTGCCATATACAGATAGTTTTCACTCGTCGTGGGACACCCTGTATAAAGTTGAGAAATAAATGGAAAGGTAGGGGCGGTCCCTATAATTGGCCAGCTAGGTCACCAGAACTGACCAATATTTTATTGAAGGAAGTTGTGTCAGATTGTTATATTTTCAGACCAAGAATCTTCCATTTTACTTTGGTCCATTACCAACGGACCATCCTGTATATAAATAATAGCTGTATATTTGTGAAAATGTGGTGAGATCTAAATCTCAAGAATTTTTTGAGGGCACCTGCTGAAAAACCACTTGCTGATGTTTCAGGTATTTAAGCTAAGTTGTGTGTTCCGCTAACAGAAGACGGTTGAAAAAACGTCCAATCAGCATTAATTTTTGTTACAGTCCTCACTTATTTGAAAATATTTCCAATTTTTTATGTTCTACTGGATTGATATAATTCGATGTTCTAACAATTACGATGTGAATGAAGTACCAATATCACTACAGTCCACAAATAGTCTTCTTCGTACTTTTCCTTCGTAATTAACATTATTCTTTGAGCCAAATGAACTTGAAAGCAGTGCAAAATAATGTTCAGGAAGCCCGCATTTTTTGTAATGGACCATTCAAAGAGTAAAGGAGGTTGGTTTACTATTATTGGTTATGCACTGAGATTTGCTTGGTCGGCTGGAAAGAAAATGTGGATGCCTTCTTCTTTAACCCTCCGTTTATTTACCAGTTCGTTATGATAACTCCGTTTTCCAGCAGAGTTTTGTTTTCAACCCTATTTAATTTATATTCAGTTGAATTGAAAGTGATTAGGACCTTGGCTGGTGTTTATTGAGTATAAAAATAATGGCATGTGATACTAACGCCGAACTCAAAGTTTCAAATGAGGAAAGAGGGCCTGTAAAAACGGTACATTTTTAAAAGTTTATCAATGAAATAAAAGCGAATAGGGATGATTGAATTCAGATTAGCACTTTTGAAAAAATACAGTTACAGGAACGTACTTTCAAGCAAAATATTTTGTTGACCAATTGAAATCCAACAGTTCGAACAATATTCTAACGAACGAGTTTCATTTATTGAGGTGTCAGACGTGGTCACAGGTAACAAACAGATCAGATTTGGAATTAGGTAGTATTAGCCAAAGTAAAAAGTTACCCGATATAGACCTACCAAGTTTTAATGGACACCAGGTCACACACACCTGGCTAGAGTTTAGAGATCTATTTGTTGCGCTGATACATGATAATAAGGATATTATACAAAAATAGACATGAACTAGCAAAGGGAGGGACTGAAATACCTTCCGGGGGCCTGAACCCTTGAAATTAGCCCCAATGTAATATTGGAAGAAATAGGTGAAGACGAGAGAAAGACAAGATCTGACTATTGGAAATATCTAGTAGTGCTTATACAATCAAATATTCTTCTGGGTGACCACAACCTGTTGAGATCAAATGTCAAAGTAAAACTGCGCTAAGAGTTTTAAGAGTTATCCAAATGGGACATTGTCGCCTGAATGAGCACCTGAGCAAGCTCAAAATATTGAAGTAAGAAAAATATAGATCTAGTGTCATGAAAGAAGAAGCCTCCATCCACATACTTCCCAACTGCACAGTACTCCAGAATTCTAAAGCACAGTATCTGGGAGATTACTGGATATAAGAGAAACATTCTCCTAAATTAGATATCTTAAATAAAATTCCTCCGGGAAATAGAACTGAAGGAGTGACTAGTTTTTGAGACTCTCCACAAAAACCTTCGCCTTGAATGACGACATGCTATAGTTATGGTTTTTTGCAATAATAACATTTTATTGCTCACTGCTATTTTGAATATTTCCGTTAAAGATAAAGCACTCCTAATTTTTCACCAATATAGACTCTCCCACTCATCGTACGTGAGTGAGTCTTTATGTAATACCTAAGTTGGCCTAGCTTTCATAATGTGAAAATTTTATTTCACTTTGAAATATAACAACACTATTTTTTCTCTAAGTGAGTTTTTTGCTTAGACCTAAAAGATCTATTGTGCCATCTTACTTATACTTAGTTTCTGAGGAGAGTCTCTGAAACTAGTAGCTCCTTTAGTCCTATTTCCCGGAGGAATTTCAGGATATCTGCAGGCTTCAACTTAGGTAAATGTTCCTCTTCTATCCAGTAATCTCCTAGGTACTGTGCTCTAGGATTCTGGAATGCTGTGCAGTTGGAAAGTATGTGGATGGAGGTTTCTTCTTCCATGCCACAATATCTGCATTCTTCTTAAAACTCTCAGCGCAGTTTTACTTTGACTTATGCATTCATTTGATCTCAACAGGTTGTAGTCCCCCAGAAGAATCTGTGATTGTCTAAGCCCTACTAGATCTTTACAATAGTTGGATATTCTCCTCTTTCTTTCTGCTCCACTTATTTCTTCCAATATTACATTGGGACTGATTCCGCAAAAGGGTTCTGGTCCCCAGGAAGGTAATTCAGTCCCCATCTTTGCTAGTTCATCTGCTATTTCATTTCCTTCTATTCCAGTGTGTCCTGAAATCCATAGTAAGGTAACTATATTGTTCTCGCCTAGTTCATTTAGTTTGTCTAGGCATTCCCTCACCATTTTGGAACTGATTACACAAGAGCTCAGTGCCTTGATGGCTCCTTGACTATCTGTCATTATAATAATCTTTTGTCCTCTGCATCCTTTATCAATATTGAACTGGGCGCACTTTCTTATAGCGTGGATTTCCGCTTGAAAGATACTTAGGGTTTTTCCCAAGCTTTTGGAGTGGTTGGTTCCATCGGTACGTGTTAACCGTGGGTATCGTAAAAATGTACTAATACATTTTTTAAACGCGCCATTTACAATTTTTTTGGCAGAGCGCCCCCACCTAGGAATTATTACTGATAGTAAAATTTGGGATTATAATCTCGCCGTTTCTAGTTGCCTCGAAGAATTAACGCAAGAATGTGGAATTCAAATGCAACATATTGCGGAAAGAATCTAACACGATTCCTATGTCGTCGATATACTAACCAGTTTTGATCAAATAAATTCAGCAAAAAATATTTGCCGGAATATTTTCGAAATTATTTCATCATATAAAAGTGTTCCGCTTAGAAGATAGTGAACTAGTAAGCAAGAAATATTAAAAAATTTAAGATCGACTTTTTGCGCGGAGCAATCGGATTTGTCTTTCGATGATGAAAACATTACAGGAACGCTAGGCCTGGCATGATCTAGCGAACATGATTAGATTAATGTTTCCATAAATCGTGAAGCTACAAAGCAAGCCAGTTATGTTGTCTAGCATTGCACGGCTTCTTTGTTAAGTCCATGTGTATAGTTCTCGCAAGGATAATACTTCAAAAAAATGTGGCAACATAACTTTAAATGGAAATCAACTGTCTCCGTTGAGATGCAAACTTCATGGAATAGATTCATAGGTGATTTAAATTGCTTGATTAATTTGAGATTATAGTATCACGTACTTTGTGCAAATTCAAAAAGAGTGGAGCTGCATGCACTCTCAGACGCGAGTGAGGTCGCTTTTTGGTCATGGTTTATATTTTTTATGGTAGAACAGAATGAGCAAGAGATATTGTCATTCGCTAATGTCGAAATTGAAGATCGTACCGATAAAGAGTTTAACAATTCCACTATTATGCTTATGCGTTGCTCGCGTTCTTGTGAAATTAGCGGACAATGTTAGTCTTTGAGGTTGAATTCAATAAGCTAGTGTTCTGGACGGAGTCTCTATTACAGGAAGTTACCAGGGGCGTAGCGGAGCTAGATACCGCCTGCGAAAAATCCTGCAGATTTACTGAGTGGAGGAGTAAGTCTTTCAGACATTCCTAGGACGATTTTGTGGTGCTATGGTCCAGGTACTGTAGTGTGAGATAAAGTATCTTGGCCATCAGAGTACCTATGTGATTTTTTCTCAAAACTTGGACGTTTCTCAAAATTAAACAAATTATAAAGATATATGTCCTACGAGTTGAGGTTCAAAAATAATTTCCATTAAAAAATATATCCAACGTTATTTTTTGGCAACATTATTTTACTAATTTTATTATTGAGAAAGAACATACAATGTTACTTTCTTCCAGCATACCCTATTCAGTGTGATATGGAAGAATTGGGCTATGGCTGATAGAAATATATCCAAATATGTTGCTCATTACTTCATGGAACGTTACAGATTCAAAACTAAATTAACTAAAACCACGCGGAGGAATATACGGAAGGATAGATACCTTCCAGGTTTTCCTGGTATTGATTATGCCAGGAGTTTCATGCTCCTAAATGAAAAGCGTAGCGGAGCTAAACTCTTGAAAGGATACGTGTCTTCTGTAAGACTATCTATTTAGAATTTGTTTCGGGTATCTTAACATTCATGTTCATGCAATGGCTATACTTTTTTGGGAGCTGACCACGAACTTCGGTCTGTTATCAATAGACAGGAAAGGTGTATTGGTAAATTTGTGACTAATCAAAATTTTAGTTGTCATTTTGGTACAGCGTACGCACCTCATTTCGAACTACTTTGTCAAATAGAAGGATTCTAACTCTAGCCCACTCTCTCCTCCATCAACGGATCCACTAGATCGATTTTGATCTTTCCAATTCTTCCTTGGATCATTGGAAGACCGTTAACGGCAGCATTGGAACCTGATCTCCAAGAAAATAGGTTGTCCAGATAAAAGCGTTTTGAGCAGCTGCTCCTTCATTTCTGTCCAGGATGGTATTAAGAGTTTATCTAATCTGCAAAGTGATAAAGAAGTGAACAAAAGTTAGGGGATGGTAGATTAGTTATAAAGAAGGACAATGAGTTACCTCCGTTAAATTGGAGACTCGGGTGCATCATGGGGTTGTACCCGAGCACAGTAGTGTGACTGAGTACCAGCAGTTGCAGGTGCCTCTTAGTTTTGAAGGCTCCAGAGACCCCAGGCGAAAGCCCCTCATTTGTAAATGCATATTCACGATTAATTCGATCATGGCTATGATGGGCCCCTCTAACCCGAAACATTTTGCTCAGCCGGGCTACATGGATAATGATGGTTGTTCATCAGGTTATAGCTTTTTTTTTTTTTTTTTTTTTTTTTTTTTCCCGGAGCCGTCCTTTCGCCGGTACCACCTCAGCCTCCTGGGCTTATTGTGGATACTCCTAGTGTTCTGACTACAACCTATTCAGCCAGTCCGTTCCCTGTATTAGCTCATACAGGTTCTTTGCTGGTTGATTGTAGAAGTCTTCTGGAGTCATTTGGGTTCTGCCATACAGTTTCTGCCTTCTGTGGTCCAGCGACTCACAGTTGCATAGTATATGCAGAGCTGTTTCGGTATCCTTTTTGCATCTTCTGCATGTAAGGTCTCCGTTGTACAGCCCTATTTTGTTTAGGTGCTCTTTTGTGGGAAAGTGTCCCGTAAGTAGCCCCGTAATGGTGCGCAGCTTGTTCCTGCTCATTAAGAGCAGTTCTTTCGCTACTTTTTCTGATGGTTCTTTTATGAATTTCTTCCCATGTATTTGCCCAGTCGTGTTCTTCCAGTGTTTCTTGTGTTGTCCTTTCAACCACCCTTTCAACCATGACCTCGTTAAGCATCTGGGGATGCCCACAGCAGGTTCGGGTCCGTTCATCAGAGTTGACGATCCTACTCTCGCGAGTTCGTCAGCTTTTTCATTGCCTGCGATTCCTTTATGACCTGGTACCCACTCCAGTGTTACACTGTTCCGAGTCGCCAGTCTTCTAAGTTCTTCGCCGCATTCCCATACTAGCCGAGATGTCACCCTATAGCTCTGAAGTGCTTTAAGGGCGGCTTGGCTGTCGCTGTAGATCCTGATCTGCCTGTTGTGGTAGGCTCTCATGCTGTTAGCCCTTGCACACGCAAGTATTGCATAAACCTCTGCTTGGAATACAGAGGCGTATTTTCCTAGCGAGACGATTCCTTCATATTTGCTCGTCTTGCTGTATATCCCCGCTCCGGTGCCGAGTTCATTTTTTGATCCGTCTGTATACCAGATCAGTTCATTCGCCCTACTAAGTGGTGGTGCGTTCTCTTCCTCAAGCTCTTTTCGATCTTTGATGACAATCTCGAAGTTCTTGCGAAAGATATATTTGGTAGTCATTTGGTCTGTTGGCATTTTGAAAATGTCATCACCCACCTGCCTTATCTCTGTGTGTCCTCTCCCATGTACCACATCATGGTCTGGTGCTTTTTCCAGTCGGGTTAGTGCTGCCCTTGCTTCGTACATTATGACATAATGTAGTGGAGGAAGGTCTAGCATTGTTTCCAGCGCCGCTGTAGGAGTAGTCCTCATTGCCCCTGTAATGCCAGTGCATGCAAGTCTTTGGACCTTGCTTAGTTTTAGCATAGCAGAGGATTGTCTGGTCTTTGGCCACCACACCAAAGATGCATATGTGATCCTGGGAATGACAACCATTTTGTATAGCCAGTGTACCATGCTGGGTCTTAGTCCCCATTTAATGCCGTAAGTACGTCTGGCAACCATGAAGGTCACCTCAGCTTTCTTGATCACGTGCTGGAGATGTCGGTTCCAAGTTAAGCCTGGGTCTAGAATAACCCCAAGATATTTAACTTCATCCGACAGTCGTATTGGTTCACCTTGAAGCGTCAAAGGGCCAAGTCCTTCCCTTTTCCTTCTTCTGGTGAACGCAATTATCTGTGTTTTCGAAGGGCTAATACGTAGCCCTTCTTTTACAGTCCAGCCTGTTACTACATTTAAAGCCATCTGGAGTCTGTCTCTGGTTGTACTGTTGTATTTACCATGGGATAGAATTACCAGGTCGTCTGCATATCCTATGGTGTCGAATCCTCCTCTGTGTAGGGTTCTAATGAGCCCGTCCATGACCAGGTTCCACAGCAGCGGGGATAGTACTCCCCCCTGCGGACAGCCCCTGGTTGCACATACGGCCATTGTTTCCCCCATCAGAGTTGATTCTATGAGCCTGCTTCTGAGCATGCAGTCTATCCACCTGCAGCTCGTGGCATCGATCCCTAAATTCCTCGTCGCCTTGGCTATAGATTCATAGGAGGTGTTGTCAAAAGCTCCTTCTATATCAAGAAAGGCTGCCAGCAGCACCTCTTTGTTTTCCAGCACGTATTCAGCTCTTTTTATGAGTTGATGTAATGCTGTTTCGGTTGATTTTCCCTCTCTGTATGCATATTGATCTCGGTGTATTGGTCTTGTAGCCAATATACCGTCTCTAATATGTCTGTCGAGAAGTTTCTCAAGAGTCTTCAGCAAAAATGACATTAGACTGATTGGTCTCAGAGCTTTAGCCGTGTCCTGTCCAGATTTTCCAGGTTTTGGTATAAATGTTGCTCTGATGCGTTGCCAGGTTCTTGGAATATGCCCCAGAGCTAAGCTGGCTCTGAGCAGTTCACTTACCCTGTTGTGCAGTGTGCTTCCTCCTTTTTGGAGTAGGATAGGATAAATCCCGTCTGGTCCCAGTGATTTATATGGTTTGAAGCTGTTAATAGCCCATTCTGTCTTTTCCGCATCTACCACAGCCTTCGCTGTTTGCCAGTCTATCCTGGATGCCCATCGTGGTCTATCCAGTTCTGTCGCTGGAGAGTTCTGCGGCGGAATGGTGGGTATTGATCCAGGGAAGTGTACCTTGAGTAGCTCTTCCAAGGTTTCTTTTCCATTTTCTGTATACTGTCCGTTATCTTTTTTGATAGCGTGTATAGTCTGATTAGGGTCCTTGGAGAGAATCTTCTGCAGTCTGGCACACTCATGAGTCTGTTCTATCTCCTCACAGTGCCTCCTCCAGGAGTCTCTCTTGACTTTCCTTACCAGTTTGTTGTATTCAGTTAGGGCCCTCTTATAATCCGTCCATTCTTCTGAATTTTCTTTAGTTCTATTGAACTTCTTCCTCAACTGTCTCCGTTTTTCGGCAAGTTCATTTGTCCACCAGGGCACATTCCTGTTGGATTTCTTCCTTACCGTTATGCAGTTGTTTTCAAACGCTGAGATAATTGCTTCCTGTGTTAGGTCTGCTGCTATCTCTAGGTCTGTTGTGTTCTTGATTTTTACCATCGTTCGGTCTAAACTGTTAACTAGTTCTGCATTATATGCTTCCCAGTTCGTTTTTCGCGGGTTACGATAGTATTCTATTTTCGGTTCGGTTCCCGAAATTTGAAAGTATATGTGTCTGTGGTCAGAAAAGCTTTCTTCCTCGGACACATGCCAATTACTCACGAAGTTACTTATGTAATGAGTGCCAATCGTGATATCGATAACCTCCTTTCTGTTTGAGTTAACGAAAGTTGGTTTATTTCCTTCATTTAATACGTTCAAATTGTTAGCCGTAATAAATTCTAGTAATGACTCACCTCTTTCGTTGGTGTTGGTGCTTCCCCAGTTAAGATTGTGTGAGTTGGCATCGCAGGTTATAGCTTAAGCAGCGTTGTTTATTTGTTTATTTTCTTTGAGATGAATACATTTTACATTGTAATAGATTACAGAATACTTATATAAAAATATGAAACTATTTGCATTTATTATCATGAAAATTGTATTAGTGAATATTTTTATACCTTACAATAAATAAAAGATTAAAAGATACTTACTACTGGACCACCAAGGCTTTTTATTTTTATCATGAATTTTAGTTTAGTGTAGTTGAAAATTAATTTCAATATACGCTGGTAATGCAGCTGATTTAAGACGAAGCTAGGAACTTTTTAGGTACTCATGAGATTATAATTGTATTAATTAGTTGTGAGAAGTCTAGAAAACGTTCACTTGCATGCAAAATACTTCACTTTTGCTGATGATACTACTCTGGTCTACACAAGTTCAGGCTGAAGAGAACTGAAAGTGAAGGGTTTGAACAAATACCACGGATGGTAGATAAGCAGCAAATCAATTTAATAGAAACTACTCATCAAAGAAATTCAGCCAGCTGGTATGCAGTTAAAAATGAAGAATTTAAGTATAAATACCTACGATGCAAAGTGATTGGGATCATTGGATGCGAACATAAACATGATGTATGCATGTACCGGATGTCCTATTAAAAAGGTAACCCACTGCATATAGGAAACTATTAGTCGTTAAGCTTAGAGATAAAAATATGTATTGCATTCGAGAAGCTACTGGGAATTTTTTACTTATCAACCGCTCAACTTACGATAATATCACAAAACTATCATTTTATATAATCAATGTACAGTTAAAGTATCAGATAATTTAAATATTCGTAGTCATTGGGTCATTAAATGTGAGTTTGCTCCAGTACTGTTTCCTCTATCTTAAATTACTGGTAGAGATGAGTGATAAAGCTAACTGAATAAAACTGTTATTTTTCCGATTTATGGATATTGACAAACTTATATCATTCGAAAGGGAATTAAATGCATAATAAAATATTTTATTATCGTTTTATTCCAGTGGTATTGTTTTGGGAGTCTTCGAAAGCGATGCTTTCTTTTTTAATCATTCACTTGGAAGAGGATGAAATGAACAAATATAAAATTGGTAAGAGCCGCATCTCAATAACTACTATCTAAACGAAGAAACGAAGAAAAAATGGTATCGAGTTTTATACTTCAGTGAATTGAAAATTTTACATTATGTAGTGAGGCGTCCCGATAAGCCAAGAGCATGGTAAGGTCCACGAGGAGATATATGAAGAAATGAAGGCAGATCTAATACTGGGAATGCCAATGGATCATATTGCCCCACAATATAGTTTCAGAAACGAATTAACAATTTACATTCCAGAGGGAAAGGTCTGGGAAGCATTGTCGCAATCCTAGCAGCATCAATAAGTTAGTTTAAAAAGGAAAGAATAAAAGAGAACAAAACCTGACTTATACCTCTATAGAGAAAACTCTTAGATATGCAGTTTTACCTTTTCCAAATGAAAATATTCCTCACAAAGTTTCTGAGCTTTTCAACAATAGATACAAGGATGTCTCTTAAAAGCACGAATAATTTGAGCAAATCAATTCAAAAGATAAAATTGATAAATTATCAAAAAGTGGTATTTACAAACTTATTGTAATGGATGTGGAGCTTCATATAAAGGAAGAACTTGTAAACCTTTAAAAGTTCGGATGGGTGAACATTCCAGCGTATTTTTTTATTACGTGCTAGTCATTACGTGTCAGTATCCGTAATGATCCATTAACTTAGTAATCGAATAGTAGGTAATATGGAATTTACTAGTATGAGAGTAAAAAATAGTATATTATTGAACGAGCAATTTATAATAGCCATTATTCTCGATGGGTGACGTTTACGTCACGAGCCGCAGGCAAGTCACCCGATTGAATATTGGCCATAAATTGCGACTAGAATACTATACTTTGACCACGACCCTCGATTTTTTCATAAAATGAAAATCAGTTACAATTTGGTATAGTCAAATCACTCTTATCTTGCGGGCTTAAAAGTCACTAGCCATATATTATTATATCAAATCAGAAAACACAGAGGTTACCAAAATGTGAGATTACACTGGTTGACGAATTTCCACTTTTTCTTTCATTCTCGAAATAATCTATTCAACTAAGTACCATTTTTTTTGCTTGAAAATACAAAAAAACCGGAAAACTACTACTTATTATTCATATTATCATTTTGAATTGTCAAAGTGACAAAACTGACATATTTAAATGAAAACTTAGCTGGTGAAAGATTTTTGAGATTCGTTGGAAACTTAATACATATCCTTAACTTTTTCCCGTCAAAATTGCATAAGTTTGTCTTCATCTTACGGATTTCATTTGAAAGTTGTAATTTAACGCAATAGAAGGAAACAGAAACTGTGAGTATGTCTTTGTTGAATCGTATGACCCGCATCTGACTATATTACTAACCTCAAAATTTCTGAAGTAAGGTTGAGGCGGTTGAGGTAAAATAATTTGACATATATAGAGATGGGCGATACTGGGTAAAGTATCAATACAATGTACCGTTATAAATATACTGTTTTAAAATACTTAATATTAGATAATATTGTTATGAAGAGTATCAATACTGAGTATTTTGATATTTTATCGATACGATATATCCCGGAAACAAATTTCTTGAACAAAATATACTGATTTAATAGTTTATTCCATATTTTACCTTCATCTCTAGTCACCTATGTAACGAAATATTGTGAGTGCTCAGTTGTCATGGCGTGAATTATAAACCATAATACACTCCAGTGTATCATGAACCATAATTCACCCCAGTGTATTATGAACCATAATCCACTCCAGTGTATTATGAACCATAATTCACTCCAGTGTATTATATATGAACCATAATTCACTCCAGTAGATATATGGGTATCATATACCTTTTTTAGGAGGTGAAATATTGACTCATTATTAGGTGGTCGGGGATAAAGATTATTCTCATTTATATCGGTATGTAATTGAACATATATATTCTTTGTAGTTACTAGAAATAAAACAATTTAATTTGTTAAAATCTACATAATATTCCAACTTTAAAATTGTGAAGCGTTCCGCTAACACAGTAGCTTTATCAATCGAGTGGAGGTATAATGAGGAATTTACAGTGCCTTAATACTAAATTTCACGGATGTTAACAATGAAATCATGATCCATTTACATAGAAATAGAATAAAAAAAGGGAAAAAGTGTCTCAATATGGTAATAACTGAAGTATTGAATTAAATGATTTTGTTCTCATCATATAAAGCAACTGTGTCAGCGAAACCCTTCACAATTTTGAAAATTAAATATTATGTAGATTCCAACAAATTAATTTTTTTATTCCATCATATATTCATTCAAAAGGAAGCTATGACAATTCAAAGACTTCCTAAACTGACAATTACAAAAGAGCACGCTATATGAATAGATGCACATACTCAGTAATTCTGAGTATCAAATTTCAGCGGAGGAGAAATTATCCAAAGTAACGTAATATTTAATAAAAGTAATATATCGATTTTAATTTCACTATAAGTATAAGGCTGTAGACAAAATATTGTATGCTATCTACATATGCATAAAGTGTATTTTCCACTGGTTGCATAAAAATTTCTGTTTACTCCTTTGTTATAGATTGGTATATGCTAGTTCCTATTCAGTTATTGTTGTTATTGAAGTTAGTTGGAGAAATTATAATATATTAGAAGATATTTGATAATGTATTAAATCAAATTTTATCGCTCTTCACGATTTACTGCATATCTTTTTATTTGGAATATGAGCACATTCACTTTCAAGCTCTCCTCGTATAATGGTTTAAAATTTTCAGTGGCATTTTCTATCCCATTTGATCCACCACTTCGCCATTGGCATCCTCAACGTAGGTGCGCTCTAGCCATAGCTGTATAGCTTATAGCTTTCTATTCTAGAAGCTAGTTACAATCGCTGCAATAAAATTTTATCTGTTTCAAATAAAACCTGTATACAATTCACGTTCTTATCTTGGAGAAACAGTTTACCACGGAAAGCTGGGATTCTACTACCCATAATAAAGGAAAAAATTAATTAGGATTATTGTGGTGCACAGTTGGCAAAGTAATAATTTATATATTTTATATGATGGAAGATTTTAATCAGAATTTGTGGGACTTGATCGTAAAAGTGGATGAAAATATGTTTGTTATTAGAATGCGACTAGAATGTCTTATATAATTTTGGTTCGCATCAAACCTCGCAATTTATGGAGAAAAAAAAAACGTAAATAAAAATTCACTTCTGGAAATAGATCATTACAGAAGGTGTTATATAAAAATTATTCGTAACCATAGCAGTTAATCAGGCGTCAAGAATTTTTTGTTCGAGCCCGTCTGACATAGTCTCCGATAACTCCGATAACAGTACAGCCGAAGGGCTTATTGTAATACTGTTTTCTCACACTACAGTACCTTTGTTCACTTCACCAGTTTGTACAGGTTCTTTGCTGGAAGTTTGCTGTATAGTCCAGCGTCTTGAAATTGGACAAATAACTGTCTTTTACGATCAATTGTCTCGCATGTAAATATTAGGATCCACTATCTTCTATCTTGGGAATTTTTCCCAGTGCGCTATTAGCAATCATCAACTTTGTATAGCGCCCAAGAAAACAGCAATTTTCGAATAGTCCACCAAGTTCTAAAAACATGAAGAACGTTTCAAGCGGTATTATGTGTATAAGAAACAAAATAAAGTGGACAACTTGTCTAGGTATTATGTCAAGTAGAAGTTTAGGATGAAGTTAGTTGTAAGGATGTCACTGTTTTCTTCACTGAGATAGATGTATTTCTGCTTGAGATGGTGAAGGGATGAAATCTACATTATACTGATGAGGCGCAAGTACGCCGAAACCGGTATATTAGTGGTATTACTTTTTTGAATTGCAAACTAAAGTGGTTGATTTTATCTTGCAGATATACCAACCCATTCAACTTTGCTGTGTAATTCAATTTCTTTCGTGGCATACAGCCAGATGCAATACGCATATACAGGGTGTTTCAAAAAAAGGTAACACCGTCTCTAGGATAGGTAAAAAACTGAAAAATAATTGGGGTTTGCTCAGTAAAATTTTTTTCTAACGCCATCCGTTTTCAAGATAAAGGGCGTTGAAGAAAATAAAAAATTACACATTTCTTACGATTTTGCCGAAACTACTGGCACCATTGTAATGAAATTTTATACGAATATGTTTTGGAAGCTGATATATCCCATGAATTTGTTTTTATAACTAACTCTCATAGAGGGCGCTAGTTACACGATTCATACAACGTATTATTCAACATAACTTTTTTAAGGGTAGAATTATTATAAGTCAACTCTTGGTAAAACTCGATATTATGTACCGTTTTCGGAATATTTTGATTTGAATATTATGAAGTAATAATCGCTCCTGGTATAAACTAATGATAATCAATCAATAAATGTCAATTTTACATGGCAAACTTAGAGAAAAGCGAACTTTATCATTAGTTTATACCAGGAGCGGTTATTACTTCATAATTTTCAAATCAAAATATTCCGAAAACGGTACACAATATCGAGTTTTACCAAGAGTACCTTTTTGGTGTAAAATTAAACGATGTTTATGTTCATTTGGAGTTTTGACTAATAATTCTACCCTTAAAAAAGTTATGTTGAATAATACGTTGTATGAATCGTGTAACTAGCGCCCTCTATGAGAGTTAGATATAAAAACAAATTCATGGGATATATCAGCTTCCAAAACATATTCGTAGAAAATTTCATTACAATGGTGCCAGTAGTTTCGGCAAAATCGTAAGAAATGTGTAATTTTTTATTTTCTTCAACGCCCTTTATCTTGAAAACGGATGGCGTTAGAAAAAAATTTTACTAAGCAAACCCCAATTATTTTTCAGTTTTTCACCTATCCTAGAGACGGTGTTACCTTTTTTTGAAACACCCTGTATACAGATGGTTCAAAAATGAATGAAGGCTCAGGATGTGTAGTTCACTCGAAAGCACTAAGTCTAAAGATTAAGTAAGGAGTAGGAAACAAAACCAGCGTGGTTCAAACGGAACTGGCTGTTATCTCAATTGCCAAAAACATAATAATCTGCACTGATAGTAGACAAGCCCTATTATCCTTGAACAGAGAACGTGTTATATCGGGGCTAGTACTAGAGTGCCACCAAGATTGGATCCAGTGACACCTACGGCCTAACGTCTTCGACAATTGCAAAACTAGCCAAAAGTTACACACATGCTCAATCCCTCAAGAGATGGGAGGGAATCAAAGGATGCAGTTTTGCTGGTGCTGGGTCACATGTAGCCTAAGTGCTGTGATCCTACACTTACTCTCCCTACTCTACAGATACAGATACAAAGCCAGAGAAGTAGTTTTTGCTTCTTAGTAAACGGTTTCTGTTCTTTGATTTTCAAATACCTACTCTATTTATAACATGCTCCACTAAAATTACAATTTATTTGAAAAAAGCTGTGAATGAAGTAGATGAAATAAATGCATTCAAAACACTAAATACAAATGGCAGAGAGGAAAGACAAATGCACATGATCGAGAAAAAACAACAACCAAAATTTGGGATGTGCTTTTCAGCATAAACTCAGTTATAAAATGGTATTCTGGAATATGCTGGGATTTAAAAATCCTAACAAACAAATAGGTACTTCATATTTGTTATCCTATCTGTGGGGATCATTTACAGCTAAACTACAAATTTACCTGTGTATTTGAAAGCTTGTACACCTGTTTTTCTCAGAAACTGTCCATTTCCGGACATATGTCCACATTTAACAATTCTTTGCTCCCTTGAAATATAGGTACACAGTTATCCTAAAATAATGAAAAAAAGATACCAATATATACTTCTCTTACCTCCTTCTCAGGTTAGTTATAATCAATCTTGGACTGAATAATTTCTGCTTAAGTCAATTGATCTTTATTTCGAGAAAAGCATCGCATCACACAAACGCTAAGTAATTATTATTAGCTTGCACCATTTTAAAAATTTGTCGTATAAGTGAAAATGAATTCAATATTGGAGATGTTATTGGTGTTTGTTTGCAATAGTATAAAATTACCGCCAAGCCAGACGCTAGATGGCATCAACGTCACAACAATCGGAGCATATTAAAGATATCCGAGTTAACTTTTCGATGAAAATAAAGACAAAGATTGATTTCAATGAATATGTATCCACTTCATCTTTTACACTTTCTGCCTAAATTATAGTCCCAATTACTTGATAAAAATTTAACAAAATAAAGCATTCTTTCTTGTTCTGAATTGAGAAAAAAGTCTGATTATTTACGGAAAGCTCACTAGAAGTCTTGAGCATAACGAGTTAGTTTCTAGAAATGCGTTTATTGTTGTATGATGGTTATAAATAATGTGGTAAAGTTTCCAGTTACTAATAATTTAAATAGTTGGGCTTAAAGTGCATATTACCAAACCTGCAAAATCAGAAAGTCACTAAAAATGTTTGAAGGTTTTATTGGTATTCCATTATTGTCTATTGAATATTTTTAGTAGTTATCGTTAGGTAATCCATAGATATCACAGAAAAATTAGGTATAATGATTCAAGCGTTTTATAAGTAGTGATAAATATTTTCCAAAATTGTTATAATTTTATTCAAGTTTGTCGCTTTTTGCATCACGGCTCGTGATTTGGTGAAAAATTTTAGTTGCAATATTGCCAAGCAACAAACTTTCATACCATTCGAAAATTATACCGACAAATACAGTATTATTTCTTAATAGAGATATATGGCTTGCTTAAAAATTGTCTGCGGTAATTACGTTTGCGGTATTTTGACGTTTATTAAATGTGCGATTTACTTTTTTACGTCTCTAACGCTAATAACGTTAGCGCTTCCTGTAATTTACGGTTACGTTCCGTTATTGTAAATACGGCATATAATTGTCCTGAGCAGTTGAAAAATAGAACAAATCGCATCGAAATTCTAAGTTTAAGATTTTTGTTTATCATTGTGTTCATTGTTTAGATGATGGTTAGTTTGTGTTGGGGTTTGCGTTTGAATCTGCGTGATTTCTAGTTTCCTACACTGTTTATAACTATTATGCCCACTTCCTACATAGCGCTACGCGCTACGTTATTGAATTATAGTGATGGCAATAGCTCTTATTTCCAAATAATTTTAGGTTGACCGTTATTAAAATAGCGCTACATAAATACCGCACCGTATGCGGTATTGCAATTGGCAATATTTCTCTAATATCTAAACGTTAAAATAATATAGAACTGTAGTCCGTTTAAAAAGAATACAATTGCTGTACTTAATACATGGTTTTTTTATTAATAAGACCCATAAGTCAAGTCATTCGTACTACTTCTACATATATAATAAAAACAAACAATACAAAAGTATTAACAATGTAGTAATTGTAGTACCTTCTTCCAAAATATGCTACCCTTACTTTTTTTAAGGCAACTATTATTACCGCACGTTCATTCATCCCTGTGAAATTATACAAATAGGTTGTATTGAATGTAATACAGGGACGGATTTTGTGCAAAAATATCTATTTGTAATATAATATTTGAGGTGTTAATGATAACCATGTGATTTGACTCTTCAATTGTGTCCAATAATTCTCTTATATCTTTTTATCACCTATTGTCTCACACATTCATTTGTAATAGCATTTCCCTAACCTAATCTCAGTTCTCTCCAGTTTTAACGCTTCAATTTCATTTCTCATTCTCATTAACCAAGTAAAAAGATATTGAAATATCTTGTTGAAAAGGCGTTTGTGAGGGTAACCAAGGTACTGATCCAGTATATTGCTGAAATAGAATGTTCCTTCCATAGATATGTATGGATCCCCAAGTCCAAATGCATTTGTAGTGGATGCATTATATTTATCAAGCAACATAAATTTGACTTCATCGGAATTATTGTAGTGTAATCTATATTGGCATAATAGTTCCACTATATTTGAAACATGTTTACTATCAAAGACATCAAGTCCGTAGATTTTATTTGTCATTAATCATTACTAACAAAAACGTATTGAAGATAGTCCAGCCTTCCTTCACATACTGATTTATGTTGGCTCAATATACAGACAGGGCAAGGGAACAGGTGGATGATACAGTTGTGTACCAATTCAGGATTCTATTTATATTATTGAATGGATATGAATGTTATCAAATCCCTGCATAGTACTAAAGTTATTCAAATTAAAAAAAAATAGATAGTGAACAGTCGAACTGTCCCAAGCTCTATACTAATCCCACACCGAGGTTGCATGATGGAGCTTCTAGGTAGGCACATAAAACGGTCCATAGGGACAGACATAATATGCACCTTTTTTCAATCATAATCGTTGAATTTGAGATGAACAATTTAAGAACGGGTCCCTTGAAAGAAGGTTGCGTGATTACAACAAAAAACGGTTCTGAAAAAGTTAATCAGTGCACACTTAGGTTTTTTAGTTTATCACAATTCAATGTTTGATTAACAATTATAAGTTTCATAAAAAATCTATATGAGCGGATTGATTACACCATCAAGACTGACAACTTCTGTTATCTTTTTTTTGCTTATTCAATAGAGAACCCCTCAAGTGGAACTACTTTTCGTCTTTTCAATGTTTTTCTCGTTTGTAACTATTGGAAACAGGTTGAATGCAATATGTTCTCGTAGTTCCTGCCGATAACGTTAGATGTTACGAATGAATAGAAAGTCAACCAGGAAGTCTATTTTCTATTTTATCTTTTCCGCCTATGAACATTAATTTTGTTATTAACAATTGAACGGATCCTATGGAAGTTGTTCGCGTGGTTTAAAATTTAATAATTTAATTTGCTGTGAACAATATGTGCTCATTTTTGGTCGAACTGGTTCCAATTTTCTGCAGCCATTTTCCGTTGACGCTAGTAGAATACGCGTTTACAAGCTGGTGTGACTGATTGTAGTTTCCATTTTTGTGGAATCACAAAGAATTACATAGACGGGGAATTCGGGAAATGGGTAGTTAAGAAACAAGAACTCAAATGGAGGCTGACAAAAGAACACCTCCATACCAAGAGTCTACTGAATGAGTTACACAAGGAACTCTCGTCCAGGTTGTTGAAGCTAGAAATTTGAAGACAGTCACTGGCCTGGTAAGTGGACACTGTACCCTGAGGAAGCATTTGCACAGGATGGGCAAATTTGGTGGACCTATGTGCAGAAAATGTGAACTTTACGATGAAACACTTACTCACATACTCTGCTTCTATGAGAACCTACAAGGACTCGGACGGAAGCACTCTGGAGTGGAAATAACACAACCATCACAACTACTGAAGATACGTCCAGATAAAATGGCGACACATATGAAAGACACGAAGCCTGGACAGATAGTTTAATTCAGAAATTTGCAGTAACAGAAGTTAGCGACACTGCACTGTCCAGTTTGATAGAGTTCTTCCTTTAAATTCAACCTCAAGCTGTTATTCATATTTCGAAAAAGATAATTTTTCAAACTTTAGATATTATATGAAGTCCTTTCCTGTAATCGTTCGACGATTGAATTACGAGATTTGCTTTAAACTCTCCTATATACAGTGGTCCATTTCAAGCAAACGAACAGCTCTGCATAATCAAATCCATTCTCGGAATAGTTTTGTATGAAATTCCAGTCTAAGCGACCCTTCGCTCAGATACCATATTATTGGTAATTCTTAGACTGTTCCTCATAAGTACATAATCCCTCTAAGCGAACCTTTTGAAAAGAGAATTAACCAGGTGTCCAACTCGACTAGTATGGGTTGAAGGGTGTCGAAAAGAATAGACCAGAGACAAGTATCTATTTTAGTACTTCATGAATCGGCCACCCCACGTGATTGCATTGTATTATGTCAATTGGCTGTCACAAATACGATCTCTGTCATGCAAATTTTTTCTTTAACTAGTTCCAAATAAGGGTATGAGTGAAGTGCAGAGCATTAGTACATTGGTCAGAAAATATGAGATAGATTATGTGGAATATTATACGTAGTTACCAATGACATGGATAGAATACGTGAGAAATTATTACATTTGAGAGATGCATGTGATTTTTATTTTATAGCTTCTGACATATTTCATTTTATTATTCAAAACTCTCAAACACTGCGCTGTCTCTAGTCTCCATGCAAGTACTCGTTACCGAAGGTCGCTAGTTATACAGGGTGCGGCAGATAAACGGTCAATTAGAAATTTCTCGAGAACTAAAAGTATCTAAATTATGAAAATTGGCATAAAGGGGTTTTGAATAATGAACTATTCAATGAAAATATTGCCGTCACCATCCACTTCCGGTTATATCGGAAGTTACACATAACTTTGTAATTTTTAATGGAAGACGCTGTATATTTGAAGACGCTGTATAATATATGTATACAAAGTAAATTTTAAATAAGGATCGCATTAATTATCTCGGAGCTAACTTTTCGAAAACTTTAGTTTGTGAGGGTTTTTTTTTAAAGGATAATCTTTTGATTGCATTATATTGTTGTCAGATATTTGTTCTGGAAAAATATTGAGCCTTGTAATTTCTAATGAATGAAACCGCATATTTTATTATTTTTGAAATCCATGCAAAATACTGTATATTCTTTATATAACACTCTTTATAGCACCTAAAAGCCATATTTTTGAAAGCGTAATTATATGATAATAATTATTATATACAATAAAAGAGTTTCCTTCCGTCTGTATGAAAAAAATTAATAACAAAAAAAGGTAACGAACACTAGATAACTACCATACAAAATTGATCCGAAAGTCTCTGCTTTCCATTCTATGCCCCCCCCCCAAATACCTGATATAAATCCATCAGATCATATCACCTGAAAACACCGTTTATAAAACAACACTTGCCAATAGTCTGTAATCAAAAGATTCAATCCTCCTAGAGGTGGAAACAATTGAGCAGTCAGGTATAATACGGAATGTGGACCTTCTTTAGACACGATACGGTTTGTTGCAGGATTTCTGCGCCATAATTTGAATGAACCTCTGGTTTGTTAAGCCTTTTAACTAATGTGAATGTTTCACCCATTGCAAGTGATGGCTATAGAGCCAGACGCAAACGCTTCAGGGGTGAGATCAGAGTGGAAGTATTGTGGTAACACAGAAAGCGCAGCAAATCACAAGTATTACAGTACTTACTTGAAAAAAAAAGAATATTGAATATTCGGTGATGGTGTAACAAGGCGCTAAAGAGTTCATCAAAGAGCTATCGCCCAAACTCATGGATTGCCCAGCAAGCCAAAATGGGGATCCTGGTTGAGCTCTTAATATGATACTGTGGCTCTCAATATGGCACTGTGGACTTAACAAACACAACACAACATATACTGCGAAGATCTGACTAGGACAAAAGTTTCCCAAATATGGAATATCTGAGGCTTAGCCTACGGAATCTCATAATATGAATAAAGACAAATAACATCATAGATTTGGAATAGTCGTTGAGGAGAAGCCCTATAATAACTTCTATTCTATTACACTATTCCGTTTCTGATATACAAGGGCAATCATACCAATGTAGCTATGATATCTGTTTGGTGCAAAATTTCATTTCAACACGACGTAAGTAGTGTAGTTTTGGTTTGTTGTTTCATATTTTGAGACGAAATTCCGCAACGACTGCTTACTTGTACTTTTTTTCTCTTACTTTTTTGGGAATCAAACCAATATTACGCATATTTAATAAAGCATATGATGATGATTTGTTTTCAATTATTTTTTTGTAATATGTGTCACTGTCTTTCTATAAATGGACGAGTTCTATACTAGGGAATCGCTGCCAACATAACGACAAAAAGATACTGAGAAAGGATAGTCGCATGAGGAAGAGGTTTTTCCGATAAATTTTTGGTTTTTCTTATATGATTTGAGTTTCTTCACCACCCATGCAGTACCCGAAAAGTTTGAAGTTGTTTCCGAAAAGTTTGCAGGTTTATTCAGTTTGGGGTATTTTACATCTTACAGTTGACGAAAAACTAATTATAGCTATAGCCAATACATATTTGTTTCTTCTCGATGGTATTTGCAATATTAAAAGTAGATCAGAATCTCACAAACGACAAACAAAGGTAGAATAAAAATACTTTCATCAAATGAAAATGAAGTTCTTGGCTATCTAAAAGACATTAAACTAAAATCAAAAATTGCTATAATTATTTATACCTTTTATTCTTATACAATGAAATTGTAAAACTGTAACTATTACTATAAACTTGTATTGTCTCCCCCGCTAATAACTCATAGAAGTTGATGCGGGGTAAATAAATGTTTTTTTTAAATAAAAAAAATAAAAAAAATAGTATCCGATATAAGTACCAGAAACACGAACAAATATATGTTGACAGCTTTTCGTCAACAGTAATATAAAAAATACCCCAAACTAAAAAGACCTCCAAACTTTTCGGGTACAGGTGAAGGGACTCAAAACATATAAGAAAATCCAAAAATTGATAGGAAAAATCACTTACCTTTTTTAGTATTTTTTGTTCACTATGTTTTCAGCAATTCCCTTGTATAGAACTCGTCCATTGTCTAGGCGATATATCTGTCGGTATCATGGGAACTGCCTGAGGAGAACGAACTCATAAGAAAAATCTTTCCCCAAAATCATCTTTCCAAGCAGTTTGTTTTTTCATCACGGCGTCGCGCACTGCAAAACCTATACCAATTTTGAAACGGAAACGACAATAATCTCACTTTTCATATGACAGTAGTCAAAAATTAAGCATTACTTATGATAAAAACTCAGAGTGAGAACTATAAATATTTAAATTCTTAAAAATTGGAAACTAGCAATACTACTACTAAGTTTGCAGGCGAGCCTTGTCCTGGACAAACTCAAGTCAAGGTTCCGGCACTGAGGCCACCGGCGGGCCCATTGTGCCATTCCTGCTACCTAGACATCCATGAAGCCGAGCCCTTCTATAAAGGCCACAACCTTTTTCAATGGATGCCTGCTTGTATCTCCAGGGGCCATAACAGGGACTCCGAAGATTAGCCTGCGTAGTGCAGCCCAGTGTGGACACTCTAAGAGAACATGGAGCGACGTTTCGTCAGTCATGCCGCAACCCCTACATAGGGAACTTTCCTCTACTCCTATGTTGTGGAGCTGTTTCATCATACAGCAGTGCCCTGTTAGTAGTCCTGCTATCATCCTTAGCCTACTCCTTGGTAGTTCAGTAGCTGCCCTAGCATGTCCATCAGTCCATCCCTTCAGTAGAAGTTTGGATTGTCTAGGACCCTGCAGAGCATTCCAATGAGCGAGGTGCTGATTCCTCAGCCACTTCACCGTCTCCTTGCGTATGTTTTGTTTTGTTAGGTCCAGGGTCGGGCCCGGGCCGCAGAAAGGAGCTGCCGCCCCTTCCGCAGCCAGTGCATCCGCCATCTCGTTGCCTTCAAAACCAGAGTGGGCTGAAATCCATTCTAGAAGCAACACGTTCCGCCTTGCAAGATTAGCAAGTCGTTCTCGACATTCGTTAGCAAGTCCTGAATTGCTGGTATACCCACTCAGGGCTTTAATTGCTGCCTGACTGTCGGAGTATATGGTTATGCGTCGATCCACATAACCTCTGTCTAGGTTTATCTGCGCACATTCCAAGATAGCATATATCTCGGCCTGATATGCAGATACACGATCACCCAATGGTACACAAACCTGTGTTCTTGGGTTCCAGGAGTAAATTCCAGCCCCCGCTCTATCACCGGAGCATGAGCCATCCGTGTACCAGACGGTCCCATTAGGCTGTGTATTCCTCTCTTTTTTCCAGGATTCTCTATCCCGGATCATGGCCCTGTACGGAGTTGCGAAGTAGTACTTACGCAGGCATTCGTCAGCTGCTCGAGCCAGAACTGGAATATCTTCCAGAAGCCGGAGCTTCTTGACGTGCCTGCACTCTTCCCCTCTTCGCACGTAAACTGGCAATACGCTGCTTTGAATTATTTTAATAGTGGCTGGAAGTGCATATTCTTAAAACCAAGACGTGAAAGAATTCAACTTAAACAGACCATAGTCTTTAGATGAAGAAAAATAATCAAACATAAAGTAGAAAATAATATTTTCCGCAAATCGCTAGGAAATTTTGACATTCTTGTCAAAATTTCTTGAAGAAAAAGTCAGGACTTCCTTACTGTAAGGAAATGATATTTCCGTACAGTTGTTAGTGTTCTATATAATCCATAAAACGTCTGTATGTATTTTCGTACTTTTCTCTTGATTTCTTTGGCAATAATTCTAATGAAGCAGTATTCACTGCCTCAACCAGCTCTGGAGGAGTCCCAGGAATAAAAATTTCATCATCACTTATCATTTTACTTTCGAGAACACCAGCAATTAAATTTATAAGCGTCCAGTTTGACAATTCAACCTCAATACGTTTCCATAGTAACCCAAGTAATTTTATTAGGAATTTCAAAGCACCATTTATTTGGGAATAGAATTATCGCGTTTTTTTTTAATCAATCAATATCTGTCGAATTTTAAACGATTTGCGGAAAAATAGTATGTTTACCTCGTAGGAAAAGCCACATTCCTGGACTCTGTGTTGCTAATCTCCACAGTCGTCCAGGAATATTAAGCTTTTCCTACCCGGCAAACAATGTACTATTATTGTAATAAAATAATATACCTTACTTGTTCGAATTCTAGAGAAAGCACGATTCCACCATGACCTAATGTCATGTGCCAATTGATTGAACCTATATTGTACCCATTTTTTATAGATATTGAACGGATTGAAGATTATGCATTGAGTTTTAAGGTTTTGGGCTACATTGTTAAGCCATTACACTAAACTGCCACAAGTTTCTGCTACTCATCCACTGTTATTTTGATATTTTTATGACTGATCAAACGGATTTTCTATTCTATTCATTTCTATTTCCTAACCTCACTTACCTCACACCTGAAACGCAAGGAGCCAGCAATAAATAAAACATCACAGACTCGAGATTTTTGATTGGCTGTTAGTGTTCTGCTGTCAGATGTTATGGTAATGTTTTATACTTCCCCCCTCTGCAATGTCCAAAAGTTTCTCCTTATACATAGTCTGCATAGGTAAATTTGTAATATTTTTCTACAATCTTAATATCTGCCAAGCCCCATTGAGAAATGCCTAGATCGATCCACATGCGGATATGTTGTCAAATATAATCAAACTATGTTTGGAATTCAAGCGGGTAGAGATAAATTTCCACAGATCCATCATCCGACGATACGATCATCCGAAAGTTTTGACATTGGTAGAGAAATTAAAAATTGAGGAGTCACCAAATATTTATCCGAAAGTTTTAACTCACTTTCGTTGTGGAAAAAGTTGGAAAATGTTTAACTTTTATCGATCATGGGATCCTTCATTTTTCATCACCTGCTTTTTTGGGTGTATTATTCCAGAATGAATAATAATTATAATGAAAATGGTTGTTAAGAGCAGCAAACAATTTGATATTTATTGCAAGTGTATTCAGAAAAAGAACCAAAGTGATATGTCAAAATTTCAATCACTCAAACGTATGATTGTTTTCAATCAGTTTTATTCATCCGATACGACTTACAATCGGACATCGGATAAAGGATCTATGGAAATCCACCTAAAGAAGTTTCACTCGTGTTGTCAACTACTTATTTTTATTTGAGTTAACTGTATAAACCCTCACTTCGTGGAATCTACTCATCATACGGTTTTAAATGAAACTAGCTGTTTCTAAATGACTCCACAATATATTTGGAAAATGTGTAAATTGCAAGTAGATTATTGACAATTGTTTTGATAAATATATCATCGTCAGAATGACAGAAGTTACGTTTGACATGATGTATACTTGATATATATTTGGCTAGTCCAAATAGTGCCTATCTAGTGATTGTCTTAATATATATGAATAGAAAAAAGAAAAGAAGAATTTTCAAATAGTAGCTTTGATATTATTAGCCCTATGGGGATATTCTGGATATCTTTGTCCCATTTAAGATCAGTATAATTATGCAATGATATAGGAAACCAGGAAAACTATATCTGCTGATCTTTACAATTATTACTTAAGAAGACAGTTTAATAATGGAGAATTTCCTATATTCAGCTGTTCATTGAGGACTTCATATTGTGGGTCTGTTAAGTGTCTTCTAATTTCTAATTCTTCAAGGAAGTCCATTAAGAAAATCTGGGATATACAAACTTAAATGTCCGGATTGTAATGCTGTCTATCTTGGTCAAACCAGTCGTAATTTTGAAATTGGGTACAGTGAACACTTACGAGCATACAGATTAAAACAACCAGATAAATCACATTATGCAAAACACCTACTTGACACTAAACATTCAGTAACACCTAACACAGAACCAGAAATACTACATGTTTGTGATAGGAAGCAAGAACTGGACTTCCTTGAAGAATTAGAAATTAGAAGACACTTAACAGACCCACAATATGAAGTCCTCAATGAACAGCTGAATCTAGGAAATTCTCCATTATTAAACTGTCTTCTTAAGTAATAATTGTAAAGATCAGCAGATATAGTTTTCCTGGTTTCCTATATCATTGCATAGTTATACTGATCTTAAATGGGACAAAGATATCCAGAATATCCCCATAGGGCTAATAATATCAAAGTTACTATTTGAAAATTCTTCTTTTCTTTTTTCTATTCATATATATTAAGACAATCACTAGATAGGCACTATTTGGACTAGCCAAATATATATCAAGTATACATCATGTCAAACGTAACTTCTGTCATTCTGACGATGATATATTTATCGAAACAATTGTCAATAATTTACTTGCAATTTACACATTTTTCAAATATATTGTGTAGTCATTTAGAAACAGTTAGTTTCATTTAAAACCATATACTTATTTTTAATCTGAATTATTTATGTCCCAATTTGCTTCGACTTTACCTTTTTTAACTGTGGCAGAATGGAATATAGTGTATCCATGCTCTAATAAATGAAGTATTCTTATTATTTCATTTTCCTCAGCTTTGTTTTTTCAATTATTGTCTAAAGCAAGATTGATGAAAATATAAAAGTCAAAATGCAATGTATGAGTAATCATTATTGAGAAGGTTAAAACGTTTGAGTCACACTTCGTTACTTTAATACCATTCATCATCTAGATATCATTAAAAATGGTCAACTACAGTAACTGCAGCTGAAAAAAAAGAATTGATAATCCATGCACTAATGTATATCACCCGTTGAATCGTTTTACCAGGTAATGTTTTTTTTATCATGTGTACAGGGATATATTTCTGGACGGTTAACTTTCAATTATGATATTGAATAAAATATTCACTATTTATTAACGTCTTTTTGTCAATTACAGCTTGTCCTTTCAATACACCCAACCATTCCACCAAAATAAAATATTTTTCAGTTAATTATCTGATATGAATTAATTTATGTTTTCAATTTTGGAGAAGCTGAAATTAGGTTATTTAGAAGAAGATAGATTTTATTGTTTGTAGAAAAAATATTGTTCGTATTTTGTGCGCGAAATACTTTTGTTGTCTATATATCGGTCTTCCAGATACTTATAACTTATGCAAACCTTCAATAAATCAACTTTATACATTTTGCCATAGTAGGTAATTGTTTCCTATCGCACAGTCAAGGATTTATAATTTTTCAATCAAATATCAGTTTGATACTTGCTATGTATCTTGATGAGCTTTTTGTGATTTTAAAATTTTCTTTACAGGGTGTCCGGAAACTCTTCAGCCAAACGAAACTACAGTTACTAGAAGTGATTTTGAGGCGATTTAGCTCAAATTACTTTATTCCAAAAATGCTTCCTAAGGGAGCTAAAGCCTTCTGAAAAAGACGTCAATGAACAGTTACAAACCAGTCGTTTGCTGTGGATACATTTTAAATCCATTTTTTTCAGATCCACCACAATCGTGTCAGTCGGTGGGACCAACAGGTACATGTATAATAAATTTTTTTTTTGTATTTGACACTAAATTTTGAAAATTCAAGATAAGTTTCATGGAAAATGTTCTCTTCGTTCAAATCGATATCATGAACCGTTTTCGAGAAAAATAAATTTAAATTTTTTGTGTTTTTTACATAAAATCATGTTTTATACCCTCACTAAATAAAATTAATTTGAAATTTCTAAAGCAATGTGAGCAACTTAATACTTACGACTTTTGTTATCAGTATCTGTACAATTTGTTAATTTTTCAAAATTAACTTGATATTACAGATACAATTTCATAATCCAACATGATTTTATGTAGGGAACACAAAAAGTTTAAATTTATTTTTCACAAAAAATCGATTTGAAAGAATAGAACATTATCTTTTCATGGGAATTATCTTGAATTTTCCAAATTCGGTGTCGGATACATGAAAAACTTGAAAATAAAATGTTTATAATGTAAGTACCTTCTGGTTTCCCCAACTGACACGATTGTGATGAATCTGAAAGAAATTTATTAACAGCTTACGACTGGTTTGTTACCAACTTTAAATATTTCAAGTGAAGGTATTTTGAAATAATTTGAAAGAAACTCATATTATGGACGTCTTCTTCAAAGGACTGTATCCGCTTTAGGAAACATTTCCGGAAGGTAATTCAAGCTAAATCGACTATAAATCATCTCTAGTATTTGTTGCTTCCGTTTTGGCAGGAGAGTTTCTGGACTACCTGTAAACAAATTGTTAACAATATGGATACAATTTCTGAGAAATTCATTCACCAGGTTTTGTTTATTTGAATTTATTTTTGTGGGAATACTTTAGGCATGACTTTCGACATTCTTCTAGTATTCCCTTACCCACTCAAGCTTGACGTTTTAAATAAACCTCAAGTAACCATTCAGGTACTAAAAGGACTCGTAGTAAAAGCCATTTATTACCACAAAATGTCACTCGATACTTCTGAAAGTAAACAATCAATATTTTTCTCAATTCACAAAAGGCTGATAATAATGTTGGACAACAAATCAAGAATGTCATAAAAATACATCTACACGTCATTAACACATGTTTCTTTTGAGAACTTTTTAATAATAGTAGTAATAACTCGAACAAAAAATATCCCCAGTTCAAGTTACAGAATAGGTGGGGTGGGAAGAGGTGTTGATTTTATCAACTCTTTGTACGTGAGAACTTGAAAACAATGTTACAATCGGACGACTATTGACGTAGGTCTGTCACAATCGTCTGCAAATTGTATGGATAATAATATATGAATAATATGAATATTTGTGTTAAGAAATTTTAAACTGTTGAATGGCTGTGTCTGCAACTATGAATACGCCCGAGTATATTGAGAGAACGATGGTCAGAAATAGATACATACATTTAATAGTCAAAGGAATATAGCCTGATAATGACCATTCTACAATTTCTTTCTCCTGGCGGCGATTTTGCGATTTTGCTTGACATTAGGGCAAAGTTGATGTAGGATAAGATGCACCCACCCCGAAGTCGTTGCGGAAACTTTTTCCTCTGGTCGTGGGAAAAGTTACACTATTTTGATCTGTTTTCTATTCGCAAAGCTTAACATTCCAGAATAGTAGGCAGTTACTGAGCAATCAGAAAATAACTGTGCGGTAATATTACAAATGGACTATTACCACAGATTATAAAAGAGAACAGATAATAATCCCGGCAAAACATCAAAGGATTTTCAATTCCGACTTCAATGACCTTGGACCTTTAACTCGGTATGGCCGCGATGTTGCCAGTTTTAAATATTTTCAGAATTTCTTACCAAATTGCAATGTTGACTTGGGGACAATAACAGTTTCCAGTGCCGGTTCTTCACTTTTCTTTCCGAATAAAATTTATTTGAACACTCTATATGAACAATACACTTCCCCGTGATGTTTATTCATTTTATAAAAATATATACTAATGTACACTATTTTCAGTTAATATTAACACAACCTACAAGCGATTAGTCAAATAACACAAATGATATCGCGGATTGACAACCTTCAAACTGAAATGACGTTTTGTATTTTGATTTTTGAGCCAAGCCGTCACGGTTATTGTGCATGGTTGCCAAAGATGGTTAGTGAAAAAAAGTATATATTAATGGTATGAATTTTATACATTATAATCTTTTAAATTGTAGAATTCTTTTAATGTTAATGAAATTGACTTAAAACAAGTAATTGTCGAATATTTGTACATATGTGTATAACTCTCACACTAAAAATAATGCTTATAAAATATTCGACCTATGATCGTGAATTAAGGGAAATATTATGCAAATTGATAACCCTGTTGAAAAGTTTCGCGAAGCAGCCCGAACGTAGTCGACATACGACGATGGACCTTTAAATGGGTATGTCCACCCATCTCTCTCTTTTTTACTGTTCTCTGTCAAGCTTTCGCATCTGTTCTCTTTTATAATCTGTGCTATTACAATAAAATGAAAGGAAGTATGGTTTTAATTTTTATATTGATATTGTTATGATAAAAAAATTAAAGAAACATCTAATTTATAACAATATTCTTGAACACAAATTAATTGTTGTTAATATTTACATTTATTGTACAGACTGTACAATTGGTAAATTGAGCTGGAGGCAACGATAATTTATAGACGCTGAAGCTGCATGGCTAATTGTTTGGTTTATCTCGCTACACAGATTTTGAAAAACCTTATCGAAGCATGTTGATTTCACAAGTACGAAAAGAAAAATATAGGAAAACAGCTTGAAAGAGAGAGAAAGAATAATTGTGCGCGGTCATCGAGGCGTGCACTTAATTCCAGAATCTAAATGGCTGAATGTTAATTGCCCCCTATTTCAACCGCTGTTGCCAGTTGCATATTAATTTGTACAAATGATATTTTTGTCTCGTTATCGTTGACTTTTGGTCGAAGTCATGCATAATAGGTAAAACTAAACACTTCCATTCGGCAACAGTGTCCCTTACAAATAGAATGATGGAAAAGAAACGCGAGGTATATGATGTAGCATCACGAATTCAACCATCTTACATTATTATAGTTCTTATTTCCATTTCTTGTTGTTGTATTAGTAATCGATATTATAATATCAAAGTGCACCAAAATGCAGCAATGAACTAGAAGTTTTTACAGTAAATGGTGTGAAAGATACTAGCAGTATATTCTTACGATACGTGATACAAAAAAAGTACCGCGTTTCTTCCACATTTGTCCTCTAGATATGAACCAGAGAAATTTAAGACTCTTAATAAACTACCAAATCGGAAAGTGTACTCGACAGGTTATGGGAATAAATAGATTTAGTAAATTTCCCATGCAAATAGCTCAATATTTAGAAGGGATACGCATAAGTCTCTGATAAACACAAATAATTGCGTTTACCAGAAAAAGGAAAAGGGTAGGACGCTTCAGAGAGAACCTATACCATTTTCGGATGGAGTTAAATATCTTGAAGTTATCCTAGACCCAGGTTTAACTTGGAACCGATACCTTAACACGTCATTAAGAAGGCAGAGGTAACCTTCATGATTTCCAGACGCACCTACGGCACTAAATGAAGAGTGAGATCAAGCATTGTACACTGACTGTACAAAATGGCTGTCATGCCCAGGATAACATATGCATCTCTTTTCTGGTGGCCGAAGATTAAACAAACCTCTGTAATGCTGAAACTGAGCAAGATCCAAAGACTTGCCAGCATTGGCCTTATAGGGGCAATGAGGACTACTCCTACAGCGGCGCTAGAGACAATGCTAGACCTTCCTCCACTATATTATGTTATAATGTGCGAAACAAGGGTAGCTCCGAGCCAACTGGAAAGGGTATCGGACCATGACGTATTTCATGGGAGAGGACACACAGAAGTAAGGCTTGTAGACATCCTTAAAATGCCTACAGACCACATGACCACCAGATATACCTTTTGCAATAATTGTCATTAAAGATCGAAAGAAGCTTGAGGAAGAGAACGCACCACCACTCTGTAACGTGCTTTTTCCCCTTCTACCGTTTCAATATAATTATAATTTCATTATAATTGTATATCTGATAATTTTGTATTTCTCGAGTAATCGTAAATAGTGTCGCATACTTTATTTTGTTGTAACTTAAATATATTATTCGTGGTAAACAGTGTCGCATACCTTATTGTGACAAGATTCATTTGTTAATGTCTAAAGCATTTCTGTTAATCACTGGAGGTTGAATATTTTCATTATTAAATTTTGCTTTAGTTTTTAGCCTCAATTATTGTGTATTATCGATTATATTATTGTTTGGCTTACATTTCTGAGTAGATGAGGCTAACTATCAACACGACGAACGCGATTCTTAGTGTTGAATATAGACTTGCGAATATTCTTGGTGAACGTCAATTCCGTGTCATTTTTGATATCCGGCTTTGTTTTGGTTGTTAAGAATTTTGGTCTGGGTGATATTAACAAGTTCGCCAAATCTCTACGGTTTTCCTTCCATATCTGGCTATATTTGCGCCATCTTAATTGGATTTTGAACAAAACTATTTGATTTTCAACTTGGCCATTCTTTCTTACCTCAGTTGAAGATTTTTTTGTGTTTTGGTGTCAAGTTAAAATGACCGCAAGCGGGATTTATTTGAGGAAAGCCATTGTTGATTAGCTGGTGTCGTTCCATAACCAAACCAGCTATAGTTTTTCGAGCTGAAATGTTTTACTTAAACCCTATAACATCTAGGTGAGTCGATCATTTTGTCTGTATTCCATTTGTATTATCATCATAATTGCTATTGAATCAATTAGTTTCGTTCATTTTAAACTATTCGTGTCTATTATGTTGCTCTCTAAATTTTTATTTCATAAGTAAAACCTTAAGTATTTTATTCTATCAATGTTCAATGTAATTCCTTTCTACTCACTGTTATATTTCCTTACTGTTATTTGGAGATGTAAGTATTTACTATAGTAACTCCCGTAAGTTCTCCAGTTTATGAGTAAAACTTGAGGCCTTGTATTTGAAATTTGCAATGTTATTCGCCTTGATCACTGTTATATTACATTGATATGATTTGATATGTAAGTATATAATTTTTGTAGTAACTTATATCTTTGTATATTATTTTGGTAACTGAATTTCAATTTAACTTTGGCTCTCTTAAGTGTTGTTGAAGTTAGTTTCACATGAACATTTTGTTATTTTTCTTTCTAATTAAATTGAGTTATCTAGGGTGTTTTTCCCTGGAGGATCCATCTCTGGAAGATCCGCCTTTTCTTGTTGGTACTGTAGGGTCCCAACTCCAGCGCTTTCGTCTGAAAGTTCAACTAGAAAACCGAGCATTTAGAATGCTCAATCTTTCCTGAAGAATAGGCTCGCCTTCCGAATTGGGCCACCAAAAATGAGCCACTAGGAGGGAAACAATGCTCACAACTCTATATTGTCTGGACCATAGATAAAAAACTACTTATAGATGGGAAACTGACCCGTGGCGCCCTCTATTCATACGGGTTGCGCTACCTTGAGAGTCCCGTCAGTACCTCTGGCACAAATCAGGTTGTGAACTTCGCTAACAAACGAAAAAGAAGATTCCTGTAATTTTACAGTTTTTTGCGGTATATTCAAAATTACTGTAATTTTACTTCTATTGCAAAATGACATTCACGATCCATTTTTTGATATTTCATTCAAAATTACTCAAATTAGATTGATATTACAATAATAACAATGAAAAGTCAAGTAAAATTAAATGAAATGTCAAAAAATTGATCATATAATGCCTGAATTGTGAAAAATAAAGCAATAATCATCAAGTTCATATATTTTATTGAATAAAAAAAGTATACAATAAATGAAACATATCTCAATAACAAACAGGAAAAAAAATAAATGTTAGGAATTCAACAATAATGCTGGGAAGTTCAAAGTTGTGTGGAAGAATAACTGCTACTTCTGTTACTTTCTATTTGATGTTTTGAAATGAAGATAAAGCTTACCGTATGCACATCACATTACAGTCTTTCACAAAACATATTCTTGAAATTGTCTCTTAAATTAAAAGTCCCACTATGAACAATAAAATCTAAATACGAATACTCAACACACACACACACAAATAAGCAGTTGTTAGTGGTTGTCAGGTTAGGATGTCAGCGCTAATATGTATGTGAAAGAATCTGCAACTGCTACTAACGGCGTTACAGTTTTCATTAAATTACAAATTTTAGTACTGGCGGGACTTTTTATGTGGCAGCACCCACGCGCCTTCAGAGATCCCCTACCCTGGTCTGGACTATAAAGGGTAGGAAATAAAAATTTCCTCGAAGTTAGGACTGATGTCAAATTATTGAAATGAACAGGAAAATTGTTCACAAGTGTGATTATGTGCTTAACGGTCACTATATCACAACAGCTATGGCAAACGGACACATTAGATATCCGTTTGTGAGTTTGGTGCGGCTGATTCGAATTCTTCTGATTTTAGTAGCTTACTCCGGGTTAAAAAGTTGGATGGATATCTTAAAATGCTGTCGACAATATTCTTGCATAACGTTTTTGAAGTGGAACCTAATACAATATTATGCAGAGTTTTACAAACAAATAACAAAGTTCCCTTTCAGTATAAACGGAAGTAACACATGTGTATTTCAAAATATTTCCCATAAATTCGTTATAACTTGTTTTTCATCGATGCCACTTTTTCCTTTGGAATTTATATTTCATACTGATCGTAGTAATTATTTATCAAACAAACTGTTCATTTAGCATCAGTTTCAATCGAAATAGAGTTGGCGGAAACGAATTTCAAATGAAATACCTTTACCCGTTCAATAGTAAATACCTATTGTTTGAAACATATGTAGATACCTGAATTTATGAAATAATTGAAATAATTATGTCGGTAATTCAACAATGCTTAATGACAGACAGTGAGTAAAGTTTAATTAACAAATTCTAAAAATTAGTCGAATATTTTTATTGTTAGATTGATGACAAGCCAACGTTCAATTGAAAAACAATTTAATTATATTGAATTTAGTTAAGCGTTGTCTGCAGGTTTTGTTTTGTTAAAGTTTGTAGCATTCACTCGTATTTTTTATATTTGTCAAAGGAGGCAGTTATAGATTTATATTTGTCACTTTTACATTAAAATATAGTTCCAGTGCCAGTTTTTCATTTTCATATAATCTTAATAATTCAAAAGGTTATGGGCTCATATGGTTTAAATGAAACTAACTGTTTCTAAATGACTCCACAATATATTTGAAAAAAATGTGTAAATTTACACATTTTTTTCAAATATATTGTGGAGTCATTTAGAAACAGTTAGTTTCATTTAAACCATATGATGAGTAGATTCCACGAAGTGAGGGTTTATACAGTTAACTCAGTTATGGGCTCAGATTACGTGAAACTTTAACAAAACAAAACCTGCAGACAACGCTTAGCTAAATTCAATAAATTAGTTTTTTGAATATTTCATAGTTCAATTTTTAATTTAACAGTTCAATTCCACAGTTTTATGAAATATAATTCAGTCCAACTATTCATTTGTTAGATATTAAATAACAATAAATGAAACCTTATATTCAAGCATTTTATTGAATGGTGCTGATTATTTCAGTTTAAAAGTCGACAAATGGAAACAGGTTCACTTATTCCCATCCTTCAATATCTTACTGCTTAATAACAACAAAATACAACAATAAAACATCAACAACATTGAAAGTTTCTTTCTACTAGCATGCGGACAAGACCCAAATGTTAACATTAGGAGACATTTATTATTAAATATTATATCAACAGATTTATTATTATTATTATTTGACATTCATATGAGGTTCACACCAGGAACATTTAATAATTATTGAAAAATTTCATAAAAAGTTATAGCAAAATTTTGATAAATTTCTTAATTTTCCAGTCATTTGGTAAACTACAACCATACAATAGTATATTGAAGTATAAGTGGATATATTCAAATGTCATTATACTCCCCAAAAACTTAACAAACTTACTTTCCGCACTCTTTTTTGTGCGGAAAAGAGGACTTTTCCGAACGCTAGTAGAAAAAAATCAATTATATGATTGAAATGAACGTGAAATGGCGATTCATTAAATATTTGACAACATGAAAATTTTTTTAATTTTTATTGAATCTAGGTACATTATATAGGTAAATAAATTATATGAAGTGTTTTATTCCATTGTTCAGTTTGGATATCAGTTTAGATTGAGTAGAAGCCTCATCTAGTCAATATAAAATTTACATTCTAATTTTCAATTTCATGTTAATAAACAGGATGTCAATTTGGAAGTTTCTGTAATTCTACCTTTTCATTAAGTATATGAGACAAAAACGCTTATATAAAATAGCCAATTTCTGGCAAACACAACGGTTTAAGTCGCGGTTGATATATTTCGACCGTGGTTTTGATCCCTTCATCGACCAAGAAATGTCACCATCGAAAATCGTCTAAATGACTTTCAATGGCCATTAATAATATCCTAACATTCAGGCTAATAACAAGGATATACAGCATCCAGAAAACCGAGGAATTTACATAGCTTGGGAGCAGAGTAATTGCGCGGGTAAAAATGTCAAAGGTAGTGACGTCTTATGCCTAGAGATTAGTAATGACGATATCGCCCTATAACCATTAATAACCACATACCGAATGCTTTTGGTATCTACCGGTTCTTCTTGCTTATTTTTCATACAAAGCCAAAATATTCCAAACGTCGACAGTTTACAAATTTGATTGCTTTTTTGAAAAGGAATGCGGTAGGATATCGGCCAAAAAATCAAAAACATTTAGTAAGGAAGATTTCAGTAGATTTTTAATAAAAGCTGATGATCACATTTATTTGGGTTTGAAAGTAATTTTTATAGTTGGGATATTAGGAAGAAATGAATTACTAAATATGCGGACCGAGAATGTTAGCGACTGTGGCTCTTTTATTAAAATAAGCATTCCAGATACGAAGACAAAGATTGAGAGAATTTTCACAATAACCGAAGGTGATGTTGATGGAATGAATCTGATTGCATTAGTCGGAAAATACATTCAAATGCGTCCAAACTATGTAAAAAATAATCATTTTTTCCTCGGATATCGAAACGGAAAATGCAATATCCAACCTGTTGGTATCAACACATTTTCTGACACCCCCAAAAAAATAGGAACATTCCTTGGCTTGCAAAATCCTAAATTATACACTAGTCATGCATTTCGCAGATCGTCCGCAACGTTACTGTCAGATGCTGGTGCTGATATACAAACGTTGAAAAGGCATGGTGGATGGAAGTCCAGCGCTGTTGCTGAAAATTATATTGACGAATCTATTAATAATAAAAGAAAAACAGCTGTGAAGATACTTGGGCAAAATACATTGACAAATATCGACAATATCGCAGTTCCGAAACAAAGTAGATCGACAAGCATAACAATGAATTCAAATGTGGCTGAGTTTTTTAACAATGATGTATCATCTGGGGTTTCATCTATGTCTACAAGTAATGAACAAATAGCAGCAGTATATCCTGGCAATACGTTTCAAAACTGTACGTTTAATATTTATGACAATTCAACTCATGTATAAAAAATCGCATATGCCTCAGTGTAATTGTCACTTTGACACCGGCAAAAGTTAGCTTTAACTTTTTCAGCGATAAATGCACTTGTGGTTTTTTCACTTATGCATTTGTTACCATGATAAATAATTTGACATGTTTATCAACAACTTATTGAATTTCTAAACACTTACAATGAGCCGATTCATTGAATTGTCCTGCCGAATTACACTCGATGTTTGTATTGATATCGGGTAAATTTGTGTTGTTCAACTTCTAAACTGTTTCCTTTAGCAATTAGACTCGAAAAACTGTCAACCTAAAAACGCTCCACCTTCGGTGTCGCGTTTTTAATAGTTGACAGTTGTTCTCGTCCAATTGCTAGGAAACAGTTTCTCATTAAACAATCCAAATTTACCCGATAAAATACAAACCTCTTGTGCAATTATAAGTGATAAATTACAGTGATTTCTCAATAAAAATATTATAATATGTAGTTGTCTAATTAATTTCATAATAATACTAGGTATTCTTAGTAAAAATAAATGGATTTTTTGTCCCTGAGTGACAAAATGAATCACGTTTTGCAACTAAAATGAGTGTCAAAATGATGACATTTTGTGAGTGAATTGCAAAAATATGTATTTGTATGATTGTAGTTTACCGCAACATGCAGTTGCTGCGGAAAAGTATTACTTTCTGCACTAGGTGATAGTATTTTATGCAACGATCATGGAATGAAAGCCATTAAGACACGAGCATGTTGTAGGATACGTATATAATATGCGAGTGTATTAATGGCCATTACATGAAAGCTGCATACAATATTTTTTCTACTCCGATTAATCAGAATTTTAAATATAGTTACTTTTGGAAATCAGAATTATTTGACAGCTGTCAAATTGAGTGTCACTGGATAGGTCTCTTCGCCTGCAATAAAAGTGAAGAACTGAGCTATATACTTTTGAGAAATTCAAGTCTATCTGTGAAAAAATGCGTGTAAAATTGCTTAATTTGGGACTTTCTATGTATATTGCATTTTTATACTGCAAGAAGCATAAAAAACTAATTAAAATAAATAAAATCGTTCAGCCCAGTGCTATACTTTTATTGCAGGGAACAGACCTTATATAATTAATTTCAGTAATGTCAACCAGGCTATATTAAATATTGTGCGAATGTTGCCTTCCTATTGGCTTGAATATCTGTATCATAATGAAAATTTGTATCATAATGAATATCATCATGATATAGATTCTAGTCTTTTAATAAGTATATTATAAAACAGGAGTAGAAAAACTACTATTGTTTGACTCGTGTGGATTGTCTACATCGCACTCGAATTTGAATGTAGTGAATTTTCTTCGCCAATTTGCTTTTGTGTCCATCGGTGAAAATTTTACTCTCCTGAATGAACCATTTATACAGGTTGGTCCTTAAGTGATTGTACATAAAAATACGGTACAATGTTCACTTTGAAATATCGCGATTTAAATCAACAAGCCGTAATAAAATGTTGATGGTGTTAAACATGAAATTTCAATTTTCGTTTTTTACGATAACCGCTTTTTGACGTATATGCACAAAAATTTTGAATCGGGGATTTTTGGTCATGAGAAATAATTTTATACATATTTCGATTTATTTTGTAGAGGGCGCCACATAGGCCACGTATGCGGCATAAATGTAAGCAAAACTTCTTTGACTTTCACATTAGCGCTATTTTTGTGAAAAATAGCCACATCATTATAACAAGAAAAAAGGTATAATTGTTAGTATCTCCAAATCTTAACGGTTTTAGAGATAATCACATTCTAGTGATCAATTGATTATTTTTTGATGAAATTACGTTCAAAAAATATAGTTTTGTGTACGGGGATTTGAAAATATTGAATTGAAGGAAGATTCTGACTATTTGAATTGAGTGATAACCTATTATGCTGCAGTATAGAGAATAGGAGGTGCCGATTATACTATTCAGAAAGCGATGAAAAGAAAATCATAAATTTCATTTCCATACTCAGAAAATTTGTACCTAAATCAACAGTCGCAATAAAATGTAAGCCCCGCATATTTTATCTTCTGCTTATACCTTTGACTTCCTACCTGTATATGAATATTTCTATTACTTTTCCAGTTTACATATATTACTAATCCTGTTACAACATAAAATTTTTTAAGGTGCTCGTAAAGTAGCAACTACGTGGGAAAGGGGCGGATCACCATCACAGAAACCCCTAATAAAACCTAGAATTATTTCTATACTATACATACATTCCACTGAAATCTTTCAGAGGATATCAGTTTTAACATAATGCCCCTTTTGCTTCAAGTCCGGCTAAGCTTTCTGGCATTATAATGTGATCGGGGGGTGAATGGAACGGAGAACCCCCGTTCTATACGTTGATTTTTTTCTTTGCAGCATTTATAACATCTGTCGAAAAGTTATTCAATGATCTTTTTATCAATCAAAAGTGAAGGTTAATACCAACGGCCGACAGCGATTTGATAATTGACTTATTCTCATGTAATTATATCATGAAATCACATAGAAGTGTGAGAATACAATTTCAAGGGGAACCATAATGTATCCAAGAAATAGTAGTTTATAAGTACGAAAAGCGTCACTTTTCCCACGAGCGCAAAAACTTGTGGCACGAGGCGAGTGCCACAAACGTATAATTAATTGTGAAATTTGAACAATTTTGTATTGAAATCTCAGGTAACAAATTTTCGGTTGCAGTTCGAGCCTTTTCGATAATATCTGTAGGAATATTTTCAATGTCCGAATTGGACAATTCAAAAGATAAAGTATTTTGATCTTGGATCATAGTTCCTTAAATAATGCTCAATAGGTAGGATGTTTTTATAATCAATAAATAGTTCACTCACATTTGGTTTCAATTCAAAAACTGTTCACCAATAGGAAATTCACTATTAGGTTTAATTTTGTCAAGGAAAGTTGACAGGTCATAGGAAGCTTAGTTTGACATTTCGGCGCGGAAAAGTGCCATAGCGTGTACTTTTCGCACTACTTTTTCAACGTTTATCAACAGAATTAGTAAAAGGCTTACTTTGCGTATGAAAATTTGTTTAAAAAACGTATTGCATAGTGGTCGTAGAGAAAATTATGCTGGATGTTCACTGCCATAGTGAGACCAATTATCACTTATGGAGCCATTGCATGGAGCAGCAGAACTAGTCTATTGACAACGAGAGAAAACCTCTCCAAAATTCAAAGACTAGCTTGTATATGCATTACAGGAGCAATGAGAACATGCCCAACGGCAGCCATGGACGTAATTCTCAACCTCACCCCTCTACATATGGTGGTGGAAAGTGTTGCAGAAAAAAACAAGATACAGACTAAGTAGAGAGGGAATCACTAAAAGAAAAATCACCTCTTCACTTCTTAGAAATCAGACAGCCTGGGACATGCCACAAGACGGTATGATGAGAAAGTACAACTTTTCGAAGAAATTCGTCACAGAATTCAGCAACAAGAAGGAATGGGATCCGAATACCATTACCAGAATTGGAAAGAATGCCATTCAATGGTACACAGATAGCTCAAAAGCAATAGGAGGAACTGGGATAGGAGTGTTCGGGCCAGGAACCAAACACTCCGAAAGCTTGGGAAAAACCCCAAGTATCTTTCAAGCGGAAATCCACGCCATAAGAAAGTGCGCCCAGTTCAATATTGATAAAGGATACAGAGGACAAAGGATTATCATAATGACAGATAGTCAAGCAGCCATCAAAGCACTGAGCTCTTGCGTAATCATACATATTGATAAGTATGTTTTTGTTAGATGACGGCATGTCAACTCACATGTAATTATATATACATTTATCTACAACTGTCATGTAACGGGTACGATTTGACACTATTTTTAATGTCATAATGACGTATATTACCGCACAACTGTGGTTTTGGATACATAACCGTACTAGTGCGATAATAAGGAACTGGAATAGTATTAATACCAGAATTAAATATTCAAAATAACACTGGGAGCTGCATTTCAAATTTTGGAAAGGAGATTGTCTTCGCTTGAATTCATTTTTTTAGATTTTTGATCATTCAACTCAGACAATTTGATGACATAACTATAAATTTATTTTATTTCCACAGCTTTATTTGTCTTTGCTGCTATTATCAAAAAATATGATACGCAGTACCTTGGATTGGTACGTTGGATTGGATTTTTTTTTATATAGGTCCTGTTAATAATACTAATAAACAGTTGTAGATAAAAATTTTTACGTAACACGTGTGTGTGTGTGTGTGTTAATGATGTCCATAACCTACTAATTACGAAAAAAAACTTCTCCACTCCTATACTACATGTTTAATAAATGCTTATTTTCAGTTTCATAATGATACTCAGCATAACACTGGTTTTCATTATAATACTGAAATATTTACAAATAAAACTCCAGATTTTTGAATAACCGAGTGTGCAGACCCAATATTTTCCGTAAAATGTTTGACAGTTCATGAGAGATTCGTGTTCTATTACAGCTTGAAGCTTTTGGGTTAGTCAAGAAGGTAGATACCTACCACTTTTTAAAAGAAATAAATAAAATCATCGCATCAAATGCGTTTCACTACAGTGCTGCCCTCTGGAATAATGTCAGTGAACTATTCTCACCAGTAATACCACTTGAAGTCAAATTATTTTTAGAGAACTAGGCAAGATTTTCACAATATTCATGAGCCCTAATAAAATTTCGCATTCAATCAGGACAGGATCGTTTGAAAAATAACTAGTGTAATTCGCTGTACCCACGAGGAATAATTTCCACTAAAATTCATCCGTTGCGATAATCTATATAACCTCTTGTATCCACGCGGCCACAGTGGTCGTCTGAATTTGTATCTGTTTGTCCACGACCACCTAATAATAAGTCAATATTTTACCTCCTAACAAAAGGTATATGGTACCCATATATCAACTGTCGTGAATTATGGTTCATAATACACTGTAGTGTATTATGAACTAGAAATTGGGGTACAATATGAAATAAACTATTAAATCTGTGTATTTTGTTCAGGAAATTTGTTTCTAAAATATATCGAATCGATAAAATATTGTAACTTTCAGTATTGATACTTTTCATAACTATATTTTTTATTATTAAGCATTTTAATAGTATATTATTAAACGAGCAATTTATGATAGCTATAATTCATGATGGGTGACGTTTGCGTCACGAGCCGCAGGCGAGGGGCGCAAGTCACCCAAGTGAATTATGGCCATAAATTGCGAGTAGAATACTATACTTTGTCCACGACACTTAATTTATTTATTAATAAATAAAAGTCAGTAACGATTTGGCATATTACTAACCTCAAAATGTTGTGGCAGCTACATCAAATAATTTGACATATATAGAGATGGGCGATACTGTAGAAAGTATCAATACAACGTACCGTTATAAATATATTGTTTTAAAATACTTAATATTAGAAAATATAGTTATGAAAAGTATCAATACTAAAAATTACAATATTTTATCGATACGATATATGTCAGAAACAAATTTCCTGAACAAAATACACAGATTTAATAGTTTATTTCATATTGTACCCCCATGTCTAGTTCATAATACACTACAGTATGAACCATAATTCACTCTAGTAGATATAGGGGTACCATATACCTTTGGTTAGGAGGTAAAATATTGACTTATTATTGGGTGGTCGTGGACAAAATAATATATTTATAAAGGTTCATTGTATTGATACTTTACACAGTATCGCCCATCTCTACATATGTCAAATTATTTTATAAAGCTACCACAACATTTTTAGGTTAGTAATACCAAACCGTTACTAACTTTATTTAATAAAGAAATTGAGGGTCGTGGTGATGTCACCCATCGTGAATAATGGCTATCATAAATTGCTTGTTTAATAATATACTATTTAGAGTCGTCGGCTTGCCCGAATTATTGATATTAATAATATTTTCCCATTATTCATTTTCATTTATATGAAAAAAAAACAAGAAATGCTTAAAGTGAAAAATTTGCACGTTATTTTTGTCTAAAATAAAAGCCATCTAAGGATATTTTTTTGCGAGCAGAAAATAAGGTTTGCTTAATTTTGCCCTAACTTCATCAACTTGAAAAGAAAATCCCTGATTCGCATATTTAGCCAGATATTAGTGGGAAATCCATTCTTCAGGGTTTATGGCGCTATTTTGCCTCCCTTACGTAATCTCAATCGCTTCAAGTTTCTTCTCGTTTGAAAACACTTATTTACTATGACCTACAAATTGAGCCCAAAGTGGGGACTTCAGTTACTGGACTAATATAATTTACCGAAATATCAAATTGGTTTCGAGAATATAATTAGGAATATCGAAGACGAATAGTGAATACAACACAGGGGGCATACAGAAGATAAAGGAACAGTTTCATTTAAAAAAGTGATATTTGTAGAATTCACAAAACAAGGGTCGGAACTATAAATATTTGATTGACCACTATTGTCGAGTCATCTAAATATTCTATCCAAATAAGAAGTTCACAATTTTCAAAGGTATTGATGCCAAATAAATGTAAGACGTTTCAAAAAATACGTACATTACTTTTCCATTAAGAAGTTACCTAACTGCAAAATCCGAATGTCTTTCCCACCGCCACTGAGCCCTTAGATCCTGATCCCCGAAAATAAAATGAATCAAGAAGTTCAAGACAGGTAGGGACGAGTTTTTTCTTTTCTTCAAATGGAATATTACGAGTTTTAGTGTCAATGTCAGTCTATCTCGTCTCGTATTACTGCGGTTAAGAATGAAACCAAGCGAAAAGGACCTTTTGTTGGAGTTGAACGAACGATTCTTATGGCTTGTTTTAACAATTACTTCTGAATTTTATGAGTATGTGAACTGAATGGGTTCCTATAAGAATATTACTATTAGTTTGACGTTCTAATAGATGGGGTGACCTGAATAAATAATATTAGACTGTTTAATATGGTTCAGCTGTAAAATGGATATCTACTAAAAAATTTAACTCCCAATAACAGACAAAAACAGACTTCCTAAGATCAAAAAAAATTTAATTAAAATACTGATTTGTGATAAAATTTTGACCATGTTATGTAAATACGGCGGTTATCGTTGAAAAGATATTAACATAAATGCACAAATTAAACAATGAAAATATACTCATGTTCTGGTAACAACTCTGTCACATTCACCATGTATTGAGAGAAAATCTTTTGAATCTTCATTGTTTGATTCCAAGCGAGCTATTTCTATCATTGTACGGTGGGATTGGATTCAAATAATGACAATTAACACCATTTAATCATGGCAGGTGAATACAAAACATGTTGGAATAAAAGAATAAATAACACGGCCCATGCCTACGCGATGAAAAGGTTGTAATAATTAAAAAAAAAATTTCGTTGACCGTGTGTTATTGAACTATATTAGTGTCCACAAAATCATCTATTAATTACCCCTATTAATAAACGATATCATATTAAACGATTTCGGTATAGACAACCAAACATACAATAATACAGTATTACCACAAATTATAAAAGAGAACAGGGGGTGTATTTTCGTTCTCAATCGAAATATTTCGTGTTCGAAAGATTTCGAATGAAATAATTCGATTGATATTGGCCTAACGTATTTTCGAGACGTCATCGAATTAAAATTCGTATGCGGAATTGAAATTCGAATGACCATACGTGACAACGTCGCAATTTATACGGTACCAACTGTAGAGTTCTAATAACCCTGCAATATTCCTGCCTTGTGTTTAAAGTTTGAAGTTTTGAAGTGTCAGTTTCAATAATTAGCAAAATATACATTTCACTGTAAATCAAAAAGGACATCTTGCTGCCTTCCTCTTAGATCACCCAGAGCTAAGAAGTGGAAAATTTTCCAAAGAATTTAAATTCAAAACGGCACGAACATTTTGGGAAAATGTAAGCAATTCCCTTAATTCTGTTGCCTTGTTTGATTTATAAATTTTAATGAATTTTTTTTTACAAGACTTTCAAACGGGTCAATTTGCTCGCTTAATACTCGACCGTGTTGCGCCAAGATTTCGGCCTCTTCAAGTGCTCCTATAGCCGCCAAATTAATTATCGCATCATCCATTATTAATATATAACATATATCAAAATTATAATATCAACAAACAACAATCATAATCTTACCAAAGTAAAAGTCAAAATTGAAAGTCGCAAAAGTCAGAGAATCGCTTTTGCGCATGCTGAAAACTCAAATTCGTGCACGGATTTTGAATTCGATTGGTTCCAACCCAGTCGAAATGAATCGATCGAAAAATTTCGCATACGGACCAATTTCTATTACATGAAAATACACTTTTTGCATTTCATTCGAAAATTTGACGTGAGGTCGCATTCGAATCAAATTCGATTGAAACGAAAATAACCCCCCAGATGCGAAAGCTTGACAGAGAACAGTAAAAAAGAGAAAGATGGGTGGACATATCCATTTAAAGGTTCATCGTCGTATGTCGACTCCGTTCGGGCTGCTTCGCGAAACTTTTCAACAGGGTTATCAATTTGCATAATATTTCCCCTAATTCTCGATCATAGGTCGAATATGTTATAAGCATTATTTTTAGTGTGATAGTTATACAGATACAAATTACTTGTCTTAAATCAATTCCATCAACATTAAAAGAATCCTACAATTAAAAAGATTATAATTATAATCATACCGTAAATATATACTTTTTTTCACAAACCATCTTTGGCAACCATTCACAATAACCGTGACGGCTTGGCTCAAAAATCAAAATACAAAACGCTATTTTTGACACTTTGACAGTTTGAAGGTTGTCAATCCGCGATATTATTTGTGTTATTTGACTAATCTATTGTAGGTTTGTGGTAATATTAACTGAAAATAGTGTACATTAGTATACTATTTTTATAAAATGAATAAACATCACGGGGGAGTGTATTGTTCATACAGAGACTGTCCAAATAAATTTTATTCGGAAAGAAAAGTGAAGAACCGGCACTGGAAACTGTTATTGTTCCCAAATCAACATTTGGTAAGAAATTCTGAAAATATTTTAAACTGGCAACATCGCGGCCATACCAAGTTAAAGGTCCAAGGTCATTGAAATCGGAGTTGAAAATCCTTTGATGTTTTGCCGGGATTCGTATCTGTTCTCTTTTATAATCTGTGGTTTTACCCGAAATAATCAGTATTGAACTAAATGCACACCTCCTCGTTCGAGACAGACTTCATAACGATGTTCTAAGTTTCCGGTCATGTTATTGAATGAGGGTTGTCTCAGGGATGCGAAGAAGACTCTAAAGGCATCCTTTATATCATCGATGGTTAGTGGTGCCCGTTTGAAAACGGAATCTTCAGCCATGCCCAAAATGTATTCGTCTGGAGTTGTGAGATCTGGAAAATGTGAAGGATAAGGGAAGTCTGTAAATCGTGGAATGAATCTGTTTGGAAAATGTTCTTGAAGAAGTTGACGAATTGCGACAGCAGTTACCCCGTCGTGCTGGTTTCGAAATGCCAAGAAGGTCGACAGAATTGACGAAGATCATGGATAAATCGTGTCAAAATTTGTCTGTACCTCTGTTGATTGAGCGTGACTTGCCTACCATTCTCTTCGATAAAGTACGGACCAATGACTCCGTGTCCGGAAACAGCACACTAGACACTCACTTTTGCACTATGTAAAGAAACCTCTTGAACCTCATCGGGTATGGCAAAGCCCAGAAATCGATTTGTGCGACGACTCGCATAGCCTGACAAGTGAGAATGTGCTTCGTCTGAAAACCAAACATTTTTCAAAGATTCAGAATTTTCATACACTGTAACGCGAGAATTCTGGCGCAATATTCCACTCTACTGCGATAATCCCGAGGATGTAGTTATTGATGTACCTGAATCACATACCCAGCTCCTTCAGGATTCTTCGAAAGGAAGTTGTTTTTAAATCAAGTTGTAACGCTGTCCTTACCTGGATGGTTTTCGGATTTACTAAGATTTGCTCAAAAACACGTTCATGGTTATTGTTGTTGTTAACTGTCCTGCGACGCCCCGAGTGTCCTTTTCGTTGGCACTATACACTTCCCGTATTTCTGAACTTTTCTATAATCTTCACAATTACAGCATTACTTGGATAACGTTTATTAAACCGATGTGTAAATTGATCAGACACGTGTAGCAAATTTGTACCATTATTTCAGCCGATTCCGTATGAGCGAAAATAATGCTCTACCAGAAACGCTTTCTCCTTTGTACTTAACACCATTTTCGACACTTATTCCCTACTAATTATTTGACGTTTACTTGACAGATATACTAACATGATTCTGACAGCGCACGCATGAAAACACCTCCAATTTAGTTTCAGTACTGTTTATTTCGGGTAATACTGTATTACCTAACAAGTCGTAATACTGACTTCTTCTGTAGAATAATTCTAGGTATTAACTTACCTATCGTTATGATTATGCATATATATGCTTCGACAAAATTATAATAATTACTAGTGTTAAAACATTCAAAATAGTATATTATTAAACGAGCAATTTATGATAGCCATAATTCACGATGGGTGACGTTTGCGTCACGAGCCGCAAGTCACCCAAGTGAATTATGGCCATAAATTTCGAGTAGAATACTATACTTTGTCCACAACACTTGATTTCTTTATTAAATAAAAGTCAGTAACGATTTGGTATTATACTAACCTCAAAATGTTCTGACAGCTACATAAAAATATAATTTGACATATATAGAGATGGGCGATACTGTAGAAAGTATCAATACAACGTACCGTTATAAATATGAATATATTGTTTTAAAATACTTAATATTAGAAAATATCGCTATGAAAAGTATCAATACTAAAAATTACAATATTTTATCGATACGATATATGTCAGAAACAAATTTCCTGAACAAAATACAAGATTTAATAGTTTATTTCATATTGTAGGTACCCCCATCTCTAGTTCATAATACACTGTAGTGTATTATGGTTCATAATTCACGACAGTTGATATATGGGTACCATATACCTTTTGTTAGGAGGTAAAATATCGGCTTATTATTAGGTGGTCGTGGACAAAAGAATTGAAAAAAAAACGAAAACTAACATTTGAACCGGCGACATTCAAATATTGAAAAAAGGATTTAAGTTGTACTGTCGACGGAGAGAATCTCAATCTTTGATGTTAAAATATCTCGCCCTTATTGATACTCTTGTTGGTTTAATACATGATAATATATCAAAAACGCTTCAGCATGAGAAAGGTGCTACTTTGGAATAACAATTACTTACTTGGAACAAATAACCATGCTTAATTTTAAATTTTATGTTATTTGGACGAAAATTGTGAAAAAAGAACTAAAAACAAAAAAATCCATCATATCGCGGGAATTAAACCGCCATAGTTCAGGCACAGATTATAAAAGAGAACAGATGCAAAAGCTTGACAGAGAACAGTGAAAAAGAGAGAGATGGGTGGACATACCCATTTAAAGGTCCATCGTCGTATGTCGACTCCGTTCGGGCAGCTTCGCGAAACTTTTCAACAGGGTTATCAATTATCAATTATCAGTTATCAATTTAATTACATTCCACTTATCTATTTCATGTATATAAACCAATGTAACATATTGTATGTATTGTAACTAGTGCTAATGGCCAGAGCTGTCACAAAGCACTTTAAGCTGAATTAAAAAAAATCAGTTTCATGAACATTAAAAGAATTCTACAATTTGAAAGATTATAATGTATAGAAATCATACTATGAATATATACTTTTTTTCACAAACCATCTTTGGCAACCATGCACAATAACCGTGACGGCTTGGCTCAAAAATCAAAATACAAAACGTCACTTCTGACACTTCAGTTTGAAGGTTGTCAATCCGCGATATTATTTGTGTTATTTGACTAATCGCTTGTAGGTTGTGGTAATATTAATTGAAAATATTGTACATTAGTATATTATTTTTATAAAATGAATAAACATCACACAGAGACTGTCCAAATAAATTTTATTCGGAAAGAAAAGTTAAGAACTGGAAACTCTTATTGTCCCCAAGTCAACATTGCAATTTGGTAAGAAATTCTGAAAATATTTCAAACTGGCAACATCGCGGCCATAACGAGTTAAAGGTCCAAGGTCATTGAAGTCGGAATTGAAAATCCTTTGATGTTTTGCCGGGATTCGTATCTGTTCTCTTTTATAATCTGTGGTTCAGGTTCAAATTTCAAATTTCTCGTGGTCTCACTCGTCTAGTGAACTTCTGCGCGATTAAAAGCTCGGTTGATAGTATTTGAAGTTGGTACGAAAATGCAGCTCGAGTTTTTCAAACATAACTATCAATTTTTTTATTAAATCAGAGCCATTCACCAAAATTAAAAGTGCATTTGAACTTATTTTTCAACGACCTTTCCAAATCTGTTATTATTTTTCATAAACACTATTTGGTGGAAAAGTTAGCTCACGTTAAACAGTTTTGTACAGGAATCCCCATGTCGCATCTTATAAATCACAGTGTATATAACAGAGTTTTATATAAGAAACGCATCAATTATTTCGGAACCTACTCTTGAATTTAGCTTGTGAGGGATATATGGCCAATTTTTTGGTAAGTCTGTCCCAATGGAGTTGATAGCACAGATCGGGGGTTCGGACAATAAAATAGTTGTGAGCCTTTTATAACCTATTGTTATTTGACCGATTACTGGGTAATAATAAATAACACAGCGTATAAATAGTGCGAGCCTTTACATGAAATGTATTATGTTTAGTGGATTCAATCCTAGATATCTCAACAACTAAGTTGTTGGCTGACTAATAGAGTAGGTATGTAAATTCGTGAACGGTATGAGCTGGATAAAAGTGATTCTCAAATAAAATTTCTCAATATTCAATTTTTTTTTCTAGCTCTATACAGTCTAATGCTTTCCAGAGATCACAATACTTATTATCAAGACTTGTTTTAATAAATAAATGAAGGAACGAATGGAGGATAGATGATTGTACATGGATTTTAAGATCTACAAACTTCAATTCTTTTCAACCTAGTGTTATGAAAAGTCCTTCAATATGTGACCCTGTTTTTTGATAGTTTTTCAGGTATAAGCCATCATAATCTCTGTGCAATGATAACTGTTAGGTTTGGCTGGATCGATTGTGGGTCATGAGCAACGCTAACACAAGTATGATGCTTCAGGTAAGAAATTGTGTCAGAGGTGCGAAAAATTGAGTTGCAGAAGATAGATCCAGGAGATTGGCATTGTAGCATTTGCCACGACTATTGATTATTTTGCAGATAATAATAATAGTCTGCTTTTCCTTAATATATCATGATATTTTAAAGATAATCGATTATTGATAAAGATTAATTGATTGTTTCAATGTTAATTGTCGCATACTCAATCAGATCCAGTGATGCTTTAGCTGATCATTCACTCGTACGAAATGCAGGTGAAAATATGCTACTCTGTTTACAGTAAAATATATATTACGTATAATTTGTATCATGTTGGTACCGAGTAAATTTCACTATGGACATCGAAAAACTAACATTCATAAAATTTAAAAAGAACAAATGTGGTGTAATATCTGGTAAGAGGAAAAAAATGAAAAAAAACACGTAATATCGAAAGTATTTGGCAATATTACTATAGACTATTCCAGAATACGGCTATGTTGTGTTGGGGGGTAATCAAATCAATTAGAAAGCAGTGAACCAAGTGTTTTCGCATTCGCTTAGTTTCAAAATTTATTCCGTAGGTACCTTCAAGAACTAAATACAATATGTGATCTTCAGCACAATATGGCCGATTGTCAGTGACATCATTCTGAAATGGTCTATCAGGCAATCTAGTGACCCGTTAAATGAAATTCAATATGGCATCCCAGTCAAAAACATATGGTTTCGATCTTTTAGTATACCTTTCGACCTTTTAGTATAGTGTTCAATTTGATTTTATTCGGTGTTAAGAATTGATTTGATAATAATAAACACTATCAGCCGTATTAATAATAAAATTTAGATCATTCTAACTTGACATTTAAACCAAAAAATACATATAAATGTCAAGTTAGAATGATCTAAATTTTATTATTAATACGGCTGTAAAAAGTTTAGTTCCTCCAAAATGGAAACATTAATTTTTTGTCAGATGTACCTGGTAAACTTCTTATGTAGCTCCATTGCAAAGCAAAATGAGCAAATAGAAGTACATTTTGCTTCATTTACTCACAGGAAAACCAATAGTTTTGGAGGACGAGATCATCCAGATTGGATACCATCACATAACATAAATTATGTGAAATAGGTAAATGCTTCTACAGTCTTTTTTCCTATCCAGTCTCTATTTTTTAGTAGATAAGCTAGAGAGATAGATAAGTTTCATTGTCAAGAAAAATTGCTATAATTTTTTGAAAGAAGCCACATGAAAACCAGGAAAATAAGAATATAAAATGAAATAATAACAGAGTTGATATTACATAGTAATTCTCATTAATATCTTTTAGATAATGCAAATTTAAAGTAACGCCAATTTGAACAGCAATGAAGCTTAGCGTACGTTTGAGACGCATACCCAGCGTGTGACGCATTCCACAAAATTTATCGAAATTGATACAAAATTATGACTTCTCATATCCAAAAACCCCCAGCTTCAAATTTTTTTGCACAAATGTCAAAAAGCGTTGAGCTTATTGTGAAAAAACAGACTTAAAATTTCATGCTCAACACCTCTTAACATTAACATTTTATTTGAATTGCAGTATTTTGAAGTGTAGATTGTACTGTACTTCTAAGGACCACCCTATAAAAAAAAGGGATACTTATCAAATAAATGATAGATGCCGAAAAGAATTTAGATTCTGTTATTCCAGTAGATGTTAAAATAATTTTCAAAGTACATATATTGTAAAAACCACACTCGTAATCATCATTATCATGTTTTAATAATTCTCAAAATCCAATATTTGTAACGGTTAAGATGTTGGTACCTAGTTTCCTCTGGGCTCCAATGGTGTATAGCTCGAGATTGTCAATTGATGAAATGGTCTACATATTTTGTTGTTCACCATACATAGATATGAACACCCATACAAATTGTTCATCATTCCATTTTTTCCTCCATATTATTTTAAACTTATTTTCTTCTTATATCAATTCTATTGTTAACAAACTGACTACGTGGAACCTTTCAATAGTTTGTGACAAACTGTACTCTCTAATATTGGCATACAAACTACCATTGAGTTTTAAAGGAATGACCCCAAGTCTTTTTCCGGTCAAATGTCCATGCATTAATGTAATCATCTATAACATAAAAAAGGGTCCATAATGTAATCACTTTCAACTACAAAAGAAGAGCATAAAAAACATTCCAAACAGCCTTGCAGAGTAAGGTAAGTACAAGCACAAGAAAAGACTAGAATCAAATTATTTTTAATAGTATAACAGTCAAAAGAGGGTTGTCAACAAAAGGAGTGAATGAAAAGTAGATTTTTTATTACCGCTGCATTTAGAGTGCACGTAAATCTTTAAATGTTTCGTGTGAATTTTTCTTGTAAATTAATGGAACTGTGTTTGGTAAAAGTGAGATTAATTCACGATTCAATTATTTTTATTGAAAAATCACAACCATTAACCAGTAGCAAAGGAGGACTTACTTAAAAGATATCGCTGAATAATAATTATTCCAACGCCTTATAAGTTTTTTAAAAATATTTTTCAAAGACAGAGGCCGTTTCAACTGAGATGAAACAACTACTACCCGGGCTATAGGACCCGACGGATATTGGATTACACTTCAAAGTCATACGGGGTGGAAGTTGAACATCAAAATGTGAATTGGAACGAAATACAAATGCATTACGAATTCATCTGATTAACATTTTTTTTTAAATTCGAATAAGTGGAAAATGTATTAATCATATATAATACAAATGTAGTAGGTATTACATAAATTGATTAGAAATTGACTAAATTTGCAGCCATACTTATTTTAAATACAATTTCTTTTCTCTTTCCATTTTATATTTCATATGACATTGACAATACTAGGGTACGTTCGAAAACCCTCTGGGTACCTATTCTTGAAAATCATACGATCCGATGATTCTCTCGATCGATGGGATCTATCCCGTGCGATCTATCGGATCCCACGGTCGATATCGACTAATTCTTGAACCTTCATGTGAACGTTCGAAATTAATGCGTTGTTGCCAGCATTATTTGATACAAAAGATCTACTTTTTAGTTATTTCTGGCCTCTTTTTTTGTACGACTGTCATAATTTCCTGTCATTAATAATTATTTTTTATATTTGTTATGATCTATTACCAATAATAAAAAAGGTAGTCGGCTTAGTAAATTAATTATTATTAAAATTGCATAAAAATGAGTCAGTCGAGCTTCAATTCTTACGAAAGAAATATCCCTACAAACGGAACACTTCCAAGCGATGGTCATATTAAAACTGTACTACCACCTCTGCCTTCCGTAAATCCTCCATCATTACGTGCAAAAAATAATAGTTCTCCATGTCCATGATTAAACACCGATTCAAAACACTGAAAACCAGTGAAACCACTCAAAATCACGACAAAGTATTTTTTCAAGTCTTTCCACATGAATTTAAGATTTAAAGAAACAGAGAACTGACAGAATAATTACGGAATCCATAGAGAAATAGTAATTATACAGTACTTTTTTTCTAATAATTTTTCTACGACAGAATGAAACCAAATTTCCATAAAATAACCTCTTTACTGCGCACGTGTCAATTCATTCGACTTTGATCACCTATGTCGGACCATGCGATCCAGAGCGTATGATTTTCATGAGATTGATAATATCGGATCACGGGTCAAGAATATAACGACGATCGCCCATGACGTCTATTCTTGAACAATGAGCGGCATAGATTTATGACGAATGATCACATGGGCGATCGTCGTTATATTCTTGGCCCGTGATCCGGTATTATTAATCGCATGAAAGTCATACGTTCCGGATCGCATGGTTCGAAATAGGGGAGCAGACTCGAATGAATTGACATTTAGGCAGTAAAGAGGTTATTTTATGGAAATTTGTTTTCATTTGGTAATAGAGAAATTATTAGAGAGAAAAGACTATATAATTACTACTTCTCTATGCATTCCGTAATAATTCTGTCAGTTCTTTGTCTTTTTGAATCCTAAATACATGCGCAAAGACTTTAAAAAAATACTTTGTCGTAAGTTTGAGTAGTTTTACTGGTTTCCAGTCTTTTCAATCGGTATTTAATCGTGGACATAAAGAACCATTATTTTTAGTACGTAATGAGAATTATCGGGAGTCAGAAGAGGAAGTAAGAATTGACGAAGATAGGGGCTCCAGGTTTTTATATGATCATCGCTTGTAAGTATACCGTTTGTAGGAGTATTTCTTTTGTGAGGATTGAAGCTCGACTGACTCATTTTCATTCAATTTTAATACTAACTGATTTATTAAACCGACTTTTTATTATTGGTTATAAGTATATCATAAGAAATATAGGAAATAATTAATGACAGAACATTATGACAGCCGTACAAAAAAAGAGGCCAAGAAGCCAGAAATAACTAAAAAGTAGATCTTTTGTATCGAATAATGCTGGCAACCACGCAATAATTTTGAACGTTCACATGAAGGTTCAAGAATTAGTCGATTTCGATCGTGGGATTCGATAGATCGCACGGGATAGATCCCAGCGTACGAGAGAAACATCGGATCGTATGATTTTCAAGAATAGGTACCCTGGTGTGTCGTATAAAAATCACACAGTAGCCGTCCGAAAAGTCGGAGTGTATAGAAAAATAGTACGCACAGTGATAGTTCGGAAAGATGGTTGTCACAGTATTCGCCCCGCTCTCGGTGTGCTTCTTTAATTGGTTGTATCAGGAGAACGACATATTCTATTGACATGAAATTTTCAGAATCATATTTTTATCCTTAGTACTTCGTTTTACGACAGTTAAAAATGATTTAAAAATTTTAGTGAACGAGCCCATTATCGAGATTAGTTGGTAGTAATTCATGTTTCGAAAATCTAATTACTGGAGGAAATATTGTATCATACTTCATAAAGAGAGAATGGAGGAAGTACAGAATGAGGTACATCATTGAGATGCATTCCTGATGTACCAAACTTTGTTATCAGAATACCATATTCCAAATTATTACCAAGACAGTCAAATATAAAGTTCAACCAGATGAGAAATACGAAAACATGATATTTTATATTTATCTAAAAATTTTACATAAGTAGACCAAGTACGTCCCTGATGACAGTTAGGTACTTGCCTTATTTTGGGATTGGATCTAAAAATATATCCACCACTTTATATTCCTGCATTGATTTTGACGGCTTCCTTGGTGTTACGTCTAAGTCCATGGTTCAAAATCAATTAGTATGTAATGGGAATGTATACTTTAGAAGAACGCAAAAAGAATAATTGGAATTGGGTAATAGACAAAGCAGTTATACCCGACGAAATGAAAATATATTGCGCACACTAAATTAAGAGCTTCCACCGTTTTCAGAAGTATTTGGTATTATGTATGCTATAACGATATCCAAACAAGTAAGCTTAATGTAACATAATGGCACCGTCCCCAAAAGCTTTGAACCAATACTAGTTGAGACACGCCCTGTACATCGTACATTTTTATTCCTTTCCATTTAAATCCATTGTGGGATTCACATCACGTGTATACTTTCCTAAAACGAATAATTACATGAAGAACATGCCTACCTGTTTAACTTTTAAATTATAGTTCTCGAAATTGTAACCAACTATTACTTAGATACTTGCTTACATTTAAAAGTAAACAAAACTCTTTTAAATTTACACAACAATTTAATTCGCAATTTGTCATGAAATTGGACAAATTAACTGTAGGTATTTTTTGTTCTCATGTCTGTTCCGTTTCTGATGACAAACTTGAGACGTTGACGTGTTCAATTATACAATCGGAATATCGTTTTAATAGAACCGCAAAAATGTACTGTTCTTGCATAATAAATGTTTTCACTTATAATTGCACAAGAGGTTTGTATTTTATCAAAGGTAATACCACGAGTGCTTCAAATTTTATCGATAATTTTTTCTTTTCCACGAAAACTTGTTTATTTGGCAAAAATATGAAAACAAACCGAATTGATTGAATTTATCTAAATTCGGTTTGTTTGAATGTTTTTGCCTCAAATAAACAAGTTTGAGTGATGAAAATAAAAAATTATGTGATAAAATTTGAAGAGCGAGTTGTATTTGGGAAGATTATTTTTTTCAACAATTTAAAAGGATTTTTGAAAGCGCTTTTAGTTGTCAATAATGACAAATTCAAAGTAAAATTTTGACGTTTCGATGTAAACAAGGTTTTATCGATGAGGAAGCATAATTATCAAAGGTAATACCACGAGTGCTTCAAATTTTATCGATAATTTTTTCTTTTCCACGAAAACTTGTTTATTTGGCAAAAATATGAAAACAAACCGATTTGATAAAATCACGACTCCGTTAGGAGGAGTGATTTTATCTAAATTCGGTTTGTTTGAATGTTTTTGCCTCAAATAAACAAGTTTGAGTGATGAAAATAAAAAATTATGTGATAAAATTTGAAGAGCGAGTTGTATTTGGGAAGATTATTTTTTTCAACAATTTAAAAGGATTTTTGAAAGCGCTTTTAGTTGTCAATAATGACAAATTCAAAGTAAAATTTTGACGTTTCGATGTAAACAAGGTTTTATCGATGAGGAAGCATAATTATCAGTATAATACCGAATGATTGGCTAGAATAATGTATTGCTATTGGTTAAAACCACCAAAATGTCAGATTTTGACAAGTGAAAAAAATAATCAAAGGTAATACCACGAGTGCTTCAAATTTTATCGATAATTTTTTCTTTTCCACGAAAACTTGTTTATTTGGCAAAAATATGAAAACAAACCGATTTGATAAAATCACGACTCCGTTAGGAGGAGTGATTTTATCTAAATTCGGTTTGTTTGAATGTTTTTGCCTCAAATAAACAAGTTTGAGTGATGAAAATAAAAAATTATGTGATAAAATTTGAAGAGCGAGTTGTATTTGGGAAGATTATTTTTTTCAACAATTTAAAAGGATTTTTGAAAGCGCTTTTAGTTGTCAATAATGACAAATTCAAAGTAAAATTTTGACGTTTCGATGTAAACAAGGTTTTATCGATGAGGAAGCATAATTATCAGTATAATACCGAATGATTGGCTAGAATAATGTATTGCTATTGGTTAAAACCACCAAAATGTCAGATTTTGACAAGTGAAAAAAATAATCAAAGGTAATACCACGAGTGCTTCAAATTTTATCGATAATTTTTTCTTTTCCACGAAAACTTGTTTATTTGGCAAAAATATGAAAACAAACCGATTTGATAAAATCACGACTCCGTTAGGAGGAGTGATTTTATCTAAATTCGGTTTGTTTGAATGTTTTTGCCTCAAATAAACAAGTTTGAATGATGAAAATAAAAAATTATGTGATAAAATTTGAAGAGCGAGTTGTATTTGGGAAGATTATTTTTTTCAACAATTTAAAAGGATTTTTGAAAGCGCTTTTAGTTGTCAATAATGACAAATTCAAAGTAAAATTTTGACGTTTCGATGTAAACAAGGTTTTATCGATGAGGAAGCATAATTATCAGTATAATACCGAATGATTGGCTAGAATAATGTATTGCTATTGGTTAAAACCACCAAAATGTCAGATTTTGACAAGTGAAAAAAATAATCAAAGGTAATACCACGAGTGCTTCAAATTTTATCGATAATTTTTTCTTTTCCACGAAAACTTGTGTATTTGGCAAAAATATGAAAACAAACCGATTTGATAAAATCACGACCAAAATGTCAGATTTTGACAAGTGAAAAAAATAATCGGGTAAATTTGGATTGTTTAATGAGAAACTGTAGCCTAGCAATTAGACGAAAAAAAACTGTCAACTATTAAAAACGCGACATCGAAGGTGGAGCGTTTTTAGGTTGACAGTTTTTCGAGTCAAATTGCTAAAGGAAACAGTTTAGAAGTTGAACAACACAAATTTAACCGATATCAATACAAACATCGAGTGTAATTCGGCAAGGACAATTCAATGAATCGACTCATTGTTAGGGTTTAGAAATTCAATAAGTTGTTGACAAACATGTCAAACTATTTATTATGGTAACAAATGCATAAGTGAAAAAACCACAAGTGCATTTATCGCTGAAAAAGTTAAAGCTAACTTTTGCCGGTGTCAAAGTGACAATTACACTGAGGCATATGCGATTTTTTATACATGAGTTGAATTGTCAGTATAATACCGAATGATTGGCTAGAATAATGTATTGCATTGGTTAAAACCACCAAAATGTCAGATTTTGACAAGTGAAAAAAATAATCGGGTAAATTTGGATTGTTTAATGAGAAACTGTAGCCTAGCAATTAGACGAAAAAAAACTGTCAACTATTAAAAACGCGACATCGAAGGTGGAGCGTTTTTAGGTTGACAGTTTTTCGAGTCAAATTGCTAAAGGAAACAGTTTAGAAGTTAAACAACACAAATTTAACCCGATATCAATACAAACATCGAGTGTAATTCGGCAGGACAATTCAATGAATCGACTCATTGTTAGTGTTTAGAAATTCAATAAGTTGTTGACAAACATGTCAAACTATTTATTATGGTAACAAATGCATAAGTGAAAAAACCACAAGTGCATTTATCGCTGAAGTTTAAGCTAACTTTTGCCGATGTCAAAGTGACAATTGCACTGTGGCATATGCGATTTTTTATACATGAGTTGAATTGTCGGCAATAGTTATTTGTTTAACTAGGCAGCAAAGTAGTAGATTGACTGCCGAAGCTGAATTCATAGCCGAGCGTAGCGAGGCAAGGAATCCAGCTAAAGGCCTGGTTTCGCACGTGCGATGGATGCATGCGTCCGACGCTTGCAGCCGCTGCATGCGTTCATCGCAGGGACTGGTCATATGGTACCACGTGCTTGTGGTTTTACTAGTGCGTCGATATCTAGCGCATGCGTCTGAATGCAACGTCAAAACGCAACGACTGCTTCGGAGACCAGTCGAGCGGCGAGAATGCAGGCGATTGTGCAATACGAAACGTCAACATGAGTGTTGAAAAATGGAGCCGGGATAACGAGATGCTATTAATCGAATTAATATCCTTTCACAAATGCCTGTATGATGCCTAAAGTGAAAAATATAAAGATCTAATTATCAAAAATAATGTCTGGAAACAGATAGCGGGAAAATGGAGGGAAAAAGTGGGCATTTCTATGCTAGTATATGTTATGATGGGGTTTTCTTTGAATTAACAACGAAATGATCGCTTCATCATCTTCTTCTTCAAATAGAAGGGCTAACACACACACTCCATGATGATTTCACGAACTGAACTTCGAAGTTCTGACTAGACGCACAAGCAAAACCACTCAAACGCATGCGATGAACGCATGCAGCGGCTGCAAGCGTCGGACGCATGCATCCATCGCACGTGCGAAACCAGGCCTTTAGGCAGTCAATCTACTTTGCTGCCAAGTTGAACATATAATTTTTTCTCCGATTGTTCATAATGATATAGAAGGATATTGTATTTTTTGCAAATTATTACAATTTCCACAATCTTTGAAGTGTTCAATTAAAATAAAATATCGCAGTTGTTGGAATGGTTGGTTGCTATGGAAATGTCCATAATAATTATAGTTTGACAATTCATGAAATTACTGACAGCGAAAAAATATCGGTATATTATTTGAAATATTATATATAATGAACAGTGATAGCGACCTGAAAGTACATACTCCTCCAAAAATAAGGTAGGTGGCAAAAATATAGAGTTGAATTTGTTGCCGCAGAAAATCTGCCACTTTACTTGTGAATGCAGGAGGTGATATAACAATGTTGAAACGACATGGTGGGTGGAAATCCTCAACCATAGCAGAAAGGTACATTGAAGATTCAATAGCAAGTAAAACCAGCATTTGTGGAAAAATTTTGTCAAATATAGGAACCACGAATCAAACTGATAATATAATTAATGTAGAGAGAACGGTATCCGGGGAGAAAAAAGAAGGGATACTCGTTCAAAATTGTAGTAATTTCACCATTAATGTAAATAACAACAATTAATAAATGTTTACGTCAAATGTTTCATTCCAATTGAGTATAATCACTTTGCAGGCAGCAAAGTGGTTGCTATGGAAATGTATAATCACAGGCAGCAAAGTAACCACTTTGCTGCCTAGGCAGGAAAAGTATTACTTTGCTGATCGATATCAGTCAGCAGAATTAATATTCGCTGCCAACCATAAATGAACCAAACTTAATTAACTTGGACCTATTATTGCACCCGGCAGCATTGACCGCTCCCGGACGCATTAAACATATTTTTAACCTTCGGTTAGTCCGAAAGTAGATGTCAACTTTGTTATTCTAGATGGAATATAGAACTTGTCCCTCAATTTTTGGAATAATCCTGAAATTCTTCATTAACGACTACTAGCATAATGTGGCTATGAATTTAACCGTTTTTCTGAACACCATGCATTTTCAAACTTCGTCTTGCTTATTTAAAACCCATGAACTTTAAATTCTATACACATCGTCCCCTTTTGGCCAATGCAACTTAGTGCTGGCACCTGCAAAGTTGCAGCAGAGAAGCATCGATTAGGTTAGGTTGTGCGACATACTATAATCGTTGACCAAGAATCAAACCGACAACGGGCCAATAGTATTTGTAATACTGCCTTTTTGGCTTCGCAACTCAGCTCATAGATGGCGATCCATAAGAACGTATATATTCTATCGAAGTAGAATTGACTGGAGCCTATTATACCCTTGATATAGGTAGTCCACTGCATAGTATTTGCTTTGGCTCTGAATTATTCCAATATAGTACATCATGGTTCGCAGTCATTTGTCCTTGGAGTCTTCTATTGACATCAACCCTACGTCATTTGCCGCTGTTCCGCAAGTATTGGATCAGTATGCTGCCAACTAAAATTGTTGGCTATGTTAAGTGAGATTATTCATACGGGATGTGGAGTCGTGTTCCGAATATTTACATTTTCAATTTTCAGAAGTATATAATTTTATAACAAACACTTTGTATTTTATTTTCATGTCTAGTACAGTCTGAAAAATAAACAATGTTAATGTCAAAACATTTTACTAAGATGTCAGAAAACTGTCATTTCAATCTTCATGACTTAATTATCATTTATGTAACAAAACATTTACAAAATAAAATAAATCAGGAGATAATTCAGATATAGTCCACTGAAAAACGGAGAAAAAGTCGCTTCCTTCTCGATTTTTTTTTTAAGGTACAACCACATGTGGTCTTCAGGTATAAGAAATATTAATACGAATCAAACGAAAATAAAAGCCTGTATTAATTGAAAGTATTTTGTAGTTATCGTTTTCTTTCAAATGAAAATTTAAATATTTGGACATAGGTACTCTTAATAAAGCGTAGAGAGTAGAGTTATTAATCTAAAAATGCATATGTCGACAGCTATTTCCGGAAGAACAGGAAGTATCCATATGTTAAATCTATTTTGATTGAAAAAAACCTATTGACTGTGTATAAATTTCTGAATTCCAATAAGCATTAGTTTTCAATATAAAGCTTATGGGCCCAGTAGGCACTACTATTTTGGGAACGTTTTGGTAATATCCCAAACTCGGATAAAAAGGTCTTCACATTATCAAGCATTGACCCATCTAATCGCGAGCGATATTCGTCTTCTTGAGTATCGTTTTATGGCTTCCTCATAGATGAATGGTTTCATGGTTTTCACTTACTATCTTGATATCCACATCCAAACCGGAAATCACTTTTTCATGCAAATTTTTGCAATAAATTAAACGTTTTTGAATAAAGTATCAAAATATTTTTGTGAACATACACTCACCGGCAAAAAAACTTGGCCACCTAAAATTTTGCTGAAGCTTGTTGTCCAAGAACTTTAAAAATATTCCATAAATTTCAATGATTTTTATGCCAAATTGTATATAACATTTTTAGTATTAAAAAAAAATCCAGAAGTTTTTAAAAATGTTGGAGGCTAGAAAAAAAGATGTATTTGTAGACCAACTGTTCCACAGGGTGCTGAGAAATTGGACTACAAATACATCAATTTTCACCCTGTATAAATAAGATATCAACACTTTTGAAAAAAAAATTTAAACATCATGAGGAATTGAGCGTTGAATTTTATTCACTTTATACAATTTAATTTCAATAATTGTCGAGATAATTATTTTTTGTAAGTATATGTGAAGTCCACATCACTTTATACTTGAATCACCATTAAGTAAAATAACCAATTAGAAGTCAAACTAACATACTTTTAATTCGCACCGTGTATACACTCCTTGCTTCCTTGATAAGAGACAACCTATAATGTAAGCATATCAAGATATCACTTGTGAAAATTATAGGTTTAAGGTTAATGTTTTAGACCTTGGTTGATAACGATATCAATTATCATTGTTATTTTTTTCTTTTTTCGTTTCGAAGAATTGTATAATTATAGGTTAAACCGATTTAATTTACATTCTTAATGAGACATTACGTAATTTTGTAAATATCACCTCAATTCCTTTAGGTGATGTTATAATAAACAGAGGTGAAACGTTTTCGTGTGTTAACCAATCATTAAACTACAAACATGGTAACAATAAAAATGTCTTTCTAGAAGATTCATATTTTGATTTATACTGTTTTGTTTCTTACACCTAGAAACATCGCGAGTAGAACCTAATGAAATTATATTTGGCCAGAAGAAACATTTGAATATTGTATAGTTTGTCTAGAAGTATATCGTCTTAGCTTCTACCAGCAATCATCTAGAAACGATCATTCACGACCATTTTTGAATAATTCCACCTAAAATGAAACCCAAGAAAAGTCGAGTGATAAGGCAAGGGCAAGGCAATGAGTTTTTCCAACAATCACTACCCAAAGTGAGCTTTTGCACACTCAAATCTAACCGCAAAGTTGATTTCTGCAAGCTGTCATAATTTGACATTATTGGCGCTCTTAAGCAGAAAGTAACTTTGTCGGATGCCTAATTTTATTTATAGATAGAAGAGAGCTAGTAGTTATTTTAATATAAACTGTAGAATAATAATATTTTATGCAACGATCATGTACTGATAGCCATTAAGACACGAGCATGTTGTACTTGTAGGATACGAAACGAGCCGCAGGCGAGTTTCGTATATAATATGCGAGTGTATTAATGGCCATTACATGAAAGTTTCATACAATAATTTTTCTACTCCTACTTCAATTAATTTCAAATATAGTTACTTTTGAAAATCAAAATTATTTGATAGCTGTCAAATTAAGTGTCACTTAATAGGTCTGTTCGCCCGCAATAAAAGTGTAGCACTGTGTTTTATAATTTTGAAAAATTCAGATTTATCTGTGAAAAAATGCGTGTGAAATTGCTAAATTAGGGACTATCTATGTATATTGCATTTGTATAGGTACTACAAGAAGCATTAAAACATAATTAAAATAAATAAAATCTTATAGCTCAGTGCTACACTTTTATTGCAGGAAACAGACCTAATATAATTAATTTCAGAAATGTCAACCAGGTATCCATGGCTATATTAAATATTGTGCGAATGTCACATTCCTATTGGCTTAAAAATCTGTATCATAATGAAAATATGTATCATAATCAATGTCATTATGATACAGATTTTATTCTTTTAATCAGTATATTATAAAACAGGAGTAGAAAGATGAATATTTTAGTTAATTTTCCAATATTTTAAAGCATTCAACAGTATTTTTCATAATAATGTAATGAGAAATAGGAAAATCTAAGAAATATCTGACATGAATGTAATAATATCTGTAATAAGTGTTGCCTACGTACATAGTTACACGGAACTGCAATCTAGAAACAGCTAAGTACAAATTAATTTTATTCAGGTGTGATCGTAGGAAAAATCTTGTGTGTATTTCAAGCAGAGAGTCCCTTGGTAGTCTCGACAGACTTTCTGTCTCGACTGTCAAAGTACTACTTTCTGCTCTTGATACACAATTGTATCTGTTGTATGTGGGTGTATGATGGCTGCCTTGAATTCATTTGGCAGTATTAAATATTCTGTTTTAGCGTGTTTTCAAAGAGTTAGGAGTATCATAAATTGACATTAATTTATTTTTCGCAATGTTGTGTCAAGGACACTTATCATTAGATGCAAAGCTGATCGTGAAAAATATGTATAATTGCTTTGTGAATAGGTTTTTCATTTGACAAGAAGCTTCAAGAAAAACCTGCCTATTCACAAATATATCAATATGGATATCATTAACGGTGAGAAATTAAGTGGAAAAAAACGTAGTGATTTTCAATCTCATCGTAATGACCAGCAGGATATAATAAAAAAAATACGTATTGCTTTAAGAGTTTTAACAGGGATCCTAGCGGGACATTGTCGCCTGAATGGACACCTGAGAAAGCTCAAAATAGTGGAGGAAGAAGAAGGAACCTCGATCCACATACTTTCCAGCTGCACAGCATTCCAGAATCCTATAGCACAGTACCTGGGAGATTACTGGATAGAAGAGGAACATTTACCTAAGTTGAAGCCTGCTGATATCCTAAAATTCATCCGGAAATAGGACTAAAGGAGCTATTAGTTTCAGAGACTCTCCTCAGGAACTAAGTAGAAAGGAGGCTTAATAGATATTTCAGGTCTCAGTCAATGTTACCTCAAAAATACATACATACATTGATTTTTTGTTGCCGATGGAGCTCTTAACGTACCTTTCGGAAGCTGTTGCACTTTTCCATCCGCCGTGGCGCTTCAAATCCACAGTAGCCCCAGAATTTGTTAATAAAGTCACGGATGTTCACCCAAAACATTGGCCTGTATACAACTTCAAAAAAGCAGCTATATTTTGAGGCAAATTCCCAAATGTGTTTTGACCAATAAGATGTTTGGATCCTTTCAATGAACAAAAAATCTCGAATTCGCCGTTTCTGATTTTCGCAGTCATATACTTTCTGCATATTTCGGCGTGTTAAAAAGAATTATTGACTTCACCATTTTTGATAACGAAAGTTCGATCGATTTTATTTTTAGTGCTCCTAACATCGACAATGATTTCTGAATCGGCATTTCTTCATTGTTGATAGATAGTTGCACTAATTCTTTGCCTCTACAAGCTCCAGCAGCTCAAAATACTAGTGACACCTTGAAAAATTGATAGCTAAAAATTATTCTTATAAAACAAATATTACCTCCATCATAAAGTACTTGTCATCCGGAGCTTCTACCAAAAATTCAACCTTTTCTCTGGTGAACACTTTTGACTTCTTAGGTTTATGGTAGTCATTTTTTCGCTTCAAGAAAACCAATAATTCAGTAAATTTGCTGATGTCTATGTTATGTTTGTTATTAATTGTTGCTTTCAATATCGAGTAATTTGACCATAACGTGAAAGTAGAAATTTTTTTGGGTACGTGCTTCTCATTGCAACGCCTTACAAATGATTCGTATAGTTGCCTCGATTTTTGTAGTATTAGTTCTTCATTAATTGCTTCAGCATTGCGATCTATGTTGAGTTTCTCACTTCTATTCACATCTACTGATTTTCTGTTCGTTTACAATGGCGCCGTTTTGGAAGGGACTTTGTTTATCATCGCCAAAAAAACAAACAGTGTTAGGGCCTCAAATGTAAGTAGTATTTATTTTTATCAAAAATTTGAAAATGTATGTAGAATTACCAGAATTGCAATAAATAGCGTATGCGCCTCTTGAATAAAGTGACATTAATCCCTTGGATGGATTGTTTCCATCCAAACACTTTCCACGGGATTAAATGGAACACTTAGTCACTTGGTGTATAATACATATAGGTACTATTTCTTTAACCTTGATATTTCCTTCAATGAAAAATAAGTTTATTTACCATATATGTAATGCTGTCATTACTAACGTCGTTGAAGGTTGGGAAGTGTCACATTACACACTTCTACATCCCGCCCTAGTATACAAACCTCGGTAGGAAGTTTCATTCCTTCCTCGAGATCATAGCTAACCTCGACGCTTTGCGTCTTGGTTAACTAACTGATCTCACGACAGGAATGAATCACTTCTCACCTCGGTGTGTAATATACTATTTTATAACTTATGTCGGTAAGTATGATCGATTATCTCCAAATTAAAAAAATCGCTGATGCTTGTTTTTGTAAACACCTTATTTACTTGGTTGAGCCAAACCTTATTTTCTTATCCATATGGAATATAAAAATGTTATTAGACATTATTAAGATTATCAAGATTCTATAAAAATTATATTTATGACGATAAATCCCTTCTAATGGATAAACATACTCAAAATTGAAAACATAGATTAGACAACAATCCAAGAGATTTGGAAGTTATTAAATGAGTAAGTGAATGCATCATTGCTCTTTGTTGAGTGTTATTGATACTAAATATTAATTAAAAAAATTGATAATATGGAGGCCCGGAAAGGATAGTAAACTCCATCGCTGGTATTTTAGTTTCCAATCGAATGCACGTTTATGACTGATATCGGATATATCCATCTCATTTTTCCAAGATTGTATATACAGTATCAGATATTTGACGATTAAAATACCTGAGGCGACCCAAAAGCAATCCAATCACATTTCAATTACATTTTCAGTAGTATTCTAATGTGAAGTTTCATTGTCGGTCTGGATTTTATTTTGGAAAAATTAATGCAAGACTTTGCCTACGCTACATACATTTATATGGAGAATCAAATAAAATCGACAAAAACTCAGTATGCTATTGTCATCTTCAAATACCTACACAGTTGTCACAAAACTATTATTAACGATTATGTTAGAAGATTATAAATTGTGGAATGACGTTCTAGGTTTCAGCATACAAAATTGTATGAATTTTGCAATTTACTATAGTTTTAAATGATATTATTTAAAAGTTTAAAGATGGGATACTTTAATGTTATTTGGAACACCCTGTAGATAAGATCAGCTTAGAATTGGAGTGATCCCACTGCAACCTTTGCAGATCTATTGTGATCTTCCCTATATTCAGAGCTCGATATCTAGCTTTATTCTTTTTATTAGACTCAATAGCAAGGATACCACCTCCCTTGGTAGCTCTCTTTTCTCGGTTTTTTTCTCCGAGTAAGTAAAATCGTATCTCAGCTAGGCCTCTACACTCATAAAGTATGTGCTTTGCGGTTCCGTCTTCTTTCTGGCAGAGCCTGCATAGGCTGTCATCTGCTAGGGGAATTGTGAGCATATATTTCCTCAGCCTACAAGGTCCGGTCAGCATTTTCACCATCACCCTTGTTGTTTCTGGACTTTGATATAGTTGGTCGTGCGGATTTTAAGGAATAATTTAGCGTGCCTTTGTCCTGGGAATTACACGCCTGGTGGATCTTTCCACTCAGGCATTTAGCAAATCCCCAGGAAGGTTCTGGCATCCGTTGCTCCCTGCTTGGCTGATTCATCGACCTTTTCCTGGCCTTTCATTCCTTGGTACCCAGACTATGGTTACTCTATTATGACTGCCCAACCTATTGAGGGCCTTGCGACATTCCCACACCAAATTTGATGTTATCCTATATAAGCGTTTCGCCTTAAGTGCTGCTCGGCTGTCCGAGTAGATGACGATTATTTGGTTATCCACTTCTTGTATCATCGACTCTTCTGCATAGCATTACCTCTGCCTGTTTCCTGCCAATCTAATCCATTGGCATTCCCAGTATTGGATCTGCCTTTGTTTTTTCATATAAGACCTTACCGTGTCCTTGACTTTTCGAAAGAAAGAGGTCCCTGTAATAATCTGTGACTAACAGATCTTGCATTTCCCTTAATGAAGATATGAAGTGGTGGTAGGTTTAGTATTACCTCCATGGCTGCTGTCGGAGTCGTTTTCATGGCCCCTGTGATACGTGTGAGCAGAGGCTTGCCTTTGAATACCACTTAGCTGTCTCTGCGTTTCAATCTGCAGTTTCCTGGGCCACCAGACAACTGATCCATAGGTTATCATTGGCCACAGAATTTGTGCATATAGCCATTTGGTCATATTGAGATTTAATCCCTAATTCTTTTCACACATTTGCTGCACATTTCAAGAGCGTTTCCAGCCTTGTGTGTGGTTTCCGATGTGGGAGTTCCATGTGAGCTTCGGGCCAAAGACAACCCCTTTCCACCCCCGCTGCGATCATTGCTTCCCCCAGAGTGGATGTGATTATTTTATTCTTCAGATTAGCTGCAAGCCACTACACCACACCTTGTTATATATTGGAGAAGCATTATTGAATGCTCCCTTCATATTCAGAGAAGAAGCTACCGCTATATTCTTGTGGTTCATCGACTTGGTCAGTAGCCTGTTTAAATCGAGTCATGTCTGTTGACTTACCCTGTTGTACGCATACCGACTTTCGCTTTTCCAAAGTCTTAAGCAGAAGGGACGTTAGGCTAATTGGTCTATATGACTGGTGCCTTTGATCAAATATTCTACCTGCCTTCGGTAGGTAGATGACCTTCAACTTCTTCCATATAAAAGGGGTATGTTTCAAAGCTGAGCTGGTCATGATGATCTTACTTAATTGTGGCACTAATGCCTCTTCACCCTTCTGCAGTAGGATCGGATAGATTCCATTCTCCCTTGGTGATTTGAAGGGTTGAAATTCGTCTGTGGTCCACCTTATTTCATCTGGTCTTGTAATGGCAGTGGCATGTTGCCAGTCTTCCCGACTGGGTCTACCTGCCTCTTAGGGATCTCCGACTACCACCTGCTAACTAAGATAAATGGTGGCTCCTCTACTCACTCGCCTACCAAAAAGAAGACACTTAGACTTTTTATTGAGATTTACTTCCCATTGAGCTATACAGCTGATGCAAACGACAATGGAACTGTCTCGATGACCCATGACTTATAATGTGGTGCATGGACCAAAAAGTCCTTTGAACCATGATAATCGCCTGACCAATTTTTGATATGATCACAAGAATAATCATGATAAAAGTTCTAAAATTCTAGTACAATCTAATTACTCTTCTCGTTATTTTCTTGGGTAATAAAAACACAGAATTTTATTATATTTTCACTTTAATGTTTCGGCAGTGTCCAGTTACAGCTATCAAAAATAATTGAGTTCATTGAAATACTTACCCCTATCGGGCACTTACAATAATTCTGAAAACTAGGCTAGTTTATAACACAAAAAATGGGACATGCAAAAGATACAATGTAGGTAATTCAATGACAAGGTCAATTTGCCATTAACAAATTTGATTTAGAATTTCCTTTTCCTTAAACCTATTTAAAAGTGCAGAAGTTGATCCACAATTAGTTTAGAATCTAAACTTCAGATGTTACTACAAAATATTATAATTATAACTATTGTCATTTTCATAGCTTACTTTGATAATGTTATGTTTCCCATATTCACAGTTAACTACTAAAACTAAGATTTTCAACATCTTATAACTCAAATACGGTACAAAAGGTATGGGTGGCATATCATATATTATTTATCCCATTGAAAAAAACTATTATTTTTTGTATCCACTTAAATTTGCACGCTACTGAGCTTTTGCTAGAATATTAAGGAAACTCAGCTGTAACCAAACAAATAAGAATTTTTCTCTTAAAGAAATAATAACGATGATAAAGGTGGGTAATTTATAATTAATAACCCTGTACATGCTCAGTCTACTTGTCTGGAAATAAAATAAATTGTATAAATCCCAATGTTTGCATATATTTTCTTTATCTATTTCTACATCAATTAAGTGATACGACACTGAAGTATTTATTTAAAAACATTATTCGTAATTTTCCACAGCAACAGCATTTTAGACTGCGTGACTCCAGTAAACTCTACCTACTCCACAATTATTTATCAGTCAGTGAAATATTTATATATTTTATCTAATCGCACAGTGTGCACATTTTGTATATTTTTCCTTATTAACTGCTATTTGATAGCAGCTTATAAGATACGTAATAAAACAATATAGTTTTCTCGATAAATAATTTTTTTCTATTTATATTGCTCACCAATATTTCCATCCACAAAAAATCACCAAATGTTTTAAGATTAATTTTAGTCCTATACTGCAAAAATTTGTCGAATTGAACACAATACTACACCACATAAAAGGAGAGGATAAATACAATATTACAAAATAACATAGATATTTTATCTTTGATTGTTACGGTGAAGTTCTGGCGTAATCTCAGAGACTACTCGTATTATTATTGGAAAGGATTTAAAATCATCGTTCAAAAGAAAATCCAAGGTAACCTGGCAACAGCACTGCTGACACAGCCCTTCGTCAAATACAGCGATCAATTGGTCACCCCCAATCTAGCTGCTTTGCAAGTCTCTCAAGGTAAGAGTTAGCTGTGATAAGAAGAGTGAGGATCGGCCATTCAAGACTAACCCATAGATACCTGATGTCTACTACCCCCAGATCCATTTTTTCCAGCTGTAACTCTAATCTAACCATGAAGCATATTTTGACTTGTCACAAAATAATACACCGTTCAAGGACAACAGCTACAACTGAGCCAAACCTACAGAGAAATCCTCAACAACTCCGAACAAATAACCTCCCTACTCCAATTCTTAAAAAACGTGCAGCTTTACCAAAAACCATAAACCATTTGTGTTACCTACTGTGTGTGTGTATTATTGTATTTTGTATTTTATAAACGATATATTGTAACCGCTCCCGTGCAAGTGGCCATAGTAGCCGAGCACGTTATGTGAATAAGTGAAAATTATTCAAAGCCAAAAAACATAATAATAAAGCAAATATTTTATTTAGTATGGATACTATAAACATCATCAAACAAGGTAATGTAAGAATGAACTTAATTAGAGCATAACATAGGAAAATACTGAAATAAATTTTCACTTATAATCTACCTAGAGCACGAATTATTTCCGGAAATTTTAACGAATAACAAATTTTATCAAAATTTTGCTAAAAAATTCGGAGCTGGGGTGAATTACTGGAATATCAAAATGAATACCATGCACTTCTCGACACCTATTGCCTGACGAAGTCAAAAATTGCGGAACTAGGCAACCGTTACACCCATGCTCAATCCCAAGAGATGGGATGGAATCAAAGGATGCAGTCTTGCCAGGATTACCCTGGGCGACCCCTGGGAAGCTGGCGTCGAAGAAATATTTGGCGATAACAGAGAAAAACCTAAATTTAACAATAGGAGTTTTGACTTGCTTCTGTCAACTAAGGAAACACCTCTATACTATGGGGCTAGTGGACACACCTCTATCTAGGATGTGTGAGCAGGAAGATGAAACTGTCAGTCATATCTCATGCGGAGTTATGTTCGGAGTTATCGTCAATAAGAGAGTGTGTGCTCGGTTAGTCTTGGCCTACACCTGCCGGTATAAAGGAGATGTCTGCTAGTTATCTATCCATCTTTCTGGAAAGGACAGGATGGACGATGACCTAGGAGGACAACTACTCAGGAGAATGTATAATGGGTTCACTAAGTGCTGTGAGCCTACAGTCATCCTCCCTACTTTACAAATACAGATACTGCTCAGGCTATATGACCCGACAGACAATGAATTACACTTTCTCAGCTGATTTTGGATAATTTTAACCAGTTTATAGCTTCCTACATGATATGTTAACTCGTTCACATCGCAATTATAATAGCGCAGATTCAGGTTTCAGTGGATGTTACACCCAAAAAACATACATAATAGAGTTGATTGAGTTGATTCACAGTTAAACTTGGATATCAGTTATTTTCATAATTAATTGACTGACTGATTCCTCTTAGGATGTTTTGTCTTCAAGGACAGAGACAAATTCAATTTTTATTAAATATTTCCAACAAAATTTATTAACGTAAAATAGAAAAGATATAAAATTCTAGTTACGTGTAACAGCTATTATTTATTCGGATAAATTACGACAGTCGCCGGCGGCATCTTCGTGTTCCTTTATGGCTATTAAATAATATACCATTTTACATTACATGACTTCAACTATCTATATTTAATACCACATAATAAAATATTTATTCAATAATTAAATTCAATATTCTATCGATGATATATTACACAGAGGGTGCCTTGAAATAAGCGCCAGAAGATCGTAACATAATACATGTTTCATAAGGTTACGGAATTGCCGTAGAAAGCTGAAAATGTTTTCTTTCGAAGATGTTGGACAGTGGTAGATGTGATGTGGATGTTAGGTCAGTCATTATGTCATTATAGCAAAAATCAAGTGTGCTTTGGTTATAAAGTTAAACAGAAAACTGCTTGCACTATGTCTTTGGGGATAAACTGTATGTTACTTAAACACAAAAAACAATTTTTTACTTGTGAAATTTGTTTTAACAATAATTATTGACAAAAAAGGTCCTTTTTCTCGTTTCTTGCGAATATGATGAAAAATACTGAATACATCGCTTCACTCATGAAAAACTCTTTATAGAGAATGCAAAAACCTACAAAACGGTTTTTGGAAAATTCCGATACAAGCATTTTTTGCCGAGAAAAGCCGGAAAAACGCTCAAAATTGACCAGTTTTCAAAAATTTGTATCTCCGCTAATTTACAATATTAAAAATTTCCTGGAAAATGATAGCCAATAAAATGTATTTTGAATTACCGGAAGATGAAATTTGTCGCTTCAATAGTTTTTGCACAATCGCGTTATAAACAATTTATTAGGGTATATCCTTCAAACTGCGTGAATATTGGCTGATTTAAATTCCAAAAACGGTTTTTAAAAATGAGAGTCAAAAGCTTCACATTTTCATACAAGTTTAGCCGAATTCGGAAAGGCTATAAGATTAATTACTAGCTTCTTTTTTAACTGAAAATACTTGAGAACCTTCAGAATGCTGATATTTTCCTATGTATTTAGGTATATTTTTGTTTCATTCAAATAAATATAATAATAACAGTAATATTCACTTTTCGTAAATAATAATTGACCGTGAACAACAAAGTACAGACCAAAAAATCTTGCGATAAGAGATCCGTTGACATTCAAGAACACTCAAAGGTTTTCTGTCTGTTTTTTTAGCTCATTTTAAAAACATTTGGATAATGCATCCTTGAAAGTCTGTTGTCACGTAATCTTATCAATATTTTTGAATGTACTTGCACAAGGAAATAAGATCATCAAAACACCAAGGCCACCGCAGCTCAGGTTATCAGTTTTTTTGTTATCTAAACAATGTCGTGTACAACACACCTTGACGGTCCAGGAAAAAAGGTCAATTTTCATGGAAATGGATACCCATACTATACTCTTTTTGTGAAAAAATTCATAGTAATTTTATACCTTAGATTATTTTGAATTGAAAGGTTGGATATGGAATATAATAAAAACTGTAGGATTCACAAATTTATTCCAAAAAGTGTTTTGTAGAACTCACTCACTCTGTGGAAATTCATGAAAATGATATATGAGCTATAAACGCCATGATTTAAATTGAAGCCAATAACCTGTAAAATATATTTCTGTGAAAGTTTTTGCGCACTTTTGCGATAACACAGAAGTTATTTCCTCCCAAGTAATTCTGGAAAATTTCATCACAATTCAGGCATGTACCAAATAGAAAGTTGGGAAGTAAATTGAATCAAATGATACAAAAAAGTAGTGGTTAGCATGTATGGGTTAACTTTTTAAGAGATTTGAGTGTAAGCGAAATACGCTTGTCTCATCAATTATGAAACAAACCATTTGTGCTCACAGATGGAAGAGAATTTTTTCGAGAACTACACAGTGAGCAATCTCAATTACGAAGATCAATAACTAAAAATTTTTTAAATGAAAAAGGATACTATGTATGTTCCTTGTAGTATATTATTCATTCTTTTCTCTTCAACTAATTGGGAAATTAAACCACAATATTTTTAAATTGTTTATTTCAACGTTTCGGTAGCGTTCCAGCTACCGTTGTCAAGATAAAATGAGTAGAAATTAATTTCCCAAGTAATTAAAGAGAAAAGAAAGGATATTATTCATCACCGCAGTTTCTTGAAAAAACGCGGTTGCGGCACCTTGAAGATGCTACGAACTACGAAATTTTTATCGCACAGTGGTTAAGATATGTTCACCAAAGCTGTTAGCAATCCAACTAGGTCTAAACTAGTGTAAAACTAAGAATAATCCCTTAACATGCTGGCAAGAGACAAAAAAGTGTCTCTCATATACGCACCGCCACATTAGGGGATTGCAGATAATGGAATGGTAGACCAGTTAGCTAGAGAAGGTTTTAAAGGAAACTTTACAAGTCCAGAACCGTTTTGTGGAATCACAATGGATAACAATAGGGAAGATGGAAACTGGCTAATTAGGAAACACCAAATCAAATGGAGGCTAACACAAGGACACCTCCATAATAATAATTTTCTGGATGAGGTAGACAAGGAACTTTCGTCCAGGCTGTTGGAAATTTGGAGATTTGGTCAAAGTTAGTAAGCCTTTGTGCAGAAAATTTGAACTTTACGCTGAAACACCAACTCACTCTGCTTCTGTGAGAAATTAGAAGGACTCAGACGAAAGCACTTTGGAGCGGAAATAATACAACCCTCACAACTACTGAAGAACCCTCCAGATAAACTGGTGGCCTATATAGAAGACACGAAGCTTTTTGCATGGAAGTAGGTAGAAGCATGAATAATGGTACAAATATAGAGGTTTGTATTTTATCACTTATAATTGCACAAGAGGTTTGTATTTTATCGGGTAAATTTGGATTGTTTAATGAGAAACTGTTGCCTAGCAATTAGACGAGAAAAACTATCAACTATTATTATTTCAGGTTGACAGTTTTTCGAGTCAAATTGCTAAAGGAAAAAAGTTAGAAGCTGAGTAACACAAATTGACCCTATATCAATACAAACATCGAGTGTAATTCGGCAGGACAATTCAATGAATCGGCCCATTGTTAGGGCGAGTTGTACCAAACGTCTAAACTCGGTTTAATGTTAACTGATGATTAGACTGATGTAATTGTTAATAATAAATACATCAATCAGACACAGTCTAAACATCAGTTATCATTAAACCGAGTTTAGGTGTTTGGTACAACTCGCCCTTAGTGTTAAGAAATTCAAGTTGTTAACAAATATGTCAAACTATTTATTCTGGTAACCAGCACTGCGATAATTGATAAACAAATGCCTTAGTGAAAAAACCACAGTGCATATCGCTGTAAAAGCTTCAGCTAACTTCTGCCGCTGTCAAAGTGACAATTGCACTGTGGCACATGCGATTTTTTATACATGAGTTGAATTGTCAGTTTAAATACTTGAGCTGTTGAGCACAACCCAAACGTATAAATGAATGGAGGAATGAATGAACAGGTAGACTATTTTTGGGTCAAAGTTTAAACTTTGTAGTTGTGATTTGTACAAAAGCTCGGGACAAGTTTTGAAGAAAATATAAAATTTTAAAAAAATCTTTCTATACCACAAATTTTATCCCAACTCAAACTATGATTTTAAAATATACAGGGTGTTCCAGTTTTGCGTGCGAAACTATTTTTTTCTACCACCGTGCGTTTTAACCCACTTTCCCGCACGAATTTTAGTTTTGAAAGTGTCACTTTCCCGCACTAGTAATAAATGCGTGCGGGAAAGTAAAATTATGCAAATTTTGACCTTATTAGATAGTTTTTCACTTCGGAAGTTATAACTATTGTGACTACAGGTAAATAGATATTCATAAAATAATCCATGAAAAAAATATTTTTTAGCTTTTTGTTGCATTTTTCATTTTTTGGAAATATAAAATAATGAAGATATTTTTATATAACCAACCCTAACAGCAAAATATAACTCCACTGGACCGGCAATTTCAAGTAATTTACAGAATGCAAAAAAATTGTGTTAATATTAATATTTATAATAATTAGTAGTTTTAAGTAAAAGTTTTGTATATGTATCTTGAAATGAAATATTTTTGAAAAATGGGTTAGTATACTTTTTTGCAGGTACCTATATACGGTCGTAGAAAAAATAATGTCCCCAACTCATGCGTAAAGTGTCTTTCCCGCACTTGACCGCTTGCCCGAACTCCGCTCTGCGTCGTTCGGGTCAACTGCAGTCGCGTGCGGGAAAGTATCACTTTCCGCACTTGTTAGGAAAATAACTATTTTTCCTTCAAATGGTTCTTTTGCAGATACAGAAGGATCACGTTTTAAGTCTTTAGTAAATATGGACCTTTGCTATCCTGTACCGAGTGGTTAAAAAGATATAGCCACTTTCACAGAAAAATGACTATCCACTTAGACACATTCCATGAAATAACATAAAACAGAGAATATCTTTCAAACGTTAAAAAAACCTCAACAAAAAGATAGGTATCCAGTATTAATTTAAATAAGTGGTAGTAAAATTTTTGGTATAAAAAGATCTCTCAAAAATTTTGTATCTCCTTTAATACTTGTCCTGTACTGGACTTTTGCCGGACTCTGTGATACTAGGTACTCTTTAAGATCCAGCTCGAGGTTCAGTATATGACTTACCCAACCACAACCACTTGGGAGTAATTCGATAAGTAAGTTGGGGAATCCCATCTTTTCTAATCATATTTTCAAAACTCACCAAAACGTACACTCAAATGTGTTTCAAATGAAGAAGTGTTTTTTGTTACAAATCAACTTTCCAATGAGAGAAAAAATAATTACTTGGAAATATAATGAAACTATCACTTGAATATTTAATTTCAAAAAATTTTTCACACGTTTAACATCTGCGGATGCATCCTCAATAGAACATGTGATACGACACGAAATTATCAAAAAGTTCCAATATACATTTTTTGCTGATAACAGCGCAATTGTATCAAGGACAAACAAAGGTTACCTTGTGTTATCTTTTATTGTGGTTGCAAATGTACATATTATATTTATTTTAGTGCAGGCTATGAGCGGAGATGATATTATTTTTTGTTTAAATGCTTGTGAAATAGAGAAAATCAATAACAATATTTAAATTTGAATCAACTATTCCCATACTAGTGCCACGTGGCACTATCTTGATATAGATAATATATGTATAAATATGAAAAAAAAATTTGAAAATCTTTATGCACACAAAATTTGTTACTCCATAACTATTATAAAGGCTAAAGTGCTTGAATATTACAATGGGGAGAACCAGATCAAAAATTTCCAGTTCAATTAGAAATTATTGAGCTGACTTGGGAGATCAAATTGATTTTTTCCACTATCAGTTGTGGAGTTGACAAATATTGCTTTTCCTAGCCCACTGAGAAATTGAATTTTTCAATTAGTGGTTAATATTTTCTTCTATTATTAATCTAGGTCAATAATGAACTAATTCAAATATTCTGAGAATCCGGAATCCAATAAAAACTTACGCAATATAATTTTATACACCCAGGTTGTCTTTAACATATTTTTTGTTTGAAATTACCTATCAAGATGAAATTATTTGAATAAAAATGCCATTAGTTTAAAATTCGTAATCAACCAAAAATGACTAGTGCATCGTCAGACGGGGTAAACGCTTCTCGTGGTGCGTCTGTGATCGCTGTGGTGTACCTATAACTCTTACACTAAAGGTGTTATAATGTGAACGCGATATCTCTGTGATTTGTTTTTTCTTCAATTGCGCATGTGTTAAACGTGAAACATTACCCACGTTTTGTAAAATTTTGTGGTGGTTTAATTGATTTCGTCAATTTATTGCTGTGTGTTTAAATTGTAATAGTAGGGGTAACAATAAAGAAGTTTATATTGACCGTTTTCCCAATAAAGATCCTTTGGTAAGTGATATATTTTAGCATTGAAATAGTGTATAATGTCAATTATTCTAAATTTTTGTCTCAAATTTGGCTAGAATTTTAAAAAATTGCTTAGGCACCAGGGTGGTGGCGACATTTATGATCCTCGCACGTTATTCCTCTCGGGACTAAGATAATCGCGAAATAATTTTGGTGCTTGGTCAATAATAATAGTCTTCATCACCTTGGTGTATAATATACTATTAATAATATAGCAGCCCTAGACGCCGAAAAAAATTATTGCAATCTTGAGTTGTTAGAAATGTACCACATTAATGATACTAAATAAACAAAAATTCTGACTTTGAATAAATAAAATTTACACATATTTGATACATTGCAAAAATTTCAAAACTGATAATGAAAGTGATTGTTATTTTGGACAAAGTTTTGAGTCGGGCCATAATGTGAGAGGTTAAAGTCCATACTAAATGATGGAATTATATTAAAATTAGAAATTGTGGCGCATTTCGCTGACGCAAGAGCTTTCTCGGACGAATGAAGGTATAAAGAGAAATTTTTAATTTAAGCAGTGCCTTAATACTGAATTTTGCGGCTATTAACAATAAAAGTGTGATCTAATTGACAGATGGCCATAATTATCTTGTTATTGATGGATGGAAATTCTCTTTGAATAATTTTTGTGAATTAGTATCAAAAATATAATAGGCATAAATGGTAATTTTTCAACACCTCCCGTAAAAAATTTTCTTTTTTAAAAAGAGGGATGTAATTTTTCCCAATTACTGATTGAAATTAGAGCCTCACTTTGATATAAAATGGATTTATTATCAGGTTATCATAACGAATTCGTAGCATTACGTTCAAGATTTATATCAAAATACAATGTTTTTTTGTATTCTTACTACTTCATTGTTTAATCTCACTTATAAGTAAGTTTAATAATTTTCAATTAAATTTGTTTAATTTTTATATTTCAGTCTTCAAAATGGAAGCAAAGTTTTCCGAGAGTAATGTTTAAATGAGTTCACTTTAGTAAGAAATAATTAGTTTGTGTTTTTGTTTGATTTCCGCTTTAATGAAGATATAACTTCTTTTTGTAGAAAAATTTTATCTTAGTTTTGCTTTTCAACTATATAGTAGTAGTTATTTGACAGTGGGCAATACCAACTTTCTTATTTCAAACGCAACCCTTTAAAATAAATGGTTTTGAATAGTCCTCTAAAATGTATACTTACAGTATAGCATTTCAACAAAAAATCCCTTAAAAACATGAGTCCTTTAATTCTTAGAGGACTAGGTACAGGACTTCTTCATCGGTTATGGATAACACTTGTTTATTCATTATTATGACAGTGGCGTAGATTGTAGTGAATAGGAAGATAGTATGTAAATTTCACCAAATGTGAACGTGAAATATTGAAAGAAGTGATTTTGTCTAACAGTTTTTTGTGTTAAATATTGTATGCTCTGATTTGCTTCTGTTACAATTTTTGGTTTTGAAAATTGTTTGCCAGAATAGAATAATGCTGAAAAGCCAATTGGTGAATTAAGCAGTTAATATATTTATACAGATGGTTCAAAAATGAATGAAGGCTCAGGATGTGGAGTTTACTCGAGAGCACTAAGCCCAAGGATTAAGTGGGGAATGGGAAACAATACCAGCGTAGTTCAAACAGAACTGGCTGGTATCTCAATTGCCACAAAAAAACTAACTAGAAAAGGAATTTCTGACAAGAACATAATAATCTGCACTGATAGTAGACAAGCCCTATTAGCCTTGAACAGACAACGTGTTATATCGGGGCTAGTACTAGTGCCACCAAGATTTAGCTAACGCCTCGGCAGATAACAATATTATCCTTAGGTGGGTTGGAGGGCACGACAGGAGTGAAGGAAATCGCATTGCCGATTCTTTAGCCAGGGAAGCCGCTGGACTAAAAATTCTTGGACCCAGTGACACCTACGGCCTGACGACTCCGACAATTGCGGAACTAGCCAAACGTTACACCCATGCTCAATCCCTTGAGAGATAAGAGGTAATCAAGGGATGCAGTTTTGCCAGGATCACCCTTGGCGACCCTGGGAAGATGGCGCCGAAGAAATATTTGGCGATGACCAGGATAAACATACGTATAACAGTGGGATTTCTGACTAGCCACTGTCACACCTCTATAGAGAATGTGTGAGCAGGAAGATGAAACTATCAGGCATGTCTTATGCGAGTGTCCTAAGTTATCGTCAATAAGAGAGTGTGTTCGTACACCTACCGATATAAAGGAAATGTCTCCTAGTGACCTGTCCAGACAGGATGGACGATGACCTAGGAGGACAACTCCTAAAAGTAGCCAAGAGAAATTGCTGGAAATTACTTTTAAGTTTAAAGGCGTAGCCTGTGAAGAAAAATTTGAAAACCAGTTTCTCGTGGAATATGCCCAATTATACCAAATTCTAAATTTTCGAAATTATCCTCTCTACCTATGAAAATTAAATGGTACATGTGATTAATTAATCTAAACTCTTTCTAATGACACTAATTTCCTTTAAATCGGTTGATTTAAACCAAAGTTATAGGTATTGATCCACAAACACTCTCCAAATTTCCCCCACCCTTTATTTGGAAAAATAGAAAAAAAAAGTACTCGAGCAAATTTGTGCGAAGTTCAGCCCTCTTTCTAGTTCACTTATGCAACTCTTGGTTTAATTGGAAATATCAAACAAAAAACTGGTTTTTGAATATTTCTTTACAGAAGAAGAAGAAACTTGATAGCAGTTTCTCTTGGCTACTTTTACTGAGGAGTTTCTTCTTCTCAAGTTATAACATGATTAGTTTCTGATAATATAGTCAAGAGATCGGCTTATTGGACCACCTGGTACACTTTATATTTGGTTTAAAAAAGTAACATAGTTTTAAGTTAATTACTTCTCTTCTAGCTCTGAAGGCTTAACCAGTTTATGAGCCATTGGCTTTATCTTTTATTGCAAGGAAAGTTATCTGAAACATAGTATTCCCCTTGCATAAAATTTATCTAAAACGCTCACCCCCTTGTAAAAGTTTCCCAAGACGCCCGTGTAAACAAGACCAAAGTATGTATGTATGAATGTATTTTTGGGTGACATCCACCGAGACCTGAGAAATCTATTGTGTCCCTTTTACTTAGCTTCTGATGAAAGTCTCAGGAACTATTAGCTCCTTTAGTCTTATCTCTCGGAAGAATTTCAGGATATTCTATCCAGTAATCTGTCCCCTAGGATCCACCTCAAGGCGTTAAATGGAGACGGAATTTGCTGAGCGCTGACAATCTTCGCGGCGTGAGAGAAACACGTCCGAAGTTTACATGTGCAGGGTCAAAAGCCCGGGTTAATATCGACGATAAGTCAACTTGTTTCGGCTGATTATTGCAAGCTATTGATTTGAAAAAGAGCATTTGAACGGAAATAATGAGTCGTGTTTTGACGCAATTATTTTGATTTTTAATTCGTTTATTTTAAACATAAAAACCTTACATCATTGACAGCTTGTGAACTCGGTTCTAGAATACACTTACTTGCATATGGATTCACATTTCCCTATTTTCCTCTCAAATACTTATATTCATTATAAATTAGTCAGACCTTTACAAACATGTCTCTCGCTGTTTGGTTTATCTAGAAACTAACTTACTGTGGGCACCACTTCACTATAAAGTTGTTCATGGAATCTCCGAATAAAGTGGAGAATCATGCTTTTCGTCCACCTTCATTTGGTGTCGTCCACTTCACGTTTTGCGACAGCAGTATATATTTATTTGTCTACGACCGCCTAATAATAAGCCGATATTTTACCTCCTAACAAAAGGTATATGGTACCCATATATCAACTGTCGTGAATTATGAACCATAATACACTACAGTGTATTATGAACTAGAGATGGGGGTACCTACAATATGAAATAAACTATTAAATCTGTGTATTTTGTTCAGGAAATTTGTTTCTGACATAATATATCGTATCGATAAAATATTGTAATTTTTAGTATTGATACTTTTCATAGCGATATTTTCTAATATTAAGTACCTATTTTAAAACAATATATTTATAACGGTGCGTTGTATTGATACTTTCTACAGTATCGCCCATCTCTATATATGTCAAATTATATTTTTTATGTAGCTGTCAGAACATTTTGAGGTTAGTATAATACCAAATCGTTACTGACTTTTATTTAATAAAGAAATCAAGTGTTGTGGACAAAGTATAGTATTCTACTCGAAATTTATGGCCATAATTCACTTGGGTGACTTGCGCCTCTTGCCTGCGGTTCGTGACGCAAACGTCACCCATCGTGAATTATGGCTATCATAAATTGCTCGTTTAATAATATATTATATACATACATATTCTATGTTCCTACTTTTAATATTTGATTGGTTCCTTCAAATTATAAATATAGTTTACACTTTAGTGTATACTGATTCTTATTAGGGTGGTATTGATTGAAAAGATAAAAATGATCTTTGAAGCAAAAAGGCAAAAACTATTCGTGAGATTTACTTGTCTATATTTATTTCACAATATTCAAATACATGTAGCTTTATTTTCGTTTGTCTAGGTGAAAATTAAATAATACTCCCAGAGGTGAACCAAACAGTTTTATTTTCCAAAATGATCCCACCAATTCACATTTTAAAGTTGATCGTCTTTCAGTTATACGTCATAATAATCTCGTTCTCCCCGGAAACCGAACCCAAAGGTCATAAGGTGATTCTCATCAAAATCTAAACGGAATGTTCAATAAAACTTTAATAAAACATGCAAAGAAAATTGTAACAATAAAACTAACTAAATCATTAAAAATTCAGATATCTACATACATTTTGTTAGAATTACTTATGCCGAGATCAAGTTAGTTAGTTTTCTCATATTTACATAAGATATGTTGATATGTTCATGGACTTCCAGGAATTTATACAATCAATAGTTTCAGAAACCGCTTTAACATTACAAGCAATATAATATGACATGTAAGAATCTTTATTAATTTACAAATAGGTAAATTTTCAAAAGCTGGATTCAATTAAAAATCCGTTAGATTTTGAACCCAATTTAGGAAACCTTTAGCTTTATGAAAAAATTATGACAATAAAAGGTTTTAACGGTTTTTAGGTAATCGAATCATTTTCTTGATATTACTATAATAGAATGGAAAAAATACGATCACCATTACTTATATACAGGGTGTCCAGACTAATTTATCCAGGCTATCTCTAAACGAATAGAGATTTCTGAATGAGACAATAACTGATCTATTCAATTTGTAATACACTTTAATATGACGTAGAAAACAATCATCCTCCAAATATTCATCCCTTAGTTACAGTCCCAAACTTGAATTTTCCTAATAGCACCCTGTACATTTTTACATAATTCTGCATGTGGCCTTCCATCGTCTTTTCAACAAATTTTAAAAAATCACAACGGTTCGTAAGTAATCAAGAAAATATTAGTGTATTTTTTATTTTTGTTAAATTAATCTATAAAGCCTTTGAGAAATTAAATGAACTATAAAAATAAATGTATTCAGAATTTCCAGTTTCATTATTAGATCATTCAATGTGAGTTATCCGGCTTATTTTGAATGGAATACCCTGTATTTCGATAATTCAGTATATTCAAAAAAATGTTCCCTTTCGAATGGTATAAGGGTGTCCTAGTGTACCTAGGAACTATAATTTTTCATGCAATTTATGATTTTCTTAAATTGTATGCGAGAAAAACATCTGCAATTCTCTCTAAACTTCAAACTTATAATCTTGGCATTAATAGAGTTGTTTAAATAAACTGAATAGATCGCGTTTTGAGCCTTCAGGAAATATAGGGTTCTTCTATCCTATACCGAGTGGTTGAAAAAATATAGCCACTCTCACAGAAAAGTCACTATCCACTTAGATACATTCTATGAAATAAAAAATTTATTTATATTTATTTCTTTATTTATTTTTAATACAATATCCAACGGGACACGCCCAATTTCAACAAATATGTTCTACATAACAAAATATGTGATAGAAAAAAGAATTAATTGAACGAACCATATACAGGGTGTCTCAAAATTGACGCCCGTCATTCTAGAATATGAATCAGGGGGCTAAAACGAATTAAACGTAAAAATAAAAAAATTGCGTTATGTCCATGGTTACAGAGTTATTGACAAAAAAGAAAGATCTAACATTCAATGTTTAAAATTTATTAAAAACGAATATTTGTTACAAATCAAGAAATTAATTTATAAAAGGTGTTCAAACAAATCTCCTCCCACTTCAATGCAAATATTTGCACAATTTATCATTGAATCACGAACCCTCTGTAGCATGTTTTTGTCTATAAATGTCACAGCAGCGTGAATACGAGCTAGGTACTACATCCTCCGCACTCTCAACAGGTTCAAAGTAAATACTTTCTTTCAAGAATCCCCAGAAGAAAAAATCTAATGGATCTAGATCTGGAGATCTAGGAGGCCATAGTACGGGTCCACCTCTTCCAATCCAACTGTCAGGGAATGTTTGATTTAGTAATGTTCTCACTTGTCTATCCATTTGTTTTTATCTGACGTTTTTAATAAAGTGTAAACATTGAATGATTGATCTTTGTTTTTGTTAATAACTCTGTAACCATAGACATAACGCAATTGTTTTACTCTTACGTTTTAATTCGTTTTAGCCCCCCGATTCATATTCTGAAAGGACGGGCGTCAATTTTGAGACACCCTGTTTACATGAAATGAATATACAAAATAGCAAACTTACAATGTACAATTATAATAACGATTTTTCGCTATTTTGACTCGCTTAGAAGTTATTCGAGGTAGAAGTCCAGCCTTAAATCGTTAAGGATAACTTTTACTATTTCTCATAGTTTATCACAAAATAATGATTCCGAAACATAAAATATCACAGTTCTTATGATGTTCGCCGTTTTTATTTTATGAATTCGCAGAGAAAATTCAAACAGAACAAAAAAACTCGTGTTATTTGAATGGAATATAAAAAAAAGTCCGATAAGTCACCTCTCAACATTAATATTAAAGGTTCAAAATTCACCAGATTTTTTCTCTCGTCATCTCAGACGATATTTTCACGGTATTATAATTAAGAGAAAAAAATAAAGTTTTTTTAGGCCCACCCCAGCCTTGATTTCAATAAAACTTGGAGGCTTTATCTTCAGAATTCAATTTCAAAAATAACAGCCGCTAGATTTAGTTATTCGCCATAATAGCCAGCATTCCACAATCACAAAAATATGTTCTCTAAAGTGGTTGCGTGTTTGTAATGCATACGTATCAATGGTCAAAATATTTTTCTACGGTATATTAGGTGACGACAAGGTAAATTTTTTGATAATTGGGGCACAATTCTTAGGCTTGAGTAAGGTACTTCGAGTTTGCACGCGAAAATGTAGTCACAATCTAATTATGTGTTATTACGAAATTAGCAGTGATTTTTATACATATTTTTTTTGGAATTTTCAGTGTGCCGCATGCATTCCTACACGTACGTATCATGATAACGTATATTAAAGGTTTCAATATTATTTTTGTTCTACGTTGATAAAAATTAAATTTTATGTTCCATTTTAATTTGATCGTTAGCCTTGTGTACTGCAAATTCCATTAGGACAATATGGAAATAATATAGTGCGTCCATGAAGTGACACAAATTCATTATTAACCAATAAACAGAAATATGAGAAGATCTTATCGAAATTTCATTCCAATATACTATTCTATATATGGTTAATAACTGATGAGTGATCACGTCAGGACAAGTTCCCTTTCAATAAAACAGCTCCCGTTTGCAATTTGTGGATCTTCTATACTGAGTTGATTCCAAAAATGTACCAAATTGAATGATATCGGTATAGAGCAAAATACAAGCTTGAGAAAATTCACTATAAATGACTACTCAACAATAACTGAAGTTAGTTATAAATTGGTCTTCAGCATTTTGTAGCATTTTGTTAATCTACTGTAGTATTTGTCTACAATATTGTTGTTATTAGGTAGAGCAGCATCCTATTTGCCAAAAAAAGTCAAAGTGGTGTAAGGTAGTCGCTTTGAAAGATCCCCCTATGGATAGAAATTTCAGTTATAGATTCGAGGCTCTGACCATTTGATTGTAAATGAAAGATAGTTCGCCATTGCTTTATAAATAATACGAACATAATTCAAAAAATTCATTTTTATTATTCTTATTATTAATATTATTATTTTGTTGTGCATATGAAAAGTAGAATATCAAACAATAATATTGAAAATTATGTTAATGCTGAACAAATACAAACTGTGTGGGAAGACCTTATTGGAAAATGTAACTACAATCACCAAAAATCATTTATTACCAGATTTGACATAAAAAAAGTTATTAGTTCTCTGTATAAAGGTACATTTATATAGTTAATCTATTCAAAAACAGTGTAAGCACCTTCTACGATCGAATTTGGATTCATTTCCAATTGAATGTGCATGACCGTTTTTGTTACGAAACTAATATATCTGTTATAATAAAGTCAATTCTTCACTTGCAGGTGAAAAATGGATTGTTTGGAAGGATTGTTTGAAATATGCGCATAGAATACTACTGATATGACATGCATATTTTAGGTTATTGCTTCTAGTACATTAAAATGTTCATTATCTGCATATCCTTCATCTATTTCCTCCGACCCATCATAATGAATAATGAGAAATATTAATTTTTTCCCAAAATATATCCAATTTCATTGCAGGTGGCAAACATCTGTATTTTATGAACTTGATTCCATTTTCTTAGTATAAATTTAGTTTTCTCGTCTTCCCTTTAATTATTCTGGAAAAACTCGAAAAAGCTTCAGCTTTTGCGACAACCTGTGTGTATATGTGCTATTATAGTTCATTTGGGGTAGTTCAATATTCCCCCCCCATAATTTTCATCAGACTTAAGTTGATGTAAAACGTAATCAACACCCTAATTTGGAATCAATTGAAAATCCTATTTATGTATGTATTTTTGGGGTAACATTCGCTGAAACCTGAAAGATATATTGTGCCCTCTTACTTCTACTTAGATTCTCAGAAAGTAGTAGCTCTCATATCTGCATGCTTCAATTCAGGTGAACATTCCTCTTCTATCCAGTAATGTCCCAGGTACTGTGCTCTGGCATTCTGGAGTGCTGTGCAGTTGGAAAGTATGTGGATGTAGGTTTCTTCTTCCATGCCGCAAAATCTACAATCTTCTTCCTCCACTATTTTGAGCTCCTCCAAAAAGTCGCTTAGAAAACGAAAAAGTGACCAGATCACTCCTAATCGCTATATTTTCGAGGGTGCTGAATACAATTATGACTTTTTAAATTGAGGGAACATGGTTAAAACCTGCATATGTATACGTCTAAAATTAGGAGAAAAAATTCGCGAATTTTTCACTGCAAATCCTATGATAATCAAATGAATTTTCATGAAAATATAATCACACATTCTTGCACTCATCAGCAAAATACACCCGAAATTTTCAAAGCAATTTCCAAGCTATTGGGAAATTTTTCACCATTTTATTTGACATTGTGCATTCTTTTGCAAAAGTTGAGTGACAAAGTTTTTGACTTCTGATTTCTACATAATGTAGTCTCAAAGTCCATGAGGGAGTTATGCAGAAAATTTCAAATTAGCAGAAGTAAAAATTATACAGCGTTTTGAACATCAGCGTTCTAGTCGCACGACGCTTGCACTGGGAGCGTTTCTCTTGGATTTCTTGCTTGCATGGATAATGAGTTTAAAATTTTCTCGTAATCATTTTTTGTGAATAATAGTACAAAGCTATGTATAAATATAAGAATTTATTCACTCCCTGCTTTAATCATTTATCACATTTACGTTATTAGTACATGAATCTCGGCAACTACATAAATCACAACATTCCAAACTAGATTTTTTACAAACGCATACTGCATACGCCGGTAAAGCAAGAAGATTTTTAAGCAAAAAAACCAAATTCCATTGCTAATAATTCATTGTGAAAGTCATTATTGCCCTCATCGTGCCCTCATCCATGTTCTTTTTGTTAAAATCGTGGAAAATGTCGCCTAATTCCATTCGATTTGCCAAACGCATATCAATACTTATTTTTCTAATGCACGATTAGAAGGTGGTAACTTATCGATACATGGTTTTTTCAATAGAGCTAAATTAAATCTCAATTGGTCAATATCTGTGCGAATAGCTTATAACTTCATACGTGAATCGTAAAACATAGATTGAAAATTACTAACAATTTCTATGGCCTTTTTAATATAAGCGTTGCATAGATTCGCAAGATCACTTAATTCTTCATCTGATATTCCTCTTAACAATATATATTATACAGTCTTTTCACCGAAAATAACAGCGATTACGTCGTAATTACTTTACAAAAAGTAACCGTTCACCAATAGGAAAAATCTACCTCTCGGGCTGTATGCCTCTACAGCCCATGAATTACACTTTCAAGTTGGATAATAATTCCAATGTTATATAATATCAAATTTTTAATAGTTAATATGAATGCTGGGAGTGGAGTGGAGATGAGCGAAATTCGGACTTAGACTTCGACACTTTAAAAACTAAGTACAAATTGAACTTACAGCTTGGAAAACTAGTTTACAACTGAGGGATCAAAATCACAAACACAACTACGAATTTGTGGAACAGATACATAACTATTATTCTTGTCTAAATTTTAAATTGTACATTGTATTTTTTGTTTATTATTTTTTAAATTTATTAAATAAAAACTTTAACTTTTTCTTCGTTGTTATACACCATTTTGATGATTTGTTAAAATAAATGTCACTTTTGAAACAGACAGTTGTCATTTTCATGACCTTTGAAAATGCAGATGATTCCGTAAGTATACTATTTATGCTATTCGAGGGTTAATAACTCAATACCGGCTTAAGATAAGGGTAACATATGATATATTTTTGAAATCAGAAAAAAAATATCTTTTTAAAAATGTTATAATATATAGGGTGTTATATTTAAAAAAATACATCACATTTTTATTTCACCCTGTATACGGTGAGTAACTGAATTTTTGATAGCATTTTTAGAAAATTCAGTTGAAACCATATAACTTTCATGAATAACTTTTTTTCTACGATCAATAATAACGATGATGAGGGGTGCGTAATTTATAATGAATAACCCTGTACACATTAAAATGTACAAATAAAAAATATTTGAAAACAGTAAGTATAAAATTTTAATAAAATCACCTAAAATAATCCTTTCAAATATGAATATGGATTAGTTTCTTGTTTTTCCAATTTTATCCTTCAGTATATCGTTTCTCTTTTTCATTTGTCCATTTTATAATGTTCATGAGGATATTATTCTCAATACGCAGACTAATTCTGTTGACTGAGAAATTCATATCAAACTGAAACTCGCATTTTGGTTAGCTATATACCATAAGTAAATAAATCTTTATAAAATATGACTTTATAATATGAAATTATTTACAAAAACAAATGAATGTGGTTTTGGGTATAAAAAGGTTGATGGAGACTACTATGTTTCGCAATGGAAATAAATGAAAAAGAATAATATACATATAGACCAGGGCCAAAGCCATAAAAAATGTTAAAAAGTGAGAAAAAGTAATAATAGGATGAAACCCATTAGAAAAGGAGGGGAATATGTTGAAATAAATCACGGACCCGGGCTCCGGAAGTGGGAGGGGGTAAGTTTTTTTCGATGAAATTGTATATTATAGTGATTGAAAAAAATTAAAACTTTCCACTTTTTCGTTAAATGACATTTCGAAATGTTGAATGTTTGAAACTTCAAAATCGAAATAAATCAGTTTGTGTCCATAGCAATGTGAAAATAGTCCATGGTCTGTTATCAGTGTAATGTTGACATGAATTGTTCATATGATAAAAAATGAGGAAATTTTATTGGTTCTTGGAACTGTCAAAAAATTTCCGAGTTACCAAACTTGTCGATTTCCCAGTATAAATTATACGTTAACCAAAATAAGAAATTAAAAATGTTGGGTATAACTATCATGTTCACCAGAAAACTACATGATATGTATCACGTAGACTAATACTAAATACTAGGATACATTTCAGTAACTTACATATTTTTATTCAACTTAGTAAACGAGTTTTAAGTATAATAAACAATAATTTAGTTCGAGGGTCATGAATAAAATATTCCACCGATAATTCCATTACTATGAAAATTACAATAAAACAATGAGCAAACAAAAATTACAACTTTTGATTTCCTTCAACTTGATGAATGTTGTACTTGACTTAAAAATGCAGAAATGGCAAATATTTTTGTTTCTCCATCTAATCGACTAATTAACCTATCGTTATTGTCACCTTTTTTGTAAGATATAATCACTGCTGCCCATCCTTGTGGTATTGCTGTATCCCTATATCTTCCATAAATTTTCACATTACCGCTCTAATGTTATCGACTCCTGGAGCCTTTCTGTTCCATAAGCTTGAGACGCTGGTTTTTATTCAAGTTTTGATTTGGTGGCTATCCTCCAGAATTTGTAATGGTCTGTCCTCCCTTGTCTTTTATGTATTTTGTCAATTTTCTTCGGTCTCTCCCTTTTCCTTCCCGGTATTTTCACCATCCAGTTCCATTTTGTTTCCGAAATCTCCCGCAATTCTTTTGGTTTAGCTTCTTAAACGCGAAAGTAATATTATCATAATAAATTGGCACGTATATGACATTCTCAAACCACATACAATTTCCTAACCGGAAATTTTACCAAGTTCACCAGTATTCCAGTCATTGCGACAGATATAAACTATATTGGTTCACTAAATGGTGAAAAAACGTTTTAAGCTGCCAGGTAATCGAACAAGTACCTAGTGGCTAAGAGTCTTCCATGTTCGAGAAACCCTTTGAGTTCAAAGGAAACTCGTTTACTATGGAAAAGTTGTCAAACTGTGTTCATATCTCATATTAGTGAAGTTTCAAATTATTTGTTTTCATTTCACAAGTTTGGTGTACTGGCGTGTTAATTGAATTGTCACTATTATTAGTAATCGTGTTCTGAAGGTGGTAGCTAACTTTGAACCATTTATTAGATATTCATATTCGTCTGCTTTTTTGTCTGCTCCAACTAATACCTAATTTCGGAGTATTGTTTGTTGAGGTGTGTAATTTTTCAAATGTCTAGTTACGTGTGGTGTGAATAGAGGAATTCAGTCCAGTTCAGTCTAAGGTCAGTGTGGCCAACAAAAAGTGGTTTATTCTGACATGAATGACAGTTAAGATCTACTGTTTGAAACATAAGATTTTACATGTTTTTTATCATTGCGAACATTCATATTGCTTTATTAAAATAATAAATACACCCCTGAAGCGTATATCTTGAAAGTTAAAATGACTTTTCAACTGAATACTCAACATATCAGTGGCCAATAATCCTAGGAACTTCTGGCAAGTCATCATTTCATTTCTGTTATTCAGTCACTAGTTATGTCAAATGTTAGTGAAAAAAGTAATTAGAAGAATAGAGATACGGCTAATTAGAAATGCTACAAAAATCTGATCAAAAATGGACATACTTGATGAAACGAATATCAACAAAAATAATATAATATAAATGGCTCCGTAATCTGTGTTAAGGGTGAAAAGCTTTTAAACTGTATTCTCAAACAATTGTTCATTATATCCAACACATTTGTCACTGTTAGATTGTATCTAGCGCCTTATAAGTTTTGGAAAATATTTTTCAAAAATGGTGACCGTTCAATTGAGAAGCAGTAACTACTTCCCGGGCTATAGACCCCGACGGTTATTGAAAAACACCTTGGAGTCAAAAGGTCTCGTATATCTACAAGATATTCTACACCAACCATTCTATTGGTAAAGCGCTTTAATAAATACCTACAACAATATTACAGAGAACTGTAATAAAACTTGATGGTAAAAATATCCTCAAAAACGACTCCATTGGTCAGATTCAAATCATAATATTCAATTTTTTTGAACATATTTCAATACTGTCATAGATTTCTTTTGTCTCACATTAGGTACCTGTCGTTATAAAAAATAATTTCCATTAACAATACTTTTTTTTCCACCTTAGCTAAATTTGTGAAAAATTTTTTTGTCGTGTGTTGTTTTCTAGCAAAACTCCATTTTGAAATATTCTTGAAAAATATCTGTATTTTATGTATAAAATATTTAAAAATATCACTAGATAATTTCAGTGATTCTGAGAACATTGATAATTTATTTGGCAATGTATAAACAGAGCTTGATCTGTAAAACGTAGACTAACTACCAGGAATTATTTTTAAAACTAAAAATAATTAATACATATATATATATATATCTTTTCCAATTCTTGGAAAGATTTCACATTCCACAAACATTGAAAAAATTAAAAGATGATTCCGAAGAAAATTTTTTGCTCCAGTAAAAATCCAATGAAATTAATTAATTTGAGGTCATTTGATTGAACAACATTATACTGAAAACAGATCCCATGGGCTGTTTTCACTTTATCACATTGCTATAGATACAATTCGATTATTTATTTCCATTTTGACGTTTCAAATATTTAATATTTCAAAATGCACGATTTGGTTATAATACTCTGTACTTCTTTCCTATAATTAGTAAGAAATTTTCTATCCGAATAACCCTCGAACATTGATAAATGCTCAAAAATTGTATACCAACTTTCTGAAGCTGGTTGCGCCTCGGCGTCGGTCTGTTTCCAAGCAGCAAGCTTTCGAAATCTGTTATAAAATTTTTTTTGAACAATTATCAATGTCCTAGCTTGGGTTATTACTACTGAAAACAAACTTCACTGACAGCCAAAAATGAATCAAATCTTGCTTTCAAAGCTTCAAACTTTCTTGTTTTTTAATTATTTCATTGAATATTATTTTCAAATAGTTTGAACTAGATTAACCACCACATCAAGAAAACCAATATTTTGCAGGTTAGCCAGGTTCTCAAAAAAAAAATTCGGATGGTATTTGTAATACATACAAGTCGACAAATATTTATTGGCTCCCGATTTTTCGATGCGCAGTTGCATAATGTCGATTGTATGTCCAGAGGGTCCGGAACTTGTTATGTCTGGTGCTCTCATACAGTAATTATACATTCCAGTATTACTTACCGGATGCGTCTGATGGCTTTTCATGAAAGTGAGGTGTTGTGTTTAAAAAAAATTAAGTGCACTTCACTTTATTCATATCAAATTTCTGAACAGTTTTTTAAATATTTTTTCCATATACTAACTACACTGATACTACTTAGTTTGTGAAATTGAATGAGAAATATCAATAGATCGAATAGATCATATCTTATGATGGGTTAATATTTATTTTGATGCAAGCTAAATTGTGATCTTGAAAGAATAATTTTTAAAGTGAGGATAGCTATTTTCAATTGTAAATTTCAGCAAACAATGTTAATTTGGGACATATGAAATAGATAATTAGCTAAATGGTCGATAGGAGAAGGTACCTGTTATTGAGCTATTCAAATATGAAAAATTATTATGTGAAACGGTATTGATTTCTTCAAAAAAGTAGAAATTCTCCCCTTGGTACCATTTTCCCTAAAACCATGTGATATTTCCACTACAAAATTTCAGCATGTATTGAGACTTTGAGAGTACCATGCTATGCATAGTTTTGAGTATGAATTTTTTTGGAATAAACCAAATAAAAAATTAAATCCCATAAAAAAAACAAACTTTATTTCAAAAAAAATATACAAGGCTCCTTGACCATGGAAAACCATTCCGACTACAAAAATTTGGTTGAAATTGTAACATAAACAAAAAAATGGGAAAATGGTACCGAGGGGAAAATTTCGACTTCTTTAAGGAAATCTATACCATTTCACCAAATTTTTTTTATATTTGAATAGCCCAATAACAAGAGCAGAATAAAAATGATGTCGTTATAATCGAGTCTAAGACATTTCAAAAACTATTATTTTATATAATCAAAATCCCTGTTACCATTTAATGGTGTAGGGTATATTTTAATGTCTATATGGTTAACAATATTTTTCAGTGTCTGTACACAAATTTTGCCCATTCTTTTATGTTATTTGCTAGTTCCTTGGCCGCTAACCATGTTGTCTCTCTTTTCTTCATTATTTCTCCTATTACTCCATCCCATGTTTGTTTCGGTCTTCCTCTTTTCCTAGCTCTTTGTATCCTAGATTCCCACACTTGCCTGACAGGCCTCTCTTTATTCATTCTTTGGAGATGCCCCCACCAGCTAAGTTGTCGTTTTTCAATGAAATCCAGCAGTGGTTCTATTTCCAGGTCTTCTCTTATTTTTACGTTTCTTATTTTGTCTCTTTTTGTGACACCCCTGACTCTTCTGAGATACTTCATCTCTACAGCCTGAATATGACTCTTTTGTCGCTGTGTGAGTACCCATGATTCGCATCCAAATGTAAGGATTGGTCTGAATATGGTTTTATAAACATTCATTTTCGTTTTCTTTGATAATTCTTTTCTATTTATAAATGACCTGTTCATTGCATAGTATGATTTCAAAGTGTTTTGTATCCTATTATTTATTCCAATATCTTGTTTTCCGTTCTCTTGAATTTCCACTCCTAAGTATTTGAAGCTTTTCACCTGCTCAATATTTGTTCCATCTATTGCAATATTCATTTCTGTACTGTTTTTACTTATCTGCATCACTTTTGTTTTGGTTTTATTTATGTTCATCCCATTTTCTTTTAGAGTTTTATTCCATATGTCGGAGTTCTGTTATAGATCCTTTTCTGACCCCGTCATAATAATCAAATCGTCTGCAAAAACTATTATTTTAATTTATTTCAATCATTTTTTGGCGGACGCGCCACGTTTATTGCCTCTTAAGTAGTAGTAAATATGTTGGAAATGTTCACTTATGCGGGCTTATTAGGTACATTAACAATATCCGTCAACATAATCTAGAAATAATCAAAATCTTTATTGTTTGCTATCCATTATTTGTTATTTATTCCTATTATGTTTCTGCACCTATCAGCTTTCTGCATAAAATATTTTCAATTTCAATCTGTTTAATTACTTATCCACCTGCTAACTCTTTTCTGTCAGCTCTTAATGTCATCAGTTTAATTCAAGATACAGTCGGAAATCATGCATGAACATTATAAAATGAAAACAAATGCTTAAAATTAGAAATGTAAAGAGATTTGAAGATAATTTATCACTAAACACTTCCTACTCTTGCTAATGTTTAATAACAAACTTTCACCACACCCCTGTATTCGTAGTATCTTGGAAATTTCGGTGTTAGGTGCGTGAATTTCAACATCCCCATCTCTCGTGTCTTTCCGTTCGCGCATCGTTAGGCTCCAAGGAATATTTGTTGACTTGTACACTGCGCGTCATATAAAACTGGTACAAGTATTATAATCAAAAATAGTGTTTTTGTAGCTGTGTAAATTGATCCTTTGAAAATTGTCAATGTTAAGCCAGCTGTTATGGTATAATTTCTAGGACAGTGATGCCAGCTCTATAAAAATATTAGTAGAGGTAATGATGAAATTAAATTTTGTGAAGCAATAAAAGAAATTGGAAAAAATAAAAATCTATTTTATCATTTAAACACAAACAGTAACTATCCTAAATTTAGAAATAGTATGAAATTGTAATGAATACAAAAGTATTACACTGTTACAGGTTCGAATATTTTTTTAAACAAAATTTGGTTGATTTATCAGATGACTGACTAAAAAAAGGTAGGACAAGGATCAAACAATTGTAGGAAGAATAGAAAATGGAAGACCAGTTTCAACTAGAATAGAGCTAGAAAAAGTTTCAACCGATTATTTGTAGGAAAATCCCTTCAATACGGCAAGACATGCAATAGATGAAGAAAACTAATGATTCAGTAACAACAGAATTGAGAAAAATTTAAAAACCTGATTTGAGGAATTGTGCATTTTTAAGCCATGAAATTTCAAAAATAACGACAAAATTTCAATTGAATAGTATGAAATTTCAGATTTGGACACGAGAATCACGTAATTCAGAATTTAAACAGTTCAAATAAATGAACTAACAAATAGATCATAGATGCTTCGTCTTGCTCCACTATAGTTATAAATGGTCTTCTAGTACCTCTTTTTCTGCTAACAGTTTGACCGTTATCCCACCTAATATTTCGAATCATGGTTCTGCTAATATTAAACTCTTGGGCAAGTCGTGTAATTGCGAAATCATTCGCATTTTATCAAATTCACTTAAATGGGCTGGCATCATGGATAATGCGCTTTGATAAATTTGACACATGTGACTGTTTGTCATTTTGATTAGTTAAGTTTGGTTTACATAGGAAAAATAAAGGTGTAGGTACCAGTTTTATATGACACGAAGATGTTTGCTCATAAACAGAGATAATTTGGATGGCAGTTTTTGAATTATTTATTGAAAATGAGTTTTTATTTAGTGAAAAAAATCAAAATTATGTAGCAGTTGAATACTAAATACCACGACAAGCTCATATTATCTATCTTTATAATTGGCGTAGATGGAGAACAAGTTATGCCGAACTTATGGAATATATTTTGGCATATTGTGCGATAACTTTGTTCCTTCAAATGAAATACCCTGTATATTATGAACTTTCATATTAAATATCAATAGTTTGTAGAGAAAAAAGTTGGTCGAAGATGAGGCTTTTTGATGTAAATAAACATGATAACAAAAAAGAGGCGACTGAACAATAATTATAATAATTATAATCCAAATTTTGTGTTCAATAATGAAATCAGTTCACTCTTGTAATTTTATTACGGTCAAAATGAGATATTAAAATGCTTTTTGTGGGACTAACAGAGAAGGAGAAATGTTGCTCATGCTCACATTGAACAAGGAATACCTCAAAGAGACGTAGAAGAAGCAGTAGGCGTTATCCAGGGTGTTGTATCAAATAAGGTATTTGAAATTATGAATTCTCGAGGTTGGGCCTAGACAAACTCGTCCAAGAATTACAGCTGAATAACAGGACCTCTTTGTGTGCAAATTTCTACAAGAAATCCGAATGTTTTTTACAACTTCTAGAAGCTACAGGTGTGATTGTTTCACTTGAAATTATACGAAGAAGGCATCAATTGTAACTTCTGTCACTCTGACAATAATATTTTTATGGATCGAAATATTTTTTCAAGTGGAATTGATTAGAAACTGTTTTATTCGAAAAGTTATATGATTAGATTCCACAAAGTTAAAAGCCAAGCGGTGAATTTTACTGAATTCTCAATTATAGTAAACCTCTTGTATGAGGAAATCAAGAAGACTGTTGAGCAATTTGATATAATAATAAAACATAATTGAATTTAAAATAATAATAATAAAAGTTATGATAATTAATTGAATTTATCAATTAGTAACTATTTTTATATCAAATTGGATTTTTTTTATGGAATAAGTCAAACATGCTTAGCAAGCGAAGCATTGATAAAGATTCACTAACATTCACAATTTTATCATCTGAACATATAATTAGAAATATTAAGATATTAGTAGTTATCACTTTTTATTGCATTGGAAAGATATGAAACGAAAGCAAATACAAAATAAATATCTACAAATAGAGATTTGGACACAAAACTGTTACTGCTGAAGCCATAACACCGACAAACAATTTCTGTATAGTCATACGGTTTAGTTTCTAAATATTTACGTCAGATAACATGCTTGATTTGAATAATTAAATAAGGTGTTTGTTCACTTACCAAGATAGTTGTGGTGATAAATAAAATAAATGTTAAAACTAGTCTAAGTCTACCGTTTATATCCCATCCACAAGAATGCAGAAAGGAAAAGCTCTAGATATTATGTAAAAACAAGTGTGAAGCTGATATAATTATGTATAACATGAGTTTATTGATTATTGATATAGACGGTGATTATTAGTGGAGATAGTGAAGAAATATTACACAGCAAGCTTCAATCGTAAATCTTATTAATAGGGAACTCGGGTACCATTTTCTACTCTATTTCGGTTAAATACAAACCTAACGCAAGAGATCGTTGGAAACAGTTATAAAGCACACAAGAAGACTAAATAATGCACAAATACACTAAAATATACTTTAAAACGAAAGTAAGCGCCAGCAATGGTACCATTTTCAACTCTATTTCAGTCAAATACAGACCAAATCGCAAGAGAACGTTGAAAACAGTTATAAAGCACACAAGAAGACTGAATGATGCACAAATACACTAGAATATACTTTAAAACGAAAGTTAGCGCCTGCAATTGGACCATTTTCTACATTTTCTACATTTTAGTCAAATACAGACCAAATCGCAAGAGAATGTTGGAACAGCTGGTAAGCCCACAAGAAGACTAAATAATGCACACATACACTTGAATATATAAATAATGACTCTGAACAAACATCTAATGAACAATAATAATAGTATTGGTGACTTTAAATTTGAAGAAGTTGATAAAATAAACTGTTTGGGAATTACAATAACCAACAATAGGGATGGAAAGATGGAAATTAAGGAGGAAATAATGGCAGCAAATAGAGTTCACCAGGCAAATAATTTATTAAAAAGTTAATTTCTTGGCAAAAATACCAAAATGAAAATATATAAAACAATATTTAGACCAACAATGACGTATGGAGCTGAGTTGATAATGACCAAGAAATAACAAGAAGACCTGAAATTTTTTTAACAAAAAATACTTAGAGTCATATTAGGATCCAAGAAAATAACACAAAATGAATAAAGGAAAATAACATGAAGATTTCAAAAAATATATATAGAAGGACATCATAAGTGTAATAAAAGAGCATTGGTTGAAATTGTTGGGACATGTGTGGAGAGCAGGCCCAAACAGCAGAATTTATGCGATGACTGAGTGAAAGCCAAGTGGCAAGAGAAAAAGAGGGAGTACAAAATCAATGTGACTACAGGAGGTTATAGATGAGATTAACTCTCTAGGTATCCAAAACTGGAAGCCGAAGACAACCGACAGGAAACAGTGGAGGAACATTATTATATTGAATCAAACGACCCGACCCCCCCCCAAAAAATCTGGATCTGAAAAGACGCTCCGGCGACTAAACCTCTCTTGAGGTACATAGTCACTATATATATGTATATATGTTTAACACGACGAGTGAAAACTATCTGTATATGGCAAAATACTTATAGTAAAATCATGAAAATTTCTACGTTTGTGTTTTTGGATACAATCTTTTCAACTAAAATTTTTTCAAAGATGGCCGACTTCCGGTTCTACCGGAAGTCGACTGTAACTTTGTTATTTTGAATGTAACACCCTGTATATTAATACATTTTTGAAATCTACGTAATATTTTAGTATACTTTTGTCGGAAAACTTTTTTCGAAAAATGCACACTTTTCAGTTATTGATGTTTTTGTAGAAAATTTGACCGTTGAAGACCCTTATAAATTATTTTTTTACGAGGGGACCCTTGAAGATATGAGTTTCTCTTCGGTTACCTTAAGCAAGGTTAAACGTAATCGAATCTATGTTAAAAAATTTTTCATTTTATACAGGGTGTGTATAAAAAGTATTCAAAGTTTAACTTCATAAATATCAAATTTCTTCATTTTTTTTGAATAGAACCACCCTGTTTTTCCTATTTTAATGCATTCAGGGAAAGAAATAAGGTAAGTTCATGTATACTTTCCTATACCTAAGCCTTACCGTTATCCAGATATTTAATGTTTTCTGTAAATCTTTAGAGATGTGGTCTAAATTTTGATACAAGCACTAAGAAATAAAAATTATCATGTGAATTTACTTTTAATACATGGTAAATATGACAAAGTTTTTACAAGAACATGTGCTTTATTTGCAGTAAGATATCCAGATTGACCGCGATCGAAATCGCACATTGTTAGAAGAATAATTAACAATTTGTAGCTATTCGGTTCATTTTAAGCAAAAGTTAATCGAGTTAAACCATTTGTAAGAATAATAAGATATGCAGGTGTGGTCTAAATTCTGATACAAGCACTAAGAAATAAAAAAGTCTCTTTTTATATCTGTCTCTAAAAATCAAATCAAATTGTTTTTATTAATCCTATTTAAACTTTTAGTCGTTTCCGAGATATTTGAGGTTTTAAACTGTTATTATATTTTTTAACAAGTTTAAATATTTCATGTATACTTTTAGTAGGCTTTGTAATAAATGACACTTATTTAACTGACATTAGTTAACATCTAGAGAAGATTGTGAGCTAAGAGTTCGAAATTCCTTCAATTCCCTTTCTGAGATGATGAGAAGAAACGTAAAATTTATTGATTTTTTACTGGCCCTGTTGTAAGTCTCATCATATAAATGTCGACATAACTCTATGCAGGATGTGTGAACAGGAAGATGAAACTGTCAGTCATGTCTTTTGCGAGTGTCCGGAGTTATTGTCAATAAGAGAGTGTGTGTTCGGTGAGCCTACACCTGCCGACGGACTTTGGACAATTGAGCGAAAATTCTCAGAAATCAACATGGCTTCTCTAATAATACAGGACAGTTGAGCGAAAATTTATTTTCGATGTTGGGTCAGTCAAGCGAAGACTGCATCCCTGTTTTCAGTATTAAAATTTGAAAAAATTAGTACTAATTTCATGTAAGTATTTGTGAGAAAGGGTGCATCCTTGTTTTCCGTATTATATTTGCATGGATAAGTAGTAGTTTGATGTACGTATTTGTGAGAAAGGCGGCATCCTTGTTTTACGATTAAATTTTAATCCCTCGTTTTCGCTCAAGTGACCAGTACCCTTTTAGTGGGAATGAATATACCTGAGAGGATTTCTACAACGTTCGCTCAAGTGACCGGACCCGCTGCCGACATAAAGGAGGTCCTAGTGACCTGTCACCTTCCTGAGAAGGACAGGATGGACGATGACTTAGGAGGGCAACTTATCGGGAGGATATACAATGGGTCACTTGTGGCCTAAGTGCTGTGAGCCTACACTCACCCTCTCTACTCTACAGATACAGATGAATGTCGAATGATGATAATTAATTTGTTGATATGTATTTGATAATAAATGTTTCTTTATGTAAACTTTTGGTTCTTTTTCCGCATGCCAGTAGACATAAATTTAAAATCTAAAATTAAAATTTTGATATTATAAATGTATCACACTATATTGTGAATGTCTCCCCTGATAATAATTTTTAGTAGTTTATGCGGGGTTATGTACCTATGTTCTGATTGAAAGGAATGGTAATTGGAAGATAAAAATATATCAAAGAAAAAGAAATACTAATACATGAATATAAATTAACAAAGAATCATTACAATAAAAACTCTCATCAAAGAGCATATACTGTAAACGATATACAGATAATTTAAACGGAAAATATCCACCCCACATAATTCTGAAGCTGTTAAAAATCATATGAAGGGGGACGTCTTATTTAGTAGACGTTATAACTTCAACCCCCTCATTCCTATGGTCACCCCATCCAATTTTTCAGATGTAACACCCTATACAATATTTTCTTTCTCATTTTTTGGGGAATTAAACCACAACGTTTTTCAAAATTTGAATCTCAACGTTTCGGTAGCGTTCCGGCTACCGTTATCAAGATGAACTAAATGAGAATCAATTTTTCATCCCTATCTGACTTTATGAAAAAAATTTGACAACTAGACAATCAAAAATATTTTGAAGTTTAAGACTGCAAAACTTTGTTATAATATCAAATATGCATTTCAGCCGAATGAAGTCAAATTTGGTTACCAATTTTAGAAAGAGAAATTTCCAATAATCAATTACTACCTACCTGCGTTATCAGGATAGCATCATAAGTTTGTATCCAGGTTTTCTTATGATTTATAATTTAAATAGTTGTTAATCAATACACATTTCAATACACAAAATCACAAAACTGAGTATACAAATTTTGAAAACAAAAATAATCATACACAAAAAAGTAACAATAAACGCGTTTTATTAACATTTTCAATATAAGCGAAAAAAACGCAATTAAAAACCGTTCCTGGAACGTGCACTGAGAAAGAAAAGAATGAATAATATACGTCAAGGAACATACAGAAGATATACCCTATACAATGTTGCATTGTTGAATTCTTCTCTTTAAGGAGACTAGGTAGGTATAATACATAATTGAAAAAAAGTCAAATAGTTTTAATTAACGGATAATTCCAATTTACCAAATGTGACATTTGAAAATTCTTTGTTTTATGATAACGATACAATTAAATCCAAGTCTACAAGAAGTAAAGTTTAGTTGTCACTACATTAAATATCGTGATCTAAGTAATTTGAAAATTTATCAGTTTATAGTTTATCATTTTTTGTATTTCACATGCATATAACTGGTATTTATCGATTCGGTAATTTATTTAAATAACAAGGTGGTGACAACAATAATTGTACTAAATGCGACCAAATTTCACTTAATTTTAGTTTAAACTCATCATTGATAATAGGGCTTTTCTTGTCGTGTTTCCTTTGTTGAATTGCTACTTATCATCGTCGCATTTGACAAGGGAGATAATTATACAGTATTATTCCACCATTATTATTGTTATACAGGGTATCCCACGAGGTTGTGGCCAGTATATATCTCGAAAACTATTTGAACTACAATATTGAAATTTGGCGGTTATAATCCGTAAGTAGTATTACACATTTCAATGAATCAGCTACCATGTTGCTATGTCACATTTCGGTTCACGTAGTATTATTTTTAAAAATGTAAACGGGACAATCTGTATATTGTTCCACTGCCCTAAAGGCATCTCTTATATTAATCCAGAGATACCTATTTTTTGTGTTAGGTACTTAGAAACGACAAACTAATTTTAATAATAGTATATTATATACCGCGGGACTGAAGTAGTACATTTAATCCTGAAGGTAAAGTTTATGGCCCGACCGCAGGGAGGGCCATAATTTACCTGAAGGATTAAATGTACTTCAGTCGCAAGGTATATACGATACTTTTCGTACTTCCGGTATGAATTTATTAATTATTTCAATAATTTCAATCAGTTTTTTCTCTCTTCAACTCATTTAATAAACTGTCTTTAAAATAAGTTACCATAGTAACATTGCGTTGTGACAGTTATAATTTAGAAACATTGTCATTACTAGTGTCATTGTAAAGAAACATTGTTATTGATAATTATTGGTATCATGAGTGAAGAAGGTGTATCTGATATTGATAAAAGAGCAGCCGAAGTAGGTGAAGAATTGTTACCACCGAAATCTAGAAAACTATACGAGCAGCAGTACGATGCTTTTAAAAAGTGATTTAATCGTTCCGGGAGTTTCGTCAATATTTAATCCCGGAGGGATTAAATGTGACACTTTAGTACCTGTCACAAGGGAGTGAAGTTGTCACTTTAGGCCAGGAAGTACGAAAAGTTTTTTATTTGAAAAACAAAGAGAGCTGAGGAACAAAAATCATTTTATAGTAACAGTTAATTTAATTGTGAAAAGCTGTCAATGTCAGTGAACAATCGATTAGTTTATGCTACAGCATAATATGCTGTAGCATAAACATATTATGTATGTAGATATTTTGAAAAACAGAATCAGAAAATCTTACCAATATGTTACACTAGAAAGTATTGAAGCAGCGTGCACAAGAAATTTACTCAGATTTGAATGCTGCATTAATGAAGGTGGACAGCAATTTGAACATTACCTGTAAAATATACTATTTCGTTTTTATAAGTACCTAACACAATAAAAATAGGTATTGCCAATATTAGTATTGACGAGACCTCTAGAGCAGTGGAACAATATACCGGTTGTTTCGTTAACATTAGTATTTCTAAAAACGATACCACGTTACCCAAAATGTGACACTGTAACAAAGTAGCTGATTGTTTAAAATGTGTTATACTATACCTACGGTTTATAACTGCCAAATTTCAATATAGTAGTTAAAATGGTTTTCGAGATATATACTGCTCAAAACCTCGTGGGACACACTGTATATAATAATATACAGTATCTGCGATAATAAACAGTAGTACCGAAATAAAGGGTGCTGTGGAGCTGCTTATAAAATATATATCTATATATTTGACATAATGTCAAGTACAGTCATATCATGCGGGTCACCGATTCAACAGAGACATTCTCACAATTTTTGTTTTCTTTTATTGCGTTTAATTATTACTTCCAAATAAAATCCGTAAGATGAATAGGACAGACTTATGCAACTTTGATGGAAAAAGGAGGATATGTATTCAGTTTTTAACGCTTCTAAAAAGTCTTCCACCAGCGAAGTTTTTATTCAAGTAATATGTCAGTTTTGTGACTTTGACAATTCAAAGTGACAGTATGAATAATAAGAATCATTTTTCCGGTTTTTTGTATCCTCAAGCAAAAAATGGTAGAATTTGTTCAACCATCCTTTGCCGTTACGTCATAGTTGGTGACGTATTCTGCTGTTTTAGGTTTGTTATATTAGTTGCCTGTCATTCCACACTCAACCTCAAAATCATAATCAATGTCATATTTGTTAAGAATTGTTCTCAAAGTATGACAACTGAGTTGTCAAAAGTAACAAATGAAACTTTCGTTGACATAAGTTAAGGAATACGTTAATGTCATCAAAATTTCGTCTCATCCATTTCATGAATGAGAGATACAGATGGACAACGTATGGCGTAAAAGCAAATGATGGTTGAACAAACTAGTAGAATAATAGTATATTCTTCAACGAGTGCAGAATGATGGCTATTATTCACGCGGATGAAGTTTCCGCAGCGAGTTTTGGAATCATCCAAGTGAATATTAGCCATTCTACACAAGTAAGAGACTATACTTTCTCCACGACTAAAAAAAAAAGCTTCCAGTGAGGATCGAGCCCCAATCGTCCGCGCCAGAGTCAACTATTTCTACCACTAGGCTATAGAGCATGTTTATTTTCGAAAAGGGATACGTAACATAAAGTTTTAATCGAAACCCTCACATTCATAAATTATAATTGGGAGTTATAACTAAATATAACTACTGTTGTCCATTTTTTCTCTAAATAATACGTAAAATTATGATTCTATCATTATTTTGACGTTTCAAACGACGCGCTGTCAGAATCGATTTGCATTATTTGGTATTTGACGTTTTAAAAGAGACGATTTGATTTATTCATTTCAATCCATTTAAGCCTGAATTCTGATAATAATAGAATGTGATTGGCTAACGAGAGTGAATTATGTTTCATTATTCACTGTTGTGAAGAATATACATATATCATTATGTAGCTAAATGTGTAAAAATCATTTGTGCGTTATTATTTAGTCGTGGAAAAAAAATATTCCACTCGGAAAACCAGCCTGCGATTATTCTAGAGCTACGAGAAGGAATCAATAATGTTTTACAGCAATTACATCAACCACTTTTTTCATACATAATTGTTTAGTCACTTACAAAATCGATATTAAGGTCGTTTGCGTTGAAATGGGCAGCATTTTGAACACTTAAATTATGGAGAATAAAAAATTATCTTTTTCCATATTTATTTAGACATTTTGATTGGATTATAACCACACTTGATATTTGGATGGAAATAAATCTGATTTTTAATATTCCGTACTGTTTATTCTGGCGAAGAGTCTAAGCAAATTTAATATCTATAAGGTAACTACAACATAATATTTAATTAACTTAATATACACAGTGCACTGTGTTATTACTATCTATTCTTAAGAACCAACGTTTTAGAGCCACACGTCACAACCATATCAGAATATCAGAAGTAAGTTACCTACTAACAGTGGTTAGAGCGCTTTCAGTCGAGACACTTTGTGGCCGGCTACTACTGTGGAAAGAATCGCGCGGCTAAATATACATATCTATGTATGGATGAATGTATGTATGTATGTATGTATGTATATTGGAGTAATAGTCACAGAGTGTTAGAAGATCTATCCAGCCCCTTTTTTTACTCATTTCTTCATGGAAGGCTCAGAGACAAGAAGGTCCCTTGGACCATAAAGATACAAAAAAAAGAAGAATGGTTTGAGTTCGAGTTCCTAACATATTAATATATACAATATGTCTCAGTAAGCTGGAACCATATGGGAAACTTTTTTATTATTAATTTAAGGAAAAAAATGTATTTCCCATAAAAAGTTCTGCATGTTCTAAAATCTAAAAAACAATCAACAGATATCAATTTTTTTCAGTCGTGTACGAGGTATGTCAAAAAATATGAATTTTACTCAAGAGTAAAGTACCTTTATTTTTCAGAATATTGACAATAATTGCTATCATCAAAAGTTGATTATAATTGAAAGCTATTGTCAGATATCTGATATTATCCATCTGCCATGAAAAAATAATTTATGTTATTTTTACTCACTTCTCTGTATTAGCAATGATAATTCTGTATATTAGCAGTTTGCGTACATAACGATTTTTAATCCAGGATGCACTGACGTTAGTTAGTTTTATAAAATACAAGAAATGGCGGCTCTGTTAAGTAGTGAAGAAAAAATATAAACAATAATAAACAATCACAAAACCCATTTTTTCAAAATAAATGAATGTAATTGCATATTTGAACAAAGTTCTTGGTACTGATAAACTTTTTTTTAATAACATTTTCCGATATTGACAAATTTAAAGGTACTTTTTTCTTGAGTAAAATTCATATTTTTTGACATACCTCGCACACGACTGAAAAAAATTGATATCTGTTGACTGTATTTTAGATTTTAGAACATGCAGAACTTTTTATGAGGAATACATTTTTTTCCTAAAATTAATAATAAAAAAGTTTCCCATATGGTTCCAACTTACTGAGGCATATTGTATATATTCTAATTTTCCAGTTTTTGCATGAATGTAGAAAAAATATTGTATGTAACTCGTGCAAAACGTGTTTTTTGTACTTGTTGCATAATTAACCATTTCACTTGTTGCCTAATATTATAAATACTATTCATTTGAAGAATTCCTGATATATTGGAATCTCAAAACATCGTGAGTCTCAGAAGTAAGTCTCATCAGTAAATTGACTTTTGAATTATATTTTTTTAAAGTCAAAAAAAAAATAAAAGTTGATCTTTAATACTACTAATAAATTGTAATATAGTGTATTTTTATCAAATTAATAGCTGAAGAGCACTTTAAGAATTCAAAAACATGGTGAGGGTGACTCACATAGAATTGAAAGAGTTTTTTCATGTAACCAAGTGTTCAGTTAGCAGCTTTCGCAAGATTCTTCCAGTATATAGTGAACCGCAGGTAGCGAGGACAATAGACCATTCAAATATATTTGGAAGTGATAGATTTGCCGTGACAGTGCAGTGTAGTTCTAGATTATGCGATTTAATTAATTGAATAGTAAGTAATAGTATATAGTATAGTATAGTATATAATAGTAGTAGTATATCCGTAGCCGTGAAAAAGTTTGATTTGTCAAAAACTTGCACATAATAAACAGGGTTATTTTTATTTATGATAAACCCAACTCACACCCTATCATCGTTATAATTACTTTTAGAAAAAAAAAAGGTTTGATATAAAATTTGTTTGGTCACAGCTGAACTTTATTAATATTCTATCAAAAGTTCAGTAGCGTGCAAATTTAAGGGGATAAAAAAATAATAATTTCGTTTCCATTCAATCAAGGCGCAAAATGCAATTCAGTACTATTTTCTAGCATAAAAGTATGTAGTATGTATGTGTATATATCTTAGGTCACTTTGGTTAGTAGCTGTATATATTAGATTCCTGAAAAAGTGGTGATCATTTCCTGAAATTAGGGTGATTCAGAGCAGCCGTACTTTTATTCTGGTAAGTTTGGTAACTACTTGTCATCTGTCATTTCGGATTATTGTTTTGTATGCTTTGAACGGAAAAAAAACAGAAAAAATTGAAAAGTATCCATCAAAATGTCTGTGGAACATTTGGAAGCTGCAGAAACGCGAGAAACGTTGGTAAGGTAATATTTCATTTAGTTATGGAAAAAATACATATGATAATTATTTTAAGATAATTCACAAGTGGCGTAAAAATATACCCAGGTTTCATGAAATCTGAAAACCGATAGTAATCGTACTGAAAATTCTCGGCGACATACGAACCATACGTAATTTTTATGTCCAGGTCTTAGGTTCTAACGTTTAAATATCCTACTCATTGTCCATATTTATCGCTTTTGGATAATTGAGATACAATTGATTTTTTTCATCCTGCTTAAATTGCAATGTCCGCCTATGGTTTATTGCGGTTTTGGGGTCTTTTACCTGGAATCGTAAATGATAAAAATATATTTCAACTATGATGAGTTTGAATTTTCAATAGTTTATTCGTTGGGAAAATATATTAATTAATTGGAACGCATTGCTTAACACTATATAACGAATATTTATTTTAGGTTAATCAACGTTAAGGACTTATTTTAATCAAAGATAAAAGTTTTCCTCAGATCCCGAAATAGTTAAATATTTATATGCTTTTGGCAAGGCCATTTGAGGTTATTTAGTAAATCAGCATCGTCACAGATTCTCTGCTATCACATTCACATTAATTATATATTCTGTCTGTCTAAAATAACTCATGATAACTTAAACCATTCCAAGAATTCGTTAGATAATTACTAACTATGTTTTATGTTGGCGAAAGTTAAATAGCACTTGGGATGTAACACGTACATTATTCAGAACAGCCAGCATTGATGAATATCCTCCGAATCTTTCCACTCGGATTTCGTGGAAACTTTATCACTTTGTACGACAAAAAATTTTAATTGCATTTTTAATAAATTCTCACTTAGTAGTATTTCTTTCGGTCAACAATCAAGCTTAAATCATGAACCAAAGGTATAAGTACGGATATAAGCCAAGCAACGGAGCATGCAAGTATCCTAGTGGATAATCTTTGACAAAAATCCTAGTAGAAAACGGATGACGCCATTATATAAAGGACATTGCGTAGTTTTAAATGTTTGAACAACATTAACGTATCCAAAACATATCAAAATGATACTATGCATTATCCTTTCGCCTAACGGCTCGTGCCACAAACTTCTGCGCTCGTGGGAGAAGTGGTTTGCGTACAAGTTGTACACAATATTTTTTCTACAAGCAGATCTATTAATGAAAGAAATACAGTAATTTATATTTTCAATGTCCGAATTGGACAACAAATTTAAAAATTGTACACCAATAAGGGTGTGTTGTACTCTACTCTACTCTACAGATACAGAAGGGTGTGTTGTAACTCAGCAGGTTAACCTACTGGTCACTGGACCAAAGGTTAAACCACGTTTAACCACTATTCAGTAGTTAGGACTTTTTGCGTTGTAACACAAGGTGGATCAAGGGTTACGTAACCACTGGATCTCAGTTGACATTTCGACCTTTCGTTTCCTTAATTGTCATTTACATTATTTAGTTATTCAGTTCCATAGACGTATTTGAATACCTTGGCATGAAGATAAATAAAAACGGAAATGAAGGTATTGGAATGAATTGAAGGATCAGTAGATGTCACTTCGGCGCAATATTTAAAATAAATTTTTATCTTGCTGCGCAATTTATTCGAGAAATGTTGTGAGATCTATTGTAGAACCTAGTCGGTCAATTTATTCAGAATCTTTGTCGGAAACTGAAGGACAATAAAGGGGTGCTGGTAATTGAAATTAACATATATAATGATACGAGATCTCTGAGGAAAATTGAAGAAAAAGCAATAAGAGATCTAAGATAGAGTCCTAAGTTATCGCCTTTATTTCAAGTTAATGCTTTTGTTTGTTATTACAAACTTCATCAGAATGGTTATGAAAATATGAGAAGTATTTTATTACAAGTATGTTTGGGAACAAGATTATTGAAAAACTTACCAGAATCAGCAATTAAGCTCTAACAATCTATTGACCGCATTATACTAAAAATTTGGTTTTAACATAACAGCATTTCAAAGTATACAAAAATATCAGCATAGATTAATTTTCTATTTCTACACCAAGATGGTGTGGTTGATCAATGGTTGAATATACTGTATCTTACCTCTTTTTTATGTGGTAATTTGTTGATTTCGTAAATACGTATAAATTGAACTATTGAGCTATTCACATCACTTTTGTGGTGAAGACAATTTTTAGATTCATTTCTAATACCCTAGTATGTGCATGCGAAAAAAGTTACAGCCTGGCTGCAATTAGAAATCATCCGAAGCCATTGCTTTTCCAGAATATTCGGTTTTCGTTAGTAAAACGGTGCCGACTGTGTAGGTATTCAAAAAAATGGGGGCCATTTCGAACATCTGATGGAAACTAAACATTTGTAAATAAATAAGATTCGATCAAAAATTTGGGACTCTCGAAAAACTTGAAAATTCATTGACTTTAATTTTTTAAGCATAATGAAAAATAGGCCGTATCTCGATAAAAACTGATAATTATAAAAAGTACTAGGGGGCAAAAAAGTTTCAAATATAATGTGCTTAAATAATGGTGCCACAATAAGCATTAAATTGTAACGTACACAAAAATTTGGGGGGGGGGTTAAGGGATCTCAACTCCCATTAATTTTTAGGGGGGTGCAATTATTCCTCAATTTTTTCTTAAGCTGCTCTTATAATAAAAAAGCCACTTGTTAACTTTCATCATAATATGTCGAACAACTGTCGACATATTCGAAAAAATCAATTCTTATTTGGTAACTTCGAAGGGTTGTAGCTTTTTTCGCATGAATATTTGTACTAGGGTAACTTGAGTTGGATCGAGTAATTTTTATCCCTAGAATATGTGGTATGATTAATGACCTGCCTTTTTGTCACACTTTAGCAATGCGATATTTACGAAAGTTTTATTATATCACTTGTCAAAATAAATTTGTTGATAGTTTCTATTTTCCGTGACGAGGAAATAATTATTCCACATGAAATCAGTGGAAGCTGCTAATTGTACATTTAATGTACATAAGTGATATTTATTATAGTATCTATCTCCATTATTTTCAATATTCTATCTGAATGAACAGCTGCCAGAAAAAATATTGTACGTAACGCTACTCAAAAGTGATTTTACGGGACTCGCAGGCTTATCTGCCTACTCATTCCGTTAAACTTTCGGAACTTATTACGTTAAAAACTATTTCCATATAGAGGATAGTACACTGAGAATCGTAGCCTATGGTTTATTTTTGGAATAACTTTTATGTACAGCTAATTTTTTTTTGACATTTTTTGTCTAGTTTGTAGTATATTGATCCAGATTTATATGCTGTTGAATTTGTAAGTTTCATAATAAAAAAAAGTGTTATAATGAGTATTTTTATGGAACTAAAAATGGCATTTATCGCCAACCGTCAGTAAAGCCGTCAATTATCAAATTGATTTCTGGAAGTAAACAAACAGTTTACCTTATCCTATGCCAATAATGTACTGTATCTGCCCTGCGGCAGGTAAAGTGACATATGAGTCAGGTAAAGTGACATATGGGTCAGGTAAAGTATTTTCACTTTGACATTACTCGAAAATTATTATCTGTCAGTGTCACGCTTCTCCCTATTATGAAATATACCTCAGATTCTTATATTCCGAGTTCTGAACAGTTGGCGATAAAATTCTGTATGCACCACACCAGAAAAGTGTCTTTATCGGACTCGCCAGTTATTCGCCTCGCTTCGCTCGTCTCATAATTTCAGACTCGTCCGATAAAGAATCACTTTACTGCCTTGTTACATAAATAACTATTAATGAAATAATTATAATATAAAAGTAGAAAAAATATAGAAGGTTAGATTGATGTTATTAAATAGTTTGTGGATAAGTAATAAAACCAACAAGGAAAACAAGAATTCTAATCTATAACGATGGATTCACCTAAAATTACAAATAAGATTATTCTTTAGATTTCTTTCTACTTAATATTCTTTTGCACCTTTACATTGCTCCTTCCACCTCTAAGCCCATTTTGTGCATCGTCCAGTGTGTTTTCCACTGCTTTTCTAATTTTTCGGTCTGTTCTAATATTTTCATACTTCTTCAGTTCCCTGTTATTCTTGTATATATTTAAAGTATATTGGTTCAGAGGCCACCCTGTAAGAATAAATAGAGCCCACTCTGTAATACTGTATGGAATTAAGGTACCCTAAAATACCTACGAAACCAATTTTTCAATGACTTCGCTTTAAAACTAGTTAACAACGAGAACGACACAAATTATGCCGAAATTAACTCCAAATACATCAATTTCCGACTAAAAAAACTCGTAAACCATCAATTTTTTCCATTCGGTGCAAGTTGCGAGCAGAACACAGCTGCAACATTATTTATTATCTATTTAAATAATGAAATAAAAACATCAGCACAGCGTTTTAGACCTCAGATGCACCCGCTGGTTCATGAAGGTTCCGAGTCTGTAGAACTATTTAATTTTTAGGGTAACGCGATATTCGCTTTCACAATATTTTCATCTCAAATGAGCCAAACTTCATTAAACTGTCAATTGATTATTAAAATAGTTATAAGGGAAATGGCCTGGCTTAAACATTTAAAAATGGAAGGGTAGGTAGCTATATTAATACAATATAGGTACATAATTTATACTTTAAAAAATGGTATGGTATGGGTATCTTCCTAAGTCACGAATTTGGTTAGGTATAGTTGGCCAACTTATTTGCATTTTGACAAAGACTATATATTGAGATTAGCAATTATTTGGTTGGTTAGATGCGGTAGCACCAAGTTGGAAACATACCTACTCGAAGCCCATTGGTTTGTACCTACACTGTGGATTCTCATTCACATTTAGTCCTATCAAATTACATTTTTCGACAATGTGTATACCCACATAGGCAGGTAGGTACCTATTAAAATATTCTCGAGCTTCGGTTGGAATATCGTTAAATTTTATATTTTATATTATATTTATATTTTATTTTCTATACGTCCCCACCCTTTTATGATCATTTGTTCCATATTTACAGTTTAAAATATTCTTTATATAGGTATTATGCGTAACCTCTTTGAAATATTTATTGAAGATTCTTTTACCCACCGTCAGCTGGCGACCTCGAACGACAAAACGCTAAACTATCCTTATCGAAGGAGGGGATTTAACGAGTCGACTCTTTCCTATTCATTCGCTCTTGAACTGTGAGATGCTTGTGTATAGCTAGATATGAGTTAACATTACGATCAGTTGTAGACAAACTCTCGCGTTGTGCAGTTCGAAGTGCTAAGGTACCTATACCTACAACATTTGAAATCGAAGAAAATATTTACAGACTTTTAAGTTGATAGTTTTCTTATGACAACGAAATTGGCTAACTACCTAAATATAAAATTTTTTTAAATTTGTAACGTTTATTTAAATGAATTTAATTATTATTACTAACTGATTAATAGTAATATAAATGTGTATCATTCACTCTGGTCTGGTGAACAAAAATTAAAGGGTAAATTTATTACAAATAAACATACAAGTGTCAGATTCATATACCTATCATCAGCTGTCCGGGGATTCGAATCAACTTTTCTGCGCAATCTCGAACCCCACTTCGTTTGCCATAGAGGAGAACAGCTGAGTTGAGATACAAACTCAAAACATACAGTTCGTGTTTTCAGTACACATCTATCCATCGAAGGAGAGAGTGTAATATGCTAAGATAGCTGAGTGCAAAGCACTTGAGGACTTAGACAAATTTTTTCTCCTTACTATAAGTGACTTTATTAGTGGGTGTTGTGCGACTTTTTTTATTTATTTAATTTGGATATGTTGCCTCAAAATATGGATTCTTCAAGATCGGAGACACTTTCTTTGAGTGGTCAACCTATTTTTGGTTCGCAATTGGTTGATAAAAATTCTGCTACTCCCTACTCTGATGCTACTCAGGTAGGTGGGATTTTTTTAAAAATTTTAAAAGAAAAATATTGTGAAGTGTTTTGTGACATCTTTTGGATAACGTTTTTTTAATTCTAATTTTATGCAGGTATGAAATTAAAAATTAAGTAGGTAATTCCCCAATCATAATAGATGATTAATTTTATTAAATAAAAATTTTTAAATGCATGCATTCTTATCGACTAGTAGATTTACTTTTCTTTTTAATTCTGGCATACTTCTGAACTTTTTTTAATCAATGGAAAATATAATGACTCAATAGGTACATATGAGAAATTCAAAATAATACGCGATTTAGGAAAATACAAAAAAAAATATCTAAAGGACTTGCTGTAGCCTCGCTCGTAGCTATTAAGTTAAGTTATTGTGAGATGATTTTCATCCAACTCTGAGATTGTTGGAATACTTTCCCAAAATATCAAATCCACATCAAAAATACCAACATACACCTATGCATAAATAAATAATATAGGTACATAAGAAATATAAATATAATACAAAATATAATTTTTGATCGTATAAAAATTTTACATCTCTAAATCAACTAGGTACAGCAATATAGAAATTTTAATTTATTGAATTCAATATCATTGATACAAGACCATACAAATAATATCAACATCTAGTCCTAATATTTCAATGAAAAATAATGAAGTTTTATTTACTTACTGCAAAATTCCTTCACCAATATCTATTTCAAATCTTACTCAACAAATTGGAAAAGTAGGTAATAGGTAATTCCGAGGGTAATTCATTCGGTAATTTATCAAAAAATATTGATTCAGTCAGTTGAGTACAAAGTTTTCCTTAAATTAACTCTTGGGATCTTTTTCTATGAGGAATTGAATATTTAGAAATATTTTTAAATGGAATGGATTTTGTTTTGAAGTTATCAGTCAAATATACCTACGTCTACCTATCAACTGAAAAATAAACAAAACAGAAGTTATGACCTACAAACTTTTGGAAAACTTGCACCATATACCTATGTATGCCTTATCAATAATTGAAGTAAAACCGAGAGGAAAACTTACAAATAAATTTAAAGAATGATAAATTACTTAGTCAACTATTTAGATATTTTTTTACTTTTACCATTCAAAAATTATATTTTCACGAATATTTTCATTGAATAGAGAGTTAAATTATGGAACATAAATATTTTTAAGTAAAATTTTTAAAATTTTCCACATCATATAAAACATATGAGGTGTATTAAACAAAATATTATCATTATCTAACACCAACAATATATTTACGAAAGTAACTGTAATGCTTAATAATATTTAACTAACTTTGTTTTTATCCTGTGGGTATTTAAAAGTAAATTGTTATGCAAAGCGAAATAAATAAATATTCATTCGTTAATGGTTGTTGTTCCTGTATTTAGCTACATTATATTTTTACCTTGACCTTCGTTTAACTTACACCAAATTGGCCATGTAAATTGTAATGAGTACCTAAATGATTCCGGGTTGAATACATGATTTATAATTAATACAAATATTAGAACTGATATACTCACACCATTTGTTTTATTACTTGTCTAACATTTTTATGAAAAAGTTAAAAATTTAATTGTATAAGTCGAGGTATACTTAAATACTTATGTGAATAGTTAGAAATCATAATATTTACAAATCAAATACATACATAAGTATAACAAGGAGGTGATTAAACAATATTTTTTATTGATGCTTATGTTTAATAACTACGAACTTTGTCAATGTCAATGAAAATCTTGTACTCTAAACGTTTTTTCTGTAATACCTATACCTACACTTCGAGCTACACTTAATATATTTCTAAATTCTCATTATAATTTTTGATATTGAATTACTTTTTACAAGTGAAATAAAATCTTTGTAAGGTACCTGAAAATGATAGATTGCAAATTTATTTTGAAATTATTTTATAGAAAAACTTATAAATGTAGCAAGGGCAAAGTAGAGGCACAAAAATTTTAATTCAAATTTACGTAGCGACATTATATGTTTTACCACTAGTTAGTAAAACATTGTGAATTAGAAAATAAAAAGTTGAGGTGAAATGGAAATACCTCGGAAAATACTTATTTTCTATCGAAATTGAGTACTGCCGATACCAGATATCACATAGTTATATACAAAAATATTTGGATCTTTTCTTTAAAATATTAAAATACTCTCGAAAATACCTTAGGAACATTTTACTGAAATTCTGTTTCCTGGCAAAGTTAGTAGGTACTTAAAAAGAACTTGAATGCCAACAGGCAATTTTTAATTTATGAACTTTTTCGTCTGTATATTTTTCGAGATATTTTCTGTAAATATAAGTGAATTTTCAAGCACATTGAGAAGTTCTAATTATCTCATTTAAAATCCAACACAACAGAAATACTTATTTATCGGGAATTTATTTTGAATAATTTATTTATATATATATATAAATAATAATTAAAGAAATTGGTATATTTAGCAACATGTTTTATGCTTAAGGCGTGATAAAAACACGAAATTTTGTTGAATCAAAAGTCACAGAAGTCTTATTGGCTTTTGTGAAATAACTTTAAACAATAAGTGTATTAAAATTAGCTCATCGTTTATATTAAGCGTGTTCGATGTACGAAATAACGAAATGTTTCTAGAACCGCAGATAATTCTTTTACTTGTGCATTTGGCAAAATCTAGAGTGGATCTCTTGCCAACAGATTCATGAAAGAGCGCGAAAATAGTAAAAAACTTGCCAAAAATCGTTTAACAGTTCCCTGGCTTTTTCCAGTGAGCAAACATTTTTCTATACTGGCATGACAAATTAAATATTTAGATAGTAGAGTTGTCTATTTTAAAAACATTATGTCATTTTATTTTCATATATATAAAAATAGAGAACCTACCAAGAAAGTTAGTTTCACTGATTTTGTTAAATTTATGCTAGATGAAGAAATTTTATTGAAAAGAATAAACAAAATGTTCATTCTTATAAACTACTTTTTTGTTGAGTCACAGCAAACAGTGTATTTGAACTTCAGTGCAAAAATATGTCTAATCTCAGGATCCTAATTTTGAGGAGTGTGTAAAAACATTAGGTCATCAGAGTGCCAGAAAATCATATATGCTATTACTACTTAGTTCTTTCAAACCTAACCTTATCATTGAATTTTTTTTGATGTTTCTTTTATGATAATTAAGTAATACTCGAGGTAATATTTTCCAATTCGATAAAAAACCCATTTATCAATGCACAAATAAATTATATACTTACATATTTTTAAGATAAAAACTTCGATAAAAACAATATACGATAGATATTCCTAAATAATATACTTCTATTTATTGGTTATGTACCATAAAAGTTGATAAAAACATCATAAAATTGAAAAACCATTCAATTTTACATCTCCGATTTTTCAATTGTAGGATGACTGATATTTTTACGTTAGTATATTATGTGAACAATCTGATACGTTCATGTACCTAGATAATTTTTAGTTTCTTTTTTTTCAAATAGGTGTGCGTGGGCTTATCTCTAATTTATCACTTAATATCTGCAAATTTGAAATATAATCAGCCATTTATTTAACGTACCTAATTTACCTAGTTAATGACCTTGAACATGAACTGCTGATGGGTACCGTGTACATACTTAAATGCATTTTAATCCGGAATTTTGCAATCAAGAACTTCGTTTTATATTTCTTTTATTCAAAATCTTTACGTACGTACACTCAGAATTTAGTTATATTGCATGTGAAATAAAACCTACGGAAATTGATTTAAAACGAGATTAAAACTCCAACCAAACATTGCTTGAAGATGTTATTTTAGTCATTGTTGCCAAAATAATAGTCAAAAATTGCTGTATCGTTTTAAAGATCAACAGGTTTCGAATCTGGAACACAATTATCTGCTATCTAAATTTCCAAACTCTACTCTGAATCGAAAGTTTTATTGGTTGTGTACAAACTACATTAATTTTTGAACCCGTGACCATGCAATAATTTTTTTTCGTGATAGTTTTTTCCACATAGATTTAATAATAAATCACGAGATAAATCCTCAAAAATTTATCGTTTTCAGTCTGATAATGTCAATATTCTAAAGAAATATTAAAAACTCGCCTGTTTTTATTAGGATTGAAGCACACATTTTGGCAATATATTAGTTTTTTATAGCTTTTAAAATACTTAAAAACAACATTGTATATTATTTATTTTAAATTTAGATGTTATCATTTTTGCCTAATTTTAGATGAGGTCACATATATTTCGAATAAAAAGAACGACAGTTCGTTGACCTTTTGCGTTTTGATAATATTTTAATAAATGCGTAAGTAACCTTTTCTAACGCAGATGTGAATATGTTCCAACGGATCTTTTCAAAAGAATTTTATCATTTCTAGTATAATAACGTCTGTATATTTCTCGGCGTATTTGCAGAGTCAGGAAGAGAAAGTGCCTGGAAATAAGTCTATGGCCTGGAATATGTTCAAAACTGGCAATTTTTGATATACGTCTGAAAAGATTGGATTTAAATGAAATTCTTTACGCTGCTAGTTAACATTTTCTTATTTACTTTTACTCATTTCTTTCGTCTGTAGTGGAATTTATATCGACTTATTTTAGAAATATTGAACTTTGTGGAGTTGATGGTATTTTTTTATTTTTGTAAGAGTATTCTATCTTTTTTTTTATTGCGATGTACAATGCTTGGTACAATGTATACCTACATTCAATTATTATCTTATTCTATTTATTAAAAAAATAAGTCAAACAAATCTATTGCACTTACTACCTATATGTGAATATTTGCTAAAGAAGATTTATCTCAAAGAATTATCTCAAAATCAAAATATTTACTGAAATTTAGAAGTGAAGCGTAGTTAGTTGGTATTATATACTTAACAACTTACATATTTTATATTGTTTTACAACAAATATGTGTATGTTTATAACATAGCGGAAACTGTGGTTATACAAAATTAGGAGTATTTTCATTTCCAATACGAATGAGCTTTATTAACTATAGAAATATAATAATTACTTATTGTATAAGTACTTTACCCGTGTGGATAAAATCTCTGATAAAACGCAACTAAAACACGAATGCAAAACAAAGTTTTATCCACATTCACAGTAGCTTAGAAACAGTTATTTGATATTTGCTCTGGCAGCAGCTGTAACATGAAAAATTATTGTTATTGGAACATTTTTGAGAGGTGTGGAATGTAATTGAAGATTTTATTTTCCATTATCACTAGTGGATACAGTGGTATACTTTATATTCTTTATAAGTCGATGAAACTTTAATTAAAAAATAAGTTTAGCTCTAAATTCCAAATTATCATTAAAAGTAATATTTTACGTTGTTATTGTGTGTAAGATTAACAATTTATTATTTCTCTTTGAGTCACAAAAACCATAATTTGGATAACTTCTAGTGTAACGTTTTTTTGGTTTGAGTGAAGTGTGAGTCATACAAAAGTGTGTATAATGATACGAATCACGAACAAAAATCGTCAATATAGGAATACCATAAATCAACTGTAGTAATAAGTGGCACATAAATTATATTCTATAACTTGTCTTTATTATGATACCCGGTTCAACACAGTTTTAAATTCAGATATCATGGGTTTTATATCAATAATAAAAGAATGCACGAAAAAACCTTGAAAAAAACAGAATGAGAAATACACATATAATTTTAGTTTTATGACTGTTTCTACTTCATAAATATGCAGGACTCAGTATAACGGGTAAATTGTCATTATTATATATATATGCCTGACCAAATTAGTTGATTTGACACACGAAACATTTTTTTACCAAGCCCAACATTATGCCTTTTCACACGAGATAGTGGAATTAACAAACGCTCAAAACTCACCCCAGATCTCTCTAGATTATTTATTTCTTTGTTAAGAAAGTTAAGAATAAGGTCAAATGAAAATTAAGGCAACCAAAAATCTAAGCTTCAATTAATTTGATTTTTTAAATTTTGTAATATTGTTAATAATAAAATTTAATTAGGCTGAATAATAGGTAATAACAAAATAATTTCTGTAAAATCTTTTACGTGATAAAAAATTGATTAGCAGGAAAATTTATTTGAATTTTCCGGAATTTTCAATACCATCTTATCACGTTTTTGAACATATTTTACTTATTCGACAATATTTTGTGTATACAGCGTGAAAAATGTCATTATTGATAAAAATTGTTCTGAAACCCCATAAAATGAGAATGAAATTTAAATCAACTTTTTCGAAACCCGTCTCATTTTTTGCCCAGTTTAATGAAAACCGCATGAAATTTTGCACCAAGTTCGAAAATAATGTACCTACCATAAATAATTTTCAAATTGTCCTGGGCGATGGGTGGGACGTTATATTTTTTCTTCTTAAAACAAAAAGTTTACGCAAATAATTTAAATCATAATATTGAATACTAGAAACGAGCTATCATTAATGCCGTTAACAAAATTACCCCAGAAATGCTGCGAAAAACTTACAAAGAATGTAGAAAGATAATTGAGAGATGTTTTGAAGCTGGGGGAGAATATATTGAACAGAGGTTTTTGTGTACTTACTGTTTCTTACATTATTATAATGTATTTTTATTTTTGATAGTGATTACAATTCCTGTATGATAAAAAAAGTTGATTTCTTTCAACTTGGATGAATGTTTATTTGATTGAATATTCGCAAATATCATTGGACTGTAGTGCTTATAAACCATAAACAAAAAAAAATATTTTGATTGGTTTATTTCACGGCATTTATCTTTTTGATTGTTTTATCCTATTTTTTTTGGTGCGAAATTTGTGGTCAATAACCTCATGTTTCCTTCAAAGTTGTAAGTCGAGTCAACGGAGAATAACATTGAAGATAGGACTCTCAGTGGTGTAGGTACTTTTTTTTAAAGGATACGCATTAAGTATTCGTATTTTATGCATATTAAATATTGTACCAACAAGTCAGTGAAATGAAGTAAATATTTATATTAAGAATACTTACATGATGTATAATTATACTAATATTTACTTCTTCGAATCAAGAATTTTTACTTTTTTGTTCCGCCATTGATATAGATAGTTAAATGATCTTAACGTCATAGTCTAAATAATGATAAACAATTTCATAGCTATTAACATTAAAACTGTTTTTTTTGCTGTTATTTTTAAGGCAACTGTGTAAACGTGGTGACCCTATACAGGATGACTGAAAACCGGATGACATCTAACCAAATCAGTGTGAAATATCCGAGGAAATATCCTATTGTTAGAGTAAAAATCACCAAAAAAGTCTTACCGTAACTAATGTTGGTATAAAAAACCGATTTTTGTATCATTTCCGAATACTTTATTCAACCCATTGAATACGTTTCAACAAATTGTCATAAAAAAGCAGATAGGAATTATTATAATTTATATGAGTCTATCAATTTTTATATTTTGTTGAAAAAAATAATTTCTATTTCTAAATTAGTTTCCAATACACTAATATCGATACTAAGATTCTTGAAACCTTATTTTGTCTCCTTTTTTGTTCTTGGAATATCATTGACAGTCAGTTAAACCCGAGGGGAAAACTGCTGACTAAAATTTATACACTTAAATACCATATTTGACAAAAAATGCCAACATTACCAACTTAAAATACCAAAAATTACCAGAAAATACCAACATTACCTCAAATATGACACGCGAGTCGACATGGTTATATCTCTCCCTGTTTATATTTATGTGGTTGTGACAAGGGTGGCGACGATGCAAGATTTCCTCAAAATTTTCATTTTTAATTATCGATGTTACTGCGCACGCGCATATTAAAAAAAATATCCTGAAAACTTCACGATATTTTCACAAAATTACTATAAAAATACCGATAATACCAAACATATTACCAAATATTTCCAAAAAATACCAAATACTTCCAAATAATATCAAATTTTTGTTAAAAATACCAAAATATTACCAAAAATACCACTAGTACACCAAATACGATCAGTGGGATGCTTCTCCTCATTGTGGGTATCTTATAGTTGCGCAGATAGGGAGGATGTCTTCGATATTGTTTCACCTACTCTAGAGGTGAGCAATTCCGACATCTATTGGTATGTTGTGTTGCATATACCTCTCCTATTTCACGCTAATTTGAGATCCTCATTGGGTATTGTCGGCTGAATGCCTATATGATAATTTTTGTGTGTTGAAGAGAGGTATTTTACAATATATTTAATCTATTCACCTATCATCATATTAATCGAGAATATATTAGAATTATCACAGGGACAAAAAGTCTACTGAAATTATAGTGATAAGGTTTTAAATCTAATCTTATTCAAATCAGAAATGTTTGTCATTGTTTTTCGTTAGATTATCATAGGTCGAGTCATAGGTAGTATCTTAATCTTGTTTTTACATTGCGAAGTACAAATATAAAACAAGATAGACAACATTGATTATGTTGAAATTTTGAGGAAAAAAATTCAACTTAAAATATAGATATTAACAGAATGGGTTCAAATTCATTTATGCCCAAAATTTTGAGATATTTTTTCATCAATGACCACAAATAATCACGTAGTCGTAGGAAAAATTTTGTACATTACTCATGCGAACCGTCTTACTAGTAAATCTCAAATTCTAACAGTATTGGAAGATAAAATAATACTAGGGCCGTTGTCTAAATTTAACTTCAACTTTCATTAAATTCAGCTTATGGAGTAAATGTACCAAACATGTCTTATTTTCTAAATTTTTGAAGGTGCAGTTAATCTACGTATATTTTATGTACGAGTGGGGTGCTGCGAATGTTTTGCAGAGATTCGAGACTTGAGATTTCCGTTTAAAATTAAACACGGCTCAACGAGCCATTTCCCGTCATAAATAATCCGAAACCTGTGCTAAGCGAAGCCCTATAGGCCCTACTACGCAGCTAAATTAAATAGAAGTGAATTCCTTATATTTTTTGTCAACACGCAGATTCTTGTTCGAAACTGGCAATATCAAAGGAAAAGAGATTAAAAAATGAGTAGAATTTCAAATTTATATTATACTGCGAGTATTACGTTTTTTTTTTCATCTTTTAGAGATCAAGTCGCTTTGTTGTTTGTATTTCGAAGGTAGAATGTGATAAAACATGGGAAAAAAGCTAATACAGCTTTCCATTTTATTTTTAGAGAAGCTTTATAAAACAAACCGAAACAAAGCTATTGAATTTTATTAAAGTTTCAATCAGTTTTTGAAAAAATGATTGCAAATTTGTATAAACAATTTTTGCGTGTTGCCATTTCTCTTATTTTTGATTCAAAGTTTGAAGTTCATCAGACGTGCAGTAAATAGAAATACATCCGAACATATGATCGAGTGGATTTTGATGAAAACATCACGCACGAAAAATTTCGATATCGACATGTCTTGCGAGATGTATGGCGTCGTTTCGGGACCAAAAAATTAATTTTTTATGTCAGGTAGAAAGTTGTAAGTTGGGGATCCGGGTCACGTATAAAATTGGCAAAATCCTTCCAGTGAAAAGTATCTCGGCATTAAAAAAATGTGTGCCCATTACTTATTTTACACAAATAATAGTATATTATTAAACGAGCAATTTATGGTAGCCATTATTCACGATGGTGACGTTTGCGTCACGAGCCGCAGGTGAGGGACGCAAGTAAACCGAGTTAATATTGGCCATAAGCTGCGAGTAGAATACTATACTTTGTCCACGACACTTAATTTCTCTATTAAATAAAAGTCAGTAACGATTTGGAATTACTAACCTCAAAATGTTCTGACAGCTACATAAAAATATGATTTGACATATATAGAGATGGGCGATACTGTGTAAAGTATCAATACGTACCGTTACAAATATATTGTTTTAAAATACTTGATATTGAAAAATATCGTTATGAAAAGTATCAATACTAAAAATTACAATATTCTATCGATACGATATATTTCAGAAACAAATTTCCTGAACAAAATACACAGATTTAATAGTTTATTTCATAATGTACCCCCATCTCTAGTCGTGAATTATGAACTTATACACTCCAGTGTATTATAAACCATAATAGTAGATATATGGGTACCATATACCTTTTGTTAGGAGGTAAAATATTGACTTATTGTTAGGTTGTCTCGGACAAATAACATAATATCTTATTTTTTATCTATACTAATGTGTATAATACGACATCTATAGGTACTAAAAATAAAGGTACCTATTCAGAAATATGTCCATTAGAGTGGGCATAAATAAACTTTTAATTTTGAAAATATCGTCTCAGATGGCAAAAAAAGTACTGGTAAATTTTGAGCCATTAATATTGATGATAAGAGATGACATCGAACTTTTTTATTTCCTATTCAAATAACATTGGAATATTCTTTTTGCTTTGATTTTCAATTCACTCCAACGAATTGATCTCTTGAAAATCAAAACATATTCTTGTAGGAAATTTAGCGATCCACATAAATGGTTTGAGATGATTTTTCGCTAAGTTTACTCTTTTAGAAGTTTTTAGAAGTTATTCGATATTAAAGTGCAACCTTAATCGTAAAGAATAAAATTTTTTATAATTTATCAAAAAATTATCAAAAACGACAGTGATTTTAGCGGTAGAATATAAAAAAATATAATAACTACTTTGAATAACAAATTAACAATAATTCAACATAATAAAATTTATAATCTTGACAGTAATTACAAAATATCCTTTTACCGCTTTTTATATAAATCGTGCTGAATGACATGAATTTTTCTTTGCGAATCCATCAAATGAAAACGACGAAAATCATAAGAAGTGTGATATTTTATGTTTTGCAATCATTATTTTGTGATAAATTAGGTATAATGGTCAAAGTTATCCTTTAAGGTTGGACTTTAACCTCGAATAACTTCTAAGCGAGCGAAAAATCATCTCAGACCGTTTTTATGGCTCGTTAAATGTCTTACAAGAATTTGTTTTGATTTTCACGAGACATTCATTCGTTCAAGTGCATTTAAAAAAATCCCATGTTATTTAAAGGAGAAATAAAAAAGTAGTAAAAGTCACCTTTCAACATTAATATTAAGGGTTCAAAATTGATCGGAATTTTGTTTTCGTTGATAAAAAAAATATCTGGCCCATCCTAATGTGTACCTATGTGATTTAGAATTCATAAATGACTACTAGGCTTTAGGGATAACCAGCTTTCAGGAAAATGTATTTTCTACGCTTTGACAAATTAGGCAGGATAATATATGTGTATTGAGTATATGTATATTGGGGAGACATCCCCTGAGACCTAGAAGATCTATTGTACCCCCTCTACTGAGTTGCCGAGGAAAGTTTCAGATACTAGTAGCTCCTTTAGTCCTATTTCCATGAGAAATTCAAGGATATTACCAGGCTTGAACTTAAGTTTTCTATGCAGGATAGAACTCAGTATGATCTCGTGAAGTCAGTCTATTCTACTGGTCATACTATAGTACTTGGAACGACAAACTCAATAAACTAGGCGAGAACAATATAATCACCTTACTATGGATTCCAGGACACACTGGAATAGAAGGAAATGAAATAGCAGATAAACTAGCAAAGGGGGGGATTGAAATACCTTCCTGGGGGCCTGAACCTTTTTGCGGTATGCCGAGAAAAAGGAAAGATCTGACCATTGGAAAGATCTAGTGGGGCTTATACAATCAAAGACTCTTCTGGTGACTACAACCTGTTGCGATCAAATTAATGCATAAGTAAATTAAAACTACGCTAAGAGATTTAAAACGGACTCCAACAGGACATTGTCGCCTGAATGGGCACCTGAAAAAGCACAAAATAGTAGAGGAGGAAAAATGTAGATTTTGTGACATGTAAGAAAAAACCTCCATCCACATACTTTCCAACTGCACAGCACTCCAGAATCCTAGAGCATAGTACCTGGGAGATCACTGGATAGGAGAGAAACATTTACCCAAATTGGAGCCTGCAGATATCCTAAAATTCCTCCAAGACTAGGACTAAAGGAGCTTCTAGTTTTTGAGACTCCTCAGGAACTAAGATGAAGTAAGGGGGCACAATAGATCTTTTACATACATACATAGATAGTACTCGGGACGGGTTTTGTTTTAACTGAAGACTTCACAAATCGGAAAATATATTACTTATTTGTTAATTAAAATTAATACAAAATTATTCATTAATTCGAAGCAATTACCTGTATATTGATTTAAATTGTGATTAAATCTTAAGACCTTCATAAATTGGAATATAAGCGCTTAAGAAATATTGCAAAATACAAGTAATTGAATGTTTTTCAAACATCTTTGAGAGCAGGATATTGCAAAACTACAAGGTTTAAAAAATTACCATAAAATTTAATTTTATATAATTTATAATAATGGAGAGTCCTCCCTACTGGTCGTATCGGATTAATTATTCTAAATAAAGAACTTCAACAGGAAGAACACTTAGTGGATATAATTGGGGTTTTCTCAAGTAAAGTGTACTTTCCTTAATCTGTTCAATCGGCTAACAAAACCGAGACGAAAACCCTCAAAAATATCTCTGTCTTGATTCAATTTGACGTCTTTTAAGCTAAATTAAAATTCTTTTTTCTCTTATTTTTTAGGAATCGAATCACAATAAAAAATTCGACAACTGTTGTTGCCTAACCTAACCTAACACATTAAAAGCTTGTACAATTTATAACGGAAAAGATCTAGACTAGAGAGCAAACACCATCCATAATTTGCCTGTCCTATATACAATGCAATGAAAGGAGAGAATACGGTGTACCTACCTTCAACACGAGACAACATTTGTTCAGAAACTAAATGAAATAGATCTCTGTACTGGTTAAATTATATGTAGCTATTTGAATAATATTCTTAAGCTAAGGTCGTTTGTTCTCTGTGAAAACGATGTACAATGTTTGTTCGTACCTACATATTCTGTTTATAAGTTTCACAATAATCTAAAGATATTACTAATCTCTGCCGTGAATTGAGTATAACGGGATGACGAATGTAGGATATTAAACCGCGGGAGAAGATATACAGCAGCTTGAGAATTGGTACAAAAGTATATAAGCAATAACACAAATTATTATGAAATATTGCGTGGCTATATTTCTGTAACAAGAAAGATTGATGTGCTTGTTTGCTTTATTGTGATTAAATATATGTTTGTGGAGATTATTTTTTTGAATAAATTGAAAAAATTTTATACTTGCTTCTACTAACTTTAATTATAGAAAAGATAATCTAATGATGCCATGTTAGCAAATTATTAAGTTTCTACTAATATCTCGACTAATATTAACGTGTTATAAATTTAATTCCTCCAAATTGTTTCTATGGCATTTGCTTAGTTATTTTGCTTCTTATCTTTTTCATTCCATCTTTATTCTATATTTTCTTTCAGTCTTATGCCCATTCTGTCATTTCTTTTATTCCATCGTTTCTCTTTTATATCTTATTCTTCAAATTTTCCCCATTCCTAATTCTATTCGAAGCTTACATCACATTTCATGAAGTCTTCTTATCACACCTCGTTATCCATGTTCATCTAGTTTCATCATCACTTAACTTTTTGCCTCTGTTTGAAGGTTAGACATAGTTGAATCGAAAACATCCAGAAAATGATTTGAAAATCCGGTTTGGGTGTAGAATGTAGAGAATTGTTGGAAAAAATAAATACTGGTTGAAAAGCCGGCATACCGAGTTAACCTTACCTTTTTTTGTGAGATTTTTTCAAACGTCTTGATATATAATTAAGAGACGATAAAAAGTTTGAAAATTACTACCGTTCCCACACAGGTAGGTAGGTAGGTAGGTGATTAACCTAAAATTTGATATGGGTCAGACACTGGAGGCCATTAGGATATTTACGTCATGGTCTTTGAATTCGGATATTTCTTATATTGTATTGAAAATTGAGAAGGCGTTTTCATAGAACGCTAAACAATTTTTTTCGATATCAAATAACTTGTTTAGCATTTGATTGAAAGTTTTTGTTGAGTTGATTTATGAAAAAAGTTTAATTTAGGAATTTATAAGAAGAGTTGTTCCCCAACTTCACTGCCGTCAGCAGTTTTTCAGTTGTATGGATTCTATTAAAAAACTTGGCCTTACAAATTTTGGATTATTCAAGATAACTTTTAACTTTGTGAAAAAACAAATAGTGCACATGATGTACCTACTCAGAAAATAATAATAGATAATACTCAATATCATTCCATAAAGGAATATCATCAGATCCCCATGCAATTTAACCAGAATTCTTTTTGCAAGTTTGTTGGTAGGTATGTAAAAACTCTTACCGCAGTCTTAATGTGACTTAGGCATTAATTTATTTTCACCTAGATAGTTTCCTAGTAGTATTTTTGATTGCCTCAACCATATTCAATAGTTGCTGATACAACAAAACTGTCCGGTCCAAAAAAAAAGGCCGAGTCGTCTACCAAAACCAACAGTTAGGATACGATGTTACTCTTGCATAATTCATTGAGCTTTTCTAGTCATTCCCATGCCGTTTTAGAACTGATGTCACAGGAACTCAGTCCCTTGATATTTTACCTGTTGTATGCGTAACTTTAACATCCTGTATCTCGAAAACTAAAGCTCCAACGACCCATGTCGACAAGAAGTTTTACGCCAAATTTTGTATTTTCTACACGCCCTTTCAGTTTGTAACATATATTCATTAACACCCTGTATAATGACCTTTTCAACAATTCTTAATTCGATATTTTCCCCGCAATTCGTTTGATTTCTGTATTAAACTTCCACATACTTCCACCAAACTTCCACAAATCTTCTCATACTTCTACATACCTCCACATATTTCCACCAAACTTCCACATACTTCCACTGCGTTGTACACCTACCTACTTCCACTTGCGGTTCACCCTCTGTTTTTCCAGACATTCCCTTGCTATTTTAGAGCTGATAACAGAGGAACTCAGCGGCTTGATAAGGCACATTATATTTCTTTGTCTTCTACAACTGTTATAAATATACTTTCTTTTCTATTTTTTCAATTTGTAATATGCTTGCAGTGTTTGGTTCCTTATCTGCTAAAAAAAGATCAAAATATCAGAGGCTTCCTAACAACCAAATTTCATGATTTACGAAGTACTATCACAAAACTACTCTATAAAAAAAATTTAAGCGTTCAATGAATCATCTACAACAAACTGCTCAGTAGGTACACCTGTGCTCACAACCTCCTGTACTATTTCCCAAAGAAATCCACTAAAAGAAGAAAATCTATGTATGTGTGTAATTTGCTTAATACAGTTTTGACATTAATGGGTAAAAATGTGGGGCCATGTGAATAATAGATTAAATGTGTCGTGCCGAAAAACATGTCTTGACGTGTTTCACGATCGATTCAATCCATTGGCTTTATCGTAGAATGAGATCACTCTCTAAAATTACAAAGTTCTGTAGATTAGATAGTAAATAAAAAAAAACATACTGCAAACTTTGTTATTCGCCGAGCTGTGCTGCATTACTAATAAATCAGAATAAAAAGTAAGTGGTTTCGCTGTCAAGGTTACTGTGACAGTTCCGTAGTGTAGAAAAGTTGATAGACTAGTATTTATTAGAGATGGGAGATGGGAAACTTAATATTACTCTGAAATTTAATTTTTCATCTAAATCAGCTTAGTATTTGACAATTATGGTCGATTTGTACCTACTTGGAATTTGGATTAGGCTGTTTTCTTCTATGTAACTAGAATATTTTCTTTTACCTTTTGGTTTTCACGTGGGCTTCCATAGGTTATTATTTTCCATCCATCCATCTTGGTTATATGTTCATAGAACACGTTTGAGGTAAATCCTATTCAACCCAGCAAATTATTCCAAAGTTATTTTACTTAACATATTTTATAACTATTTTGATTCCAACTACTGCTCAAAATAATAAGGTAAATTGCGCGTTAAATGTTCACTGGGTTTGCTAATATTGCTAATAGGACGTTCCAAAATATTAATAATGGATTAAACTCCACCTCTACTATTCAATAGTTTACGTTTACACTGTTGAAATGTATGAGTCAGTCAGTTGACCTTGAATAAGCCATGCACCCAAATCAGCTGATAGTCTATGGCACTCACACACATAATACACTAAAGTAGTATTGAATAGTGTGGATGAAAGAACCGATGTATCCAAAAAAGTTGAAACGTTTGTGAAAAGAATAAGTCTCTTTAATTTACTTAGGTACCCGGTGGCCAGAGAAGAATGCAAACTGTTGCATCTCTGATAATAAATATTATTCGTAGATATTTTTGATGCGGTTATTAAGAAGAAGTGGGGGATGATTTAATAAACAGCTAAAGATTTGAGTGGAACAGAAGAGGAGATTTTTAAGCAGGTATTGCTGCAGTGTTGCCATTTGTGGCGACTTGTCGCCAAAATGACTACTTTTTACGATGTTTCGAGCGTGGCGGCGATTTTTCAAAAAGTGCCCGTTTTTGGCGACTTTTAAAACATTACTTAGTATGTCAGAAAAAGACCCAATGTTGACCTAATTATGTTCAGATTCCGATAGTGAATCAAACTGAATATTTTGTTTTTCTTTTATTTTGTATTTTTTTCACATTATTTTTATTTATCTTTTGTTGTGAGTAATAGATTTTGTTTTATTTTAGTTATTTTGCCAAAATCAAGAATGTATTTATTTCCTTTTTTATATTTATTGAAGGATGATAAAGTTTGTTTTCGTTTGTTTTATTTTACATATTTACTCTCCCATGTACTTGATAGATGTGGCGACAAAATGACGACTTTTCGCACCCACCCGTGGCGATATTTCAGTAGATTGCTGTAGTGTAGGTAGAGCTTAGGGTGAGCACTTGGAAACTTGGGGGCTTCGGGTTCCAGTCCCGGATAGGTATTCCAATTTTCAAAATATTTAGATTATAAATATTTTAGAATTGGGATTAGATCTTCGAAATTGTAATCGAGTACATTGAGGGGGGTATGGATTGCGTAATGCAGGGGTTAGGGTAATTGCTAAACTCAAGCATGTAGATTCAGACATATTTTCTATGAAAAAATTAGTTTTCAAAGAGGATTGCATTTAATTTCATGTATGTATTGAACATGAAACTATTTAAGTATAGACATAATAAAACATGACATATTACGGGCAGTAATTCATTCAATTATTCATTGAATCATAAACTTAATACAAATAATTCATTAATACTGCCGCTCAAATGAATTGAAATGCAACCTCATATTTTATTCCGAATGAAAATAAAATTGAAAGTAAATTACAGGCCACTCTCTTCTTTTATTTATAAAATAACCAATAGCTTGCAACATTATTAATTTCTATTTACCAATATTTTCTGGTTGAATTTACCTCGGAATTTACCTACGTTAGTTGAAAAAGTATAAGTAAAGTCAGTGTGATGACGATAAAATAATGTTGTCACACTTGTCAGATATCTTTTCCGAAATTATTTGGTTCACTATACAAATGTTCCCCTTACTTCACTGTTCGTAATGTTCTCAGAAAAATGTTTGTGAATGTTTAAAAAGAATACATGATATAAATTTATTAGTAAGCATTAAAATAAGTCGCTTGAAATTGTTGTAAAAAATTAATTAAAACAACTTTTTGTATGCTTACTATATTTAAGAAAATTTTGTATAATTGTCAACGCAGTTCAAGGTGTCCAATAACTTCTGAACAGTCCAATTATTAAGTACAGTATTGTTTATAATATTAGGTTTGTTCCAACCGCAGTCAGAAACCGTCAGAAACGATCAGAGAATAACTGGTCATAGCAAACAACGAGTTATTTCCGCGTAATTCCTATCACTGATTGCAATGGTCGACTATTCTCTGATCGCTTCTGACGGTTTCTGACTGCGGTTGGAACAAACCTATTATACGGAAGTAACAAACTACCACTGTTACATAAAAAATTCAGGTTTGAGGGTGCTTAGCGTTTTTAGACAACAGATGTATTGTTTCTCCATTCAGGGGCGTGTATGAATTTTTTTTTAAAGAAATATTGAAAATAATAGTATCTATTTCTTAGTTGAGTGAGTCCAGTGAATTGATATCAATATTATATTTATTTGTTCATAGAGGTTATTATTTCACAATATTCGAATTTTAAAAAAATATTTTTTGCACGACGTTGGGCGACTTTTTCCTTCAAAGGGATTAAAAATATGAGTCATCACAATAACATTAGTTATACCATACAAATAAACAAATCGCTTGTAGTCTAACTAATGTTAATTTGATGACCCATATTTTCAATCCCATTGAAGAAGAAAGCCGCCCAATGGCGTGCATACATTTTTTTTATAAATTCGAATATTGTGAAATAATATTTCTGTTCATTTTCGCTTTAAAGAATGATCCGTGCCTAGTTTGATTACATTATAAATCGTTGTAAGCCCGATTTTCGTCAATTCGTGAATTCTCGCGATAACCGCACTATCCTTCAGAGATTAGGTACAGAATTTTCTTTTTTCAAACACGCGTACATATTCAAAACAACGCGTTGACAATGAACATTTAAATCTTTTTTCTTAAGCTCGGCCCTATCATCATTATCATTGATCGCTAAGTCATTTGCTTGTAGCGCCAAATTATTAGATTCTCGCGCATCATCTTGGACTGTCGTTTCAAATGGTCTCCAAAATGCTATTCTAATTAATTACAAATGAATTATATCCACAAAACTCACCCTAACGTCTACGAAGAAATAAATATTATATTGATATTAATTTACTCAATTCCACGAACAAATAAATATTATATTGATATCAATTCACTCAATAAATATTATATCATTATGCATTAAACTCACTCAACCAAGAAATAGATATTACTATATTATTTTAAATATACAAACAGAATTGCACACGCCTATGAGACTTATGAGAGTAAACAAATCGTTTAAAGAATGCATCCACCCTATCTCATAAAATTTTTCATGTTAAAGTGGACCGCCTCAGAAGTGACCCAAACTTTTCGATATTATAAGCAATATTTTAGGTACTCGGTGACTGCCGATATTGGCCACCTGCAGCTGCGGTGCCAGATATTCAAAATTTTCTTTAATATAGCGAACATACATGGAGTTGTTCTAATTAATTTCCTTTCTTATAACAGTTTCGAGCGACTTTTTTTAATGCTTACAAATAAATGTATATTACGTATTTTTTATTAAATATTTCCAAACTAGACCATCACGAGCTAACAGTATACTGAAGTAATTGGAAACATAATATGTATAGTGATCCCAACAATTTCAGAAAATATATCTGATAACATTGCTTCACTTTATGGTCCTCAAACTGACTTTGGATAAATTCAAACAATCTCTCTTCATTTTACTCAGTTGAAAGCTTGGTTGAAAGGGCTCTGAAAACACTTGCAACCACATTTATACCTGCGGATAATAACAAAATGTGAAAGGTCCCTAGATACCTAAATCACTTGGAATTAGATTTTATACGTTTATTACCAGAACAACTTTAATTCTTCTTCCCTGTAATTAAAGATGATTAATCTTTATAACAATAATATCTTATTACCGATTCAATATGGATTCATTAACGGTGTGTAGTATCTCACGATTTTATTATTTTTTTACGAAACCGATCTATTTAATCGAAGATTTATTTCCATCGTAGAAAAAATAAGGTTCGATCGTTAGATTCAGCTAAATCGTATTACATTAAGTCCCATTACGAAAGAAATCTATCAAAATAAATTATCTTCAAAAATTACCTCCTCACGGTTTATGTTGGGAACCGATTTGTTACATCAGTAGCGTAGTACGTTAAATAATGTGATTGTTAGTACCCATTAGATAATGTAATAGGTGATTTTTAAAATCTTGCACAACCATTTAAAAATCCATTTAAGATCTGGTTTTAATGTAAAACAATGTTCGTTAAACCGGTCAGTATAAGTGGTTGTCGTGACTGTAGTCCGGGGAAGTTAGGCTGAAAGTTGTGAAATTGAGAAAAAAAATTTGTTATTGTTCCTAAAACTACAACTTATTATCTATAGATTGCAGTAAACCGCGCATCGATAGCGTTAATGTTCATGAAATGAGACAAGATTGAAAAAAATATATTCGTGGCCCAAAAGTCTAGAAATGGCCAATTATCTCGTAAATTGCTAGTCCTAATTGTACAAAATTTGGAGTACACCCACTTTGGTACACATAGATTCTATTTATTATATTTGCAATGTGGCCAGATAAGTGTTACATATGATTGAACTTGTAATAAATAGGAGATTCTAATGATAATAATCCAAAATATAGAGTAATGAATTTAAAAAAACAAATTTACTAATAATATGAGATAAACGGTAAATCTGGCAACATTGAAAATATCATATGTGGAATTTGCGTATTCCAAAATAGGTGTACCCCAAATTTTGTACAATTAGGAGTAGCAGTTTACGAGATAATTGGCAGTTTTCAGAGTTTTGGGCCACGTATATTGAAATTTTGTAAAGCCGCCATTTTGAATTTTGAAAATCTTAAAACACCAACGGTTTCAGGTGACAGACTACTATATCTTCATATGTTATGAAGTCGTTATTGTTATTCTAATTATGTTTGTCTAAGAAAAACCATTTTGCAAAATTTTTTTTTTTACAATAATTAGGGGTTGAATTTTCTTGAATATTGCAGTGAGTCATCTTATAACATATAAAAGTCTCTACAATTTTGATGCCCACAATTTTTTCGTACAATCTAATCTAAAAAAGTTATGGATGGAAAACTGTTGCATTTTACGTGCTCCAAGCTATGCTTGCAAGCTGTATCGCAAGCTCGACCGGAATCTCACAAATCTAGCAAATACTAGATATATTTTCTTTCCATAAAGTCACATTTCTGATGAAATTTTTACAATATACACATCACTATCTTCACTAATAGCGTTTTCTATTGACAAAACTAGGGTGCACTGAAACTGAACTGAGTGCAAAATTATTGTTCCATTGGTTGCACTGCACTAGTGTTTCATATTCCATTGGAAAACTAGTGCAAGCGAATGTGCACTGAGTGCAATTTTTTCGGTACCTGATCAGGAGGTAGTTTCGAGTATAGTGTGCAAGAGTGCAAAATGGCGGCGAATGATAAGCGGTGCGAATTGGGAAGAAAAGCAGCAGCCTTTTTACTATTATCATCGTCATCTTCGGATGATACCGACTTAGAAGAACTGAATAATTATTAAAAAACAAACATCTGCTCCAAAAATTCAAAATTACATTAATGATGTTGTGAACTGACAACTTTTATGTGTTCCATTGACCCTGCACTCAGTGCAAAATATCGGTACACTGGTGTACAGTACACTCGAACTCGGTGTCAACTTAGTGCATGCCAATGGAAAACGCTATAAATGTTTATACACAAAAACCGCAATGACAAAATGTGTTTCAGTTTCGTATTCCACCAATGCTAATTTCCGGATATGGGGTCTGGTAACTACTGTGTCGTCCTAAGATTCCTACTATTGTGATTCTGTAGAACCGTAATCTTATTATTTAAGGATGAATTCTCCCATTTAAAAAGAAACGTTAACTACTTCCGTAGTTCTGTATCCTCTTTATTAGCGTACAACGAACGATAAATTAGTTTTGACAACGCATACCTTCTAGTTAATTTATCCATAACAATCAGTCAAAAAAAAACGATAATGTATTATAGATTTAATGTACCTGATCGAGTCGTTTCCGTTAGAAACTTTTTCCAATTCGTGTTCATAATTTTGACAAATCGGTGGTTGGTAAAATTAACTTGTATACTCGATGGTCGAAATTCTGTACAGTGACTCATCGCTCTTACTGTCCATAAAATCAGTTGCAGAAGCGAACTTCATGAGCGCATCATTTTTGAAGGGCTCTTAATAGTCCTAAATAAAAAGCATTTCTCTCTAGAATATATATGGCAACTGCGCTTTAACCAAAGTGTTGATTACATAGCTCTGACTCACTTTACAGAATTTCGACTATCGAGTATAGTAGTGCGTTTATTATAGTTGGAAGCAAGAAATAAAAACTGTAGTTCGTTTCAAGATATTTCGCCTTGCCTTATGTCGTCATAATTGATTTAAGACCGAAACACACAGCAGGTAGTCGTCAATCCGATAGCAATAACAAAGTATCGAAAAAATGTTTGTTTTATCGAAAAAATATTGCCTAATTGTATAATTGTTTTATCAAAATAATAATTGAGACTAATTTTTTAATTCATGAATTATTCGCTCCGGAAGAGCGTTAAGTTGAGTTGAACGTATTTTTTACCATAAATTATTGACCATCTTATTTATAAATATTTTAATCCGATTGTGTGAATGTGCTTGATTTCCTTTTCTGAGCTGTACTGCACCTACTTACCTAATATCCTGTCTAGAGTTACCAGAAGGCAAAAAACTAAACCTATTTCTAAGACTTCGCTGTTCGTCTGCCTGTCATATGAATCGCTATAGTTAGAAACTTTAAATTTTCACAGATTATGTATTTCTGTTTCCGTTATAACTGCAAATACTGAACAAATTAAAATAAATATTTAAAAATGTGGTCTCTGCTTGTTTTTGTTCAATATTGATAAAGAAAAAAGTGCATTTATTGCCGGATGTGAAGTGAATTGTGGAAAATGTGTTTGAATCATTGAAACGTCGAGGTTATAGTATAACCGAAGCAACAAAATAAAAATCTGAGTTTGTGGGGAGCTATTTCTCAAATGGTATTTAAATACTGTACAATTAATAAGAGTACAAAAAAGACAAAATTAGAAACACTAATATAAGAAGTCGTTCTAAAAATAGAATCAATCCTAGAATTTATAGAATACGGAAAACTGGAATGATGGGGGCATTAACAAAAAATGGAAAACACAAAACAGACTAAACGAATTTGGAAAGCAAAAATATTTAAAAATAAAAGAAAAAGAAGGCCAAGACAAACATAGAATAAAATTATATCAAATATTGCAAAAAAAAAGGAAAACATGGATGAAAGAGGAAAACGCAAAAAAAATTGGAAAAACATTTACTTGAAGACACATGCTCTGACACCAATTATTTGGTAAATAGAGTACCGTAAATGTGGAGTGGGAAATTCAAGAGGCCTGTATTTTGAAGAACCATACAAAAATCCTGGCCCCTTACAAGTTTTAGCAGGGTACAATATAAAAAGACAATACGTTTGTTATACTATTGCTAAAAATTCAAACCACTTCATACTACAGAGTAAAATAAAGAAGCAGGTCATAAATCATACCACATATTCTGGGGCTAAAAATAACTCGATCCAACCCAAGTTACCCTAGTACAAATGTACATGCGAAAAAAGTTACAACCTGGCTGCAATTAGATATCGTCAGAAGCCATTGCTTTTCCAGAATATTCGGTTTTCGTTAGTAAAACGGTGCCGACTGTGTATTCAAAAGAATGGGGGCCATTTCGAACATCTAATAAAAATTACACATTTGTGAAGAAATAAGATTCAATCAAAAATTTGGGGCTCTCGAAAAATTTTTGTTGCTCGAAATTTTTGAAACATAATGAAAAATAGGCCGTATCTCGATAAAAACTGATAATTGTAAAAATTTTGGGTTTGCGGGTATAGGGGATCTCATCTCCAATAAATTTTTAACGAGGTGCAATGATTCCTTTTTTTTTTGGAGATGCTCTCTCTAATCATAAGAAAGCCACTTGTCAGCTTTCATTATAATATGTCTAACAACTGTCGAAATATTTGAAAAAAATCAATTTTCATTTGGTAACTTCGATGGGCTTTTTTCGCATGAATATTTGTACTAGGGTAACGTAAGTTGGATCGAGTTATTTTTGTCTTTTTGTTTCACCCTTCCACCATATTATTGTGGCATCAGCTAAAATTTTATTACTTGCGCTTTGCTTGTTTTCGATTTTATTTCAATATCATTCTATTTCAACTTTTATATTTCCCACTTTTTTGAAGATACTCTATAGATTACAAAATATTTTCAAAATCTGGCCACTATTGAACTACCTACATATTTTTCAATAACATTTGCCAATTTAATTTAAGCATTAAACAATTCCAGCGTATTGATAAATGAAATTTATTTTTTAAAATTTCAGTGATTTTCTTTGATAATATAAATTTAATTCACGTTTTAGTATTTAAATTCTACCGACTATACAATGAGGGATTTAAAAACAGAACGTTTATTACAAATTCCTTAAGGTCAAACGCAATTTTTTTAATATTATTCTTTGAATCAATGGATTTTCCATTTGACCAAAAATTTATATGTATGTATATATTTTGTACAAACTTGTAAATTCAAACAAATTCCTCAATGTTTGTACAGTTTAAATTGCATAGTTTCATATTATCTATTGATTAGATAGGAATTTTGATGTTACCGTTCAATAATTTATTCTAGGCACGTTTTTCTGATAATAAACTAGTATCGCAAGTGAGAATGTTTGAAAATCGTTAAAAATAGGTATTGGTTTCCATAACATGATGACGGTAACGTGTGAAAAGTGCCAAACAAAATAGCTGATTGAACAACACAGAAATTGCATTATATCTAAAGTGGTTGAATAAGGACAGGGAAAAAGTAGAGTTACTATAACGATAGGTATAATATTCAATATAAGAAATTTTACTACCGCGAAAACCGAATCTGTTGAACGTATTCAATTTATGTCATCACACTTACCGCGTTTGTAAATATACACTTCGTGGAGCGAAGCAATATAATTGTTTATTCAAATTAACATTCGTGTCTTCTACAATTAAAAGCAATGCTGTTTTTCTATTTAAATTGTTTGTCTGCTTTTGTATCTAACGGACTCATACAAACACGGAATCCACATTTTAAGTACTAAAACATATAAATAAACATCTGTGTTTATTTGAGATTCATCCATGTTTGTTTTAATTATGTTGGGCAATCAGATGAGATTAGTAGAAATAAAAAAAAAGATATGTTGTCTTCGTAAAAATTAAACATGTGAAGAATATTATTTCTATGAAGGAACTCTGTCCATTTTCCTCATTCGCGATTCAAAGAAATATATGTGTACAAGTAACAGGAAAAAATGTTTATAAATAAAATTACCAACATTCATCATTCCTTGTATTATTTAAAGTAGATCTTGTTTTAAATGTTAAACGTATAACACTGTTTTTAATTTTCCTTATTTTTTAAATAAATATGTATTCTAGCATATATTAGATTAGAATTGGAGTGGCTCTTTTTAATTTCTATCCCACTGCACCTTTGCAGATCTATTTTGATCCTCCCCATACTTAGTGCCGAGCTTAGAGCTCTATATCTAGCTTCATTCTTTTTATTAGACTTTCCTTGCTTAGTTCTCTGTCCGCGGTTTTTCTTTTCAGCGTATGTGACCCTTTCTAGAAGACCTCCGCACTCAGAATCAGAACCTACATAAGCTGTCATCTGCTAGGCTAATTGTGTGCATATGTTGCCTCATCCTATAATGACTGGTCAGCATTCCCACCATCATCCTCGTCGTTTATCGACTTTGATATAGAAGGTCGTGTGACAGTTGGGCGTCCAAGGAATAATTTAGCGTGCCTTTGTTCTGGTGTTTCAAACCACCAGCGATGTTTATCCATTTGTGGATGATCTCCTTAGTTTGGCTAATTTATTGGCATTTTCATTACCTTCTATTTCTTGGTGACATAGAACCAAGGCTATGGTCATTCTATTATGACTACCTAGTGTGTTGAGTGCCTTGCGACACTTCCACACCAGATTTGACGTTATCCGATTAGAGCCTATCGCCTTTAGTGCTGCTTGGCTGTCGGAGAAGGTTGGCTATCCACCTCCGTCTCATAAATTTTTCTGCACAGCTTTGCACCCTACTTTAGCATAACAGGGTACCACAATACGAACACTTCAACATTGTTTCTTTTCTGCAAACTGATTTTGGTCCCTGTTAGAAAAACTAGTAGGAAGTCTAATTATGTGGTTATTTTCTGCGACACAAGCCAAAGGTATTGGTACCAATGTTTGTGTTACCACAGAATCGCAGGCTTGTTCACTTTCCCGTCTAGAATTCGTAGAGCTGTATCAAGTCACAACAGTATTATGGACCCTAACAGCCCGGACTAAAACAAACTTTAATTGCGCCATTTCTCCCCCGACGTCGTATTGGCTAATATCACCGCCAACAGTGCCAACTCTGGTCCTATAGCTTTGGATCTCATATGTGGGACCGATCACTAACATATCATGGTCGAAAACAGCGAAGCCAGTTCTGTAATTTTTTTCAATAGTCTCCAAACTTTTCATTTAATTTAACATGAAACGAACATATTAATTACTATTGGAATGAATTTCTAAATTACTTGGATACATACAAAAAGTATCTATTAACATTTAAGGTGTAAAAAAGTTGCCCTGCAATTTATTATTCATCAGTTATTGCTTGGAGAAGTACTATTATAATTTATTATTGACGATTGGGGTATCTAATACATCATTACAGGGTACATAATTAGAACACCAATTAATTTTCAGGAAAATGGAAATAACTGATAACTCTTCCTAAAAATTATTGTTAAATTGAATATTCTTAAATTAATAATAAATACATTTTCGTGGCAGGAAAAACAACTGTAATTAAGGATCGCGTATAATTGACAAGTCCTAGGTTTTACATATATCATTAATTAAGTTTATTTACCTTGAAGACATCTGTAAGAGAAAAGGTAAAGCGATTAAGCGTGTTTTATGGGAGGATAATGATGTTCAAGCAATTAAACAGATTTAGAAAAACGCCTGAGTCGGTGAACTTGGAACTCGATATGATTATAAAAATAACCAGAGGCACTAATATAATTGACTGTATACTTGAGAGAATATAATGAAACAAACAAAATAAAACATTTAAATTACTGTGAGTATATATTATTTTAATGATTTGGTAGAAAAAAAAGCAATAAGCTCATACTTGTAATGTTTATATACGTTGTGTTATTCATAAGATGCGACATAGGGACTCCTGTACAAAACTGTCAAACGCGAGCTAACTTTTTTACCAAATAGCGTTCATGAGGAATAAGAACAGATTTGGAAAGATCGATGAAAAATAAGTTCAAATGCACTTTCAATCTTCCTAAATGAAGAATTATGTTTAAAAAAGTCGGACTCCATTTTTATGCATCATTTACAAGTGTTTAGGTCATAGCCAATAGGCTAGGAACACGGGAAATTGATAAGTTAAACTTGAAGTATGGCGATTCGATTCGCCGCTGCGGTGAACCTTTTTTCTTTTTGTTTTTAGTTCTTTTTTCACCATTTTTGTCTAGAAAAAACATCAAATTTCAAATAAAACAGGGTTATTTTTTCAAAAATTGTGAGAAAGAACTAGAAACAAGAAGAAAACAATTCACCTCAGTGGTGAATGTAACAGTCGTACTTCAACTTTTGAATTTCACGTGTCCCAAACTTGTTGGCTATCTTCTGATCAGTTAAAAGTAATCGATGGTGGTATGAAAATGCAGCTCAACTTTTTTAAATATAACTATTGATTTTATAATCAAACCAGAGCGAATTTAACAAATTCAAGATGCATTTGAACCGAGGGAGAAACCGCTGACCAAAATGTGTACACTAAAATACCATATTTGACAAATAATACAAAAATACAATATACCGAATAATACCAAATATTCCCAAAAAATATGAAATTTTTTCTAAATAACAAAACATTAACAAAAATACCATACTAGTGTACACCAAATGTACCAAAGTCTCTGGAATTAGTAGCTCCTTTAGTCCTATTTCCCGAAGAAATTTTAGGATATCAGCAGGCTTCAACTTAGGTAAAATGTGCCTCTTCTATCCAGTAATCTCCCAGGTACAGCTACTCATAGGATTCTGGAGTGCTGTGCAGCTGGAAAGTATGTAGATGGAGGTTTCTTCTTCCATGCCACAATATCTGCATTCTCCATCCTCCCATTAACTTGAGATTTTTCAGGTGCCCATTCAGGCGACAATGTCCCGTTAGGATCTCTGTTAACACTCATCGCAGTTTTCCTTTGACTTATGCATTCATTTGATCGCAACAGGTTGTAGTCGCACAGAAGAATATTTGATTGTCTAAGTCCTACTAGATCTTTCCAACGGTCAGATCTTCTCTTTCTTTCGGCTCCGCCTATTCCAATATTACATTGGAGCTGATTCCGCAAAAAGGTTCAGGCCCCCAGCCTAGTAAGGTATTTCAGACCCCCTCTTTGCTAGTTCATCTGCTATTTCATTTCCTTCTATTCCAGTGTGTCCTGGAATCCATAGTAAGGTAACTATATTGTTGTCGCCTAGTTCATTTAGTTTATTTAGGCATTCCCACACCATTTTGGAACTGATTACGCAAGAGCTCAGTGCTTTAATGGTTGCTTGACTATCTGTCATCATGATATTCCTTTGTCCTCTGTATCCTTTATCAATATTGAACTGGGCGCACTTCCTTATGGCGTTGATTTCCGCTTGAAAGATACTTGAGGTTTTCCCAAGCTTTCGATGTGTTTGGTTTCTGGCCCGAACACTCCTATCCCAGTTCCTCCTATTGCTTTTGAGCCATCTGTAATCTGTATACCATTGAATGGCATTCTTTCCAAGTCTTTGGATCCAATTCCTTCTTGTTGGTTCATTCTTTAACGAATTTCTTCGAAAAGTTGTACTTTTTCATCTTACCAGTGTACACCAAATATCATCAGCGGCTTCCTCCTCGATTTGAACTCATTTTTCACCGACCTTCCAAATCTGTTGTTATTTTTTATGAACGCTATTTGGTAAAAAAGTTAGCTAGCTTTTGACAGTTTAGTACAGCAATCCCTCGAGAAATCTCCATGTTCCTTCCTTAAGAAACTCAATAGTATCGCGCTGGAAAATAATTACATTTATTTGTTATTTGATCCAAATTTTTCAACGACTCAAGTTATTTCCCACACAAATCCCGTCGTGTGTTGTTTGGGTAACGGTATCATCCACAAAAAAAGAAATAATTGAAAATTGGACAAAACCTCTGCAAAGCTAACCTCTACTCATTTATCACAGCAATCATGATTTACGTGCAACAAAAGCGGAATATAAAATATCTAATAACCAGGCTCGACCCAAGCGTACAGGGTGGATCGAACTCCTTAAAACTAAAATGGTGAAAACAATTTATTATTTGGAAGGTATATGATATTATTTTATCTATTTTTTCATAAAGAAATGAGTTCGCTTTCAGCTGGTGACATTTTTCTGCTACAACTTATTTTTCTTTATACAAAAGGTGGCTATTTAGAATTAAAAAATGTTTTTTACCAAAAATTGGAAATTAATAAATTTATTTCTTCAGTGTGAATCATCGTCAATATCTCAATATTCAATCGTTCAATAAAATAGGTTAGAATTTTTTCCAAAAACCATTGTTGTCCTAGAAAACACCAATGAAGTGTGCTGATGGCTAATAAAAGGTGTCATGTGATATTGAGACATCCTTGGTATGACAATTATCAATAATATCAAAGATTACAGATTTTGCATGAACATTTGACCGACAAAAAAATGCATAATTTCACAATCACTCAAAAATCGAATTCGTGTCTTATCAAATCCTTCAAATAATTTGAAATTTATTAAAAAAATATTGTAACTCATAAACAAAATCTTATAATTATTTTTATTGAACTGAAATTCTATTCTATAATTTCAATAATACAATTTTTTAAGATTTGTCTGCCGGTATCACCTTGTATAGTTTATCCTTTCTTAATCTTGTAGTTGTGGCCTGCAAAAACCGGTTTTGTACGGAGCGCCCGTAGCTCTTTGGAGGAACAAACGAACGACCAACAGAGAGATCGCAGCAGGTCATGCGGTTCATGGACTACTAGATCGTGGTAAAAATGAAAGACTTTATTCTTGTATCGGTAACCTTCACTTCTTTCTTTCTGTCTTTTTCCTCTCTATTGCCGTTCGAATACGAACGATCCATGGAGTTTGTATATAGCGTTGTTTTTTTTTCTTTTATCAGTAAACCCGATTGTAGTGAAACGTGCATTTGAGTTACTGCACCAAAACCACAACGAAATTAAATTATTTTAAATTCAACTCTATTTGTTAATTTTTTACTTCGCAACAAAGATTGGTTAGTTTTTTTAAAAGGTAACGATGCATAATTGAAGATTTATACCTTCAAGTTATTAAAAAAGTCATAAAGAACAAAAATTTCGAAAAGTAGTAATTTACGGCTCTTTAACTTTTCTAGATATTTAATTATTCTCGGAATTATTGGATTCCGAACTGCAAAGCCGTAGTTAAGAACTTGCTTTGAAGATGGTTATAAATATTGATTATCTGTTGATTTCATAATAAAAGTATAACAGTACTTTTCTGTCGACCGTGAATTAACATATTATTATGCTATTAACGTTCTCAAAATTAGACAAAATCATAAATTAATTACACCTATTGATGCATGATTTACATTAATCAACGATTTTTCTACAGGCAACCCAACGCACATCTTATACATTGTATTTATATTAATAACTAGATTAATAATGACTAAAATAGGTAATTTATCGTTAGGTATGATATGTGGGAGTGCGTGCGTATGCAAATGAGTAGAAGAGTCTTGTTGATTGAATTATTTATTCAATACATTAACATGAACTTAATACAATGTGCGGCTGTTAACATATCTAATTGAAGACAAAAAAAACCGGAAAAACCACTAAAGACATTTGTACATCTGACATATGTCAGTGTACCAACCTAAAAAGAGGTACCAACAATTACAGGTCTGTAAAAGTGTGCAACTCAATTGGCATGTGTAACATAATTAACATTCAATATATTATGTACTTACATATTATATTATTTATAATAATGTATATAATCAAGAACAACTAACTTGTATAAAATTTTTTCTATTATAATCTCCACAAAAACCAGAAAAGCTTAGGTTAACTTTAACACATTGTAAAACATACCCAAACTTATTACCAAGGATTTAGCATCATTCTAGTTTTGAAATAATGTAAAATGTATTTTTTCTATGACTGTTGAGAAATGCACCCTTTTTATGTAACATTTTTGTTGAGTAACTGGATGCATTACACAAAACAAGCCACGCCCCGTGTGTAATGATCCATTACACACGACTATCTGGCTAATCACCGTCAAAGAATGCCATTACACACGACTATGTTCGGTGTAATGTTTGAATCAGACTCGCCATGAAATGTCATAATTTGACTTTGACAATACCTATACCTACCTACCGAAGGTGATTTAGAGCTGACTTTTTGTTAGAATGGATACAGAAAGTGAAAACGAATTCAACTGCTCAAATTTCACCATCATTATTGTAAGCAATAAATGAATTTCCACTGTAGCTTTCAAAATGGAATTGTTTGACATAAAGCATTAAGTTTATACAATAAAATATTCTCTAAATATCTCGTTCGTTTGAATTGATAGGTGAACACTCAGTCATAGAAAAAGTATAGTATTCTACTTTCGTGTAATGGCTATTACTCACTCGAATGATTACGACGTTCGCCTGCGGCTCACGTCGCAAACTTCATTCTCATGAGTAATAGCCATCATTACACGCTCGTTGAATAATATACTAGATTAATATGCCTTTTAATAATTTAGTTGAAACGTCATGTTAGAATAATCTTAATTATAAAATTAATAAGGCTGTTAGAAATTTAAATTACGCGAAATTATAAATATTAGAAAAGAATTCTTTGTCGTTATTTATTATAACTTGTGTATTAATAATGTAATATAATTTGAAAACACAAAAGTCTGAGGATTTTAGTTTGTTGGAAGTAATTCAATTGAGATCAAACAATTCTAATCTTCCGTAGCACCCAAGAAGGAGAAAATGTTCAAGTCATGACAATATTAATTTTATAAAAGACAAAAATAAATATTGGTATTTTAAATTATACAATTTAGTTATAATTAGGTATATTGTTACAACATTTTGTCAGGTTACAGATAAAACATAATATTTTATTTCCAAAATAACAAATAAACAGAACATAAAATCAATATTGGTGACTATACATTACTATATTATATTTACATAATAATAACTAACAATAATTAACAACAAAATAAACATATTCACTTTTATTTACTCTTGAAACCAAATCCATTGAAATAAATAGCTTTGCTCCATTTTAAATTTGATGTTTTTTAGAAAAAAATTGTGAAAAAAGAACTAAAAACAAAATGAAAAAAATTACACCGCAGTGGCTAATCGAACCACCATCCTTTAAGTTTCCCGTTTCCCTAACCAGTTGGCTATGTCTTAAGCACTTCTAACTATTCGAAAGTGGTATTAAAATGGAGTTCGACTTTTTCAAAGATAACTATCCATTTTTTATCAACCTAGAACGAATTTGAGGAAATTAAAAGGGCTTTTGGTCAAAAAGTTAGCTCGCGTTTGACATTGTTATGAGTTGTATGTTTATAAATAATACAGTGTAGAAAATATAAAATATAAATACATATACTTTTAATACATATACTTTTCATTTACTCTGAAAACCTATTTAAATGATGTTTGTATATATTGTAATTTGACCAATAGCATTATAAAAACTACTTTTTCTCTTGTTTTTGCTTATTATTATGCTAGCGTGTAAAATATTTCCGTGACCACCTTGTTGCTGTAAAACCAAGGTATGATAATGTATGACAGTTTTAATACGTATCTCGGCGTTGGTTTTATCGATACATTAACAGAATGAGTAAAAAGTTCATTATCAAAAAACATAAAAATGTCACAAACCCTACTTTGTATAAATTAAATAGAGGTCACGCAATATGCACACTCCAGTGGCGTAGCACAGCACATCCTCCAATAGAAATAGAATTTATTGTTTGCTTAACACTAACAGCAGGATACACTTTTCTTATTACGGCATAATCTACTTCATTATACACCGTTTTGATCCATAAGAATGTTTTTAAAATACTTGTGGTTCTTTCAACTAATTTTTCACTTCCAAATTCAATTCGGTTAGGTTAGGTTCCTTCTCGCCGCCTCCACTGCGACCTTCGTTGGGTCCAGTGGCTCACACCTAGGGATTACAATTCACCTCACAAGCCTGTGCTTCTGATGAAGTCCATGGCTGTATTTGGTGATACTTTTTTAAAGTCGTACTACAGCCGAATATATTATACTTCACCCTGCTCTAGGCTGGGCATGAGCATAGTATGTGCTCCGCAGTTGAGTCCTCTAAATTGGTGCAAGGTTTGAACCAGTCTCATCTTCAAAATGATTGATAAAATTGGAATAAACTTAATATTTATGGGGGGCACCCATACAGCAGACGTGATTTTTATGCCGTTTTCATAGTTAATGGTACAAAACCCTTCGTGTGCAAGTCCGACTGGCACTTGTCCGATTCTTTTTAAATTCTAGAAGGAAATATGAAGTCCATACGTATTTGTTTAAAACTCGTGAAACAATAATTTCTTGAATCGCTGATAATAAGTATTATTTATAAAATTTTCCTCTTTTATCATTGAACATTTTAATCAGTTTCACGCTTTTTTTTGCCCGCTACTGACGGGCATCTATACTAACTGCACACAGAATTACGCATTTCTTATTTGTTACAGGAAGCGATAGCTTGTATCATCTACAAAGAAGGTCAGGCTTACTGATAAACCTTGTAATTTATTTGTATTTTTGTATATCGTGACCTTCTGCTCAACCTTACTACTGGCATTTACTATTATTTTACCTTATCAGGTAGGCGCTGATATCTTCCATACGGGAGATAGTGTGTAAATTAGCCTTAAACTAAGCATATCTACTTATAAGGCTATTCGTTGTAATTATCGCTGTACCGGTATGGAAACGATAGGAAAAGAATTATTTGATGGTGTTGGTAATGAATGTCGTAATAAGATTGTTTAATTAGGAAATATTTTTTTTGTCTACCGTTGTCTTAGAAAACAAAGACACATCTCTATAGTATTTTTGTATAAAAAATGAATGAAGACAAAAATTAAGTTGTAATTATTAAGCATTAGTCCAAATGCTGTCGCACATATTCAAGTATGTATCCATGACTATGATCAGTTCCAAAAGGGTGTGGGAATGCCTAGACAAACTCAATGAACTAAGCGAGAACAATACAGTTACCTTACTATGGATTCCAGGACACACTGGAATAGAAGGAAATGAAATAGCAGATGAACTAGCAAAGAGGGGGGCTAAAATTTCTGGGGGCTTGAACCCTTTTGCAGAATCAGTCCCAATGTAATATTGGAAGAAATAGGTGAAGCCGAAGAGAAGATCCAACTACTGGAAAGATCTAGTAGGGCTTAGACAATCAAAGATCCTTCTGGGTGACTACAAACTGTTGAGATCAAATGAATGCATAAGTCAAAATAAAACTGCGCTAAGTTTTAACAGGGATCCTAACGGGACATTGTCGCCTGAATGGGCAAATGAAAAAAATCAAAATAGTGGAGGAAGAAGAATGCTGATATTTTGGCATGGAAGAAGAAACCTCCATCCACATACTTTACAACTGCACAGCAGTCCAGAATCCTAGAGCACAGTACCTGGGAGATTACTGGATAGAAGAGAAACATTTACCTATGTTGAAGCCTGCAGATATCTTGAAATTCCTCCGGGAAATAGTACTGAAGGAGCTACTAGTTTCAGAGACTCTCCTCAGAAACTAAGTAGAAGTAAGGGGGCACAATAGATCTTTTAGGTCTAAGTGAATGTTACCTCAGATATATACATACACACATGACTATGAAAATTGTAAAGTAAATTAACATTAGAAGCATCCATCTTACCAAATATTATAAATTAGTATATCACAAGGGCAAAAAATGAGCTTTGGCAGCCCAAGACTATGTGTGTTCGATCTCAAGAAAAACCACACGAAAATAAAATCACGTGAATACTAAATGATCTAGGCGAGTGGATATGGTTGAGTGCGGTTTATTATATTCCTCTAATGCGGGTTGTACAATTCGCAACCGACTTAGTATAGATCACGCGTGGTGTTTGTTTCCATGCGCTTTTTCTTGGGACCGTCCAGACTATAAACGTAAGAGCAGGCGTAGTGAAGTGGGGGCAGCTAATAGTTGATGTCTGCTTAAAAAAAAATAGTGAGATATAACAAAAAACTTTGATTTATTTAAAAAATCCACGTGAAACGGCAAAGTTTTTAGTAACTTTCCGCTACAATGGGCGAAGGAAAATATATCCCAGTAAATATTTTTGTAAACCATGAAAATAACTTTTAGAGATATTCACTTTTTTAAATAGTAGACAAAGTGGCCCTTAAAAACTAACTTTTCCACTTACAAATAATTCCTATTAGGCTAATGCATTCCAGAACAAAAACAAAAAAAACACATCGACTAGAATTCTAAAATTTCATTCTCCCTATTTTTACTTTTATGCTTATTCTAATAATAACATTTCGGCTAAGTGGGTTATCAAAATATTACCAGAAAATGCCATAATACTAAGGGAAAACTTTATTTCTAAGTTTTATCCGAGGTTTTATCCCTCAAAAATTGAAAGCTTTCCAGCATTAAAATGTTGTTTGGTTCATGATATTCCGGAATGTTACGCTAGAAAGAGTTTATTGTTCCGTTTTTTAGTATAAATATTGCTTTTTGTTTGCACACTTAAAAAAATGGTTAAAAATATAATGCAATAAAACAGTTTCTTAGTTTTGGATTATTGTGAAATTATTATTTTGGAATATTAATTGTATATCAATAAAATAGATGATATTTATTTTGATTAGATCATTAATATTCGATTGGAGCATTTTTTTATGTGCAATTATGTCTTAACTTATTAAATCAGTTACTTAATGTGAATGTACATATTGTATAATTTCTATTGAATTATTTCAGTGAAGTAGTGAAAGAAGCCTTTGCCTTCAATTTTTGTTGCTATAAACTAAAAATGGCGACTTTTCTCCAACAATTAACGAAATCCCAAGTATTATATATATCGTGTTTTCACCATGAAAAAGGAAACAATCATTTTAGCAAATTACCCATCTGGCTTGCCAAAAAAAAAACCACCACCTGTTATTGGCTATTGTTAAACTTTTATGGTCTAACCCATGTCTGCAGAAAACGTCAGGTTGATGGCCGATTAATTATAAGACATTGTATATCCAATTATAAACGTGTATTTTATTATTTATTTCATTGAAAACAACATGTGATGTATTTTTCTTGCATGAACATTGTCTAAAAAAGACCAAATTTAAAATAAAGCAAAGTTATTTGTTTCAAAATTTGTCAAAAAGAACTGAAAACAAAATGAAAAATATTCCATCTCATCGAAGAACAGATCCATTATATTACAGGTTTAACTTTTAAGTTATCCCCTGCAAGTCAGTCTTCACGTAATCGATAAAGATCATCCAATAGTAGTATGAAAATGGTTCGACTTTTTGAAACATGAATATCCATTTTTGTTATTAAACCAGAATGAATTTAAGAAAATTAAAAGTGCATTTGGACTTATTTTCCAACGAACTTTTTCATGAACGGTTTTTTGTAAAAAAGTTAGTTCGCGTTGGACAGTTTTGTAAAGGAATCCCTATGTCGCATCTTATAAATAACAGTTTTTAGATAAGCCTTCCAGTGTAAATCAAAAATTATTTGCAAGAATATTACACTTTCCTTCTTTATTTTCCAAATTCAAAGCGAACCTTGATCTTAATTTCTTGTTATGAATAACTTCACTTCGTGAACTTTATTCTTATAGGAAAATGCACTCATTAGGCTGGAAAATATAGGAATTGAAATAAATGTTTATAGAATTTGACCCATTTGGTCTAAAATTTTTGATTTTATACCGTGAAAGGAATCATTGGGTCAATTGACCGTGGTTTATATTCTTCCACTTTCTAACAGACGTTCTAGAGCAAAAAACGAATAAAAATTTATTTTTCGAAGAAAATTGTATATATCAAAAATTTATTTTCAATTCCATGGTCTTTTTGATCATAGGTATATTGTTAACATTAAAATTAAGATGTAAAAATAATAATCTAATATCTTACCAGCTTCTAATTCTATAAATGTATTTCTCGTCAATTAAAATGATTTAGTATCACTGTTGATGATTTATTAATTGAATTAAAAATACAAGATTCGGCTTCTTTGTTGATAGTTAAAGTAATCACCAATTTGCATTTAATGTGTGTTAAATAAACAATAAAAAAATTTGTGTCTGCTATTTCAATCAAATTGGGGATAGGCTGGTAATAATTTGAGTGAATAAATTATATTATTTGTCCTTTAAATCATAATACTAAAGTTTCTACAGACGAAACATATTATTGTGTGACCGAGTATGTGACTCCCTGGAAGGGGTTAAAAAAATAAGGTGTTCTTTTGAAATTAACTTTTACCCACAGATAAACTAATTCATGGGTTAAAGTAACTTCAATTTGATATAAACAGTTTCAAATTGTTTTAACTTCAACTTATAATTTGTTTTCAGCTAATAATTTGTTTTTTTGAAAAAAAAGTTTACGTGATAAGTAATTACTGAAAAAAACCACGAAAAAAACTAAATAAATCTCAATTTACGGGTTATGATTTTTTATAATTTTTAAAACGAACCTCAACTTTCAGCTTCCTTGCTGTTATTTGGGGAAAAGTAATAGGAATCATTTTGGTGTAAAATTTGAAGCTCTACAATTTCAATTTGAAACTTTATTCTGCCACTCCAACGGATTCCATGGACTTTTTCGTGTACTATTATGGCTGTCAGTATATAATTTTAATTTTTTTATTATATCTCCTAATATTATGGCGAAATACGATTTTTAACAGTAATACTGATAAAAATGAGAGGAATATTCGAATTTTGAGTAATTCCCACTTGCTATAGGGCATCCTTATATAATTTTGATACATTTAATTGAATTTATCCATAAAATTGTAACAATAAGAATAGTGCAATATTAACTAACCCACCGGATATTCAAACCCAGCGATTATTACATAAATTTGCTAAAAAGAACTGGTCTTGAAAATGAAATTTTTCAATATCGATTTCATTTAAAATCAGCGAGTTCAATAAAATGACAGTTATTGTGAACTGACTTCCATTATTGTTAATATAGGTACCTACATACAATGAAACTGTTAATAATAAAAAACGAGAATAAATGAAAACCTAAACCGTATTGTAATCTTTTTGTTATTTATCTAAACAGATTTCACTGTGAGATAAAATTATACGCGTACAATGGCTAATTATTATTGGTTTATTGAAAAAACTCTAACACACTATACTCGACACTGTAATAAACTTAATTCATATTCACACTACTCAATATCTACTAATTTATCTACACTCGGTATAATAATTGTCCTAATTTACCTTCAACACTTAAATATTGCACTATTTTTATTCACTGTATACTAAAACTGCTCAACGATTCACTTTATACTGAAAAACTGTTGGACTCACCAAAAAAACCGGGTATATACTCCTTCGCAACTCTACCAGCTCAGCGTTTGCGGGACTACCAGAACAGTCGGGAATAACCAACGCATTACTCTGTTATGGAATATTCTAGAAAGGTCGCATTTGCCAACATTTATAGTTCACGACAGGACCGGATTCTGAATCACTGAGTTCGTAACAGTATTATCAATGAACACTAGTTGTAAAAGTTCATTTCGAATTTTGATTGGAATACATTTATGAAACATCTTCAAATAACTGATTAATCTGTGATTTTCGTCATTTCGTTTATAAAAGCTATGGCGGTTTTTACAAATTCACCAATTCCCATTCGCAAATTGTGGAATGAATATCTTGTGAGAGGTTGAAAGTTTGTACCCGTGCTAAAAACTTTCAACTTTTCCCAGAAACGATATTAAAGCAAAGCTGCGGGAGTAAATGTATTTGTGTTTCCTTGCAACTTATAACTCAAAACTTGCGTAATGCACTATTAATTTGTCTTTTGTCGCTACCAATAAAAAGTGCAGCGCTAAAGGTTCTATTTTCATTCGAAAAAGTAAAAAGTGTATTTGAAATGATTCTCTCAATTGTTTTATTGAATGTATTATTATTATTATTATTATTATTATTACATGATAATGGCAAAGGATGAAGTCCTATTTTACCCATAATAATTTACAGAATATAAATGAAACAATAACTAACACTAAGCCTAAAAAAACTACAATTCGAAAATAAAGAAGTTTATTTGATTTTTGAAACTATTAGCATTTTCCGATTTAATTATTTACTTTCAAATATCGAAAATTCTGTTACTTATAAAGTTTACGTATAACGAGTTCTAAACGGCTCTTTTTTTCAGCTTTAAAGAGTGCCCACGGAGACGGTCGTCTAAATTGAGGGGGCAAACAACTCGAAAGAAAAGAATAAGGTCACCTCGTAAACGTCTTTCTTTGAATGCTGTAAGATTTGCCCTGGTTACGTACGTTAGTTTGTACGTAGATCTAACACGGCTAAAAGACAATCTGGTCGCCGTCCTTGCACTTTTTCTAGCATTTCATGATCTCGAGCTAAATTTGGAAACCACGAAGGCCCGGCGTATTTAAGTATGGGTCGGACATAGGACTTGTAAAGCAATATGTTACTAAAGAGGGTTTAGGGAAAGTTGTATTAGGAACAGTTTTGCAGATCTTAATAGCAGTACTTATGTGGTCTATGACTATAATCTGTTGGAACGCGAAATAAACACAACAGTTGGAACGAATATACAGGGTGTAACAAAAAGGCAGATCATAAATCATACCACATATTCTGGGGCTAAAAATAACTCGATCCAACCAAAGATACCGTAGTACAAATGTGCATGCAAAAAAGTTACAACCTGGCTGCAATTAGATAGCGTCAGAAGCCATTGCTTTTCCAGAATATTCGGTTTTCGTTAGTAAAACGGTGCCGACTGTGTATTCAAAAATATGTGGGCCATTTAAGATTGAATCAAAAGTAAGGGACCCTCGAAAAAATTCATTGACTTTAATTTTTGTTTCTCGAAATTTTTGAAGCATAATGAAAAATAGGCCGTATCTTTTTTTTCAAGATGCTCTTATCATAAGAAAGCCACTTGTCAACTTTCATTATAATATGTCGAACAACTGTCAAAATATTTGAAAAAATCAATTCTCATTTGGTAACTTCGAAGGGTTGTAATTTCTTTCGCATGCATATTTGTATAATAACTTGAGTTGGATCGAGTTATTTTTGCCGTAGAATATGTGGTATGATTTATGATCTGCCTTTTTGTTACACCCTGTATATTCGTTCCAACTGTTGTGTTTATTTCGCGTTCCAACAGATTATAGTCATAGACCACATAAGTACTGCTATTAAGATCTGCAAATTGGTTCGGAAGAGCACTAATAACATGTATTTGTTTCATCTTTTTCTTACAAGAAATCTAGTAGCGCTACTCTCTTCAGTTACTGGAGTGTTGGTGGAAGAAGGAGAAATAATTTAAGATGCATATTATTATTATTCGAATGACGTTTTTGTTTATTTGTTTAGTCTTAAAGATTTTTAGTTTAATTATGTTTACCTATACTGAAATATTGTTTACGTATTTGTATGGTCTGGTCTTTGCTTCTACCATAGTTTCATTACGTATTGTAAGCTAAGACCGAGGATAAGACGCCATGAAAAAGTATTTCGGAGTTTAAGAGCGACGTTAAGAAAATTGAATACATTTTCAACTTTACACCTCACAACTTTTTCACATCGCGCGTAAAATAGTGTCACTTTTTAATAATAAACTTCCTAAATTTACATTTATGTTTAATACCGTTCATTTGAATCCGATTTGAATAAATGTGAATAAATAGGATACTGAAAAAACTTTCAACTAACCGAGTTTAACGAACCTCCTGGTAGAGACGGAACTAAAAAATAATAATGTCCTAAGATTATTGCTGCCAACAGCGTAACGGCAAGTTGAATATAAAAAAATTCAAGGACAAGTTATTGATAAATGTTTTGAAAAAAATAAACAGATTATGGTGATTTTCAAATACTAATTCAATGATACAAATTAAATGTGATTCTAATTTGATTTAAATCTAATAATCATTTATTATTAATTGTAAGTCTAGCTTTTTTTCGCTATTGATAATTTCAAAATAAATAATCAATTTGCATATTAAATATGGTTATATTGCGTCTAATACCACATAATTGAGAAACTGGTAATAGTACTTATTCCTACGCACTTTCGCTTTATAAATCTCGCTTGTCAAAATTGACCTCTAAACGATACTATACTATTTGTTAAAATATTACTACGAATATTATGTATGTATTTCACGTATTAAAACAAATGTGTTCATTACCTCTAAATAAATACATTAATTTTAATAACAAAAGATATATCTACATAAATTTTATTTGAAAAATCACTCAGTAATAGTGAATTTAAAAGGAAGCATGCTAGAAACAATGTTATTATATAGTATTCAATGTTGATGAAAAGTTATCATGGAACTAAAACTAATGGTTCGATTAACTGTCAACAAAAACTAATAAAGTACGAGAAAATGTCTAATAATAGAAAAACATAGAAGTGCATTATGGTCACCAAAGTGATTTTCTACAATAATTTCATATCGTCCACATTAAAGTCAGTCTTCCATAAGTACTATGGTGACAAAACACATCCTATCCTATACTAAGTTAAGCTGCTTTTAAGACTTGAAAACAGGCTATTATATGGCCACTAAACTTTTCCCCTGTCCTAAATATAAGGTAGTAACACCTCACAGAGAGAACTGGCAACACCCAAGCAGTCTGTAGTTTCCCCGAGAGATATACTGATATATGCAGAAGGATCGAATATAAGTATTTCTAGAAATAAACAAGCTCGCAAGAAGAGGTTCAGCAACGACATTTGTTGGTCCAGAACCAGCTCAGGAGGTTTCGAGGATACAAAAATGGGTACAAAGCAAAAAGCCAACACAGACTGCATTGAAGGAACACTCCAAAGCGGGTACACAGTGAGTTAAACGGGCTGAAGAACTACTGAATATAAGTATGAATGATCTAAGATGTTACGGGTCATGTACCAACTAGATAAAATACTGATATGTAACGGGGGTCTCAGCTGCCCACTTGGTGGCATGTATACCGGACTGTAACCCATATATCTTGTCTGGCTGTGAGGCATTGGAATCGAGAAGACAGACAATCTTCGGAGAAGCCAATGTGCCAGCACAAAAACGGCTACCAAAAAGATAATACATATCTAAATTGTTTTATTCTTTTTCAAAAACAAGTTTAATATGGGCAATCTATTTTTTGTCTCTGCTTCGCTTCACTAGTGCCTCAGATAACTCGTGACATAAAATTTACATATCACCGGGCAAAATGAAAATCGTTTTTAAGGGGGTAAACTCCAAAAATATTTAAAAATGTATTATTGAAATTTTCAAACACCTGGGTATCCCTGTCAATGGGAAGATCTCCATCTGCTTTAAGGTTTGACGTAATTTATGAATGACTCCATAATTAATTTGTCAAAATAACAATAAAATAGAAATAATATTATCTGAGAATGATATCACAATCTATTGATTGATTTGTAACTATTGCAAATTGTTTATCAATCGATGAAAGCACTGGTCGTATCTGAGGCTTGGTTAAGGATTTTATAAAAAAAGTTGTATTCGGGGATTTTTGGGGATATTTTTATAAAAGATGAATAGATTTTGGACAATTATTCACATTATTTGCATTGGAATTTTTTCTGATAAATTTAAATTTATTTAAATACGATAAGATATTAGTTAAGAGACGGGTCTGGTCCGCAATAATAATAATAAAAAAAATTTGCGATAAATTTTCGGTTTTAACTTTTTTCATTTATGCACTTTGCACAAAATCTGGTCATGTTATAAAATATGTTACCGTGTTTAAAATAGTCAAACATGTTTTTATTAACTAAAAATATTTAAATCACTCTGTAAATGCGTAAGTTGAGTAAATTAAAAATAATTCGCACTGCAGTATTGTTACGTGCGTATAATGAATAGGTAATTATGTGTATGATATGAGGAAACGTGTAAATATATTGCAAATCAGGTACGGAGCAAGGTCAGCGTTATAAACAAAACTTCCTTAGAGGCTCGGTGGCCTTTCACGATCTGTTCTCTAAGCGCAAGCCCGGAAACATTGCAAAAGTCTTGTCCTCACGTTCTCTTTTTGTCAAGGATTGGACACGTCGGTACGTGATATTATTGCTACATCCATATTTAATATGAGATAAGTATGGAAGTTCGTAGTTTAGACGATTACCGAATTTTTAAATAAGCGTTATGCTAAATAAAGTAAAAACAATCATCGTATACAACGTGTTACATACAATAGGTCCCCCTAAAAAGTTATTCTTTTTTTAGTAACTTTTTATGAGGAATTTTTTTTTTCCAAAAAATTAATGATGAAAAAGTTATCAATAATGATTCCAACTTAGGGGGACATAAGTATATTATTATCATTTCGCTTAAACATATGCTAAACTAAGTTTTTTATTATGAGACGCATGGTTATTAAGATGTATAATATCATTTATTTTCAACAGTTATTTTCACGTCAAAATTTAACATGTAGGAAGTAGAAATGTCACACGCTAAACAGATGTAGGTTTTTGATCCAACCTCTTCTTTTTTATAAAAAAAATACCAATAATATTTCAGTCAATGTGGGATTCAACCCCTCCAAAGCCCAGGCTCTTGCCGCTCTTGTGTTATTTTCTAGCAATACATTTTTTCTGTATCACGGGGCCCACCGAAGCTTCGTTAATCCGGGTTTCGAATGGGAAATCATTTATTATTTGAAATATCTTATCTGCAAATTTGTTAGTAGAAAAAAATGCTTTCCATTTACAAATGTCTCTTCCTTGTTACTAATATATCTTAATCAGCAGTAGTAAACAATTTGTTTATTTCCCATAACAAACTAGCTGTTAGCACAAACACAAACTTGGATAGATTTGAGCCCGCATCTGTCTCGAGATATTAATCTTTTCCCGCATTTTACGCTGTTGAATTTATGACAGCGATATAATTATTTCAAAATTACGTACTGTTCTTGTTTGCTATAATTAAAGAGACAGTTTGAATAGTAGAAATAATTGTGGTCAAGGTGTCTGGAAATAATAAGCTTCTACAAAACTATATCTTCCCATTTAGCATAATAAACTATTTCTTGACCGTTTCTTAAATTTAAATTGAGCTTCTAATATACCAGACTAGGCAGGTAATTTTCGAAATTCACTTTGTTCGAAATTTGATCGATGATGGACATTTGTTTGCTTGATAAACTCATTTTGTTACTTCTCAGATTCCAAGCATCTGTTACAGTTCACTTTTCACCTTACTATTCTTTTCTGTATTTTCTTACATTAGTCGAAATTCATTCGTCATTAAGAATGATTTTTTAGACCGTTTTATTTAAAACATATTCAAAAAGTACAGTGTTGTGCTCCAACACTGCTATCGATCAGGTTCTCTTGGTTTGGATTTCGGGCCACTCAGAAATCCTGGGCAACAAAGTACTGGACAAATTTGTCAGGTAAGGGTGTCAATCTCAGACCATAGGCTTGGAGATCCGACTGGGAATCCCTCGAAATCTGACAAAGAGAACTAACCAACCATCCCGGACCATCAAATCTGATGTGAGAGTATCGCAAGTCCCCCAAGAGACTAGGTAGTCATAATAGAGTGTTAGTCAAAAATTTTGTTGTGGGTTTCGTCCTTCAAATTTCACTATAAACTTTATTTTTGGATTTTTTGTTGCAATCATCATCTTTATTAATCTTAAATTAATGTATTTTATAAATGACAAATAAAAGTAAAAATAAGTTCAAATAAATTGAAAAATTCAATAAAACCTCAATCATATTATTTGATTAAAATAAATTCCATTAACCTATTTTTATACACATGTTTGGTTCATTGATTTTCTTCAAACATGCTTTTTCAATGCTCGATATTCAAAAGTATTGATTTGACTTCAGTGAAAGAGAGAGAACTCGAAAAGATGATAATTTTCCAGACGAAACTTGGTAGAATCGTCAAGTATACTCTACTAGTGGATGTATCTTAAACAAAACATGAAAATATTGCAATAAAAAATCCAGGTCCGTATGTAAAAAAATAAATTTGATGATGTCCCTGTAAAGACGAAACGAAAATGTCACATTTATAAAAAACAGAAAGGAATAACTTTGGAACTATTCAAGATATTTCATATTTTTTCAACCATCTAATTTCTTATCAAAATACCAAACTTAAGTCCGAACAACTCTGTATATCAATTTGTAGGTTTTAAATAAACGCTATGAGCAGACAACTCTACACTCTTAAATCTCATATTCGCCGTTTGATACACCTAAGTAGGTACAGACACCGCTAGAAAATCGATACACAATTTACAATCTAGATTAGAACCCACTCCAACCCTCTTCACTAACCTCGGAGAGGCGTTATGATGGTATTAATTATTCCAACGGCCGGACTAACAGCTATCTCTTAATCCGAATTGTCCGAACAAAATGAAGTGTTATCTAGTTTGGTGCAGGCTCTTTGAATATTTACATTAAATCATGATCCCTACATATATATTCCATAGAAATCGGTCCTTTTTTGTCGTCGTCGATCCTTTTCTTAATTAAATAGTTGAAAAATGTTCCTATATATTCGCCTGGAACCAAACACTACGAAAGCTTGGGAAAACCCCCAAGTATCTTTCAAGCGCAAATCCACGCCATAAGAAAGTTTGCCCAGTTCAATATTGATAAAGGATACAGAGGACAAAAGATTATCATAATGACAGATAGTCAATGAGCCGTCAAGGCACTGAGCTCTTGTGGAATCAGTTCCAAAGTGGTGTGGGAATGCCTAGACAAACTCAATGAACTAGGCGAGAACAATATAGTTCTATGGATTCCAGGACACACTGGAATAGAAGGAAATGAAATAGGTGAGAAAAAAGTGGGACTGAAATAACTTACTGGGGGTCTGAACCCTTTTGCGGAATCAGTCCCAATGTAATATTGGAAAAAATAGGTGAAGCCGGAAGAAAGAGAAGATCCAACTATTGGAAAGATATAGTAGGGCTCAGACAATCAAAGATTCTTCTGGGTGACTACAACCTGTTGAGATCAAATGAGTCATAAGTCAAAGTGAAACTGCGCTAAGAGTTTAAACAGGGATCCTAACGGGACATTGTCGCCGGAATGGGCACCTGAAAAAGCTCAAAACAGTGGAGGAAGAAGAATGCAGATACTGTGGCATGGAAGAAGAAACCTCCATCCACATACTTTCCAGCTGCACAGCACTCCAGAATCCTAGAGCACAGTACCTGGGACATTACTGGATAGAAGAGGAACATTTACCTAAGTTGAAGCCTGCAGATATCCTGAAATTCCTCCGGGAAATGAGACTAAAGGAGCTACTAGTTTCAGAGACTCTCCTCAGAAACTAAGTAGAAGTAAGGGGGCACAATAGATCTTTTAGGTCTCAGTGAATGTCACCCCAAAATACATACATACAAACTGGAAGGACTATAACTTTTCTCTTTTTAAATCAGATAGATTCTGTTGTGACTTCTCTAAAATGTTTTTAACCTTCCAACATTAAACAGAATACGAGCTATGTTCAACATTGAAAAAAAATTCTTCTCAACCGCTTTCCTGAGCATTTTGTCGACCGACCGGAAGAAAATGTTTTTCCTTATTTAAACTTTGATTGAAGCCAACATCTCAACAGCGCATGCCTCCAGTATATCTTTATAATGTCAAGGCTAACTTTTCAATAGAAACGTTACTGGATAATTTACGAAAATATCCTAAAATATCACATTTTCGACTCATTCATCCTATGAAGGGTTCATTATCAAAGAAAAAACCGACACAACTTATAAATAAATTTCTTTTTGATTAGATTTTCATGAATTATTTTATCTATAGTTATAAGTACTACATTATATTTCATGAATAGATAAAAGCGGTTGATATATCATCTATTTTGGATTGTTCTGTTATTCTGGCTTGCGTGTAGATTGTATAGTTGCCAAGTTCAAATATTTACATATTATGTTATTCTGTTATATCTTCTGGAATTGATAGCTGAAAGCAGTCGACGAATAGTTAGGTGGACATTAATATAAAACAAAAATGTTCGAAAATTTGCTTTTATAATTTGAGTTGTATATCAAAGAGATAAGTGTGTTCTTTTTGTTTTTCTTTTGAATATTTTTATTAGTATATCAAAGAGATAAGTGTGTTCTTTTTGTTTTTCTTTTGAATATTTTTATTAGGATTTAGAGCCGTATTACACAACAAAGAATTAATACTTTTATAATTTTACCACGAAAATTTTCTCCAAAAATAACATTTTTCTGTAGCCGTCCCGAAAATAGAACTTCCAGTATGATTTATTGAATCGAAAATGTTTTGCTCCACTTTCGGGACGATTTTTTCACTTTCGGAATGATTTTCAATATCCATGTAAACGTCATTAGCAATGATATTTACGGAAATTTTATTATGACATCGTTTCTCAAAATAAGTTTCACAGAAAAATTGAAAAATACTAATAATTTAAAACGGCATTGAAAATATCAAATCTGGAATCTCCGTATACCAAAATAGGTGTACCCTAAATTTTGTACAATTTGGTCTAGCAATTTACAAGATAATTGGCCGTTTCCAGACTTTTGGCCCACTCTGTATATTTTATTGTATGCCAATCCAATAAAAAGTTATTTTCTGTTAATGAAAAAATGCGTAAACAATTGTATTAAGTAGCCTAATAAGATAAAATCATGTAAATAACAATTTCGAAAACATCTCAAAGTTCATGTCTGCTCATAATGCAAATCACCGATAGATATGAAAAAGATTAGTACACTTCTGCAATTTGATTGCTATCAGCAGTATACGAGTTGTTTTTATGTATTCAAAATAAACGGTTTAAAAATTAAACGTATGTCTTCTTATCAATAAAGTTGAATGTTCTTATAACTGCCCTAAGCCAGTAATACCACGGTATATATTCCTTACTTTGGATAAGCAGCAAAAAATCAGTAGTGTTTTCCATGAACCATAGAAAACATAAACATACCGTTTTTCTAGTTATTAACTCCGCCAGACTTTATCTTTATAATTGATGTAAAACCTTTAGCATTTTGAATATACTTCAAAAGACCCTAAAGATTTTTTCCTATGCGACAACCTCTAAACTTGAGTACTTTGCGATGACTGGCTTAAGTTAAGATGCAAAAAAATCAAAAAACTTTCCGGATTTACTGTGCAGAGCCGCACTACACCTGATGAAAAACTACTGAGTAAATTTATAATGAGACAATACAACAAAATAAATACGACCCCGTCACGGCTAATAGTTTTATGGCTTTATTGCATCTCCCAAGTCAGTTTCTCAGATTTTGTTGATAACTATACTGAATAAATCAGATGTTTTGGGTTTCGATACTGTGGTAAAACTTTCCGAAGAAATTAGGTTATTGTCATAGCAACATGTCAAACTGCAAGCATCTGATTGGCTAAAATTAACTGATATAAAATTTTCACTAGTAATACCACTAGAGGTCAAATTATTCGTCTTCGACTCGGTATAATTTTCAAAATGAGCTCGAAAAAATTTACGGATTTAATTTTAACTCGTGTGGTTTTCGGTCATTACGAACGTCTAAAAAAATTTCCAGTATAATTCGCTGTTAGGTTCCAACGAGGAAAAAATGTCCACTAAAATTCATGCGATGGTGATAAATCAGAAATACACGTTCTGATTGGTTAAAAAGCACATGTGTGGAATTTTTTTAAGGTTAAATTCATTGCACAGAAACAGAAAATGAATAATAGCGAGAAGTAACATTTAAAAAAATATGAGTTAGTCTGGTATCGATCTTTGAAATAAAAAATTCCCGCAATATCCTCAGTTATAGTATCGACGGCAATTTTAAAAAGTATGAATGCTCCGGATGAAACACGTATCATATGCATTATGCAGTCAACACACAGAAGCACAGAGGGTAAACGATGACACCATGACAAAAAAAACAATATTAAAAATTGTAAACTTCGATTGAGGAAAAGCGACAAAAACATGCAAACACATTGAATTGAATTCTGATTGTGCGTGTGACAAATGCCAATTGTTCTGTTCGTGGCAGAGGCGCCTCACGTGATTCGAATATTCCGATCGATTGTTTTCAACATGAGTCGATAATTCTTTTGAAATTATGAGATGCGCCGATTGATAGAGATAATTATTTTGGTTGTGTTTTATCTTCTATTTTTAACGTGAATGAATAATTAGTATGCACAAGGAAAGAATAAATATTAGCAGCGAAGATGATTTCTCTCTTACCAGCATGATAGCAAGAATACGAAAAGGCTACGAAATTAATAATTACCAGCTTCTTTTTCTAACTGAAAATACTTGAAAACTTCCAAAATGCTGATTTCTCTCCATCTACCTAGGCCATTTCTTTGGTATTATTTAAATAAATAAAACAATAACACGCTTGCTAATAGCTACTCAGATAGGTGCATACTCGGGTGCATAGCAACGGGTCGATTCCCACCAATTGAGTTCATTGGGAGTACATTTTCGCATAGCTCTGCCGGATTGAAAGAAACCCATAACATCTCTAACCTAACCTTTTAATATTTAGTATTTGGAAAAAAATGTTTATAAAAAATACAATAAAACAAACATATAAAAGCACAAACTTATAAATATAATTAATATATTGTTGATAACAAAGTAAAGTTTTAAATAATTACTACTACATAATCAGCACTTTAGCTTTTTTATAGTTAAACATGGCAATTTCGAATGTTTTCGGTCGCATTCCTTTCATAGTTCCAGATATGTTTGCCAAACTATTATTATTAATAGTATACTATTCGTTATGACAACTACATTAGCTTTTTAACATATTCGTAGGTAATTAATAGTCTTCTAGCGATTCACTCAAAGATTAACAACAAATGTCAAAACGTAACAGTATTACCGAAATACATAATCACTTTCCATATATAGGAAATAATTGTTATAATATATTCCAAATAAATATCAACAATTTTCCTTTATTGAACTTTTTTCCATAGGACATCACGTAGGATTATGGTGAAGGAATTTCCAGGTAAACTTGTTAAATACTTTAGTCAATCCCATATTTAAAACAATCTTCCAAATGACAAATCAATTTATTCTTCCATTTTAAAACTATCAAATTAAAACATTCAAATTTCCATAACTTTAACACCCCGGTATTCCGAACAGTGAATACGCTGCACCCCTCACTCCTTATATCATTTTGTCCAATTTCACGAGAGTGTTGTAAGTGTTTTTAAAAACACCCTGTATGCTTCCTTTATACGAAATGCTTGAAATATATGTATGTATTTATAAATCAATTTTGTAGTTTTCAATTTGGTCACATATATTTTCATATTTTAATCATTATATTTTTTTCTGCAAATACGTGATGTTGTTCTATTTACGTAATAAGATTGCTCCAAATTTTCAATTTGTTTAATTTTCTATTGGCATTATCTTCTTGTTTTCATAATATCACACGCTTAAATACTTGTTTGTGATTCGAAGTACGTATTAATTTCATGCGTTTCAGTTCAATATTTACAATAATTATAAATGTTGACACCCCATTTAGAAATAATTCAACTTATATCAACAAGAAATCTACTCTAATTCTTTTTATTAGAAACCGGAAGAAATATTCTTTGAAGCAAGACTAATAAATAACGATTAATTCTCTGCATTTTCTAACACCTTATTATTAACAAATCCAAGGTCATCGCAATAAAAATTAATAAATCTCTTTAACAAGCCATTGAAACATAGGTGTGTGTAATCTTCACTTTCAGTTTTAATTTAATCAACCAGTATTTCCTTCCAGATAATATAATTCATGACCGTATATAGTCTGTTTTTGAAAAGGTAGAATTAAAATGCTTTTTTTTTTATTTCTTGAATAACTATAATTAATAACTTGTTTAATTGAAAAAAATTCATAAATTAACCAACAACAATTATGTAGAATGTATAAATTTCAATATACCTACTTTTTTACACTCTTGAATGAGATACAATGTTTACCCATTATATAGTAATAATATACAAAACAGTCTACAAAGTCTTAAATTAAAAATTCAATTTTTAAGCTTCCGCTATTTTAGAATATTACATTTGAATTAGTTTACATACTTAATGATGAAATTGTAAAGCAAAATTTATATGCAACGAAAAAACTTTAAATATGAAATATTATTAGCAAACAAAGTTCCGGTAATAATTCTAGAAAACAAATAAATTTCTGTTTTAATAATCAATTAATTAGTGGATAATAATCTTTTCCATTATTAACCTGGGTCAATAATGGACAAATTCAATTATTTCGAAAAATTCAGGGATAGTAGTTCAACAAAAACTTGTGCAACATAATTTTGTGTACCCAGGAGAATGTCTTAACAAATTTGATGCTTGAAATTATCTATCTATGTATTGCTGTTAACATTTCCATCATTACTATATCCTTTTAGTGGGTAACACTTTCAGTTTTTAAATTATAAAACGATATCAAGATATCTGAACTTATGTTATTCTATTAATTAAATTTTTGCCTACTACCGGCGCCAATGGTGTCTCAAATTTTATTAAAGGTTCTCCTAATTGCAAATCACGAACAAGTACTTATATTTTTTCATAATTTTCACTGTTTGAAGCATTCAACCATAGTAAATCGGCACAATTATCAAAGTCGGCCAAGGCGATTAGTTGAGTAACATCGTTTCAATTTGAATTCAAATTATTTTGAAATCGACTCTTGAGTGTATCAAGATCTATTCGATATTTTATATAATAATATAGGAAAATGTATTCAAATCGCATTCAAGAATTGTTTTTAAAGGCAATATATCTATGGTTTAACTGTTTTTATACTTTCTATAGAAGCTGTCTTGTAATACTCAATATATGAATATAGATTTATTTAAATGAAAAAGATAGCCGCGTAAATGTTTCAAAAGGTCTTGTTTCATACTTTGATGCAAATTATCATGTTTCCACTTTCCTCTTCTACTCGATTATATGTCGGCAAATCAAATTATTGATGATTACGTAGCTTTATCCTCTGAAAATCACACAAGGCCAGAGCAGCAAGCTAATATACAAAAGACAATTCAATATTAATATCGATAATAATTAATTTGTTGATATGTATTCAATAATAAATGTCTCTTTATGTAAACTCTTGGGTTTTTTTCCGCTGACTGGTAGAAAAAATAGTGTACCTAACACGTGCTTAAAGCGATTGCAGATGGCAGAACTACTCGTTAGCGTCACTTTCCGCACTAGTTAGGTAAACTACTATTTCAACTTACATACATACATTTTGTTATTTCCTCCATTTTTTCCGGGTTGAAAAATTTCCAATGGAGATATGGGCTTGACTGATGAATATGCTTTTTGACTTTATTCTTGAAAAACATTCTTTCTTATTACTTCATAGGAAAGTACCAAGTAACTTTCTATACGATGCAAATTCTATATTTAGGTTTACCAACTTATTTGTAAAATAGGTGATTTTTGTCTATTTGAACCACACAAATTACATCTGTGCTGGAAGACTATAATTGGAAAAGTGGAATTTTTATATACATACATTTAGGTAATGTTTTCAAGTGTTATTTGACCGATTATCGGTTGACCTGGTCACAATTTTTTCTTTTTTGAGACACCCTACCTCCTTTTTCCGTTCATTATAGGCGATCTGTGTTATCAACTAATTTGAAACGAACTTTAACCTCGACTTCAACTTTTGTAGTCTATATTTTAAGTTTAGATAATTTCTTTCGACATTCGAAATTTAAATTTTAGAGTAATTTTCCTACTTCGTCCACGTGTTTCTTGACTTTGCTATCTGCATTTAATTGAAAATAAAAAGTAAAAAACGTTATCCTTATTAAATCATCGAATTTATATCAGTTTAATAATGATTTTTTTTTTGTTGCAGACTAAGAAAAATAATCCGAACCACATAAAAAGGCCGATGAATGCGTTCATGGTATGGTCTCAAATCGAACGTAGAAAAATTTGCGAAGTAAGTCCAGACATGCACAACGCCGAAATTTCCAAAAAATTAGGTAGACGATGGAAACAATTAAATGACGATGAACGTCAACCGTTTATAGAAGAAGCCGAACGGCTCCGTCAATTACACCAAAAGGAATACCCTGATTATAAATACCGTCCCCGAAAGAAAAGTACTAAACCAGCTCCTAAGACTAGTTCATCTAAAAAGACCAAGAAGTCCGGTAAAATACATAAGAACGATACAAATAATAATAGTTCAATATTAAATGAGAAAATTTTCGCTAGACGTAGCACAGTACCAGAATCGGTTGCGTCAAAATTGAAGTTTAGGTTGACGAACGTTGTTGAACAGAGGCAGGTAAACAGGGTAGTAGACGCAGAGGATAATATTAGACAAAGTATGCCTTTGCCTCCGATGAGCTTCCTAGCTAAAGTCCCTTCAAGTCCCTCTTGTGAAACTCCAGATTCGCCAGAAAGTGCTACCATATACGACGACACATGGGTTAATAATTTTACTACGGTTAAAGAAGAGCCGGAAGACAGGTTGTCACATTCCCAAATAACGACAGCTACCTTAGACGACCTTGACAGGATTGATGACCTATTACCGATGGACGGAAATATTTTAGAAGAATTGGCAGACATAGATACGAATTTCGACACGGCTTCGAATTGTTCTGGTTCTCACCTAGATTTCTCCTGTCCAAAGGATATCCCTATGTTCTCAAATATAGAGAATGCTTGGTGCGAAATACCAACCGAAGATTTTTTAATGTGTTGAAAAAGAGACTAAGACTGTTTTTGAGATTCTACTGTGTGTGAAGGCACAATTACTGTTATTAATATTTTGGGGTTTGGTCCTCATTATATAGAACGATGGCCACATCGACAATTTTTATAATGTTATAAATATTCTTAACCCCAACATTGATCTCATTTTGCGTTTATTATTTTTGTATTTATCATTATAGCGTATTACCAGAATCTACCAGTTCTATGTAAGACAGTCATTTTAGATCGAGAATACATTTTTAGTAATAAAGTCAAATTTAAACCACAACTTAACGAAACTTTTGTAAATATAAATATTTTTTGTAACTGTGTTCGTTACTAAAACGTTAGGCAGGAATATGGTATCGAGGGTATGTAACATCCAATTTTTCCATCAATTTTTTTTTGTTTTATTAGTAACGAAATACAGAGTGGTCCAAAAGTCTGAATACTGCAAATTATGTCGTAAACTGCTAGTCCTAATTGTAGAAAACTTGGGGTACACCTATTTTAGGATACGGAGATTCTATCAGATTCATCACCCTGTATTTTCAGTCATTATTTAATACGAGCTCAACCTTATTTAACAATCATGATTTCATTGTAGTGTGGAAGTTATGAAATACATAATAAATAAGTTTGGCAACGTCTATTTGCAAACTGAATTTTTCAAGTATCTCCAAAAAAATAATTTTTCAGAATTGAAATCAGGTGAACTTGTAAATCTACATATTTTGCACTGCTATGTAATAAGACCATCTATTTTGAATAAAATCGTGAGTGTTACATAGGAGGTTCCAATAATGACTGAATATACAGAGTGATGAATTTGGAAAACCAAAGTTACTAATAAAATCTGGTAACATTGCAAATGCCTAATCCAGAATTTACGTTCTCCAAGAAAGGTGTACTCCAAATTTTTCACAATTAGGACTAGCAGTTTACGAGATGAGACTTTTGGGCCACTTTGTATAATAAGACAGCTAGTTTTCTGTAATATGGTTTTATTGAGAAAAATTGGATTTACTCCTTCAGCAATAGTGCTTATAGTGATTTGATAAAAGACAATGGTCAATTGTTGTATACGTGATTATTCAACAGTCTTTGTCAATCATTTAGCAAATGACTAATAATTTTTTTGCAATCCTCGTACCAAACGAAACCTAATGAATCCGGTTGTGGTTTTCGACGTGTGTTTTTTCTCTCTAAAGTGACTGAACACTAATAGTGCCTAGCTCAGTACGTTTGTCGACCCGGCTAGCCCGGCATTAGGTTTTCGACTTTTTAAATACTGTTACCTCATAAAATGGTAACAGAACACAAAAACAGGCTGTGATTCATCTGTTTGATGACCAATATTTAGTTGTCAAAAGTCCGTGTAGTCATTTTAACGGTTCTGCTACTGCTTAATTTTCTTTAAATTTCAATAACGTGTGTTGATCTCAAAGTTGTTCGCCAATAGGTATGCACTCACTTCTAAGTAGAAGATCTGAATCAAGCGATCCATCAAAGTCACGTCTATTTGATTCAGTTCGCAATTACAATAATATCCGACTTCTATTCCTACCAACAGGCTAGTTTTTTTTTTTTGATTATTTCAAGTCTTACTTCCAGCTCATGTAAGGCAGCTGCTCCCAATTACCTTACTCCAAATTTGTGAAAGGAAGTTCTACTTTTGGCCGGTATATGTAAAAAAAATTATTGATTTGGGATTTATGCAGGTTTCACTCCATTGAAAATAGTAGTTATTGGTTTTCATGCATGACCATTCACGTAGAACGTTTACTTTTTTTCATTATAATTGACAGATATTTGTAAGAAATTGAGTTTCAGTTTTAGGAAAAAAAAGTTATTCGCCATAAAAAGCTCTGCATTATCCTAAATCTAGAATACAGTCATCAAATATCAAATGTTTTAGTCGTCAAAAAATATTAGTTTTACTTAAGAGTGAAGTACTTTTAAATTTTACAATATTGAAGAATGACAAACATTGATCAGAATCAAAAACTACGTTTAAATATGTATAAAAATTTGATTGTTTCAACTATTAATATAATGTTGATTTCATCTAAGTATTTGAATGTACTTTATTATTTACAAAATAAATAAATTTTGGATGAAAAATTATGAAAAAATCTCAGAAATCACTGAGACCTAAAAGATCTATTGTGCTCCCTTACTTCTACTTAGTTTCTGAGGAGAGTCTCTGAAACTAGTAGCTCCTTTAGTCCTGTTCCCCGGAGGAACTTCGGGATATCTGCAGGCTTCAACTTGGGCAAATGTTCCTCTTCTATCCAGTAATGTCCCAGGTACTGTGCCTTAGGATTCTGGAGTGCTGTGCAGCTGGAAAGTATGTGGATGGTTTCTTCTTCCATGCCACAATATCTGCATTCTTCTTCCTCCACTATTTTGAGTATTTTCAGGTGCCCATTCAGGCGACAATGTCCCGTTAGGATCCCTGTTAAAACTCTTAGTGCAGCTTTACTTTGATTTATGCATTCATTTGATCTCAACATGTTGTAGTCGACCAGAAGAATCTTTGATTGTCTAAGCTCTACTAGATCTTTCCAATGGTCAGATCTTCTCTTTCTTTCGGTTTCACCTATTTCTTCCAATATTACATTGAAGCTGATTCCGCAAAAAGGTTCAGCCCCCCCCCAGAAAGGTATTTTAGTCCCCCTCTTTGCTAGTTCATCTGCTATTTCATTTTCTTCTATCACAAGAGATAAATGCTTATTCTAAATAGATATATTGGAAAAAAATCTGAAGTTTCAATTTAAATGGATTTACTTGTATATTTAAACGACATGTCCAATCCTGACCAACTTATTTGAGTAACATTTTTCGACTTGGTCAAATTTAAAGGTACTTTACTCTTGAGTAAAACTCATATTTTGTGACAAACCTCGTATACGACTAAAAAATTTGATATTTGATGACTGTAATACAAGTTTATAATGCAGAACTTTTTATGAAGAATAACTTCTTTTCCTGAAATTGATATTAAAAAAGTTTTTCATATGATTCCAACTTATGGGGACATATTGTATACTATAGTGTGTTTGTATCGTTACAATCTATTGTGCTTTTGTTTGAGAACTTCTATTTCTTACTCAATGTGAAATTGAAAATATAATGTCAATAATAGATTTTTTCCTTTATAATTTCTGTACATTTTTTTGTAACATTCTTGATCCAACTTGGTTGCCAATTCATTTTGACATTTTTGTTTTATATCATTACTACACAAGAAGAAAGCGGAAGATCTGCTTCGCTCATCTAGCTACAGTTTTATTGTATTCAAGATAGTATAGGGAACCATTTTTGCAAAAAGTATAATAAAAATTTAAGTACATATCAGCTAAGATCGCTTTAAAATATTTTTGTCACTTCCTGTACATCAATAATAAACATGATTAATTTGGACAATATACAATTCAATATTTTCTCTTCAATTAATTGAAATGCGTACTTTTTGGCGTCAGCTTTTGTGAGATATCGGGTGCATTTAGCCTCTTCTTTAATATCTTATCTTGTGTAACTTCCAATAAATGTACATCTAGTGTTTTCGATTGTTCAAAATAATTTTGTCGGATGAACTGAGCATGCGTGCTTATTTATTCGAAAAAATATCCACGTTAATTACGCTGTCAATTATCAATTGCTTTCGGTGTCACATATAATCTGGAGGACCGGTTCAGTCAGTTATTTTACTGATTAAAAAGGGCGAAACTTAACATACGGTTTTTAACACATCTCAATAAAATATACCAAAATGTAACTTCTTAATGACTTAGAGCAGCCATATATACAATAATATTATTTGTACCTACCCAGATTTTAGTTAAGCCTACTTTCGTCAAAATTTTACTAAAAATTGAAAATAAATTCACGCTTGTCTTCGGAAACAAATCGATGGAAGAAATATTTTTTTATATGTTCTAAGTTTCACATTTATGGCTAATAGTATATTCTAATTTATTAACCTTTATCACTTATGTTAATGTAATATACCTTTATTTGTTAGCAATATATGCAAATGAGTCTAAAATGCTTTTTATTAATACCAATAGTTCATAAAAAATAACTCTATCTAACCTTAATGTTTTTAATCAATGAGAAAGAAAAAAAATCGTGTTTTAAGATGCACCCTGTGCATACTGATCATTGTAATTCTTTCGTCCATAATTGTACTTAAAAAAAACTACAATTTTCATTGTGAAACTGTAAAAATCTCAAATCGAGCACTTGGGTGGTAGTAGTAGTAGAAATCGATATTCGATATACAATCGATACAAATCGATATTACAAGTAGGCTAGGAATGTTTGTGCAGCTGTCAAATTGGATGATACTTTTTTCGTCATGGACCAGTTCTATAAAAGGGATTTGCTGCCAACATAACGAGCAAAAAAATACTGAAAAAGGTAAGTCACATAAGGATGTGTTACTCGAAAAGTTTGAAGGTCTTTTAGGGTATTCTACATCTTACAGTTGACGAAAAACTAATGACAGCTGTCAACATAATATATTTATTTCTTCTCGATGGTATTTGTAGCAAAATAAAAGCCGATCAGAGTCTCACGAATCACAAACAAAGGTAGATTAAAAATAAATATCCACTATAAATACAAGAAACGCAAAGAAAGCTAAACAAAATAATGTGTTGACAGCTGACATTAGTTTTCCGTCAACTGTAAGATGCAAAATACCCCAAACTATGAAAATCTCCAAACTTTTCCGGTACAACATGGGTTGTAAAGGGACTCAAAACATATAAGAAAAACTAAAAATTGATTGCAAAAACCACTTCCCTGTGCAACTAATTTTTGTCAGTATTTTTTTGTTCGTTATGCTGGCAGCAATTCCCTTGTATAGAACTTCTCCATTAAAATGAAATTTAACTGATTTTGTTTTTAAACTCACTAAAAACTAAGTATGGTTTACAATTTTTGTTAATTTTAACTATGTCTTGGCTCGGTTATAATATTCTTGTAATTTAATAAGAACGAAAGCTCCATACTAGAGGGACATATAATTACATCCGAACACCGTAAATGTGTAAAAAAAAAACTGATTTTTTATTTTAGACAATGTTTCAATAGTATATCAAGATATAAGGGCCGGATGTGAAGCTTACCTACCAGTGGGAGGGCGGTTACCAAACCCGAAAGCTGTAAGTGAACATCTGGTCCGTATATTTTACGATATTTTTTGCATGATCGGTTTTTTTTCAATTCAAAAACATTGTTATCATAAAAATAGGTTGTTAATACGACATAAAGTGCAATTTACTACTCAAATTCTACATAATAACGATGTGAAATTGATTTGATATTTTGTCATATAGTTTTACGTAATTTGTTAATTTGTAAAAATAAGTAACTTATGATCCTGGGGGTGGGGTCGTATTTATGAATTAGAAAAAAAGACCGATTGTACAAAACATATTACCTATATTATTTTATGTTTACCGGTATGGAGTTTTATTTGAAATTGGAATATTACAGCGCTCTGTCGATATTTGTTGTTTGGATTGCTATACATTATGAGTATGTTAGTTGCCACTCCTAAATCAGTTCCTAGTAAGTTACTGACTTACTATACAGCCTGATTAATCTACAAGGACAATAAAAAACGAATCTATCACTCTTTTACAAAATCTCTATGTTCCTTATAGGTGAATCATCTGTTTATCTCGCTAATTCATCAAAAGACGGTACCAATATTTTTTCGTGTATCTGCTCACGGTCCATTTGAATATTTTTCAAAAAACGTCAACGCACAAACTTGTAATAGACAATTAACCAATAGCGTTAAAAAATTTTAAAATTTTCAATAGAGTTAATTGTAGAAAGCAACATCGATATTCTTGTAATGAAAATAAATAAATATATATATTTGAAAGCGCTATTAAAGCGCAACTGTGTGCTTTCAGTGTATTAGCAATAGATTTGGACTGTCCCAATTATAATATATATTATATAAGAGTTTTCAAAGTTTGAAATTTTAAAAAGGCCTGCCTGTAATTATGAATAAAGTAGAGTACTGTAGACTTGTCAAAGTAACTGATATCCCCCTGAGACAAAAACGCACCAAAAAGGGGCTCCCATTGATTCAGTAAATAAGTTTGCAAAATTAAATTTTCTTATTCACCAGCTGATAACATTTTTAGTTTTAATTTGTCGTGATATAGAAAAAAACGTCGATTTAATATTATTTGTACAATAAAATAAATTAATATCTGCATTTACCAATTGAGTTGTGATTAAAAATTTATAATCTATTAAATTTATTAATGTACAAAATAAAATAAAAATATTAACGAATTTAATATCAGGCAATAGCACGAATTTCATTTGCTAAAATCATTTCACAAACTATGATCATAAAACTGTAATTTTTTCTGATATATGCTTCCGCTCAAAGCTTGACAACTACTACAGAATCTGTCCCGTAATTGTTTCCTTTCATTTCGCACATGCACTACTTTATGCGTCGGCTGTTCGTGACTTGATTGAGCATTCAAGAACATTATTAGCTGGTCATATACAGATTGCGAAAATTACATTGGAACCCTCGGATTACACAAGAACGACGGAAAAACAGCTGAAAGAGAGAGAAAGAATAAATATGCGTAGTCATCGAGGCGTGTATTTAATTCCAGCTAGGGTGTACACTTATTTCCCGAGACTGTAACAACTGTAACAACTATTGTATTTTTTTATTTCTTCAACGCTCTCATTCCTTCCATGTTGGGAGCATACTGAATACCACTAACTAGTGAATTCTCTCTGTAAAGGTTAATGTTGCCGGATGCAAGTGTTTTATTTTACCTGTTGTGCATGACTTCGAAAAAAAAGTCAACGAAAACGAGAGAAAAATATTATTTGTACAAATTAATCTGCGCTTAAAATAGGGGGGCAATAAGCATTCGGTCACAATTATTCTTCCTTTCTCTTCCATATATCCTTGTCGTACTTGTGTAATCCGAGGCGAGGGTTCCGATGTAATTTTCGCAATCTGTATGAGTGAAATTAATATGAAAAAAGTGGAAGGTGGAACGAGATTGAAGACATCTCGTAAAATAATAATTGATTGCATAAGGAGATCTATTCTTAATAAATGAAGGAATGAAAGGAAACTCATGATCATCAATTAAGACAGCTGTTCTCAGAAGATCTAAAATCCAGCTGTAAAGTTTGGACTATAGTAATTACCGAAGATTGAAGTGAAGTAGTAAGTTTGATATAAAATTTTCAGAAATACATAGTTTTAAAGGTTAATCCGCGGGTCCTGATTATATTAAATCATCGGAATCAAGAATTCTTGTTAGAACAAGGCAACGGACTGAAATAGATAAACCAATATAAATGTCAAATTTAAAAACTATTAGATATTTTCCACGTAAACGGGATTTGGATAAATATAAAGACTATTTGATTTTTCTTATAGGAAACTACAAAACCTTAGTACTCTTTTAAATTAATACATTGATATTTGTAGCTGATTGCAATTGTTTAGATTTGATTTAAAAACGATCCTACTTTGACAGGTCTATTTCGGTGTATTTTTGTACCCAATAACAATTGTTTTAAGCGGGTCGGTTGATGTCTTTTTCCAGACGTACTGTTGACTGATTTAGATGTAGGATCATAGGGTATTTGTGCTTATCGTTTTTTCTTTTGTTATGCGGACGTTGTTTTGACTACCATGTCGTTTTGGAAGCAAGCTCCACAATCGATCTCGCACCATTTGTACATAATCTGTAAAAATTGCTCATGTAAAAATTGTTTTTGTTAAAATGTACTTTTTATCACAGAGGAACTGAAAACCATTGAAATACATTTTTTTCTATTTATTGAGCGTCGGAAGAAAATTAAAAAAAGACACGTAATCTAGAACTATGATGAAATTTGAATCATTATAGGTACACATAATAACGTGGACACTTTCGGCTTTGGTGATAGAAAAAAATGTTCAATGGTTTTCTTTTTATTGTCGAGTTTATGCAATCATTTGCAATAATTATTAGTAAATATCGGAAGAGTTATGACTTTTGAGCCACATTTTGAATATTTTTAGGTAATACAAGTCAAAACTCTTTCGATATTTGAAAAAAATAGTTGGGTTGTCGCGTTGTTGACTTTTAATTCTGGTGGACAACAAAAAAAGATTTAAAGTTGGCAATATTTTTGCATATTACTACCTTGGTGTATATTTCCTGCATTTTTAAGTCCCCATGTATTATATTCATATTTTACTCTATTAAAGTTATTATATAGTGTGTAAATTTTGTATTGTAGTTGCTGTTAAAATATATTATTATATGGCAAATACATTTGTGTTTACTTTTTACCCACTTCCAATGTTTTGTTTGTATGTCTGTTTGTATGAAGAGATGTCATTATATTGGACGGAGATAAACTCGGTGAAGAACGTCTATTTTTTTCTACAATTGATAAGCGATCTGTTAGTCCAGTTATTATAAATATTTGGTAACGCAAATGAACCGACATAGTCAGATTTTGGATATTACGCGAGAAATGGCTAGAAAAATTCCCTGAACAACCATTCATCCATTTTGACCTGTGGGAACAACCGTACGAGCGTCTGAGTCAACCTGGGCACAGTCCTATTGACTTTGCGGCGCGCTAGAAGTAATTTTACACAGAAATAGAAAATGAAAAATTGAATATGTAGGTCTGAACACGCTCTACAAGTTTTATGGTGGACATTTTATGATATATTCCACGAGAAAAAAAGAAATGGCGACAATAAATATTTTTCTTTCCAAATTTATGAGTTTTTTGTATCTATATCTCAATAACGATGATCGATACGTGAAAAATGTATAGGATCTTATCTATATCTTTATCTGTAGAGTGAGGAGGGTGAATGTAGGCTAACAGGACTTAGGCCACATGTGAGCCATATTACATCCTCCCGTGGAGTTGTCCTCCTAGGTCATCGTCCATCCTGTCCTTCTCAGGAAGATGGACAGGTCACTAGGAGACATCTCCTTTATATCGGCAGGTGTAGGCCAAGACTCACCGAACACACACTCTCTTATTGACCATAACTCATAACATGCCTGTCAGTTTCATCTTTCTGTTCACACATCCTGCATAGAGGTATGTCGACTAGCCCCGTATGGAGGTGTTTCCTTAGTTGACAGTGGCCACTCAGAAATCCCACTGTTGTACGTAGGTTTTTCCTGGTCATCGCCTGGCAAAACTGCATCCTTTAATTCCCTTCCATCTCTCAAGGGATTGAGTATGGGTGTAACGTTTGTCTAGTTTCGCAATTGCCGAAGTCGTCAGGCCGTAGGTGTCACTGGTCCAAGAATTTTTAGTCCAGCGGCTTCCCTGGCTAAAGAATCGGCAATGCGATTTCCTTTACTCCTGTCGTGCCCTTTAACCCACCTCAGGATATTATTGTTATCTGCCGAGGCGTTAGCTAATTCTTGGTGGCGCTCTAGTACTAGCCCCGATATAACACGTTGTCTGTTCAAGGCTAATAGGATAATAGTGCAGATTATTATGTTTTTGTCAGAAAATCCTTTCTGGTTAGTTTTTTTATGGCAATTGAGATACCAGCCAGTTCTGTTTGAGCCACGCTGGTGTTGTTTCCCATTCCCCACTTAATTCTTAGGCTTAGTGCTCTCGAGTAAACTCCACATCCCGAGCCGTCATTCATTTTTGAACTATCTGTATAAATACGTATTGCATCTGCGGCATCTGGCTCTGTGCTCTGTTTTATTTGTATTTGTAGGGTTTATTAAACAAAAACCTGGGTTTAATTGCATCATTGGCTGCCTGCAGCAGAGGTAGCGCAGTAAGCGCTTCTTGCCATAAGCTTAACCGCAATTGACCCACTCCTACTTCGGGGTTAACGCAACCTCCTTGACGTACAGGTCCAGAGGGGTCAGACCAGTAATTAGTTCCATTGCTGCGGTTGGTGCTGTTCTCCTGGCTCCTGTGATGTTTAAACAAGCCATTCGCTGTATTTGATATAATTTTTGAATTGCCGTTGCTTGTAGAACCTTCGGTCCCCATGCAATTGCTCCATACGTTAACATAGGTCAGTGTAGATCCAGGTCACCACACGGGGTGACTGACCCCATGTGCGTCCCACTGTCCTCCGACACTGCTCATAAGCCACATATGCTCTTTTTGCTCCGCTGTGTAGATGAGAGTTCCATGTTAGTTTCCTGTCGAGGGTAATACCAAGGTCTTGTGGACGTCATCCAGAGTGAGGCCTTGGTCAGCCTAGGGAGCCCACCCACGATGACGACTGCCAGTGATGCTTCCTCCCACGGCTTGAGGTTTTTTGTGGCTTTTTTCAGGCTTTCATGCTTTTGTCAGCCACTTTAGTGTCCCGTCATCATCGCAGACCACTCTGATGATTTCACCAGAGTATGTCCACGACTTAAGCGTGGGCGTTTTGCTGTTGCTGTTGCTGCTGGAGGCAAAGAGGGAGGTGCACTTGTAGTTGCTGCCACCCCTGATTCCTCTCAATTGTAGACCGTACAAAGAACAACAAAAAAGTATTGCATAAACATTTTCGTATTTCAACAGGGAACCGAGCTATGATGGAAAAACTGGATTTAACCCTTTTTCAAGATAGTTATTTTGGTCGACAAATTAAACTTGGGCTTTTCTAGTTCCCCCCCTCCACGTAATATCCAAAATATGGCTTTCTCGCTTCATTTACTTTTTCAACGCGATTTTCCCGACGTAATGACTGGATAATGTGTGAAGCGCATTTTAACACGATCCAAGGGAAACTTGATACCTAGATTGAAAGAATTCAATATTCATGAATTATATAATCTCCGCAAAAAAATCAATATTACGATTATTTCCACTACCTCTTCTTGAAAAGCCCAATAATGTGTGTGTTGGGTATTTTTTGAGGAGGAGAAGGGATAATGAGGGATAATTCACGCCATAGAATAGTGTGCGCAGTTCTATATTGATAAAATTCACAGAGGATCTGTTGAATTGGTGGTTACGGAAATGCAGATATGTCAATTCTGAGATACTGTTTGCAAGAGTATTATTTCCAGTGACGTAATTGAACCACCTCAAACTGAATGCATATTCATATGATAGGTATATATATATATATATATATATATATATATATATATATATATATTTATATATATATAATAACCTTTTTGGTATGCGTCATCGTTTGATAATATCTTTCTATTGCGTTGGAAGAAATGGAAAAAACGCAGGTCTGTGATTAATCCTAATCAAAATATCATCATAATAAGCCGTTTAAAGTATTACAAACGTTAACCGTAATCTTTGACTTTGATTAGTTGATGCTTAGAATGTTTAGATTATGCACAATCGCGACCTATCAATTGGGAGAAATCACACCATTGAAAATAGGATGCAGACGTACCTTTCGTATAAGTAATGTGTTTACGATCAATTATTACTAATGAATAGTGAATATTAATCTTACTATTATTTTCATTCAAATGATACAAAAATGTGCCTAGATACACGGGAAAACATGAGCATTTTGGAAGTTCTCAAGTTTTTCAGTTAGAGACAAAAGCTGGCAATTATTTATTTCATAGCCTTTCCGAATTTGGCTGAATACGATCCTGAAGATTTTATTTATCAAATTTAAGGTTTGCTATATGTCAAAATGACGTTACAAACGATGACGCACACAAAAAAGGCATAACCTAACATAATGAACTCTTGTTTCGCACCAATCTTCAATGAGTTGGCATCTCGGCCATATTTTCAGTTTGTCCAAAAATATCGCAGCTCTTATTTTAAGGCCCTTTGAATTTGACAAGATGCTGTAATAATCCCTTCAATTATTTTTTTATCAAATATCGAACGACTTTTTAATTACTGTTTATAAGACATTTATTTTTCCAAGAATATAACTCTTCTTTCAGTTTGATGAAATTAGCGATTTGTGATAGATTAATTTTATACAACATTACTACTTTCGAAAATAATATTTTTCAATTCACCAAAACACGTAAGAAAAATTCCATATGCTGAGGAACTACTGTCAATTAAACTATTAACACATCATCGTATAGCAACTTACAAAAGAACAGAATTTTTCCTATTATTATTTGTGAAACGTATTGTAGTTTTAATTTTGAATGATGGATTATTGAAATCGTGTACGTAGAATGCTATGTTTACGAAGTATACTGATGATAAGAGCGATGATACATTTAGGTAGCGGAAATAATATTTTTCTTTTCCGAGGACTTGATATCTCTAAAAATGTTCACAAAAGCCAATAGTTGCATCTATATGTTGACTTGTATATCATGCAAAAAAATGTGTCTAACTGTTAAAATATTACTAATTTCAAATCAGCCATTTAATAATTGTAAAAAAAACCATTTTTCATTCCCAACTTTAGAGCCCTATAGTAAAGAAAAATTGCGTTAAGAAAAATTTTTATATGAAATACCATCATTATTTGTAGTATTTCTACCACCATCTTTTACTACGAACTCCTCGTTTACCCTGTATATAAAATACATTGGAAGGGCATACGAAGAGCTACTTTTATACCAAGTTTCAGCTCTTGCAATTGAAAAATGACGAAGATATGGCCTGCTCGACCCCTCATTTTATTCGTATTCCAATTATAAAAAACTAAAAAAATAAGGTTTTTTTCGTTTCAAATGTTTATAACAAATGATCCAAAACATATCAAAATGATACTACGCTATGTCCTTCATACATATAATGGAATCATCCGTTCTCCACTAGGATTTTTGACGAAAATAGATACCTATCGCTTGGCGTAATAATGTAAATAGTTCGAATTGTTTGTTGGAATATTATTTTCAGTAAAATCAGCTCATTATTTTTTATTCCGGTGATAATTTTTCATCTGACATTTAAACTTTTTAAAACTGTGTATTTTTAGTCACGTGTTCCACAATTGCCAATTAGCTTTCAATTACACTGATAAGAACCCCATGGGATCTTATCGATTATGTCTTAGCGTTTCCAAAGTAATTTAAAATTATTTTTTTTGTGAAAAGGTAAACTTATCAATCCAACAGTTATACAAAATGTCAGTTTTAAGATTTGGAGACAAAAATAATAATTTAATCGACCAATTAATAGAGAATAATAGTATTTGCATAAACAATTATCTCACCGAATATACTTCAAACATTAATAATTTTGTCATATATTTCTGAATTAGGTTGCAATATTGATATTTGAAATATTATAGAATCGCATTTGTCCTGAAAATTGGCCAATTATTTAGTATTGTAATATTCATAATATTATCAGTATAGGCTCTACATTTGTTTATTGCTAGAGTTGAGAGATTTATAAGTGCTTAAGTGTGATGCCAGATGCCCAATTCATTTTTGTTATTATTAAAATTGAAAAGGTTATATTAAACATATAAAAAAATATATAAAATCTTAAAAGTGACTTTGATTGTAAAATCAGAAATTAATCTACCGAATACCACACGAGAGTCCGATAAGTTAGGTAATAATTCTCCAGGCCTTTTCTCAAACTTGTATCCATGCAATAGATATTCGGACTCTTGTGTTTATTACCTGGCAGTAACTTTTTTAAACTCTGTCAAATTAATTCCAATTCATTCTCACTCTCATGTGATATTACTATAGAAACCTATTATGCATAGGTTTAGATGCAGAGTAAATTCAGCAGATTGTGGGATTCTACATATGATTGTGGGTGCTTTACAGTAAGATGTGATTAGTCAATCTCATTTAATAGCAAGTCAATTGCGTGAGAAATCCCACAATTGTACCAATGTAATGCTACAGTGAACACACTGATAGTTCCTTGATAATATTACTCTGATAATGGATTATAGTTTTTAATGAAAATGGAATTGCAAATTAGGTCTAAGTACAAATTCAATACAATAACCACAAATATAATATTTATCCCAGGTGAAAAAATGTTTATTCAAGGTGTCCTATGTTTATTTAGTGGAGTGAAATTTGTGTTTTAGGATTAAAAAAAGTGTGTTTTATTTGGGGCATCCATACGGCCCCTCAGCACCTCAGCCTCCTGTGCTTATTGTGGAGAGTCCTAGTATTCTGACGACAGCCTATTCAGCCAATCCGTTCCATGTATTAGCTCATACAGGCTCTTTGCTGACTGCTTGTAGAAGTCTTCCGGAGTCATTTGGGGTCTACCATACTGTTTCTGCCTCCTGTGGTGCAGCGTCTCACAGTTGCATAATATATGCAAAGCCGTTTCGGTGTCCTTTCTGCTTCTTTTGCATCTCAGATCTCCGTGATACAGCCCTATTTTGTTCAGGTGCTCCTTTGTGGGAAAGTGTACTTTAAGGAGCCCCGTCATAGTTAGAAGTTTGTTCCTGCTCATTGAGAGCAGTTCTTCCGCTACTTTTTCTGATGGTTCTTCTATGAATTTTTTGTGTATGCCTGTGCGTATTTATTGTGATGTTCTTTTATCCACCCTTTTAACCATGAACTGGATGAGCTTCTGGGAATGCCCCCTGGTTTAGGTCCGTTAATCAAGGTTGACGATACTGCTCTTGCGAGTTCGTCGTCTTTTTCGTTGACAGCGATTCCATTGTGACCTGGGACCCACTCCAGTGTTTTGGTGAAGCTGAGCTTGAGGCTTTGAGAAAAGTGTGTTAGTTATTTCCGAACTTTTTTGAGCTTTTTTGTTATATATTCTAATTTGTTTCCGCTGGAATACCCATTTAACAAAGTTGAAAAATAATTCACCGAATTCCTTACTACATAATTTTACCAATTACGCCCTGAGATACCATACTTTTTCATGTAAAGCACCTAACCTGCGAACGTCATGACGACATATCATGCGATTGGACGAATGAAAAACCACTTAGTATACGTGAAAACCACCACCACCACCCAAAAAGTAATTTAATACACCAGATTTCGAGGTGTTTGGTTCGCTGTTTTCAAGCACAAAAACCCGTTCCTACAAATTTCTCCCTAATTCGTTTTTGGTCATTTCTAGACACATGGAGAACCCAATAGAATAAACATTTGTCTACTTGAAAAATTCTCCCACACGGAGGACTAGGGGATTACATCCGACTTTGACTCAGGAGCTAAGGGAATTTGGAACTGGAGAATTTGTATTGCATTTTTTTAAATGATGAACTCGAGCTCAATTTTAACTCGGATAGGAATAAAATATTCCAACAACTAGCAGTAATAGGTACTGTTGCTGACTGAGTTTCCCGAATAAATAAGCACAAAAAGAATATTGAAAAATAGTACGTTTTTTTTATTCAGGTATATTTACAAACATGCTTGGAGAGAGGGAAATCAAATTCAATGGGATTTGGCGCACATAATCACGAAACTTATTCAGATGCATTTTAAAAACAAAATAATGCTTATTATATAGACCATTCCGGAACACTGACTTTGGTAAGTCGACCATATTCGATCAACTGGAGTTGAAGTTCGTGTGTTTTGGCCTGTGGTGTAAATCAGTTAGTTGTCTCTGAATTGAATTGAATGATAATTGAAATCAGACAACGAGAAAGGCAAACTACAGAAGAGTCATGTGATTCAAGAGCAACAAATTCAAAAACACAGAGGGAACAATTGAATAGTTAGCTCGCCTGATTAAAATAGTCGAAAATCGACAAAAAGATTTTTTTCTTCTTTTTCCTGCACTCCACACTCAACAACACTACAGAACGATGGCAATTTAGATAATTTCAAGAACTCTTCACCAATTAAAGTCTAACTATCATCCGACGTTTAGCAATAATAGTATTGGAAATACGTGATCGAAAATGGAGAGCGATCCTATTGTTCAATCGAAGTAATTCAATACTATAAATTTGTTTTGATTTGTTAGTAATTTCTTGAAACAATATAATGTAGTTTCTCTACTACTAGCTGAGAAATCAACAATTATTGCTCCTTCTAGCCAACTGAGAAGTTAGTTAGTAGTTTATCTATTAGTGGTTAATGATAATTTCGATTATTAACCTAGGTCAATAATAGACAAATTTAAATATTTCGAGAATTCAGCGATAGTAGTTCAACAAAAACTTGTGCATCATAATTTTGCATATCCAGGAGATTGTCTTCAACATATTTGCTGCCTGAAGTTACCCATTAGTTAAAAATTATTTGAATGAAAATAAAATTAGTTCAAAATTCGCGCTCAACCAAAAATGACTGATAATATAAGAAGCACGTTCATAATCTATGGAGCGAAAACACTGTGCTTGTCAGTCAGACGATACAGTGTTGTGAACGCAATACTATAATTTGTTTTTTCTTCAATAGCGCATGTGTTCAAAATAAAATATATCCCAAGTTTTTCAAAAATTTTGGATGTAGTCGTATAAGTGGTTCAGTTAGTTTGTGGCACATAATAATGGTGATTATAATCTATAGGAATAACACTATTTTTTTTCCTTCGGAGCCGTCCCTTCGCCGGTACCACCTCAGCCTCCTGGGCTTATTGTGGATACTCCTAGTGTTCTGACTACAACCTATTCAGCCAATCCGTTCCCTGTATTAGCTCATACAGGTTCTTAGCTGGTTGATTGTAGAAGTCTTCTGGAGTCATTTGGGTTCTGCCATACAGTTTCTGCCTTCTGTGGTCCAGCGACTCACAGTTGCATAGTATATGCAGAGCTGTTTCGCACTGTTTGTTCCTGCTTATTGAGAGCAGTTGTTTCGCTACTTTTTCTGATGGTTCTTTTATGAATTTCTTCCCATGTATTTGCCCAGTCGTATTCTTCCAGTGTTTCTTGTGTTGTTCTTTCAACCACAGCCGGTTCTAGTCCGTTCATCAGAGTTGACGATCCTTCTCTTGCGAGTTCGTCAGCTTTTTCATTGCCTGCGATTCCTTTATGACCTGGTACCCACTCCAGTGTTACACTGTTCCGAGTCGCCAGTCTTCTAAGTTCTTCGCCGCATTCCCATACTAGCCGAGATGTCACCCTATAGCTCTGAAGTGCTTTAAGGGCGGCTTGGCTGTCGCTGTAGATCCTGATCTGCCTGTTGTAGGCTCTCATACTGTTAGCCCTTGCACACGCAAGTATTGCATAAACCTCTGCTTGGAATACAGAGGCGTATTTTCCTAGCGAGACGATTCCTTCATATTTGCTCGTCTTGCTGTATATGCCCGCTCCGGTGCCGAGTTCATTTTTTGATCCGTCTGTATACCAGATCAGTTCATTCGCTCTACTAAGTGGTGGTGCGTTCTCTTCCTCAAGCTCCTTTCGATCTTTGATGACAATATCGAAGTTCTTGCGAAAGATATATTTGGTAGTCATGTGGTCTGTTGGCATTTTGAAAATGTCATCACCCACATGCCTTATCTCTGTGTGTCCTCTCCCATGTGCCACATCATGGTCTAATGCTTTTTCCAGTCGGGTTAGTGCTGCCCTTGCTTCGCACATTATGACATAATGTAGTGGAGGAAGGTCTAGCATTGTTTCCAGCGCCGCTGTAGGAGTAGTCCTCATTGCCCCTGTAATGCCAGTGCATGCAAGTCTTTGAACCTTGCTTAGTTTCAGCATAGCAGAGGATTGTCTGGTCTTTGGCCACCATACCAAAGATGCATATGTGATTCTGGGAATGACAACCATTTTGTATAGCCAGTGTACCATGCTGGGTCTTAGTCCCCATTTAATGCCGTAAGTACGTCTCCGCTTTCTTGATCACGAACTGGAGGTGTCGTTTCCAAGTTAAGCCTGGGTCTAGGATAACCCCAAGATATTTTACTTCATCCGACAGTCGTATTGGTTCACCTTGAAGCGTCAGAGGGCCAAGTCCTTCCCTTTCCCTTCTTCTGGTGAACGCAATTATCTGTGTTTTCGAAGGGCTAATACGTAGCATTTCTTTTACAGTCCAGCAGCCTGTTACTACATTTAAAGCCATCTGGAGTCTGTCTCTGGTTGTACTGTTGTATTTACCTTGGGATAGAATAACACTATTTCATTGCCGTGTGTTTAAATTGTAACAATAAAGAAGTTCATATGCACCGCTTTCCCATCAAAGATCATTGATAAGTAATATTTTGAAATATGCTTCAAAAAGATATTCCACGACGGCTACAGCTCTGAAAACTTAAAATCAGTAATAGAATAGTTAAATAAATTCAAACATAAGTCTCAAATATTATTTCATCAGCTGGACATTTTAGTTGTAAAATAATCAAATTATTGGGCATTATCTTTTCGCTTTTCGAAGAAACCCGCATGATACTGGGCTATTGTTACCGTATTAACGATTACTTGTTGTAGGTGTTGGTCTTAAATCAATCATAATGACAGCTTAAAACGGAATATCTTGAAACGGAGTATAGCTACATGAATATGTTATGTATACGAGTATGGGGGCAATTGAACTGGATATCATACAATTATCATTAGCATTGACGAGTAGATTGTGAATAAACTGCTCTAAAAAAGAAAAGTGGTAAGTGGTGTTCCAATATTTCCGTGTTGGCCTAAAATATTGTGATTGAAAAAATCCATTGTTGCGCTGCTGATGTTATTTTTCAGTAGGTTTGTATTTTCATAAGCAAATTCAATTTGTTTTGAGTGGAAATTTGTGAGGTTTTTAAAGCAATTATGGTAACTTTTGTTGACTCTTCGCATTGGTTAATTTGCAAAATGTTATTTTTGATTATAAACTGTTAAAAGGTAAATCAATATCAAAACGTAAATAATGTGTATTTAGCGAGAGTCCGGTATGGGTTAATTATTAGTTTTTTATTGGGCCTACTGTTTGGAATTAGAATTACCTTTCCGTGTTTATTTTTTGTGCAATATTTCATTTATTTTCCAAAATCGATAGACGCTCATTTGCGATTGGACGTGAAAAAGATAACATTTGTGAATTAAAACCATAAAAATATTTTATAAATCGTTACGGTATGGACGGTCTGCTAGGCTCTGATAACAGATATTGGCTTTGTAATTAAACCAACATATGTATAACCCAAAAACAGAAGAAGAAAAAACACAGTTGTGATTTGGCTTTGTTGCCAAATCATGGCGATCCTGCCGAAAGTTAATCTTCAAGGACAAGGTGTCCCGAATTGTACGGTATTTCAAAAAATTCAGGGATACAAAAAATTAGTTTGGATATTAATTATTCCATCGCTAGAAAATCCATGGTTGAATCATATTACTAGTGAATCTTCTAGATAAAAGGCAATTTTCACTAGTAATACCAATAGAGGTCAAATTATTTCCGGGATAATTTTCTAAAAATATTCATGAGCGAGAAAAAAATTTCCGGATTTAATTTGACCTCGTGTGGTATTCGGTAAAAAAATTCCACACCAAATGTGTTTATTCCCAACAACATCAATTTTCGTCTTCGTCAGGTACTTGCATAAGATAGTATATATAATAATTACGTTTTTAATACAAACATTAATCATAATGGTCCAAAGAATTTAGAAAACATCTAGCCTTGTAGTTGAAATGAATCGAAATTATCATGTGAAAAAGTTCCACTAAAATTCATCCGTTGCTATGGTAATCTGACAGAAATACACGTTCTGATTGGTTAAAAATCACAAGTGTTGAGTTTTCCAAGGTAATACTGAACTTCTTCCTATCCTAAATATTTTCTCACTAAATATCTGGAAAGTGCGAGAAAGCTTTGAATAAAATAGATAGAGGAGAGTTCAGTGCAGTGGACAATTAACTATTAGGGGGTGGGTTTGGTATAATTTAGTCACAATAAAAAGATGATGACGTTGCTAAACAAAATTTAGTGATGTTGCCAAGCAGTAGTTTTTCTCTTTACTCAACGAAAACTGAAAAAGATGTTAGATTGACAGTTCTTCTTTAACAGTGAAAACGCTGTTGTAAAGCTTCTGGAACTCTCTACAATACAATTTATGGAAGAATAATATATGAAGTTTAATCAACCTAACCTAACATTGAAAACATTCAATAATTCCCATTCAAATATGCAATGATAATATTAATAAAAATGAATACAAATAGCGCATACTATTACTTACGTCTCTTACAGTAAGCGAGAGAAGCGGGCCACCATTTCGCATCCTCCTTCAAAATAGCTCAAAAAAGATGCTACCATCTCTTGACATTTACTGCTCATTCAGCATTATATTACATACACACTGCAGATTTGCCTAAATAATTAGTTTTTTTTTTCAATTGCCGTCCCTTCTCCGGCAACTCCTCAGCCTTCTGGGCCGGTATTCTCAACTCGCTCCTCTCACAGCGAGCGATCCATAAAGGGAGTGATTTGATTGGCTGCGAATGTAGTATTTGTAGATTCTCATGTACCGCTGTCCTTGGAAATCTCTTATACAATATGACTACAATTTTAAATGATTTGTATACAATTATAATTTTCATGCTTCAAACAAAATTAAAGGTTAGAACATGCGAATCATAGACATATGATATTATGTCAATGATGAGAATGCGAGTGAAATAAAGCACTCCTCTTCCCTGGAGCGTTCCGGTTGCGAAGGGAGTAGTACTGGGTGCATGAGAATCTAAAAATACTACATCGCCGTCAATCAAATCACTCCCTTTATGGATCGCTCGCTTGTGAGCGGAGCGAGTTGAGAATACCGGCCCTGGGCTTATTGTGTATCCTTCTTGTGTTCTGTCTACACTATATCATATTTATCCAATCCGTTCCCTGTATTAGCTTATACAGGTTTTTACCTGGTTGGTTGTAGGAATCTTCTGAAGTCATTTGGGGTCTACCATACAGTTTCTGTGGGAGTAGTCCCTGGTTATGCCAATACATGCAAGTCTTTGGACTATGCTTAGTTCCAGCATCGCAGAGGTTTGTCTAATCTTTGGCCACCATACCAGAGAATGTAAAGATAAATAATTATCTATGGAAATAACTGTTTTTTTCTAATCTCAAAGAAACAAGGATTTTACAAGCACCAAAATAGCTTGTAAATATAAGACGATGATCGAATGTCAATCACAGCACACATGTCAATAAACGTCGAAACAAACTGGGGAATTTTACCAGTTGATCTGATCTGACAACGTCTTGAAGTTTAGCTGCAAATTGCCATGGCTGTTGAGGATGAATTGTATTTACCGTTGGTAAATTAATATTTATTCTGATAAGCAGGAAAGTAACTAAAAATGACGTCTTTTTATCGTAAAAATCTTATAGACGCGACATACATTCACATATGTTCGAATGGGACACCTCTTATAACATATATACAGAGTGAGTTTTAAATATGGAACGCTGGTATTATAGTGTTACTTGCATCGTTCTCGGAGCTTTTTTTACAAAATAAAAATGAACTTTGTTATTTGAAATGGATCACTTTGTATATTCTTGCATTTTAGAATTAATGAGAAATACCGAATATGTATTTTTCATGTAATGTTTCCCACACCAAATTGCATTATTTTGTAGTTATAGCTACATTCACATTATTTTCCCCGACGTTAAAATAGTACTCTATGGATCGTAAAAGAACTAATTGACATTTTAATGGTATTAGGATATGATGACAACATGAAGTCAACATGAAACTGGTGATATCTTTGATTATTCACATCCTAACCAAGATTCAATAACAATGCGTCAGTAAATTAGTGGAAAGGTTTAACGAAGCTGGCTCAGTGAAAGATTTTTCATGAACCTGCCGCAAAAAAACTGCATCAACTTAAAACAAGACATGTCCGTATCTTGTTTTGTTTTAAATTCAAATATTTCCAGTCTAGACTCACCCACGGACATCTGATCTCCAAGTATCCACCACCAGAATGTGACTTGTGTGAGGAGTCGATAACCGTCAAGCATATTAGTGGAGTGTCCTTTTTATGGTGAAAAACGAAAAATACCGAATAATGAAGTGCTTAGCTCGTACACAACAGAAAATATTTTAAGTTATTTGAAGAACTCATACCAAAATAATAGTAGGTACTGTGTCAAATAACAATCCTTGTTGGATGCGTGAATATCTCACCAAAACTGAATGTATGGGCCTGAATAATAGGCGACAAAATAAATAGTCCCATTTTCATTGAGGCAAAATTAAATGGTCTAGTGCATGGTGTAAGGATAGACAAGGTGTGTTCTTGCGCATGGTCAGCTGTAGCAACCAATATAGCCAAAAATTGGTTCTCCGGAAGAACACATCTTGTCTATCCTTATGTACACCATGGTCTAGGGTATTCAGATTTATTTATAATGTTATATACCTGAATTGGCTTGGTTATTTCCAAATCCATATAAATATTTTCAATACATTTTAATATAAAAATTTCATTGGTGCTCCACCTCAATCATGTGCGTGTGGTGAGACAATACCTGAACAATGTGTGAAGGCGTGGTTTCATCGAATGTCCCCCGCGATTACTCGACATGTGGGGTCACTTCATTTATAAAACAAAGCCTGCCAATACTTGGGAATGAAAACGTAGGATTGTCATAGAGATAAGAATTCAACAGGCAAAGATGCTGCAATAGTATATTGTATAATTAATGGGAAAGGCATAATATTCCCAAGCTAATGTGATAAGTACAGGAGGTAACACAGGAGTTTGGGAATAACGGCTAATCCAATAATTATATTCCTTTCCCCTTCTTGAATAACCTTGTGTGCATTACAATGCATTCATCACTAAAGCAGTGCAGCAACTTTTCTTGTTCGAAGTCAACTCAAGAAACAATAAGAGAAAGAAATATATTTACCTACAGTAAATATTTTCTCATTGTGACAACATTTTCAATTCATCTATATACCAACTTTTCTCAAAACATGAAGGTAAGAGTATACATTTACCAAAACGTGAAGGCAACAGTACGCATTTGCCAGGAAATGTACATGTATATTATTATTCAGTTAACATATACCTAACTTTTTGGGAAATGTACACATTTTACGGTGAATGTGTACATTTTCCAAGAGTGTACATTCACCGTAACATATATAATATTTTTTTTCCTGTGCACCTCTCCAAAAATCTTACTAGTCCATTGAGTCTCAAGCAGTAATTCTGAAACCGTTAGTACCACCTTACAACAGTTCAACAGCTAACCGAAAACTTTGCGATCGTAGCTGTCTGGTTTGTAACCTAGGAAATAGGATAGGACACAGAGGACAAAGGATTATTATAATGACAGATAGTCAAGCAGCCATCAAAGCACTGAGCTCTTGTGTAATCAGTTCTAAAATGGTTTGAGAATGCCTAGAGTCTAGACAAACTGAATGAACTAGGCGAGAACAATATAGTTACCTTACTATGGATTCCAGGACACACTGGAATAGAAGGGAATGAAATAGTAGATGATCTAGCAAAGAGGGGGTCTGAAATACCTTTCTGGGGGCCTGAACCTTTTTGCGGAATCAGCTCCAATGTAATATTGGAAGAAATAGGTGAAGCCGAAAGAAAGAGAAGATCTGACCATTGGAAAGATCTAGTAGGGCGACTACAATCTGCTGGGATCAAATGAATGCATAAGTCAAAGCAAAACTGCGATAAGAGTTTTAACAGGGATCCTAACGGGACATTGTCACCTGAATGGGCACCTAAAAAAGCTCAAATTAGTGGAGAAAGAAGAATGCAGATACTGTGGCATGGAAGAAGAAACCTCCATCCACATACTTTCTAACTGCACAGCACTCCAGAATCCTAGAGCACAGTATCTGGATAGAAGAGGAATATTTACCTAAGCTGAAGCCTGCAGATGTCCTTAAATTCCTCCGGGAGCTACTGATTTCAGAGACTTTCCTCAGAAACTAAGTAGAAGTGAGGGGGCACAATAGATCTTTTAGGTCTCAGTAAATGTAACCCCAAAAATACATACATACATACAACCTAGGAAATAAACCCTTATCCTTTTGCAATATAATCGCTTTAAATGATATCGGCAAACATGTCGATAGTAATATAAGTAGAACTGTTTTTTTCTATCATTTTGTTGTTCAAGGAAGCCGATTAATCAAAGTAGGTACGACGTTATAATGTTTGGTATTATGTTAATATGATGGCACGTATCACAGAAATAACATCCCATTTGATTAGCGGTGATTATAAAAGTCAGTTTCAACACGAACGAAAAAAATAATTTATTCTTATATGCATGTGTGAGACAGGAGGCTTTTGCTATAATTGGTCGGTGTCACACTAGATGCGTGAGTAACGATATCACGCATGTTTCCAACACAATACCGTTCTAAGTATATTTGTTACTACCACTATTAGCCCAGTCCATGAAAATTAAAGTAAGAAGAAAAGTAAGAACAAATATTTGGCACAATGTTCTTGATAATAACTTTTTTTCCAACACTGAAAATTGCGAAAATCAAATAACCACTTCACATAAATTTAAAGTAAAACGATTTGCAGAGATTTGTTTCAAGTCAATACAAACAGTAACAAGGCCTTAATCGTTGAGTGATATATCCATATTAGAGTGTAAGCAGAGAACTTTCGTGCATTTTGGAACGCCGTATTTTTTCGCTGCTACTAATTCACAATGTAGAGATGGATTATTTCCCTTCAAGTTCTTTCAGGTTCCTTGGAATGTTGATAACCTTCAAGTGGTTTTCGATCATAGGTCCTTGGTTCTGTAATCTGACGCGTTCAGCAGTCCCACATCAACGGAAATTATTTATGTCAATTCTTCCGCTTTTATGCAGAAACGTCACTGTGTTTCTGACCAGTTGGATTCTGCTCAGACGATAAACTTCTACTTTCAGTTGCGCATGTCCTCTGATGTAGGACTTGGCTAGTTTCAAGCCTATCGCATTCCAGTAGGATCTTGCTTTACAGACCATGCGATCTGGAATTATTCAAGATTTGAATTAATTGCCAATTTTGGCTGCGGGCTTATAGAGTATTACTGGCTTTCTCTTCTGAGAAAGTGGTCAAACTTTTCGTTGCCAAGGCTTCTGATGTGATATATACTAGGATAACCGAGTTCAGGGTTCCATATTAGATGCTCAGTGCCGTTACTAGCGCTTAACAGTCAGAATATTATGTTTTCTTTGTCCTCTCTGCACTAAAGTCGTCAACCAGGTGAAAATAATATTTTATTTGGAAAGTTTCTGAACATTATTGGGCAGGCATTTCAAAAATAGTAGTTGTAGGACGCGACAAAATTGTGACCGTATATTTCCCGCTATGGGAAATGAAACAATAAAAGAGTGCGCAAGTTTTATCACATGTGACCCATTGTACATCGTCCTGAGGGGCTGTTCTCCTAGGTCATCGTCCATCCTGTCCTTCCCAGGAAGGTGGACAGGTCACTAGAAGGCATCTCCTTCATATCAATAGGTGTAGGCCAAAACTCACCGAACACATAAGACATGCCTGACGGTTTCATTTTCCTGTTCACACAACCTGCGTGAAGGTGTCCACTAGCTCCATAGTATGAAGGTGTTGCCTTAGTTGACAGTGGTCAGTGAGAAATCCTACTGTTAAATGTATGTTTTTCCTGGTCATCGCCAGCTATTTCTTCGAAGCCAACTTCTTAGGGTCGACCCAGCAGCGTAATTCCGAACCATAGTGCAGTACAGAGCGCCACATAACATTAAATATTCTATACTCAACTCTGGTTTGTACAACGCAAATGCGCAAATACTTACTCCAAATACACGTGCGATTCAGAGAATATACGCGTCTAATTCTACGAGTAAAATAATTATGATCTACTTCAGAAAAGTGAATAAAAAATCCTAAGAAATGAAAATCAACACGGTAGATACAAAATAACGAATGGAAACATATAACGAAGGTGAACAAAACTATAATACCTATATAAGTAATTTCAAATGTTATTTAAAATCATTTTTTGGGCCAAATTTTGTCTACAATACAGAAAAGAACTCCCTAATATTTATACAAAATTTCAGCAAAATTCGATAATATTGTTAGCATTGCACAGGTTAATGTATTTTGGCGCTTGGTTTGTTTTCTTCTATATTTTGAGCTGAATTAAGGTTCCCTTTTTTCTTCTCTGCTTACTTAAGTACTTCTTCCCTTATTTTGTTGTTTAGGTACAACAAAACAACGGTTACCACTAAACACCATTAAAAACAATAGCTAATAGAACATAACAAACCGCGCAAATTAGTTAAGCGCAAGACATTTTGTTCCAAAGGAGAACAATCGTTTATTTAATGTTTACTTTGTTGTACTGAATTGTCATTTGAAAATTCATACCAGCACGTCGCGACTTGCAAACCCCCACGCAAAACAGAACGCATCTTGTCCGCACCGCGCTGGGGTTTGGAAGACGATAAACGGCGTTATTAAATAACAAATCCAAGTTTATCTCAGAACAATGTTGCTATGAAATTAACGGGAGTTCGGAATTACGCGACCCCGCAAGACTGTATCCTTTGATTCCATCCCATCTCTTGAAAGATTGAGCATGGGTGTGACGTTTAGCTAGTTCTGCAACTGTCGAAGTCGTCAGGCCGTAGGTGTTACTGGGTCCTGAAATTTTTATTCTAGCCGCTTCCCTGGCTAAAGAATCGGCAATGCGATTACCTGTTTGAACTAAAGATCAATATTTTGGACGAAAAAAGATAATTCTTTGATTAATTTTGATTAAAAAACTCTCAAAGCTCAGTGCACATCAAAATTGCAATTAAATATTTTATCAAAATGAACAACAGAACAATATTCTTGAAAAAAATTATTATTTTGTGTTTAGTCGGATGGTAGGTATGTAATTCTACTTTGAGAAATCTAAACTTATTTCTATTTTAAATGGAACCTGAAGTTTCTGATTAAATCCATTTGATTTGGAATTTTTGGTTTCATTCAAAATTGGAATACTGTTATGAATGATTATCCATTGCAGGATCATATATTGTTGAACTGTCCAAAATATATTTATCAACGACAACAAATATGATGCTTCCAAATCATATCAGACATTGCCTAAGAAATCAAAGTTATATCAAAAAGATATCACGTATTTGAAAATAATTAATATTTCAAACAAAACTTGATGTGTTAACTCTCAGAAATGTTGAATATCAATATAGATGGCTAATAATCTCGTAGTCGATGCCTTCTGCTTCAAAATAGTATATTAAAGTATAAGTGGATATAAAGGTCTTTGAAACACGCGCCATTTTTCGAGCACGACGGCGAAGCCGGAGTGCTCGAAATAGAGCAAGTGTTTTAGAGACCAGTTATCCACGAATACTTTACACTATTTTTTTTTATTGGTGCACTTTGAAATTATAAATACTGGTATTTATTACTACTACAAGAAAAAAATGGAAATAACTTGAATTCGTGATGACATTAGTTTACCTTGCAATGTTAATAGTATCAAGTTAAATACAATTTTCTCCGATTTAAAAACTCGAAATATTAATATCCCAAACAATATCAACTGCACTTTCCCTTTTCATTTATAATTTTGAAATTGTTAAATATTGTTCAAATAAAGGTTTTGACGTTACAAAGTACCTACGTACCTACTCCTGTCAGATCAATAATAATAAAAGTTGTCATTTAGACATTTATATCACTGGACATTACACTTCGTTTCTCGAGATGTTGATGTTGCCATGGCAACTTTAAAAAAAACGCGCGTTTTAAAGTTCGTTTTAAACACGCTGGGGCGTGCTTTGAATAGGTAAAATGGTTCACCAATAAAAAAATTTATTTATTCTCTAGTTATAGATTTTTTCCGTTCTGATAGATAGACACCAGAATATATTATAAAAATAATAATTATCCCTGAAAACGGTAGCTGGAACGCTACCAAAACACTAAATTAAGAATATAAAAAAGATTGTGGTTTGATTTCCAAAAAAATATACAAGAAAAAATATCGAAAAATATCATCTGCTCTCCAAAATTCACCAATTGGATACCTTTTGTAAAGTATGTAGGAGTTCATACTATGTTAATATGGAGTATTATTTTTAGAATATTTTCCAGAACCATTGTGGAAGTGGTAGAAATTATAAAGAATCACAATCATATCACAATATCAATTTATTTTGAGTGTATATTCCACATCAACATTTCTTCTTATCGCATTTGTAGTTATGCCACCACAACCACCTTGAAAGATACAAAGCTACATTTTTGTTTATATTTGATTTGACAATAGTAAAATAAGAAAATCAATATTTGACAGAGTTGACAAAATATCCTCGTACATTTTTTGAAATGCTAAAAAGCTTTTGTCTGGCAATGTACATAATAGTTTATAAAGTCCCCATTTTCATTGTTCAATAACCCAACAAGTTCTGAAACTGGTTAGGTTAGGTTAGTTTCATCTATAATTTTGAATTGACAGAAATGTGGATTTCACGGATATAGAATAAATTACAGTGTTTTCTTAACTATGGTACGCCACTGTATTTTTTATTGTACATTAATACGAGGCACTGTCAATCCTACAACTTTTATATTTAATGTAATGATAAGAACTAAAACATACATTAGTAATTTCATAATCAATATACCTACCTGTATTTTTGAGTGCTTTACGTTTTTTCGAATATACAAATTACATAATATGCATTTATGTTTTACTATTGCATTTCACGATAAGTTTTTTTTTATAGTTTTATTTTCAAAATGTACCCATTTAGTTTGGTCTACAAGATCCATCCAACAAAGACATCGAAAATTATGATCTGAGGACCATTTCGATTTAAAATGATCTCCAGAAGATTTTAAAAAAATTTGAAGTGGATCGGTAACAATGATCAGTAATTTATGTAAGAAAATGGAGCTTTGATTTCTTGTAAATACCTCAGGGGGCTATTTAAATAATTGAATTAAAAAAAAAACTAAGAAAAACGTTTAAATCATTTTTTCACACTACTAGGTATGAAGTATATAATTATTGCTTCTTCTAGCCAGCTGAAAAGTTGAATTTCTTCAGTAGTGGTAGAATTTAGGGAAAAACTTGTGCAACATAATTTTGTATACCCAGTAGATTATCTTCAACATATTTGCTGCTTGAAATTACCTATTAAGATAAAAGTATTTGGATAAAAATATCATTGGCTTAAAATTTGCGTTCAACCAAAAATGACTGATGACATAAGGAGTACGTTCAATAAACGGACCTTACACGGTCAGTATTACTGTCAATACGGAATACTGACAGTATTGTCAATACTGATGACCAAAATATTAAAATATTCAAATAACTGTCAGTACTTAACTTCATTCCATCATTCCACTCCATACACGATCAATATTACTGACAATATTTTTCGATATTGACAGTAATATTGATCGTGTAAGGGCCGCTTAAATATATCGAAAACTGACAGTATACTTGTCAGTCAGGCGACGGGGTGAACGTTTTTCATGGTGCATTTGTGAATTATTTTCAATTTTTGTCTTAAATGTGGCTAGTAGTGGAATAATAGTATATTACATACCGAGGAGGGAAGTGTTCCATTACTGTCGAGAGATTAACTATAATCTCGAGACATTAATGAAAACTTTCCTTCTAGGTATGTATACTATTTTATTTACAACCACATCGTTCGTTGAAAATTCTATTTCACATTATTTAAATGTAGTAAAAATAAAATTAAAAATTAAGTTGAAAATTATTTGACACCATTCAAAAATGTGACAGTGACAGTAAAGAAATTTCAAATCATCAAGGAGATTAAATATCTCGGTTAAATCCTATAATAAGTCAAATATTACCATCAATTTTATCAATAATATATAAGTTATTTAAATGTTGTTGTTAATTAATTGCCCTGTTGTTTCTATATAAGAATTTGTTCAATAAAATATATTACTCAAATAAATATTTTGCTTTATTGAACGAGTGAGGGAAATCAGTGAGGGAAATGGAAAAGGGAAGTAGACGTAGGTAATGTGACACTTTCAAACCTTCAATGACATCAGTAATGTAAAAATTATAGGTATGGTTGTAAATAAATTTTATATACACCACGGTAGTGAGGAGCCTCGCACCTCATTCGGTGCTCGTTCAATAATAATAGTCTTCATCACCTTGGTGTATAATATTATACTATTTACTCCATGGAGCCCTTCCTATACTTATACTTAACAAGATCAAGTCATAACAGCTCAGAACATCCAATACTTTACTGATAAAAGGTGATATAAGTTAGCAAAAAATGGCATTTTTCATTTTAATATAAATATAAAAGAGAATGTGAAAACATTAAACTTGTAGTATTTTCCTTTGGGCATGAGGTAACCTCAAGAATTTAAGAGTAGTCTCAGAAGCTCATATTTTCAATTAGGCAGTGTTTTTCATTCGTGGATTATGTTTCCCCTCTTCAATGCTCAACCTGCAGATAGGCTACTTTCAATAAATGCCCATGTTATACATGTGCTTACTTAGTGACCGGCCACTTTCTCTATTGACCTCTAGTCAGATTGAGTATTCGATTGGTCAGCGACTCTGATGATTTCCGACCAGTGTTCATATATTTCTGGGAAAAAAGGTTAAATGGACAGCATATAAAATTGCACATATTTTTGAATGCAGTTGAGTTATAAGAGAAATATGAAATTTATATAAAACAACAAAATAATTTTGAAAGCACTCAGTTTTCACTGAGATTGATATCAAACTATCAAAAAAACATTCTTCTTGATAGAAAAACACAACGAAGGCTCTCTGGACTGGTTAACTGGCCATTCTGGATGTGCAGTAATTCTTTCATGAACAGAAATAGTTTTCAGCTCAGAAAAATTATACTATAAAAGGCTTGGCTAAGAAATATAATATAGGAAATTCCAATTTATGCACTCGTCTCTTTTTTGTTTCACCAGTTCCTATTCAGTTGTCTCAAACCAAACTTGAAATAGCTCAAAAAAATCATATGTCAAAGAGAAATCAGTTAAGGAAAGTTATGGTGTGACAGTGAAAAGAAAGAACAGCAAACAATTGTTAATGAACAGCAGCATTATATGATTACAGCAAGTTCGTCTAGCATTCTTAGCAAAAAGCCGACAAATAAGCAGGGATTTTTCCCTCAATAGATGTAAATAATTCTTACATGGATAACACGGAAGTATCCGAGCTTGATTATAAGCAAATTAAAAGTATTTCTGCAACCGATCAAATTATGTCTAAAGTTATATTCTACGTTGAAAATGGGTGGCGCTTTAAATGTCCCCCAGACGATTATAAACCCAAAAATTAAATTCACACTAGAAGTTGAAGAAAATAACTCAATTAATTTTCTTGATTTAAAAATTCAAAAAGTCAATAATGTACTGGACTTTTCAATTTACAGAAAACCAACACATACTGATGTGACTATACCATATGATTCCAACCACCCCATGTCACATAAACTAGCAGCATACAATTCGATGATTCATAGAGCATTTTCGGTTCCTATGAATAAATTTAATTTTGATAGAGAAATTAATACAATTAAACAAATAGCCACATCCAATGGTTATCCTTTACATTTAATAAATAAATTACTTAATAAAAAAGAGAAAAAGATGGCGTTACAACTAATATTTCCTAAACAAACTAAAGAAGTAACAAATTACAAAACCATCACTTATGCTGGTAATATTTCCAATAATATTTCAAAGATAATATCTTCAGCAACAAATACAACAATTTCTTTTAAAACAGAAAACAATGTAGGTAGAAGTTTGCTAAATGTAAAAACAAAAATAACCCCATTAAGAAAATCTGGGATATACAAACTTAAATGTCCGGATTGTAATGCTGTATATCTTGGTCAAACCATTCGTAATTTTGAAATTAGGTACAGTGAACACATACGAGCATACAGATTAAAACAACCAGATAAATCACATTATGCAAAACACCTACTTGACACTAAACATTCAGTAACACCTAACACAGAACCAGAAATACTACATGTTTGTGATAGGAAGCAAGAACTGGACTTCCTTGAAGAATTAGAAATTAGAAGACACTTAGCAGACCCACAATATGAAGTCCTCAATGAACAGCTGAATCTAGGAAGTTCTCCATTATTAAACTGTCTTCTTAAGTAATAATTGTAAAGATCAGCAGATATAGTTTTCCTGGTTTCCTATATCATTGCACAGTTATACTGATCTTAAATGGGACAAAGATATCCAGAATATCCCCATAGGGCTAATAATATCAAAGCTACTATTTGAAAATTCTTCTTTTTTTTTTTTTTTTTTTTTTTTTTTTTTTCTATTCATATATATTAAGTCAATCACCAGATAGGCACTATTTGGACTAGCCAAATATATATCAAGTATACATCATGTCAAAAGTAACTTCTGTCATTCTGACGATGATATACCTATTTATCGAAACAATTGTCAATTTACTTTCAATTTACACATTTTTTTCAAAAATATTGTGGAGTCATTTAGAAACAGTTAGTTTCATTTAAACCATATGATTATAAACCCTATTTTGAGGAGAAAGATGGAATTACGGTTGAGCAAGATTGTTAAATGTAGGTATATAAAGTTATCGTACATCAGAAATGTTGGAATACTATTTAAAAATAATTAAATCGTTTTAATTTGGGTATTGTTAAAATGAAATTATTTGCTTGGTCACATAATTTGGTGGTTTTCATATAAAAGATGTATGAAAATATCAAAATCCCAAGACTCGAAATCTTTGCCTAGCTCATGGAAATGGCCGCAAATACCATGGAAAAGATAACATGCAGATTTTTTCGCATCATGTTTTAATAAACATTTCATAGTTCTGTTATCGAAGACTTTATATCGAAAATGATAAAATGTTATAGGAGATCCCATATAACGACTTACTATACAATTAGAATTCTTAGGAATACGAATTGGCTTAGCTTCTGACTTCTGAGTTATGTACAGATAATCACTTCTAATGGCAAAAAATTTCAAATGTTTTAGCTTGTTATAGTATTAATATGACAGGTGCTCCTTTTTACCCAGCTACTGAATACCAAGTTGAAAGTGATCTGGAAATTATGAAAAATTATTTTGCTGAATGCGATAATCCGGGACTATACAGGGTGTCCCACGACGAGTGAAAACTATCTGTATATGGCAAAATACTTAGAGTAAAATCATGAAAATTTCTACGTTTGGGTTTTCGGATACGATCTTTTCAACTAAAATATTTTCAAAGATGGCCGACTCCCGCTGCAAATAAAGAACAAGTTTCTTGTAAAAACTTTGTCATATTTACCATGTATTAAAAGTAAATTCACAAAATAATTTTTATTTCTTAGTCTTAGGCTTGGGTATAGGAAAGTATACATGAACTTGCCTTATTTTTTTCTCCTGAATGCATTAAAATAGAAAAAACAGGGTGGTTCTATTAAAAAAAATGAAGAAATTTGATATTTATGAACTTTGAACACTTTTTATTCACACCCTGTATAAAATGGAAAAATTTTCAACATCGATTCGATTACGTTTGACCTTGCTCCAGGCAACCGAACAGAAACCATTTTCATATCTTCAAGGATTCCCTCGTAAAAAAATAATTTATAAGGGTCTTCAACGATCAAATTTTCTACAAAAAAATCAATAACTCAAAAAGGTGGGTGCTTCATTTTAAATAACAAAGTTACGGTTCGACCGGAAGTCGGCCATCTTTGAAAATATTTTAGTAAAAAGATTGTATCCGAGACGTAGAAATTTTCATGATTTTACTATAAGTATTTAGCCATATACAGATAGTTTTCACTCGTCGTGAGACACCCTGTATATTACACTTATAATCAGCAGATTTTTGTTTCAATATCGTAATACGCGTAATACTACGTTTTCAGCTACCGGACTACTATGTTTTCATGTATTAGAAAGTCATTATTGTTATTCTCAATATGTTTGTCGCTTGAAAAAACCATTTTGCAAAAATTATTTCAATTTTCAATAAATTGGGGGTGGGAAAATTCCCTCAAATATTACATTACGTACAATTTTTGTGTACCTACAATTAAGTCTGAGAAAGTTATGAGCAAAAAACTGTTACATTTCACGTGCTCCAGCGAAATCTTCCCAAAAATCTTGGAGAGTAGTCTATATTACATAATACTTTCGTTTAAAAAACATCTACGGTGGAAATCTTTTCGATTTTTCGACCTAAACATAAACTGCGCTCATTTTCGGTCTTAGAGTTAAGTAAGTTATAAAAATATGGTTTCTTCATTAGAAAAAAAAAATAGGATTTGTAACACTCAAACCTCTCAACATTTTTTCCAAATCACATTATACAGAATAGTTATTTATGAACCAAGGGCGCAATTTCATTTGCGCCTGTGGTACATACAAGATTTTATGTACGATCCCGAGTAATTATGTAATTCAGATATTATTTAAAAAAAAAGTTGAACAACCAGTATACAGTGTCTAGATTAACATGCTACCAGATCTGTCTTCCATCTTACAGACCCAATCTGTCACGATCCAAAACCGTCATTACTCACTAACTAACGTTGTACTTCGCTTTGCCAGATCTGATGAGTGAGAATTGCAAGTCTATTTTCAATTGCTTGGATAAAATTTTAAGAGTATCATTGAATAAATTGAATTTCAGGAACGCTAGAAATATACTGTAATCAATCGTTCCAAAGTCTCCGGTAGAATCCAGCAAAAGTAGAACTTATTATCATTAACAGCGCGTATTAATTAATCGGTTACATATTGTGAGAGTGCACCAAACATGATTTGTTTTTCAAATTTTTCCTATATTTTTGACAAAACAGGTAAATTTATATTGATCACTGTAAGCTTAGTGTTTGTTGCTTTCAGCTAATGGTATAACAACTGAAGGAAAATAACTACGTTCGCGACAAGTATTGATTTTATGTTTAACGGGCAGGCATAACTCAGTGACGTCAATATTCAAACTGTCATTACCTACCAAAAGCTTTAGATTTTATGCCCAAGATTAGTTGGTATAATGTAATGATCTGGAATAAAATTGAAGGATACATTATCTGAAATGATATTGAAGGATACATTATCTGCAATATTTTTTCCTTCACTGTTTTGATAATTCAATTATTTATTTCTGGGAAACAATTCACTTGTAGAGTTAGTTAAAAGAGTATTTAAGTCATTGACTGATTGTGAATGTGTAAAAATTTCGGTATGCTTACTTTAGAATATTTTCAATTTTCGAAGCTCTTTTCATTTTCTTTACTTCTGCATTTTTGAAATTTGTGATTGAGGTATTTCCGTTTATGGTTTGAACCGATCTGTAAAAGCATGGAAAACTATAAACGGAACTATTAAAATGCGGATTTGGAAAGTGAAAATGACCAGTGGCTTCATATTGAAATGAATTAAAGTATACGTATATACGTAATGACTTTTTTGCGATTTGTGTATTTCCCATTGAAATAATTGGGTGATTCGATGAATGGGTGATAAACTCAATCAGAGTTTTGAAACTGTCGAATAGCAGTACTACAATTTAGGTAAAAACCTAATATTCGCTAGGTGATTTATAAAACAGTCAAACTATCGACTGATCAGTCTGTCATTATTCATGGTGAAAACTATTGAAAAAGTTTTAAGAATTTTTTTGCAAAAAAGAGTGCTTAAGAGCACCTTTACATAAACTACAATTGGCTCATCAAGCAGGAAAATCAAGAGAAGCTGCCTGCAGAATTTGGTTCCGAAAGAAGACTGAAACATAAAGAAGTAGTTGAATTTATAGAGGTGCTTTTGACAATACATCTATACCATCAATAAATAGATCACTCGAAAAACAGATTAACAGCACCAAATGCAAATGGATGGGATCCATGTTGAAGCATGAGAGAATAACAGCACATATGCATAATATAACTTACACCGTTGGGATAAATAAAGTATGTCCTCGAGGTGGAGTACTCTCACCACTTTCATGTAACTTAATTGTGGATGATTTGATCTGCAGATTGAGTGATCAAGGTGGGGTGCAGTGCTTTGCGGACTACATAGTGATTGTCACCAATGGAAAATTTCCATTATATGGAAGTAGATGACATGGTAATGGTTCAAAGACTCAGTTCACTTAGTTGTGTTGTTGAGTACAACTCAAACGAATGAAGGAATGGATACATCAAGCTGGCCAAATACATTTTGGGTAAGTAACAGCTCCTTGGACAGTTTTATCGAAAATGGAGTAGGTATGCTTATTTTTGATTCATCCAGTAATATAATTTTTCGGATCATCTTAGTTAGATGTATTGAGAGCGGTACAGACACCAATAGATCCTTATACTCTCTGACAGTTAGACAGCAATGAAATCCTAAAAATGTTCCTAGATAAGATCCAGACAGACAGCCCCTTTAAACGTTAATTACTTTTTGAAATGAAACTGCTTTTAAATTATCTCGAAATGAGTATTTCAGAATTTCCAATGTTTTTTTTCATTAAATAGTGGAATTAATTCAATTTTTTTTTTCAAGCAGTAGAATTAATTAGAAACAGTTCAGTTCCATTTGAAATAAGTGATATACTGAGATTAAGGTCCAGTATATTCAAGAGTTATTGAAGTACCTACAAAGCTGGGAAAGAAGCATTTCAATTCTAGGAGAGGATGAAAAAAAAGTTCATTATACACGGAAAAAAAGTATTAGATTTTAGCTCGTGGTTATATCGGAGATCAAGAGCTGAAATCTGGTATTTTCTCCCCAATACACTATTGAATACACATATGAAATGTTGATATGGAAATAAACTGCAAAAAGTGCCCAAATGCGAAGTTCTTGATAAAAATATTTAACAAGATAGATAGATAGATTTATTTGACTACATTACCTGTTTTTACAATATTTGTAGCAAGTCAGAAATACAAAATGTATAATGCACATTTGACATATTAATGAAAATGAAAACAAATACCACATAATAATATTAACTAAGGTTAAAATACAAGTGATAAAAAATATATTTAAAAAGGAAGGGATGACCAATGAGCATGAATACATTCTAAGATAGATATTCTGACAATTCTCAATGTATTCGTTCACAGAGTAAAAACAAAATCTAAGTAAAAACTTTTCCAAACTCCTTGTAAATTTATCCAAACTTAAAAATTTCATTTCTGCTGGTAAGTTCTCCAAGAAATTCATTCAAAACAAATAACTGAAATATCGTTAAGAAGATTATCAATATTTTTTCATTCACCCCAAAAGATTCGATTTGAATAGTTCGGATCTCATTTTCCGTTGCCCTAGCTAATTGTCTTCTGAAGTAATAGTTTTGAAATTTCAACCGATATCAACAACTATCCTTTTTTAACAAATTAAATCACTTAAATATAGAACATTAATTGAATATGTTAGCACCGGTAACATCCCAATAGTTTGTTACTTCAATAATAAATTAGAATTTTATTATTTATAAAGTCTATTTGGATTGTATCCGATAACTAAATGTCATGCAGAGACATGTGTGAAAATTTCAGTGCCAACATTCAAAAATGATTTGCCTGTTGTTGATAACAAAATTAATGTCTTCAATGGTATATTTTATTGATCCTCATAAAATCTGAACGATACGATTTGATGAAATTCACAATTCACATGGTTCAATTTGATATTTTCTAGTTTATTGGTGGTGAAAAATTACATTTTATCCTCATAATGTATACTTATTATTTATATTTATCACTATTAAAATATCTCAAAATAAGTTACAATGTAGGTAACCGACTCGTGTGTAAAATATTATGACAATGAATCAAAAAGTTGAGTTACTTGAAATGTAACTTTAATGTTGTCAAAACTACTGCAGCAAATACGCTCAATTATGTTTATTTCAGTTTTAGTTTAGTTGAAAGCTATTTTTATAATTTTATATTGAAATTAGTTTCCTGTCCTATATTAAGATCGCCCATTTAATAATATATTTTGACGGATCTAGTCTCTCATTCAATGTTTTTATAAACCTGTGCTGCTTCTTATCTTTTCTATAAGTATGTTACGATAATATGATATATTATTTATTATTAGAATCATCATTCAAAGCTGCAAAATTTTATAAATATCAGGAAAAAATAAATACTTGCCGGATTTTGAGAATGTGGATATATATCAAAAGTGGAGATTTATCCATTAAAAAAATATAAAATACTTTTCCCACGTCGAATTAAATATAGAGCAAAAATAACCGGTTCCTTGTATACTTTGTTCCAAGATATTTTGTTTTGACCTATGCAAACGTGGTTGATTCCATACCAAAACTCACAGCAGGAAGAATGCCATACAATGTTACACAAACGGCTCAAAAGCAATAGAAGGAGCTGGGTGAAGGCCCAAGTATCTTTCATGCTGGAGTTCACGCCATAAGAGAGAACGCCCAGTTCAATATTGATGAAGGATATAGAAGGCGAAGAATTATCAAAAGATCGGATAGTCCAGCAGCCATTAAAGCACTAAGCTCTAGGTAATCAGTTCCAAAATGGTGTAGGAATTCCTTAGCAAACTCAATGAACTGTGCGAGAGCGATGTAGTCACCTTTCTGTGGTTTCCAGAAGACAGTGGAATTGAAGAAAAAGAAACTTACTGATGAACTAGCGAAGGGGAGGACTCATACACGCTTTTAGGGCTCGTAACCCTTTTGCGAAATCAGCTCCAATATAAAGTTGGAAAAAGTAGGTGAAGCTGACCATGCGAAAGATAAAGTGGAGCTTGAGCAATCAAAGGCTCTTCTTGGTGACTACAACTAGTTTAGATCAAATTAATACATGAGTCAAAGTATAATTGCACTAGGAGTCTTAACAGGGATCATAACAGAACAAAGATGTTTCCTAGTGAACTGCAGATCTTCCTGGAAAGGACAGGATGGACGATGAGCTGGAAGGACAACTCCTCGGGAGGATGTAAAATGGGTTACATGTGGTCTAAGTGCTGCGAGCCTTCACTCAACCTCCCTACTCTACAGATACAGTGGTTTGAATTTGAAAAATGAGCCTTTGAGAGAATGAATGAGAATTTCTACCATAGGTTCCCTTCAATTTTGTGTATGTTTTCCATTCCTTGTCTACAATAAGTTAATTTATCCCTGAGAATCTTTGAAAAGTATCTCATGGATTCTGGCACATTCGTAGGTCTGTTCTACCTCTTCTCAGTGATTCCTTCATGAGCTTCTATTAGCAATTCTAAGAGCATTATTTATATGACGTTAGAGTTTTTCTATATTCGGTCCACTCTATTTTTGCGTACCTGATGAAATATTTTACTTTTTTGCAGATTTGTTACGGGATTTGGCTTTCTGGTACGGTTTGGATCACTTTATAAATGCCAACTAACAAACATTTCGCATTTTTGACTATGGATGTTATTGAAAATAAATACCGCTCAACCTCATCTTGATTTAAAAAAAAATTAAAGTGGATATTTCATTTTATATTTATAGCGACAATGGAGTTGTAAGTATCGCCTATTTATTATCTGGAAAGTTGCTCTAAGAAAATTGAATGACACTCTTTTTATAGTCGAAAGACCAAAAAGTTGGCAGTCACTATATAATATAACAATTAAGTTTTCTGAGATGTAAGTAATGTAATATTTTCATGGGCAAATATAACTGTCTATTCTTTTTCATCCCGAGGCGGAAAACTGTTTTTAACGATTAACATATATAAGGGATAATAATTTATCGCTATCCCGTGTTTATTTCATAATACGCAGTAAACAGGATATTACGTAAATTCCTTACAGCTCAGGAAGAGGAAACTTGTTTGAAAATTGCCAGAATTAAACAACCGACGGCAAACTTCTACCCTATCTGGCAAACCTTTACTCCAAAAGTTGAAATGAATTTGGATCTAATGTTTATTTTGTTCGGCCGGATTTAAACAGAACATTAATTAAATAATTTAATAGGTTCTTACATTTCACAAAATGTAGTTCCAGCGAAATTGTGAGAAACTTTTCTAAATGTTTCCTATTTGGTGGTACTGTTAAAGTATAACTAAAGTCAGTGGACCATGAAATAAAGCAATGTTGTCAAATATTTTTTCAAAAATTGTTTGTCTCACTATACAAATGTTTCAGTAAACTGTTTGAGATGTTCTCAGAAACTTAGTTTGAGAATATTTGAAAAGAATATTATATGTATAAATTTATTAATAAGCATTAAAGTCGCCTGAAATTGTTGAAAAAATGTATTGAAACAACTTTTTATATGCCTACTGTATTTAGGAAAATTTTGTTTGGCTTCACAACTCACGGTGTCCATCTAAAGTCTAAACAATCAAATTATCAAGAAGAGTATTATTTACAATCTAACGAAGTAACGGGTCACTTACTAAGACAGGACACTGTAACTTGGAAATTTTTAGGTTTCAAGGTGCTTAGCGTTCTTATACAACAGTTGTATTGTTTATCTATTTCCTGGTTTAGTTAGTTTAGAATTGATATCAATATAATATTTATTTGTTCGTTGGCTCAAGTGAATTGATATTAATATAATATTTATTTGTTCGTAGACGTTAGGGTGAGTTTTATGAATATAATTAATTTTTAATTAATTGAAATGGCATTTTGGAGGCCATTTGAAACGACAGTCTAAGATGATTCGCGGGAATTCAATAATTTGGCGCCACACACAAATGACTTAGCAATAAATGATAATGATGATAGGGCCGAATTTAAAAACAAAGATTTACATGTTCAGTGCTGTTCGAAAAAATAAAATTCTATAACTTCTGATAATGCGGATATCGCGAGAATTAACGATTTGACGAAAATCGGGCTTACAATGATTTGTATAGTATATTAAGTATTGAGAACGGTAAGGGTTGTTTACCGATCAACAGCAATGTTTGGAGGCTGAGGCACAGTTAAGGATTATTCTTCTAAGCGAAAACGAAAAAGTGAGGTTGTCAATGCTTTGAATTGTTAACGGGTTTCACAATGACAATATAGTACCAGCTTTGGAACTTATTCGTGATAAATTGCACGATATTTCCGATTATGCATATCAATGTCCAGAAACACTGCGCGCGGTTTTATTGAATTGTGGATTTGAATATAAAAAGTTATAGATACTCGAATGGTAATAATGGAATCTCGGCGTATCGTTGAACTTAATCAGGAGTATTTGCGCAAAATAAAAGGGTACAGTAGTTCAAATAGAAATAAAATTCATCAAGAAGAAAAATTACATTTGAAAAAGATCATTTTACAATAATCGAATTAATAATTGAATTCGCAGAACGTCTCCTTGTACACTAGTGTTTAAAGTGCAAAAAGTTGCGTCTCGTTTATCTTTTATTTCTTAAATATCGTGTATCTTCTGGGATTTATATTGAATATTCCGTAATAATTTTGTAGTTCTGTGTCATTTGATTTTTCAATGACACGTGAGTCATTAATTGTCATCTTTTGAATTTCATTCAAATAATATGATATAATTATGTTTTTTTTCCTGCGAGCGTTGAAAAATTATAGTGAGCACCTTGTGAGAAAAACATCTTTAGTCACTCGTTACATAAGGAACTCGTGGCTGGAGAAACATTTTTGACACTTGGTACACAATATACTATTATGCACGCCATTTGGCGGTCTTTTCTTCCAAAGGGATTGAAAGTATGGGTCACTACATTAACATTAGTTATACTTGTACATATTTTGGGGATAGATTGAAACCTGACGAGTTGATCATTCGAAAATATAGTTTTCCACCAATTTTCATGGTAATATTTGTCTTTGAAAATACAATATTTTCACTTATAATTGCACAAGAGGTTTGTATTTTATCGGGTAAATTTGGATTGCTTAATGAGAAACTGTTGCCTAGCAATTAGACGAGAAAAACTGTCAACTATTAAAAACGCGACACCGAAGGTGGAGCGTTTTTAGGTTGACAGTTTTTCGAGTCAAATTGCTAAAGGAAACAGTTTAGAAGTTGAACAACACAAATTTAACCGATATCAATACAAACATCGAGTGTAATTCGGCAGGACAATTCAATGAATCGGCTCATTGTTTGTGTTTAGAAATTCAAATTATCTATTTTGGTAATCAGCACATGATCAGCACTACGATAATTGATAAACAAATGCATAAGTGAAAAAATCACAAGTGCATTTATCGCTGAAAAAGTTTAAGCTAACTTTTGCCGGTGTCAAAGTGACAATTACACTGTGGCATATGCGATTTTTTATACATGAGTTGAATTGTCTATAATATAATCTACCAGTTCGAGGTCAGATTCCTGAACTCACATCAAGTTCCTCACCATTCAATTTTTTTCAATATTGATTTTGTTAATTCATTCTCGGTCTTACCCCATCTATTATAATTTGCTGTGACCTTTTTTCTTGTATTCAAAAAATTGTGTGTACACTCTCGTCGAGAGAAAAAACGTTATATTTTTTGAGATTTTTGGAATCTGCTCAAATTCCTCTTCGCAATAATATATGTAATGTCTATATTTGGATCAACGGTTTCCAAGTTACTGCAAACCTATTATCATTATGACGTTTTATCGCTGGATAAAATTATTTGTAGTCAAATAACTCGTAACAGGCATACATTTTTGAAATTATCACAATAAAAATGTTTGTGTATTCACTAACCGCGTTGTAAATTTGTTTTTCCACATTCATGCAAAAAACAACAATTTTGTGAAACACATTTAAAGGAAAAAGTGGTTCTATTTTGCAGTAGTGCAACAAAATTTTCTGTCATTCATGTCAGTTTTGTGATGATTTATGATAGACATAAACATTTAAATAAAATAAAAATCCAGAGCAAGTGTCTGGTCCTGCTCTAATACAGCAATAATATTTGTATATCTTACTAGGTTTTAATTTCAAGACAACGTTCTTGAAATGAAATCTTTGTATTCTCTCAATTTTGGTAAACTACCTATATCGTTACATTTTTTTTATATCACTTGGGTTTTTAGGAGCAAATATAATGCGATGCAAAACTTCCCAGCTTTTTTATAACAACGTCGTTAAATAAAATGAATCTTATTTTTTTGCTACTATCTCATATTTGATATACAGGGTGGTTCATTAGTGCGACCAATGTCAATATCTCCGGTACCATTAAAGATAGCGGATAGAATCTGAAAATTTAGGGTAGTATATTTAAAAAATGGAAATTTTTCACCGTGCTGGTTTTTTGGAGTACCGTTTATATGGAAAAGTAATTTTATAACAGGCACCTCTTAACCCCTAATAAGCTTCGTCGAACGTTTTCTTGCTATCTTTATTGGTGATATTGACCGTTGTCGCAGTAATGGGCTATCCATGTAGTAAATACCAAGCAAAGTTTTAACGCATTTAGGTGAGGTTCTGTTATATTGACATATATTGCACACAATGTATGTCAAATATGGTAGAACCTAACCTCAACGCGTTGAAATTTAGCTTAGTTTCCACCATATTTGGTTTAGATCACGAGAGAAGCGAGACGAGACGAGAGACACATTTTATCTCGCCCTCTCTCGACGAGACGAGAGACACATTTTATCTCGTCTGACGAGACGAGACGAGAGAAGGCACTATCTCGTCTCGCAGCAACACTACAACAGGTTAATAAATATTTACGAAACAAATAAAATTGATTCATCTAAAAATGACTCAAAATCGTTGTCATCACCGTCATCGTCATGCCATCCTCATCGACGTCATCTACTTACCAGTAAACACCAAATTACTTCACTGGACCGGCAATTTCAAGTAATCTGCAGAATGCAACAAATTGTGTTGTTAATATTAATAGTTATAATAATTAGTAGTTTTCAGTTGAAGTTTTGTATATGTATGTTGAAATTTAATGATTTTAAAAAATGGGTTGGTAAACTTATTTGTATAAACAGTCGCGGGAAAAATAATATTCCTAACTAATACGTAAAGTGTCTTTCCGCACTTGTTGGGAAATAACTATTTTCTCAATTCTCATTAGCTTCCTGATGTTTCCATTTCCAATTTTTCATACACGTCTTAGATAGAATGCTGCCAATTTCAAGTCGGTGAATCAGCAATTAATAACATTTAAAAAGAGTTTAAAGTGATACCATTACAACGTGGATGCCCCATGCTTTGTCGACCTCAGGAATTAAGAATAGGGTTGTCAGGCGGGGTGAAGTATAATCCCTGTTTCCCGTGTAATTAATGAGGGGCTCTTTAAAGGGCTTATTTCACCATTAAAACAGAAGTTGAAATTGCGTTTACAGAAGTAACCCAGACATAAACAACTTATATCTTAGTTAAGCAGTACCGGCCTTGTTACACTTTTTTGACAGAAATATCTCACATGGACATATTCAATAGAATAGAAAATTAATTTATTACTTAACAAACATAATATAAAGTCTTTTATTCACTACGGTAAGTCGCAGGCTAGCGGCATGAACACTTCAGTAAATATTAACCATTATACGAGAGTAGGAAACTATATTTAATATTCAATAACGCCACTATTGATTATTGGTTTATAAATCAATATATTCATTTTTTCCAAATTTGGAGGGGATCGAAGGCATTCATAAACAATTTCGATTTTTCCCAAAAATCCTCAGTTTTGAACGATTTTTTTAATTTTACGATGCACTGCTAAATATGGCCGTGAAAAATAGGCATTTCACAAAATAAATAGTGAAAATGGACCATTTTATCTCCAATATCTAAAAAATGGTGAGTTCCATAAAAATGGAAAATATTGACTTGGGACAAATCACTCACCTATAAGAATTCTTCAACACATAGCCAAAAAGTCAGATGCACTCTTATCGTGCGGGTCATACGATTCAACAAAGACAGTACTCACAGTTTTTGTTTTCTTTTATTGCGTTTAATTATAACTTCCAAATGAAATCCGTTAGATAAATAAGACAGACTTATGCAATTTTGACGGGAAAAAGAAAGATATGTATTAAGTTTTCAGCGATTCTAAAAAGTCTTTAACCAACAGAGTTTTCATTTAAATATGTCAGTTTTGTCACTTTGACAATTCAAAGTGACAATATGAATAATAAGTAGCAACTTTCCGTTTTTTTTGTGGTCTCAAGCAAAAAAATGGTACTCAGTTTGATGGATTATTTCGAGAATGAAAGAAGAAGTAGAAATTCGTCAATCAGTGTAATCTTACATTTTGGTAACCTCTGAGTTTTCTGATTTTATACATATGGTTAGTGACCTTTGAACCCGCACGTTAAGAGTGCCTTTGACTATACAAAGGCCAACTATTTTTCGAATTATTCACATTTTATTTTTTTCCGTGATAAGGTTCCAACGACATATTTCAAACAGTTTTTTTCTGATGTAATTGTAGGTGAAAGCCGTTGAAAATTTGGAATGAAAAAAAGTTAAAGACAAAAAATTGGCTATTTTTTAGCATTACGTTGATGCTTAACTGTCAAATAGCTGACAAATAATCCAGTTTAATCTCGACACTTGACAGCTGTCACATTAAAAATGTAAAATTGCTACCAAGTGCATATTTGTTATGTCGCTTATTTGAAATTTGATGCACAATTTCTAATTTTGGTACTTGACAGGGGCCAGCTAGCTGCGAAATTACCGAGAAAAATTTGAAATCTATGCCGCCAAATTTAAATATGATGTGGGATTTTCAAATTGTAAAACTTGAAATCTGTCAAAATTTAAAATGTATTTACTTAGTTGGTTTTTTTAATTAGGTATCTCATGATCAGCGGCCAAAAAACACTTACCTATCAATTTGGAAGGAAAAGTATTTCTCTAGTTATTCAATTTGCTCAATAATTGTTTATTTATTGTTTATAACTAATCACGTTCCAATTACCGCACAACCGAGCTTGCAATATCAAGCAATCAACATATTTCTCAACAATTTGCAAAACCTCTGATCTTTCGTAAACTGATAACTTTGGGACGTCATAAAGAAGCCGGTTCTGCGTCCAGGGTTGTTGTATTTTGTGGTTGCGATATAGAGATGTCAGATAAGGAAAGTTTCGTTACGATTATGAACAATTTCACCATTTCTGTGTCAAATTTAATTTCCTCTGATGGTTGGTTCCGGAATTAAAATCGGCCCCTCTCATAACACCGAAATAATAACTTTGCTGCACGTATAATATAAACTGTAATCTTAATAGGGCCCTTTATATCTTTGTCCTACTTGCTTTAAGGCCAATCAGTGAGAATTCCTATCAACAGCATAGCACGTAGTCCTGTTAATATATAAAATTGAAAAGGTAACTAGGTACCTTTATATAAAAAGGAAAGAGGGGATCTCTTGAACTTTTAAAAAAAGGAGGGTGAGTCTTGGCCACATGTGACCCATTGTACATCCTCCCGAGGAGTTTTCCCCAGGACCATCGTCCAACCTGTCCTTCTTAGGAAGGTGGACAGGTCACTAGGAGACATCTCCTTCATATCGGCAGGTGTAGGCCAAGACTCACCGAACACACACTCTCTTATTGACGATAACTCCGGACACTCGCATAAGACAAGCTTGACAATTTCATCTTCCTGTTCACACATCCTGCATAGAGTTGTGTCCACTAGCCCCATAATATAGAGATGTTTTCTTAGTTGACAGTGGCCAGTCAGAAATCCTACTGTTAAATGTAGGTTTTTCCTGGTCATCGCCCAATACTTCTTCGGTGCCAGCTTGCAATGGTCGCCTAGGCCTAGAGTGATCTTTTGATTTCATCCCATCTCTTGAGGGATCGAGAATGGGTGTAGCGTTTGGTTATAATAGTTTCACAATTCTCAAAATCGTTAAGCCGTAGGTGTGACCATTGTGTGACTGGGTCATAAATATTTTTTGTCCAGCCACTTTCCTGGCTAAAGAATCGGCATTGCAATTACCTTTACTCATGTAGTGCCTTTTACTACACCTCAGGATAATATTGTTATCTGCCAAGGCGTTAACTAGATCTTGAGGGCACTCTAGTAGATACTGGCACCTTGCCTGTTCAAGGCTTATAGTGGTTATCTACTATCAGTGCAGATTGTCATGTTCCTTTCAGAAATTTCTTTTCTGGTTCGTTGTATGGCCATTGGGTTACCAGCCAGCTCTGTTTGAATCACGCTGGTATTTTTTCCCATTCCCCACCCTATCCTTAAGCTTATAGCTCTGGAATAAACTTCACACCCTGAGCCTCCTTTCATTTTTGAGCCATCTGTATATATGCTTGATGTATTTGCAGCATTTGACTCTGTGTTCGGTTTTATTTTTGTTTTGTGGGGTTCATTTAACACAAACCTGGGTTATATAATTGGTTAAAATCGATCTAAAGGGTGGTACTCACTTTTTACCTCACGAGTATTTGTTTGATGGTACATTAAAACAATCTTGAGAATCGAAAATTGCTTCTAATGAGTTTTAGTCTGAAACTGAAACTGTGTCAAAAAGGGACAGACATTATTCCAAATTTAACAGTATAAGTACTACTTTTGGTACTTTCAAATTTGTAGTACCACTTTCCCAATTTTTTTTAGATCTTCGCATTGTTGCCAAACTACATGTATATTCTTAACTCTTTTTGATTCACCAAAATACCCACGTAGCAAAAGTTCAATTCGGTTATTTTCAATATTAAAATTTCATGCTTGGTGCGACTTGAAAAAAAATGCCATCCAATGAGAGGAGCTTGGTTAGAATTGTATGGGTCAGAAATAGAGCACTCCGGAATTTCCGAAAAAATCTCAAGTATATTCCAGGTGGAAATTCACGCTATTGGAAGATGTGACTAGTACAATACTGATAATAATAATAATAATAATAAATGCTTTTATTGGCCAAACATACAGTGCATACAAGTAAAGATATACATAAAAAGGTTCATGTTACACAGCAGTTTGCCAAATGGCAGGGTTCAAATTTCTTGAGTAAATCAAGAATTTGCTCTCCCACTCAACCAGTTAAATACTTAAACCTATACACTATAACTATGAATACAATTCAAAAATAATACAAACTACAAAAAGTCAAAAAATAATAAATAAAAAAAAAAAAGAATAAACCAAGAATAAATGAATAAAAGAGAGAAAAAAAAAACCGTGAGAGACACATTACCAAGAAGTTAATTACAAATCAATTATCATTTAATATTTTGTGTAGAAACCAGAAATTACAAGTTTTATTACAAAGAAAATGATAATGCTATTCCATTTCATAGAAAATAAAATTAATATAGATAATATAGGTATCCATCTTCCATTACGCTTTTAAGCTACCATTAAGCAAATTACTTTTAATTTCCCGTTTAAGTCTATTGAATGTTTAGGCATCGTTAAGCGACCAACTTGTCTCAGGTTTAGATTGTGTATATCGGTTCTAAATCTAAGTTTATTGTACAAGTACGGAGGTTTTTGTGTATGTAAAATTTTATAGTACAATACACATTCACGTACCTTGCGACGTTCTTCCAAACTAAGCCACTGCAGTTCTTTATAATATGATGAAGTGGGTGCTTTCCTTCTTAATCCACATATAAACCTGATGCAACAGTTTTGAATACGCTGTAACCTTAGTACGTCTCTTTTTAATAATCTAGGCCCAAAAACCGCATCGCCGTAATTTAACTGTGATAATACGAGTGATTCACATAATATCATTTTTGTTTTTTTTGTAAGCATTGTCCGGCTGCTGTATATTAATTTGAGATTGGCAAAGGCGCGACGAACGATTAAAGTTACATGGGACGAATAGCGTAAATCAGAGTCAATGATCAATCCTAAATTTTTTGCACTATCGTCTATATTAATGATATTATCATCAATTTTTAAGTTCATTAATCTTAAGCACCTCTTCCTGGCCATGGGCTTTCCAAATAAAAGTGCAACTGATTTAGCACTATTCAGTGATAGACAAAATTTATTGGATATAGCTATCAGTGACTTTAAATCTTCATTTACATGCTGACACGACACAACCACATCTTCTTCCTTAAAAGAATAATACAACTGTGCATCATCCGCATAAAAATGAGACGAGCAGTGTTGCAATTTTTTATAAAATAGATGTGTATGAATTATAAAGAGAACTGGCCCAAGTATAGAGCCTTGAGGCACTCCAGAATTAATTTTTAAAAATGCAGAAGACCTATTGCAGTAGGTAACTGCTTGCTGACGATTACTGAGGTAGCTACGAAACAAATTTATAGCACTTGTATCCAAACCAATAAAATTTAACAAGGAAAACAATAACTCATGATTTATACGATCAAAGGCTTTGGAATAATCTAGCAGAACTAAAGCTACCAATTTATTAGCGTCCAAAGATGCATGGATATCATCGGTTACTTTTAAGAGAGCTGTTGTGCAGCTATGTAATTGTCTGAATCCGGACTGATGAGCTGGCAAAATATTATTACAATCTAGGAACTGAATAAGTTGTTTATTCACAATTTTCTCAATTACTTTTGATACACAACATAAGATACTTATAGGGCGCAAATCTCTGAGACTAGCTGGATTATTATTTTGGGCAATGGTAAAACATGTACACGTTTCCAGATAGCAGGATACACACCTTTTTTTATACAAAAATTGAATATGTGTGTCAAAAACGGTAAAATATCAGGACAGCAATATAGTAACATATCGATGCTAAGTTGATCGACACCTGTGGCTTTAGATTTTATTGACAATAACATCTCGTATACTTCGGAGTCGCATGTTTGAGCAAACTTGTAATTGTTAGTATTTTCAATACTTTCATTGTAGTATGATATTAAATTAGGATCAACGATAAATTCACTTTTAGAAGAATCCACAAAAAATTCATTAATACTATTTAGGTCCTGCAAATTATCTGGTATTAAGGTATTAATATTTTTACTGTAAATATTCAATTCTTTCAAGACCTTCCATAGTTTTCTACTTTCCCCGCGACGTACACGAAACTCCAAGTAGGCTTTTTTTTCTCTGGCTATAGCTCCATTCGTATAATTTCTTAGTTCTTTGTAGTAATTCCACTGGCTTAACAATTTTGTTTTCTTATATTTATTTAAAGCTTTATCTCTGATAGACATCATTAACCGGATATTATCCGTTAGCCAAGGAGCTTTTTTTTTATTTATTTTAACTGTTTTGATACGGGCAAGTTTGTCAAAAATATTTCTCAACTCATTATTAAATATTGATACTTTATCATCTATAGTCTGAGCATAATAGACTTGGTTCAAGTCACTACTAATTATTTCATGTTTCAATTCATCATTACTAAGAGAACGGAAATCTCTATACCTATATAGGAAAGGTTGAATCATTGATTTTTCTGAATAGAGAGAACAGGACACCAAACAGTGATCAGAAAAAAGTGAATGCACTGAAGGTTATCTAACATCTGAATGATTAGAGCATATTATCAAGTCAAGTAACGACGTACCAGTTGCACTACATCTAGTTGGTTCATTTATTATTTGTTTTAGATCAAAATAATCCAAGAATTTTTGTAGATGCTTACATTCTATACTTTCTGGATCTAGATTGTCTATATTGAGATCGCCTAAACACATTAAATATTCGTACTTGTGAATAATCTCACTTACTACATTTTCTAGCTCATCAATAAACGATTGAGATTCACGAACATGAGGTGAATAAAGCGAACTAATGGCTACCTTTTTGTGATTAAACTCGATTTCAATCCATATTTGTTCAGTGGAGACGCGTATATTATGAATTAGTTTACATTTAATATTATTTTTCAAGTAAATTGCCACGCCTCCTCCTCTACCCTGGAGACGATCTTTTCTATAGAGTTTGTAACCTGGCAAAGATATAATTTGATCTGCAATTTCTGGTTTCAACCAAGTTTCCGAAACAGTAATAATGTCATATTTATTGAAAACAGTATCTTTAAATTTCTGAAATTTATTAATTATCGAACGTGTGTTTACATGACATATTTTCAAAAATTTGGACATGTTTTTTACAAATAATATTAAGAAATCACAAATCTAACTCTTTTTTAAGATTAAAAACAAATTAAATTATTCAATAATCGATTTACAAAATTTATTTGAGAGAATATTAGCCGAGATAATACCCTAATTAATTAATGGAAAAAAGTAACAATGCTTGGGAAAAACAGATACAATATTTAGATACTATGCTTATTTTTTACTTCTCAAATTGCGCTCGAATTGTGGACTATAATTAATTTTACACCTTTTGCGTTTTTGATTTCCAATATTTTCCTCCGATTTTTGTATATTCGTTTCTGTTGCTTCTGAATGTTTTGTATTCTCCTCCAAATCGTTAATTTCTTCTTCAGATTCCTCTTCCAATACTCTTAAATCTTGGAGCGAAAACACTTTTCCATCAATTACCAATTTATTCCCTTTAATCTTTGCTTGTAAGTTTTGTTTTTTGGCGTTTTTAAGATGATCTCTCAAAACATTTTGTGTTTGTCTATCTTCATAGCACATATCATTGGCAATAAAAACACCAGTATTTTTGAATTGTTTTATATTTTTGAAGATGGTTTGTTTTTCTATATACGAAATAAACTCAAGGACAATATGGGACTTTCCATGATTTTTGTTCTCAACAACATAAATAGAATATATAAAAGGAGTAATCAAAACTGAAGCGAAGGAATGTTCAATGAAGTGATAGGCGAGATCAAAATAGTCACCTTACTGTGAATTCCAGGAAACATTAGAACATAATATAATTTTCCGCAAATCGCTAGGAAATTTTGACATTCCTGTCAAAATTTCTTGAAGAAAAAGTCAGGACTTCCTTACTGTAAGGAAATGATATTTCCGTACAGTTGTTAGTGTTTTACATAATCCATAAAACGTCTGTATGCATTTTCGTACTTTTCTCTTGATTTCTTTGGCAATAATTCTAATGAAGCAGTATTCACTGCCACAACCAGCTCTGAAGGAGTCCCAGGAATGGAAATTTCATCATCACTTATCATTTTACTTTTGAGAACACCAGCAATTAAATTTATAAGCGTCAAGTTTGACAATTCAACCTCAATACGTTTCCATAGTAACCCAAGTAATTTTATTAGGAATTTCAAAGCACCATTTATTTGGGAATAAAATTATCGCGTTTTTTTTAAATCAATCAATATCTGTCGAATTTTAAACGATTTGCGGAAAAATAGTATGTTTACCTCGTAGGAAAAGCCACATTCCTGGACTCTGTGTTGCTAATCTTCACAGTCGTCCAGGAATGTTAAGCTTTTCCTACCCGGTAAACAATGTACTATTTTCTCCGATCGTGGGAAAAGTTACACTATTTTGAACTGTTTTCTATGCGCAAAGCTCAACATTCTGGAATAGTGGGCAGTTGCTAAGCAATTATAAAATAACAGTGCGGTAATATTCTTGTTTCAAATGGATTATTACAATAAAATGAAACAAAGTATGGTTTTAATTTTTATATTGATGAAGCTGGTATAATATAAATAAAAGGAACATCTAATTTATAACGATATTCCTGAACACAAATTAATTTTTTCAATATTTATATTAATTGTACAGTTTGTACGATTTTTGAATTATACTGGAGGGCAACAAAAAATTTATAGACGTTGAAGCTGCATTGCTAATTGTTTGGTTTATCTCGTTATCACTTCTACATTTCAATTTAAACATAGATTAACCTATCTAAACTTACTTGTTTACAACTTGAATGGAACATTTTTTAATTAATTTTTAATGTAAATCAACGATTTAGTTTTACGGTTTACGGTTTTACGGTTTAACACTCTGTATATCACCTTCTCCAAAAATATTCAAAAATTCTTAGTCTCATTCATCTCGCTCAACACTATGAAACTCGCGAAATTGCTTCTATATTTCACCTCATATTTTACTTATTGTTAGACTGACGAAGGGTAGGTTCATAAGGCAACTACCACTGGGCAAGTACTGAAAGTTACAACAATAAACATAACGTCAGACTCATAGATGGATCATGTTTCAATTATGTTCAAGCAGGACACAACAATTCATGAAAAATGTGATGTTTAGAGGTGGACAGATGTTTTATATCATTCCACAATAAATGCTGCTCAAAACACCTGTTTGGAACTTTTGCAGTTCACTGACAAAGCTACAACTTTTAATATATTAGTTTTCTTAGTGTATAAGTGTTATAAAAGGATATGAACTGTCATATATTTTGTCCTAAAGAAATAAAGTTACCAGCACGTGCTTTCATTTTTGTGTTGGGTTTTACAGATATTGTTATGTTCATGTCGACAGTTTTAAATATATCATAATTGATTTGTGATTATTTTCTACCGATGTTTTCAATATTGGAGCTAATACAATTCATTATCTAATTCTTATTATTAACAAAAAATATCTATTATTTATGAATACTTTTTGTCGCAACACTTCGTCACCATTCAGCATAGAAATTAATTTATCACGAAAGAAAGTTTTCAACGTATGAATAACTGTAGCCACGTTTAAAAATAACAAATATTCATCACTATTCAAATAATTACCTGGAATAAATTTAACTATGCATGCTGTTGAAGAACATGCAATCTGCTCATATGAAGGCAGTGGCGCTTGAAAAATAATGCATAAAGGTTCATTCTATTAAATTGACATTAGTTACGCTAAATATAGTATGCACCCAACAAAAGAATAATATATTTAACTATTTAAAATGTTCCATGTACACAAATAATAATTTTCTTACGGTGAAAGTACTCACCAGTTTATCCATTTATTAGTATATCCACTACTATGGTTCATTCAATAGCCTTTTTGGTGTGCGTTATCGATTGTTAATGTCTTTCTAACACATTACGTCAGAAGAATGAGCAGCTTAAATGTATTACAAACGTCAACCCTAATCATTGACTTACCAAAATTTGATAGGTTGATACTTAGATTAAGACCAAGCGCGACCAATCAATCGGGAGAAATTTCTTTATTTTAAAAGGGATGCAGACATACCTTTCGTATTTGCAATGTGTCTCACATCTTTTTCTACTGTCTGACTGACAGTTGGTACCATTCGTACTTTGTTGTTTACGGTCAATTTCTATTTATGAAAAGTGAATATGAATGTTATTGTAATATTTATTTGAAAAATACGAAAATATGCCTAGATACACGAAAAAACAGCAGCATTTTTAAAATTCTCAAGAATTTTCAGTTAGAAAAAGCACTATCATTGTTTGAATTTTATTATATAACTTGATGCCTATACAGGGTGTAACAAAAAGGCAGGTCATAAATCATACCACATATTCTGGGGCTAAAAATAACTCGATCCAACTCAAGATACCCTAGTGAAAATGTGCATGCGCAAAAAGTTACAGTATGACTGCAATTAGATAGCGTCAGAAACCATTGCTTTTCTAGAATATTCGGTTTTCGTTGGTAAAACGGTGCCGACTATGTATTCAAAAAAATGGGGGCCATTTCGAACATCTAATAAAAACTACACATTTGTAAATAAATGAGATTCAATCAAAAATTTGGGACTCTCGAAAAACTTGAAAATTGATTGACTTTAATTTTTGTTACTCGAAATTTTTGAAGCATGATGAAAAATAGGCCGTATCTCGATAAAAACTGATAATTGTGAAAAGTACTAGGGGGAAAGAAAGTTTGTAAAATATTGTGCCACTATAAGCATTAAATTGTGACGTACACAAACATTTTGGGGGGGTTAAGGGGATCTCATCTCCCATAAATTTTTAACGGGGTGCAACAATTCCTTAATTGTTTTCTAAGATGCTCTTATCATAAGAAAGCCACTTGTCAACTTTCATTATAATGTGTCGAACAGCTGTCGAAATATTTGAAAAAATCCATTGTTATTTGGTAACTTCGAAGAGTTGTAACTTTTTTCGCATGCATATTTGTACTAGGGCAACTTGGGTTGGATCAAGTTATTTTTAGTCCCAGGATATGTGGTATGATTCATGACCTGCCTTTTTGTTACACCCTGTATAATCAGGTGAATTTTGCCCAATTTGTAGCCTTGAGAAGGCCCGGTGCAGATCCGTTTTCAACCTAGTATTATAAGAATGAAGCTCCTCTTTCCTCTCAAACTTGTTCAAATTGTTATGAATGTGAAGAATGACTCTAAATATATATATAGACTGGACAATGTCAAAATTTGTGAGTTGACAGATAATTGTTTGCAACTAGTTGATGGATAAACATTAAACATAGTTCTTATGACTGAATGAACATATCAACCCCAAAATATTTAACATTTATATCGCAATACTGACTGCACTGAACCAAAATATAATAATATCAATACATTAAATGGATGTCTCATTATTACTTCTAATTAAAATTATTCATGAATAATTAAAAGTGATTTCAATACTGGAATTCTTTATTCAAAGTTAAGGAATTTAAGTATTTATGAAAAAGAATTGATAATAAAAATAAAAGAAATAAGATTATTCACGAATAAAGTAAAATTTTGATGGAAGCTTCCAATTGAAATTGAGTATATAAATTATGGATTATTTGATACTTGATAATACTTTCCAATACTTTTTTTTTCAATTTTTTTGAAATTTTTTTTATATTCAATAATTCTGGTTTCCTTTCAATTTTAATATCTGAGAATAGAAACAAAATATTCTGTATTTGTTTATAAAACAAAAAGGTTTTAAGTTGATTAATAAAAATTATAAAAAAAGGAATTCATCATAATATTCATTTGTCTATTTTCATATTATTTAATCAGCAACCGCCCAAAAAGATAGAGTGTGAGTATGATATTTCGGAAAGCCTTTCATTCATTTTAAATATTCTATTAAGAAGAATATCACAGTATATTGATTGCAATCAACCAAATCGTTTGGTTTATTCCATTTTTTGAAACTGATGAGTACTTTCCTGAATTCTCACATACCAAAGGACTTTCTCATTACAACTTCTAATAACTCCAAATTTCAGCAGCTACTTTTCCGTTTTTTTATATATACCCAATTGAAGAATACCTTCAATCTATTTTCAACTCACTCCATTTATCAAAATAATCTCTGAAAAATGAATTGTAATTTTTATACCATTATTTTGGAGGACTTGACAGACTTTGTCCTTGTCTTATTGAAATATACAAATTCTGACAATTGTTGATTAAAAATTTGTTACGTATTGTGGACAGAAAAATTAGATAATATCGGTAATTATTGATTGAATGTTACCCTAAATTTCTACTTTGCTGATTTTTTCCCAGTTTCTCTTGCAAAATAGATTTGTTTTTATGATTTTGACTCAACAAAAAACTATGTTAACCAAGGAATTATAATGAAGGAGTATGTAAGAGTGTACATTGTGATATTATTTTACCTTTCAACGTAATCTTTTAAACTTAAAACGTAAGCGTTTCATATGTAACTCTATTTTTCACAAGCTTTTTACAGGAACTGCAACATAATCCATGATCGAATTTGAACTGTTTAAGATCATGATCTATCAAAACAAGATGAAACTGCACAATTGAAAGAAGCTGCAATGGAGGGAATCTGTAATTAACGTTGAGTACCCCAGTGAAGGCCAAGGAATGATCGACACTTGCCGATTATAGCGTTTGGCTTCACAGGTTTGAGCATGGCGTGAGTGAAAGGTAATGAATTGCCAAACGGCTCGGTTTTGGGACCAACGCACCCGAAGTGTGTGATTGTCGAGATTTGTGAGATAGTATGTAAAGAGGGATGTGATCAGGGAGGAGGTAGCGTAATGGATGGAGGAGGAAATGAAAAGATTGTGGAGGAAGTATATGGGCGCGATAAAAAGAACCAATTGGGAATAGGGGAGATTGGATGGACCGAAAATTCAGTAAGGTTAACTACCTCGTGACGCAGGTGCTCACTGGACATGAATCGAGAGTAGGATATCTCCACAAAATGGGAAAAATAGGGAATGTGCGAGAATTGTGAAGTAAGTAAGTGGCGTAGTAGAGAGTAGGTTAGGGAAAAGAGAAGACTTGATATGGCGTGTGAAAGGTGAGGATGATAGGAATGAGAAATTGACGGAGGGTCAAAGATGCTAGCGTAGTTATTTTGAGGCGAGAGTAATGGCAAGCAGTGGTGGGTTTATTTGGTAGGCTTGGGTCCTGGTTAGGATTCATTAGAATATGAGTTTCCCATCTTGGCCCGAGAAAAAATGGTATACAGTTTAATGTTATCATCAAGGAATACATGAAAGGCGCTTCCTTTTTGGTTTAGAAATCTTCAATTAACTTTTAATAAGCAAATTGTATCATCTAGTACAGCCTACCATGTAGATTTCTATTCCAATTGAGATTGTTCTCTCAGCATGTGGATAATTTTTCAGGAAACAAATTTATGTGAAATGTGACACCTTTTTGAAATACGCAACGCCCATGTTCTGCTAATGAATTAAACTTTCAAAAGTACAACACGAATTCAGCAGACAATATAAAATTGTAATGATAAATTAAATTTTTATGTGAAAAACTGAATTAAAATAATTCATGCAGTATAAATTAAATTGATGAATTACCTTTCAAAATGATGTCTGGTGACCTCTATACAATAGCTGTTATAAATAACGTAGAACGTTTTGAAGTATTTCAGTAAGTTATTTAAACATTAGATTGCATTTATACAGTAGGTATTTGCTGTCTTGAATTTCCTTCGAGAGAGATTCTGATTTATCAATTCGAGCTTTTCTCTCTATTTGTATTCAATATAGTATTAATACACTGTATGAGATGTTTTGTTGGGGATAAGTTTTAATTATTATCAGTATTAGTTGTAGTAAAAACACAATTCAGCAGTGTACTATTCAGTACCTGCAGATCCAATATGTATTTGATTACGAGGTGAAATGCCCAATACCATACAAATTTTATGAACTATTTCATACTTGGTATAAAAATATACAACTTTGTTGTTCCAAATGGATCACCCTGTGAATTTTATCACTTTTCATATCCCTAGGAACTACTGATTATTTTTATGCAATGTTCTGACAATAAATGGATAAGAAATTGGTTCAGTGAAATATCAACCTATCCAAATCAGGGCGCAGAGGAACTGCATCAGCTGAAAACAAATGTTTGTGTCTTGTTAGCAGACGACCCACACTTACTTACTTACTTACTTTCTTGAGTACTAGACAAACATCCAGAGAAATTAAAATCTCGCTTACATTCGTATGAAGATTTCACGTGGGAATAAATTAAATCCATACAAAATGAGATTGGCTAAAGAGTTGTCAGATGACAATTTCAACTGCAATAATACAAGAAGTTACCTAAAACTGCTGGGTTTTGAAACAAGGGAATATTTTCCAGTTTTTCATGTGATGCATCTCTTTCGAGATATTTAATATGGAAAATAAATTTCAATTTTTACCAAAAAAAAATCTTCATTTTCAACCTACTTTTTAAATGTTCTTGCTTTCGCATTTAGGCTTACATTAAGACCGTTGAGATGACGATTGGACTTACCTTTTTTGTGGTACAAGTTACAATTATGTATTTATTGTAACGGATGCAGTTGAGCATTAGAAGTAATTTAACATTATCAACTTATTTTTAAAAATTTATACATTTGTATAACTGCTTGGCAATCTTATTTTTATTTTTCTGAGCTCCAGTACATAATTTTCGAGCTAATACTTGATTATAAAACAATTTTCTTATGCATTTCTGCAGCAACATTTGCGTTTTTTTCACGCTTTCTGTTTCACTCGCACAAAAAAATGGGGACATTTAAATTGAAGGAAATCTCATACGTCACATTATAAAGTGAATGAAAAAAATAGCCAGTCGTGAGGACTGCAGACAAAAGTGAAGACCTACATGAATTAAACAATTCTATACATATCTTCTGTATGTTCCTTGTGGCATACTTCTCTGTATCTGTAGAGTGAGGTGGGTAAGTGTAGGCTCACAGCACTTAGACCACATGTGACCCATTGTACATCCTCTCGAGGAGTTGTCCTCCTAGGTAATCGTCCATCTTGTCCTTCTCGGGTAGGTGGATAGGTCACTAGGAGACATCCTTTATATCGGGAGGTGTAGGTCAAGACTCATCGAACACACTCTATTTTTGACGATAACTCCGTACACTCGTATAAGACATGCCTGACAGTTTTATCTTTCTGTTTACACATCCTGCATAGAGGTGTGTCCACTAGCCCCATAGTATGGAGGCGTTTCCTCAGTTGACTGTGGCTAGTCAGAAATTCCACTGTTATACGTAGGTTTTTCCTGGTCATCGCCAAATATTTCTTCGGCGCTAGCTTCCCAGGGTCGCCCAGGGTGATCCTGGCAAAACTGCATCCTTTGATTCTCTCCCATCTCTTAAGCGATTGAGCATGGTTGTAACGTTTGGCTAGTTCCGCAATTGTCGAAGTCGTTGGGCCGTAGGTGTCACTGGGTCCAAGAATTTTTAGTCCAGCGACTTTCCTGTCTGAAGAATCGGCAATGCGATTTCCTTTACTCCTGTCGTACCCTTCGACCTACCGAGGCGTTAGCTGAATCTTGGTGGCACTCTAGTACTAGCTCCGATATAACACGTTGTCTGTTCAAGGCTACTATCAGTGCAGATTATTACGTTCTTGTCAAAAACTTTTTCTCTGGTTAGTTCTTTTGTGGCAATTGAGATACCAGCCAGTTCTGTTTGATCACGCTGGTATTGTTTCCCATTCCCCACTTAATCCTTAGGCTTAGTGCTCTCGAGTAAACGCTTCGGTAGCGTTGCAGCTACTGTTATTGTCAATATGAATGATTGAAAAAAGTTTCTGGTCCCTATCTAACAAAACGAAAAAATTTGACAATCAATAATATTTTGAATTCCAAGACTGCAAAACTTTGTTGTTAAATTTTATTAAATCCTGCTATTAATATTTTTCTAGATTCTCATTATCGCACTAGTGCGGTAATATATGTCATTATAACACTGAAAATAATGTCAAATCGTACCCGTTACGTGACAGTGGTAGATAAAATATACATTTTTTCTCCAATTGGCAGCAAATATCAATTTTGCTGACACATATCAATCAGCAAAGTATTACTTTTTCTGCCTAGGCAGCAAAGTGATTATACTCAATTGACATAAAACATTTGACGTAAACATTTATTAGCAATTGTCACATGACACATTTAACAAGAATTTAAAAACATAGGTTTAGTTGTTATTAACATTGACGGTAAAACTACTATACTATCCATTAAATAATAATTTAAATATACCGATATTTTTTCGCACAACTATCAGAAATTTCATGAATTGTGAAGCTATAATCATTATAGACATTTCCATAGCAGCCAACCATTCCAACTGCGATTTCTATTAAATTTTATTTTAAATTAACACTACAGGAAAAGTAAAGAGATTGTGGGAATTGTAATAGTTAAACAAATAACTATTATTTCACCTTTTACTATGCTTATGATAAAATTACATTTTGAAATTAACTTCCGAAAATTTTATCGTGCGACCATGATATAAAAATTTGAACAAATGAATAAATCCCTTTGAAAAAATTTATGAACGGTGAATGGAATTTTTACACATAAGATTCCCTTATAAAATAAAGGCTAGACCAACACTAAATATGCATGACCAAGACCAATTTATTCTCACCACTAGTGTTATCCTGGACATAAAAAACATACAATGTTAGTTCAGCAATTCGCTATTGTATGAAAAAAACCCTGGCAGCCAAAGCACCTTGTAATACTCAAATATTCGTAGACTATACAATCCTCTCATCCAATGTAAATCCACTTTAAATCTATGTTCAAATGAAAGAGGAAAGTATTCACAGAGGCAGCACTATTATTTTATTTTTATTTTATCCCATTCTTCTATTTATTTGAGAAGTCTAATCAATTTTAATGTTTCGGTAGCGTTCCAGCCATCGTTATCAAGAATAATTGAATTTTTAATCATATTATAATGATCTAAGTACTGTAAATTGACCTGATAATTTGACATTATATTTTTTGCAGTCTTGAACTTCAAAATATAATTGATTGTGTAGATATCGAATTTTTTCGTTAGTGTCAGGGACTATTATTTTATAAGACCTTGATTATTCTTGATAACGGTAACTCTATCGCTACCGAAACGTTGGAACAAGAAACATCAATTTCCCAAAATTATTAACAAATATAATAATTGATAATATACATCAAGGAGCCTACAAAAGATATACTCCTGGATATCTGCATCAGTAAGGTATATCTTTATGTGAAATTGTATCCTAGGATTTTTTTTCAACTTTCAGTATAGTCAGATGCAGTCTTATCGTGGGTCATACGGTTCAACAAAGACATACTCATAGTTTTTGTTTTCTTTTATTGCATTTAATTATACTTCACTTTCAAATGAAATCCATAAGATTAATAAGACAGACTTATGCAATTTTGACGGGAAAAAAAAGGATCTGTATTCAGTTTTCAGCGATTCTAAAAAGTCTTTCACCAACTTTTATTTAAATATGTCAGTTTTGTCACTTTGACAATTCAAAGTGACAATATGAATAAGCAAGTAGCAATTTTTCGGTTCTTTGGATCCCCAAGCAAAAAAATGGTACTTAGTTTGATGGATTATTTCGAGAATGGGAGAAAAAGTGGATATTCGTCAATCAGTGTAATCTCACATTTTGGTAACCTCTGTGTTTTCTGATTTGATACATACGGTTAGTGACCTTTGAACCCGCACGATAAGAGTGCTTTTGACTATAGGTACCAGTTTATGCTTTGTTTAACAAAAATGGTGATAATAGAAGGTGTTTACATGAATACGATAAACTGCTAAGCTGTTGTGTTGTTTGTGACCTATTAAAGTTTTGAAATGAATTTTGTTAGAGATTCTATTTCTGATTCCATGAAGGAGATGATATCACCTTGATAACTTGACCTATTTTCGAAATTTCAATGGAAGTTGAATCACCTTACTTTGTTATGATCTCTCATAACACTAATATTGATTATTATTGAGAATGGCCTGAAATTATATACCCGTAATAAGTTCAATGGTTCATTTTTCTTCAATATTATCATGAATTTTTCAATTATAAGTGTTTCTAGATTATTTTTTGGCATGTTTCTTCGGGCGACACCATCAGTAAACGCTGCATCTTTGGTTCACATCGTTATGGTAGACACTCTTTCCGCTAACAGCCCGCTCAAACACTCAATACGCCACATGGTAAACGACATTAGGTTCATTCTAACTAGCCAGTTCCAGGTATTGTTCGTGCAAGTGATGTTATTCTCTCGGGTTCCAACTGATTATAGTATGGTTCTTGGAACGAGATGATACTATTCCAGAACGGTTCCCGAATTCTAGCTGGAACGAATCTATTGTTGTTTCAATGTGCGCCACTAGGGCCATTTTGTAGTTTCGTTTAAAATGTCGAAACATTACCCGTCTGAAGGAGCTTTCACTCTGGTGGAAACAGCTGAAACATCTTAGTAATTGGAAATGAGAAAATTGGTAGCTGGTACCACGAGGCTATTATCAAAAACCAGTGAAACTAATAATCTTGTGCGTTTTACAAAACACACAGTGGAAATAGCTGGAAATAACAGCAAAATAAAACCACTCAAATATCAGAGGGCTTATACGACAGCTGATTTGTTTTACTCGTTGCTAAGATGACATTGACATTTCAGAGCGCCATCCATCGAATTCTTCTTTTCTCAATATGAGGATATCATCCTATATGAAGGAGTTTATAATTCCATTTATTTTCTTCGGTTTTGGACAAAATTCTCCAGAAAATAAACTCAAAAAAAAGAACTATTATACCACTAGAAAGATTTGGTGGGCTAAGACAATCAAAGTTATTTTCGAGAAACCACAACATTGTGAAAACAAATAGATACCTGAGCACTAAGAGTTTTGACAAGTGTCCTAACAGAACACTCTCACCTGAATGAGCAATTCAAAAAGCTCAAATACGTTAATCAAGAAGAATGTCATTGTACTTTCAGTAGAATTAAAAAAGAATCCTCCATTCCGTACTTGCGGAATGCATAGCAATATAGAAGGAAAAACTCCTGAGAAGTCACTGGATATAACAGAATCGCTCACTTGAACCGTTTTGTGAAGAATTATGTTTATATAATTGTTCACTAAATTCTCAAATAGAAATCTGCAGTTATCCTTGATTTTTCTATTGAATACGCCTAGAGGAACTACTAATCTCGGGGACTTTCCTCAGCAAATAAGAGAAAAATTGTATAAAGTGGTACGTTTTTTTACGAATGGAAATGTTGAATTGAATTCCATGAGTGCTTAATTGTGAATGAAGAATAATATAAACACAGAGTATTATTCTCTACATACTTATTTATCGTCAAATTTGACATGACTTACCTATTATAATCTTATATTTTGTTCATAATAATGTTACATTTGGTAACTACTTGTCCTTAGGTTTATCTCCAATTTTAGACTTGCTTTGATCAGCGATTGAACACGAAAACTGCTAACAATACAATTGTCAATTCACTCTAAAAATCTGAACTTGATCTTTCTGAAACACACTCTCAATCTAGTAACTCTTAGTGGTATGATTGAGTTTTCCTAAAATACTCCTCCCAGTTCAAAAACAAGCTATAATCAATGTATTGGCTCATGGATCACCATAAGCAGTCGTTTTAAGCGCTACAAACTGGTGAAATATGTTATAAGTATCTATATTTTCAATTCAAAACAACTTTTAAACTTGTGAAAAATGACTAAAAACAAGTGTGCTTCGAATTGGTTTGGACCATTTATAACCAAATTGCACATTGAATGTGTTTTGTTCACAAATGTTTGGACTATTTAAGAACTGTATCAGTTGAAAATTCCATCGTATAAAATTATTTAAAGTGCTCGCCCAAGCGTTGGAAGTATTTGGCAAAACTTTTTATAGTTCTAATTCGAAAATTTGTATAGTGGTTCCCTCCGCTTGTCATGGGAATCGATAAAAAATAAATACAGCACAGTGAAAAAATGCTCAGAGAGAATGTTTATTTGGAACAGTGGAAAAGTTTATAGCTTGATAACAACATGCACAAATGGTTATAATATATTCAATCCATACAGGATGTTTTCAAATGCATGTAGATACCTCTCATGTAATTGGACAAAATTATATAAGGAATGAGTGGTCCAGCTCATCGACTTTTCGAAATACGGGGTGTTTTTAAACGTTTTAATTTGATAACTTTGAAACAAGCTTTAAAATTAATGGAACTGGGATCTCACTCACTGGATTTCTAGGAATAAAGGAGAAAATCAGATAGTACAAGCGTAATAGAAGCTCGAGTAGGAATGTTCGAATAATTGTCTAAAGAATGTTTCGTATCCTGAAGCCTGTCCTATACATACTTAACAATATGGTCATAGATGTTTAGGAAATTTTATTATATTTAATATTGTTTCCAAGTATACAATAAATGATTGATTTGCTATTTATTGGGTTATTATAAACCATTGTCCAAACAATGTTATAAACGAAGTATTGAAATTTCTTAAACTCTTATGACGCAAGTATATTCACGACGTGAATCACTTCAGGATAATTATTCGACCATTTTTCTCATATACAATTAACAAGGAATTTCAAGAACATTTTGTTGCATGGAATTGAATTATAGAGATAGATTTAGAGGTGTCAAAACTTTTTGATTTGAAAGTTTCTTTTTTAAAGAATCCGTTAACAAAATTCATTGAATATTTAGTTTTTGAGTTATTATAACGAACTTCTCATTAGCACATATAAACTTACTTAATACGATTTACTGCTTGTATAGATTTCTAATGAATGTAATTTTGATAGAAAAGGTTTGATTTTTATATTTTTATTCATCTAACACACAACAACACAAAAATTGATGTTTCTTGATCTTGACTTATTTTCAACATTAGTTATATTCAGTATCACATCATTTTTTCTGTAATATTAATAGTTATCGATAAAATACACTTCCTACGATATTCATCAATTCATACAAATTGGAAAGAAAAATAAAAAAGAAACACGTAACAATGAATTCATATACAGGGTGGCCGGTGGTAATGGAAGAAACTGAAATGGAAGATTCTTGACCTTAAATATCAAAATCTAATTCCAATAGAATATTGATGATGGAAAAGTTGGAAGTTCGAATGCCAAAAATGTTCATTTCTGGCAAATCTTGAGATTTTTTATATACAACCGTGAAAATTTAAAGATAGAGGTTTTAGAGCCTGGTAAATCATAATATGTTATCCGTTCCAATGTATTTTCTAGAAGGCGCCACGAAAGCTAAGTTGTGGGTGTAACTGTGCGATTAACTTATTAATCGTTAACGGTATCCTCCTATTTATTGATGATGATGATGACTCATCTTTATAGTCGCCTTAGCAAGGTGACAAACACGTATCGGGCCTGTAGAAGAGCTGGTCCGAGATAGGGACTGACCTCCAAAACGGTCATATTTTTTTTGTGCTTCGGAAGCCGTTCAGATGCCGGAAGCACTGCAGCCTATTGGCTCATTGTACTCTACTCCCACATTTAGTCCACCCATCCAGTTATCCCTGTACCTTTGAGTAGACGATATTGGTCCATTGGATGTGTGTCATATACTTCTGGTGGCAAATTGGCCTCTCCGAAGATTGCCCGTATCCGCGAGTCCAGTGCCTCACAGCCAGACTAGATATGGGTCTCGGTTTCCATGCCACAAAGTCTGCAGCTGAGGTCCCAATATATAACCCTATTTTATGCAGGTGATCTTTCACCGGGGTATGACTCGTTAAATAACCTGTAATAATTCTTAGCTTATTCCTACCGATATTCAGTAGTTCTTCGGCCCTTTTTACACATGTGTCACCTATGAAGGTTTTACTGTGTACCTGCTTTGGAGGGTTCCTCCAATGAAGTCTATGTTGGCTTTGTACCCATTTTTGTATTTGCCCTCGGACTACCTTCTTTGTGGTCCCAAGAGCTGGTTCTGGTTCAGCATAAACCTCTCTTCACGAGTTTATCAGCTTGTTCATTTCCAGCAAACCGGTATGTCCCGGAACCCACACTAATCTTACTTTAATGTGGTCTGCTAGTTCATTTGGTTCTTTCTGGCATTCTTCTACCAGTCTGGATGTTACTTTACGGCTATTCAAAGCTGCAAGGGCTGCCTGGCTGTCAGTATGTATGTTTATCCTATGAGTGTCAGTCCTATATTTGTTAATTCTGACACATTCTAGGATGACATAGATCTCTGCCTGAAATACAGAGGTATGTTTTCCCAGTAAGAAAGAGCATCTTGTGCTCCTCATCTCACTATACACCCTTGCTCCTGCTCCTTCCCCAGTCTGTGACCCGATCATATGGTTCTATAGAGTGATCATGCTGCCTATGCTCACATATGCGGCTCTGGTCAGGTAGCCGAGGGTAACCTTGGTCACGGCTAGATCGCAACTGACATGCCTACAAAGGATGGTCAGTTTGGAGGCAACTCGCTGCACCAACGGTTGCGATGGAAGTGATCCTTGATCTTCGGTCTATTCACCATGTGATCGAGGCTTTGGTAGGCCCCCTGCGCTTGAAACGTCTGGGATACGTGTGAAAAGGGAAAGATCGAGTGCAAACACGTTAAGAAGCTTCGGCTCCTGAAAGATATTCCAGTTCTGGCTTGAGCGGCTTACGAATGCTTGCACAAGTACAACTTCGCAACCTCGTACAGGGCTATGATCCAGGATAGAGAATCCTGGGGAAAAAAGAGGAATACACAGCCTCATGGGATCGTCTGGTACAGATGGCTCATACTCCGGAGATAGAGAGATAGTTTGGTTTTAATGGCAACGAGATTGCGGATGCACTGGCCACGGAGCGGCAGCTCCTCTCTGCGGTCCGGGCAGAAGTAGACGAGGAAGTGGATAAGAAACCAGCACCTCGCTCATTGGAATGCTCTGCAGGATCCTAGACAATACAAACTTCCACTAAAGGAATGGACTAATGGACCCACTTGGGCAGCTATTGAACTACCAAGGAGTAGGATGAGGAAGATAGCAGGACTCCTTTCAGGGCACTGCAGTGTGAGGAACCACCTCTACAACCTAGGAGTGGGGGAAAGTTCCCCATGTATGTTCCGGCATGACTGACGAAAGGTCAGTCCATGTTCTCTTAGAGTGTCCACACTGGGCTGTACTACTTCGATATTTGTCCGGTCCCGAGCTTTTGCCGAACTCTGTATATCAAGTTCCTACCGACCTTATGAAGTACATCCTTTCCCTCATATTCTTTTTCTGTTCATTAAAGGCAAATGAAGTAATATTTTGAATTTCTTTTTTTAATTTCGAATCTACCCGGCTATAAGAGCTCTGGATGATCGTGTTCGGGTTAAAGTAAGTTTTTAATTTCATTACTTCCAATTGTAACTTTTTTCTTGACTTTCAATTGAACTCTACAAGGTGCTACATTTTCCACTTTAGTTTTCTAGTTGTAAGTTCTTCGATGTCTAAAAGGTGAGTTTCTTATAGTCTGGCAATCATCTGGCATACCTAGTGTGACAGTAACATGGAGTTGATCCACTCTTGAGACAGTCTTTAGCCGGGATATAGCCGAAGAAGAGCGTTTAGTGCTACAATTTTTAGTAAAATAGCTTTTCCATCATTTTTGGATTATTATAATCTATCAACACTGTGAATATGAAATTTTCAGATATTTATTTGTAAATACATGATTTTGTCCTGTCAATGATTATTTTTTCCCACCTAGCACCCTTTTCGCTTTCTTTCCCGTAAAATACGCCTTCCCGTCAAATTTTACTTTATACACGTGGCATTCGAATGAGTTGATTTGACTATTTCCAATTGTTTGAATTATAATTCTCATGTTTGTTTTTTAATATTTAGTATTGAGAAACATTATGGTTTTTTAATATGAAAGGAATAATAACATTTAAAAGATAAACATTTAAAAAACAAATTATTGATATAATTGTTATTTTATCATAAGTAAGTAATTACTTTCGGTGGAGTTAACCTCGTCAATGAACTTTATTAAAGTTGAAGTCTATACTCAGATTAAAAGTGCAGCCTGTAATTTAAATTACCAGCTATTTATTTTTCAATAACTGTTTGATAAAGACCGATTTCTGCATATGAAAGGCCAGCATAATCTTTATTGGTATCAAATACTCAAACATTATGGAAGACGATTGCGTTTATTGGCATAACTAGTCAACTACCTACTTAAAAAAATTTAGGAAAACAGTTATTCTATGAAAAATCCCGTTCAATAGATTGTGAGGAGGCATCTATGATAAATGATCTTCAAATACTTTTTAACTGAAATGGTACACAAGCATATCCGCAGGCAAATTTTACCCGACATTCAACATGTAATAAGCTTAAGACCATATTTGTTTCCTTCTGTTATCAGTGAGGAAGACTTTAACTATGAAATTCCATCTATGGAGATTTATTTATTAACATTATGTTTGAAAGATAAAGCTTGTGTAGAATATTTCAATTTTCGCAAAGAACTATAAAGACTTCGTTGTAAAACATGAAAACTTGACAAGAAACCGTCGACAAACTTTCCTAGCATGATTTCAAACAGCGTCTGAGCTCTAACAAAAGCTGGAAATGAAATTATGCTTGTTCAAGAGACAACTTCAATAAACGGATTTATGCTGGTTTCATAACATCCCTGAAGTGATGATAAAATGTGAAGATCTTACAAATTTCACGGTGTGGAACAACGACTGAATTATATTAATGTATTTTAATTAGTATGTCAATGAAGTTGATGTTCTTTTTATACACTCCATATAAAGGTAAGAAAATATACTGTCTGTCTTTAACAATACATATATAAAATACATAGGGAAATAAAATTTCAAGTTACTTTTTCAAATGAAACTGTTGCTGAAGAATTCAACTTCAATGGAAAAATTCTAAAATTCTAAATTATTTCGATATCTGAAATGTCATCTTCAGAATGGCAGATGATACATTAGATTACATGATTACACTTTAATACCAATGTTTAATGTCTTGAATCTTTTTTGGGTCCAATATCGTTCCGTAGTGGACGGCTAGTGGACAATTTTCGGATTTTCATCTTGGTATTTTCATTAACGCTTTTCCTAGTTAGCAGTAATAAGAGGTAGCAGTAATAAAAGGTAGCTTAACTACCTGTAAGCGTTCTGAGATTCCCTCATTTCTCTCGAGAAAACCTAACCTAATTCGTAAATTCGTCAACTATTACTCCTAGGTATTTAATGTCACTTTTTTAAGTTAAATTTGCCTATTGTGTACTATGTGTTGTGTAAAGTTTGTTTATTGCAGGCCATGTACTTTATTTTGGTGTCATTTATTTTTAGACTCCTTCTAACTGCCTCTGTTATACTTTTTCCAGCTTTTGTAATTACTTTAAAGTTTAAGCAAATTGAAATATAAACATTAATATTTCATATCTCGAAACCCATTCTAGCAGGAAAAGCTGCATTTTAGTTTTCAAGTTAACCTCCGAACAGTTCAAAACAAAATTTGAAAGTAGCAAAATGACTGCAGCAAATGGAATTCAGAAAACTATTTTAAACGACTCTAGGGTCTTGCCCTAAAATTGACCCTATTCTCATCGCGAAAGCTTCGTAGCAATATGGCTGATAAAAGGACACTGAACGTTCGTGCATTCTTACGAACTTAGCAATTCTCTACATGTTATTCCTCTGAGACTAATTTAAAATTATCACGTTTTAGAACAACTTCCTACTCCCCGAGAAAATAGCTTGAGGTTTGGTCAGTTTAATTTTCGTTTTGGAGTTTTTTAATGCCGTGAGCTACTTTGTGTATAAATAAATTTTTCCATTGTTCTCGTATTCATATTCGCCTAATTAAAATTATGAATCACAGTATTAGTCAACGTTATTGTTGTATTGATGCGTAGAAATCTATATCAGCAAAATTTAAGGTCAAATTTCAACATGCACATAAATGAAATACATTGAATCCATAAACTACCGTTGTCACTATTTCCAAATATATACTGAGAAAAATATCAATTCAATTTTTTAATTAATCAACAAAATGAGAATATTTTTTTTGTCCAAAACCATTTGATGATTTTAAAATTTCTTCAAGTATCCCAGCAAACATTGGGTCAGTTAATTTGGTTATTTAGTAGTCATACAGAAGTAATTCAATAGTAACTAAATTTTTGGGGTCATTTCAACGTAATATTATGGATTGTTTAGAGTAACTTGAGAAATCGGTAACTTAAAAGTCATACAATTGTCTGAATGCAGTAATCATTGGAGTAATATTTGGTAGAATAAGAGTTACCTATGTAACCCTTAAGTTACTGGACATAAAAAAGTAACCTAATGGTAAGTGGTATCGAGCTATCTATTTTGTGGGTCACTTAATAGTGATGTAGTTGACTAGTTATTTAATAGTAATTATATGGTAACTGGTAATGTATAGTGTTGACAGTCGGGTAATTTAGGGGTATTACAGTTGACATCCAACTGACTAGTTATTTAGTAGGAATTTTATGGTAATTTTCAAATGATTGTTTGGGCACTCAGTGGTAATTTTAGTTAACTAACGAGTTGTAATAGAAATATTTAGGTAACCTAAATATTCTTATTAGTCATTAAACAGTAACATTATTCACCTTAAACTGTTATTTAAAAGTAATATTAGGATAAATATGAAGTTTAAATTATCCAGAGTAATTTATCGGTAAGTTAATTTACTGGTGTCAGCAGACATAAATTATTTTTAAAACTAACTATGAATAAAGGCAGTGTTTTTTTGTGCTGATAGTGTAATACGTATTAAAAATACGATGCATACCTCCCAAACAAAAGAAAAAGGAGTGGTGCGTATCACCGAAAGGTTAGAAAATATGGGGAAATGTGGATTTCACTCAATTTATCTGGACCAGACATTAATCAAATTACTGATTATAATATAAAAAACAGTTACAAAGAACAATCCCTCGTTCCCACCACAATAGTGAGTATTTTAATTTTATTGTTCATGACTTGGTTTGATTTTCCTGTGCAATCTACTGTGAGATGGGATTCGAGATGGCGAATGTACTGACTGCGAAAGGGGAGGATGCACTGACTACGGAAGGGGCGGCAGCTTTTCTGCGGCCCGTGCCAGACCCTGTTCCTAACAAATAAACAAGCAAGGAGACGAGGAAATGGCTGAGGAACCAGCACCTCGCTTATTAGAATGCTTTGCAGGGTCCTAGACAATCCAAACTTCTACTGAAGGGATGGACTGATCGACACGCTAGTGCAGCTATTGAACCACCAAGAGTAGGTTAAGGAAGATAGCATGACTCCCAACAGGGCACTGCTCGTGAGGAAGCACCTCTTCAACCTAGGAGTAGAGGAAAGTTTCCTATGTAGGGGTTGCGGCATGACTGACGAAACGGCGTCAGTCCATGTTCTCTCAGAGTGTATGTATGTATGTATGTATGTATGTATATTTAGGGTAACATTCACTGAGACCTAAAAGATCTATTGTGCCCCCTTACTTCTACTTAATTTCTGAGGAGAGTCTCTGAAACTAGTAGCTCCTTTAGTCCTATTTCCCGGAGGAATTTTAGGATATCTGCAGGCTTCAACTTAGGTAAATGTTCCTCTTCTATCCAGTAATCTCTCAGGTACTGTGCTCTAGGATTCTGGAGTGCTGTGCAGTTGAAAAGTATGTGGATGGAGGTCTCTTCTTCCATGCCACAGTATCTGCAATTTTCTTCCTCCACTAATTTGAGCTTTTTCAGGTGCCCATTCAGGCGACAATGTCCCGTTAGGATCCCTGTTAAAACTCTTAGCGCAGTCTTGCTTTGACTTATGCATTCATTTGATCTTTGTAGGTTGTAGTCACCCAGGAGAATCTTTGATTGTCTAAGCCCTACTAGATCTTTCCAATGGTTAGATCTTCTCTTTCTTTCGGCTTCGCCTATTTCTTCCAATATTACCTTGGAGCTGATTCCGCAAAAAGGTCCAGGCCCCCAGAAGGGTATTTCAGACCCCCTCTTTGCTAGTTCATCTGCTATTTCATTTCCTTCTATTCCAGTGTGTCCTGGAATCCATAGTAGGGTAACTATATTGTTCTCGCCTAATTCATTTAGTTTGTCTAGGCATTCCCAAACCATTTTAGAACTGATTACGCAAGAGCTCAGTGCTTTGATGGCTGCTTGATCTGTCATTATGATAATCCTTTGTCCTCTGTATCCTTTATCAATATTGAACTGGGCGCACTTTCTTATGGCGTGGATTTCCGCTTAAAAGATACTTGGGGTTTTTCCCAAGCTTTCGGAGTGTTTGGTTCCTGGCCCGAACACTCCTATCCCAGTTCCTCCTATTGCTTTTGAGCCATCTGTGTACCATTGAATGGTATTCTTTCCAATACTGGTAATGGTATTCGGATCCCATTCCTTCTTGTTGGTGAATTCTGTAACGAATTTCTTCTTCTCCTTCTCTCAGAGTGTACACTGGGCTGTACTACGCAGGCGAATCTTCGGAGTCCCTGTTATGGCCCCTGGAGACATAAGCAGGCATCCCCTGAAAAAGGTTGTGAGTTTTAATGAAGGGCCTGCCAGTGGCGTCAGTGCCGGAACCTTGGCTTGAGTTTGTCTAGGCCAAGGCTAGCCTGTACATTTAGTAGTATCAGAAATTGTTATTAGTAGGTAAACCTGGAAAATATTGAGGAAAATATTGTAGTGAAAAACATTTTCACATCCACCATGTACTAAAGAAAGGTCACTTTATCTTTATTGTTCAAACACTGTCACTCCGTAAAAGTGCCAATAACCACAAATAATGATAATTAATATTTAATTATGACAGCCACAAACACGGTCTGCTAAAATGCAGCCATTAATACGACCTAATTATAATAAACATAAACAACAGTTTTAAGTAAAAATAATTAAAATTTTGAAATTTATGGAATTGAACTTCTCGACAAATTTCTACAAATTCTCTTGACAATAAATAATCATTGGATAATTCACTAATTTTGTTGACATTGCTACTTATGTCAAATTTTTTCCGTTGTGTCAGTTAGGGATAAAAATTAATTTCTACTTATTTTTTCTTGACAACGGTAGCTGGAACGCTACCGAAACGTCGAAATGAAGAATTTAAAAATATTGTGGTTTAATTTCCCAAGAAATTAAAAACAGAATGGATAATATACCACGAGGAACATACAGAAGATATTTATGGATTCAACATTCAACAATTATTGTATATTATACACCAAGGTGGTGAAGACTATTAATTATTGAGTGAGCACTAAAATTATTAGCGCAGGCTTGTAAATATCTTTATCACGTGGTTTATATACAATTTGGTCCACTACTAGACAAATTCGGGAAAAATAAATAAAAATAAAGTTTTCATAAAATTCAAATAGCACATGAATATAAATTCGATTTTTCACTAATAGGACAGAAATCAAGTACATAGTCTAATGCAGATTCACATTTCCAATAGTGAAAATTTTTTGCTAGCCATTACCTGCTGATATCCACAATTCGTATTACATGTACACAAGTTCTTGTTTATAGGGGTTGAGGCACCGGTAATCGGTATTTTGTGATAATGTTGGAAGTGAAAACATTCCTCGATCCATATTTGTTCACAATCAACGTAAAATGAACAACATATTTCAATATCAAAATCAAACTGTCCGCTTTCGTTTCGCACCTAAACCGAATATTATAAACGCACTCCTCATGTCGTCAGACATTTTTGTTTGAGTGCGAATTTTAAGCTAATTGCATTTTTATTGAAATTTTCTTATTCTGTCCAGGCAATATAAAGTTGTGAGCATTGTTTACCTCAGTTTCCCTCTCATTTTGCTTGACAATAGGTGAAGCAAAGTTGATGTAAAATAAGATGCACTCAATGCGAACTTTGAAAGTCGTTGCAGAAAATTTGTAAGCGAGGTGAGAAAGATGCGATTTCAGTGAAAATAACGTTCTTCGCGCATATCTCTTTACCCTTCAATTTAACAAAAAATAATAATTTTTTCCCCTCAAAAGATCTTCAAAAGTAGTCTTTACACGTCGAAAGATATCGATTAGGTCCGAGGTTATCAGAATTTTTCTACATTTGAGCAAAAAACAATACTTTTGTGGAACACATTTAATGGGAAAAGTGGTTCTTTTTTGCACTAGTGCAACAAAATTTTTGTTGCACTCATCTGTTATTCTTGTGTCAGTTTTGTGATGATTTATGACAAACATAAATGAAAATCCAGAGCAAGTGTCTGATCCTGCTCTAATACCACAATAATATGTGTATATCTTACTCCTTAGTCTCAACGAGTTACAATTATTGCAAAAATCTTTAATTATTTAAAATTTAAATGGTCAAGGCGAAAACCAGCTATGATTGAGTACTGACAAGGTGGAGGCCATAAAGATACAAAAAAAAGAAGAACGGTTTGAGTTTGATTAAGTTAGGTTAGGTTCCCAACATATTATATTCTAATTCCTCCAGTTTTTGCATGAACGTAGAGAAAATATTGTATGCAACTCTTGCAAAACGTGTTTTTTGCACTCGACGTGTTGTCCAACTCGGCCTAAAGACCGATGCACTTGTTGCATAAATAACTATTTTATCCTTTCCGAACATATCTGTCACTATCACCTACTACATGTATGTCATTCATCCAGTTCATATTCTAATCGACTCGGTCATCATATTCCTTTGTCCTCTATTTTCCATACATTTAGTACGTCATAATTCTGCAAATCCCATGGCAACTCGACCGGCAAAAATTTGAATGCTGAACATAGCCGTGCCAACTTGAGGGTTGAATTTGAAAATATGGTTAAATAATAGGATATTCTGTACGATATTACGCGCCAATTACATATGCACAACAGCTGTGAGAGTGGATAGTATTACAAGTTTCTGGTTTCTGGCGGAGAAAATCCAATTATAGTTGATGTATTTTCTTCATCTTCGTTACCACCTTCGGAGGAATATGAAGAAGAATTTGGAGCCTTAATAAATTCTCCATTTTCGTGGTCAAAATCGTCAATACCTACAGACTGATCGTTGAAGACAAGGTTCACTGATATTCAAGGTGTACCACGACGAATTAAAACTATCTGTATATGGGAAAATACTTATAGTAAAATCATGAAAATTTGGGTCTTCGGATAAGATCTGTTCAACTAAGATATTTTCAAAGACAGTAGAACCGGAAGTCGTAACTTATTTCAAATGGAATACACTGTATATCAATACATTTTTGAAATCTACGTGAGATTTTAGTAAACTTTCGTCTTAAAACTTTTTCCGAAAATTGCATACTTTTTGAGTTATTTATTTTTTTGTAAAAGATTTGACCGCTGCAGATCCTTATAGATTATTTTTTCACGAGAATACCCTTGAAAATATGAAAATGGTTTCTGTTCGGCTGCTTTTAACAAGGTCAGATATATTTGAATCTATGTTGAAAAACTTTTCATTTCCTTCATGAATATCAAATTCCTCTATTTTTTTAGGTGTGTGTTACAGTGTAGTTGAAGTAGCCTTCGGGAAGAACCGGGAGTTCGTCATCTTTGGAAATATGTTGGTTGAAAAGAGCGTATTCGGAAACCCAAAAGTAGAAATTTTCATGATTTCACCATGAGTTTTTTGCCATAATACAGATAGTCTTAACTCGTCGTAGGTCACTCTGTATAGACACTATTTCCAACGCCAGACGTTTTCGTCTCTTCTCTCATAGACAAAAAAGGACCGGTAATCTGTTACAAAAATTTAGTTTGCCGAGCGTCGACATTTCTACATTAAACGTCTCAAAAAATACGGTCCTTAGAAAAAAAGGTCTCACACAAAAGTTGTAGAAAATTAATCATTTTTTAAAATGGGAATTATTGGACAAGATAGAAGGAGCAGGCAGCTGGTGATCGAGTGATCTGTTGTGTAACTTAAATACCTTCGGTCGGCAGCCTAGCATTTGGCAGTTCTGTGATTTCTGTGAAAGACTGATGCATCCGATAGTTATGATTTCCATGAATAAAAACTTAAATATTATTTTTTTTAGTGAATAGTATCAAATCAAAATATTTTCAACGACCACCGAACTCTGAATTGTATTATTTCATTTATTCAATACCAAGTCCAACAGATTCATTCCACAGTATTCTAAAATTTAATTTGAAAATTTCAAATATTGTTTATTTTAACAGAACTTTTAAATCCGGCACTGAGAACTATGGAAAGCCAAAAAAAGAACTTACTTGTTCTTGGTTATCGAAAGTATCACCTTCAATTTTTTCTGCATTTGGGAGAATATAATTATTATTGGTTCTATCACGAAAATAAGCGTTAAATTTGTTACAAAGCAACCACTAGAATAACAACTTATACATTACATTCAGTGTTTAACTGATACTTAAGAACTTGTGGAGTATTTGAGGCAGATCATTATAAAATTCGTTTCATCAATTGATATCTATATTATCATTATTGTTTATATCAATTCTGTGCTTTTTATGGTTATTTCCGTGTTAAAATAGGTGGAAAGTAAGGACAAGTATTTTGATCTATCTCTATTCAAGAATTTTATCATCTCTAGTCATCTAGTCTATTGCATCAATTGAGATGAAATAAAATAAAATTATTTGGTTACCGAAATTTCCTACCATACAATCAACAACTGAAGTGTGATGCAGACCGTGATAAAATGTAAGAAAACATTAAGTGTGGATTTATGCAGACACAATTAACAATTATCAATTAGCAATGAACAATTAACAATTAACAAACAATTAGTAAAACTGCCATCGTTTATGCAGACACAATTATAAATTAGGAGAAAATAGTAAGCACGCGCACAAGCCCGAGATTCTGGTTATTTACATTTAGGTACAATAACCCTACATTTTCATGTCTATTGGAACAATTTTGAAGATGTATAGTATAATTGAAAAAGATGAGACTTTTTCGCTTTCAATCATGATGCTGACACACACCATAACCCTAAATCAACCACTTTTTTTGAAAAAAAGTGAGATAAATTTCAGGATCTGCGTACTAGTTGCGCACTAGATGAAAATTCGGTACAATTAATTTAAGAAGTTAAAAGTTAGTCAACTTCGCAATTGTTAATTGATAAATGATAATTGTTTATTGTGTGCATAAATGGAGTCATAGTGAGAGGAGTAGTTCAGCTTATAATTGATAATTGTTAATTGTTAAATGCTAATTGATAATTGTTAATTGTGTCCGCATAAATCCACACTAACAGTCGAGAAGTTCCCGAATTTTCAGTGATAATGACATCGTTGTCTGTTTGGTCAAGTCAAGGAGTAGATAACAGTCGCAGAGATATGGGCGAAGCCAGTTTCGAGTTATCATATTCTCGTTGACCAAGTGTTGTGTCTTGGGAGAAAATGCAGCTGGTCAACTGAAAGAAAGCTGGCCTTTTCATGGCGCAATACCACCATTGGTCTGATCTTCACTTAAATAATAAATTATTATTTATAAACAGAAAATGTGAGAAAGGAATTTGCTGGATTGATTTGTAGTAGAATGTCTAGAATCGAAAATTAATTTTTCCCTTGTTCCCGAAAAATTAGTAGATTGGATTAGTTTTGGATTGGGACTTCTAAATGACAGTACAATTACATGGAATATTTTTGGAAATGAGAATACTTACACAAATGTTCTAAAACTCCAGTTATCAGTTAGGGATACTTTTGTAGTAATGGGCTTGTTATCAATGAAATATTTTCTCGGTTTTTTTCACGTTTTTTTGTGAAACTAAATCATCAAAATAACAGGTGAAATTTTCAGCTCTTAAACTTTATCCACTACTTAGATATTAAAGGTTGAAAATGGAGCTCCCTTAAAAAGCGACAGAGCGGACTGTGACGTCACATTGCATGTCGGCATTACACCGCTGCGTTTTATATAAGAAAATAGGTTCCAGCTACAATATCTTCAAATTTCAAAAAAGTTAGTGGTTTTTGCCATTAAAGATTTAAGTACATACCGGATTTATTAGAGCAGATTTTGGAAATTCACCTGAAATCGATATCTTTCAGGTGATGGACTACTTTAATAGAAACAAAGAATTCACACTTGGTTTTTGAATTGAAATTTCAAAACAATCTATAATACATTGAACCTTTTCATATCTCCCTCTGAAGGGAATATGAAGGTCTTAACTCCAGATAGGGGCATCCAATGCACGAATGGAACCTATAGGTATTTTTGGGAAATAAGGGTTCAGACTTGCATTAAGGCTTATGCACGTTCCAAGGCGATTCAATGCGGCGGCGAAAAATGGCAAAAAAGAGAAAATAAAGAAATCGCGTTTGAAAAAAGACGAAAACCCATCAACGAAGAGTTTTCAATATCCACTAGAGAATCTTCTTTTACATTTACTTCGTCAGATTTAAGTTTGTGTATGTGCCTTGCTTTTGGATGAAGTAGCATTATAGGCACATATTGATGTATATAAGAAAAATAGGGGAACAACATAATAAATCAACAACATATGATATCCATTTGATTTCCTCCTCTACTTGATTTTCTTCAGGGGCTCTATTTTCTGTTCTTAATGAAAAATTGCTGTGCTTTAGTTTGTAAAAAATGTGACGACTTTTAAATATGCGTTGTAACTCTATTTTCTTGACAGTAAAAAAATCTCGCTACTACAGGTTTTAGTTCAACTTTTCTACTGTTCATTATTTCAATGTAGGTACATATATTTTTCTGGTGCATTCTTGGATGTGCTAGGACAGTCGGAAACCCAACAGAAATTATTTACCACTTTTTCCTCACTGATTATATGATAAAATAAAGACCAGCTCAATCAACAGTCCAGCGTTTTGTTTCTTACACAATATACAATGCAATACACAGTACACTTCCATATAGCTCTCGACTCGTAGCGTTTCAAACGTTAGGGATAGCATATGCAATATGACGTCACAGGTAACCACGCCCCGTTTTCGTTCAATCCAATTTCTTTAATTAATTTGAGGGCTTTAACGTTTGCGGAAAAATCTAAAATTTTGGGATTCCATTTAAAAGGTGTTCTATTTTCCATTTCCAAAATAAAAATTTTTTCTTGAACAAGCCCATTTCAGTTAACGTTATATGAGTGATAGTAATATTGTCTAATACTTGAAGACTAAGATAACATTCTAAGCAATCCACTATAAAACTATCAGTAGAACGGGATAATTCTAAAATTGAAATGCTAGTACGTATAACGATGTGAATATTATAAAATCTAATGTACAGTCATCTACGGTCCTGCAATCCCTTCGGAGTTATCAGCAGATTAAACATGAAAACGTTGAGTAAGGTTATGACCGCCGGTCGTTGTTTGATGGACAGGAGACGGCCGAAACCGGTGGTGGCATGACAAACTGCAAATGAGCTGATAACACCAGACTTAATGACCATGTGAACATAACTCAGCACTTCTCGTCTTGTTTCCCTTGTGTTTTGTGTTTTGCACGGTTACGGTTAATGTATACAAACCGCTGATGAAGTATCTGTTGTTTAAACCCTTTGTAATGTTTTTTTTTACAGAAATATCAACATTGTTTGATGTTTTTCAGGCAATTCAGTTCACAAGCAAAATTTGTTTTAACTATTTACACTTTGAAAATATTACCATTGTAAGATAATTTCAAAATTACCGATTGCACAAGAATCAGAGAGTAGTTTGAAGCAGTCTGCAATTTTCCAATAGAGGAGCTCAGTCTTAAGTCAGAGTGGCCAACAAAAAGTGTATGAATACACCCCTGAAGCACAGATTATAAAAGAGAACAGATACGAATCCCGGCAAAACATCAAAGGATTTTCAACTCCGATTTCAATGACCTTGGACCTTCATACAGTCTCTGTATGAACAATACACTCCCCCGTGATGTTTATTCATTTTATAAAAATAATATACTAATGTACACTATTTTCAGTAAATATTACCACAACCTACAATCGATCAGTCAAATAACACAAATAATATCGCGGATTGACAACCTTCGTCATGAAATTGATTTGAAACAAGTAATTGTCGAATATTCGTATGTGTATAACTATCACACTAAAAATAATGCTTATAACATATTCGACCTATGATCGTGGATTGAGGGAAATATGAAATATTATGCAAATTGATAACTCTATGAAGAAGTCTCGCGAAGCAGCCCGAACGGAGTCGATATACGACGATGGACCTTTAAATGGGTATGTCCACCCATCTCTCTCTTTTTTACTGTTCTTTGTCATGCTTTCGCATCTGTTCTCTTTTATAATCTGTGCCTGAAGCGTAAATCTTGAAGTTTAACATGACTTTTCAGCTCGCTTTTCAGCTGAATACTCAACATATCGGTGGCCAATAATCCTAAGAACTTTTGGCAAGTCACCATTTCAACTCTGTTTTTCAGTCACTAGTTATGTCAAATGTCAGTTATATTTATTTTTGTTGATATTCGTTCAATCGTGTATGTCCATTTTTGATAAGATTTCTAATTAGCTGTATTTCTACTTTTTTCACTGACAATTGTCATAACTAGTGACTGAATAACAGAAATGGAATGGCGACATGCCAAGAGTGCCTAGAATTATTGGCCACTGATATGTTGAGTAGGTATTCAGCTGAAAAGTCATGTTAAACTTCAAGATTTACGCTTCAGGGGTGTATTCAATATTCTAATAAAGCAATATGGATGTTCGCAATGATAAAAAGCTTGCAAAATCTCATGTTTTCAACAGTAGACCTTAACTGTCATTCTTCTCAGAAAAAAACACTTTTTGTTGGCCACACTAACTTTGAACTAAACTCCTCTATTGTGGCAGCAGAAATGCCAACTCAAACTCAAACTGCTCCTTTTAGTTTAAAAACAAGGTATAGTTGGTTCAAATCGCAATATTTTAATATGAAGATTGTATTGTAATCCTATGCACAATTACTTACGGACCACTCCGTATTTATAAAGTCTATCAGACTTTATTCCAAAACATTTCAGCTGTTATCCACTTCAATAGCATTTTTGTTGAATTGTATAATCAACTGCTTTACTTAAGACATTTAGTGATTTGATTATTTTATGTTTTTTTTCATTCTTATTACGTTTTCTGATAAACTGTCTTTTTCCTTTTTCCATCTCCTTAATCGCTCGAAGCATTATCAGGTAGGTACTTTTATAATTTACTTTTGATTATAACAGATGACTCAGCATTTCAGTTCTACAGTAGCTGGTAACATTTTTCATTACTGTGTTATCCAAAATAATGAAGGGGAAATCAGTTTTATATTGTGGTAAAATATTACAGCTAACCAGCTATACCGCAATAAAATACACATTGCGAAGGAAATTATTTTGATCACAACTGATACTGCGAAAGTAAATTAATTGCTAGAGATTCCTCAAAAATAAATCACCACGTCTGCAGACTGCGCCACATTTCAATTGTATCGTGCACTACATAGAATGTAGTGAATGAGTTAGTGAAGCATCTAGATGAATAAATTTGAGAATTTCGGAACCATTGGCGATACCTTCTTGACACTTTGACACTGAATTTAATACAGTTTCTGAACAGGGGGGCAACCATAATCCTTTTGGTTGTAACATTTTATCATGGGAAAGATGAGTGAAAGCAGATTTAATGGAAATCATATAAAATCATAACAAACAAAAGCATTTTCTTGAGAAAATTTTTCTCCATTTCTAGTTCAAAACTTTCGTTCCAATTCAGTCCTCAAAAAATTCACGATGGACGCTCATTAAACTCAACCCAGTCATATTTGTAGTAGGGTAACTTCGGTTGGAATGAGTTATTTTCAGCACCAGAATATGTGGTAAGATTTATGACCTGCCTTTTTGTTGCACCCTATATACTACTCGGTATGTTTTTCCCATAACACGCTTATTTATTACCATTTTATTGTATTGTCTGGACATCAGTTTCGAAGTGCCCTGCCAATATTTTTTTGAAGGTGCTGCTTTTCTAAACATATCAAAATGAAAATTTCCAACGTAATTGTTTGTTACTGTGATATTCTGAACTGTTTTTTAATATTTCAGGGAATCGAAGAAATGATAAAAAATCTCAATACATCTTGGATCGTATATTGGACTTTTATAACGAGGATTCTACGCGCTTAGATTTGGAAACCGTACTCTTGAACATAAAACTACACTTACGACTTCAGATATATAAGTATGTGCTGGAAAAAGATGATACAGGAATACGTACTTTACTTTCCAGGACGTGATTAAATTTATTGGTAAATAAATAATATTTCCTAGAATTAATTGTTAGAATATAGAGGCGAAAATATTTTGTAATTGCACCCGAAATAATAAATAAAATTCCAAGCAAGCAAAATTGATTTGATATCAATATTTTCATTCAATAAAACCCCATGATCGATATTTTCTTTGAGGTCAATATAAGTTGAGGCAATATAACATGGGCTGAAAATAAAGCAATAGCAGCTATAATCTATTTTAAACGACTATTATATCAACTATGAAAAGACAATAAATATTAGATAGGCTACCAAGGAACTATGTCCATACCCTCCTTTTTGACGTCACCAATTTCCTTATGGACCTTGCACTCGAGTTTCTGGACACTGAGCTTCTACCGATAGAGATGGAGGTATCCAGGATAAGATCAAAAATGAGAAGCTCAAGAGTCCATCAAACACTTTGACTGCAGCTGGAAAACATTCACAAATTCCACTAAGCAAAATTTCAAAGTGAGGGGAGAGTTCCAAAATATAAAGTTTACCGAAAGATGGTGATGGAAATTGGAAAGCTAGGAATACCCAGAACAGTGGATGATAACAATTTTCAGTGCTGCCTATTTCAGAATTTATCAAGTAGCATTCACAGCTTAATGGGTAGATGTTTATTTTCTGTGGTTTCCTCTACCATAATTTTGTTACTTATCGAAACGTCCATCTCAAGTACCTTTTCTACTTCGACTTTTTCAATTATATTGTGGACGAGAGTCAAAACCTGTAACAAGCTAAAATGGCGTGATACAATTATCATAGCAATGAAGGGACCACTTTTAGTTCAAAATATTTTGCACTCCAGTAACTCTTAACAAATGCCGATAAAAAACATTTTTCTGTAGCCGTTCTGAGAATAGAACTTTCGGTATGATTTATTAAATCGGAAATAAAACTTTACACAAATCGTACAGAAAGTAGGTATTTTCGGAATGTTTTGTTTTACTTTCGGGGTGATTTTTTCACTTTCGGGACGGTTTTTTTACTTTTGTAATGATTTTTATTATCTATGTAGGCGACCTTTGCAATGACATTTACGGAAATTTCATTATGACATCGCTTGGCAGAATGAATCTGTTGAAAGTTCAATTGTATTTTTACCCAGAAATGGAAGTCGACAACGAAAGTGACAAGGAAATAATTATTCCACATGAAATCAGTGCAAGCTGCAAATTGAACATTCAATGTACATAAGTAATATTCATAGTATCTTTCTCTATTATTTTTTAATATTCAATTTAATAAACGGCCGCAGAAAAAATATTATGCGTAACGCTACCCGAAAGTGATTTTACGGGACTCGCCTACGACTCGCCCGAACTTGTTACGTAAATAACTAATTCGTGAACAGAAACCATTTTCGAAATGCTAATTGGATTAGATTGAAAACTTTTAATTCATAGTGAATGCAACTGTTGGGATGAATGAAGTTATTGTAGGAGTTACTGAAATTGGTCCCCAAAAATATACTACAATGAATGAGCGTAGCTCAGTTCATTATTTTCAATCGGTTCATGGAATTTTTGATATAATCATTATAACTTTCGTTTGCCTCGAAAGATTATGTCCAACATTGTATATTGTATGTGTATCAGAAAACAGTAAATACTGTTAACATAAATATATCGTTAACTTCCTGTGTTTTCATGAATGAAGGTAACTTTGATACATTTTAAGAATTTTCATCTAAATCTGTTCTTCGGAGTTTATACAGATCCTTGGAAACGATGCCAAAAAAAGTTAAACATATTTCTAAATTCGGATGGTTGACCTTGCAAAATGCATTTATGAAACATCTGCCTGTTAAAATATATAGGGTGAATAATCGGAAGTATGTTTACATGATATAGATGACTGAACAGTATAAAAATATCATAAATACAAGAATAATAACTTGCAGTACTGTGTGAAAAGTAGTTTTATGGAAATATACTATCAACCACTGCTTGTTTGGAAAAAAAACATGTAATTGTAGTTTTCTTTTGACATCATCCAATAGGGATTGTCCTACCCCATCAGCTGACACGATTTAAAATGATAAAAATTGAATATCAAGACAAAAAAAGTATACTGTTCACTACTGTTTAATTTTGGGAAAATATGAAATTTATAGTTCAACCATAAACATAATTTCATATCATATTGAACTGAATAATTGGGGATAATTTCTGCTTGGCAAAGATATTTTTTATGCACACCTACAACCGTATTGAAAGGTAGTTTAATTTCTGGTTTTTTATGCTTATTGTTCAGTTCACACAAATTTATTGTTATTATAGAAGATACAAGTACATTTTCATTTTCGTTATTCTTCAATTATTATTATTATTATTATTATTATTATTTTATTGCTTTTGAAACAATGTTACAGCAAAGAACAATATAATTCTATATATTATATATATATATAAAAAAAAATATTTAAAAGGGTAAAGGTTAAGAGAGTCTTAAATACTACACACAAAACATTATTCATTTAAGACAAATTGGCGTAATTTCAATATATTCCAAATATATTCCGCAATTTTCCTAGCCTCAAAAATTGTGATTTTATTCTTCAATTGTTGGAGCTGAAACTTACTACAAAGGAAGTTCTTCATATGACAGAAATTGAACTACGTAATGTCTTTCATATGATGGAACTATCCGCTTTTCACTAGGATTTTTATCAAAAATTATTTTCCATTGCTGCCTATTCATAAAATGAAAGTTTTTTTTCTACTTCTGTCACTAAAACCACATCTAAAACATGGGATGACATTCGCAAATTCCGCAATATTCCGTCATAATTTCATTGTTTTGTGTCATTTGATTTTCCAATGGCGGGTCAGTAGAAATGATTAAAATAATATGATATAATTAAATTATGCTCTTTTTCCTGTGGGCGTAAATAGCTGTTTTTTTCCGATCGTGGTAAAAGTTACACTATTTTGACCTGTTTTCTATGCGCAAAGCTCAACATTCCAGAATAGTGGGCAGTTGCTAAGCAATTAGAAAATAACAGTGCGGTAATATTCTTACCGCACTGCTGTAGCGTGCGGTAATGTTAGAAATGGATTATTACAATAAAATGGAACATAGTATGGTTTTAATTTTTATATTAATAAAGTTGTTATGAAATTAATAGAAGAAACATCGAATTTATAACGATATCATTGAACACCAATAATTCTTGTTAATATTCACATTTATTGTGCAGTTTGTACAATTTGTAAATTGTACTGGAGGGCAATGAGAATTTATAGACGTTAAATCTGCATGGTTAATTGTTTAGTTTATCTCATTACCACTTCTAACTTTCAATATAAACAAAAAAAAACCTATCTAAACTCACTTGATTACATCATGAATGGAATATTTTCCAATTAATTTTTTAAATGTACATCAACGATCGAAGAAAAAATAGTAGGTATGTATAATTCGTGGGAAAATCATATTCCTAAACTCCTGTGATACCACATATTCACAGTCGTTTGGGAATATGATGCTTTTCCCACTAATTATACAATACAGGTACTATTATCTAACAAGTGCGGAACATGAATTTTTCCACACGAGTCTGCCGTTTGCAGCTCCTATCCTTCCGGTTCTAGCAATCGAACCGAGCATACACATTACGACACAAAACGTTTGAGTTCAGTTTGGTTCAGTATGTTGAGTCATGAAAAATTGTGTGTAATTGCACTATTATTGGATGAGGAACTGAGAACAAAGCTGGAAAAGAACTGATGGTAATTCATATTATGCGTTTAGACAAGCTCTTACAAGCTCCGTATGTATGACATCCGGAAATATTCTCCGAGAGAATACTGTACGAAATCGTAACGTGCCTGAAGCTCTTAATTGACCATTGCCGGTGGACTCTGAAACGCCAATAAAATGATATGGAAACTCAATTAATATGTTCACTGAAAGATTACTTTGACTGAAATTTGAATAATCAACTTTAATTGAATATTAAACTGATAGATCAGCTCAAACTTATAGTTAAGAGTATTTGCTCGTGTACAAATTTCCACAGGTACTTACACGAATCTGCACAACAACCTTCCTTGATGATGTTGGTTTAACTTTTACTGCATGCACAGTTACAATCTTTGAGAGACTTGGTAACTGTTGTACTCGTGCAATATAGTACAAAACAGGATTTATGTAATCATGACATTATTCTAACTTGAAAACGTGTGAAGAGGAATAAGCTTATTTTTTAATACATACTTATAAAATTACTATGACAGTCAGACTGCCTTAAAGCCGTTCAGAGCTCTAAGGTAACATCTCTGCTGGTATGGGAATGCGGCGAAGAACTCAGAAGACTGGCGACTCGAAACAGAGTCACTGGAATGGATCTCAGGACACAAAGGAATCGCTTGCGATGAGAAAGCTGACGAACTTGCAAGAGCAGGATCGACAACCCTGTTGAACAGAGCCGAATCAGCTGCGGGCATTCCTAGATGCTCAGCTAGGTCATGGTTAAGGCTGAGTAAAAGAGCAACACAGAAAACACTAGAAAAAGACGCCCAGGCAAACACTTTGGAAGGAATTCATAAAAGAACCATCAGAAGAAATAGTCGAAGAATTGCTCTTGATGGACAGGAACAAACTACGCACCATAACGGGGCTACTCACGAGACACTTTCCCACAAAGAAGCTCCTGAACAAAATAGGACTGCAATACCTTACATGCAGAAGATGCGAAAAGAACAAAGAAACAGCTCTACACATATTATGCAACTATGAGACGGTGGACCACAGAAGGCTAAAAATGTATGACAGACCCCAAATGACTCCAAAAAACTTCTACAACCAACCAGTTAAGAATCATCTGTATAAGCTAATACAGGAAACGGATTGGCTAAGTAGGCTGGAGTCAAAACACTAGGAGGATCCATAATAAGCCCAGGAGGCTTAGGTGGTAACGGCGATAGAACGGCTCCTTTTCAAAATGAAAAAATAAAAAAAAAGGTGCTATCGACCTTTTTTGTCCCTAGGTTGAGTGATATAATGTAAAACAATTTTTTCCGTTACCTCCTGTATGATACAATATTTGCATTATAAAATACTCTATAAACGTATCTCTCGAAATATTGATATTATACTGTATTACTTCATGAAGTTCAACTGAATAAATCCTTCATTCAAATTAAAAATGTTCCATGATTCACTCGGTGGATGAACAATACAAGGATTACAAGGTGCTTCGGGATAGCGTCAGAGAAACAAGACAAAACATAATGCAGGATCGTAATTTATATTAAGCACTGAGGCCACCATACACGTTTTAAGCTACTAGTCACGGTCTTGAAATGAACATAAAATACATTGAAGAAAACAAATAACACTGATACTTTGTATGGGTGAAGTAAGTACGATTTATATTTCTATGTATATAATATACCAGTTGAAGAACATAGTGGCTTAATTCTTGGAATATTCATTATTATTTCCTATAATTTGGATGAGAAATAACTTTTTTATTATTCCATCCATCATACTAAGTACATATTAATTTCATTTTTAATGGTAGACAAATACATTTAATTGATGTTTTACCTACCAGTACCAACAAATTATCATCGTAACAACACGGCCGTTGGAAGTAGAAGCCCTTCTCTCAATTCAAAAGATTTTTTATTTAAGTATCAAACCAAAAAAAACTACACTGACGACTTAAGTATACAAAGAGGTGTACGTCTATGATTTGGGGCTAGAAGTGACCCATGGGTGATTCCTGAACCACCTACCTACATCTTTATACAGCGTGTCCAGGGGTGAGGTATCCTATAGGTAAAAAATGTTTAGTTCTTCTTCCACGACCCATCTCATAAAATAGCCAGTTTTTTGAAAATCGTATGGGCGGTTATGGTTCATAACATTACATTCATCGCCCAGGAAAGTATTCACCCAGCCATCCTTCAATTAGCAAAGTCGAATGTGACGAACATACATTATGTTGAAAGTGAATTTACACCTTCGCTCCAAGGGAATATTTTCTAATTCAGGTATTGAGAAGCTGTCCACCTGTACGTCCTGAATCAATGAACTTTCTGAAAATACGGTCGGATTATTCGATCCGACACAACCGCACTCCGAACACTTTTACAACAAATTATCTATTATAGTCAATCCTGTAGCTCAGGTTTTCACTAGCCCAATATCGGCAATTTTGAGAAGAAACGACAGCTTCACCAATGGAAAAAATATTATGATTGTGGGAGAATCGGGATGCATAAGTTTTTCACCAATCATCGCACAAAATTTGCTAACTACTGTGGAATATAATTATTCAACTAGTTGATTACGAAAGAATATATTAAATAAGGAAAGTACAAAAATTAGTTACAACTCTATTAAATATTCTTGACAATTATTCCCCGCCATCTATGTGACCATAATATACTAGGTAGTAGTAGTCTAGAACATCTTCCCTTTTTGAGTAGGTTATTCCGTATTTTAGGCATTTTTCTACTACTTGTTGATCTACTGGAATTTGGATGACTTCCACCTTGAAGAAAATGAATTTCATCAGATAGATCTGGACGTGAATCAATGTCATCCTTAGGTGGTATAGAATCATTTGGTTTGGGTGAACGAGACTGAACATCTAGCAGTATATGAAGTGGTAAATTTGTTTCAAGTATGTTTTCCTCTTCGCTATTGATGTCGTATCTTTATTCCAATTTATTGGTATTGTACATTACTTTGCCAATGTTTTCGATTACCTTTCCCTCTATCCAATCCTGTGAGTGACTCATTTTTACATAGACCACTTCTCCTGGTTGGAAACGTCGAATTCTCGCACTGTTTTTTTGTTAAACTGTTCTTCCAATTTTGTGTTGGTTTAAATTCCTCCATGATTGTCCGATGGAAGTAGTAGGTCTAATAAAATACTTGGTTTCTGCCAAACATCGCTTTGAATGGAGAATTTTCGTTTCTGTTTGGGTTAGTTCGGTATGTTTGGACAAATACTCGTATTTTTGAGAGTTCTCACAATGTTTAAGATACATTGCTGCTTCACAAATTAGTTAGATATTGAATTATTCATTTTAGGAAGAAGAAATTATATCCTAAATAAACAGGAGCACTGAAACTGGAGTGATATAACCCATTTCACAGATGTTCTCGTCTTTGTGATCTAGTTAATTTTGCAGTGTTTTCGTTATCATTCCTAGATTTTTAATTAATCGGTTTGGTCGAATGTTTTCTATCTACCAGATAAACTATATAAGATAATCCCATTATATCAATAGTTTCATAGTCAGTGGGGGCCGTTTGATTTAGTCTTATGTGATAAGAACCAAAACACAGTCCCGCCAACATTTAATATTGAAAAAAAAATTAACGTAACAACTTTTGTTATGCGAAGACTCGAAGTTTAATACCGTTATCCGTTATTAACGTAAGAAAATAAAGTTTTACGTTAATACCAGCTGCGCTTGCGATATCTCTCTAATGAAATGTTTCACAAAGATTAAAGTTATGTGACCAATTAAAATCATAGATTGAAGTTGAATTCCGGCTTTAAATGCGTTAAATTTTTGTAGACACTTTGTATATACTCTAACAGCTAAACAATTAATGAGATTGAATTTTATGTTCAGCGTAAACTTTCTTCTTTCTAAATAAAAGTCGTTTTTGTTATTGCGATTATAAAACTTCGGATAATAGAGGCATTAAACACCATTTGAGCTTGTAACTATAAAGATAAAGTACCGTGGCTCGTCAGAGTCCTTTAAGGGTAATATTGATTGTTCTCTCTATATTTAGTTACGGACTTAATCTTCTCATAGCGAATCGTATTAAAAAACTTGCTTCGTTTCGCGTCTGGAAACTCTGAAAGAAAACCTAAGTGTACAAGTTTTCAAGAAAATGCAAATACGTTGCTGAAGCTGAGTTATTTGTTGATAACCATGTCTGAAAGTTTGAATTAGGTTGTGTATTCTCTTACATAGATGCTAGAAATGCAATTATTTTTGGTGCTTGAGCAGTTACTTGGAAAGTTCAAGAAGTAGCCCATATAATGATGTTGAAATTCAATAATACGAGACTCGATTATTGTGAAAAATATAAAAAGTGAAAAAATGGTAACAAATATTCTCGTGCTAACCTTTCCTGAACTAAGTTCATCATATTTTTAAGACGAGTTTCGCTAACACACTAGCTTTCTCAAACTAGTAGAGGTATAATCAATTGAGTAATTAATTATTAGTTCAAATATAATGGAGGTTTAAGCAATATTGTTTTATGTTATAGTTTTCTCATTTTTTTTCCGAACCGAGATAGGAAACTCTTGTTTGACTGGGTACCAGAACTCATACAGTGCTGGACTTATTTCCAAAGGAATGCCTACCATTTAAACACACCTACTCTCGCCTTGAAATTACTACTTTAGTATAATTCAAGACGGACGGCGGTTCCTCACACACTCTTCGTCATCTTCTCCGTTCTATCGTTCCCATCTCCCACATGCTTTATCGAGTCCTTCCCTTTCCCTTATCATGCTCTCTACTGCGCCACCTATCTCCATTCCTCCTCGCCCCACTACATTATCCACATCATATTTTCTCAATACACCGCCTCCCCTAGCTCACAACTTCTTGAGCACTTCCTTGTTCTTCCAGCATCTAAACACATACCACACATCATCCTCTACATCTGTCACACACTCCAGTCACCCGTTTTCCAATTTTGTGGAGATAACCTACTCTCGACCCATGTCCTGTAAGTACCTGTGTCAAGAAGTAGTTCACTTCCCCGAATTTCCTGTTCATCCAATCTCTCCTGTTTCCAATCGCTCCTTTTAGCGCGCCCTTATACTTAACCAACTTTCTCTCCATTTCCTTATCCATCCAATCCTGTACTTCCCTTCTACTGGCACCCCTCCAGCGTTTCTGTCTGGCTCCAGCCATCACGTCCATCACGTCCACAGGTACTTACGTCCAAGCGGAAGAAGTGGTCGTGGTCGTAGATTTTTGAGAAATTGACTAGGCAAGACAAGATGGAGATGGATAGAAAACCCAACATTAGAAAGAGCTAGGGGTATGCAAGGGTTAGTTGTTGTATTCTCCTGCAGGAAATACCGGAGCATGGATTTTTATGAGGGGTTCTAACTGAAAGAAGAGGAACTACTTTGAGAGCCTACTAGCTATTGAAAAAAAAAAACGAGAAAAAGGAATGAAATAAAGCTTTTCTCTTAACGATTTTGCGAGGCTCTCCAGGAAAAAACCAGCCTATTGGTGGAGCAACAAGATAACCAAAATCGTATCAATAACTCGCAAACTGTTCGACAGTGCAAAAAGGACAAAAGTGTGTGAAAATTTGTATTCTACTTCAACTATTTTCAAATAACAGAATCCAAATAACGGTATAGCTGGCAATCGATATTCATTTTATTAAATCAAATCAACCCAATAATAATTTATATTGTCCATTCCGCGATGAAATTGCTTATTTTGCTTTTATAAATGGTTTGAGAAGTTACGATATCGGAGGTCGAAAGCAACTAAATCAGACGACCTTTCAATGCCATACGAAAATGCTTATCATATCAGAAAAACTCAAGTGTATATAAAACTTAGTCACTTTCCCCACCTATTTTTTATAATGGCATTAGCCTCGGAGAGCCTCATTTGTGTATCTTATCGCTAGAGTTGATGATACAGGAAAATAAATGGTAGTGGGTAGAAATCCGTCTAGCCAAATATTAAATATAACAATAAATTAGTCAATCACTTTATACCTAGTTTTAAAATTTGATGGGAGTGTTCAGCTGGATCAAAATAAACAGAAAAAAATCATGCTTTTAATTATTGTAGTTGAATTTCCTTTTACTCCCTCACACTGTGCAATCTACCCGTAAATGATACTTACTAATTCCACTTGGGAAAATATCTGAAAATTCCAAATTATTGTTAATTATCTCGATATATCAAAATATCATCGTGAGAATGGCAGAAGTTACATATAAAGACATCAAATTTGCCTAAAAAATGAATAATCAAAATTTTAATAATCACTGGTAGGAAAACAAAACTGGGTTGCTTTTGTTAGTGACCTTTCCGGAATCGTGTACTGTGATTGTCCATTATTACCCAATACCGATTTCTTACCAAGAAAGCTGATAATCTGTGGAGTGAGTTGATCTACATCCCCAAAACGTATAAAAGCATTCACAAGAATCTGTAATCTGGAATCAGTAGCCACATAGTAGCACAGAATGTGATCAACTAAGAATAAAGATACTCGGTGCTTTTGGTTAGCTCTATTCTGGTCAAATGATAATTCAGTCTGCAGTGGGATCACAGTTGAGGATTTGATCTCCCAGGCCATGTTCAGCAGGGCTCCTCCTTTTAGTTTCAAAGGTCCCATTTTACCTTATACCTAGTGTTTCATTACAAAATACATTTGCTTTGCGATCTATTTGATTAAAAGTTCCCTTTCCATATTGGGAGGTTATCACAGTGGGAACTATCTGATTGGCTTCTTAATGAATAACGGATACTTGGACAACATCTTTTCAGATCGGTGGATGAGGCGAATATGTTCAATCGAATAAAAACTTGACTGCCTCTACCAGCAATCAGCGACTGTCAACCTAGTAACATTGTGACGGCAGGCGACAATTTTTTGATCCAACTGATAAATGACTGATAATAGCACTTCCTAGAATTGAGTCTGGCCTAGAGTAACCCGAACATGGAAAATATTCAAATTATCGATGTAAGTAAATTCTATTCATCCGGCTTTTTTCGTAATAAACTAATATTTTTTGGAATACGTTGAATAAATATAATCGTACGTCAATCTATTATTTTTATATCCTAATTTTTTTTTCAATTGCAAATATTTTTTATCCAAATTACAGTTATTGAAGCCAACATAATATGGAAAGACAGATATATTATTTTTTATTACACTGTACTGTGTAAAGCTAGTCACTTCCTTTATAAATGGAAATAGTTACGTGTGAAAATCAATAATCGGTTTTATTTTTGATTTTGTGTAATCGAAATGACTGGTTACCAACCGATAACAGCAAATTCAATGTCCTTTTATCGTGAACAATTATTTTTGAAAGAATATCAGGTCATATTTACTCATATTACTTATTGATGTAATAGCTTTCAGGAATAAAGTTTATTGGACTTAATTTCTCAATAGCGTCAAACCGTCTCGTTATACAAATATTACTAAACGTGAGAAATAGATTGGTTTTATTGAAAATTAAGTTTTTATCTCGGTTTAAATGAATTTTTAGAGTAATTTGTTTGCGTTACTATTTCACTTACAATATTATTACTTGAGAAACACAATATTGTGGGACTGTGTCTACATAGAGGAAAACTCACGAAGTGAAACTTAACCATCCTAGCTGGGCTCCCATAAAGACTTTTTCCCAATGTATAGTACCTATTTCATTTTAAGATTCAAATATTTTAGAAGCCACAAATTTCTTTTCGGAAAATTCCACATTCATTCCGACAATAAAGTAAGAAAACGTCGCTGTTATGACAACAGCATGCTGTATGTCAATTTTCTTAAAAGTAGTGAACTTAATCAAGAAGAAGCAAAAGACTAAGAAATAGAACTGTCCGCAATTGTTTATAATCTAGTGGAAATACAAGTTTACGAACAAACCCAACAAATAATTCATCCAACAGATTTATGTCGTAAAGTTGGAACAGACCATAGTTATGTTTTCACAAATATGAAATAGCTCCCAGCATTCAGAGAGGTACGTTTTGGGAGGGGATTTTTTGTTTGGAAATTATTATTTGCATCGCTCAAAGATCAGCAGCTTTACTTTTTCTTCCATTATGTTAATTTTAATTGCATTTAGTATGTCCTTTTGATGAGAAATATTGTTAAAAATAAGTATGGACTTTCTATTGGAAAATTGAAAGCTCAGTACAAGTAGTTGTAACAAGCGTGCTACATTATAAATAACAGTGTGTAAAGGTGCGTCCAGACGGGGCGCGCCGAACCGCGCCAAGCCGAGCTGAGCATTTGTGGAAGTGGCAACAACGTTAGCGAATATAATTTTGTCTAGACGCGCCTTTTTAGGCTTCACAGGCCCATAACTTCTAGCTTTTTTTATGTATTCGATCTCATGCAATCCTATTCCTAACTGTTTCTTGTCGTCTTCTTTTCTTACTGTTTTTATCTCCTAGAAGCATTTTTTTCACACGATTTTCGTTATCTGTCTTACTCACATGTCCTTATTCTTATGAACTCTATTTTATACTAATATTAACAAAAAATCTAAATATGGATCTTCATCGTTAAATACTACTTACTTGGGTATTCCAAAATAATTTTTTTAATAACTTGAATGATGACAAGTGTAAATCACATAATTTTTCCAACAAAAACATTATACTAATACATTATCTATAGCACATATATGGGACGAGTCCTGATGTATATCCAGATATATCGGACATACCCAATGCATAACGAGCCTCCATTCTCGTTCCTCATCAACTTCAGCTTCTACATCTACACTATACGATAGTACTTCTTGACTTATCATATCATTTGTTCGTCCTCAATAGCTGCACTTCACTTTCGGCAGTATTTCCCATTTCTGTATCGACACATCCAAAATTAACGAGCATAAAACTTAACAAGAAAATAACTCTCCATTCCTTAAGGTTGAGACGTTTGAAGAAATAAAACAATCAGATTCGCGTTTATTACGTATGTGTATTACGTATTACGTGTATTACGTATGTGTCAAAGTACGGAAAAGCCTGCCGTTCTATATGCTCAGCTATTATAGCTAAGGAATAATAATATTTTTTTCTCAAATTACTCAATGAATTAACGGGTATAATCGAAAGATGATGATGTCCGTGAATAGTCATAGTTTTCACTGGCAGGCGCTTGAATATTTCAATAATTCAACAACTAGTAGGGAGCTGTAAAGAAGGCAAGAGACAACACATTGTCTTTAATATAAGTCTTGGAACAGAAAGGAATAGAAGGTGGTGGAATAACGGAGCGGTAAGCTGAAGAGGGTTCTAAGGGAGATTTGAAACCGTTTTGTGGAATCCAAAATTATTGTTGGAGAGGGGAAATCTAGAGCTGGCTGGAGGGACACCAGCTCAGATTTAGGTTGACACAAGCATACCTCTGTACAAGGAGTTTACTGAACAAAGTACACGAGGAACTGTCAACCAGGCTGTCGAAACTGGATAAGATGCTTTTCAAGAAAAATATGATGATCTCATGTGTAGAAAATGTGATAGCTATCATGAAACACCTACTCACATATTTTGCTTTTGGAGAACTCACGAAGAGTTAGACGGAAGCCTTTTCGGAAAGAAATGATACAACCATTATAACTGATGAAAGTCCGACAGACAAAGTAGTGGCCTATATAGAGGACAGAAAGTAGATAACATGGTAAATGGTACAATGATTCAGTTCAAGTACCTGGGTAATTATTGTAATTAAGCACAATCCAAACGAATGTATAAATTTACAGCATGATAATAATTCTCCCCCTACTGAATGAATCAAGGATGAATATTTATATGCATATTTTTTTCAATATATCGCATAGAGATCTTCCGTTGAGGGGTTACGACTGATATGAAAATGCTAAAAGTAACACCACATTGTTCTTAGAGAACTAAGCGTCACCGAGCTAAGCTATGGCAGATCTCTAGTTGAGGATGAAGAGAATATGAAAGAAAAGGTACACACTAAAACGGTTGGAGAGTGAGACTTGAGATGGAAATATATTGAAAAAGGAATGTTGAAACATAAGTTCATTATGTCAAAGTTGATAAAATACTATTACGATGCCTAGCAATTTTTTTTTCAATTAGAGAACAAAGACCGTTAACAAGAAGCACCGAGTACTCTCCCAGCTATATGCTCTCAGAGATTCTGGACGGATTATATCTACTTTACACTTATGATGCGCAGATACGACAAAACAGATGTTGTCCTCTCGTATTGCAGACTAACTAAACAAACTAAAATTGTTGACTCTATCTTGCAGATACACTAGCCCCGTTCAAGTTTTAAGTCTCTTTAAATCTCCTCCGTGGCATAAGGCCAGAAAAATAGTTGTTACTTCTTAGTGAACAGTCTATTTTTAATTTAAAAGACACTGTAAAGCGATATGAAACCATTACCTTTGATATCTATTATTAACACGTTTTACTGACATTTCGCTTGCAGGAAACTGTGAATAAAGTAGAGGGTGGTACTTTGATGGGTCCCATACCGAGGAAGACCGTCGTATAGAGCCCGTACAGCCGGCAGCAGAGTAGCATATCTCGCAGGCGTCATACCAATGAGCACGAGGTATAATGTGGATATGCCGTCTTCTGGGGGAGACGTAAAGCCTAGGTCCCGAGTCCATGGTTGTTGGGCTCGTTGAAGAACGTTACCACTGGTGTTCCTGGTTGGAACACCAATGATAACGTTCTTTACCGAGCCCAACCGGTTGGGGGTAGAGTGCTCCCGGCGTCGGCGATTAGCCTCCGTCGCAGGTACAGTCCGGCGTTTAAATAAACGAATAATAAGAAAAACTGATATAATACAGGTATATTTTGTGTAATTGATTTTTTACTTTTTCGGTGAAGGTATTCAAAATGAATATGAATACTTCAATAAGTCGTTTCAAGAGTTTGAAGTGAGTATAATTAAAATTTAATATGAATATCAATCTAGTAAAACTGAATTTCCGTTATTAAAAAGGATCGCAATTGCCAAGTTCACCCATAAATTTAACCGCTGCACTGGATTCTGAGTACATATTTTCCACAGGATATCATTATGTGTTTAAAGCAGTAAAAGTTTGCGAAAAATTACTACCACAAAGAGAAGAGTAGCGCAAGTAGAAAGAAAAATTCCGCAAAAGTTACATGATTGACGACCAGAGGTTTATGTACTTTCAACGAGAAAATATTAGAAGAGTTTTTCGAGAAGTTTGAAGTCTAATTTTATCACAGTAATAGTTTTGAAAAACAATTTCGTGTTTTTGTTTGAAGTACATGAATGAGGTATTTTTACTAGCTATTATTCAAAGCAAAACTTTGAATCCATCCTGAGTAATTTAATATGAAATAATAATATACTATAAGTATTATTATTTAAAAACAATATTGTTTCAGTATATATAAACATGGAATGTAGTGGAAGTTAACCAAGCATTTTCAAATCCGAAGACTGAAAACTCTCAAAAACCAACTACGTGTATTTATTATTCAGTTATATTGATTCAGCAATGAATTAAGCTTTGCGAAACTTTGCAACGCTCTTTGTTAATTCACTCCGAGTAATGGGAAACCCACTCCATCTGAAACCGAAATCCACTAAATTATGTTATCCTTCTCAGATTTATTAGAAGTTGTGTCAGCATCCCTAGTTAAAGTCTCTGCATATTTCTCATCAATCTTATCAATCATTATGATTTTTGTAACGTATAACCCTAACATGCCTCTGATATTTTGAATGGTAGTACCTACTATTTTGTAACTAAACAGATGATACTGTGTTATTGTTCAAACCACATTTTATGAATGTAAAACAACAATAAAACTCCAAATTTCAAACATTGTATTCTCTTCGACCCCGTACTGCTTCCTTAAACCAATCATTGTTATATGGTATCCTGAAAAAAAGTGAAGCAAGTTGATAAATTGAGAAGCCGGCTTAAATATGTAATTTTGAGTGTCGGGGCGCTAAACAAGTCATATAAAGCTCACGAACTATCGAATTTGTCAAAAGTACGTGCGTGTGAGTGGAGACAATAATAAGTGAATATCGCTATGTATGTGTGAGAGAGGCAGTCGCTGTTGAGAAATGCAGTCCCGTTCTCGCGAGATTTCCGCATTTTTCAGCGATTAGATCAGCGAGATTGATCCCGACCAAAAAATGGATGAAAACGTCAAATTCTTTGGACGTTTTGTGGTTATTGAGGAGCTATTTTTGAAAAGAATTCGTTATAATGGCGTGTGATGTGAACTGAACAAGCCTTTCATTTGATTGGTGTACAATTTTCAATAAGTCTCTGAGTAGGTATAGCTCTTTTTGATTGATAATAATATCTCAGTTTAAAAGTCAACTCAACTAAGTTAATGAGTTTCATTCAAGTGTTCGACTTTTTGTTGCCTTGTGATAGAAAAACTGTTCCATTATTGAAAAGCTTTTGTTTGCTCCTTCCATTCCTAATTCGATCAGATGCTTCATAGTTGACTCCTTAATTCAACTAACTTACAAAAAGTGTATGAATTGTTAACCCAAACAATATAAAATACATGGAAGATTATTGCACAAATGCGTAAGAATTAATGTTCACTTCATAATACCTATAATACTCATTATTGTTTTCCTGATTTATTCAAAACTGTCAATCTCGCGAGATCTCGCAGTATTGTTTATGATAAGCCCGCGAGATCTGGCCTGATCTCCTCTCCATCCCATGTACCACTGATAGCTTCAAGCTCAGTTCATTCACTTGTTGATGGTGAGTCAAAGATGGCTTGAACTAAGAGTTTAACCTATAATAATTGGACTGAAACGACCTTAAAAACGGAGTTTTATTAAAAAAAAAACAATAAATAGGAACACAATTTTTTTGATAACTGATGTGTTGATGTAAAAAAATATACACTCACATTTCAGGAAAACGTTCGTTTGACCATTCAAATTTAGTTAAATCTAGTTATTTTTTTGCAGGTATATCTCTCTGTTGTGGTGATGGAACCTTATAAATTATCAATCAATTTAAATGTTAGTTGGTACTTACACTACATGAGACGACTATGACTCCCCTACCCTGCGCTCCCCCGTCACTAGCCGAGAACAATCGAGAAGACTACCTACCCTGCGTTCCCCGCCACTAGCCGAGAACAATACAGAGACTACCTACCCCTCGCCCTCCTACTTGTTCTAGTCTATTTAGCGCATTCGGCAGAACGAGAGATTTCTAGAATCATACCCCACGCGTATAAATAGATTGATCATCGCTGCACAGAATAATTAGTCATCATATAGTCAGATAGATGGACATTTAGTGTTTATACAATTGCGCATAGATAAAGTGTTTATTCAGTGACTTTCATATAAATTATAGTTAGTGTGTCTAGTGTATGATATGAATTATTAATTAAGGACAGAAGTACATATAAATCTGTAAATATAAATTGAGTAATTGTAAATATATATTAAAATGAACGTAACAATACATACAAAAAGGAAATATCATAGTACATAGTGCTGACATTTTGTTGTTGGAGACACCATCACTTAGTAAGAACCACCTGTAAGGCTACTGCTGTGAGCTTGCAAAAGACATGTCAGACGACTTGAGTATAGAAAGAACAATTTTTCGGTAAATTTCCAAATTTGTTCGTTAACTGTCTGGAGGTTACGAATAACGTATGTAAATCTTTGGACGCCTGGTTCGCTGCCAACTGATTCTCCATCTGTGGAGTAGGGAGGGTGAGTTTAGGCTCACAGCTCTCAGGCCATATTATGTGACCCCTTGTACATCCTTCGAAGAGGTCACTGAGACACATCTCCTTTATATTGGCAGGTGTAGCCCAAGACTCAACGAATACACACACTCTCTTATCGACGATAACTCCGAACACTCACATAAGACATGCCTGACAGTTTCATCTTCCTTCTCACACATCCTGCATAGAGGTGAGTTCACTATCGCCAAAGTATGGAGGTGTTTCCTTAGTTGACAGTGGCCAGTCAGAAATCCTACTTTTAAACGTAGATTTTTCCTGGTCATCGTAAATATTTCTTTGATGCCAGCTTTCCAGGGTAATCCTAGCAAGACGTTTGATACCATCCCATCTCTTGAGGGATTGAGCATGGGAGTAACGTTTGTCTAGTTTCGCAATTGTTGAAGTCGTTATGCCGTAGGTGTCACTGGATGCCAAAATTTTCAGTCCTATTGCTTCCTTGGCTGAAGAATTGGAAATGCAACAACCTTCACTCCTATTGTTCCCTCCAGCCCACCTCAGGATAATATTGTTATCTGCCAAGGCAGCAGCTAAATCTTGGTGGCACTCTAGTACTAGCCCCGATATAACACGTTGCCTGCTCAAGGTTAATAGGGCTTGTCTACTATAAGTGCAGATTGTTATGTTTTTGTCAGAAAAGTAGGTCACCTAACTAGAGCGGAAAGTGATACTTTTCCGCATGCTATTGCATATGCTTTAGGGGAGTTAAGCCGGCAATTTGGTGTTGCGGTAAACTACAATCATACAAATACATATTTTGAGTATTCAAATGTCAGTATAATCCCCAAAAACTCAACAATAGATATTTACGTAACTAGTTATGAAAAGTGCGATATTGTTCAATGAGCGTAATATTTGCCAAAACGAGCGCTAGCGAGTTTTGCAAATTACGCGAGTTGAACAATGTCGCTCTATTCATAACTTGTTTACGTACAAAGTTTTATCTAATTCCGCGCTTTTATAATATTTAATAAAATTTTCAATTAGAATGAAAATATTAAGGTAGAATCAAAGTGTTACTATGGAAACAGTCAGAAACAGTTATGTAAAGTCTTTTTCCTACGACCACATAGGAAAGTGACATATATCGCACTGACTAGTTCTATGGAAAGTGACCTTTATTCATACGCGTACGGAAAAAAATCTTATCCGTACGTGTGCGGATAAAAAAGCTGTCAAATTGAATGTTGAAATGCTAGTCTTTTTACTCCGCAAATTAATATGTATATGTGAAATGCTTATTTCCTAATTTGATTTGTCCATATAATAATATAATATAATTTATTCATTTCATTTAAAATTAAAAAAAAAATACCGAGCCCGGACTCGAACCACCCTACTTTTTGTCAAAAATAGAGTCTACGGATGCCTAGACCGCTCGGCCATCCCACTGTTGTATCTCATGGTTCTTGTCCAAGATACTAATAAGCGCTGAGGACATATACACAACAGTTTATTTATTCTCCAAAATAAAAAGTGTTTATATCGACATTTATTGGACTTTCATGTTATTGAAACAATAAATATCCGTTTTCAATTATTTGAACAATGAATCCTTAAAATAGCTAGTTAATACTTTCAATCTCCTACAGGTAGGCAACAAGTTAAGTGTCGTGCTAATAATAATTTTACTTTTAATTTTCACAGCAAATAAATAACTAATTTTGAACCGCAATATTTATGTAAAACTATTTCCGATGTTCTGTTTGTTGTAAGTTGTTGAAATAAATGTTCGTAATATTTTATATTTTGTGTACCAATATTAATTCTAACTTTTTTATAAAGGTACCTACTTTTTTCCATTGCATAAAAATCACAATTTTCTGGGCCACTTTCAAAGGTAAGTAATCAAAACCATATAAAGGATTTACAAATACACATCTACATAAAAACGCAAGATTATACATGCCTAATTCGGTAAAAGTATATCGCGTGGTCGTAGGAAAAATAGTGTACATAACATGTGCGGAAAGTGACATTTTTCACACTCGTGGGATTGTCTCACTCGGCTGCGCTCGTGAGACAATACTTCCCACTCGTGTGAAAAATGTCACTTTCCGCACATGTTACGTAATATACTATACATAACTGTTTTTACTACTTTTCATAACCGTTTTTTGAAGGTTATGAAAAATGTGACGTTACCTAACGTCAAAGAGTAACGTAAAGTGTCACATTTCATAGCGGAATTAGATAAATTTACTATCCGTACTAGTGCGAAAAAGTGACTCTTTCCGCACTGAAAAGAAAGCTGAAAATGAAACTTTCCGCACGCTAGTAGAAAAAATATTTTGTTTGTCAAAACTTTATTTTCCTCACTTCTGCTTGACTAGTACTAATAATGCTTTTCGGTACCTCTGTCTGACGTTTTTGCATATAACCGTCGAAACAATTATTAGAAGGTATAGATTCTAAGACCAAAATATCGCTACAACACACTCCTGAAATTTAGGAAAGTCTATTATTTTAAGTGACTTCCTATTTTCATGAAAATAAGAATAAATTAATAAATGGAAATGCATGATTATGTTTGAAAAAGTCGTACGCCATTTTCATAACACTTTCGAATACTAACAACCGTCGTGGAGCTAGCTGGCTTAAGCACGGGATATTTGACAGTTAAACGTGAAGTAACGCTGTTCAATTCCTTGTGGTAACATTATTCTTTTTTTTCCAGATAATTTTTTTCCAATTTTTGTTTAGAATACATTAGATTTGAAATGGAGCAAATTTAATTTTTGTCGCAAGATATGCCAGCGAAAATGTTGTTTTTTCGCAGAAGTACACAAACGACTCCAAACCGGTATCGATTTTGTCGAAAATCTTGAAGGTGAGATCAAGCGATTATATTATTGTGAAATGTGAAAATTCAAAAAAAGAAAAACGTATATATATGGGAAGATGTTTCGCCTTTCTAACATGCACTTTTCAGCATATTTCTGATCATCAACATCATACCATAATATTTATACAAATAATTCCTTCTTCTAATTCCAATAAATGTTCCAACTCACATTTCTGAAGTGATACCTACATGGAAGACTAGAGATTTAAATGTTCCCGCTTAATACCTGTGTACATAAAATTTTTTTCGCGATCCAGCAGTAAAAATGTGCATTTGCTTTCTGGTTGTCTTTATTGCTCACTTAAGTTCAGTTTCAATTAGTTTATAATGTTAAGTTGTAAATCATTCGTTAAGCTTTTATATATTTATCGCTATTAGCAATTTCATTAAAATAAACATTAATTTATATCTATTCAACACCGGTACAGATTATAGGAAATCTCTTTGCATATGTAATTGACGCCAGTATCAATAACCTGAATTACTTTAGTGTTAGCAAATACTAATATTGATAATGGAAATGCTACTTAAGCCGTAATGAGTTTTGAAATAGACTTATCTACTCAATTCTGCTTATGGGCATTGTGACGCCAATTAACGCCAACAACATAAGTGAGTACCTCCCATCTTCTTCCCTTTTCCGTTTAATTCTTATACACTGGTGGGAGTCATCCAGACTACTACAGTGGGTAATCATTGAAATTTCTGGACTGAATAGTTTTGTTTCGGTAGTTTTTTTTGCAGATGCTGTATGGCGCTGAAGTGTGTGGGTGAAAAATCAAGAACTAAACCACTCCTGCGGGTGCGGAAAGGAATACTCTGGAGGGTGGTTCAGGGGTTCAGGACAGTGGGTGGACTTGCAGCGGTGATGTTAAGGTCATATCCATTAAGCGTGATGGCAAGACAGAAATGCTAAAAGGTTACGACCAGAAAAGAAGTTCAGGAAGGGATGGATGAGAGAATGGTAAAAGGTGGGATGAGTATGAGGGCGTGCTAAACGTAGTGATTGGGGGGAGAAGAGATTGATGTAAAAACAAGGAAGCTGGAGAACAAACAGGGAAAAGCGTTGAAAACATGGTAAAAATACTGTTTAGTGTGTTTAGGGACAAGAAGGAATATGTGGAGGTATATGACGTGGTGGAAAGCATGAGTAGGGGAAAAGACGGACTCGATATGGCATGTGAGAGGTAGGAGAGATAGAGGGGAGATGACGAAGAGTGTGTGATGGATCGCCGCCTGCCTAGAAGTATGGAAGTGAGTTAGTTGATAGGCATACCCTTTGAGGATGAGTCACTGTCTGGGTAGTGGATAGGTCGCTAGAGCTTAGGTTATTTTGCCCTATTCAATTATATTCTTTATCTCATTCCATATTCTTGCATTAAATTGAATTCTTTCCGTAATTTGAAGGTCTATTCAGGGAGGGGATCATCTCGTAGTATGTCTTTTATTCCAGTTGGTCAAAAAAGCTGTCTTCATATGCGAGTCGTTTTCTACAATGGTTGCCGGTGAGTCTTTATGAACCTGCTAGTTGATACAAATGGGTGATACTGGTATATTCTAATCTCATTATGTAGGGTACAGCTTGTTACCTTCTCTTGAGTTGTTTTGGGTTATACTACATTTCATTGAGGTTAAATTTTCTAAAATGGAAATCACTCTCTTCAATAGTTGATTGCATGAATCACTAGGTGGTGATCACTATAAGCGAAAAACTTCGCGCACTTGGCGCACCCAATGTCTTCCAAACGGAACCGGTAAAAACTAAGAAGTGGAAGAACTCAGCAACGCACCCTGTCAAATGTCTCTCAGCACTTCAGAATACTACCTTATCTTCGGCCAAATACCAAAAAAATTTCCACCTGATGCTGGTATTTTACTTAATATTATTTTGAATCGAATGATGAGTTTTTCTTACCAACTAACAGCACAATGAAATGTCGAAGGTAATAGTATAATACGATTATAACGCCATTCAACAAAAATTACAGAGTTATAACCTCATTTATTGGTTTTCTATTTTTCAGCTTCATCAAAATAAAATAAAAAAACATTTATCGTGGAGACCAAAAAGGCTCCTTATTTATATTTTCATTTATATCTTGATCATGGACAAACTTTTGAGGTTGACAATTATGACAGTGACATTTGGGATTGAAAATACGGCGCAATGAAATCCACGCAAGCGCAATTTTAATTTCGACAATTTTTACAGTTATTTTCTACTAACTTCCATATTCAATTAACAATCTGACAACCCTGCAAAAGTTCACATTGATGAAGTGAGCATGACTTTATTCGGTATTCACCTATACATACTTGGTGAAAAGTATAAAGTGTAAATATTTGTTTGGAACAAAGTATTGAGTAACTGAAACTTTATTCCTGAAAAAGACCATCAAGGCATCACCCAACTTCATATTAAATCCTATTTTAATAATAAACTAGCTTTTCAGTTATTTTCAAAATTCAGGTTCCACGGTCAGATAATCATGAAAAGATGTGGGAAAATATTGGAAAGATATGTTTGAAAGAAAGGGAAAATGCCAAATATAACCAATATTTGTCTTGAAGAAGAATATTTGATGTCTAATCAACCCTTAGAGTGGGAAGGACTATTTGTTATGTATTGAGTTGAGTATTGAGCAAGTTACTGTACTATGGACTTGCTGTCCACAGGACGTCAGTTGTGAGCAAACCAGTGTTTGAGTAAGTTGTATTGAAAATTGCAAAACTGCATTTTTTTTTGTGTTATCTTATTAGGACGTACAAGAATTGACGCGAGATCTCATGCTGGAATTTGTAATTGAATCTAGAAAAATATTATTGGAAAAACTATGGGTAAGAGAGTGGCTTAATAGGAGAGATACCCGTGCAAGGCAGGCTGTGTGGCAGGTACTGTTTCCGAGTGGTCAGCAGGTCGTGCAAGTCGTATCTCAATAAAAACTGATAATTGTAAAAAGTGCTAAGGGACAAAAAAATTCCAAAAATATTGTGTTTGAACAATAGTGCAACAATAACCATTAAATTGTAACGTATACAAAAATTATGGGGGGCTTAGGCGATCTCAACTACCATACATTTTCAACGGTGCAATAATTCCTGAATTTTTTTAGATGCCCTTATTATAAGAAATCCACTTGTCAACTTTTATTATAATATGTCACACAACTGTCGAAATATTTGGAAAAAAAACAAATTTCCTTTAGTAACTTCGTAGGGTTTTAACTTTTTCCGCATGCACATTTGTACTGGGATAACTTGGGTTGGATCAAGTTATTTTTAGCTCCAGAATATGGGGTATGATTTATGACCTGCCTTTTTGTTACACCCTGTATATGAGCTAAGAATTTTGAAGCTCAGTGCACTTGCTGTCAAACATGATAATCATGTGTGTGTAATAGGGCTTAGGCGTAAAATTGTTCAAAACCCAGTAATTCTGCTGGTGCTGGATATGAAAAAATATACAAAAGAAAGACATTTCCACCAGCTTAGAGTTCAAGGAATTGACACTGTCTGTCAGACTTATTGATTTACCTAAGAGTAATATTAATTAAATTCGATATTCATGATTGAACTGCTATTTTGTCATTGTAAGTTCCTGTATAACCGAAATTCAATACTCTAGACAATACTTACGACATCCCCAAGTTCCCCCTATGAATTGTAAATTCTTAGAAGGGCCGTCGAACCGGCTGCGACTACGTTTCTGTCGTCGACGACGTCGTCACCGAGGCCTAGAGGACCTTGGCTCTGACGAGTCACGGGTGTTTATTCATTGTCGGTGTGGATGTACGACCTACGATTTTAAATGGTATGAGTGTACCTATTATTATTAGTAGAGAATAATATATCACAACAAACTTCACCGTTATCTTCATAAATCTCATTTCAGAATAAGACGTTAAACAGGTTATGAAAAATTATAGGTCCATACAAATTAACGGCGCACATATACCACATTTATTGAGAAAAGATTATTAAGGATTGTTTTTTTTTATATTGAGTGGGACGAATGCATAACATAATATCCTGACATGCCTAAAATAAACCTGTCTTCTGCGTACAAGATTCGCCTCATTATTATTCATTGTAGTTCGCTCAGTAATTTTGCCATCATATTTAACGAAGGATGTGAATCAATTTAATACTATAATTCTTTCAATAGCGAGGTATGGTTGTGAAAAATTTTATTTAAATCCAATTCCATGAACAAGATAATGTTTAAGTTTCGTATAAAATGATATTCGCGAGATGAGAGTGAATGTTTTCATTCCACTGTTGGAATGGAACAAAAAATCTGATTTGGGGCAGTTTCCAGGCAATTATTGTGAGATTATATGAAATTTTGGAAAAACTGCATTTGCGCTTGAATATTGTGAATTATGAAGGCCTGGTTGATATAATCGGTAATATACGGATATTCAAAAAACATTTGACCAAATAAATTATTTCATTTCACTAACCGAAGTTGATGATTTAGGTCTATCTTCAATACATAAATGAGTCGATATGTTGATTGTAGAGAAAACATTTATTATTTGTTCCAGCTCTTGCAGGATTTGTTTATTTTCACCAGGTCATCTTTTGTGCTGTGTTTTGGGAAAATTTCGATAATTATTTTTTAAACGGTCTTGTCAGCCAATGGTAATGAAAAAAATTAAATCGACCAAATGCATCAAAATTACACGGATAATTTGGTAGTAGCATACTACAGCGAAAATTTTTTGACCGTTCCAAGAACCAATCAAATTTCCTCATTTTTCATCGAATGAAAAATTCCACCCTATCATATCAACATTACACTGATAACATAACATGGGCTATTTTCACGTTGCTATGGATACATATTGATTTATTTCGATTTTGAAGTTTCAAATATTCAATATTTTGGAATGTCATGATTTGGTTGTAATACCTACTGAGGGAAATATTAATGAACTCAAAGAATCGAACATACCAAAAAACACAACAATTATCAATGTCCTTGGGTTATTACTACTGATTATTCTTTTTTTTTCACATTTTCGTTAGATTAAATTAGGTAAGAGTCGAATAAAGTCGAATACAAGCAGTTGAAATGAAGTGTCTTAGGCGAGTTGAAGGAGTCACAAAGGAAGTTAAACTAAGAAATACAATGAGACCTTCAAATAGAATCAACACTTCAATTTATTGAAAAGAGACAATTAAGTTGGTGGGGTCATTTACAAAGAATACAAGACCAGTTAATAAAGTGTGGCAATCAAAAATACAAAAAAGAACGGAAAAGGGAAGACCAAAACAAACCAAACCAAACTATTTTTAATAATTGTACTTCTCCGTTAAATTAAATGAGCTAATTTACATCTTATTTTTCAATGTATTGATTTACATATTCATTTATTCTTACCGAATTATACTCTAACTTTTTTTTGATCGGAGTAAACTTGACATTTATTATTCGAATTATGTTGCCATTAGGTAATTCAAGTCAAAAAGTGCCAGGCAACAGAATTCTCATTGATACATGTCAAGTTTTCTCCGACAAAAAAATCTTTTGTGTGATTAGTCGAACGGCAGCCAACGGCGGACGGCAACGCCAACGGTAGATATAAATGGTCTTAGGGGTTTTTGTACTTTTAATTAGGGACGCTAGCGCGAACTACTAACTACTTCATAATTGCACCTGATGTTTTCGACAAACAGGCTGGTTGATTAGTTGAAGTTCCATAGATCAGTAATCATAAAAAACCTTGGTAATAAAAATTGTGTGCAGCTTGAGGATTCATATTTTGGTGACAATGTTCAAATTTTTCCAAAAAAAAGTATAACATAATAACATTCGTTACCATATCAGCCATATGTGGTTATTTCAAAAACATCTCCAATTAAAAAAAAAAGAGTTGCACAGTTTCACTGCCGATTTTTTTATTTCATTGATTTTGTTTATTCGCTTTATTATATCAGTTTCATGAAATGTTTAATTTATCCCAGCTTATCTTTCAAAACAAATATAGACTAATAACTAATGAGTGAATGATGTTTCATTTAAAACAATATTTTAATTGGGATATCCTGTTGTGTACGAAGACGAAAACAGCGGAAACAATAATTATTAATACCAAAATCCGTATGAAAAAGTAAGATACTGAAACAAATACGCAGAAAAAAAGGATGATGTTTACATTGAATCTTGTGCTCGAAATATTGCCTCTTCCGAAGTAGTACTTTTATAACTTGCGGCTAGTAGCATAGAAAAGAAAATGCAGCACAGGAAGATGGTAAAGATAGGAAATAAAGCGGTTAGCGTGAACAAAATTCTGGCAAAGTAATTTGAAATTATGATAATTATAATATTTATTTGTTTTACCACATCAATTGAAAAATTATTATAAATCAGGAGGTTGAAAGTCTAGTTTCGTATTCACACATTCCAAACTGAAAGTTTCAAGAAACGATTAAATATATGTTATTCCGGAGAAAATGAAATGACAGAAAACGATTTGATGGGATCGTGATCAATTTAAAGGAAAAGATGAGAAAAACCCAACTAGACAGTATGAAAAACGTCGAAAATGTAACATGGGATATATTGCAGCTTTCGCTCATTTTCAATCGTTGGGTTAAAAAGACTATGAAGATATGGAAGAAAAAACTCACTTATGGATACTAGTCTAGGGATATTAGTTCATTTGATACTTATTTCAATTGAAACTTTAGCAAATATATTAAAATAAAACGGTGGAACATTGAGATAGAATAGATTCGAATGGGGAATGCCCACACCTACCCACTAACATTATTTCGTGAGGTTAGGTTAGGCCACAAGCGGAATGAGGTGCGGGACTTATGAATGTCTTCACCACCATGGTCTATCTAAATTTTTTGTCACCGCTAGCAGAATTTAAGACAAAAATTGGAAATAATTGACATTATACAGAATTTCAACCTTAAAATATAACTAACCGAAGGATCTAATGGGAAAACGTTGCATAGGATTTTCTTCATTGTTGTTATCAAAATTTAAACACACAACAATGGAATACCATTATTCCTATAGTTTATAATCACCAAGTATATCAGGAAAAATGAATAATTTTGTGGATATTTATTGACATTTTTGTGTGAAATTTCTGTGAAAGTTGGAAGAGACAAAAAAAATTATTTGGAAATATACAGACAGCGAAGCTGGAAGGAATTTTTTTAAAAGAATTTTTGTCTCCTCACCTAATCCATAGAGTATGAACACACCCCTTAGTCGTCAGTCATTTTTTGTTGAGAGCGTATTCCAAACTAATGTCATTTCTGTTGAAATAATTCCAAGCAGTAAATAATATGTAGAAGACAATCTCCTGGGAATACAAAATAACGCTGCAAATAATCCCTGGATTCTTAAAACATTCGAATTTGACCAATATGAACCAAGATTTACAAAAAATTATTAACTCACAAAAGTGTTGTTTTTTGCATGCATGTAAAAAAAATTATTTTAACTTTGCATAATTTACTACATCCTCACATAACTGCAATAAAAAAGTCAAAGAGAATTCAAACTTTAAGTCAAAAGCAGGATGTTTAATTTAAAGAAAATTGGAATATCTTCGAGGACTTAATCAAACTAATCAATAGTATATTCGTTATACGGTGGTTATACGTCATTCAATACCATCAAAGATTATTGAGAATATCAGTTTGAGAATGATTTTGTTTGAAAAGAAAAACGTGAAAGAGACAACTGGAGAAGTGATCAGAAATTTTCCTCTTACATTATTGTAGTATAGTTTATAGTCTTAGTTTTAGGTTGTATTCATTAGGATTAGTCATGTATGTTTTGAACTCTCAATATCTGTCACCCCGGTATCACGCGCATGTATCATTGGGTACGAACTAAAAATTTACCTATAAATGAGATCCGGGAAATGACAGCATCCTGTCAAATTTGTTCGGAACTGAAGCCGCGCTATGCAAAATTTGAAGGTACCTTAATCAAAGCTACTGCACCATTCGAAGGGTTAAATATGGATTTCAAGGGCCCTCCTCCAACAGCCACTGGAAAACCCTATTTATTAACAATCGTAGATGAATTTTCCAGGTTTCCTTTCGCTTTTCCTTGCATCAACACTTCTTCAAGTGAAACCATTGAACATCTAAAATCTCTCTTTTGTCACCATCCTACGTACACACTGATAATGGCACGGGTTTCATTTCTCAAGAGCTAAAAACGTTCTTAAACAATAATGGTATTGCTACCAGTAGATCTACGCCATACAATCCATGCGGAAATGGACAGGTAGAGCGCTATAATGGAATCATTTGAAAAACCATTAATCTGGCAATTAGATCCTGTGGACTGAAATTGAGTCAGTGGGAAGTGGTACTGCCAGAATAATTGCATGCCATTCGTTCTTCATTATGTACTGCCATTAACACGACTCCCCACGGAAAAATGTTTTCACACGCACGACGATCACACAATGGAATTCCTTTGCCCACGTGGCTAACTTCTCCTGGGCCTGTTTTGCTTCGTCGATTCAATCGTACCAACAAATATGAACCTTCAGTCGAAGAAGTAAATCTAATTGATGCAAATCCTCAATATGCAAAAGTCCGATTATCTGACGGTCGTGAAACTTCTGTATCACTCAGACACTTAGCTCCGTCCAACTTAAAAATTGACTGTCAACATTCTACGTCAGGAGAGACTGCAACTAGAATCCTTCCTTCTCCACCTATCCTGCATCAACATCCTTCAGAATCCGTTTCTGAATCAGATAACAGAAACACTGATTCCAATGGAAACATAAAAACTATAATTCCACCCACCAGTCCCTTGCCAGAGAGGTTGTCTGACCTAAGAAGATCGTCTCGGGCAAAAAAAGTTTCTTCTCGTTTGGAATATTAATTATAATTTCTAGGCTAGGATGAATGTAGTATAGTTTAGTCTTAGTTTTAGGTTGTATTTATTAGGATTAGTCAGTTTTGAACTGTCAATATCTGTCAGATTCTGTTCATTACAGCCTTCATTAGGTCTTCTAATTCATTACAATTATATACTCATTTTTGATGATTAACGGCTTCCTAAATCTTTATTACCAGGAGTCAGACTTATTTAGACGTCTGATTTTTCAAGACTTCGTCGATTGAAATGTGAGTTTATCTTTCTATTTCCTCTTCAAACAAATTCAAATCGCAATTTTTTTCCTAAAAACCATCCAGACTCTCCTTCAGCAATAATAACAAAAACAAATCTCATGAATTTTTATTTCCAAGAATCATCCGCGCAATATTCGGTCCTAAGTCATTCGAAGAACGCTTTTATTGATTTATATCATAAATAAATGCATCATAAATTTTGTTAATTAAAAATATGACCGTATCTGGAGTCGTATATGTACAGAGTAAGACCAATTTTTCATGGTTATTTGAACACGGAACGATACAGAAGTATATGTCCCATTGTTATGCATATCGTACACTGTTATGTACCAGAAACGACGACCAGGGATGGGAAAAGGGATATTTTTTTGTACAGGAAAAATAGGAATTGAAACGATATATTCGGAAGTTACATCGAAGTTTAGCGTTCATTCCGTAGTGATATTCATGGAAAATATTTTAAAAATCAATCCAGCCTTCTCGAAACATCATATTTTGCCTTCTATATTGTCGACATATAAATAAAAGTCCAGGTAAGGAAAGCGAAATAAATGTGGTAAAATTTAAAATTAAGCAAATAGGCAAACATCTGAAAAAATACCCAACAAATAAAATGATGATGCAGCGCCATAACTATCCGACTGTATCTTAAATTTCAACGCCAGTCGATTGATTTATGAAATTGTAGTATAAATGTATTATTAGCATACCATCAAAACATATTTTTTCATCCATGCATCGAATTATTTTTAGGATGAAAAAAGGTAATAAACAAATTAGCAGATATGCACTGCAATCAATATAGGACACGCTATATTTAATGTCTGATGTACATTAATTAATCAATCAATAATGATGTTATTGAAGTTTTTTCAATAGATTATTTTTATCATCTTCATATCCTTGTATAAGCTATTCAGATCGATTACACTGGTATAGTTTATTAAAGTGTATTTTAATTGATACTTTTTGTTAAAAATGAATTTTATCATTGAATAAATGATTATTATTACACTTCTTCCGATAGCATATTGAAAAAATTTTCATTTCTATTTTGTCCAGTAAGCAGTTGGTAAATAATGATGAATATTTTCAATATTGCAGCAATATGATTGGAAACCAAAAAAAATGCTTCACAGGGTGACCCTTACACTTTATTTATTGGGAATTACTCACACAATTGTTATGAAAATTGGCATGGACGGAGATCAAATTATTATAAATATATAAAAATTTTTTGACATTGACCTAGTCATTTTGAATGTAGCTCCCTGTATAATATTAACTTCTCAGATTCTACATCAAATTTCAATGTCACTAAGTGTGGAATACTCTACAGAATTAGTAACTCAACGGTTCAATATTTTCAAATAAAATTGCTCATCCCCTTCTAAGAAGATCCAAGGAATTCAAAATACTATTCAATTGAATGTAGTATGCATATCAATTTTTTTATTTTGAATAGAACACTCTTAAAATTTTTACATTCTTAAATTCTTCGTGAAATTCTACATACAGTTGAACCTTCCATTTATATTTTTATTGAATAATCCTTTACGAGAATTTGAAAGCCGTTTAGAATAATGTCAAATAGCAAAAAAGCGTAATTTTAAACATTAATTACAATTTTCCCAATTTGTGTTATTGGAATACTGTTGTATGTACTTGTACTTGTACTTTTCAATCCACTCCAAACTACTAATAATTTTAATAACTCTATTTAAAGTATGGGCTCGGGAAAAATGAATAGTCAGGAGCCGTGAGATGTATAGATGGAATTGAAAATCAACAACAAATGGTGTGTGGGAGAAGAAATTAGATTTTCTCGGATACAGGACCATTCAGTCCTACTGGTGCTACTCACGGGACACTTTCTCACAAAGAAGCACCTGAACAAAATAGGGCTGCATAACGGAGACCTTACATACAGAAGATGCAAAAAGAATACCGAAGCAGCTCTGCATATACCATGCAACTGTGAGACGCTCGACCACAAGAGGCAGAAACTGCATGCTAGACCCCAAATGACTCCATAAGACTTCCACAACCAACCGGCTAGGAACCTGTATAAGCTAATACAGGGAACGGACTGGCTAAATAGGCTGTAGCCAAAATACTAGGGGGATCCACAATAAGCACAAGAGGCTGAGGTGGTGCCGGCCAAGGGACGGCTCCTGGATTTGAAATTCAATTCAGTTATCTACTTGTGTGAAGCATCTGGATCATAATGATAATATTGTTATAAATTACATCAAAATCAGAGATCTAAGCTCACTACTATTCATCGTTCTTTTGTATGGTATATTCACCACTAAGGCAGTCTGCCAAAGCTTAAGATAACATTTCAGCCGAATTGATTATACCTTTCCTTTGGTGCTTTTAAATAACACCCAGTCAAGTATGTTCATGCTTTGCACCAGGTTGTACAATATGAGGGATGTTCGCTACATAGTTTTGCGTTGACTTCTTCTAGGATTCAGTCGTTATCATCAACACAGTATCTGTTCCCCAGCTTCTTCACCGCGTAATTTGCTTGCAGATTCTTCAGGTATCCATTCACTAATGCATGACCTGTTATAATTTCTAGTCCATTCCAGCAGATCTGCTATACGTTCTAGGTATAGGTTTATTATGAGAGTATTCCACACACCTGCTCTGGAATGTACACGAATTTGAAGGCTAAAAGTTTATACATATGTTTTTTTTCGAAGACACTATGTTCTCGTGAACAAATTTATTATATTTCAATATAATTCTCAATCATAATTTATTACGAAGAGTTTTTTGGTTCCATCTTCCTACATGTTTAACTATAAGTTGAAAACTTTCTATGGCCCCCAAACAGAAAGCTATCGGCGCTCATGGTATGCCGCATTTTGTAATGTCACTTTTGCAGAAAAAGGGGCATTAAGTGGAGCAATGCACTCTAAGTCATCTTGATGTAAATCACTTTTGATATTATGCATGTGTGAAGGAGGTAATTAGACTCCTGCTTCGTTTACCACACAACAATGAATAAGTTATTACTTTTTTTAGACGACATTGTTGGTTGGTGCTGACACATTCTCTTTCGTTTTGTTTATCAATGAAGGTATGAATATGAACAGAACACGAAGCCAAACATTGTGATAATGAGGAGGCTTGCCCCCTGTGGTACTAAATCTTGAAATATTGCACAAGAAAGTTACTAAATATTCATTCACCTGCTAACATTACAAAACTGCAAGTTCTTCATTGGAGAAATAATACAACTGCGCATTATCCGCATGGAAATGGGACCAAGTGCTGCAATTTCTTACATAGAATAAATGTGTATAAGTTATATTGGCCAAAAAAGAGACCCTTGGGGCACTCCATAATTGATTTATAAAAATACAGAAAACCTATTATTGCAGTAAATAATTGCTTGCTTGCGATTACTGAGGTAGCTACGGAACAAATTGATAGCACATATGTTCAAACTAAAAAAATATGACACAGAAAATGATAACTTATGATTTATACCAATAAAAGCCTCAGAATAATGTAGCAAAACTAAAGCCCCCATTTTGTAGCGTTCAAAGTTGCATGGAAATCATCGGTTACTTGAAAAAGAGCTGTTGAGCAACAATGTAATTGTTTGAGCTCGGACTGATGACTATTATAATCTAGGAGTTCACCACGGTATTCATTCACAATTGTCGCTCAAATCTTCAAGACTAGCGGGATGATTATTTTGAGGAAATGGTAAAACATGTACACCTTTCCAGATACCAGAATACACAAGCCTTTTTTTACAGAAATTATGTGCGTGATATAACTGTACTGCAATGTAGTAGCATATCAATGCTAATCTAATCGACAACTGTGGCTCTGGATCTGATGGTCACGCAACCAGGATTCAAGCTACTAGATATAATTTGGATAGGAGTGTCAACTACGAATAATGTTGTCATCATTGCACTGTTTGAATAATTTCAGTTGTACATTATAAGTACATCAGTATTATGGGCGGAAAAACACAAGAAGTGAATGGCCAATAAGAACAACCCTTATGAGATACACTGTGAAATATTCACAGGAATTTACTCTTCATCTGACCAGAAGCCAACAAGAAAATTAATAAATACTTCGTACTCAGTGTTTTATGGGTATATATTTTGAAAATTAGTAAGTACCTTATTACAAATAGGACAGTTCTCCACTTTAATTAATCAGATTTATATTGATAGATTTCGATGTGGTATTAGGAAACATATAACTTTTTTTCAGAACAGTTTTTCAAATTTTTGATACGTTCAGAGATAACGTAAAAGTAGGACAGTTATTATTGCTAATACACACGGAATTTAAACAGGGGCAATACGATATTCGTAATCTCCGACCCAAAATACGTTGAAGCGTCGATCAGCAAGTTTGGATCTTGAGCAATAGCCTGATTCTACTTGTTTCTCAAACTTAATGGTTGCTTGTACCTTGAAGTGTTTGTGGGGGTGGTTCATTGAAATTCAGGGCTCTTTCGATGAGATTGAGGTCGAAAGTACCAAACGCGCGATACCATAAAAGTTTTTGACTACTCTTGCACGATGCTGTCAAGCGTTTCCGCCTAAAAAGAAAATAGTTGGTTAGCATCAAACTAACTTACATACAACATTATTAATAACTTGTACGTATATCTGCGCAGCAATTTTTCCATCAAGTACTAACAATTATGTGCGCCCGTTGAAAAAGATTGCTCCACGACAGCACTGAATTGCCTCTGAAAGAATTAACTTCTGTACTGCTCTCTATTTAGCATTTCAATGCTCCTATTAATCAGGCCTTGCCCCTCGAGCATGCATATGAATGTATGTTGATGGAAAACTTCTCATGAGTAAAGTCAAGGTAAACGTTAACTTCGTGAATGAGTGTTAGAAAATAAGCTCGTAAACAATCGTCAATATGCTCACCAGTCAAGCAAATCTATGGATCCAGCGATGAATAATCCAAAAAGGCTTATCTCGAAGTCTTGGTTACGCATATGACACCACTATTTGAGTCAGGAACGAATTTGCCGAAAGTCATACAAATGTATATAGTTGATAATTGGTGAGAGACTGGCAGTCAATGCTTGGAAAACAAAAGTTATGAATTTCACTGTTAAGGCGGCACTGCAAGGCCTAAAGTCAATAGAGCTAGGAAGAGAGGTATGAAGTACCTAGGGGTACATTTTTATTAACGGCTTTCATGAAACATGTGGGAGCTATAATGTTATTGGGTAGCATCCAAAGACTTGCTTGCCTGTGTATTACGGAAGCCATAAATACCACTTCCACAATTGAGATGAGTCTTGCTGAATTTGCCTCCACTACTCATTTTTATACAAGGCGAAGCCAGATCAGTGACGAACAGACTACTGCAAAGTCAACAAAGCACAAACCAAACTCACGGTGCTGACTAAAGTTTATCGAGGAGCTAAAGGCGGATGTTTTAATGGGGCAACCCATTAGCGAGACAGATGAAGCTTTGATAATAAGCTCCAAATCACTATACCATGTAGGGAGAACTGAAATGAAGGTGTAACTACACGGGCTGAGGCTACCTGGTATACGGACGGCTACAAGACAGAAGTAGGTTTGAGTGCCGAAATTGCAGGGCTAAAACAAAAATAAGCCTATAAAGGGCCTTGCAACTTTCCAAGCGTCAATGGCGGCTATTCACGATTACGTTGAAAAAATTGAAATGCATGAGAAGACATTATGTTCAGTAGCTATCCTCATCGATAGTCAAGCTGCACTAAAGGAACTTGATTCCATAGTGGTCAATTCTAAACTATTATTGGATTGCGTAGGTGACCTAAGCGCACTTGGAGACCGTTGCAAGATCATGGTAGCCTGGTAACCGGAACACGAGGGTTATAAGAAACGAATAGGGGGATGGAGGGGCTGTACAAGGCTCATAAATGCCAGTCATTACAATTACCAACTTCATTGCAGACTCAATAAGTGAATACAGGAAAATTCTCAAAGTCGTGGTAGGTATGTTAACAGGGCCCAACAGGTTTGCAAAGGTATCAGGGTTGACGGACGCAACAATGTACAGATTATGTCACCTAGGAAAGGAAGCTTATGAGAGATTCTATGTGAGTGCAAATGCTTGGCGAATGAGCTGTTTCTTGTACTAGACGATGAGAACCCACCGGCAAGAAAGTATATAAGAGATTCAGTCTTGAGGCTGACTGGCTACTTGAAAAGATCTGGGCTGGTAAATATTATCCAGATTCAAATGAACGCAATAGATTGCAGTGGAAGAGGCCGGCCCGAATCAAATTTAATCTGTATTGACCCAGTTCGACGTACTGTTTTAGTTGAAATTAAATATTGAAATAATCATTCATATATTATATATTCATATATTATATAGACTTAACCTGGGAGAAAAAAGCAAATAATAAGTTTGGAAATAAATTCAATATTTGTGAAGTTTCCATGAAGCAGTTCATTCATAAGAGAAGTGGGAGAAATCGTCTAGAAAATTAAAAACTGATCATAGTAGAAAACTAACTATAACATCATGTAATTATTAGGCTACAAGGTGGAAAAAAAAGCAGTGCGAGAGAGAGAGAGTCTTTAATGGTTCTGAGACAATAATACACTCTTCTACCGTGGCTCATATAGCTTTTTTTTTCACTACTGGCATCTTAATTTTTTCAAATATTAGAATTTGTAACTGTTAAAAATCGAATATGAGTTTCAAAATTGTATGAAAAATCATATTATCCATACTTCTGTGAAATGTGAAACACAAACACGGGTCACCAGTCACTCTCGTTTTACATAACATGACAGCTGTGCAAAACGAAGGCAACCGATAACACATTTATCCATTAATTTTTGTTTTTATTTGATAATAAATATTGTTGTGTAAAAATTGTTATGAAAACTGCATAGATAAGTCAATCAATTTTTATTTCCAAATAGTTTAATACTGAACAGCTTTTCTATCTCAATAACAGTCAACAAAGTTAGGTTTAGAGGCTGGTAGTAGAAAAAAGACATTACGTAGTATTAGACCGGTAGTCCAAGACATGTGTAAAGTTTATCATTTCAAATTCCACCATCGAGCTTAATGTGGAAACAAGTAGAATGAGGGCACTATGAGGGAAAGCAATACATGAAGTTTCCAGTGAACTGACCGTAGCAGCAACTAAAGTTTTCGATATAATTGAAGGATATTTGATTAGATTTTGTGCGTCTTGGGGGAGAAATACACACTACGAGAAGTACCTACACGGTAAAATGGACAAGCTGGAAAATATGTTTCCAAAATATCCACAATAGCGGACATAGTTTTAATAAGGTGTGTTTGATAGGTACTACTGTGGAGTATACATTTCATATTTTTTGACTTCACTTTAACTGTAGGCCAAAGAGCAACTATTATTGTTGCAAGAAGGTATCTTCACATTGGAACCAAATCAAAGCTTTCGTGGACCAAACATGACTGGTTCAATGCTATATGTAAATTACCAAAAGCGTGGGACTTGAAATAGCGGCATTTAATAAGAGATGCCTCAAAAGGACTGTGAGGTTTTCACAGGTCATTATGAAGCGGTGTTTTTTGGGAACTTAATACAATATTGAAGACACAGTGAACGCAGTCAAAAACCAAAATATCCTCGAACATTCAATTCGCCTAACTGGTTGTGAAGAGTATTTGAAAAAATTGAAAATATTAACGCCCTGTTTGTTTATTTCAGATGCTTGTGTTTTTATATACAGGGTGTCTCAAAATTGACGCCCGTCCTTTCAGAATATGAATCGGGGGGCTAAAGCGAATTGAAACGTAGGAATAAAAAAATTGCGTTATGTCCATGGTTACAGAGTTATTGACAAAAAACAAAGATCTAACATTCAATGTTTGAAATTTATTAAAAACGAATATTTGTCACAAATCAAGAAATTAATTTATGAAAGGTGTTCAAACAAATCGCCTCCTATTTCAATGCAAATATTTGCACGATTTATCATTGAATCACGAACCCTCTGTAGCATGTTTTCGTCTATAAATGTCACAGCAGCGTGAATACGAGCTACTACATCTTCCGCACTCTCAACAGGTTCAAAGTAAATATTTTCTTTTAAAAATCCCCAAAAGGAAAAATCTAATGGATTTAGATCTGGAGATCCAGGAGGCCATAGTACGGGTCCACCTCTTCCAATCCAACAGTCGGGGAATGTTTGATTTAGTAATGTTCTCACTTGTCTACTCATTTGTTTTTAGCTGACTTCGTTTTCAATAGTGTAAACATTGAATGTTAGATCTTTGTTTTCTGTCAATAACTCTGTGACCATGAACATAACGCATTTTTTTATTCCTACGTTTTAATTCGTTTTAGCCCTCCGATTCATATTTTGAAAGGACGGGCGTCAATTTTGAGACACCCTGTATAACAACATACGTGATCTTGAAATTAACTACCAGATGCATAATATTAATACAAGTGTAATAATCTGCCTTCTGCCTCTGACTTTTCCTAAAAGTAATATTACTTTCGAATCCCCTCCTATAATTGGACCACGATTTTTTTATAAATAACCATTATATATTGAATCAAGTGGAAAAATGAAATTATTAAAAATTCCACTTCAAACGTTTTAAGTGGATGTGTGTTTTCATTTAGTGTTTCACCTCAGCCCCTTGGGCTTATCGTGGATCCTCCTAGTATTCTGACTACAGCCTATTTAGCCAGTCCGTTCCCTGTATTAGCTTATACAGATTCTTAGCTGGTTGTTTGTATAAGTCTTCTGGAGTCATTTCGGGTCTACCATACAGTTTCTGCCTCCTGTGGTCGAGCGTCTCACAGTTGCATGATATATGCGGAGCTGTTTCGGTGTCCCTTTTGCATCTCCTGCATGTAAGGTCTCCGTTATACAGCCCTATTTTGTTCTGGTGTTCTTTTGCGGAGATATGTCTCGTAAGTCTGTTATGGCGCGTAGTTTGTTCCTGCTCATTAAGAGCAGTTATTCCGCTATTTTTTCAGATAATTCTTTCACAAATTTCTTTCCATTAGTAGTTTTAGTAAAGGTTTTGTATATGTATGTTGAAATGGAATAATTATTGAAAAATGGGTTGGTATATACGTATATAGGTAGGTATATACGGTAGTAGAAAAAATAATGTTCCTAACTTATGCGTAAAGTGTCTTTCCCGCACTTGACCGCTTGCCCGAACTCCGCTCTGCGTCGTTGGGGTCAACTGCAGTCGCTTATTAGGGAAATAACTTTTCCGGGACGGATACAGAGAATAGTAATTCACGCAAGTAGGCCGGAAAATATGTTTTTCCTTTGACAAAGAGACAAAATTCTGAGTGAGTTCTGGAAGTCTATGAATTCAAAAATTAAAATTCGAGCAATTGCTAATATTGAGGGATTCAATTTGTTTGAAGTGCTTGGTATAGTCAAATTGTTGGAGGCAGAACTTCTCACAACTAATTTCTGTCAGCCGTCAATCCCTTGCTATGGTAACCACGTGATTCTATCCGGCAAAGACCGGAAAATGCTACTTTCTCAAAGAAAGAGCGTCCAGGAAGTGGATACATAACGGACGGTTGCCGAAAAATGCGTTTATTGGCATCTACCAAGTACAGCCATACAACTAAATTTACCAGAAAATGGATGGTAGACCATAACTTCAAGGTTTTGTCACATTTCTCAAGCAGCCCGGATATTAATGCACTAGAAACACTTTGAAACAAAATCGAACAATGCCAGGGAGATAATCCTTAGCGTACCCTACCATCGCAACAATGGCAAAAATTGCAAGAAGTAGAAGCTAATTTCACCCTTGAACTTTGTGAATATCTAGTGAATATGATGCCCAATAGGGTACAGTTTATTATTCAAGCTAATGGCGTTTTTACGACAATAATTTTTATATCAATTTGTTGAGAATCATTTGTTGCAATATTCAGTTGTCAGCATATTTTCAAATATCAAAAATCTACTGAATCGTAATCAACAAGAAATATATAGTTAATTTGTGAAAATAATTTCATACATAATCATCAAAATGTTGGTAATTACATATTTATAATTTAAATGAAAGGTTTTAGGTTAATTACTATTTTAATCACGAATTAAGTGGTTTTTTCAACATATTGTTATTAGGGCTTGTATATGTACAAATTACTATTTCAAATGTGTTCCACGATTACTATTTACCACGAAATCAAAAATTCACCCACACGAAATGTATCTAGAAAATGCAATCAATATAAATAAATTATTGACCTCTTAACAAAACAAGGTTTCTTTTTTATATCAACCATCACAAATGACTATTGTGAACATGAAATGTAAATATATACATTATCATTTGTTTACGTTTTTGAATATGTGTGGTTGCAATGTATTTGCATAATTTTTTTATCTCGAAATAAAGTCGACCTTCAATTGTGTCATCTGCGTATATTTACACTCAAACAAAAATTAATCTTCAGTCCTACTTAATACTTCATGAGCTACAGAATAATTGGAAATATGATTAGTGAAAACCATAATCACTTGTTGTTTTATGTCTATTAACAAAAGACTCATGTATGTAATAAGAGATTTGTTGTAACAGTTTCAATTAAGTATAAACTTTATGATTAAAAATCTTAAAATGATTTGAGTCATAATGTGAATGAAAAATAATTCTTAAACAAAACAATTTTAATTTGTTAAAATCTACATAATATTTAAACTTAAAGTTGTGACGCGTCTCGCTAACACAGTAACTTCATCAAAGGAATGAATCAATAATGAGAAATGATTGATTTATACTTAATATTAATTTATACGAATATTTACAATAAAATTATGATCTATTTAAGTGGAAATAAAACGAAAAAGTGAAAAAATGCGTCAGAATATGGGATTAACTAAAGTATTTAACAACTAAACCTTACCTAAACAATTTGTTACTTTAGTTAATCCAATATTCAGACACATTTTTTTCCTTTTTTTTATTTCCATGTAAATAGATCATAATTTTATTGTTAATATCCGTATAATTTAGTATTAAGGCACTCTATAAATTGAAAATTCGTTTGATAAAGCTACTGTGTTAGCGAAATGAGTCACTGCTTTAAATTTGAATATTATGTAGACTTCAAGAAATTAGATTTGTTTTATTTCATAATTTAGTATGGATCTACATCAAGTGAAAGCCTCATCTATTTAATTTTTGAAAAATGATTTATTTTCTTGAATTGTTTTCTTCTGGGTTAAAGCTGAAGTTGAATTTTTTCAAATTAAAATCTATCTATATTTATTGTTCAGAAGAATATTTTTGTTGTTACTTGTGATACAGCTGTTTCATCTAAGTATAAAGCAGAAATGGCTGTTATGGTAAGCAGAGTCCTGAAAAGCAAAATTGGAGCTGTAGTCCAACTGAATGTACACTGTACAGTCCCAGTGAGACTTATTATCATTTGTTGTGCCATTTCGTAGTTGGACTAGTCTATTATTCACGACAATAGACAACCTTTCCACAATTGAAATACCATTCTGAGCTGGAGAATGTGATCTAGGTTCAGAGGATTATAATAGATCTGAAAAGGCTGGAGTGGAAAAGGCCGATTAGCCATCACATCAAATTCAATCAATATCAACCTTGTGTAATCTTCGACATACAGTTTCAGTTGGAAAAGAACATCAAAATAATTATTGATTTATAATAGACAAAACCTGGATGAAGGAAGCAGTTGATAATTTTGGGAATAAATCTAATATTATTTGTATGAGCATTCTTTGCTTTTGTGAAGCAGTTCATTTATTAGAAAAGTGGAATTTTCAAAAAGTATTCTGGAAAACGAAAAAAAAAATAAGACCAACCTCGTTCTAGTCATAGTAGAAAATGGACTGTGCCATTATGTTATAGTTATTATGCGTCAAGGTAGAAAAGTGAAATGCTTGAAGTACAACTGAATGTACAGTTATAGTGATTAATATTTGTTGTGCCATTTCGTGGACTAGCTGGCCTAGTCTATTGACGGCGATGAACAACCTTTCCAGAATTGAAATAGCAGTGAATTGAGATAGCAATGAAAACATAACAAACGGCAACCGTAGAGGTGACTCTCATGGCTTTAAAGCGATAGTAGAGACTGGGATAGAAAGATATGTGCCAGAAATTACACGCTTTGGAATCCTTAGCAGGTATATCTCAAGCAGAAATTTACGCCATATGAAAATGTGCCAAGTTCGATATTGATGCAATCTCTAGGGGGTCCGCGTGAAAACTAGTGGTGCCTTCTCTGGTGATTTTTTTCATACGTTAGATCAACTAAATTTCCTGTAGATCACAAATGTGGATAACTTTCCACTTTGCCGAGCGGTCGTCAAGAATACCACTCCAAAAAAGTACTAGCACCTGAACTATTTATTTTGATGCGTATACGCCAAAAAGCTCACTTGTAGAGGATGCGGCCCCAGTTGGAGGTGTAGTTTGTGTGTTTTGACATGAGGTGTATCTAATCCTGATGGTTGTCAATGTATTATATTATATAATATTTCAAAGACAAATAACATATGGTGCAGTCGTTAAGCTGTCTCTGAGTTAAATTGAATAATAATTCAAATATCAGACGACGAAAAATGCAGACTTCAACAACAAGAGATTCAAGTGCATGGAGAGATCAATCAAATAGTTTCCTCACTTCAATAAAATAGTCGGAAATCGGTAAAAAAGATTCCCTATCTCTTCCTCTCGGCATATCACACTTATCAACACTACAATACAATGGAATAATAGGTGTGTTCTTTTTGACTGAGATCTCAGTTAATCTCAGCTCACATAGGTAATGTGCGCGTTATTTTTTATTTACTCACTTGGAAGTGAGCTGAGATTTTTCCTCCCCCTTCACCGATGCTGAATGTGTTGTAAGGGGGTATCAGTTGGACTTGAGTCGGAAATAAAGTGGAGGGGTTGAAACGTGGTTATAGGAGATATTCCAGATAGGTCATATGTTTTATGTCTCTTATTCACGCATGCGTTGGCAGATCGCTCGTTTCAATTGAGTAGGTCGTTCTTTTTGGTGTTTATACACATCAATTCATCTCAGATCACTTCAACTGAAGTGAGCTGAGATCTCAGTCAAAAAGAACACACCTATTATGGCCAGCCTGTCAGTGACGTCATTCTGGAATGGTTACAGAACCAACTTTCTTTATTTATTCTTTTATTCAACGTCGGTCTATTTCTGCGACTGAGGCTAATCACCGACGCCGGGAGCTCTCTACCCCTAATTGGAAATTTTGGCAAACCCACTAGTATTTCAACCAGTGGCAGCGTTCTTTAACGTGTCCAACATCCACGGACTCGGGACCTGGGTTTCACGTCTCCTCCGAAAGTCGGCATATCCACAATATACCATACCTCGTGCTCATTGGTATAATGCCCAACCAACTTCAACGCTTGTTTTTCACAGCAATATTTGGTCCAAACAATATTCTCTTAGCCTATATCCTAATAGTTGTGTCTCACCCTGTATATGAGAAATTCAATTGATCAAATTGTATATTATTTCATGCCGATGGAAAATACTGAAAAAAGGAGATGATGCCATGATACATTAGGTTATACCTACTGCAATTTTAGGAAAAACGTGTCTTAAGATTCCAATGAAAATTATTTCACGTTTCTTGACACGTTCTAGGAAAATTTATGCAGTGGAGTTTATGCACAAGTTATTTTAGAAATTAATCAAAGTTCAGTTATTGTGAAGACTAACTTCTCATCGACAGCATTTTCCTGAAGCCTTTCGATTCGAACGTGAAAACATTCAAAAGGTCACGTTTGAAGTATTTTCTCAATCCGATTGTGTTAAAAAAACAATTTCAATATACACAAGGAATGTAGGTTAAGGATTTTTTTTATCTGGGTGGTTGCAGCAAGTTCGTAATATTTACCGAGAGCCTGCATATTGTTTAAACGTTTTTATTGTACAGGATGTTATTAATACAAAAAAACTGGAACGGTGGTAAAATTTATTATCGAGATGAAAGTCAAACAAAATTTGTTTACGTACCTCATAACATAAAAAGATACTGGGAAAGTTTTGTTCTTATGAATGTTTATGCACGAGATTATTATATCAATAGCTGGAGAGAGTGCAAACAAAATATATTGAAAGTATTCAAATTTACGATGAACTCACAGAAAATTTGAAATACACATGTATTGATAAGGCCAATGCAGGAAAACTTATACCAAGTGAGTGAGTATTTGAAAAATATAGGACGTTATATTTACTTCAGGATGTCAGATGATGAGCAACTAATATGATGAGAAAACCATAATCTGCTAGCGGCCAGAGGTTCCCAAACTTATTTAGTATAACGCTTCCTTTGAAAATTAGTTATTTTGTAGCGCCCACAGCTTTTTGCACCTCGAAAACCTCAATAACTTATTAGACTCGACTGAAGTTTTTAAAATTAATATAATGTGAAAAGTGATTCTAATGATTTTCAACAATTCGTTCAGTAACGTACAAACGATTTTTATTGTCAGTTAGTCGCATTGTAACAGCACTAAAGCCTCGTGCACACAAATATGACGATTAAGTCTTCGGCAGTGGGAACTCATCTCCGACACTTGCAGAGACGAATCATTTTCAGTGTTTGATACACATAGCTGAATATTTCAAGACATCAATAATAGCGTTGTGAACGCATTGAAAATAATATTTGATATATTTTTAGTTTATTTTTCATACAATAGTACGTAATAATATATAATACAAGGTTAGGTTGGGAACTAAACGGAAACCACAGTTACTAGAGGTGATTTTAAGTCGATTTAGCTGAAAATTCCCTCAATCCGAAAATGCTTCCTAAGGGAGCTACAGCCCTTTGAGTTTTCTTCGAATTATTGGAAAATATCGTTACTTAAAATATTCAAACTTGGTATAATCAATAAACAGTTACAAACCAGTCGTTCGCTGTAAATAAATTTTTTTCAGATCCATCACAAGCGTGTCAGACGGGAGGACCAACAGGTATTTTTATTGAAAAACGTTTATTTTCAAGTTTTTCATGTATTCGACACCGAATTTGGAAAATTCAAGATAATTTTTATGAAAAATGTTGTTGCTTTTTTCTAATCGATATCATGAACCGTTAAAGTTAAAAATAAATCAAAACTTTTGGTGTTTCTTACATAAAACCATGTTAAATTATGAAATTTTATCTGTAATATCAAGTTGGTTTTGAAAAATCTACCAAATTTGACAATGTGTCAAAATATTTTGATTTTAAACAGTTGTTATTTTTATTGTATGTGGAAGGTGGAAAATAATAGTTAATTTGATCAAAAGGATTTATTTTTTTGAATGAAGAATATGCTGATAATATGCATTAGGTTATGATGAAGTACAATGTAACGCTCGTGCAGCATAGCGAAGATATGCGGAATAATTTCCAAACAAAAGGATCCTCCTTGCGCAACCTTCATGGCTGTACTCCAAAGATCAAGAGACAGTGGCTGAGTAGTACCTGAAAATACTGATACTGATAGACTACCTCGAGAGTACAATTTGTGTACGAAAATGCAATCTTGCATATTTTAATTTTTCTTTTTTTTTTCACTTTCCATTTCCAACTGATTATACCTACTAACAATAACAAAACATTCTGACACTGACAAGTGACAACCAAAAAGTGGTTGAAAAAGGCAAAACTTTTATGGACGAGAAATTGAATGATCAATTTGCGGTGTTGCCAATACAAATATTCATCGCATACGAATACATTTTCGTAGATGGTTCAAAAATACGATCATCGAATCGTGTGCGATTTTTTTCTTTCGAACTAAATCGCATACGGAAAATTTAGATTGATCTCCAAAATACAGACTCTGATATGACAATGAAATACGAAGACAATATTTTGTTTGAAATCGAAAATAATCTTGAGGTAAGCACTAGAAGAACGACTGGTTTAATTGTTTATTGATTATACCAAGTTCAAATACTTTGAGTAACGGTATTTTTGAATAATTTGGGGAAAACTTACATAAGGACGTCTTCTTAAAAGTGCCTTGGGAAGCATTTTCGGATGAAGGTAATTTGAGCTATATCGACTTTTAAAATCACCTTTAGTAACTGTAGTTTCCGTTTGACAGGAGAGCTTCTGGACACCCTGTATAATTTGTGAATAAAAACAAATTAATAGATGTTTTGCAACAAAATGGCCATTCTGCACTCGTATGAATTGCAGCACTTGCCTTTGGCTCGTACTGCAAATTTCATACTCGTGCGAAATGGGCATAATTTTGTGCTCATTGCATAGTATATACTATTTTGTGTAACTCCTGTCATTTTATGGGACCTCGCTCACCCAGCTACGCTAAGCTCGCTCGTCCTGCAACAATTTCACTCGTTGAACAAACTGATGCATTTCATAACTCGTTACATGAATGGATATTTCATAACTCCTGAAAATTTTTTTTATATATATAACTCAGCATTTACACAATGGCTTAAAGATTTCAATTGGAATTCATGAATTATTTCAGTAACAACAATTATTACAATAACTGTGTTGTATATTTTAAATATTACCTTGACATTGAAATTAATTTACAGTAACTTAAAATCCTTTGTATTTATTAATAAATTTAATTTTATCAAAAAAATCTATATTCTATTGCGCAGTTGGGGTTCGAAGAAACTTCTAGAAAAGTTTATAGAAATTATGTAGGTTGTTGATATTAATGAATATAAGACCCAGAACTAGTCTTCAGGATCATTATTATTACCAAGCCACGACTGGACCTGATGGTAGACTCGGAAAGTATGAGAGTGAGCTGTGTCTTGTGTTGGAGGAAGTGGAGATATGTCACTGCCTTGTCGAAACATTTTTAAAGCTCGTGGAGATCACCAGCCTCGGTATGTGAACTGTTCTACTCGCTTCAAAAAATGCTGCTTTCGTCACTCGTAAAACAATATACTATCCAACTTTCTACTTCTTTTTCGAAAGTAGTGTTTTGAACTTTTTTCATTCTATTTATTGTTTTCCAATAAAAACGATCTTTATTCAGTATTTTATATCGCTGTAACACAAAGTCGAATTTAAATGTAATGCTCTCTTTTCACCATCACGTACAGTAGTTACAGTATTCAAATTACCTCAATATAAAAATATGTATTTTTACTAGGAAAGAATAGGTGATGATTATGAGTATGAAATGAAGATGTTATTGGAAAGTAACAAAAGACGTTTTTAGAACACAATAAATCCAAAGGATATTCTCTTGATGATAAAATGAAAATGTTCCTCTGAATGAATGAATTAAAATGAGCCCTCATAGTATGTATTACTATGATGAAAACGGGGCTCATATTTATGTCCACAAAAATATTTTTCGATGAAAAAAACATAGTTACTCCAGCTAATATCACAAAGTTAACTTCTCTCTTCAATTTCATTTTGCCTATCCGGTCTCTTCTGACCTCTTTTATTTCCATTAGTTACATAAATATGAACAATTTTTTAATAATATTTTTCAATTGCAATTACTTTCTTGATTTGTCTCCAATCTATTGTGTTAGTTTTTTTTCGACAACATTTTCAATTAACTTTTTATGTGGAATTTCAGGAAAGTATTCCATCTTTATATTTTTTCCAATATCCCTTATCGTCCATGTGTTAATAATAGATGAAAGATGTCGGCTATACATTAAACATTATACTATTCTATAATGGTATCAATTGAGATAGACACCTAAGATACAAATACATTTTTATTCGTAACAAGTTCGCATCCCATAGAAATGCGAATCCCAGTATTTGGTGAATTTAATATGTCTTTGACAATCTCTGGCAATGTATATGTGTATTTATGTATTTTTGGGAAAACATCCACAAATACTTAAAAGATCTATTTTACCCCCTTGCTTTACTTAGTTTCTGAGGAGTGTCCTATTTAGGATATCTGCAGGCTCCAACTCAGGTAAATCTTCCTCTTCTATCCAGTAATCTCACAAGTACTGTGCTCTAGAATTCTGCAGTGCTGTGCTTTTGAAAAGTATGTAGATGGAGGTTTCTTCTTCCATGCCACAATATCTGCATTCTTCTTCCTCCACTATTTTGAGCTTTTTAAGGTGCCTTTTCAGGTGACAATGTCCCGTTAGGATCCCCGTTGAAACTCTTACCGCAGTTTTACTTTGACTTATCCATTCATTCGATTTCAACATGTTGTAGTCACCCACAAGAATCTTTGATTGTCTAAGCCCTACTAGATCTTTCCAATGGTCAGAATTTCTTCCAATATTACATTTGGGCTGATTTCACAAAAAGGTTCAGGCCTCCAGAAAGGTATTCCAGTTCCCCTTCTTGCTAGTTCATCTGCTGTTTCATTTCCTTCTATTCCAGTGTGTCCTGAAATCCATAGTAAGGTAACTAGATTGTTCTCGCCTAGTTCATTGAGTTTGTCTAGTGTACCATTGAATGACATTCTTCCCAAGTCTTGTAATGGTATTTGGACCCCATTCCTTCCTGTTGCTCAATTCTGTGAAGAATTTCTTCGAAAAGTTGTACTTTTCCATCATACCGTCTTGTGGCATCTCTCAGGCTGTCTGATTCCTAAGAAGTGAGGAGGTGGTTTTTTTTAATGATTTCCTCTCTACTTAATCTGTATCTTGTTATTTCTGCAACATTTTCCACCACCATATGTAAAGGGGTGAGGTTGACTTCCATGGCTGCCGTTGGGCATGTTCTCATTGCTCTTGTAATGCATATAAATGCTAGTCTTCGAATTTTTGGGAGGTTTTCTCTTGTCGTTAATAGGCTAGCTCCACTACTCCACGCAATGGCTCAATAAGTGATAATTTCTTTTACTATGGCAGTGTATATAGAGCTCAGGATTTTTGGGTTACAACCCCAATTTCTCCCTTCTAGATTCCTACACACCATTAGAGCCATTTTCGCCTTGTAGGTAATCTCCTTCTCGTGATTGTTCCACAGGAGTTTACTGTCTAGAATTAAACCTAGATACTTGACTTCTTGTCTCCATTTAATCTCGTTCCCATCAAGTTTCATGGTTTTGAGGTTGAGTTTTTTTTCTAAGTAAAGGGCTATCAAGATGGTTTTAGTGGGGTTGATGCTAAGTCTCACTTGCCTACACCAACTATTTGTATAGTTCAGACCCATTTGTACAATACCACAAAGGGTGTTTTCGAACTTTCGCCTGGCTATTATAACAATATCTTTGGCAGGATAAGCTTAGATCCGTCAAACCACACAGGCGTTCGTCAACCGTCAGACTCCACATTAATGGGGATGCTACTCCTCCCTGTGGGCATCCACTGGTAGTGTGAATAGAGACAATGTATTTGCTTCTCCTTGTCTCTGCTACTCTTGTGGTGAGCAGTTTCGTCATCCATTTGGATGTTGTGCCGTCTACACCTCTTTTGCTTAATACTCTTTTGACCGCCTCATGAAAAGTATTTTCAAAAGCAACTTCTATGTCCAAAAATGCACATACCACAATTTCTTGGTTTTCTAGAGCACCTTCGTCAGTTGTACCAGTGCAGTCTCCGTAGATCTGCCTGTCCGGTAAGCAAGCTGATATGGGTGGAAAGGTCTTTTTAGGATTACCGTTCTGATATGGTTGTCAATAGCTTTTTCCATCGTTTTAAGCAAAAACGACGTTAGGCTAATTGGTCTGAAGGATTTGAGATTTGTTGTGTCCTTTTTCCCCAGTTTTTTGTTTTTGGGAGGAATGTTACTATTGCTTTCCTCCATGCTTTTGGTATTATAACCGACTAATTCTAACCTCTTGTCCTTGCTGGAGTGGAGCGATGCTGAGAAAATTCCATCTGCTCCCGGTGCCTTGAAGGTCATGGATAGCTTTGTTGAACATTTAGGTTCGGAAAAGTGTCATGTGTTCTTTTCCAATAGTTATGAAAATAATCAAGAAAAGGCCTGCTTTACGTAAAGATTTTGTGTAGAAAAACGGGTTTTGCATAGTACTTGGGGAAAAAATAATTCACCGTTGAAGCATAACATGAATCAGTTTCCATATAATAATCATGGAGTTTTCCAAATAATTTAATAAAATAGGTACCGTTTGTCATTGGTATGAATATGCAGATATCGGCCATGTTGAGATGTGATAAAATGGGTAATTTATCAAAATGGAGCACTCTGAATAAAAATGAAATTCATTAAAAACTACAAAGGCGTTCTCTTGGGATTTTGTAAAGAACAGTTCCACGCCATTTTCTTTAATGGTTTATAAATGGAAAGCTAAACCCTATAAAAGTTCTAAGAAGCTGTTCAAAAGCCATTTTGAATTTATAACAATCATCTCAGAATACGTTTGAAAATCCCTTTGCCGAATTAAAACTGCAGCTGTTGACTTGAATAATATATAGAATCTATACGTTTGCTGGAAATAGATTTTCCTGGAAAAATTTAAACAAAAATAATATACTCTCATACTAGAAGCAGCTTAACTAATTCCAAATCAATTTAAATAACTCATTTATCAACAATTACATCAGTCTAAAAATCAGTCATCATTAAGCCGAGCTCAGGTTTTTGATACAACGTGCTAACCGGAAGAAGTATGGAAGAAATAAATATTCTCAATAAAATCGTTAAGTATATGGATATCATTCAATCTACCATTCATTCGAGGGCCATTTTCAATGGATTTCAAGCCAGTTTGGAAGGATGTCTAGGCGCCTTTAAATCCAAGCATCCACGTTGAATCTTTTCATGTGACGGGAATACCAACTTTTATACAATTTTCCTGAGATATTTGTCTACCTACAAAACTCAGTATACAAATTAATCGATTATATACAACCATCCCCTAAAATCAGACCCAGAACATCGCAGTCATCTCCAGAAATGCTATATCCTGAATAGAAAAATACTAACAGTTTAAACTCACGTGAAGCTTCACAAAGCTCCTCTATGGACCATAAAACGCCACTATTAAACACAAGGCTAAGCAGCTACAACAAAAACGCCTAGCATAGTCTTCCGACAAAAATACAGAGATCTGATAAATCCTCATGAGTTCGACAAAATCCTCTACACCGACGCCTCCAAAGAGGTTAATTGTTCTAGATGTGCTGTTACTACAATAGATACAATAGTAGCATACAAACTCCCTGACTTATGCAGTATACACACAGCTGAACTATATGGAGGAATATTCGAGGACTCTACTACAAGATAACAATAAACTTGCCATATGTACACTCTCTCATTCATCAATATACTCCATCAGAAAAAACTACTCACAACATCTCTTAGTGCAAAATATTATCGACAACTGCCATCCCCACCGCACTAGAGGTATCTCTGTGAATATCATCTGGATACTTCCCCATGTAGGGTTAACTGGTAACGAATGTGCAGACCTAGCAGCGCAACAAACTTGCTCCTCCGACCTGACAGTAGAGCAAATTCAACTACATCAAGATTTAAATTTGGCAACCGGACAAACGATGATACACAACACAAAACTACGTACAATTCAACCCACAGTTACCGCTCAGAAGATGCCTTCATTAACAATAAAGCACAAAAGTATTATAAAAAGACTCACCCGGCTAACCAATGGTTATCTGATGTCTTCACAAAATCATCCTAGCTGTAAATTCTGTGATAGTGCTAGACATACTATTGAGCACATACACATATTTCAAATACTACAGCTTAACTTGTCGCAAATACAAGCTTAGTGGAACTCTCAAAAACATTCTTGGACTACCTAAACAGTTTATTGCTGTGATTCAATTCCTTATGGCCGTATTCACCATCTTCAACTCTAATCATGATTAGGTAATTGTGATTAAATAAGTAATCTTGATTAAGTCAAATTGCTATTCACCAAATTTTTGTTTGGTAAAATTAAGAAATCAGGGGTTAACTTTGATTTACAACTTGGCAACATGGATATTTTCTCACTGTCACCACTCAAAATACGAATGTTTACACTTTACATTTTTAAAGATCGATTTAACCTTACTGGATTGTTACTAAAAAATAACAAAATTATGGAAAAAAAAACCTTTTACTTCAAAGTTACTTGGTATTTTATTTGGGACTACCCTACTGGGGTGGTATAGTCATCATACTAATTACCAATAGACTTGATCAGTCTAAATCTTTTAAAAAAGTTGTATTCATCCATTGTTTGGAAATAATTAGTTCTTCCCCACTAAATTCTAGTAAAGTCATCTGCAATAATGTCCATAACGTCCAAATCATCGTCATACACAGCTGATCTTCAATATTTTCCTTGTTCCAGAAAAAAATAAACCAACGAAAAATCAAAAATTGTAAAGGACAAGATAAATTTGTAGGTTTGGGTTATATTGTTTGATTGTTATGTTCACTTCTGTCAGAATAAACGGCGATTATCTTTAAAACCGCTCAAATTTGGCCGATTAAGTTAATTTCTTGTTTAAGCACTAATTCTCTGATTAAAAATTTGGTGAATACGAAATTAGCTGCCTAACCACAATTAAAAGTTAATTGTAGATATTTCACTTTGGTGAATACGGGATTTAGAGACTGTAAACTGTTTAATTCAATTTAATTCCTATAATGTGATTGATTGTACAATAGTTCCCGTGTCAGTGACAACTAATTGCAAAGACACGTCCATTTCAATTAAAAAAAAAGTAGACCATGAAATTGTACAAGTCATAATTAAAATTTACGATTTGTTCTGTATCATGTACATACAATTCAAAAGAGGGAAACAATAAATAATGATATGGACTGGACAATACTATTAACTGTTAGTAGTTATATGAGATTGTTGTTGCAGTGAACTGCAGTACCTACCACAAAAAACAATTTCTGAGACAGATGAATATGAAGTTGAAGACTATTTTTATTACATTTGACTTGCGCTGATTTGCTTTATAGGGACCACCATCGAAATATATCGTCGATTGGGGTAGGACATATTATTTGATGCTAAATGATTGCGCTGTCCACTGTAACAGATTTATAACCAAGTACTTGAATAGAACTACTTAGACCACTTGATAATTGGCAGTGGAACTATCTTATTGCCCCTGCGACCATCAGATCTGTCACCTTTAGGGTTTTTGGAAATTTAGTATTCATGTTCGAGATAACACAAAAATTTCAAAAAATTTCTCATTACACCCGCAATTGTTTCGTACACTTTTTACACCCAATTGAGGTATTGTCTTTAGAAAACGGAAGGAATTTTCATTAAAATTCCTTAAATTTGCTTAATTCCTCTCATTTTTAATACTTTTTTTATTCGTTTTGAAATTGAGAATGATTTGATCCTATTATTTTCACCTACCATGATTTAATTTCAGAATTTAAGTCACATGTTTTCAGGTGATACGATTTTGTTTTGGCATCCACTTTTTCAGAATTTTCTATTTTTTTCCCATCACATCCGGTGTCAGTAACGGCGCAAAAACCTGTGAATATAGTAGTAACACAGTAGTGATATGGTATTCGCTTAAAATAGGTCGGATGTATTCAAAGTTGGTTTGTACTCTATACTGCAAAGGATGATTATTATCATTATGCCGAATAGGAAAGCAGCGATAGAGTTGGGATGGAACCTAAAAGAACCTAATGAAATTTTGTGTTAACCTACAAAATGTGAAAACTTTACGATATTGATGTGAAGTCGAATGTCAACAACTTTGCGCATACAACTGAATTTTCACGTGACTTTTTATTTTATGAAATTAAGTCTGCATATTATGATACTTTTAAATTTGTTAAAAAACTTTTTCCCATTTATTTACTGCATCAATTGCCAGGGTTATATATACAAAAATATTGAATACAGCTGAATTATGTATTTTGTTAAATAACAAGGAAGTTTATCACGTCCATTTTTAAAACTAGGTAATCATCAACTTGTTCAGGTAATTGTGCTATCGTTCTGCCTTGATGGTACTGTGGACAGCTTGATAGGAGATGGCTAGAGGAAAGTTGTACGTTACATCTTGTTGGTTATTCCATGGTTATAAGGTGTGGATGCGTTTATGCTGTAGGACCAATACGGAGGCGGTTGATAATAATTTTGTTTTTCCTTCCCCATGAAAGAGGTAGCTTAGATCTCACTGAAGGTTTGATTTCTTAAAGCGTTATTCACGTTCCACAATTGCTGCCAGGTGTAATAAATATGGTCCTTTATGGTAATTTTAATGTCTGATGAAGGAAATAAGTATTATTAGTGGGATTGGTGATTGAATTTTGGCTATTTGGTCCACGTTCTCATTGCCTTCGATTCCTACATGTGATGGAACCCAGAGAAATTTTATCCCATTGTTTTCTAGTAGCAGATTCTGTGAATCTTCCTTAATTTCTGATAGGAGGGTATTCTTGGGATATATTTGTTTCAATCCCTGTGGAGCGCTTAATGAGTCCGTAACAATGAGTACATTAGAATTAATACATCTGCAAAGTTTTAGTTATTCCTTCAATGCGTACAGCTCGGCAGTGAATATGCTGCATTCCATCTGAGTTTCGAAGTTACGAAGTGTTTGTCATGATAGACAGCTGCAACTACTCCATCCTCATTCTTGGATCTATCGGTGAAAATAAGTTTATGACCTCGATATTGCGCTATCGTTTCTAGATACTTTGCTTCAATAATTGATTGGGAGTGAAAATGTTTTGGATATATTTGTAAGAAGAAATCTATTTTAGGAATAGATAGTTTCCATGGTGGGTGATTATTTAACTTCTACATAATCTTAATTACTTCAAAATAGTTTGATAATAATAATAGTTTTTATCCAATTATTTCGAAAAGTGTATACACTATGATAACAGTAAATCACAACATATCATTATAAGTCGGTACTTTTCAATAAATATTTTTTTAAACATCTAATTGAATATTATTCGAAGTAATTAACCGTTCCAGCTGTATTGAATCATTGAACTTCTTTTAACAGTTATTTTCCATATTAATTTCCAATCAATAAGCGTAGGCAGGATTCTGAAGAATAGCGAATATATTTTTCATTGAGGACTCCATATTAAAAACAGCAGTATCTAATTATTTATGACAATCTCCGTATGTTATTACTATTATCACATTTATGTTCGCGCGAAGAGACATAAATTCTTATTTTTTATCAAAAGTGTAGATAAGTTACTTGTGGAATAAAAATTTCAAATTTACTGCAAAACTCGCATATATTTACGTTGATGTATAGCCATATCTACACAAAGGTATAACGATTGTTTTTTCAACGCATAGATAAGTGGTTTACACAATAAAAAATCTTTGTTAATCAGTTCAGAGAAATCCATTTAAATCTTTATTCATACAGTAGTACTAACTTACGAGGGACTAATGGGATTTGTTGAAATTTACACGACTAGTAACTGGAACAAATTTAAGTGTCTCCTTCAGAAGGACTGGGCGAAGTTTGTGTAAGAAGCAAATCGAAATACGTTTCATGAGAAGTATCGTTATACCAATACTCACCTATACGCATCAGTAGCATGGAGAAACACCAGCGAAGCAAAAAAAACCACAGGCACAACAAAACATCTCGATTATACAGGCTCTTGATACTCTCTGTACATCCGATCAAACACATCCATAACGACTTAAGACCACAGAAGGTACCAGAGATGGATGCAGAAGTCAAAAGGCTTTTTTAATAGCTCAGATCTTATCCAAACACAGAGCTGAGAGACCTTACGAGTTACACCGCAAAAGATTATAAGAAACACGAAAGACTTGGGGAACAATTAGAGGACTACCCATGGCAAGCAAACTATCAAGAAAACCACACTAAAAAACACAAAAATCATGCACGTGGGTGCATTTGCGCACTTCAAGGTCATTTGGTATACCAAAAAAAAACCATGTGTGTGGGTGAGCAGGAGGTTTAAAAGAACCATGAAATCCAAAAGAAAAGACAAGATAGAACACTGCGAACAAGAGCCTCCCGAAAGCACCGCACTTCTGCTGGAAGGAAGCTTGGGATTCCTGAGAGGTCAGTACTGAAGAAGGCAAAGGGGTCAGCTCTACAGAAGAAACAGGAGTACTCATGTTATGGTCTGCTTCACCAAGGTGAGTAAATCGGACTTCGATGTTAGACAGCGGAAGATTACACAAATAACCGAATGGAAACGCAAGTCGGAGGGACAAGGGAACATAGTCACCTAGCCACCAGAGCCTGGGAAGTAGTTGCTGCTTCTTAGTTGATCGGTTACTGGTTTTGAGAAATAGTTTTCAAATCTAAACGTTAGAATATTTATTTTGGTTTGACAAACGTCCAATCAACCTTGTTTCAGCAAAATATAAGGCATGGATTGAATACCGCAAAACTTGTTCTGACATTGATTATTTATCCTCCAGTAATGTAAGATTAACTAATTGAAAAAAATCTGGGATAGCTTATAAAAACTTCACCGAAAATCTTTAGTCCGTCATTTAAAAACAATCCTTATCGGTTTTGGTCGTTTGTTTATTCCGCAAAGAGTAGTTCCTTCATTCCTGCTCAAATGGTATATGAGAATTTTGAACAGAATGTCCCACAGGAGGTGGTTGATGGACCTGCTTCATTTTTCTTTAAACATTTCGCTCCATCGGGCACCTTCTCTCATCACGACAGTCATAATGACAATCAAAATATTTTAAGAAGGTATCAGAGAATTTTCTGAAAACGAAATCTTAGTGGCTGCTAAGAAACTTAAGGCCAAACAGACAAATGGACCCGATCCAATACCGGCCTTCTTAGTCAAGGACTGTGCGTATACTTTGTGCAAACCTCTCTATAAAGTTTTCAATCTCATTCTCAATCTCAGGAAGTTTCCCGGTTGTTGAATGGTTTCTAGGATTTGCCCCATATTTGAAAAAGGCTTAAACAATGACCTGAATTTTTTTTAATCTTTTAAATTATTTTCAATTTATTCACTCTCTCTTGTGGTATCACTACAGAGTATTTTCAACCTTTTTCCATCAACATGCTTCTATTAGCTCCACCTGTATGTATGTTCCTAACTGACTCCTCTGGACTTCCATGAGGTCATGAGGTGTGTTTTCCAGTTTTTTTAAGTATAATTTATTCGACTGACATCGTAACCACCGAATATTAATTATAGTTGAACCTTTCATTGATTTTGTTGATAAAATTATTCGCAAATAGTAAGTTATAAAATTTTACAATTACTTGGTGGCTGAAGATTTACTTATCAGATGAAAAAAAATGACTACTCACAATTTCCACCAGTACGCGAAATATGTGTGAAACATGATTAAAATATGTGTAATGTATGATATGAATTGCATATTATATATTCCGAAAGATTGCTTGCATTTTTACAATACATTGTATCTCATCTTCCCTTGAAATTTCTGGCCCTTCAGTTATCGATGTTTATAATGCCATTGGTAGATTAGCAGCTATCCAGATATTCATCATCAATGCTTAGATGACTCATGAGAGGTGGAAATGCAGCAGAGATGAAAATAACGTTCTTTGTTACGGAATGTCCCTGGTACAGTTCATGTGAGCATAAGTTTATCAACGGTAATTAACATGTATATATGTGTTTTGTGTACTTTTTAAGTCATCACTCTTTTTTTTCAGAGAATGAACAAGGTAACCTTGCATTCTTATGTAGAAAAAACATGTATGTGATAAAAATATTCAAACTAGAAGATATGTCATGAATCATATAGAAGTGCTTATTATTGTTACAGTTCAGTTCCGCATGGGCTCAATGCCAGTTTCGTTCTGATAAGGATTTTCCATGCATCAATTCACTTTATAAGAACTGAATATTCAAATGGTGAATCTTTTTTGAAATACTGTCAATTATGAAACTTTTCCATGGATAGTATTTTTTGTTGTAATTCATGGATGAACTCCCTTAGTGCTCAGTAATGTAGAATAAGGAAGGGTGAATGGAGGCTCATAGCCACATTGTACATTCTTCCGAGGAGTTGTCCTCATAGGTCATCGTCCTTTCCAGGAAGGTGGACAGGTCACTAAGAGACATCTCCTTTATATCGACAGGTGTAGGTCAAGACTCACCGAAAACACACTCTCTTTTTAACGATAACTCCGGACACTCGCATGCCTGACAGTTTCATCTTCCTGTTCACACATACTGCATAGAAGTGTATTGACTAGCCACATAGTATGGAGGTGTTTCCTTAATTGACAGTGGTCCAACATACTACTGTCAAACGTAGGTTTTCCTGGTCATCGCCAAATATTTCTTTGACGCCAGCTTCACAGGGTCGCCCGAGGTGATCCTGGCGAAACTGCGGCATCCTTTGATTCCATCCCATCTCTTAAGGGATTGAGCACGGATGTGACGTTTGCATAGTTCCCCAATTGTCGAAGTCGTCAGGCCGTAAGTGTCACTGGGTCCTGAAATTCTCAATCCAACCACTTCTCTGGCTGAAGAATCATCAATTTGATTACCTTTACTCCTGTCGTACCCTTCAACCTACCTCAGGATATTAGCCTCGATATAATACGTCTGTTCAAGGCTTGTTTACTCTCAGTGCAGATTGTTGTCTTTTTTTCAGAAACTTTTTTTCTGGTTGGATCTTTGGTGGCAATTGAGATACCAGCCAGTCCTTGCTCGTATTGTTTCCCATTCCCCACTTAATCTCAGGCTTAGTTCTCCACATCCTGAGTCTCCCTTTATTTTTGAGCAATCTGTATATATGGGTTTTGCATTTGCATCATCTGACTCTATGTTCATTTGTATTTTGTAGGGATTGCATCATTGGCAAATTGAAAAACTCGTATCTTATTCTCTTTCTTGAATATGTTTCGGCACTAGAATGACTCCGTATCAGATCTTTTCTACAAATAATATTACGGAAAAACTTTGAAGTGGAAATATTTTTAAATCAAAAATTCACCGGTCAGTTTGAAAAGCATACAAGTTGAGATGTCACTAGCAGCTTTGATCGATTTGTGGAAATGGCAAGGACGAGGCTGAATAAATGCATTATTTTCCATCCAATAATGAGAAGTGAAAATGTTTCGGTCTTTTTGGAGTGGAAAATTATAATTGTAATGCGTTCATAGGTCAAAATTGTAACAGAAAGCGATTATTACCTAGCAGTAAAAATAATTAAAAAACAAGCCTAACTCTAAAGAACATGCAGTAAAAAAACTCTCTTCGGCACAATTTGGATTGAAATTGATGAATTTTCCTGATGATTTCAACGCATAAATAACTATTGCAGCCGACTGATAACATTTACTGCGTATATATTACTAATTAGTAGTTATTTATAATCTGCTAGTTATTGAGTGAATTTCAATAAATTTTGCAATACTTTATTTACATGTTCCTTGAGTACGTCAAGCTGTCTGATATCACTTGTTTGGGTATTTAATTTTAATTCTATTTGTGATCGATAACACAACGCAAATTTTTTACTTAATCACCTCCCATAATTTGATAAACACTCAGGTCTATTTGTTTAGACTCAAGTGTTTCAAAATAGTGTGAAAAATTACATTTGAATAACCGATAACAATTGAGGCCTGTTTTATTTTTGAAAGTTTTTTATTAGATTACTGTAGATTATATTACATTACTCATCATAGATTAAATGTCAAGTAGATGATAATATCTGCAGTAGATAACACCACAGTAGCAATACATGTATAATGTAAATGTGACTGTATTATTGGGCAATTGAGGAAGCAGAGTCTTAACCACTCGTCAAAAATAACTGCTATAAAAAATTGCATTTTTTTTTTAATAATTTTCCAACACTGAACGACGCTCGAACATCACGATAATTCGATACCGACGACCACGTTTTATTTTGTCTTCGTTATTTCACAATCAGGTGATCTACTTTTTTCAGACAGATTTGAATCCCAGTCTAGCTGGATCACTGGGATCATTCAACTATCAAACCTTCGTCCAAATACTGCTCACAAAGAAAATGCATATAATTGAAACCATATAACTCCAATAGAACTTAGAAACCTTAGGAAATAAGTTCACCTTGTTAATCCTGCTATCATTTGCCAACTGCATTACTTGCATCGGCGTATTCCGCAGTCGAGATACAAGCTGATGCACCTCTATGTTATACCAGACAGCACAGGACGTTCATATTATATTGAGTCTTAAGCTGGTCCAAATGTCCCAGACCAAATTTGTACACACAAGGAATGTTCAAATTTGTCTCGACCTGAAAAACACTACTTTCTGGTCTTGTAACGTAAATTACTATTGCCGATCCTTCGCGTCCTTTTATAGTCTTGATAGGCAAAACGTTATTTTCTGGATGGAAAATTGTTCAAAATGTGTGCATTTTTAGGTTGAACTTCCACACCCTTCCAGGGAAACAATTATAATATGAACACCACAAATAGGTGAGGATACTGTTTGAGGGCGGAAAATTCTCAATCCACAGTTTTCGAATTACTTGACCATCTGTACTTTGACGTTTCACATTCCAATGATCGTCAGTGGATGCTGAAGTTGTCTATTATATTTTCCCATTCATTCGGTTTATTCGATAGGCGAAAAACAGTCTGTGCTATATACATACATGCTATTACATTTTCCAATTCAGCGCCTTTTTCATTTCTTTTGAGTTCCTTATGTTGGGAGATATTCAATCCCAGATTTCTCATTATTGATTGGAATCAGATTTTCCCAGAATTGATCTTTTTATTGTGCCATCACTACCGATATCGAACAGAATTGCGTTATTTTCACGGCTATTCTTCACAAATGCCAAAAAATTTCTCACACATTTCCAATATTTTCGGAATTTTTATTATTTTTTCCCTAACACTTTCACTGATATATCCCATGCAAATTTCTCCACTAAAAGGGGAGAGAATTGTCTCTGTTTCAAAAGTCTACCAGAGTTTGTTCATCCTTTGCAGTTGAATTGTTCACAAAATATGACAGCTGAACTGTCGGAAGTAACAAATGAAATTCACGTTATCATTAGTTAAGAAATAAGTTAATTGAGTCATAATTTCGTCTTATTCACTTCATGAATGAGAGATCAAGATGGGCAATGTATGACGTAACGGCAAAGGATTGTTGAAAAAACTCTACCAACATTGATAAAAAAAGTTATTATTATAAAAGTATACCTCGTCCACAATCATCATCAGTTTGAGAAGGATTTAAGCTAATGATTGGAACTGAACTATTTCCATCTTCCAGAAAATAGCCATTTATTATATTATATATCTTTTTCGACAGTTATCTATGACGCAACAATGAGTAGAAAATATCAAAATTATAGAGCTTCTTCAACCATCGTTTGTCGTTACTTCATAATCGGTGACATATTCTGATGTGTTAAACTGACAACTGGTTTAAAAACGCCATGGAAGAATAATCAACAACATGCGAGATATTTCTTCAACAGGGGAAATTAACAATTACTACCGATAACAACCCCATGGCTAATTATCATTCATGTCTTAGTTTCCAAGGTAATCCAAAAATAGCTTCTGTGAATAGGTAGACTTGTCAATTTGACAATCATAAAAAGTATCAGCTGTGAACAAAAATAACAATTTAATCGACCAATTATACCTCATTTAAAAACCAGGAGGAGTGATTTGAATTTAAGTTGGCAATTCTGTACACCTATGATTGGTCAGATTCCACACAGTTTCACACAACACTTTTTAGCATTGACATCAGCTGATAATTTAAATTTTTGATAGTTGTGACAGATAATAGTATTTTATGCAACGAACATGTAATGATAGCCATTAAGACACGAGCATATTGTAGGATACGAAACGAGCCGCAGGCGAGTTTCGTATATAATATGCGAGTGTATTAATGGCCATTACATGAAAGTGGCATACAATATTTTTTCTACTCCGGTTAATAAAAATTATTTAATCAATAAATCAATTTTAAATATAGTTACTTTTGAAAATCAAAATTATTTGACAGCTATCAAATTAAGTGTCACTTAATATGTCTGTTCGCCTGCAATAAAAGTGTAACACTGACCTATACAATTTTGAAGAATTCAGGTCTATCTGTGAAAAAATACGTATAAAATTACTAAATTTGGGAATATCTATATAATTATGTAAATTGCATTTGTAAACTGCAAGAAGCATTAAAACATAATTAAAATAAATAAAATCGTATAGCTCAGTGCTACACTTTTATTGCAGGCCACAGACCTAATTTTATTAATTTCAGAAATGTCAACCAGGTATCCATGGCTATATACTAAATATTGTGCGAATGTCGCATTCCTATTGGCTTAAAAATCTGTATCATAATGAATTTCATTATGATACAGATTTTAGTCTTTTAATAAGTATATTATAAAACAGGAGTAGAAAAATATATTTAATTTTGTCATCGCATCCGCTCTTGTTATTCTATTAATTTACTTCGTTTCGTTAAAACTGAACATGACTACATCTGTCTATATGGAGGTTACAAGCTATCGAAGATTTGAAACAATGTAGGTTTTGTTAGAAAATTGGTATTTCTTTCTCATTTCATTCATAAAATAATTCACTAGACAGACGAGAAGTTGACTGAGTTGACTAAGTGGCTGATTTTTTATCAATCAAGGCATATTTATAGATTTGGAACACGATTATTGACTACTTTTTCGGATCACGCTTTTTAGTAACTAATCTGGTAACTGTTAGTGATGTGACTAAAGCTTTTCAAATTACTTCTCCTGGTTATTAAATGGAATTTATCAGAGGATAATACTTCTTGGATATTTTCTGAAATTCATTTGCATAAATAATTATCTTACCGAATATATCTCGAACATTGATAAATTTTAATAATTTTGCCATAACTTCCTTCGAGCATCTTGCTCTGAGGTGACAAGCTATCGAAATCTTTGACAAAATTAATGCAAATTTCCATTGTTCTTGATATATTATAGCTGATATGTTATTATCATGATGGTTTTCATTGAAATTCTAATTTTTCTAAAATTACTCGATAGTTGGAAAATTGCGGCAGAAATTTTGTTACCATCAGATAATGTTGTTGTGAATCGTTAACGACTTTTTCCCTCCTCAAATTTTTATTTATATTCATTGGGTTGAAACTAACTGTTTCCAGTCACAAAGTAAATCGTGTTACGCTATAGGAGTTCATATCACCTGTTTTATTCCCATTTTCTCATGAAAATTAGAATAGATACCCCTTTTTTATTTCCACCAACTCGTCCATAAATCTCACAGTTTTTTCAAACAAGTCCGTGTTTCTTATAGTTTATTGTCAGCCGAATAAAATGAAATCTTGACTATAACTTCCAGTAACAGTGATTTTTTTTTAATGATAAATGTTAACTAGCTACGAAATAACATCAATAGAAATAAAAATGAAGCACCTGTCAATTTTCCAATTTTCCCCCTATTTAATTTGTTTTATTTTCCCACTTTTTTCATTGGTTTATCGTTGAATATAACGCAATAAATAAAAAAATAACTACAACATTTACGGGTGCAATGTTTCAAAACAATAAAATCTACTTACTGTGACAAACAGATAAAGATATTCAATATTCAATGGTAGCCATTTGAATTTAAAAAAAACCGATGGCGTAGAAATTATTTGTACAGATGATGAAACTGTATGATTCTCAGCAACAGTAAAGTGACTTGATTATTTTAAACAAATAATTAACAAATAGTTAACAAATGTAAATATTGCGTAATTAAATCTTTTGAACCCGTTTAATCAGTACCTATGTATTTACTTAATAGAACGATGACACTACTGATTCATGCTACGGTCTACAGAGTGTCTCATAACAGAAAAATTACACAAAAGTTTTTGCTACCTCAGCTAGTGACATCTAGCCACATTTACTTTTGGTGTAGGCAAATAATGAATAATTTTTTTTCAAATTGACATTGGCACGGTTCATTTATCTGATACTATATTATTTATTTCATAATACTTATTATTATGCAACTATCACGAAATAATAGTTATTAATACACAAGCATCAACCGGGATACGGAACGAGCCAAAGACGAGTTTCCTATTCTTTATGCGAGTCTACTGATAATCATTACAAGATAGTTGCAAACACTATTTTTTCTGAGAACAAGAAATTTCGATTGAATTCAACAAAATTGATTTCTTCCTGCGATATTTTTCGGACTTTCTTTTGATTGCAATTTAAGTTATTTGCTGACATCAGTTTAATGTTTAATGTTAAGTTGTGTTTCTAAAATAAAATAATGTACACTAGAAACACCTTTTCAGAGAAGGGCGATACCTACTTCTTTTGCTACAATCCATGAATTGGCACTAAAATTCATCGAATAAACCCAAAAAATATATTAAAAGCAGTGCTTATTCTAAAGGGTAGTAAGATCAAAAATGGTACTCAGAATATGAAGATGGTAGTAACAGATTTTAGTTTCGGTACTATAAAATAATTCGAGTTTGGTCGATGCAACACAACTGTCAAAAATCATGTCCAGCTGCGTTTTTTCTTCATATAGTTTTGTGAACGGTAATTAATTTTTTTTTGAATTTTGTCGTACGCGCATGAAAAGATGCCAACTCAGGAGCTTATCGAAGATGATTGGTATTTGAGAACGTATTTTTGATAACAATGTAATCCAATTAAAAGATGTTCTGTTTTCTAATGACAGTTCATTCACACTTCACGGTATGTTAATCGTCAAAATTGCCGCTATTGGTCTAATAAGAATCCTGACTGAATGAGAGAAGAACAAACGCAATATCCTGGAAAAAATAATGTTTGGGTAGGAATTGTTGGAAATCATATCGTAGATCCTTTCCAATTAATGGCAACTTTAATGAAGATAAATATTTGCAATTTAGAAGATAAATGTTTAGAACTGCTCCAAAATAAGATCGTACCATTTTTGGCAAACTTATATCATGATCTAGCAAATCCACAAGTTCCTGAAATTAAAATACCTTTCCAGTTAGATAAGTAACCACCCCTTTACCGAATCAATGTCCGGCAGCATATAAACCAAACTTTCCCAAATCGGAGAAAAGGAAGGCGCGGATGTATGGAATGGCCAGCACGAACATAGGTCGGAAATAGGTATAGGACATTGTATGTTCATGAATTGTCTCGAATTTTCTGAAGAACCAAAAAAATACATAATATGGGTGCATGTGGTTGCATTTGAAATGAAAAGTTTGTATCGGCTGTTACATGGAAAACTCTATATAATCGACGTGTTCAAGCGTTTCTCCTAACACGTGCTCATCCATTCATTATTGTGTTCATTTTATTTGGCTGTTCCACACTGTACAATTTGATATAATCTTGAATTATTATAAACACCATAAGTATTTAAAAAAATTCCTCCAAACTGCCCATCTTTTCCTTGTGTTTTAAATGTGATAGAGAATGAGTTTAATCATGAAGCTATCAACACTATGTTATTTAACAAAACTATTGGGAACATTTTTGTTCATTTGGAGGACACTCCCTAATAGAACCGGATGTTGGATATACATCGGCGCAACCTCACGGCAATATTGGAATATTGGCGCTTTATTGGTGCACAATATTAATATTTAGCCAATATTGGCCCAATATTTTGATTCCCAATATACCATCAAGATTCGGTTGCGAATGTTGGCCAGACAATAGCGCAATATTGATCAATATTGCCAATATATAGCAAATATTGGAAATATATAGGCTTCAGTTTTTTTTTGTAATATTGGCTTGGCATTGGCAATCAATATTGGCAAAATATTGGCTAACTATTGGTCGAGCGAAATATTGATGAATCAATGAACTGCCAATATTGCGATCAGTATAAACCCAATATTGTGACAGCTGTCGATAGTGACATTCTAGAAGCGAACCTATGTACTGTGTTTGTGATTTTTCCTACAACCAACATACAAAACACGCTTTGTTGCACAAACTTTCATACGCAGTTCTTTTGATATCCGTTAGAAAAGTAATGCGAAAAGTATACGATGTGGGACTTTTCCGCACCGATATGTCACACAAAGCTACCAATAACCTGTCAACTTTTTTTGACAATTAAACCTAATAGTGAATTTCCTAATGGTGTACAATTTTTAAACTCCAATTAAAAGTGAATAGCTATTCATTTCATTGTTCATTTCAACATATTAATTATGAAAACATCAACCTATTAAGCATTATTTTGGAAATTATGAACTAGGATTAAAATAATAGTACAAAATTTTTAAAATTTTATAACTAATTATACATTCCTTCAATTTTTCTATTCATTTCCATATTGTTAGTTCTTTCTACTCAAAGTTCAAATGAAATAACTATTCGAAAATTATTGTATTTTTCCCATCAATAAATGTGGTTGTAGAAAAAATATTGTGTCCAATTTGTACGCAAATCCCCCCCCAACGACTCGTCCACCAAACTTCTGCGCTCGCGGGAAAAGTGACGCTTTGCGCACTAGTTGTACAAAAGATTATAACTAGACTTACATCCATAGAAGAATGTATTGAGCTTTACTTTGACAGAATCTTGCGAGTTGTAGTGGAGGCTTCGATGGACCCACTTAACACATCCTATCCTAACTTACTAGACGTATTTCAACATAATAAGGTGGTATATCACAAAACATATTCAATTATATTATTATTAATTTGTATTTACAAAGTGAGTTTTTAGTATTGAGCTCCTCAATTATCTTGGAAAGAGCTTCCACAATTTCCATGAATTTAGGCATGAGGGGGTTTTGTCATACGTTTATTAATCTTATGTTAGTATGTGAATTGTTGTCAAATTATCCGATTTTCTCGAAAATAAATTAAACTAAGTGGTTTTGAATAAATATTTTCCGTTATTTCTGGAGTCCTTGGAAAATACTATAACCTGCAATAAATACAATCACTTGAAAGTGATTAATACTTTGCTAATAGAAGTCTCGTAAAAACAACTTTGTCTTTCAGTAGAAAATTAGATATATGCATAAATTCTTACAAACACCGTATACAACATCTGGTTACTATTGAATTTATTTCATTAATAAATTTTGTTGCAGAAAGTTATTGTACCCACAGCTTATGCTGTTCCTGTTTGGGGTGGTATATCAAGGGGGTGACAGTCTAAATATAAGTCAATTAAAAATAATCGAAATAAAACCGGAACGGGTTAAAAGATAAAAACAGAGTGAGCCACCAAAGTCAGTAGGGACGGGAATAAAGCGAGTTTAAGCGGCTGTGCCTGTATCCGGTTTACACCCGCACCGGAAGTGCAGTGGTTTGTGTTTACATGCCTATGCACTGTATGCAAATGTTCGACATTAAATATTTTACGCCTTAGGGCAGGTTAGGGAACGCCACTCACTTTTAAATTATTGGTTTGACTGTATGACTAAGGAACAACTATTCATGCACGAAGGCTTCCATCAGGACCAGTTTAGAAATACTAGTCTTGTCAATAATTGTTTATTTCTATATCTTCCTAGCCCAGTTCATTTTAAATTCTGTTTTTGAATGTAATGTATGAGCTCATGCTCGTGAATTCTCTTAAACAGGGTGATTCTTTCTGGCATAATTCTTCTCAAGTCACATTTAAACGATGTGATTATTGCACCGAATATGATAATAATATGATAATACTCTAATATAATGAAATGGAGTCTATTTTTTCAACACCAGCACAGTAATCATGGAATCCCAATTGAAGGAATACAAGTTGTATGATGCTCTGCTCTGGTTAAAAATGTATTTGAATTTTCAGATAACGAAGCCAGTTTTCATGAACTTTTTCTCATGGGAAATGAATCAAGGGAACTGTAAATTCTAGAAACTTTGTTTGGTACATCATATTATTAGCCCATATCTACAGAGTGAGCTTCAAGTATGGAACGCCTTAACTATCTTTTCGACTTTCGCATTTTCAATTTATTTTTGCATGCGGGAACTTTGTGGTTTGTCTCATCTCAGGGTAGTCTGTAAATTGTCACCAGATTTTCCGTTTTTCTGGAAATGAAATGGATGCGCCACCTCGTATATTTCTGCCCTGTAATATTTTTATTGAAAGCCACAATTAATTGTTCTCTTGAAACCATTCAATAATCAATATCCCATAATCACAACTTTGTCTTCCAGTCAACAATCAGAATAAATGGTATATATTTTCTTCCACACGCCCTATACAACAACATCTGGAAAACCTTCCTTGAATATGATTTAAAACTGTTACGGAACTGTTCACACAACAATAAATTTTCTACAACCATTTTTTGTCAATAATATTGAATAATTATCAATTATTATTATGTGAGTTTGATAGTCTTTTTTTAAGATAAATTTTTGTGGTTGGAAGTGAAACTGGAATATTCGTCTTATTCCAAAAGACAGTGAATTAGGTATGGTACTGTTGTGTATTTTCGATGGAACATCAAGAACATCACAGGTACTAATTAAATTTCAGTGAATACGTGAAAGGACAGAAGATTATGGAAATACTGGAGAATCGAACGAAGTGCTTACTTGTAGGAGAGCATATATTAACTGGAGTAGCATGTTGTCTCTTGACGAGTACCGATTTCTTTTAAGTAATATTGATTAGCATGTTTTCGTCTGCAGATGATCAAACAAGTACTTTTTCGATTTCATAGTTCCAAGAGGGGCAGCTTAATGATGATACAGGGTGGAATTACTTTAAATGTCCCCTTTGATCTGCTAGAGTTTACGTCTACTAAAAATACTGATTTGATAATTATATTCAAGTTATAGGCCTGTTAGGTGTCTCGACTTGAGTGAATTAATCGTAAGTCACTTGAAAACTCACATGTCGAGAAAGTTCTCATTGAAAAATAGAATTATTGAAATAATACAGTGCTTTTCAGATAAAAGTATCCACCTTTAATAACTTTTGTAATACTGGTATTTAGAAAAAATCCAAAAACACGTCAATTTATGTTGGAAGTGGCAAGCATTATGGCTTATTTAAACTTACTGGAAAAGCCACCCCCTCACCCCTAGCAGCATCCCCTTTATTTTTTTAAATTACTTTTCATATTTTTTATGTAAAATTTGGATACTCCTCTTTGAGCTGATTTCAAAAATGTATAATACTTGTAGGTTAAAGTGGTTAGTTTATGAGATAAACAATTTTTCTTTTAAGAGCACAAATTTTACTTATTTTTTACTTTCACCTTATTTGCCTGTACTAAAATGGGTTGTACAACAGTTCAAACTCTTTAATCTTTTTAACTGTGCTATTTATTCTACTTAAAAAATCCAAACAACAAAAAACTCTACTTTTTATTAAAGTTTGACATTGTCAACTAGAATTTGTAGTCACTATTGATAGTGTAATTTGATACATTATTTATTTTGTTTCTCTGAAATGGTTTACTCTTTGCAAGAAAGAATTGAAATTGTAGGTTTATACTACCAAAATAATAATTGTGCAAGAGCTGCTGCTAGAATATTTAACGAATTACATGACGGAAGACATGCAGCTCATAAGTATGTAATTCAACTGATGGAGAAATTTACCACAACAGGGTCTGTTTGGAATAAAGTGCATAAGCGAGAGGGACTAAATAACGAAGCAATCCAAGTGGCAATCTTAGGGCAAGTCAGCTTAGAGGCTCAACAACCCCAATCGTTGTCAACAATAAGTGGAGCGATCGGTGTTTCATCTTCTACAGTTTTCCGAGTTCTACATAAATTCAAGTACCACCCATACAAAGTTAAGTTGGTGCACGAGTTGAATGAAGATGATTTTAATCGTCGTCTAGAATTTTGCGAATCAATGACGCAAATTATCAATAACAATCCACAATTGTTAAACAATATTTGCTTTTCTGATGAATGCTCATTTTCATCAAATGGCTTAGTAAGTAGGCATAATTGTAGATATTGGGCTGAAAGTGATCCACATATTATGCGTGAATTCCATACACAACATCCCCAAAAGTTAAACGTTTGGTGTGGTATCCTAGGTGACCACATTGTCGGACCTTTCTTCATCAACGGAAATTTAAATGGTGAATCATATCTTGAGTTACTCAGGGAAGGGGTTGACCCACGTATTACAACAATAATAGAAAATGATGATAACCTTTCCGAAGATTTACTGGTATTTCAGCAAGACGGAGCTCCCCCACACTATGCTATGTCTGTCCAACAATTTTTAAACATTCCCGCTCGTTGGATAGGTAGAAGGGGGCAGATGATGGAGTGGCCACCTAGGTCACCGGATTTAACACCCCTAGACTTCTTTTTATGGGGGTATTTAAAAACAAAAGTTTATGCTACCCAACCAGAATCTCTGGATGATTTACTAGAGAGGATAGAAAATGAATGTCGACAATTAAATCCAGCCGTATTAAGCAATGCCAGAGAGGCATTTCAAAATAGATTATACCATTGTATGGAAGTGAATGGTACTCATTTTGAACACTTATTGTAACTCCATAATAAATAGCACAGTTAAAAAGATTAAAGAGTTTGAACTGTTGTACAACCCATTTTAGTACAGGCAAATAAGGTGAAAGTAAAAAATAAGTAAAATTTGTGCTCTTAAAAGAAAAATTGTTTATCTCATAAACTAACCACTTTAACCTACAAGTATTATATATTTTTGAAATCAGCTCAAAGAGGAGTATCCAAATTTCACATAAAAAATATGAAAAGTAATTTAAAAAAATAAAGGGGATGCTGCTAGGGGTGAGGGGGTGGCTTTTCCAGTAAGTTTAAATAAGCCATGATGCTTGCCCCTTCCAACATAAATTGACGTGTTTTTGGATTTTTTCTAAATACCAGTATTACAAAAGTTATTAAAGGTGGATACTTTTATCTGAAAAGCACTGTATATTACGTAACGAGTGCGAAAAGTGCCAGTTTTCCCACGAGTGTGGAAAATCACTTTCGCAAAAGTTATGTACACTATTTTTCCCACGACCACGCGATATATTTTTACTGAATCAGGTATGTTTTTATGTAGATGTGAGAGGTTATACATATGTGTAATGTAATTTTTCAATAATAAAACGAAAAAATATTTTCTTTGTATTTTTTTAAATAATTTTCAAACTATTAATGGTTAAAATTTGTATCAGAAACTAATTTGTGAATCAGCAATGCATCTTGAACATTGGAAGAGGACTCTCAAAAATATTTGTAAAAACTTGTGCCTTTATTATAGAAAATGCAAACTTCATGAAAACATTAAATATCTTGAAAACTACACATTTTTTGATATGTGAAGGTTTCGTGTTTTTTACGTAGGAAACATTAAGGAATACAAAATCAATTAATTGATTTTTTTTACCATTAAAACCCTTTACCTATTTCGAAAAATAAATGAGCTGGACCCCTCAATCCTTACATCACTTTGTCCAATTTTACGAGATGTATCTACATGCAAACGTTGTGAGTGTCATTTGAAAAAACACGGTATATAGTTTTTCGTGAACAACAAAATATGGCAAATAATATTGTTAAAAAGTTAGATGAAGTTATTAGCTCAGCATAATTCAATTTTATAATTAAACCAATAGTAATGTAAATGCTTCGCAATTTTTGTTATTTCAACGTGAACAACTTTTAAACTTTTGCAAAAAAAACAAGCTATCGCATGAATTTATTGATAACATATTAGACGTAGCTATTCAAGCCTACCAATCAATGTCAGGATGTATAAATGCCTTTACATCGTTACATCGACGCCCATAAAGAGGATGTCGTAAAATAGGGATGGTTTTTCGGAGTAAACAAGCCGTTCTGCTCTAGATAGGGGAAATGTCATCGGTAGAATTAGGTATACCATTTCTAGGAAATTTCTCCTTGTATCCGTTTCCCCGCAAATATATATACAGGGTCCGGCAAACCTCTGTCAAAGCTCTATGATAACTCTTATTGTACAAATCGGCATCATTTAACAAACGAGTAGATTTAGGTATAAGAGAGAATAGTAGACATTTCGACAACCTTTTATAAAATAAAACTGGAGAATTCCTGAGAAACTAGAATTATTGTTTTTTTTTATTTTTATTTTTTATTTTTTTTTATTTCAGCTTAGCGTGCCTCGACAGCGCTGGTCATTGACACAGGAAAAACAGATACAAATATTTAAATATAATTATGAATTTTAAAATTAGGTTTTATAGTATAGATTACTAGCTTTCAGGAACTATATGTTATTATAATTGTGTTTTAGGATCGACATTGTAATTCATAACATTAAATGTCGTTTTATAAGAAATATATATGGTTTTTATTTGTAGCGATTAAGTCGACACAGTTAATCCAAAACAAGCTGAGTTTCTCTGTGAGGAAAGATTTATTGTGTTTTATAACACATGGATTACATGAAACAATTAAAGTAACAAAAACTAACTAATTAACTAACCTGTAAGAAAGAAACGACATTTAATGTTATGAATTACAATTTCGATCCTGAAACACAATTATAATAACTTATTCTTATGTTTGGGTGGCAACGTGGCGTTAAGTGAGTGAATAGTTATTGAATTATCTCCTGAATTAAACTCGAAAATTTGAGTAATACAGAGATTTTCAATTAACAAAGTATATAAATAAAGTGTTATAACGTATAAGGCTTAACGGTGAGTTAAAAATAATCTCCCAATAAGTGATTTTTATTGACTATTACACAAACAAAACAATAAGGACAAAGAAGTAAATACCAGTTTAAGTGATAAGAATAATCAAAAAACACTAAATATCCTATTAATTACCACCTAGTATAAATAAACTCTGACACAAAATAAAGCGTGGCTGCCAGATCGACAAAACAAATTGGAAAACCACACACAAAAAAAAAAAACTAAATAATTAAAATTTAGTAACGTAACTGGGTCGATAAAAGTAAGACTTCCGACGGGTTGACTGGGGTCTACTTTTTCCGCGACCTAAGAACGGAAAAAAAATGAGTGATTTAGACAGAGTTGAAAAAATGTTCCAAGAGATAGGAGACAACATGGGCAAAATGAATGAAAAACTTGATACATTCATATGGGAAATGAATAAAATGAAGGATGAAAATAAAAAGTTGAAAGAAAAAGTAGCCGAACAGGAAGACAGAATAGATAAATTAGAAAGAGAAATAAGATCGAAAAATATTGTGGTGAAAGGAATTTTTGACGAGGAAAAGGAAAATGAAGCAGAAACCAAAGAAAAAATTAAAATAATGATACAAAAAATAGGAATTAATTTTAAAGAAGATGAGGAGGTAGAGGAGACAAGAAGACTTGGGAAATTCATAAAAGATAGAAAAAGACCGATATTAGTAAAACTAACAAAAAGAAGTATTAAAAACGAGATATTGAGAAATGCGAAAAATCTTAAAGGTACAGAAATTTGGATCGACGAGGATTTTCCTAAAAACGTACAAGAAGAGAGAAAATACCTTCTGCCCAAACTCAAGGAAGCAAGACTAAGAGGTTACAAGGCCATATTAAGATACAACAAACTAATCATTAATGATGAAATATACCAAAATGAAAACGAAAATGACCAGCAGGAAATAATGGAACATGAAGAAGTCGTCAGAAAGATAAGAAATAAGAGAACAGCAGAAGAAAGATCACCAAAGGGGGAAAGCTTCGAAGAACAAATTCAAAAAATAACCAAAATGACAGCAAAAAACTAGATATCGAAGATATGGAAAGAATGGAAAAAGTAAAACCAGCAATGAAAAAGGAAATGAATACGGATTACAGAACAAATGATGATAAAACAATAAAACATATCGAGCAGCATAATAAAATGGAAACAGATATTAAATCAAAAAACTGGAGTTTGGGAGCATGGTATATTAGAAGCATATATGGAAAAGAAATAGAATTGGAAAAGGAGTTTGAAGAAACAGGCCTGGAAATCTTGGTGTTAAGCGAAACGAAGAAAAAAGGAATAGGTAAAATATTACTTGAAAACGGACACACGCTACTATATAGTGGCGTAACAATGAACGAAAGAGCTTCCGCTGGAGTAGGCTGTATAATTAACAAGAAGATAGAAAATGAAATTATAACATGGAAAGCTATCTCCGAAAGAATTCTTATGGTAGAGCTGAGAGATCAATCATTACAAAATAGTAGAACAATAATATCAGTTTATGGTCCAGATGAAAACGAAAAAGCAGTTGATAAAGAAAAATTCTGGGAAGATCTAACAACAATAACAGAAGAGACACAAGGAACAATATATATCGCCGGAGATTTCAATAGTAGAGTGGGGAGAAAAAGTAACGAGTACAAAACAATAATAGGTCAATACGGAGAAGAAACACGCAACAATAATGGAAAAAGGCTCCTAGAATTTTGCCAATTACATGACTTAATAATAACAAATACGTTTTATAAACACAAAGATATCCATAAATATACAAGAGTCCAACCAAGCAGAAACGAAAAATCAATTATCGATTATGTATTGGTACAAAGAAAAGAAAGGAAAAACATATTAGATGTAAAGGTGAGGAGAGGGGCAGAAATCTATAGCGACCACTATTTACTAACAGCAAAAATAAAAAATAACAATGCAGCAATAGAAAAAATAACAAAAGAAACACAAGTAACAAAAGAACACATTTCGATAAGAACATATAAACTTCGAAACAAAAATACAGCAAGAAGATATCAACAACAAACGGAAAAAAAGCTGAAGGACAGAATAAATGACATAAAAGAGTCAAATACACAACAGGGATGGAATATCTTAAAAGAAATAATTATTAACACAGCTATCGAAATATGTGGAATTTGTAAAACAAATAATCGGAAAAAACAAACAGCATGGTGGACAAATGAAATTAAAGAAGAAGTTAAAAATAAAAAAATAGAATGGAAAAAATATCTAACAAAAAACACTCCAGAGCAATATGAAATTTACAAAAAACAAAGAAAAATAGTTAAAGATTTAGTAGCAGTGGCAAAAGAAAAGATGTGGTCTGATTTTGGAAATAAAATGGAAACAGACAGTTCCAGCAATCAAAAACTATTCTACAAAGTTTTAAAATCATTTAGAAAAGAAAAATCAGTAAGTGAATTTTATGTCAAAAATAAAAAACAAGAAATACTAAAAAATGAAACTGAAATCATTAATAGATGGAAAGAACATTTCCAAGAATTATTAGGACAACAAGCGCAAGAAAGTGAGGAGAGCCTAGAACAACCAGAAAATACCAGAAATATTGACCAGGAGACCGAAAATGAAGAAATTAAAATGGACGAACTAAAGACAGTAATAAAAGTACTAAAAAATGGAAAGACACCAGGACATGATAAGATCACGGCTGAAATGATAAAAAACTTAGGAGAAGTAGGTATCCAAATAACACTTGACATTTTAAATAAAGCTTGGAATAACGAAAAAATACCGAAAGAATGGGGGACAGCATTAATAACACCTATACACAAGAAAGGAGACAAAAAGAACTGCAGTAATTACAGAGGAATAACATTGCTGAACACTATAGTAAAGATTTATGAACAAATAATAAATAACAGGTTGAAACCAATACTAGAAACACAATTGTCGGAACCACAAAGTGGATTTAGACCTGGGAGAAGTACTCAGGATCATATTTTCACAATAAAACAAATAATTGAAAGAATACGACCACAAAATAAAAATATATATCTAGCTTTCGTAGATCTGGAAAAAGCATTCGACACAATTCCTAGAACCAAAGTATGGAGAGGCCTGAAAGAAAGATGCATAAATAGTAAAATAATAAGAGTTATCCAAGATATATATAAAACAAATACTAACTATGTAATAAAAAATAATAAAAAATCGGATGGATTCAAAACAGAAACAGGATTAAGGCAAGGTGGAGGACTAAGTCCAACCCTATTTAATGTACATATGGATACTATAATAAAGAAATGTGAAAGAAAAACCAAAGCCATGTTTGTGGGCTATAAAAATTTAGAAAGAGTTACAATATCTGAAGGAGTCTTTGCTGATGATGTGGTATTAGTGGCAGGAAACGAGGAACACCTACAAGAAAACTTAAATATATGGAAAGAAGCAATGGAAGAAGAAGGAATGAGAATAAATATACATAAAACCAAAATACTGATAATAGGAGATCAAAATATTGAAACTAAAATCAAACTAGATAATATCCCAATAGAACAAGTAAAAGAATTTAAATACTTAGGAGTAACTTTAGCACAAAATGGAAAACAAGATAATGAAATAAATGAAAGAATAGATAAAACAATAAAATTATATTATGCAATGAATCAAAAATTTATCAACAAAAAAGAAATCTCTAAGCAAACGAAAATTAAAGTTTTCAAAACCATATATAGACCTGTATTAACCTATGGATGTGAATCATGGACTCTGACAAATTCACAAAAAAGTAAAATCCAAGCCGCTGAGATGAAGTACCTGAGACGAATAATAGGAGTAACAAGGAAAGACAGAATTCGAAATACAAGTATAAGAGAAGAATTAGACGTTGAACCAATCTTGAAATTTATTGAACAACGACAATTGAGTTGGTGGGGACATTTACAACGAATGAGTAATAACAGACAAGTAAGAAGAATATACGAAGCAAAAACACAGCTAAAAAGACAAAGAGGAAGACCCAGGCAAACATGGAATAAAGAGGTGGGGGACATAATACAACAAAGAGGAAAGACATGGAAAGAAGCAGCTAGATTAGCAAAAGACAGAAGAGCATGGAAAAAGTTTATAAATGAAAATTAAAATTAAATGTAAACCCGACACCTAACGGTAAAAGGGTGTATGATTATATATATATTCTTATGTTTATAAAAATAAATTAAAAAATGTACTTTGATGTTTTTTCATGTCAGCCAGATAATATTCGTTTACTATAGATTATAGACTATAGACTATGAATGAACAATTCAGCTTCAGTGAAACTTGATGTGTGGACGGAAATATTTAAAGAAAAATCGTCAGTATGTGTTCAACGGTCACAATGTCATTACAACTATGGCAAACGGGACGATTTCCTGAAGACATCGGATATCCATGTGTGAGATTGGTATGGCTGATTCTGATTCTTCTGATTATAGTAGCCTCTCTCCGGGTTAAGAAGTCAAGGGAGAGAGGAGAAGTGGTTGGATGGATATCATGAAGTGCTATTGCGCCACAGGTGTCGCCAGGAATCATGTGTAACATTTTTGTAGTGGTTCTTCAGGTCGGTTGCGAGTTGGACGAAGTGTGTTGGATTGATATTAGTAGTAGCTTCTTTCGCATGGCGGTCCGCAGTTTCGTTACCATCGATTCCGATGTGAGATGGAAACCAGATGAGAGAGACTGTTATATCTTGAGCAACAAGAGTTTGATACATGTCGTGTATGTTCTGGACAATAGGCATGACGACAGTATCAAAAAATCGTCGATATAATGGTTTTAGGGGAAAGTTCATATTAAAAAATTTAAAACACTGCATTAGTTTTATTTAAAAGATTCAGATTATTAAGATTTTCAATGAAATAAAACATTAAAATACTGCAATCGGCCATTTTAACTGAAACACCAATCACAGCGCATGACGTGACGTATAGGTAAACATTGCTGTCAGTCAATACTCAATACACTCATTCTCTGTGTTTTGTTGTTGTAAATATTTACTGATTATGCATTTGGATTGTCCTTTTATTATTTAACGTGGGATTTATCGTCTCCACTATACTATAACAATGAAGCAAGCTTTGTTAAGGCAAATATATAGCTCAAATTTGCCCAGGATTGAAGTAATGATGTTGAGAGATTTCCTCGCAACAAATCAAGAATTTTGCTCGTCTGAGTTTAGAGACGTGAAAACTTCCTTGTAAGTACATTTTGTATTTATCTTTTTTCGCTTATTCAACTTTCATAAGTTATTTTTACAATGAACTTGTCATTGTTTGTTTTTGAGGTTAGCTCCATCACAGTTTATAAGTTGCTATTTTAGAGTTAATACCCGTTAAGACGAGTGAATTACTGTAACTTAAAAGTACCTAATGGTGATAGTAGTGTTTTTCCTCATAGTAAACACATAAAATCTGATAAATCAATGTGTATGTATTTGTTCTAATCATGGACGCTTATATCTTTATACGTATATGGTTCTAATTAATTTCAATTATTCCAGGTCTTCAAGACCATCATATGGGGATGATGCAATCAGTTATGTGCAACTAAAACGGGAAATGGTCTTCACAGAAATAAAGTGACGAATTCGTGACTATGTCGTTCGAGTTTCGCCTTGCGAGCTTCAACCACTTATCTCTTATTATTTTCTTGTTTGGAACATGTACAAACACTTTGTTGAATGTTCTTATTGATGTGTTTTTACACTGCGGTACTGCACACCACTTATAAACTTTAGAATTCATTTTTATGACACGAATTAATTCAATGTTTTGGTCGCTACGTATGGACATAATGACATGTTTACCTATACGTGACGTCACAGCCGATGCCATGATACCAGCGAGCTATTTTCGCGCGCTTTTTAAAAATATTTGTAAAATGGCTTCAAACTTCGTTAAACTTGAGTTTATTACAGAAATAAAGGTTTTTTCGTAAATGATGAATGTGAACTCATATTACGGAGAAGTATTTCAAAATCTATCGTCTCGCCTATTGGGGGGTCAGTGAAGATTGACTTGATTGACTGAATGTAGGAAAGGGAGTCAGTGCATATTGCAATATTTTTGTGGGGTAGAAAGATGCTTTTGAAAGCTTGAAAAATGCTGTGAAGCTCGCATGTGTGAACGCTGCACACTGAAGGTAGAGTGAAGGAGCTTATAAGTTCATGTTTCCTGAAAACTGCACATCCAACACTGGAGTCAGTTTTTGATTCATCTGTGTAGAGTATTCAATCAAACGGTTTTTTTTGTAGTGATTCTAGGAATGCTTTCTTTATAAGTGCAGTGGGAGATTCATGCTTATCATAAATGGTAAGTGAGGTATCGATTATATGAATATTTTTGATCCAAGGAGGAGAAGAAGGTAGAGGGAGCGGGGAGGTAAGAGAAAGGTCAGTATCTTTGAGTGAAGGAGTGAATAATTGGGGAATAGATTTTATAATTTGTTTGAGGGTTAGTAGGGAGATTAGTCGTTAACATGAAAAGCGAGTGAACAGGATTGAGGGGATTGGAGGATACTGAGGCAGCATTAGAATTATTGTTAATAGTGGCCTTGTATTAATATTAAAATCATCTAAAATTGGTATCTTGAAAACAAAAACATTGTTCATGGATACTGTAGATCGATTATCTACTCAGATTTTTACCAAAAATGTGTTTTTTTCAAATAACTTTAAATCGACGGAAATTAGGTACTGGGAGTGAACAGCAAAGTTGGGGGGGATGAAATTTAGTATCCGTTGATGGATATTTATGTAGGGTGTCCCATTTAGAAGAACTGGAATAACTTACATTTCAGTTTTTGGAATGTAAAATTCATTCAAGACCACCCTGTACAGGATAAAAATTTCATAGCAGGTCTAAGAAAATCTTAAATCCTTTGTCTTTCAACATTGTGAAAATTTTTTGGTAAAAAGGTGATTTTCTCCGAAATGGCTGGGATTTCCGGACCCTGTATATTTATTGTAAGACAACAAAATATTCACAAGTATTTCGGTTGATACCCATTTACTGGCTATTTCTTTTATTCAATTCGATGCAACGACAATCACAAGTAGTTGTTAATATTTGAATATAGAGAAAATGCGTATTTGTCGATGGTGGTCGTGAGGAACTTATAATTTAATATGGAGAAGGATATCATAAGGCTACTGAAAGCTATCTACTCCTCTTCTTTATTCATTTACTGGGTGGTTTGTGAAACTAATCATGAATTCCAATTGGTATTTGAAATTTTTGCTCCCAAAATACTGATTTAGGTGTTGGTATTAAATATTACACCCTTCTTAGAATTTTTTCTAATGCGATAATTGATTACGAAAATAGACAATTGAAACGACACATGTGACAATGTGGCCACACTATAATTTAATTTTTAGTGAACGATCGTATAACAACCATAATAACGTATCACGTAATAAGGAATTAATTAAAAAAAATTATTAATATCTAGTAATTAAACTGAAATGAGTACCGACAACATAGTCCAACATGTATACATTTTAATTCTGAACTTTTAGACAAAAATCACATTGTCAAAATTCTCTTGTTTCTAATTTGAATGGCAGGCTGAAGAGAGAACTGCTGTATTTCATTCACTATAAAATAGTACAGCTGTTACAAGAACACATTATTGTAATGCAAAAAATTAATGCTACTTTCTTTATTATTACTCCGATGTCCTCTAAGCAGTATCATATGAAAACACCACTTCCTCAATCCATTGTTTTATTTAGATTAAAATTGCCAAACTTATTTCTCACTCATTGAAGACCTCCCAATTCTACCTTATCAATGCATTTTTTTCAACTGTAGTTTCAGCCTAGTATTTAGTGTTAATCTATGCTCGTTAGGTGTTGATTCAAAACAATAGTCACTTCATACATCCCTTCTGCAAAATATTCGTAAGACTATTGAATTTGAATTAGTGAAATTCTCTTAAAATCGGATAATCCCCCTCGCTTAGACAACACTGATACAGAATGAAGTAAATAATATATGTTGATGAAATCACTCTGTCATATTATTTCGATTATTTTAGCAAATTATAACTAATCGTTTTAGTTCGCATATTTTCCGGGGCTCATGTTTGCTTCTGTATAGCAGCTGAACGAAGTCTGACTTGGCGAAGCATGTCGTAAGTCGGAGATTGAGTAGGGACTATGGGTACAGGCATTAGTAATATTTGCATCTTCTGTATGTTCCTTGTAGTATATTATTCATTTTTGCATTTTTTATTTTTTGGGAAATTAATCCACAATGTTTTCAAAGTATTTATTTCAAATGCGGCAAAGACCAGTAGAATTTACCGCGTTTCCAGACGAGCATTGAAAATTAATAAGAATGATGTGAAACGAAAAGTTTCGATAATAATTTGATGTGAAACTTTCGGTATTCGAATATTTCTGAGTGATTTGAGAATGGCACTAGTGATTTGAAGTTTATAATTAAATTACTTCCACTGCAAGCGAAATAACTGATGCGTAAAATCTAGTTTATTGAACAAACAAGATCATATTGGTTTAAAGAGAATGTGAATGTGGTTCGTTGTGGCTTCTTTGATTGACAGTTCCATTTATACTGTACTGTACTTTTATAATGTTACCTAATGATTATCCACTCGAAGCTTGTATCATGGTTGATGAAAATATAATAAACTTTGGGAATTTTTTCAAATTCACCGCATTGAATAGATTTATTCGCTTATACAATGTGGGATATCTGCAGCAAATGGTAGATTGAAAATGATCGAGTCATTCTATTGGCAAAACTTTCAATATCTATTCACACCTACAAGAATCGTGGAATAAATGACTTGAAATTGAACGTTCCAGCTCTTACAATTAATAGTATTACATTACACGACAAATCGACCAAAAGTTATAATCGACCCACTCCGATTTGGATGACTTCTGTTCAAAAATTTCCTTTTTATCCTATAACGAAGTTCTGGGACTCAATTCTTGACCTTATAAGGATGACAGGATGAATGGGACGTCAATTTTTATTTTCGAATTATATGCGGAAAAATATCTGTTCACGGATGTTTTATTCGAATGAATAGTTTGATAATTTTTTTTTCTCCATCTTATCTTCTTTTTTGGATAATATCCCGACGGATACTTGGGAATATAAAGTATAGGACAATCATGTTTCCTTCAACAAGATCCAATTTCCATTTATTCTTCAAATGGTTGTTTTTGTTGGTGATAGGTGGGTTAATTAGAAATTATGTTTATGTCAATAAGTCCTTTTTTTCGCTTGTTATTTAATCAGCTGTTTGTGATAGGTAGTTAGATTAGTTTTAAATTATGTTTCCTCCAATGAGTTCATTTTTTCCTTTATTGCTAGAATTAATTAAAATGAACTACAAAGTGTTTTGTTTTCAGTTTTCAAATGAACATTATTTTGCCCTTACGACTACTGAAAATAATTGGTGACTGCTCTCTGCTGAACCTGTCGTCCGGCCAACAGATCACGATTTGCTCGAGTACCTCCAACAATATCAGATTGTTGATTTCCTCCAATTTTAATGATACAAATATCCACTTTCGGATCATCTTATATATCCACTATAATAGGTATAAAGCGATTTAAACTTAAGTTGGCATATCTGCAGACTATTGATTGGTCAAATTGCCGCCCGTCTCACATAGCTCTTTTGATACAACTGACAACGACATTTGTCAGTTTTGTATTCATTTACATAGAAATATTTCAAGTTTTTTCACCACCTTTTCGAGTTTGCTGTTTATATATTATGTGTTTTTTACTTTTCATTATTTCAAACATCGAAAGGATTGAGACAAGGATGTTGTCTCTCACCGACATTGTTCAAGATTTACCTAGATCAATCATTACAAGAATGGACTAAAAAATGTAAAAATATGGGGCTACAGGTGGGAGAAAATAAACTACATTCGTTATATTTTGCCGATGATCAAGTAGTAATAGCGGAGGATGAACAAGACATAAATTACATGGTGAGAAAGTTACAGGAGGAATATGAACGAGCAGGATTAAAAATAAATTTAGACAAATGCGAATATCTCATAAGAGGAAATAACACGTGCAATATATTAGAGTTAGAAAAGGGACAAATAAAGGGGGTAGAGAGATGTAAATACTTAGGTGTAGTATTTAATAAACGGGGAACAAGTAATGACGAAATTCAAGAAAGGATACGTAAAGGAAAACAGGCCATTGGAGCACTAAACTCAATACTGTGGGAAAGAAACATTAAAAAACATACAAAAAAGAGAATATACAATACAATAGTAAAAAATATAATTACATTTGGGTCGGAAAGCTGGGATATAATCAAGGACAACAGAAGAAAATTACGGGCGACTGAAATGGATTTTATGCGGAGAAGTTGTAGAAAATCGAGACTCTAAAGAGTCAGAAATGAAGTTATCAGAAGGGACATGGACCTTGATAGAGATATCATGGACGAGGTTGAGAAGAAGCAGCTGAAATGGTTCGGACATACAAAAAGAATGGGGGAGGAAAGATGGCAGAGAAGAGTACTAGAATGGATACCACCGGAACGGAAAAAAAGAGGAAGACCTAGAAGAAGCTGGAGGGATGATATCAACGAAGCAATTGAGGCTAGGGATTTACAAGAACATATGTGTTATGATAGAAAAGTTTGGAGGCTGGGTACGGAGAAGCGGCGACCGTTCATAGATAGATTATTGTGTTGTCACGTTATAGGTGATAAACTATTTGAATATGGACCATGTCAAGTAACAGTGGACTTTCTTCGCATCCGAAACGAAAAAAATTGGGTAATTTAGCGCTGACAGAGGAGCAGAGTTTATAACTTTACAAGTGAAATCTTATTCTCAACAATATTTCCAAATCAAGTTTAACGCACATTACAGTACCTACAATATTATCGAATTCTTCGATATCAAAACTTGTTCAGTTCCATTTTGTGCTATACCTTAACTTCCAATGTGAATAAAGGATAATTCAACAAATGAACATTCAATTGCATTTCTTACATACCATACTTATTTAAAATGGAATTAGGATCATTCATAATATATTTTTTAAGCGAGTGTCACAAAAAATGAAGTTTTACGGATCTATTAACGTCCCTAAAGTGTATCTTTTTTGGCCGCTTTTTTACTTTACGGCCGCTTTTTTACTTTACGGCCGCTTTTTTACTTTACGGCCGCTTTTGCAAACAAAGTCATTATGAGGGCAACCTACTAGAAACATTTAATTTGCTTATTTGAGTTATTTCCACGTCCGATATTAAGATTGTCAAATTATGAAGGCGGCCTACTAGACACACTTAATTTGCATGTTTGAATTATTTACCCATAAAACAAAAGGAAAGGTTCCGTTGCCAGGCTGTTTATTTACAAGCTTTCCGTTTCTGTCAGTGAAATGAAATGTAAAATAAATAACTAACAAATAATAAAAACCACATTTACGGTGTATACTGTGATAAAAAACAGTTAAAAAGAAAAATGAGTGACAGTGATAGTGACAATCCAGCTGAAATTTATGAAGCCGCCAATGCAGCGACTCTAAATTTATTACCTGAAAAATCCAGGCAGATTTACTTAAACCAGTATGAGATTTTTATGGAATGGTGCAACATACATAAGATTAAAAAATTAAAAGAAGAAGTACTTCTCGCATTTTTTCTGGAAAAGGCCAAGGTTTCAAAATCATCAACATTATGGTCCGTATACTCGATGTTAAAATCAACAATTATGGTCAAAAATAACATTGATATCAGCAAGTTTTCAAAACTGAATGCTTTTTTGAAAAAGCAAAATGTGGGTTACGAAGCGAAAAAGTCGGCAGTTTTTACAAGAGACGATATCAATAAATTCTTAACAGAAGCTCCAGATAAGAACTACTTAATGTGGAAGGTAATAAAACACAATATTTTTAAAGTTCATTGTTCTTATAACTATATTGTAATATTTTTAGGTTTGCTTGATAATTGGATTGACTGGTGCTTGTAGGCGAAATGAACTAAGGCAGTTGTCTATAAATGATATTCAAGACAAAGGAAACTTGTTAGTAATCACAGTCCCGGAGACAAAAACCGGTAAAAAACGAGTATTTACAATAACTGATGAAATAATTGAAAATATAAGTGCCCTACAGCTGATTCGAAAATACTTAAATTTACGACCTTTCAATGTACGTCATCAAACGTTTTTTATAAATTATCGCCAAGGAAAATGTTCTACACAAGTTGTTGGTGTTCATACCTTTGGAAAAATACCATCACTTATTGCACAGTATCTACAATTACCAAATGCTAATAAGTATACGGGTCATTCTTTTAGAAGAAGTTCAGCCTCTCTCTTGGTTGAAACAGGGGCTGATATTTTAATGTTAAAAAGCCACGGAGGTTGGAAGTCTAACTCTGTAGCAGAAGGCTACATTGAAGATTCCATTTCAAGAAAGAAGGAAATTTCAAATAGAATTCTTGCAGGAGGAAAAGGTACTTCAGGTATGCGTTCTTCTGTTCAAAATAATTCCAAAGAAATTGAATTAGATGGTACTTCAGTAAGCAGCTTTCCAGCAAGAACCATTGTTACGGAAAATCAAGAAAATGAAATGTTTGTTAACAATGTCATGTCTAAAAGTGGTATTACATTTTCAAAATGTAGTAAATGTACATTTAACATAACAATTAATAGCAAATAATGCCCTAATTTATTAACTTCGTTATGACCCAACTTCTGTTTATCATACTTACTGTAAGTAATTCTGTACACATCTTTGTTACTTAATAATACACTTTTCATTTGGTTAATAAAAATTTGAATCTAATCTTCCAGTTTCGTCTCTGTTTAGAAACAAAATTGTAAAAAAAAGTTGTTACCTATTTGATGAGACACTCGCTTAAAAAATTTTGTGTGCACCTCGGCCGTATGATATTTTTGGCCTCACCTGAAATTTGCTTGGCCTCGGCTACGCCTCGGCCGCAAATTTCAGATTCGGCCAAAAAAGATCAACATTACGGCCTTGGTACACAAATAACTATTTTCTACTCCTGTTTTAAAATATACTTAATTAAAAGACTGAAATCTGTATCATAATTATATTCATTATGATACAGATTCTCATCATGATACAGATTCTGAAACCAATAGGAATGCTACATTCGCACAATATTTAATATAGCCATGGATACCTGGTTGACATTTCTGAAATTAATTATATCAGGTCTGCTCCCTGCAATAAAGGTGTAGCACTGAGCCATACAATTTTATTCATTTTGATTATGTTTCAATGCTTCTTGCAGTATACAAATGCAATATACATAGATATTCCCAAATTTAGTAATTTTACACGTATTTTTTCACAGATAAACCTGAATTTTTCAGAATTATATAGCTCAGTGCTACACTTTTATTGCAGGCGAACAGACCTATAAAGTGACACTTAATTTGATAGATGTCAAATAATTTTGATTTTCAAAAGTAACTATATTTGAAATTAATTAAACTAATAATTATTGGTTAAATAATTTTCATTAATGGGAGTAGAAAAAATATTGTATGCAACTTTCGTGTAATGGCCAATAAACTCGCATATTATATACGAAACTCGCCTGCGGCTCGTTTCGTATCGTACAATATGCTCGTGTCTTAATGGCTATCATTACATGTTCGTTGCATAATAAAATGTGATTACAATAATGTGACATTTGGTAGCTATGTTCGCCATTGTGTGGTTTTAATATGGTTCCAATTACGATTTGGTATTTAGACATGCCTTGATATCTTATTGGCCATGACAAATGCGATCAGTACAATACATATTCCATTAGTTCAATAAGTCTGAACACGAACCTTTCGGAACACTCTCCCAATCCAGTAATTTTCAGTGGTGTGTTTGAGGTTTCTTAAAATGCTACTCTTAGTTTTGAAACAAGGTATAGTGGTACATTATTTTCAAAGCATAGACTGAGGTTTACAATAGGCATTGATAATTTTGCAGCATTGAAAATTTTTATACCTTTTCCCATGATATTTATGTTTTACATCATATGATGGTGTCATCAGCGATGGTCATAGAGGATAGATTACCAGAATCATTTTAAATATTTCACAAATCAATGATTAACAATATTTATTAATATATTTCCAACAAATATGTTACCCACTAGCGAAAGATAGTCTGGACAGCTTTTTGATGCAAATCTGTCATTTAGTTTGAAGATTTGTTTTCCCAAATTAAGATGTTATTTGTTGATACAGGATATTTGAATAAAGTCTCGCAAAAGCAATAATGTAATGTTTAAGTTGATAAGTAAGTACCTATGCTAAATAAGAACAAAAGCTGTTCACAGCATTTGTGAGAAAACTTTGAAAAAATATAATTTGGTAGTTATTATAGTTTTGTAGTGTGGAATAACAATTGGGATAATCAGCCCACTGTGTTTTTATAGAGTGGTAACCCTTTCTATCAACAAAAATGTGTTTTTTATTATCGAATGAAATGGATGTTCAATAAATTGGTAACTTTATCAAAAGCGTGACTAGCAGATGATTTGAAAACCTTTGTCCAGTATCTGTTTGATATGATCCTGCAGCAGAAACCCAAATCAGCTCACTGATTTACTGACGGTATAATTGCAAATACCTTTGTTTCCATTTCCAAGGCTGACAATCTTGTTGAGTGTCTAAGTGATCTCCGATCAATTTTAATGAACTGATTGTCAATAAGTGAAGTGAATGGAAATATGAATAAAGTATTAGTTCGTTACTAAAATAAAGTCTCTACTCACTGCTCACTGATATGGATCCCAAAAAAGGAATTTTCCTATAATTCGTAAGATTTGTAAAGTATACAAAGAATGCGGGTAAGAATAATGAAAATGGATGAATATCTGTAGAGGTGTGGCTAGAGGTCCTAGAATATCTCAATTCGTATGCGGAAAATCAAATTTGTCCAGCTTGAGAGCCCTTTTATGATAAATTCAATAATACAAATACTGGATTTCACTAGAATTCCATCCAAATATTTATTTCAAGAATTACCTGACAAAGGAAAAAAATCGTGGAATTTTCAACAGTAAACATCCTATTTAATATCAAGGAAACTAATCACATTTAATCTTTAATTCATGTCATGGAGTGTTTTAAGTTTATATTTAATTAACATCCTCGTTCAAAAGTCTTTTTTCTTTTAATTCTTTTTGTGTTGTTGCTGATTCGCTTTCCTTTTCTCAACCTGAGAAACGTTGATATAAGATTAATCTTCAAATCCCAAAGAATCCGCAGTTGTCATGCCGCTATTCTCAGTTCGAGTAATGTGATTAGGACGAAAACATCATCTGAGCAAGGAAATGATTTTCGATTAGAAAATGAAGATATCCGCGAGTTTTTTTAAAACCCAGATACCATATACTTTTCAGGTCAACAAAAAAAAAAACAGTACAGGAAGGATTAAGGAAACGACTATCATAATATGAATTTAATTCACATTTGAAATGCTTCATAAAATGAATGAATGAACGAATGCTTTCAATGTTCTTTCTGCTAATAAATAAAATGCTAACGAAATTACATGATTTCTCCAACTCTATTGAGATAATGATTCAATAAGAATTTTGTTGCCTTCAACGAAGAAAACTGTTTCTGCAAAAATTACTTAAATTCGAATTATAAATGTTACGTTTACTTCGACTGAAAAAAAAGCTGGGGTGTAATTCGGTAGGATGATTTCATGAATATTTAAATCAATAAATGAAAAAATAAGATGATAACTATTTTTTTCAATTTAACATAAAAGTACAATTGGTAAAAACACAATCATTAAAAAAAACTTGATTTTCAAAATTATCCGGCCTTTGGTTAAAATTTTCCTGTATGCTATTCTCTTGAGCGGTGGTAGTAACTATTTCCTGGGTGTCGCCAAATTGATACTTATAGTTTTTTTCTATTATCGTGCGGAAAGATCCACTTTTCCGCACCAAAAAGCGTTCGGAAAGAGTCACTTTCAAATTTGTAGAGTTTTTGGGGAGTATACTGACATTTGAATATTTAAAATTGTATGATTGTAGTTTACCAAATGACTGAAAAATTGAGAAATTCATTAGAATCCTGTTATAATTTTTTTATAAAATAGTTATTATCCTAACAAGTGCGGAAAGTGATACTTTCCCGCACGCGACTGCAGTTGAACCGGACGACGCAGAGCGGAATTCGGGCAAGCGGTCAAGTGCGGGAAAGACACTTTACGCATGAGTTAGGAACATCATTTTTTCTACGACCGTATATACGTACCTGCAGAAAAGTATACCAGCTCATTTTTCAAAAATTATATCATTTCAAAATACATATACAAAACTTTCACTAAAAACTACTAATTATTATAAATATTAATATTAAAACACAATTTTTTTGCATTCTGTAAATTACTTAAAATTGCCGGTCCAGTGGAGTTATTTGCTGTTAGGGTTATATAAAAATATCTTCATTATTTTATATTCCCAAAAAATGAATAATGCAACAAAAAGCTAAAAAAATATTTTTTGTATGGATTATTTTGTGAATATTCATTCACCTGTAATCACAATAGTTATAATTTTCGAAGTAAAAAACTATCTAATAAGGTCAAAATTTGCATAATTTTACTTTCCCGCACTCATTTTACTTTCCCGCACGCATTTATTACTTTCCCGCACACTTTCAAAACTAAAATGCGTGCTGGAAAGTGGGTTAAAACGCACGGTAGTAGAAAAAGAAACTTTTTATGACCCTGGTGAAAGCATTATCAAATGGATGTCAAATAATAATAATTAAGTTGTTGACTGTAATTATCAAATGCGTTCTACTACATGGCTGGGACGTCGCTCAATTGATATAATTGAATTCACAATAAGTATTGCGAGACACATTATCATTGATGGCTTTTCCAATTTCTCCAATCTAAGACTCTCCAAATCGCGACATTTCTGATGAAAATGAAAACTTTTCTGATAACACAAGTTTGAGAAAAATTGTCATAACGTCATTAAAAATTTGTTTACAATGCTGGTTGTCATGGTTTCAAAAGTTGGGTTCCGTTATGGTCACTGGAAAAGTTGGGGCAAAATTTTCACGCTGCCATAATGATAAAATCACTCAGCTTATGGAATTTTTGCATACATGAATTGAATTGTCAATTCAAAAACTTCGATATTTTGAGAAAAAATTATTTTGTAGTTACAAGAATCCACTTTGAAAAACTGACTCTGAGTGATTTTTTCAATTGCAATTGATTTGAAGACTTAGGATTGGAGAGTCGGAAAAATAATAAAATTTGGTCTGTGTTTTTTCCACGGTCGGGAGTAGAAATCAGTTTTTATAATATTAAAATAAAAGCGGAAGTAGTCGATCATTCCCATATATAATGCTACCAAGGGAGTTTACATTATGGAGAACGTTTTCCATGCAAAAAAGAGATAACATTGAAATTATTCATTCACATTCAAATTAAATTTGAGAAGGAATATTCTTTCGCTTACATTTGCAGTTTTTGTGATTGCGTTAGTAGTGGTACCTACTAAAACCTGATTTACAATTTTGGTCTTATTTTCAATGGAGCTCTTGACACAACCCTCAGCGATTGTCGTTGATATCCACACCAGCATCTGCCAGTAATGCGTAAGCAGTGACCAGTATAACATGCAGTATCAGGTAACTTTAAATATGAAGCTACTACACCTGGCATTTTTCTCATGGTATTCTTGCCAACTGGCTGCGAACTACGTTTTCCTGCTTTTTAGTACAAAAAAAGCGCTCATTCTTGACGTGAAGAGGGCGAAATTACAGGTATATTCGAAAAAATTCAAGCATATTTTCCACATCGGCAACCACAAAGATTCGTGGAATCTTTGTCTTAGTGTTTGGAATTTGTACAATCAAGGAAGAGCCCACATCCTCAATATCATCTACGGTTAAATTAACCAGTTCATCAGCTCGACAAGCTCCAGAAATCACCAGTATTAATCCGACCCATAAAAAATGGAAATACTTAATAATTGAAATACCCAACAACAATAGTCAACAATACCCTTAATCATTAAGAATTCTTTGTCATCTGCACTTGATAGAATATGTTCGATTCCACAATTTGTCAACATTTTCGTTTTTTTTGCTTGATAATTGTCACCGGTTCTTTTCAAAAATGCGATAGCTTGGGGAATTCGCTTATATCTATGTTGTCGTAAATTATCAAGCATGACTTAGCCATAGAATATTGCGCCCATAATGTGGAAGACTTTTGATCATTTGCATTTCCACTGTAGTATCCCAACAAAACATTCTCGCTGTATACTTGAACATTTTTCTCGGCTCACCACTTTTCAAACCAATTGTAGGTTATATAGTATGAAGATCTTGACTTCGTGGGCAGCAAATTGCATATAATGTAAAATTTTCATCCTCCACAATCTCTTCCGACTCACAATTATTTATTATACACTTATCAAACTTTGAGCCAAGCCAAACTAGCACCTCAATTCGACAATTTTGTTTGTTCATTTTGTAGTTATGACATTGACTACTAAATAAATGCTCAAATCCGAATACAATAATTCTGTTACTACTCACTTCATGAGGACAAAATATGTGTTTTTCAAGTTGATGAGACCTTGGAAAAAATAGTATATACCATTCGAGAGATGCTTTTTTGTCCTCGGTACATTGTAGCCCTCGGGCTTCAAATTGCCTCTTCCAGAATAACGCATTTCTCTACCTTACAGTATAATGTACTATTATATTGCTGAAAATTGGAATTTTTGGAGTATTATTTGAATCTGTCTATTCAAGCATTCCAGATGAATTTGGTTTCTTGGAACTGATTAAGTGAGTCGAGAATATAAAATATATACCAAACTTTTCATAATCAGACTTAACAGGCTGCTATGAAAAATTAATTATACCCAGTATGCAATATGTCGTGGTTAAGATAAAACTATGACCCTATATACTGATTGTTTGAGGATGGATTATTTTTTGAATAGGACCAAATGTATGGTTTCAACCCAATTGCTTTCATCGTTTGATTGTGCTTTTACAGAGCTTATATAAAGAATGTTGGTGATTTTTCACATTCAATTTCAATTCGATAATCAATTATTAATGCAAATGCAAGTTTAACGAATAATAGAAACTTAATTGATCTAGTCATTGCACTTAATTATAAATTCAAACTAACGCAAATCATTATTTGTATTTCAAGTTCCATGCCTCAGCTGAGATTGGCTGTCTTTGTTACTTTCCATTTCCCATTTTCTTCCTTAACAATTTCTCAGAGTACAATTTTTCGTAGTTCCTATTTTTCCACAGAAAACTGTCACTATAACAGTCTGTGTTTGCCTTCGGGATCCTTGTTACACTGATATGGGTTCACGGTATATTTGGGAGTTAACAGGTGTAGTTGAGTGTTGTACAATGTACAGATCCACCTTCACAAGCGTTTTGATATTAGGGATAATGAAATGCCTTTATAATGAACAATAAAATGTAGAAATACTGATGGAATGCGAATTTGGATATCAGAAGTATAGAATGGAATACTTTTCATTGCAACTATAAAACAAATTGAAGTATAATGCAAAAATACTACAATACTGAATAACGTTAAGTAACTGAGAAATACCCAGCTATTGCTGTAGAGGAAAATCCATATAAATAGATACATGACAAAAGAAACAATCGAAGTTACCGAAATATCTACTGATTTATTCAAGAAAATGGAAAATTATCCTACAAGAAAATGGAAAATTATCCTAAGAAATATAAGTAAATGAAGGAGAAAAATCCATAAAATTTAAAATTGAAAATAACAGTTTTTTGACATTTTTAGATATTCTTATTGATAAAAGACACTACAGGGTATGAGCCAACAAACACTAATGGGTATTTGAATTTTGAATCCAATCATTTCATAAGCGTAAAAATAGGGATGGTAAAATCTTTATACGATAGGACCAGAATCATTTGTTCTAACGATAAATAATTCACATGGGAGAAAACTGTACTGAAAAGTGTTTTAAATGACAATAATTACCCGGCAGAATTTGTGAACGAAGGAATTAAGAATATGGAGAATTGTTAATACTCCATAATAAAAACAATAATATCAATAATTCAGCTAAAATAATTTTTGAAAACTTGACAATACTGTATGAAAGGGTGTATCGGACAGAATTGAGAAAATTGGTAATCAATTCAATATTCGAACTAGCTTTAAATCTAACAATACGTTGAGATCTATACTAACAAAAAAGAAGCCGAAATTTGAGGAACACTCTCCAAAAAACTGCATACATCAGATATCCTGTGAATGCGACAAATTTTATTCATTTTTTTTTCAATTTCTTGGGAAATTAAACCACAATATTTTTAAACTTTTTATTTCAATGTTTCGGAAGCGTCAATTTTTATCCCTAACTGACACAACGGAAAAAATTTGACAACTAGACAATCAGAAATATTTTGAAGTTTAAGACTGCAAAATTTTGTTATCAAATTTTTATTAAGGTCCATTCATAGTAGATCATATCTCTGGCAAAATGTGAAATGAAATATTTCCTTTTTTGACATTCCACCGCTATGATAGTCTACCAGAAATGGAATCCAGTGAAGTGCACATTACAGGAACGGTTTTTATTGGTATAGCGCGTTTTTTTCGCTTATATTGGAAATGTAAATAAAACGCGTTTCTTGATACTTTTTTTTGTGTATGAATATTCAAGTTTCCAAAATATCTATAGTCAGTTTCGTGATTTTGTGTATTGAAATGTGTATCAATTAACAACTATTCAAGTTATAAATTATAAGAAAACCTGGATAAAAACTTATGATGCTATCCTGATAACGCAGGTAATTGATTATTGGAAATTTCCCTTTCTAACATTGGTAACCAAATTTGACTACATTCGCCTGAAATACTAGCTACACATTTATCTGAATTTAGTTGTATTAAAGCACTTTCTTCGATTTTCCGTCTTTTATTATTGGGTTCTTTCAATATTATTTTTGACGAATCCCATTGAATTTGATTACCCTCTTCCCAAGCATGTTTGCAAATAGCTAACTTAAAGAATTCCCTATCTTTGATATATTTTTTGTGTTCGTTTATTCGTACTTTCAATGGTCTAGATGTTTCACCTAAATAAAATTTGTCGCATTCACATGATATTTGATATATGCAGTTTCTTGAAGATTGTTCTTCATACTTTGGTTTCGTTTTTGTTAGTATTGATCTCAATGTATTATTCGATTTAAAACTAGTTCTAATATTGAATTGATTACCAATTTCCTTAATTCTTTCTGATAAACCCTTAACATACGGTATTGTAAGGTTCCTAAAAATTATGTTAGTTGAATTATTAATATTATTGTTATGGGGTATTAACAATGAGCCCCTCTCTATATGCTTAATCTCCTTATTTACAAAACCTGTAGGGTAATTATTGTTATTTAAAACATCTTTTAAAAAAGTTTTCTCCCTTGTAAATTGATCATCACTAGAACAAATGATTCTGGCCCTATCGTATAAAGATTTTACTATACCTTTTTTAACGCTTATACAATGATTAGAGTCAAAATTCGAATATCTATTAGTGTGTGTTGGTTTGCGATAAACACTTGTTTCATACCCTGTAGATGTTTTATTAATAAGAACATCCAAAAATGGCAAAAAATTGTTATTTTCGATTTCAAATTTTATAGATTTCTCTCCTTCATTTATATTTTTAAAAAAATTAAATTTTATTCAGGGGAAACATCTAGTCCAGACCATTGAAAGTCCGAATAAGTGAACACAAAAAGTATATCAAACATAGGGAGTTCTTAAAGTAAGGTATTTGAGAACATGCTTGAGAAGAGGGGCATCAAGTTCAATGGGATTCTAAAAAAATAACATTTAAAGAACCCAATGATAAAAGACAAAAAATCGAATTAAGTGCTTCAATACGACTAAATGCGGAGTATTTTAGCCAAATGTAGTTAAATTTGGCTACCAATGTTAGGTAGAGAAATTTCCAATAATCAATTACCGGCGTACCCAAATCGTACCGAAAATAGCTACTTTCGGTACGATTTGGGTCAAGTTTAATTTTCGATTCAATAAATCATACCGAAAGTTCTATTTCTGGGACGGCAGCAGAAAAAATACTCCACCTGCCGCAAATGCGGTAGATAAAGTAAAGGAAGGTAAACTATTTGCTCACTTCCGGAAATTTACTACAGTTGGCGATAATATTTATTTGATTAACTAGGCAGCAAAGTAGTAGATTGACTGCCGAGGCTGAATTCATAGCCGAGCGTAGCAAGGCTAGGAATTCAGCTAAGGCAGTCAATCTACTTTGCTGCCGAGTTGAACTTATAATTTTTTCTCCGATTGTTCATAATGATATAGGAGGATATTGTATTTGCATATTATTACAATTCCCACAATCTCTTTATTTTCCCTGTAGTGTTCAATTAAAATGAAATTTGATAGAAATCGCAGTTGTTGGAATGGTTGGTTGCTATGGAAATGTCCATAATAATTACTTAGTTTGACAATTCATGAAATTTCTGACAGTTGTGCTAAAAAATATCGGTATAATTAAATTATTATATAATGGACATTGTAGTAATTTTACCATCAATGTTCATAACAACTAAACATATATGTTTTTAAATTCTTGTTAAAAGTGTTATGAAATAATTGCTAATATATATTTACGTGATTGATATCAGTCAGAAAAATTAATATTTGCTGCCAATCGGAGAAAAAATATTTTTTCTACATTCATGCAAAAAACAACACTTTTGTGAACCACATTTAATGGAAAAAGTAGTACTTTATTGCACTAGTGCAATAAAATATTTTATTGCACTCATCTGTCATTCTTGTGTCAGTTTTGTGATGATTAATGAGAAACATAAACATTTAAATTAAATAAAAATCCATAGCAAGTATCTGATCCTGCTTTAATACAACAATAAAATATGTATATCTTACTACTTAGTCTCAACGAGTTACAATTATTGCAAAAATCTTTAATTATTTAAAATTTAAATGGTCAAGGCGAAAATCAGCTATGATTGAGTGCTGACAAGGTGGAGGCCATAAAGATACAAAAAAAGAAGAACGGGTTGACTGATTAGGTTAGGTTAGGCTCTTAACACATATTAATATTCTAATTTTCCAGTTTTTGCATGAATTTAGAAAAAATATTGTATGCAACTCTTGCAAAACGTGTTTTTTGCACTTGACGTGTTGTCCAACTCGGCCTAAAGACCTCGTTGGACAATTTCACGTCGCGTGCAAAAAACACTCACTTTTTGCACTTGTTGCATAAATGACTATTATTTCACATTTTACCAGGGATATGATCTACTGTGAATGGAAATTTGACAACAAATCTTTGCAGTCTTGAATATCAGAATATTATTGATCGTCTAGTTGTAAATTTTTTTCGTTGTGTCAGATAGGAAAAAAAATTGTTTAGAAACTGATTCATCATGACGAAGGTAGCTGTTGTCGTAATAACACAATATATAAAAGCAAACTATTGTGGTTTGATTCCCAATAAAAATAAGCAATGCCACAAGGAGCAAACAGAAAACATTTTTCTTATTCGATTTTTAGGATATAGTAATATATTTGGGACAAAATCAGCGATTTTATTGAACTTAAAGATAGGTACTCTGAAAGTCTTATATAGTTGTAAATTAGTTAGAAATTTACGTTCTACGTTTCACGCTGATTAGGCCATAGGTTTGAGTAATTTCGTTTATGCAATAGTTTTTGTCCAATTTTTTCTGCTCTCCCAAGTCCGCTGTAAAAACCTGGTTGATGTGAGCTTGATTATATTAATTAAAAAGACAATTTCAAATGTTTATATAGAATAACGCACAATTGTTTATACATTATTATATTCAAAATTAATCATAATTGATAACTTAGGTGCTCTACTTCTTGGAAAATATGTCTCAACGTTTATGTTAAAATCGTTTTTAATAGTCACTCATCAAATATAAAATTACCAATTAGATAGTAGTTAAGTACGTCATGTCTTCTGAAACGCAACAATATCATTATTTGTACCCACAGTATAGGGAGGGCATTGAAAACCAAATAGACGACTGAGAAAATTATTATCATTAAGATTTACGGGGCAAGATCAGAGAGAAAATGTTACGCAAGGTCACGGTCTGATAAATTTCACATGAGCTGCACCCACTAGCAGCAAAGAGTGTTACAGTACCGGACCAACTTTAGTGAAAACATAAAATTTTATTGTAAATGATTTGATATTTTTACTAAACCTTGTTTTCATACTAGGAGGAACCTAAATCAGACACGCCAGATTGATAGTGTGTTTCGAAATGGTCGTGTTCAGACTTTTGGAGTTTAGTTAGGTCGAAAGTTTTCCATTGGAGATTTCACTTTTTTAAACGAAATTATATGTAGTATAGACTAGTTTCTTAGATTTGTGGGAAGATTCCGCTCGAGCTTGCAATACAGCTTGCAAGCAAAACTTGGAGAACGTGAAATGCAATATTTTTCGTCCTTAGCTTTTTTAGATTTGATTGTACAAAAAATTGTGGACATTGAAATCGTAAGGAACCTTATACCTCATAAGATGACTTAATGCAATATTTGAAGAAACATTTTTTCAATCCTCAATTTGAAAAAAAAATTGGAATGATTTCTGCAAAATGGTTTTTTGAGCGACAACTTTAATTAAAATAACAATAACAGCTTTCTGATAATGAAAATATAGTAGTCTGGCACTTGAAAACATTGGTGTTTTTAGATTTTGAAAATTAAAAATAGCGGCCCCACAATTGATATATTTTTATATTTATTCCAATATTGTATCATTCCATGAACATTAACGCTATCGATACGTGGTTTACTGCAATCGATAGATAATAGGTTGTAGTTTTATAAACAATGACACGAAAATTAGGATTTAACATTATTTTTCACGAGTTTTTCTGAAAAATAGTAGTTTACCTAACTAGTGCGGAAAGTGATACTTTTCCGCACGCTATTGCAGATGGCCGAACGACGCTAGCGGAGTTCGGCCAGCAATCGCGTGCGGAAAAGTCACTTTACGCACGAGTTAGGTACACTATTTTTTCTACTAGCATCCAGAAAAAAACCCAAAAGTTAACATAAAGGAACATTTATTATTAAATACATATCAGCAACTTAATTATTATTATTTGGCACCTATTTGATAAGGCTTTTACCAGGAACATGAAAAATTTTTGAAAAAAAATAATTTTTTTTTATCAAAAAATTATTGCAGATTTCTAAAAAAATTTTTAACTTTTCAGTCATTTGGTAAACTACAACCATAGAAATACATATTTTAAATATTCAAATGTCAGTATACTACCCAAAAACCCTACAAATTTACTTTCCGCACTAGTGCGGAAAAGATTCACTTTCCGCACGCTAGTAGAAAAAATCATTTTTTCTCCAATTGGCAGCGAATATTAGTTTTGCTGACTGATGTCAATCAGCAAAGTATTACTTTTCCTGCCTAGGCGGCAAAGTGGTTACTTTCCTGCCTAGGCAGCAAAGTGATTATACATTTCCATAGCAACCAACCAAAATAAAGAGATTGTGGGAATTGTAATAATTTGCAAATACAATATCCTCATTATGAACAATCGGTGAAAAAATTATATGTTCAATTTGGCAGCAAAGTAGATTGACTGCCTAGTTAAACAAATAACTATTTACTTTCCGTTTTTCTTCACTCTGAAGCTAAAAAATTTGATTGATTGATTCATTGATATTTTGAGAATGTTGTCTTCAAAAACCACGTATTATGATTCGATCATTAGGAGTGGAGAAGATAGTGCTCGAGCAGAATCTTCTCACAAATCTAGGAAAGTAGTCCATATCACATACAGGTAGTTTTGCTTAAAAAAGTGAAATCTCTGGTGGAAATCTTTTCCATTGTATATTCTCACTGCCCCAGACTAGTTGGTGGACAATTACTTGGAATATGTATTGTACTAGTATTGGATGTGGCCAATGAGGGATCAACGTATGTCTAAATATTGAATTATCAAGGCGAAAGTGGTACTGAGTAGAAATGTGATGTTATAATAAGTAATTTATATCAAATTTCTCAATAATATAAGGATAAATATGAATGTGGAAAATGCAATTGAGTATAAGAACTTTTTAGGCTGATTAAAAGTATGCAGGTTTTGATATCAAGAACTACCATAATATTGTACTGTAATGATTTTCAAACATCAAGCTGATGTAATAGTTATGAATGTAATGTGGATCATAAAGACTATCATTATAGTATAAGTCGTGAATAATATTGGGCGAGGCGTAGCCGGGTCCGATAGCACGACGTGTGCTTTTATCTCACCATCACATGTTTTTCACATAGAGATTTATTATAAGACTATGTACCATGATAGTTCAGTCATTATGAACAATTGGGAATACAAATGAACCGAGAAAGCCCAATTTAGGATTTGGTGTGAGGGTGATTTAAAAAGATATTCGAGCTATTATGAAAAAATTGAATTTAACCCTTTTTCCAAGATGTCGCATTGTGAAGAAGGAAATTCTGGTTAACAATTCCAAACTTTTTCTCAGGCACACCCACGTAATATCCAAAATTTGGCTTTCGTGGTTTATTTGATCTCTAATGACCTGTCTTCCTTGACGTAATGACTTGCCCTCTTAAGTCATCAAAAGTGAGTGACATAAGATTGTCATTATGACATAATGGAAATATTTACAAAAATTAGGTTGTTTGTAAACACTTATTATGGAGGAAAGACCAAGCATGGAATATAGTCAAAGTAAAACCGCGCTAAGAGTTTAAACAGGGATCCTAACGGGAAATTGTCCCCTGAATGGGCACCAGAAAACGCTCAATATAGTGGAGGAACAAGAATGCAGATATTGTGGTATGAAAAAAGAATCCTCCATCCACATACTTTCCAACTGCACAGCACTCCAGAATCCTAGAGTACAGTACATATTACTGGATAGAAGAGGAACATTTACCTAAGTTGAAGCCAGCAGATGTCCCAAAATTCCTCCGGGGAATAGGACTAAAGGCGCTACTAGTTTCAGAGATTCTCCTCAGAAGTAGAAGTAGTAGTAGAAGTAGGAGGTATAATAGATCTTTCAGGTCTCAGAAATACATACATACATACATTCCCAGAGCAGCAGGTTGTATTTAACTCTATCGGATATACTAACGGAAATGGAGATATAATATATTGAATAATTGAAATGTTTCAAATAAGCGAAGGCGTTATTTAAAGAAGTAATACTGTATAGAAAGGGCAGATTATTATTCTGGTGATTAATCGCAATTGAACAGAAAGTATAACCGCACAAAATAATGCTAACCGTCACTGATGCTTTCAGTCATGCATAATTATTGATGCATGAGAAAGCAGAAAAGTAGCACCGACCACTTGAAGTTTTTTCTCATTTCCACGGATCAAATTCATTTGTGATAACTTTTGACTGCTTCTCTCCACGTTTTTCTGTCGAGTGGAATACTTTTCAGTGACATTGCATAGGCGCAAAATTATTCAAGAAAAAGTTCAAACCAAGAATGTTTCACGAGGTTGAAGTCAAAAATCCCCAGCCTAGAACTAGGAAAATTCCGTGATTTTCTGAGTGAGAATGTCCACTTTTTGAAGTTTTGGCAACAAACCTTTAACCTATATGAAAATGATGAAAAATACATTCTTCTCTCTGAGCGGTGTAGTGAATAGTCTGTTATTTTTCGAAATGTTGACAAATTAACCACCACGATCCTGCTTGAGAAGTTTTGTATATAAACCAGTAATTTGAATAAACTTGAATATCGTTACTAGAAAAAGTCTTGTTTCTAAATGGAGGTTTCTTTGACCAGCAGTTAGTGCTAGAAACAAATCCAAGATCTTCCAATCAAATCAGCCCGAGGATCTTACACTAAAGCGTGGAATGTAATTAATTTTTCCTGAGAAAACGTGTTTAATAGGAAGAAATAGTTAAATGAAATTTTATTCGTTCATGTATGCTCATGCCGGATGTAATATTTGTGAGAAATAATATAAACCAAGACTGTTTATTACGAAAAATGCACTCACTATTCAATTAATTCAATCAGTGAAAGTGATACTCTGGCAAAATTACATTTGAAATTGACATTTGGTTAGGTTAAACGATCCAATATCGGATTAATGAAAATTATGATAATTAGGAAATATTGACAATTGACCAATTATTGCCACAATTATTTTGTGTTCCCTGCTTTGTTCCATCTATATAGTTACTAATTTTAATTTTCACGGGTTATTGAAAGCCTTGACGTTCTAGATCATAACAGTTTTTAATTTTTGGTAATGATAATGGAACATTTTTTAGTGGTATCTATCCATAGTTTTGCTATTTTCTTGAAGCTAAAATATTCATTAGCATGAATTAGCATCTCAGGGCGTTTCCATCCGAGAGACTGCTAGATAGGAGACGATTCACACCTAAGCTGAAGCTTGTGGATATAAGGTGATCCCAATATACACAGGAATGGAAAATAAATAAATCAAAACTGCTTGCATATTATTACTGGTATACATAAATGGAAGAGGAAGAAAGCAGTGACTTACCAGAGAAGTGGAGTGAAAAGTTACGAGTGGGAACTTCCTCGACTTCACTCACTTTGGATACGCTGCAGTCAGGAACAGATGAAGAACAGAAGATATATGAGGCTAATAAAAGGCTTGGAGGGATGAGTAAGCGTGGGTAGCAAGCTCTCATAAGGAACAGTTTGTGCTGGAAGACTGGCTAGAAAGGCTGAAATGTCAGTTCATTCCACCCTTTTAAAAGCATAAGATCATTGAAAAATACCCGTTATTGGTATATTGTGAGTAGGTAGGTATGAAGAATTTATAAAATATATGTCAATACGTCTTTACAAATTTAAGAAAAAAAATTAAATTACAATTCCACCACCAATATTTCGGAAGGGGGTAAGCTGAGGGAGTTTCGCACACCTACTGAATTTTATCGTTTTCATTTGGAAACATCCTGTATATCAGGTGCTCCTCTCTAAATAACAGTTACTTTTGACAGTAACTAATTACCGAATAATGCTAATCCTCCTAACTCTGACAGCCTTAATGCTTTGCTGAACTCGAGAGATAAGTTAAAGTGAATCCGAGAAAAATAGTTATATTTCATCACACACTATGACATTAGTCACTTTTAAGTTTTTAAAAAACTATTAGATTAAATGATGATATAACATCATACAAAAAATTACGAAACTTTTTAAAACTGGACTGACCTTACCGTTATGTAATTTAAGCGTTGCAACACAAATGAAACATCACTAAAAAAGGTTAGGTTCTATGATCTTTGTTAATTATTATTTGAAAATTGTTTTGTTCGTTCATATGTCAGTTTTTATTAAAATGATTATAACTAGCGCCATTCATGCTTGGATTGTAGGAAAATAGTTGATCCTCTTGAAATATTCCACATTTTGTGATAAATTCATATAAAACATCCACAAATGATTAGATGAGGCTTTCACTTGTTTGATCCATACTAACAGATGAAATAATAGTCTATTATTGAACGAGCAATCTATGATAGCCATTATTTATACTGGATAACGTTTGCGCAAGTCACCCGAGTAAGTATTGGCCATAAATTGCGAGTAGAATACTATACTCTGTCCACGACCCTTGATTCGTGCGTAACCATTTGGTATTACTAACCTCAAAATTAATAAATTTCCACAGTAGGTACATAAAATAGTAGTACATAAAAAATTTGGAATATATAGAGATAGGCGATACTGTGTGTATCAATACAACGTATACCGTTATAAATATATTGTTTTAAATACTCAATATTGGAAAATATTTATTCTCAAGGAAATAAGAAAAAGTGTGTCTTAATATAGGATTGACTGAAGTTTGAAACAAGTTTATCTGGAAATCAATTCACAACAATCTTACCGGGACCTTTATATGTAAAAAGGTTTAATAAGGGAGAATTTTTAATATCTAGTTGGTCATTTGGGTACTGGAATTCCAGTTTTAATTCCCAAAAGTACTACCAAAGTTTTCATAACCATATTTCAATTTATGAATTCCTGATTTGTTTAGCTTGGAAGATTCAGATTGGTTGTTTTCAATGAATTTAGATAAATTGTAATCAGTTTTGAAGCAAATATTCAGCTCTAAGGTAATTTGATTTTTAGGGATGGTAATCCAAAGTATATCAAGCTTTTGATTGATCATTTCTGTTGTTATTAGAAGGAAATACTTGTTCTAGAGTATGTTTTAGTGTCTTTTTATTTATGATTTTGTTTATTAAATTTGGATCTTAATTACGGTGAACTGCTATCTGTTTCATGATATTCAGTTCTTTGTTGTGTTAGTATTTAATGGAACTGTCAAAAGTCTATGTATCATACTATTGGAGGCTGACAACTAATGACTGAATGGGTGGACTGAACTATTTCATATTGGAATGTATAAGATAGTTTGTGGAATAAACGAAAATCATGTTTATCATTTATATTTAAAATTTCAATATCTAGGAAGTTTATAGACTTATTTTGTTCAATTTCTACGGTGAATTTGATATTTTTATAAATTAAGATAATGTAAATGATAAAGCTATCTAATTGTCTAGTTGTGCCAGTGAGAATGCCGGTGAGAATGAGGTTGATCACTTTCAATATGGTTCAATTTTACTCACCAAATCTTCATGGACAGAAAAAGACAAAGGTTTCATGGGATTCATAACCTTAATCAACCTACTATTGATTCATTTTTAATTTATCCATAATCTACACCACCTTCATACCTACATAAATATTATGGTTGTTCACACGTCTTTATTTTGTATGAAAAAATAACTAAGGTGTCATAATAGATAAAACGATGAGCAGCATCCACTAATCAGTGCCAATGTTTATTTATATAGAAGAAAGTTATACTATTAAACAAACAATCAAAAATAATGAATCATAAGTCGTATTACAAACTATTGATAACTGAATATGTAATCGTTGTTATTTTTTGTGTAGCACACCTTGGAACTACATTATGATTAAATTACAAAGTCTAACGATAAATTTATTCGTCACAATAAGCAAAAAATCAGATATCGGATTATTCATTTGACTAATTTTAGCTTTGGTTCTTTCCAGAGATATTAAGTCGTTTCTGTAACAATACAGGGCGTTTTTTCATAATTTCATCTGTTAGCTTCATTCTTATATGAGACTAGAACTTACAAGAAGTAGTTATTACTAATTCAATAAACGGAGTTATTTTCTATATTACCAGTATTTATACGATGTTCCGGTACGCATGTGTTTCCTCCATTCATAATGGAGTGTTTTTGACTCTTCCATATTCCATATTATGTGGTTCGGAACAAAAAAATCCAAGGTACACATTGGCCGGTTAATCACTGATAGTGTAACTTTCACACTAAATGGGCCATTAGACTTATAACTATTTCATCTACACATCGTAATTGTATTGAGATGATGGTCAACAAGCCATAAATATGAAAATCATCTGTTTTATCAATAGCTAAATTGACATACTTGAAAGACTTGTGACAGAATTGTCTGGAAAAATATCAACTGCAAGAAATCGACAATTTGTATTACCGTATTACCGTTTCCCTGCCGATTAATCTTCATCTATCTGCATGACGATCACACCTATGACGTACCTACATGGTTTTACTTTACATGTCAAGCATATGCCAATATGCTTTGTGATACATTTATATTCCTGCACAGCATGAACCGTTTCTCCGTACGTTCCAGGCATGGTTTTTCTATGAAGACTTTTCCATGTATTTGTGTAGGAACGTTCACCAAGAAATTTTATAGTAGCTTCTAGAATGAGTTTTTCCCATTCATAAATATACCAAAAATATCCTGGTTCAGTCTGTGTGTTTAAAATAAGGTTTGTACATTTAAAACTGCATCTACTTCTTGAAAATGGTTACCTATGTTGGCACCAGAATCAACCAATATTGTTGCGGAAGACAGGTTTAAATGGGTGGGTAGCGACTAATTCAGGCATTTTTTGGAATTGATCAGCTCCTACTATTGTTCACACTTTGACTACGAACGATCTTGCTTTGTAGGTTTTCGATCAGGTATGCTAATCAAAAGATCAGATTCTACTTCGTCTACATCGTCTAGAGTCGTTCGTACCAAGTCATCCATCCCACAGGCTCAAGAAATACCAAATATTGAGGCTACCCGAAAAATCAATAAATGTATCACGCATCTAAATGTACGTCAAGGAGGTTGCGTTAATGGCCATGGTACGATTGCGCTCGGCTGGTGTGAACCCCGAAGTAGGAGTGGGTCAATTGCGCTATGGCAGGAAGGCTACCTCTGCCAATGATGCAATTAAACCCAGGTTTTTGTTTAATAAACCCTACAAAATACAAATAAAACACAACACAGAGCCAGATGCTGCAGATGAAATAGGCATTTATACAGATGTTTCAAAATTGAATGAAGGCTCAGGATGTGGAGTTTACTCGAGAGCACTAAGCCTAAGGATCAAGTGGGGAATGGGTAACAATACCAGCGTGGTTCAAACAGAACTGGCTGGTATCTCAATTGCCACAAAAGAACTAACCAGATAAGGAATTTCTGACAAAAACATAATAATCTGCACTGATAGTAGGCTAGCCCTATTAGCCTTGAACAGACAACGTGTTATATCGAGGCTAGTACTAGAATGCCACCAAGATTTAGCTAATGCCTCGGCAGATAACAATATTATCCTGAGGTGGGTTAAAGGGCACGACAGGAGTAAAGGAAATCGCATTGCCGATTATTTAGCCAGGGAAGCCGCTGGACTAAAAATTCTTGGACACAGTGACACCTACGGCCTGACGACTTCGACAATTGCGGAACTAGCCAAACGTTACACCCATGCTCAATCCCTTGAGAGATGGGAGGGAATCAAAGGATTCAGTTTTGCCAGGATCACCCTGGGCGACCCTGGGAAGATGGCACCGAAGAAATACTTGGCGATGACCAGGAAAAACCTACGTATAACAGTGGGATTTCTGACTGGCCACTGTCAACTAAGGAAACACTTCCATACTATGGGGCTAGTGGACACACCTCTATGAAGGATGTGTGAACAGGAAGATGAGACTGTCAGGGATGTCCTATGCGAGTGTCCGGAGTTATCGTCAATAAGAGTGTGTGTGTCTGTGTGTGTGAGTCTTGGCCTACACCTGCCGAGATGTCTCCTGGTGACCTGTTCACCTACCTGAGAAGGACAGGATGGACGATGACCTAGGAGAACAACTCCTCGGGAGGATGTACAATGGGTCATACGTGGCCTAAGTGCTGTGAGCCTACACTCACCCTCCCTACTCTACAGATACAGAGACTCATCCAAATAGAGCTAAAAACCTTGTCACCTTGTCACCTTGTCACCTTAATCATTGAATTATCTTTATCTGAATCTTCCTGAACGAATGTTTCAATACATTCCTCCGCTAAAATCCTGGATTTCTTAGTGTTATAACTTTGAACTTACCGTTCCAATGGAGAACGAAGTTTTGAATGTGTAGATGTATCTAAATTATGTCTAATTGCAGTTGACTCCAACATTAGATGATTGGTCCATAATGTTAAGGATTCCATCTTCACACCAAGAACTAGGAAGTATGCAATCACAAGTGTTTTATTCCATAATGGCTGGTAGATTGAGCTTGTTTACTTTACTTCATTTTTGCATTCTCACGTCTCATGATTCAATATTTGATATTATCATTCGCATTTTCGTCCTACCACTTCGACAAAGCTGCTTTGTGAATATGGATATGAATGAATTAAGAATTCGGTAAGTGTATGTGTATCTTGGTTACTTTAACCGACCCTGGGTCCGTGTTTTCGAGATCAATCGAAATTTTCCGTATACGATTAAGTTGGAATGAAAAAAATCGCACATGATTCAATGATCGTATTTTTGAACCATCTTCGAAAATGTATTTGCATGCGATGAATATCTGTATTGGCAACACCGCAAATTCGATCATTACATTTCTCGCTCATAAAATGTTTGCCTTTTCTAACCACTTTTCGGTTGTCACTTGTCAGTGTCAGAATGTTTTTTTTATTGTTAGTAGGTATAATCAGTTGGAAATGGAAAGTGAAAAAAGAAATTAAAATATGTAGGATTCGTGTCAGCTGGACAAAAAAAGGAGTTAATTGAGTTCATTCATAACACATTCACAATAGAAACCTGATAAAACACCGAACTGACAATTCTACACAGAAATAAGGTTATATATAACCGTATACGAAGTTTGATATTCGAATGGTGCATACTCACTCGACTCAACCCATGCGAAACAAATCGTACAAGAAGCCTTCAAAAGTGATTCGAAAATACGGATAACCAATTCTCGTGCGAAATTCATCAATTTTCGTACACGAATTGTACTCGAGTGATCTCGAAAATACAGTCCCTGATGCTGTATTAGCTCACTTACCGTCAATGAGGTGAATAACTGGATAGTATGAAATAAAGATATTGATAATTATTTAGATATTGACATATCAGCGACAAAATAACAAATGTTTCATTGAATAGTGGAGTTAGAAACAGTTAGTTCCATTATCATTTATTGGATAAAAATCATTGATTTTCTCCTGCCACTCATTAGCTGAAAGGGACATTTAATGCACACTCTGTATAAAGACTTCAAAGATTTTAAAAATTTTGCGAATGGGGCTTCGAAATAATTGTTTTCATAATATTCTTTCTCAAATTCATTGGTTCAATCATACATAGCTTTTTGAAATTCACGTCTTCTCTCTCTGAGGTTTCTAATCCTTGCGTAAATATTTTCCTGTGTAGCATGAAAAGATAACACCTCTTAATTTCAATATTTGAACAAGTTTGTTTTATTTCCCAGCTGTTGACCTGGATAAAGAAAACGAACGTGTTACAAATTTACTTTATGTATTGTCCTTCGACGTATTTTCGTCAAAATAACCGTATTCCCATGACCTACCATAACGATAAAGTCTCTGTCTGTGTTTGTAGTTTTAATGGTGCTAATTTTTTATGTCTTCTCAGTATCGGCCGTTAATGCCAAGAATAGAATAATTGTAAGTGCCAAATATTTAGTCATTAACAAAATCCGGGCAGCGTATTGATTCATGTGATTTTAATGCGTCTGCAAGCGTTTTTTTTTCCACTTTTGGAATTGGACCGACTTCGTAAGTCAGTTGGTGATAATTTATGTTCCTAAAATGTTGAGAATATCGTTTTCTCAAGTTTATTCGCCCAACCCAATTTTACTTTATGTATTACATGGGATAATAGTTTGATTTGTGATTTTAATGCAAAACTTTTCAAGCATACAATACAAAATATGTAACCCACGTACTAACCGTATGGCGCTTATGTTTGTATTTGTGAGTGAATGCTAGAGTTGCTTCGCTTGCTTTTATCCGACGATAAAAGTAGTGTGGCAAACATCGCAATCCATCGTTACATAAGGATTACTGCTGTCACAATCCGGATGATGCGATTCAGTGGCTTTTTTGGGCTGAGATGGAAAACTTATGTTCGAACGGATTCTTACCAGTACCCAGACAGTGCTGGACTCATCCCCAAGGGAATGCTTACCAACCAGCCCCACCTCAATCTCAACTCACCGTTACTCCCTCGGAAACCGTATCCTAACATACTTCAAAGGGAACGGTGGTCCCTCACACACTCTCGTCATCTTCTCCCTTCCGTCACTTCAATCTCTCACATGCCTCTCATCGGGGCCTTCTCTTTCCCTAATCAATTTCTCCACTACGTCACTCATCTCCATCCATTCCCACTTGCCCGTCAAAACTATCACCACCATGCACCATGCACTCCACCTACGGCGTCGTGCTAAAACTTCGTCCTCGTGCGATATGGCCATCATATCCACACTAGTTGCACAAACTACTATACCGCACTGCTGTAGCGTGCGGTAATGTTACAAATGGATTGTTACAATGAAATGAAACAAAGTATGGTTTTTATTTTAATATTAATGGAATTGTTATAAATGAAAGTCTATAATTGGTATCTTCCTTACAAATTTTGGGCCCGATTTTTTGTAATAAATATTCAAATCTTCGTCAGACATGTTGATTTCGACTGATCGACAAACATTTCTGTCAACTCGGTGTGGACAGATACAATTTTGTCGCTTGTCGATCAACAACCGTCGATATACAGAGTCGATCGATAGTGTCGACTCGGTATGGACGCAGCTTATAATACTGACAGACTATGATTATAAACCGGTAGCCTAATCCACATGTATACTTAAATATTTTAAGCGGAAGCCGTTCTCACCAAGGTGAAGGGTATTTCCCAAAACCCAATCTTGCTAATCAATGCTACAGGTGTGCGTTTCTTTGGTACAACTAACTCATAGACAAAAACATGGCATACAAATCCAAGCGATACTAGGCTGGGCTGCCGATTTATTATCGAAAAATAATCAAGGCGACAGCAATTTGAATAATAAAAATCACATCACCGTTAACTACTGCAGTGGTATAATTAATCCCCACCGCATTGAAGTCCAATACTGTTTCACTGTGATATATACCTAAGATTGTGATAATTATAGGTTAACCGATTAAATTAATATTTCAAGAGGAACCCGCATCCATAAATACAAAGGCTACTCAGTTGATTCACTTAACGTTATAATAAATTGTTATCCACCCTATCCTCCAACATATTATAGTAAGTATATTCATAAAAGTTACATATTGTTAAAATAACGATAAACAACAGATACGTCAAACTCAATTACACAACAAAAAAGTATTTTCCTGTACAAAATAGGGGAGCTGATGTGAAAAAATAAATGGTTTCTAATTATAACTCACAGTATTGTTATTAATATGCAGTATCCCATTTCGACAGAATAAAATTGTCTGGAGTCATATACATGTCTTCATTTCCAAAGTAATGGACGACTTCCATACAAGGGAATTGCTGCCAACCTAAATAACAAAAAGATACTGAAAAAGGTTATTCACCTTAGGGAGTGGTTTTTCAATAAACTTTTGGTTTTTCTCATGTGTTTTGAGTCCCTTTACCACCGATGCTGTACCCGAAAAGTTTTGACGTCCTTTCAGTTTGGGGTATTTTGCATCTTAAAGTTGACGCTGTTAACACATATTTGAGGTGAAGTGACTCAAAATATATGAAAAAAACTGATCAGAAAAAACACTTCCTCATGCGACCAAACTTTTTCAGTATTTTTTGGTTTGTTATCTCGACAGAAATTCCCTTGTATATAACTTCATTAGGAAGTAGATCTCATAACTGAATGGACTCGTACAAAAGAGAACTATATTTAAATTAAAAAATGCAGTGGAGGAAATACGATGTGATTTAGTACGAAAGGAAGCTTTTAGAATTAAATTTTTCGAATTAAGAATTTAAAAAAATAAAAAGCATATTCCATACATTTGAAAAAGGAACTTAATGGAAAAGTAAACACAAAAACTACCTGCAGACAATATTAATATGAAGAACAACAGATTTTATCATATCCTAATGTTTAAATTAATAGTCATTCAATGACTTGAAGTTTTAGTAGTTACTATATTATTCGAAACAATTCATTCAAAGCAATTTATTTAATATTCCAAATTATGCAGTACTTCTCTTGTAATGATTAAATTATACAGAGAGTATGTCAATCCGAAGGCTCCGGTATTTTTTGGTGAGGATCAAAAGAAGTATTGGACCGACATGAGCTTTTGATGAATTTGATCGATAAATTCGCATTTTCCATATCTCAAATAGCAATAAAAGACCAGATTTTTCATAATAAATGTCAGAACAGATCAGCACCACTACTGGAGGCAAGAGATGTTGAGCTGTATAGCTGGGATTAAATTTTACCCATAAATTTTGTTTTATGGTGAGTTTTATTCATGTTTGGGATGCCATACATGAAATGTCAACAAAGAGGGACACGTGATGCTAATAGCCTTTATTACATATCGGAAGATTAGCTAGAATTAGCACAACACCTTTAATGGAACAGCAAAAATTATCATGAATTTTGCTTTATCCAGAATGACATAATTCCGAAGCCCATCCCAAGCTGAACAATAATATGATAAAGATGCAGTTGATAATTAGATAGGGTGGTCTGTTAATTAGGCTGACTTACTCGCAAGACATGGTGCCGCAGATGGTTTCATCGGACCAGAAACTGCAATTACAATATTGGTTGATAATTTCTAAAATAATGCTTGATAGATTATGAGATCAAACAATTTTAATTTGTTAAATCTACATTATATTTAAACTTTAAGTTGTGACGCGTTTCGCTAACACAGTAGCTTTTTCAAACGAATTGAGGTATAAAAAATAAACTGTGTTAGCGAAACGCGTCACCACTTTAAGTTTAAATATAATGTAGATTTAACAAATTAAAATTGTTAAATTTTATAATTTAGTATGGATCTACACCAAGTAAAAGCCTCATCTATTCAATGCTTGATAGGTTAATGCTTTTATGATTAATGAATTGAAATAAATAATGACATGAATAATAGTTTACCTACTTTTGCTTCCAATTTAAAAATTGTACACCAATAAGAAACTCACTTTTCTAACGGTTATGAAAATAACCAAGAAAAGGCCTGCTTTAGGTATGAAAATTTGTGTAAAAAAGCATGTTTTGCATAGTGGTTGTGGAAAAACTAATACTTTGCTACGTACTTCTCACCAAAATAATGCCAGTATAAAGAGGGATACCCTGTATAGATTGTTGAGTAAATGAAGCAGTGGTAATAGCCTGGGATTGTATTCCGAACAGTCGTCGCGTCGTTTCGATTCTTATAGACGACTGAGCTGCTGAATTCTTCCCATTTGAAAAGGTTGATAATGAAACAGTACTCAGTTTTCAGATAGCAATATCAGTTACCTTAATACTCGTTCCCTGAACGCACCATCCTAATTATTTCAGGGTAACTATAGAGCTAAATCCTATATTCCAGCAGTCCGTAACCGTAACCTATGATTCTTTCCAATTTGATAGCAATACATTTAGTATTATGTTTTAGTTTGAGTTACTGGGAAAATATCAAGCTTAGCAATTGTTTCTTGTTATAAAGGTATGTGAAATCAGCTAGCAGCTGCACTAATGATCGAATAAATCCAATTTAAGCTTGTGTTTCCATAGTCATGATTCTCCTGAAACTTCATAATTATCACAGTTTTGTAGTGAAAACTCAATGATAATATATGCGGTTATTGACTGTAATTAATAGTTCATTTAATGTTTGTATAAAAAATTATTAGTAATTCTCACGTCTATTGGAAAATATTCGATAATTAATTCAACTGTTCCATTTGAAATAGATATCTGTAGGTCGACAATGTTTGAAGAAAAATAAAGGTCAAAATCCAAGTACCTGCACATATTATTATGACTTAAAATATTATCACACTGTTCTGTAATATTTTCGTATTTAATTAAACGCTTCACCGATAGATATCGCTAAAGAATTATAATTATTACAACGCTTTATGAGTTTGAGAAAATATTGTTCAAAAACAGTGACCGTTCAACTAGGAAGCAACAACTACTTTCCGGGCCCCGACGGCTATTGAATTATACATCAAAGGAATACGGGGTTGAAATATTTACAAGATATTTAACACCAAGCATTCTGCCTTGCAATTAGAAAGAAGCACATAACTCGTAGACCAGTTTCAGCGTATTTGTGCCTCGTCAGTTCAAGGTATATGCTCTACGTCCGAGATTGTGGGATAGGAAGATGCTTTTGAAAGCTTGAAAAATGCTGTGAAACTCGCCTGTGTGAACGCTGCACACTGAAAGTAGAGTGAAGGAGCTTATGAGTTCATGTTTCGTGAAAACTGCACAACCAACACCGAAGTCAATTTTGGAAGCATCTGTGTAGAGTATTAAATCAAAAGGTTTTTTTGTGGTAAATCTAGGAATGATTTGCAGTACAGTGGGAGATTCATGCTTATTATAAATGGTAAGTGAGGTATCGATTATGGGAATATTTTCGGTCCAAGGAGGAGAAGAAGGTAGAGGGAGCGTGGGGGTAAGGGAAAGGTCAGTATCTTTGAGAAAAGGAGTGAGTAATTGGGGAATAGATTCTATAATTGTTCCAGAGTTAGTAGGGAGATGCAAAGGCGGAGAGCGGTGTTGTGTACAGAGTTCAGTAAATCTGTGACAGATTTGGGGGCTAATATGAAAATAAAACAGCCATATTTTTTGGAGACTGTTTCTTACTTATTTCAAATTTTTTCCTGTTTCATGGTTAGTAAGTTAATTCGCACTTATCTGCATTAAATAACAGTAGTAAGTAGAGGAAGAGATTTACAAATTGTAATAAAAATATTACAGATTTACAATTAATATTAATAAAATGTGATTAAAAAACAATTAACTGACTGGAAATACACTCACCGGCACGAAAAACGGAGAGCAGTTGAATTTTTTTAAGCAAACTTCAAATTTTAATGCTTTGTGATGTTTTATTATCATAATATCTCAAACACAAATAAAACAAACTTTTTAAAATATTTCCCAACTATAACTGAACATTATATTTAAAGAAAAAAAGTGTTCCGAACAATTTGAAAAACGAGAACAAAAAACTTTCTGTAGCAATTCAAAAAACCAGAACAAAAATAAATTTCTGATGTGTCATAACGACTTTAAATTATTCAAAATTGAAACGACTTGGTATTCCAAACTTTGGAGCCACATTATTGATAACAAGTGTTGCCCCCACGTGCTCGAATTAATGCCTGTATCCTTCTTGGCATGCCTAAAATCAAGTGCCGAATGTCCGCTTGTGGAATAAGTTCCCATTCCTTTAAAAGAGCTTGTCGCAACTGATTTAAAGTTAAAGGAGCAGGAACACGACTTCGCGTTCTTCGCCCAAGCATGTCCCAAACATGTTCTATGGGGTTAATATCTGGGCTTAACGCTGGCCAGTTCATAACAGGAATGTTTACCTCGTTTAAATATTGTTGAGTGATTCTCGCAGTATGAGGTCTTGCGTTATCATGCATAAGAAGAAAGTCATTTCCAATAAAATCAACATAATGGACAACAAAATCTTGGAGAACGTCCTCAATGTACCTGGCAGCAGTTGAGGAGCCTCTCGGAAGGATGTTCAATTTTGTGTGTGCCTCCAGAGAAATTCCTGTCCACACCATAACGGATCCCCCTTGATATCCTACCCTAGGGCTGAAGTTACATTCAGCAAAACGCTCGTGTGGCCTTCGCCATACTCTCTCACGGCCATCTGGAAACCGTAAGCTAAATCTGGACCCGTCAGTATATTAAACGTGCCCCCATTCATTTTCACCCAAGTGCTCATGAATTCTGGCGAACTGAAGTCGTACAACACGATGATGCCTAAAGCTTCGGTTTGTCGGACGTACTGAAGTTAATTTCTGATTTCAACAGCTGTAGCATGACGATTTCGTAGACTTTGTAAGGTGATAAAACGATCATTACGAGCGCTAGTTCTGCGTTGAGGACCAGTTCCAGGTCGTCTATTGTAAGCTACAGTTTCCAAAAAACGTGTTGAAATACGGTGCACAGTGCTATTGGATACATTAGACTGTCGGGCACTCCTCCCATCTTGAAGCAACGCAACAATAGCAGCCGCTGTTTCGGGATTAACAGACATATTTTTTAGATTAAATGAATGTATCACTATAGATTAAATGAACGCAGCACAAATTTAACACGTATCTGTCACGTTGGATCTGTCACATTTCTCAAAATTCATGGCCAACTATGCACTTGCACTTTACGGCCAAGTAATCAGATCTATGGGGCTTATAATTTCCACTCAAATAAAGGTTCAGTTGCTGTTAAGAAATATTTTAAACATATTATTTCGTTTGTGTGTAAGATATTATAATAATAAAACATCACAATAAATTAAAATTTTAAGTTTACTTAAAAAAATTCAACTGCTCCGTTTTTCTTGCCGGTGAGTGTATAATTATTCCATCAATCTAATTAAATATGAACAATAAAATTATGATTGTATGATATTTAATTGAATACTAACCATGGAAAATATAAAAAAAATTCACAAAGATGAAATTCATGCAATAAAAGGCTCTACAAAGATTATTCTTTCGAAATTTTTCATAAACTTGATTGTGGCGTCAAAAAATTGAAGAAAAGTTTATTACTTGATTGATTTAACCTTGAATAACTATGGAAATATCCAAAAATTATAAAAGCTCTTTTTCTAAATTTCCAAATTCCATACAAGAACAGTATTCTATTCTCGTTATATTAACTTACAACGTTTTCAGTATATTTGGAGCAAAAAAAATTATTGTTCAAATTGTTTATAATTATCCTTTTTATAACCACCATCTATTTCCAATTTATACTATTATTACTACTTTCTAAAATATTCAGCTGTAGTTAAATCCATATTTCACAAGGTAATATAGTGCAACATCTGCTATTAATTTTCCTGAAATAACTAACCTTGAAAGTGGCTATTCCCCCGTGCAAGTTATAGAAAAAGAACTCTTAGTAATGTCAACTTTGAAATCCCTGGCCAATATCACAGTAAACACACGCAGCTTAAATCGCGAAAACGCATTAAAATGAAAATAATTTACATCCATGTTCTAAGGTCACGTGTCATTGTGAAATTTTATGTACTCTTACAAATGTGGCAATTCTACAACTGTTTCACCTTGGAAAATTTTCATTTAATTATAGGCCATGCTCTCATTATAAGAAGAAAATAATTATGTCCAATAAATTTTATTTGGAGTTATCGAGTTCATTTATACGATCATTGAATATATTACGGGATTTTCCAAAAAACATCAGTGGCTTGAGAATTTTTTAATACAGTGGTTGATTGTAATTATTGACATTTGTCTGTAACGTGACTTCTTGACGATTTTGAAACCACATAAATTTGATAATTGACTACTTTTTTCATACGCCAGTTGAATATAAAGCAAAAATTGTATCTAGCCCATGTTTTGTTGACGAATGCAATCATAACCACGGAATTCGGTTGATGATTACATTGTGGAGAGACTCGAGACTAAATTCACCTATGAGAGAAGAAATAATAGTATTAGTAGTGGGAACAAACAAGATTTTCTATTCAACCATTCACAAAATAAATATATGGAAAACATGAAAGTGATAAGTAACAACATTGACTGAAAAAATTGAGAGGGTTTGCAGCAGCTATTGGGTCTTACTAAAAAAAATCGCCCAGAGGTTTCTTGTAGGTGATAACCTGACGGAGAGCTTTGTAGTTTTCCATCTTTATGGATAGAGAATCTGCAATGATAATATATTGATAACTTCAATTAGGATATACAGGTTCGTGAGTAATGGTCAAAAGTGAGGTATTGGATGAGATGCAAACTATCAATGTTCCTGGTACATTATAGCTGATGATACATTTTCTGACATCAGCGCCTACCAAGATACCAGAAAAACACTATTTCCCGGTCTTGTAACGTAAATTTGTCAAAAAATTATGTAGTCTTATTAATTTCTAATAAATAGAAAAAATCCATTCACGATAAATATGTTAATCTTACAGTTACACTGATAACATAGCTTTTATAATGCCCTCTAGGAAATACATCAAGACGGATAACATATTATGATTTACCAGGCCCTAAAACTCCTATCTTGAAATTTTCACATTTGAATATCCAAAACATTTTTGACATGTCAACCTTGCCATCCTGTATCTCTTCTACTATCAATGTTTTATCAAAGGAAGTTGCGTCAGATTGTGATATTTTGAGGCAAAGAATCTTCCCTTCTACTGTAGACTACTACTTACGAACCAACCTGTATAATTCTCATTTCGCTTAAAATAATATGACAATATCATATCCCTGAAATCAGGAAAATTCACTAGTACATGTACAAGCATTCGTTCAAAAAATTTCTACAAAATACTATTCAATATTCGTTACTCAAGTTTGATATGTGGATGATTTAATTTTAATTAAATATTTTCGAAACTGGTCTAAAAATTAGCGTAGGTTTATATCATTTGTTGGTCAGCTGTTGAAAAATCGTCGATATACTTCCTTCAACATCATACAAATATTAATCGAGATCTTTTGGCGCCGCCGAGGTTGAGCAACTGTAAATATCTAGTTAGCACATTCGTTAGTCATTATATTGTTAACGTTGTTGTTGTTGCCTCTGCAGGGAACCTCAGATTATATGTGTAGTTAAAATTAGATAAATTGAAATGACATTTTTTGAGTTGATGTCTTATTCTATTAATCCCTATCTTTAGTTTTTTTTCACGTTCACTGATGCTGAGTAGATAATTTTGTTATATTCTACATATGTTTCGTCTGCTAGAATTTAATTATTCGCGAGAAGTATCTCCAAAGTTATAGAAAACACGAGCTCTTTTTTGATCTTCTTCTCAATTTGACTGTTGATGAATTCATTTTAATACAAAAATCTATTTTTCTCCAGCCCCATACTCAAGTTATACAACAATAATTTAAATTTTGGTGATCATATAAAATATCTAGTTATAGTTTGGGATTACAAGTTAACATGGACAACTCACATTAATGGAAGGATTAACAGATACTTGAACCCTCTACATATATCTATTCCTCAAACGATCCCCTAAATCATTCCCTGTCCGTTCTCCATGGATAATAAAATTACCAATATGTGATACATCGTTGACAAGTTATGATAAGAACGAAGCAAACCATACACTAATTAATTCCATGAGAAAATATCTTATTTACAATAATATACCCAGTCTACTCCTTGGTAGTTCAATAGCTGCCCTAGCGTGTCCATCAGTCCATCCCTTCAGTAGAAATTTGAATTGTCTAGGACCCTGCAGAGCATTCCAATGAGCGACGTGCTGGTTCCTCAGCCACTTTCTCGTCTCCTTGCTTATTGTTTGTTTTGTTGGGCCTGGGGTCTATCACCAGAGCATGAGCCATATGTGTACCAGACGGTCCCATGAAGCTGTGTATTCCTCTCTTTTTCCCAGGATTCTCTATCCCGGATCATAGCCCTGTATGGGGTTGCGAAGTAGTACTTGAGCAAGCATTCGTCAGCCGCTCGAGCCAGAACTGAAATATCTTCCAGGAGCCGGAGCTTCTTGACGTGTCTGCACTCTTCTTCTCTTCGGACGTATTCCAGTTGTTTCAAGCGCAGGAAAGCCTTCCCCGCCTTAGCATCGATCACATGGTAAAGAGGCCGAAGACCAATGATCACTTCCATCGCAACAGTTGGTGTAGTCCTTATGCAGCCAGTTGCCACCAAACTAACTACCTTTTGAAGGCGTGTCGGATGCGATCCAGCCGTGACCAAGATTACCCTTTGCCACCTGACCAGATCCGCATATGTGAGCATAGGCAGACAGCATGATCAATCTATTGTCAATGATGCCCTTTAACAGTCAGGTATTAATAGATTGTACGCAGTTTTCACAGCAGAGAATTGCATTTAACACATCATCTACTATGTATCACTTGCTAGGAGAAGAGTACAATATGGGAAACTTGGTAGCTTATTCACGTGCCATTCGGTTTCCACATGAAGTTTGATTAATAGAAAGATACTGCAAATTCCGATAGCGCATGCTGTGTGTTATTTACGCGTTTAATATAACGTTTACGTATTAACGATGTTTGGGACGGTATACGTTTTGCCATCTCACGTATTGCCATCTTAGTTTTATTTACACATCTGATTTTTGGAACTAACCTTTTGAAATTGAAACCTCATCTCTGTTTTGATTTTGTTTGTCCTGTTCATGGCATAATTTCTCCTGAAGAACTTCTGAACATGTATGAGGCATTAGAAGCAGTAATTTCAGCTGATGCTGATGAAGATGAAGTGGAGCAAGTGATTTTGCACAATATTTTCGGCGTGATTGGAAATTTTCTAGATGGAACTGCTGAAGATAGGTTCAATCTGGACAATATGATGGCAAAAGATATAAAAATAAACTTTAGGTTTGAAAGAGACGATATCTTCAGATAAGCTACTGCATTGCAAATACCAGAGTTTATCAGAACCGAAACACGTAATTCTGTTCCAGGTATGTTAACATATGCAGAATATTGGAATACTGAGACTCAGTATTTTATTACGAAGACTAGCATATCCTTGACAACTGAAAGATTTCCAGCTCTTTTTTTGCCTGTCTCCACCATCATTATCTCAGATAATTGATCACATGCAGAGCATTATCGCCAATAATTTCATGCATTTACTGGATGATTCGCGACATTTACCATGGCTGAGTTTGCAAAGAATGCATATGTACCTATGCTGAAGTATGTGGAAATTATTCTAGCATATTGAAATTTCTCAAGTCAATTTTTTCAGGCTATTCATAAAAGAGCAGCAATTTTCAACTGTTGGAGATTTATTGATGGCACAGCTAGACCAATTTGCAGGCGATCAGTAAATCAAAACGAGTACTAATCTGGTCGCAAGAGTTTTCATTGTGTGAAATACCAGTCTGTTATATGCCAAGAAGGCATGATTACCAGTTTGAAGGGTGCATGTGTAGGATGACATGATGCTGGATATTTTTCGTGAATCAAATTTGTATGCAGCACTGCAGGATGTTGCAGTGTTTCCTGATCACAAGTTTATTTTATATGGTGATCATGCCTACCACATTATGGATTTACTTTCATGTCCCTTTCCAAACCGACATTTATCAATAGCATTTCAATTAATCTATGAGTGCAGTTAGAATAGCTGTTAAGTGGGGCTTCCAAAAATTCACCAGTCATTTTGCGTTCCTAGATTTTAGAAAAAACCAAAAATTACTCAATACTCAACATATCAGGGAACATGCAATACAAATTTCATAACCATGAACATATTTGAATTACCGAAATAATCATGCTCCCCTAATATAATTATCTCCTCAGGAGTTCCACTGCAATCCTCACTATTTACTATGAAAGCATCTATTGCATTATTTTCCCTGGTTTGCCGGCCTATCTCAGCAATTTGTTTCTCTTTGAAAATAACCTTCGTTTTTTCAGTGGGTATTGGAAATTCTACACATAAGTCTGATATTCCATTTTCCTTTTATGTGTATATTTCTCCTGTGCCACTTCTGAATAGTATAGAGTACAGAATACAGAAACCATTAGCATCTTGTGAAGAATTGGAAAAGACAATATTTATCTTACCGGAATTTATCACCATAAGATTTTGTCTTCTATATGGTCAAAAGAAGCATCAAATGATCTTTAAATTTGCGAATCACGTCACGGTTTTTATATTTGCCTGTATTAAATTTCATTTCTCATTGATTATCACAATTGTTTACTCATGACATTTTAATAGTAAAGATAATTCTGTTTATTGACAACTGGATATTGTGGGTATTTCAAGTGTCTTTTAATTCCTACTTTTCCAAAAATACATAATTATTTTTTCTCATCACAGATATGTAGTTACATATATAGTTCTGTGTTAGGTGTTAGGACTGTTCGGTGGGGATGTTTTTGTGAAGAATTGGAAAAGACAATATTTATCTTACCGGAATTTATCACCATAAGATTTTGTCTTCTATACGGTCAAAAGAAGCATCAAATGATCTTTCAATTTGCGAATCACGTCACGGTTTTTATATTTGCCTGTATTAAATTTCATTTCTCATGATTCTGAAGAGAATTGTGTCCATTAACTTCGCGTTACAAACATAAATTATTATCGGACTTAAACCTCAACCCTTTTGTAGAGCACATATTTTGCAATTGAAAGATCATCTAAATAAAATATCGTAATCATAACAAACAACTACTCAACCTCGAAAGGTTTCCGATCTATCCGATTCTGTTTGAAGTAGGATAGCGCCACGTTTTACGTGAGGTGTTGTTCTGCTGTGAACGTGATGCGCTAACGGTATTACTGCAACGTGTCTTTTGAACTCATTCTGCGCATGCTGAATTGTCAATATAACGTCTGCGGTAATAACGTCGCACAGGATTTGTCACAGCAATATCTCTCAAATGATCTTAATTGGTTTTTATACATTTACTGTAGTAGTACTTTATATTTTAATATCAATTATTGTTCATTTGGTAGCGCGAATAACCTAAAGGTTGATGCGATTTATTTTTCTTAAATGAAAAAAAGTTCCGAAACATTTATTTCAACGAATAGCTATTTTCAGTTTCATTGAAAAATAGTAGGATGGAAAACTCACGGAGCAAACGATTTCTCATTTCAGTTTACTATTTTCCATAAAAGTAATGTATCAATCTATCAGTCTATCAGTCTAAATTTTTATTCACTGGTATCTCGATCCGTTGCTCCATCTGTCATTGGTGGGGTGTTGAATTGTTGAATTTTTTTTGGCTTTGAATTGCTTGATCCACTCAGCTACGAATTTATTGCTTAATAGTATAAGGATATATTCTTTGCAGCACTGGCTCTTATCGATCCATCCATGCTTGTACACTTTCTGTTCTCATTTCTAGTCCATTTATATGATTATGAACGCACTTCTTCAAGAATATTATTATTGGTTGAGTACGAATTTGAAACTAATGGCATTTTTCTTCATTTCATTTTTCTGTTGACTTCTATTGATATTAGATTTTCGTAGCAATTCTAGTTACCTGTATCTCTATTCTTCTAATTACTTTTTCCACTGACATGCAAAAATCAAATGTTTTGAATAGTAGATCTTAACTGTTATTCTTGTGAGAAAAAAACCACGTTTTGTTGGTCACACTGACCTTAGATTGAATTCCTTTATTGTCAACTTTACAGCTAGCGGTGGAAAAAAAATTCCATGGAGCTCTCATACCAATTATTTTGAGCAGTGTTAAATCACCAATCTATTAAATATCCATTGTTGAATAATGATTAACTATTATAACTCTTAACTATTATAGTACATAAAACGTTAAAACATATTTTTCAACATTTGGAAACTTCAATTCACAAATCATCAAATATACCTGTACTTAACATATAAAACTAATTTGACAGTGGGTATAACATTAAGGTCCTTGAATATATAATCGTTCCTCTTCAAAAAACCTGTGTTTACTGTACCAAAAATTCTGTGTACTTTTTATTTTGAAACCGGTGGGATTAATAACCCGTTAAATTAAATGGCCCTTAGTACCCACTAAATATACCCCAGATAATATCTCACTTTTGGTCATTAAAATCACAAACACCAAGTAGTTATCACGTTTTGACATCAAGATCGTGGACGATCGTGAGTAAAGTGTTGTTATAACAGTATATAGATGGGGCTTTTTAGTTTTCTTTGTAAATGAATATTTAATTTCAGCAAGCATGACCAGGTAAACTTTTTTACGAACACTGCGGTCGCAATTCACTCCCACATTATCATATAACTTTCAAACAAAAAAAATATACATTCTATTAAAATAAAATTTGAATGTTCTCGTCACAGTGGAATGCATTTAACGCCAAATATATTATTTATAATTTCACTGTTTGGATTGTTGCTTTAGGAAATCCACTTATTTTACTTTTTCAAAAGAAACCAAATGTTTTTAATTAATTTCACTTTTTGATGGTTATATTTTACAATATTATTAATAACTATTTCAATATTGTTAGAGCGACTGTAGTTACAATTTATATAATACCAAGCTCACTATTTTGGCTAGAATAAATGTGAATATATAAGTAGAAAAAAGAGATACAATATAACAAATATATCACAGCTTAGGTAATATTATCCTTATGGGGATCTACTCTATATTTTTGTCCCAATTAAGATCAGGAAAAACTTTATCTTTTTTTTTTTTTTAATTTCTTGGGAAATTAAACCACAATATTTTTGAATTCTTTATTTCAACGTTTCGGTAGCGTTCCAGCTACCGTTTTCAAGAAAAAATAAGTAAAAATTGATTTTTATTCCTAACTGACACAACGGAAAAAATTTGACAACTAGACAATTTTTACTTATTTTTTCTTGAAAACGGTAGCTGGAACGCTACCGAAACGTTGAAATAAAGAATTCAAAAATATTGTGGTTTAATTTCCCAAGAAATTAAAAAAAGAATGAATAATATACCACAAGGAACATAACATACAGAAGATATTTAAAACTTTATCTGTTGATTATCACAATTGTTTAACCATGAGATTTTAATAGTAAAGATAATTCTGTTTATTGACAACTGGATATTGTGAGTATTTCAAGTGTCTTTTAATTCCTACTTTCTCAAAAATACATAATTATTTTTTCTTATCACAGATATGTAGTTACATATAGTTCTGTGTTAGGTGCTAGGACTGTTCGGTGGGGATGTTTTTAATATGTATGCTGGTGAGTGTTTATTGTGTCTAATCCTAAAAATTCGAATTGTTTGACAATAAGGCGTTCACCAGTAATGCCAAAATAGGCATCTGGAAATATGAACCCCCTATGTTGATATTAAGGTTGTCTGCATCACACTCTTCGATTTCCCATAAAAATGGCACAGGGAAGACGGTTTTTTTTCTTCTGATTCTAATCACTAATGGATAATTAAACGCTCTACAAAAAAGGGCTGATAGCATTCTTTCATCAATCAGCTCAGTAGAAATTTATTGAGGCTATTTTTTGATGGTTGGTGATTGAACATGATATTTTGATACACTTAAACATCAAAAGTCACCAATGATGAAGCTAGGTGAGGGGTCGCTAATTTAGGAATACAACAATTTTCTCACCAAAGATGGGAAACAAGTGCAATAGTTATTGCAAGTAGCTCGCGAATATCAGCAGAGGTATCCCAACTACAATAAAACAACTTTTCAGCAAGATCAATTTAATCTAAATGAGTAAAAATTATATTTTGATGGAATGAGTTTGGATTTGTGAGAAGTGATATATTTTTAATTTGTTATGAGTTATTAACTTATATTGTTTATACATGAATAACTCTTCAAGCTTCCTATAAAATCCTAGCTGTTTTTAAGCGTAATTTATTTAAAAATATATTGCTTCACTAGTAATACCACTAGAGGTCAAAATATTTCCGGATTTAATTGGACCTCCTGTACTATTCGGTCAGAAAATTCCACACCAAATGTTAATTCCCAACAACAACAATTTTCGTCTTCATTAAGTACTTGCAGACCATAGTCTACGATAATTGCGTTTTTCATATAAACATCAATCATAATGATCCAAAGAATTTAGAAAACATCCAAACTTGTAGTTAAAATGAATCAAAATTATCATGTACACAAATAAAAATTAGATTGTCAAAACAAATAGTCTGCCATTGTAAACGTCAAAAAAATTTCTAGTATAATTTGCTGTTGGGTACCCACGAGGAAAAAATTTCCACTGGAATTCATCCGTTGCGATGATGATTAAATAGAAATACACTTTCTGATGGGTTAAAAATCATATATGTGGAATTTTCGATAAAATTCAAGCAATATTTGAAGTCAAGAGATCTCTGAGAACTTAGTTCGTTTTGAAACCTTCAAACTTATGAATATAGGAGTATCAGGGACACCTTACATGTCCTCACAGGATTCTCTCCAGAGTCTTTGCTTGGATTCTTCCATTATTGTATTATATACATCTAGTTTAGTCCTATTCGCTTCACAGCTGTCTGTTTTCTTCGCTTTGTTGGAAAAGCCCTTTGTTTCTTTCCTTGGAGATGTCAGCTCTCTACTCCACCAGATGGCCTATCTAGAAGTGCGACTCTCCGATCGGACAGTTATTATAATAAGAGGTCAGTGTGGTCTGCTGCAGCTGTGCAGCTGCTGCCTCTAAATTCTCAGCCTAAGCCTAGCTTCTAGGATCCGTGTATGTTTCAATAGCCGATTTTTCTACATTATTTTCATAGTATTTTGATAATCGTACAAATGCGTACAATCAATGATTCCCCCCTTGATGTCTCAAATGCAGGTGTATTACCCAGTTACAATATCAAATCAAGTAGTACATAAATAGACAAATAGTTTCTTACCTCTGGTGTTGTTGTCGCAACAATCGATTGCTGAGAATATTGAAATTAACTTTGTTCTGTCTTTAATGACAAAGTGTAAAGGTAGATGAATTCGCCCAATTCCGAATACCTTTTTTAAATTCGCCTAATTCCAGATACCTTTTTTGAATCAACTTTTTTGCAATGAGAAGCGATTTAATCGGTATTGTCTTTGTGCCAGAGATGTTTTTTAGTGACTATTTGAACGCACAATGTATACCGAAATATTCATTTCAATCTTAAATGATATCAAAAGAAGTCAAAACTAAGAATTCACAATTTTTGAAACTAAAAACTGAAAAAAAGGTTACTTGAACTGGATACTCTATTTGAGATTTGGAACCCCATCTAAAATTAGGAGAGTACTTTCAAGGCAAAAGTCACACATGTAAACTTTTTTCTTGTCACTACCTGCACATTCTTCATGTGACCATCTGAAGCGAATAGAGCGCCATACCCAGGGTTCTCCAGGCTGTTGCTATGAATAATGTCCAGTACAAAAAACACATTTCGCGTCACTGTAACCATTGGCATGCATATCGTCATCGTCATAAGGAGGCTCAGTTGAGGAAACCGAGGATTAGCTGTCTCTTCTATTTGTTTCCACCTTATCTTATTGCGTTTGACATACAAATCGACTGTTGATTTTGAAACGTTGAAGCACATACATAGAAGCCTTTGAAAATTCCATTTTCCTAGTCTTAACTTCATCGACTTCCTTTTTCATATTTTCTGGACTTCATTTTTTATGTGGGACTTTTCTCTTAGGAATTTTGCTGCAATGAGGAAAAGAATAACGTTTAAGCAATACATACATTTGTGTTCCCAGTTTTGGATACCTATCCAATAATAAGACACCCTTCCTATTCATAATTGGGCAACAAGCATGTTATGTGTTTAAGAGAAAAAAAGTTTGAATAAGAACTTTGATGCAAATACTTCAACTTATCCTACAACTATTCTCATGTATCTGTGCCAAATTTTACGTCTCCTACTTTTTTCAACAACTTTCAGCTGGGTAAACAAAACACTCCCAAACGCATGAAATAGTGTGATGCCGTCAAGTAGTGAAAAACTGGACTAATATCCGTTTGCACCAATAGAAGCATAAGCTTAGAACAGCTATGGCGAGTTTAAAATTTCAGGGTCGCTTAGTTAAAGTTCAGTTACACCAATGTTTTTGCTCTTTTGCTATGCTTCTTAGCTAAGTGTTGATTTATTTTGTCAACCTCGCTATTGAAGTTGAGTTTTATTTATTTTTCTATGGTCTCTGGTGACCTTCCGTTTTTTTTTTATTTGATATAACGTATTAAAAGCTGTTGAAAGTCAATTCTCTGAAAATCAAAGGATTTCATTCAAGTTTTTCAGATAGGAAAATTTTATATGATGGAAAGCACAGTAAACAATAAGAAAATTAGATCGGCAAATTATACAGTTCAGGAAGAATTGCTAATAGTTCCATCCAATTTTTCATAATTGCTTTTATGATTGTACCGTCTTCTTGGAAATCCATTTTCAAGAATATCTAATACTTCTGAACCATCCTCCAAAAACATTTTTTGAAAATTTAAAGAAATAACTTGAATTGGAAGACAGAAAACGAAAACCCGAAAAGAGGAAAATTGGGCGACTTTCCCTTTTTCCAAGTACCTACTTTCGGAAAAACTAAACTCCAGATCTGTTGACCAACATTTTTGACAAACTTCTTGAATATACGACAATAATAAGTGTTCTGTATAATAATTGAACAGCTCGTTTATCCCGTATATGCACTTATAACTGCAATAATTTTTCATTTACGATTGCACGTCCACATAGACATCAGACGGATAGGATCTCACTATAAAAAATTGGACGCTACCAATGGCGATGCAATTGCTTATATTTATTTTTATAATTTTATAGCTGATGTTTCAATGCCAGCACGATTGCAATAGTCGAGCCAGTTCACTGACTGCATACGAACGATCCCAACACATAAACATTATGCTCACCTATACAGCGACACAGACTGAGATGCAGCAGTAGCGTACGTCCTAATAGTGAATCGCTGAAAAACAATTGATGCAGTTTATTTCAATTTAATATTGTAAGGTCATTATTTATAATTTATTACCATGATTATCATTCATTTGGCCATCGTGCTTATTCATAATTTAAATAAAAAAATTGCAATGATGATCCTGCATAAGAAATGCGACATATTAAAAACGATAGTGCATTTAACGTATCCAGAACTTAGGTGATATAATGGCTCATCCAAAAGCCTTTTTGGTGTGCGTCATCGATTGTTAATGTTCTTTTAACACATTACGTAGAGAGAAATGAAAAAAAGGCAGGTCTGTGATTAATCCTCATCAAAATATTACAATAATAAACTGTTCAAATGTATTACAAACGTTATCCCTAATCTTTGACTTACAAAAAGTTGATTGGTTGATGTTTAGATTACGCGCAAGCGCAACCTATTAATCTGGAGTTCAAAAAATTATGAAGGCGTTTCTTTCGTAGCAGCAATAGGTTTGTTCCAACCGCAGTCAGAAACCGTCAGAAACGATCAGAGAATAACTGGTCATAGCAAACAACGAGTTATTTCCGCGTAATTCCTATAACTGATTGCAATGGTCGACTATTCTCTGATCGTTTCTGACGGTTTCTGACTGCTGTTGGAACAAACCTATTGTATCTTACGTCTTTTTTTACTGTCTCACTGACAGTTCTTTTCAGGTCTGTATTTTGTTGTTTACGGTCAATTATTATTAATGAAACGTGAATAATAATCTTATTGTTATATGTTACAGGGAAAGTCGATTGTTAGTAAGACCTGACTCTTCCTACACATCAGTAAGAGTTGATTAATTGGGAGATTAACTTGAATCGCTCGATATGCGTGCTACAAAGTGTTGGATTTTTTTCAAAAATGGGAAGGGTGAAGTTATTCAGGAAATAGAAGGGTAATTTCGATTATTTCATTCCCTTCTTCTCCTTGAATAACTTAATGTTCATTACAAAGTATTGGATATCTTGAGAGGAAGGGTGAATCTAATGATCATATTTCCTCACCCTTCTTGAATATATTAATGTTCATCACAAAGTATTGGATATCTTTGGAGGAGGGGGAGAATGTAATGATTATATATCCTTTTTTTTCACATTCATTCACATTTACCAAAACGACATGGTCATTGTGAACTTAATGTACATTTCCCTTTTTCGGAATTGTAAATGTTACTTGGGGAGGAAATGTGCATATTTACCGGAAAATGTGTACCTTACCGCAATATCTACTTTTACCGTAACATATTTATTATAAAATGAAGACAAATATACGTACTGGATGGGGTAGGGGTTAAGTTATGGTAGGTTAATTTCCAGTCAAAGTCTACTTTCACCACCTCCAGACAGTAAAAATATACTTTATTTAGTTATAGTCAACTCTGACTAGTACATGTTAATCAAATTCCAATACTTTCAAGTTTTTATAAACGTTTAATGAAAAGACCAGTAATAGTCGACTTTACTTAGGGAAAGTCAACTCTTACAGGAGGATCAACTTTCCATGTAACATATATATTTAAATAATACAAAAATATCTATTGACACACAGAAAAACATCAGCATTTTAGAAGTTCTCAGTATTCCCAGTTGAAAGAAGAAGCTAATAACTATTAATTTCATAGCCTTTTCGAATTAGGCTGAATGTATGTATGTATATTTGGGGTAGCATTCACTGAGACCTAAAAGATCTATTGTGCCCCCTTACTTCTACTTAGTTTCTGAGGAGAGTCTCTGAAACTAGTAGCTCCTTTAGTCCTATTTCCCGGAGGAAATTTAGGATATCTGCAGGCTTCAACTTAGGTAAATGTTCCTCTTCTATCCAGTAATCTCCCAGGTACTGTGCTCTAGGATTCTGGAGTGCTGTGCAGTTGGAAAGTATGTGGATGGAGGTCTCTTCTTCCATGCCACAGTATCTGCATTCTTCTTCCTCCACTAATTTGAGCTTTTTCAGGTGCCCATTCAGGCGACAATGTCCCGTTAGGATCCCTGTTAAAACTCTTAGCGCAGTCTTGCTTTGACTTATGCATTCATTTGATCTCCGTAGGTTGTAGTCACCCAGGAGAATCTTTGATTGTCTAAGCCCTACTAGATCTTTCCAATGGTCAGATCTTCTCTTTCTTTCGGCTCCACCTATTTCTTCCAGTATTACATTGGAGCTGATTCCGCAAAAAGGTTCAGGCCCCCAGAAGGGTATTTCAGACCCCCTCTTTGCTAGTTCATCTGCTATTTCATTTCAATCAGGCTGAATACTATTCTGATGATTTTATTCATTGAATTTGAGGTTCACCGAAAGGTGAAGAAAAAAAGAGGTTATGTTATATTTACGCATATTCCAAGGAGCCAGGAGCTTTCCAGTATCTTCAAATGGTGCAAGTGATGAAAATTACATACATTACATACAGAAAAATTGTTGATTCTCATTATTCATGGTTGAACTTACAATGCTAGTATAATTATACCTACTACATTGAACTACACTGTTGCATATTCACATTTTCTCTGGTGATTATTTTTGTTCTCGGGCCATTAGTGAAATATTAAATATAATTAGTCACAAATGTTGCTAATTGTCACTATTAAAATAAATAAAAGTATTCAAACAGTTGAACTAATTAATGTGTGGAATAATAATTACTATTAACTTAGTTATCATCGTCAGCACGGGCAAATAACGTTTCCAAGTTCCTACAGTTTTTTTATTCACTCTGATGGTACCCGTTGTGTTATTTTCATGTGATCTCTTCCATCAAATCTCTCACCCCAGTTTATTCTTGGGTGAAATATTTCCAGCTTGGTTAAAAAAGCTGCTTACGAAATTGCTATGAACACTTAATACGAGAGATAGGTACGTCCTTTTTCAGTTTTCTGTTAATTACACGATTGTGTCTCATAACAAGTTGTAGTTAATGAAAATACTAATATAACGCATCTTTAGCGAATTAGATTATTAGGGCCTAACAAAAACCTGTAGTAATGAAGCTTCCGACTGAATGAATAACTATACATACGTCCATGCTAGGAAGACATTTTTGTTAATACCTCAATAGCATTTCATCGTATACGCCCATAATACTGATATGTTCACTAATTATTTGATAGCTCCTGAAAATTTTATCGTAGGCATATTAGAGAAAAAAATTTCAATAAACAAATGAACCCCTTACAAAAATTTCATCGTACACCCACGCTGGATAGAAGTTTTTGATAAACTGATACCTCATTGAAATTTTATCGTACGTTCATGATCTTGATAAATTCGCGAATAAATTGATCCCTCATACACTAATGCTCGATGGTACAGAGTCATTTTGACCTGGGTGCCGGGACATCAAGGAGTGGAGGACAGCGAAAAGGCCGACACTTTGCCAAAAAACAGATCAGAGACTCCATTTATTGGACTTTTGAACCATTTTGGAATTCTGTCGGGATTGCTGATAAGACATTGTCGACTAAATTACAGCCTATAGAAGATGAGACTAGTTTTGACCTCTGACTGTCGGTTCTGTGATTTGCAGAACGAAACTGCTTTGGGCAGGTTAAGGTATAATACATTCGGTTTTAGTACTTTAGAGCCAAACGACTTCAAAAAAATATCACCAAATACAACCATGGACTTCGTTAGAAGAACAGGCTTGTGGGGTGAATTGTAATCCCTAGAAAAAGTCCTATTGACATAGAACTCAACCCATCCCAGGGTTGGTTGGAAATGCAATCGTATGAGAGGAGGGAATTTTCACAACCCCTCATAACAATTTTATCGTACGCCTCGCTAGAAGGAAATTTTTAATAATAAATTGATCCCTTGAAAAAGTATTGTCGTACGCCCATGCTGGATGTGAATTTTTGCTGATAAATTGACACACAAATATGCACATAATACAGCCTAGCAATGGCGACTGATGATGTCGCAAAATCAATGGCTATTCTTACTGAGAAATCCGGAAAAACTGGAAAATTTGTCATCATCGCTCTGCATCTAATAGTCTGTTGCTAAAGCTCATTTTCTGTCCTTGTGACACAATACTCCATCAAATGAATCTCGCAACAAATGATTTCCTTCCAATTTAGTTTGAATGGTGCTAGGACATTCACTTAACAATCTATTTTAAAATAGAAGTATCATACTTTTAAAACGCCTCACCAATTTCGAAATTACATTCCAAAGAGTAGACCGTTCATTAAGAAAAATTATCCATTTCTCAGATAGACAATAAATCACGATATAACCAACCACTGTCTGTCGGGGCATATAACCCGAGAAGTTCATAGTGAACGGTCTACTTTCCAAAAAGTAATTTTCGAATTTGTGAGGCGTAATAATTGTAGGATACTTGACATCTATTGATAACACGCTTTACTGGAATACAATAATTACAAGGAACTTACTTGAGCAAACTATTTCAAAATCCTTACTGTTAAGCAAAAGTTGTTTTTCCATCCCATACCATCCTCGACCTTTAAGTCGTTCTTCGAAAAAATTAACACCTACTAATTTATTAACAATAAATTTCAAAAATTCTCTGTAGATTCAATGTAAGGACGTATTTTAATGTCTTCCGGATACATTGATATTTAATGACCATAAAGAGACGACACATCCAATCCGATAAACCTTCTATTTTTCAAGCCTTGAGAACGATAAACATACAGGATGCTCCCAAATTCAGAATCCGCTATAAATACACGTACAGTTTAAATCTAATTTCTTTTCAATGAAAACAAAAACACACTAAACAACCGAGAAATTATGAATTTGCAGCTTAAAATGTAATATTTTATGAGTTCCAGCGAAAATATCGATAAAAATATGACAGTACTATTTTACCCTACAATTGAAATTATTGAAAAACTTACAGGATGTATGCTAGCATGAGTACATTATGGAATAATTAGAAGGTTTTAAATATGTTAGTCCACAGTTTTTTCTTTGTGTATGGTATTTGGGACATTCTACGAGGATTTGTTTCACTGTTATAACTACATTACATAGATTACATACTGGATTTTCTTCACGTTGTATCAGGTAACTATGGGTTAGTCTAGTATGCCCCAACCGTAGACGTGAAATGATCACTTGGTGTTGTCTGTTATTGGAAAATGGGAGCCACTTTTTATATAGGGGTTTAATTTCACTGAGTTTAGATTCACTTTGAGTCCACTGAGATTGCCATAAAGCAATGATTTTATTATTAAGAACACATTTTAGATCCAAACTAACCACTTTTGGAATCGATACGGCACTTTCGTCTGTAATGGCACTACGAGCACATCTGTCCGCTTCTTCGCTTCCACTGATACCAATATGGGATGGGATCCATATAAAGATGATGTCGTTGTCTTGTTTTCTGGCAATGTAGAGTTCTTTTTTGATATGGTGGCTTTCGTTAATATGAGTTAAAGCTTGATATATAGCGAATAGTTCTACCGAGAGGATGTTTGTGTGGGATGGAAGTTTATATAGGAGTTCCTGCGAATCAGTTACTACGGCTGCTCCTACGCCTATGGTCGTTTTTGATGCATCTGTATATATCTTTTGGTAATTTGGATACTTTTCCAAAACCTCGATTAACTTAGTTTTATGAAAATTGGGTTTGTATTTTGTTTATCATATTCAGTTAGGCTTTTGTCGCAATTTGGTATCTTTACAAACCATGATTCTATGTTAAAGGTGGCAATCAGGTAAACACTTAGTAGGCATAAGTCCTTATCTCGAAAGTATGTTCTAATTCTCTAATAAAACGGTTTTGGTGTATATTTGTCTCAAAATGGGAATCTTATAGTATATTGTGTCACAAGGGTTGCATATATTTCCTGCATGTATGACACACGGCTTTTGCTTTCCGAAACAATCGAAAAGGAGAGGTATAACAAAAAACCTTGACATACTCTGATATTTAATCAAGAAATTAAAGTCAAACGTCAAAGTAATCGAATGACAGATGGTGTGAAGCTTCAAAAATCGTGGAGTTATGAATTTCCAACCCTTGGGCTGCTGAACGATACTTTTCGCTCTATTTCTGATGTTCATATGATTGGTTTTTCAGTGTAGGCGAAAAATAACTATAAATTACCTTTATTACGAGTTGTAGAAAATTTTTATTCGTTTTCCATTGAGAAAAAATTACTCTTTTATAACAAAATTTAGTAAGTTCCCAACACCATTAGCAGCCGTGGAAAAAATATGTCATGAGGAAAGTGGACTTTTCCGCACGTTGATAGAAAATTAGTAGTTTGTACAACTAGTGCGCAAAGCGTCACTTTTCCTACGAGCCCAGGAGAAACCCAACCGCCAATCTAGCGAGCGAGAAAAGTGATTTTCCTACATGGACACAATATTTTCCCACAACCACATTAATTAATGAGAGAAATACAGTAATTTATTTAATTTGTATTCTCATCATATTATTATTATTTCGTCTTGGTTAATAATTCCCAAAATAATGCTCAATAGGTTATTGCTTTTATACACCAATAAAAAATTCACTACTAGGTTGAATTGTCAAAAGAAAGTAAGCAGGTCAGAGGTAGTTTTTTTACATTCCGGCGCAGAAAAGTTCCTTAACTTGTACTTTTCGCAATGCTTTTCCAACGATTATCAAAAAAATTGAGAAAAGGTCTGCTTTGTGTATTAAAATTTGTGTTTTTCATATTGGTTGTAGGAAAATAAAATATGTACTATTATAAATATTTAAAGGCTGGTCAAGGAAATCCCACCAATAAATTTCAACCTTAAAAAAATCGAATTTTGCACTGAAACTTCCAGAAACTTTTTTTTTATGAAATTATACAGCAGCAAGAAAAGAAATAGTTCTCGATTTTTAACAATTCAAGGAATTAGGAGCAGCTTTTTTTTGAGCTGTCCTTTGGAATAGGATTTTAAAACATTGAGATCAACAAATAACATTCATTCTTCACATTAGACTTTTTTCTGCACCACCTTAGCAAATATAGTGAATGGTCTGTGATACGAGATATATTATTTTCTTGGTATACTGGTAAGTAGTTTCCTGTATAAAAAAATTACTTCAATTATGTATGGGATATTCCCATTCCGAAATTAAAATTAATGAGTAAAATGGCGCCTGGTTTCCATTTCCTACTCGCTGACACTTTATCAAGTAAGTCTCGCAAAATGATTTCAAAAATATGAATTATTCGACTTATTCGACACCGCCTATTTAATTTTTACTTGGAACTGGCAGTAAAAAGGAAATCTCAATTATATTTTCCTCGCATCGCTTATAAACAGTCTCATGGCCAATATCCTCGCTAGTGTTTTGACTTATTATTAGATGCAATTTCAGTGGCGTGACCTACGATATACATTCTTGAAATCATTGAATAAAAATAGGACTGAAACAAAACAAAAATTGGGAATTTAAATGGAACCTCGCAAAGCCCTATTAACTCAAAATATACTAGAACACGTTAAATGAACTGAATAAGCTGTAAGATTGAAAAATTCTACAATAAGAAAATGAATGTCAGGTTATCCGAGCAACAAGTAATAATTAAAGTGAAAAACATTCTTTAATGGAAGTATTAATGGGGCTGCAAGAAATTAGGGCATTTATTATTCAGTATTTACAGGAGCCATAACATACTGTAACACAACAACCAAAGTAATGCTTAAATGTCCTTAGATCATTTAAATATCTCAATAAATCCTGTCGTCATACACACTGAGGAAAATCACCCAATACAACTTTTATTCTGACTCAAGCTATATAACCACGAATTAATATTATAATATTCACAAAATACAATTATATGGCAGTAAAAACAAATGTTATTCTAAGTAAGGGAGTATAACTGTAATACAATTTTTTTCTGTGGTTACATACCGAATTAAATTGTATACAATTATCGTATACTCTTTATATTTCCACAAGTTCGCCACAAATTATATAATCGAAATACAAAAATTATATACGGGATACTATATCAGTTTCTTAACACAATAATACCGCCTTTGTATGATAAGTTGTATAATAAATATTTGACGTGTTGTATAAAAACCAATTTCGGTTGTATACGTACAAAATGTCTATTGTCTTAGTTTTAAAATTACCGCTAATACGCACCAATCACCAATTAGCTATTAGCGAAGAGGGAGGGATTATGCCTGCAATGACATGAACACGTTTATTTTTATCGATTTTTGGTTAAGATGTTCAGAAAGGACCATCACTGTTTAGCTTTTAACAGCGGAAGTGTGTGTTTATTATTAGTTAGTGCCTATGGTATCGATTAAAAAAGGATGCTTTTGAATTGTCAGAAGAGGATATTATAATTAGAAGAATTATTCAGAGGTTAGCTAAACTAACCTGTAGTTATTTAATTATTTATATTCATATTTAGCAAAAACCATCGTTTATTATTAAAGCACTAAAGCGTGTGTGTGTCGGCGCGAGATTTTTTTCGCAAAATCGCCAAATTTCATAAAAGCTAAGTTCGTTATTTGCGTATGATCAATCTTTTTAGTCAGAATCGTTCGTTTATTACATCTAGAGCATGGAGACTTTCAGTAATAGCAATTTGCTCATATTAATTAATCTGTGATAACGTGACAAAAAAAATCCGTCGCCTCTGCGATGCATATAACGAACGCAGCTGAAAAATACTCCTATCCTTTCTGATATCTCAATTTTCAAATTTCAGATCTGACTGTAGAAGCAGTATTAACGTTGCTGTACTTGGTAGCACCAGTAACTTCAAA